>CM026272.1:30060799-31500748 GCA_014851425.1 Senna tora | reverse complement strand
AAGTACAATATGTGCTCTTTTTTTCCGATCAAAACTCATCACTAAACTTACCAAAACTTAACCTAAATGTTATTGGTAGGATATTATGATAAAATAAGATGATTAAATTGCATTATAATTATGAACTGATATGGTCAATCTTGGAATGAAGTAACCATTTTTCTATGGTTCGTTTTATAGATAAGCTCTCAATTGTTATTTTGGGAAAGAGAAACATGTTTGCGGGTGGAAAAAGAATTTATATGTTGGATTCCTCAAATATTAACATTTCTCAAAATTGTATGGGGATTAACTCTGGAACTCGGTATGCTCTTAGGAGATTCTTAAGAACACAAAAATGAAAGTGGATGAAAGAGTAGAAATTTTCGACGTTAATTCAATGAACGACTCTATAAAAAAATTTGCATGGTGTGCACATTATTACATGATTGTGTTGTTAATACTAAGATATGTGATAATTGTTTTTGTATTGTATACGTATCGATCTTAAAATGATTTAGTGATAATGATCGGATGCAATTCTATCCTAACAATAACGCTTTTATTCACTTATTACAAACAACAGAATTGAAACTAACAAACTAACTACGCCAGCTCACATTCTTGTTATCCAATTCATATTTACGGGCCCAGCTTGGTAATTTCTTCACTCTGCTTGACTTGGGCCTCAAGTTAACTGCTTCTGATCCAGGCCCACTATCCTCATGTGTATCAAAATTTCCACAATGAGTGAAGTCTGTTGGTTAGATTGGTATGATGTTAGGGATGACAATCTTATTCGAACTCAACGGGTACCCGAAAAATTTATCTATTGGTCCGGGTCTTGTAATACCCGGAAATTTTCCAATCAACGTTAAGGTCCTAATTTAATTTTTATTTTAATTTGGAAGGAAAAGGAGAAAATTTAAAATAAATGAAATTTTATTTGGACCAAAATTAGGACCTAACGGAAAATATAGGGTGTATGTTTATTAACCCTAAAGTTAATTGAAACAATAAATAATATGTATTAAATATATGTGTATATATATATAAATAAATACAATTTTTTTTTATAAAAAAAATATATATAATATATGTGGCTGGAAGGGGGGGTCACACACGTGACCCCCTTATAATTAAAATTGAACCCCAAATTGTTTTTGGGTCCAGAGAGAAGCGAGACGTGAAGTAAAAAAAAAAAGAGAAAGAGAAGGGAGATTGAGGACGACGCGTGAGCTGCAGCGGGAGGAGAGGACGGCCGGAAACGCGCGCGGGAAGCAGCCGGGAAGTGCGCCACCGTTCGCTGGGATCAGGACCGTCGACGGCGACGCTGGACGCCGGAGGAAGGTGGCCCAGCATGGTTCACGGTGGAGAGAGAGGAATAACGACGGAATAGTGATTTTCGCCGGAATTTTTGCCGGAATCTGCCGTTTCGAAGCCGGGGAAGGTGACCGGGAGTTCTTTCTACCCCATTCCATCATCCTATCCGATTGAATCGAGGTAAAAAGTCCCGAATCCCTCAAACCCCAAATTTATCTATTTTAGGGATTTTTTGGAAAATTCCTAATTTGTATGAATAAATTACTTTGGGTCCTAATTTGAAGCTATTGGGTTGTTTAGAAGTATTTGGAAGTATATTTGTTGGAAAATTGATGATGGAAATCACCCACTTTGAAAACCATAGGACAATGGAATTTAAAGTGAGATAAAGTGTAATATAAATTGATTTGGGATTGATTGGTGTGTTGGATTGGTGTTATAGAATGGTAGGAATTGTTGAAATAGGCGGGGGATTAACGCCCGAGAAATTCCATCTCAACCGGAAACCAATTCGGTATTAAAAGAGACACTTTTCAATCCAAACTAGAATATGGAGCTAAGATTTGAGTAGGAATTTAGATTAGACCGTGGTGGATGCTCGGGATTGATTTAAATAGTGAAATGTTTTTATTAGGTGAATTATTAATTTTAAAGGATACCCGGCCACATGTGTTGTATGTGGATATGAGTTGAAAGGTTGGTCTGGAAATTGATAACCATTGATAATTTGAGGCCATGACTAACATAGGCCATAAATTAAACCTTGGGTTGTGGAAAATTAAATACGAACACTTGTAGGTGAAAATGAGTATTCAAAGAAAGAGATAAAGAGATGAGGATAAGTGTGAAACACTTGGAAACAGTATTAAAGAGAGGAGGAAGGTTAAGACCAAGGACTTGGTTCTTGGCAAAGTTTAATGTACTTATAAGGCATGAGCATAGCATATGCATATAATTTGCATACAGTAAGGATGATAATGATGTAAATATATTTGTTAGGTAACCACGAATTGTCTGGAGCAGGAGTGACTCCAGGACCAGAAACAGGAAGCCGTCCAGGTGAGGGGTTTCCCATCCTTGCCCTACAGGGTTGAATGAGGATGTGAATACGTGGTTTGCTTACTTGCTTGTTTGTAAGAATTGTTAGGTAATAACATGCTATTGTTGTTCCTAAACTGTTAACTGTGAAAATATTTGTATATATGTGATTGATTAAAGTTGAAGTAGTACTGGAGGGTATCCATGTGATGACATGGGATACGCCAAACAGTACAAGTGAAAAGGGGTAGGATATTGATTTCGTTCAATCTTTGGTTTGTCCTAATAATTAGAAACCCGCTAAGGAAATGAAACTGACTTATTTATACACGTCGACGTGATTTGTGGTAAATGAACTTAGGAAATATCTTAGAGCTAGGTTATCATCTAATCAAGGGTTGGGTACTAAACAAAGAGTAAAAAATCTCATAATTGATTAGGAATTCTTAGTGGAGTTCACACTACTGAGGTAAAGACACTTTAAAATAGAAATGGGTAGTTCGTGTTGCAAACCCCACTGAAGGTAAGAGAGTGAAATATGACGTCAGACATTTGCCCGTTGTGGCTATGGCCCTAGCTTGGCACTAGGGTGGTGCATTACATATTCATGGTTGCCCGTTGTGGCTATGGCCCTAGCCTGGCACTAGGGTGGTGCATTTTATTTTCATGATTGCCCGTTGTGGCTATGGCCCTAGCCTGGCACTAGGGTGGTGCATTTTATTTTCATGATTGCCCGCTGTGGCTATTGCCCTAGCCTGGCACTAGGGTGGTGCATTTTATTTTCATGATTGCCCGTTGTGGCTATTGCCCTAGCCTGGCACTAGGGTGGTGCATAGCATTTGAAAGACTTGCCCGTTGTGGCTATTGCCCTAGCCTGGCACTAGGGTGGTGCATAGCATTTGAAAGACTTGCCCGTTGAGGCTATTGCCCTAGCGTGGTTCTAGGGTCGACTGTATGATTTATAATTTTTGTTATAAAATGTTACATGATATTGATTGCTTATGAGTAGCATGATAGAGAAGCATGATTCCTAGGTTTATCTGTGATGTAACGTTATATTAATGTTGCCTGATCATTATATAACATATGATAAACTGAAATTTCGTGCGCTTGTGGTTGTGAGTGGTTCCCTTTCCCCAGCTGTAGTGGTACCCGCCGCTACGCCGAGGATGGGAAGCTTCTCACTGAGTCTGTTGGACTCACACCCTCTGTTTAAATGTTTCAGATACAGGAATCGGGCAGGCTTCGACGTCCGGACAGTGATACGGATATCTATCCACTTGCACCGCATTTGTTCGCGTGGGTGGACATCTTTTAATATTTAGTTTTCATTATTTTGAGTTGTATATATTCTAAAGTTGTAAATGTGATGTAAATATTTGCAGCTTTTGAATGATGCTATATCTAGACATGTCGGCTTCACATGTGCTTACTGATAGGATTCTGGGTGTTGGGAAAGTCTTGATATATTTATAGATATATATATATTTGCGTATGTGAATAGGATAGATCACACATAATGGTGTGTGATCAATATGTATATGCTATATATATATATGTGTGACTGGTATATGCTGGATGAAAAATATAAATATCTGCATGTGAATAGGATAGATTACACGTATTGAGACGTGTAATCACTAGGTATACTTAACTGTGCATGTGAGTGTACATGTGTGATTATGACAGGTTATATATATAAATTGTGTGTGAATAGGATAGATCATTCCTTTGGGGTTTGATCACTATGTATATTTATATTTATGTGTGAATGTCTTGAGTGTATGGATGTAGATATATATACGTGAAATGGGCTGAAGCGGCATGGAGCGTCGTGGATTGCAGGTTATCTAGGCCACCAATGATGGTGTGGCCACTATATACACTATGTGAATATTGTATGATGATTGTGTATAAGGGTAGATAATTTATGATTATAGGTAAGGCTTACGGGTTTAGAGGCTAAATTCTATCCTCGTGCCGGTCACGGATCCCTGTAATTGGGGTCGTGACAAAGTTGGTATCAGAGCCAGGTTTATCTTTAAGTCATGTGAAGCCATTGGTATAACCGGGTGTCGGTTTACCCTTCTTTGTGTACCCGGGCACAACGTGGGAGTAAAAAGGCACTTGTGGGAGTACACAGGATGTTGAGTCATGAATTTTTACGTGTCATCGCTCGGGCGTAGAATTGGTATGTGAAATTCTATGTAGAGCACGTAACCTGTAACAGTACATAAGTGCCAAGGAGCACTAAGGCGTAAGGTGGGGTGGGAGTGACCCCGGAAACCTTAGAACGCCACAGTATGGAAAGGTGATATCCATAGAGGATGCTACCTAGACACATATGCATCTAGTTGAATTGTAGGCAAGAATGCACTACAGTATGTAATTAACGATGCATTGTGTGCTACAGTATAGACGCAAAGGATTTGGATATAGTATGGGATGCCAATAGAATAGAAACGTAAGTACGGGGCATGGGAAGGACACGGGAGAACCATGCACCCTATGTGAATGATGCGTAATTGGAAACATGGGAAGGAGCAAAGGCAGAACCATGTGACCAATCGTGAATCAGAATAGTGATATACGGTAAATGGTACTTTCGGCCAGAAATGGTTTGTAAAGTAAAAGAAAAGGCACATTGACGTGTAGAAAAGAAAGTAAGCCCATGGGGCGACTGAAATTGAAAAGTTACAGATAAGAATAAACAGGGTTATGGGGTATTAGGTCGACAGTAAGATGACCACGTAACTGGGTCACAACTGTGCGGTAGACCATGGCTAAAGGAAGTGAGTTGTCCTTCCTAAAATGTAAACAGAAATGAGGTGGTGAATGCCACAGGAAAGAAGTGAAGGTCTACGGACTAGAACACTCAGGAAAAGCGGTATATGGGAGGGCAAAGTGGCCGAACCTTATGCCGTAGAAATAGATGTTAAGAAATAAAGGCATATGTGAACGTGTAGAGCGTGACCGTACGCCGAGTAGGAGAAAGAGTAAATGGTAAAGCACAGGGAAGGAGCCTAGTCCAACCCTGCGCTTGATCCATGAACTGCTAGCTTCTTAAGCAAACGAGGGGGAAAGGAAGAGAGTTAGCCCAACCAAACTCTCTTGTGTTGTTTAAAGAAGAGCATAAACGATAGGATATTGCTCACATGAAAGTTTTGTTAGAAATCTTTTCGGTTTTTCCGGATATGAGATTCTGAAAGACCTTTAAATTTTTCTTGAAAATATTAGAAATAACCGTTGGAAGGCAAAATTTTCCTGAAGGCTCATTTTAAAAGTGTGTCATTCCAATCGGTTAAACCCAAATCAATTACAAAAATCTTAGGCATTGTTTTTCTAAGAAATAAACTTGAATATATTTTTGAAACTTGCTAGGTGCCTAAGAAAGTTAACTCATGTGATCAATACTCTATCAAGCAAGAGTCCTTTTACAGGTAAACTGTATAAGGATGGTTGAAGTAGAAGAAAAATCACTCACTTGAAGTGATTAAAGTTAAGCAAACATCGAAAATCACTAAACAATGCAAAAAAAAAAAATGTTCGGGTAAACCTAAGGGTTACCATTAAGGGACCATAGAGCGATTATGGACCCGAAGGAGTTAAACCGAAGAAAGTAAAGAAGTGGAAATGGGCGTATCCTTTCGGGTACAGTCCAACATTGAAGAAAATGAGTGCTATTGCAATAAATAGCTCTCGGATGAAAGAAAAAAAAAAAGGTAGACGGAGTAAGAAGTTTCATAAGAGAAATAGAAGAGCGGAAATCTATAGGAGTTAGAACCCCATAAGATAAGAGTTAGGTAGGAGTGGGAAAACCGACTATTACAGTAAGTGTAGGTATAGTACACAAATTGTAGTGGACATAGCTAGGTGAGCTTGTCCCACAGGTTGGTGAACCGTAAACCTGTTAGTCTGAAGCCCGTGTATGGGTGGAGACTGAGTAAACGAACCAAATGTACAAATGGCTCTGTGATTGCCATACCAGGAAAGTTAACCATAAGGACGGTTAATCGAGGGTTATAATTTGGTTAGTAGTGAGTATTTGAAAATACTCAAAGAAAAGGGCACCACGTAGGTATGAAAGGGAAAACAAAAGAGAGAATACGGGAACGGAGTCGGGTGAGCATCGAGGGGATGCAAGCCAGAATGATAAAACAAAGTTTGTTACCATTGGGGGCAATTGGAACCCAATGGGCAACACAATTACAAGAGGCGGTGTGTGTTCGTGAACATACGCCACAATGTAAGAAAAGAAAGAGTCTAAACATGGGAGCGGATCCTGTTTAGTCAAGAGGAGTAGAGCATGTCCGAAAAGGTTCATGCTGAAGTTAACGAGATCAAGTATTCCAAGTAGGAATACAAGGTCTAAATGAGTTGAGGAGTCCGAGAGGGCCAAGTTGGTGTAAAGGCCAACAACAACCCAAAAATGAGTGGAGTTAACATAGGGCATGCAACCCTAAGTAGACTAAACTGAGGATGGTATAAATCCACAGTCATAGTCGTGTTAAGTGAGGTCTCCAAATGTGAAGACCGAACTGAGCATGAGGTAGGGTTATGAGTATGATGGGAGACTGATGAGTTTCCATTATACATAAAAATGGCTACAAGTAGTAGCCATAGAAGAGTCTAAGTGAGTCGAACATGGGATGTCGGCAGGGAGTAACCTAAAGTGGTTATGAAAACCACTAAGGGTGAGTGTAGAAGCACAGAAAGGAAGAGTGAAACACGGGTCATAAATGAAGGAACGGTAAGTGGGATATGTAACGGGGCTAGTATCATGACATTAAGTGTCGTTAGGACACGAGTATGATAAATCGAGTTGAAAGTAGGTGTAACAACCTCGAAAGGGTTGGGTACACTGATGGTAAAGTGTAAACACCTACGTAGGGTGTATGACGTGTAAGAGATAAGTATAGATGAAGTGTAGAGGGAGTAGTGAGATGTAAACGGACTTTTCTGGAGAAGTCGTTTACAAAGAAATTGTCAGGGGAAATACCAACAGAAGGGTAATTGCGTGGAAGTAGATGATATGTAGGTACAAGGACTCCGATGGTGGGAGTTAGAGTTTATGTAAATAGAACCTAGTGTGCCACACAAACCGCTAATATCCAGGCGCGTTCCAAGACGAATATAAGGAGCCTCTACGGACGTAGCTAGTTTGACGGGCAGACTGAGTTAAGGTGAACCTCATTAGAAAATGCAATTGTTAACTCCTCGGAGAACTAATTGCATCATACTCACCGTTGTGGTCAAGAACAGTCTGGAACTCAATTCGAAGTTTGAATTCCAACTGTTTCTAGCCATATGCAAGCTAAGTTCTTGTTCATGGAAATGGTGAAGCCTGGACAGAATAAAGGTACCGACCTCTAACAAATCAAGATACAGTAACTAACGGGGAAAAAAAAGGGATGATATCCGACCCCTGTATTGGTAAAATTGGAGTACTTCGGTTGGAGAGACGGTGGTGTGTTCCTATAGTTGATAACTAGGAAGCAAGGATTCTTGCGGAAACACACCGAACCGTTTATAACATTCATCTAGGAATCAATAATATGGATAATTATTGAAATAGTTATATTGGTAGAGTGCCATGAGTAAGGATGTTGCAAACTATGCAGCCAGGCGTTTGATGTGTCAGCAAGTCGAGGCTGAACACCAGAAACCGCTGGAAGGTTACAACAGTTAGGAGTATCAAAGAGTAAATGGAAAAGGATGACAATGGATTTTGGTAACAGAGTTACCAAGATCACAACGTTCATTTGATTTGTTTTGGGTGATAAGTGGGCCGTATGACTAAGTCCGTGCACTTTCTGCCAGTTAAGACCACTTGCGGAGTGAGTCAATAAGAGCAGCTTTATCTATCAGAAATCGTTATATTGCACGAGGTGCCAGTATCCATAGTATCTGATAGAGGGCCACAGTTCACTTCCAAGTTTTGGAAGTCTATGCAGAAAGTGTTGGGGACTAGAGTTGATTGAGTAATGCTTTTCACCCACAGACATATTAGGAGTCGGAAAGAACCACTCAGGTTCTTGAAAACATGCTTCGGGCGTGTATTATGGATTCCGACGGAAATTGGGAAAGGTAATTACCTCTGACTGGGTTTGCATACAAAAATAGTTGTCAACTGAGTATACCATTGGCACCTTTCGAGTTTTATACGGTCATATGTACAGATCCCCAAATTGGTTGGTTCGAGGTCGGAGAAGCTATCTTAGGTTACCCAAAATCATTATAACATGCCTTACTAAAAGTGAAGTGCATGAAAGAAACATTGTTAACGTCTCAGAGTAACGCTGACAATCGAAAAAGAGAACTTAAGTTTGCCATTGGCAAACAAGTGTTTCTAAAGGTATCACCAAAGAGAGGCGAAATGCGATTCGGTAAAAAGGGGAAATTAAGTCCCCGGTATATCGGACCGTTTGAAGTCTTGGAACGAATAGAAAAGGTGGTGTATAGTTTGGAAGTACCTACAGAAGTAGAAGGGGTACATCCAGTCTCTCATGTTTCGGTGCTTCGGAAACATCTTCCAGACCCTTCGCACGTGATTCAATCGCAAGATGTGCAACTGACCGAAAGTCTGTCATATGAAGAGGAACCAGTGGAGATCTTAGACCGCCAGCTGAAGAAGCTCAGGTCAAAAGAAATTATGTTGGTTAAAGTTCTGTGGAGAAATGCGCAGGACATATCCTCATTTGTTTCAGAACTAAGGTTAGTGTGTGGTTGAAATTCGGGGACCGAATTTCTTAAGGGGGGAAGATTGTAATACCCGGAAATTTTCCAATCAACGTTAAGGTCCTAATTTAATTTTTATTTTAATTTGGAAGGAAAAGGAGAAAATTTAAAATAAATGAAATTTTATTTGGACCAAAATTAGGACATAACGGGAAATATAGGGTGTATGTTTATTAACCCCAAAGTTAATTGTAACAATAAATAATATGTATTAAATATATGTGTATATATATATAAATAAATACAATTTTTTTTATAAAAAAAATATATATAATATATGTGGCTGGAAGGGGGGGTCACGTGTAATTAAAATTGAACCCCAAATTGTTTTTGGGTCCATAGAGAAGCGAGACGTGAAGTAAAAAAAAAAAGAGAAAGAGAAGGGAGATTGAGGACGACGCGTGAGCTGCAGCGGGAGGAGAGGACGGCCGGAAACGCGCGCGGGAAGCAGCCGGGAAGTGCGTCGCCGTTCGCTGGGATCAGGACCGTCGACGGCGACGCTGGACGCCGGAGGAAGGTGGCCCGGCATGGTTCACGGTGGAGAGAGAGGAATAACGACGGAATAGTGATTTTCGCAGGAATTTTTGCCGGAATCCGCCGTTTCGAAGCCGGGGAAGGTGACCGGGAGTTCTTTCTACCCCATTCCATCATCCTATCCGATTGAATCGAGGTAAAAAGTCCCGAATCCCTCAAACCCCAAATTTATCTATTTTAGGGATTTTTTGGAAAATTCCTAATTGGTATGAATAAATTACTTTGGGTCCTAATTTGAAGCTATTGGGTTGTTTAGAAGTATTTGGAAGTATATTTGTTGGAAAATTGATGATGGAAATCACCCACTTTGAAAACCATAGGACAATGGAATTTAAAGTGAGATAAAGTGTAATATAAATTGATTTGGGATTGATTGGTGTGTTGGATTGGTGTTATAGAATGGTAGGAATTGTTGAAATAGGCGGGGGATTAACGCCCGAGAAATTCCATCTCAACCGGAAACCAATTCGGTATTAAAAGAGACACTTTTCAATCCAAACTAGAATATGGAGCTAAGATTTGAGTAGGAATTTAGATTAGACCGTGGTGGATGCTCGGGATTGATTTAAATAGTGAAATGTTTTTATTAGGTGAATTATTAATTTTAAAGGATACCCGGCCACATGTGTTGTATGTGGATATGAGTTGAAAGGTTGGTCTGGAAATTGACAACCATTGATAATTTGAGGCCATGACTAACATAGGCGATAAATTAAACCTTGGGTTGTGGAAAATTAAATACGAACACTTGTAGGTGAAAATGAGTATTCAAAGAAAGAGATAAAGAGATGAGGATAAGTGTGAAACACTTGGAAACAGTATTAAAGAGAGGAGGAAGGTTAAGACCAAGGACTTGGTTCTTGGCAAAGTTTAATGTACTTATAAGGCATGAGCATAGCATATGCATATAATTTGCATACAGTAAGGATGATAATGATGTAAATATATTTGTTAGGTAACCACGAATTGTCTGGAGCAGGAGTGACTCCAGGACCAGAAACAGGAAGCCGTCCAGGTGAGGGGTTTCCTATCCTTGCCCTACAGGGTTGAATGAGGATGTGAATACGTGGTTTGCTTACTTGCTTGTTTGTAAGAATTGTTAGGTAATAACATGCTATTGTTGTTCCTAAACTGTTAACTGTGAAAATATTTGTATATATGTGATTGATTAAAGTTGAAGTAGTACTGGAGGGTATCCATGTGATGACATGGGATACGCCAAACAGTACAAGTGAAAAGGGGTAGGATATTGATTTCGTTCAATCTTTGGTTTGTCCTAATAATTAGAAACCCGCTAAGGAAATGAAACTGACTTATTTATACACGTCGACGTGATTTGTGGTAAATGAACTTAGGAAATATCTTAGAGCTAGGTTATCATCTAATCAAGGGTTGGGTACTAAACAAAGAGTAGAAAATCTCATAATTGATTAGGAATTCTTAGTGGAGTTCACACTACTGAGGTAAAGACACTTTAAAATAGAAATGGGTAGTTCGTGTTGCAAACCCCACTGAAGGTAAGAGAGTGAAATATGACGTCAGACATTTGCCCGTTGTGGCTATGGCCCTAGCTTGGCACTAGGGTGGTGCATTACATATTCATGGTTGCCCGTTGTGGCTATGGCCCTAGCCTGGCACTAGGGTGGTGCATTTTATTTTCATGATTGCCCGTTGTGGCTATTGCCCTAGCCTGGCACTAGGGTGGTGCATTTTATTTTCATGATTGCCCGCTGTGGCTATTGCCCTAGCCTGGCACTAGGGTGGTGCATTTTATTTTCATGATTGCCCGTTGTGGCTATTGCCCTAGCCTGACACTAGGGTGGTGCATAGCATTTGAAAGACTTGCCCGTTGTGGCTATTGCCCTAGCCTGGCACTAGGGTGGTGCATAGCATTTGAAAGACTTGCCCGTTGAGGCTATTGCCCTAGCGTGGTTCTAGGGTCGACTGTATGATTTATAATTTTTGTTATAAAATGTTACATGATATTGATTGCTTATGAGTAGCATGATAGAGAAGCATGATTCCTAGGTTTATCTGTGATGTAACGTTATATTAATGTTGCCTGATCATTATATAACATATGATAAACTGAAATTTCGTGCGCTTGTGGTTGTGAGTGGTTCCCTTTCCCCAGCTGTAGTGGTACCCGCCGCTACGCCGAGGATGGGAAGCTTCTCACTGAGTCTGTTGGACTCACACCCTCTGTTTAAATGTTTCAGATACAGGAATCGGGCAGGCTTCGACGTCCGGACAGTGATACGGATATCTATCCACTTGCACCGCATTTGTTCGCGTGGGTGGACATCTTTTAATATTTAGTTTTCATTATTTTGAGTTGTATATATTCTAAAGTTGTAAATGTGATGTAAATATTTGCAGCTTTTGAATGATGCTATATCTAGACATGTCGGCTTCACATGTGCTTACTGATAGGATTCTGGGTGTTGGGAAAGTCTTGATATATTTATAGATATATATATATTTGCGTATGTGAATAGGATAGATCACACATAATGGTGTGTGATCAATATGTATATGCTATATATATATATATATGTGTGACTGGTATATGCTGGATGAAAAATATAAATATCTGCATGTGAATAGGATAGATTACACGTATTGAGACGTGTAATCACTAGGTATACTTAACTGTGCATGTGAGTGTACATGTGTGATTATGACAGGTTATATATATAAATTGTGTGTGAATAGGATAGATCATTCCTTTGGGGTTTGATCACTATGTATATTTATATTTATGTGTGAATGTCTTGAGTGTATGGATGTAGATATATATACGTGAAATGGGCTGAAGCGGCATGGATCGCCGTGGATTGCAGGTTATCTAGGCCACCAATGATGGTGTGGCCACTATATACACTATGTGAATATTGTATGATGATCGTGTATAAGGGTAGATAATTTATGATTATAGGTAAGGCTTACGGGTTTAGAGGCTAAATTCTATCCCCGTGCCGGTCACGGATCCCTGTAATTGGGGTCGTGACAGGTCTGGATATTGAAAAAAATGAGTATGGATCCGGATTTAGGGATTTTAACGGGTAAAAGTCCGGGTCCAGGTTCGGGGATGGATAAAGGGTGTATTCACCACGGACTCGGTGATATAATATATATAAAAATATTTTTTATATAAATATTTTGTATAAAAATATATTATATATCATTTCGAATTGTGTGTTTGAAGTTTATTTTTCTTAAACTTCAAAATAATTAAATTTATGAATGTGTATTCAATACTTGTAATTAAAGTACTTGTGATGAAAGTAGTAAATTTTGTAGAAAAATTAGTAAATTTTCCAGGTCCGGAGCCGGGTATGGGGATCTAAGTATTCGATGGGTCCGGGGACAGGTATCAAATTTCATACCCGGTCGCCGGTCGGGGACGTGTCCGGGGATGGGGAAAATATTAACTACCAGGGCCGGGAACGGATAATGCAGTATCCTATCCAGATCCTACCCATTGCTATCCCTATATGATGTAGAGTGGATTCTTTGTACTAAAGAAGATCTGCTTCAGATGTCAATTTGCTTGGGCCTTCAAGCACTTAACCCAAATGTTAGATTTTGGGGCGTTGAATTTGTGAATTCGGCCACTTGAGCTTATGGCTTGTTGGTTGGAACATTTTGCTTTCAATTACCAAGCCATGAGTTCGAACTGGCAAGGGTGAAATTCCGAAACAAGAAATTGTGAATTCAAATTCCAATAATGGAGAAGGTAGGAGAATTTGAAGTTTTTTTAAGGGTCAGAAGGATGTAAAACTTAAAGGCACTTGATTGACAAAATGAAACTACATAACACTTAATTGAAATCGGGTCAAAGGACATGCTACTAAAGTGTTTTTTTTTTTTTCTGGAGAACAATTTTTACTATCTTTAAAATTCAAAGTATGGCATATTTTTATATAACTTCCATTTGTCCCATCAGAAAATTTTAACTTATTTGAAAGAAAATATTTTTAAAAAAAATAATTCCAGTGGTCTAGATATAATTATTTCAAAATTTCAAGTAATTTTTTTAAATAAGTGAGAAAATAATTTTATAAAGAGCATTATTCTATTTAACAAAGTATCGTATTACACGAAAGTGAGCAAAATTAAAATATTATATGTGAAAGAAAAACTTTTAAATTAATGATGGTCAGGTTTAAATTAGAAATTAATTGTAGTAAAATATTTGAATAGGTAAAAAAAAGTTGGAGTATGTAATATATATATATATATATATGGATCGACAAAAAATAAGTTAGATTCAGATCAGAAAACAATTGGTATCTGAATTAGGAGTAGCAATGAGCGGGTATTTATTTATTTCTTAAATAAGTCAGAAAATGATTTTATAAAGAGCATTATTCTATTTAACAAAGTATCGTAATACATTGGGAATTTGATTAGGTGTTTCCAATTCAAGCTAGCAGTAGCAAATCTCTCTTTGACGGCAATGAAAATGACAATAAGACAATTGAAATGGCAATAATAATGGATATATTTGCACAATGGAAGTGCTCTTGTCCTCGGATGAGGAGAAATTTATGAGAAAAACAAAAGGTTGAATTAAGCTTCTTCACCACATACACACAGGTACTCTAACAAGAAATAAAGAAGGGCAAGCATGCTTCTTTTTGGGATGCTTGAACACTCTGCTACACCATACATTTAAACAAGCAAAAGAAAATGCTTGAGGAGCTGATCAATTTAGTCTTGGTAAAAAAATGTATTATCAAAAAATCGACCAAGTGACTTTTGGAGGCATATACTGATATAATAGAACCAAACATTTCGCCACCGAGGATTGATCCAAAGGATAGTCACCAATGTCAAGATTACCATAACATAGGATGCACCAAAACTCCAATAAAATGCAGTCAAGTCAATAAAACATTCACTTCCTTCTGTACTATTCTTCAAGGGAGTTTCTGATGGTGTTTCCTTGCGTCTATTACTGTCGCTCCATGACAAATATGGGTTTCCTTTATAGTTGCTCTCATCAAAGTTTGCAAACTGGCCTTGATCAGGTGCTCTGCCTGACAAGTTATTGTAGCACACATTGAAGGTAGACAAAAAGGTCAAATCTTGCAGTTGCATAGGAATTCCACCTATCAAGTTATTGCTAGACAGGTCTAAGCTCTCCATTTGTATCATTTTGCGAAAGCTTTCTGGGATGGTTCCATTCAAATGGTTATGTGATAAGTTGAGAGCATGAAGGGCATGTAAATCTCCTATCTGTTCTGGAATTCCTCCCATTAGTTGATTGGATGACAAATCTAGTCCTGACATAAGTCCATCACCTTTGTATGAGAGAGATATACTTTTTGTCACCAATTGTACTTCATCTTCTCCAAATGAAAGCCAATATGTATTTTCTGGTGCATTAAACCAAAAATGGGAATTATAATAGTAACCACGATTTCCTGAAGATTCAAATCCCTCAAAATTTGAGACTAGTGGGTAAAGGCCAAAGGACATGTTATTAAAGCATGAAGGTATTGATCCAGTGAATTTATTATGTGAAAGGTCTAAGATGTTGATTTGTTGCAGTTCACATATTTCACTAGAAAGTTGGCCCTCCAATTTATTCTTTGCCAATGAAAGAATTGCCAAAGGTGAATGTTTGTAGAAGCTCTTTGGAATACTTCCAGAAAGTTGGTTGTTGCTTAGATCAATAATTCCGAATGAGGAGTCTCTTGATGCTTCAGGTATGGTACCAGTAAGATTGTTTGACCCCAAATCAATTAAACGCAATGATGATAAATTGAACAAGCAAGAAGGTATTGTACCAGAGAATCTATTATGGGATAGATCCAAAATGGTAAGGAAGTCAGTTTTGCACAAATCTACTGGTATTTCACCTTCAAAGTTATTCCTTGACACACTCAACATATCTGAAGACTTAGCAATCCAACTAGGAAGCATGCCTGATAATTTGTTGCTAGAAATATCAACAACCCATCCACTAATTGAAACTCCATCTTTGAGTAGTGTTCCATTGAATTGGTTATTATTTACCAGAAAAACCTCGAAATATCCTAAGTTCATAGGTGTAGGAAATATACTCCCCTGCAAGCTATTGTGTGATAGTCTCAAATCTGTTAAATCAATGCAACGAATAAGAATATCTTTGGGTATTTTGCCTGAAAAGTTATTATTGGACAAATCCAAAGACTTCAAGTATGACATCTCTCCAATGGAAATAGGAATGTCACCATCAAACATGTTTCTTGAGACATCTAAGTACTCTAAACGATGAAGGAAGTATCCAATGTTTCTAGGGAGATTCCCCTGAAACTTGTTGTTTGATAAATTCAAAAAGACAAGTTGATCAAAGGGTTGGTTTAGATGAGATGGCAGATGAAACTCAACGAAAGAGTTACCATCCAATAAGACACTTGTCAATGATCTAGAGTTGTTCACAAGTAGCCAAAAAGGAAATGTACCAACAAGGTTATTCTTGGAGAGATCAACATATTTCAAGGCATGTTGGTATAAAAGGAAGGTAGGAATAGTTCTTGAAAGTAAGTTCACCTGACAAGAAGGCATTCCTAGATATTCCAACTGAAATGAAGGAATCCAATTAGGGGGATTTTCAGTTTCCACTTGAAAAGTTTTGGAATTATTCATAGGTCCAAGTGATAACACCTTGAGCTTTGAATTGTTGGCTAAGAAGTTCAATGAGAATGAGCCTTCAAATTTGTTATTAGAGAGGGAAAGATACTCGAGGTGCACAAGGTGAGCAACCAATGAACCTGAAATGCTCCCACTTAAGGAATTGCTCGAGAGATCAAGAGCTCGAAGTGATGTCAAGTTGGCAAGGCATGCATCCAAAGTTCCTGTGAGATCATTATTTGAGAGATCTAGCTCTTGAAGCTCCTTCATTTTGCACAAATCTACAGTGAAAAGAAAGAAAGTTATAAGCAGAGGCTACCTAACAATAGACTTGATGGCTAGGCAAAGCTCCAAAAATCTTGGGATAAGGAATTCCATGTTTCTTAGGTTTAATTGCCAAAACTTCATAAAGCATGAAGAGATTTTTTTAAAATCTATTTTCTTTATTGTAAGATACTAAAGAATGAATTGACAAGAGAGACATAAGATAATCTTGATGTGGTTAGCATGTACATACCCGTGTGAATTAGAATCCCATTCATTCCTTGATAATTGCCTGATAGGAACAGAGATTTTAGAGTTGGAAGAGCTATCAAATACTTGAATATGCTTTTGTCCACCTGATTCCTACTTAGATCCAAAATCCTCAACTTGGTTAAGTTGGATAGAAGATGAACATCTGAAAATTTTAAAATCGTGACAGCCAGTCAAAATTGAGTAAATTTTATCACAATTCAAACGAGTATACTCTTGCTCTAAGAGGAATAGTACGATAGTATTAAACTTTAAGAAATTTTTTTAATCACTTGGTCCCTAATTCATTTAAGATAAGTTCTTCATTAACGTGACTTTCTATTAATATTAACAAATAACATTATATAATTGAAAGGATATACCGAAGTTCAATATTACTGTAGTGTTGAACTTTTATTCCTTTCAGAGACACATCTTAAAATATTACTCTCTTTAACTAAGGTCTCCTATAATATATATTCTTTAATTTATTGAAGTTAATTAGAATGTAATAGACATAATATTATTCTCTTTAATTAGAATGAATATACATTTATCTATTATGTGTCACTTGATTGGTCATTGGATCCTTTCAGACATTAAAATATATGAGAACTCAATTAAAAAATAAATTTTAATATTTAAAAATTTCATTAATTAAACAATTAGATAAAATTTTAACACATGTCCTTAGGACATGTGTTAGATTGACCCTTACTTTTATTAACGAAACTTCTCAATTACAAGTTTTTTTTTTTTTTTTGCTTCAAATCTCAATTACATGCATAATGCTGAAGGGATTCATGTTATATTGTATTTGCAAATCATTAAAATTTTTTTGTGAAGTACTAAAATTTATGAGGATTATATATATCTAATAATTAACTTACACACGCATACCTTGAAATGTTGAGGAGGGGCTTCTAAGTAAATTGTGACTTAAATTCAACACATCCAAGTTTCGTAAAACGGATAATTCTGGATCATAAAAAGAAAAAAAATGCTAATTAGTAAAGCAAAATATAGACATTTTCTGGACTCAAATAATTAATTAGTAGATATATATAGAGAGAGAGACACACGTACCTTGGATAGGAAAAGGTCCATTCATATTGCAATCTATAAGATTCAAGGTCTTGAGAGATGTGAAAGCAGTGAGGAACTTGATGATTGTCCAGTTCAAATATTGATTCCCAGTAAGATCTAAGTTCTCCAACATGCTAAATGTTGAGTTGCTTCCGCCATCTTTAACAACATAATTTCAAAATTCTTATATATTAAGAGAGAAAAAGTATGATAAAAAGAGTGTTTGGTATGTATAAAATAGGCCAAATTACTCTTTTAATCCTCAACGTTTGCACGAAGTTTAATATTGATGATCATCAACGTTTTAAAAAGTTATTTTAGGTCCTCAATGTTTATTTTTTTGTTAAATTTGGTCCTTTAGCATAACATCTGTCTGGTTTTGTCATTAAATGCTGACGTGGAATTAAGGCTTATGTGACACACCCTCTCTCCTACATGTCATATGTAAATGACATGACACCCTCTCTCACTCAAACTTAGCAAAACAATACCGTTTCGATTCATTTAAATGTTCCGTTTTGAATCAAAACGGCGTCGTTTTGTTGAGTTGGAGTAAGAGAGGGTGTCATGTCATTTAAATATGACACGTAGGAGAAAAAGTGTGCCACATAAGCCTTCCACATCAGCATTTAATGACAAAACCAGACAAACTAGAGAACCAATTTTGACAGAAAAAACGTTGAGGACCTAAAATAACTTTTTGAAATGTTAAGGACCAATATTAAACTTCGTGCAAACGTTAAGGACCAAAAGAGTAATTTGGCCTATAAATATGATGTAAAGTTTTTTTTAAGAATTGTAAAACATTACTATTTTATATTATAAAATAAATATTTTGAAAGATCCATCCTAGTATTCCTAAAAATATTTAGTGGTTTTTTAAATATGGTCTTAACTGATTTTTAAAATATTAACTTATTATTCACCACAAGGCTGGCCTTGACTGAATTTTCTACAACATCCCAATAAAAGGTAATTACTAGTTTGGAGTTTGCTGAACCATATATTGATGATTGTGAAGATGAATATATAGTAAAGTTTCACCAAAGCATTACTTTAATGTCGTCCGATCCATAGTAGTGGAGCGAGGAATGAATATGCACCAAAGAAATATAACAATTTTTTTTTTTCTTATAGAAGAGTTATTTATAATAGTTTTTTTTATAAAATTAAAATTGGTTAAATTAACTGTACTTTTGTCATATTAAAAATTTTATGATATATTTTAACATTAATTAAATTATTTTTATTATTATATTTTCATATTATAAAAAATTATTGATGAAAAATAAAGAGAATAGGAATTAAATATACTTATAAAAAAAGGAATTAAATATAATTTTTATATTAAAGTATATTAAATTAAATGAATAAACGATCTTTTTAGAAAATCAACGTATAGTTTCCTCTTAATATAAATTTGGGTCTTGGTTTTGAATGATAATTATTAAATTTAAATGAATAAAATAATCTATAAAATTATTTTAACTTATATTAATAAATATTGCAAATTATATTCTTCTATCATATTTATACTTTAAATTTTAAAAAAAAATATTTTGATTTTAAGAGAGACAAGGGTTTAACCATAAATGTTATATCTAGGTTTTTTTCCAACAAATGTTAATTAGGTTAATTAAGGGTAATTTAATAAAATTATATAGAAAATAATCTCATCTCATAGACTTACAATAAATATAGGATTACCAAATGCGTAGTCACAAGATACCCGACTCCTAATTTCGAAACCTTTTTTAGTTTGTGTACCAAAACTCATGTTTTAATTACTTTTAACTATCACAATTGATAATCCTAGCTTTCACGTACATATAGGTAATTAATTAAAAAGAAAAATTAATAAGACCACAATATATACTATTGTTGGTCTAATTAGGCACATTAATTATGAAGGATTGAATGTTTAATTACAATCATTTATATTTATTTACCAAAAGTTTTTAATTAATGAATTAATTATTTAAATTAAGGAATATAATTGTGTAGACATATACATACCTTGCATAAGAAATGGTCCACTTATGCTACAATTGGCAAGATTTAAGTTCTTGAGTGATGTGAGAGCACTCAGAAAGTTGATGACACTGCTCTCCTCCAAATCATAATTGTGACTAAGATCTAATGTTTCCAACATTGGAAATGTTGAATTGCTTATTCCCCCATCTTTAACAATTACAATCACATAAATTACTTGGTCAAAACTCAAAAGTATTGGTCAAGTTCTAAATTACTTTACAAGATAAATTAAAATAGCAGAAAAATGAAATTAAGCTAAACTAGTATGAATTTTTGTGCGTACGGCGATATTTCATATAAAATAATTTATTTTGTTTATAATTAGAGTTTATTATAAATCCTCTTCCATGATCATCACTGTTGTTTAAAACCCAAAATTATATTATATTATATTAAGTGATGTTCAAATAAAAATGTTGGTAAAATTACTTTTTCTTATTATTTGACTTAAATCTAATATAATAACTTTTCATATATAAATTAGCAAATGCTGGATAAACTTTTAATCTCGGTTTCTTATTATTTTGTTAAATTATAATTATATTATTAACTTGTTCAAAATTAACTATGTAGATCAAAATACATAATTGTACTATTTGTAATTTGTGCAAAAAAATTTTTACAAAACTCTAGTACAAATTTTGAATGAAAAAAAATGTAAACTAATTCTCTCACTAAAAGACAACTAATTTACTACCTAGAGCTAATAATTATCCATCATATTTATTTTGTGTCTCTCATATCTTCAAATCATATATATTTTTTATATTTTTTAATTTAAAATAATTATTTTATAACACCAATATAATCAGAGTCTAACAGTATACTATTGAAATTTATGAGGATTACACCTAATAATATAATTAAGTGAGGTTTAATTATCACTGCTGAATAGATAAAAATTTAGTACTACTATCTTTCTATTCATTTAATATTATTTGTTAATATTAATAATAGAGATACACAAATAAAAAATCGTTATAAATGAATTATATATAGACTTAATTTTTATTTAATATTAATAATGTTAAATAACAAAGTGAGGAAGCCGTAGTACCAAACTTCGTCTCCCACCGAGTGAAATGTAAACTAAAAAGAATAGCTCCCATTTAAGTTTCATAAAATAAATAGTGGAATTTGAATGATTGAACTGAGAATATATGATGAATATATATATATAGAGACATTGATACATACCTTGCATAAGAAACGGTCCACTTATGTAACAGAAGGCAAGATTTAAGTTCTTGAGGGATGTGAGACCCCTCAGGAATTGGTTGGTACTGCTCTCCTTCAAATCAAGATAATTCCCACTAACATCTAAACTCTCCAACATTGGGAATATTGTTGAATTGCTTCTACTATCTTTTAACAACATGATCGCTCAAGTCACTCATAAAAATAGTCATAAAAATTAAACATGTAATAACATTAATATGCATGCATATATAAGCTGACATTTCAGTTAACTTTAAAAAAAAGAAAAAAAAAAAGTCTTTCCAAGAAAAAGTGGATAGATGCATACACATACCTTGGATAGGAAATGGTCCACTCATATCGCAACGAGCAATATTCAAGTTTTTGAGGGATGTGAGAGCAGTGAGGGATTTGATGATACTTTCATTCAAATGTGGATTCCAACTAAGATCTAAGCTCTCCAGCATGCTTAATGTTGACTCGCTTTGACCATCTTATAACAATATATATATATATATATAGAAATAAATAAATGTGATGAGAGTATATAGGGAATAATTGAGGAAGAATATAATGAAGGAAGAGTAGGTTACCTTGAATTGCAAATAAGTGGTGGAAACAATTGATAGATAAGTTAAGAGTAGCCAATTGGTGGAAAGGTAGGAAGAGAGACATATTCAAGCTCATAGAATCTGGACAATCCATGTAGTAGCCATCGTCAAGAGTGGTGGCAGGTAAATTAGAAAGAGAGAGAGTGATGAGATGGCCTGAAGAAGAATGGCATAACACTCCCTCCCATTTACAACTATCACTCTTTGGATCAGAGACATCCCATGAAGGCAAGAGAGGGTGACCAAGTGAAGCATTCTGCACAAACAGAGAGTGCTTTATATCAACAAGTGCTCTCTTCTCATCTTCCAACCATATTCCCATGCTCTTCCTCATTACTTCAGCATGAAGAACCACAATCACACCAACTAACACTACCAAATTATCCCACCCCATCTTCATTTCTACTCTCACACAACAACTTTAATTAATAATATTTCTGCACTTTAATATTAATAATCTATATATATATATATATATATAGAAAGATTGATATATGCCTAAACAACTTAATTTTCACGTCAACCATAGGGGGTCAAGTTTGAGACTATATTTGAGGGTGAGGGCAATCAGATTGACAGCTACAATTTCCAGATTTAAAGCTTGTATTGACTTGTGAATTTTTTTTATATATAGTATTGGTCTCTTCGATCATCGTGTTTGAAGCAGCGTTGTTTGGACCGGATCGGACGGTCTGAATGATCCAACAGTTAATCGGATATAAAGGCAAGTCGGTTTGACCAAAAATCGTTTTTTTAGTTGGATCGAATTTAACCGTGGTCCAACCGGTCAACCGGTCCAATTTTATTTTATTTAAAAAAATAAAAAATAACATAAAAAAGAAATTAGAAAAATCTTATACATTAAAATTAAAAAAGTCTTGAAAAGTAAAATTTAAGAAGTCATGATTATTAAGAATTTCATGTTTGATTTGATTAAGTTCTTTTTTAGAGTTTGACAAGTCTTGAAAATTAAAACTTTGAGAAGTCATGTAATTTAAAACTTCAAAATTATATATATTAAAACCTAAAATTTGAGGATGTCATTTTATATATTAAGAATAATTATTATTTATTATTTGTTGCATCATCTAATTCGACCGGTTAAACCGATCAAACTTAAATCAATCAAATCATGAACCGAACACTTGTCCAAATTTTTATCCGGTTCGATTCTTACCACAAGTTGAACCATACGTACACTTGCTTTAATTTTGGGTTAACCACCACTTTCCTAGTTTTCTAATCTTCCCTCTCTAATTCTGGGCCTACCACCTCTTTCCATCCTCACCACATACACGTATTGTTTTAGTTTTGGGCCTACCATCGCTTTCCTCCTTTCCTAATTTTCATACTTTCGGTCCTTCCATTCTCACTACACAATACATACACACTTCAGGCTGTGTTTGTTGTAGCTTATTTTGTTTGCAGAGGTGTTCATTTTCTTAAAATGGACTATTTGAAAAATGCTTAAAAAGTGTTTTTGAGGTGTAACATAAATAATTTTTTAATTTTAAATATAAGTTAAAAATTAGAGCTTTTGTTTTTAACTAAAAGTAGAAGCTAAAATTTAAATTATTTAGAACAAAATTACTTACTTAAATTTCAAAATTCCCATTTTATCTTTCTCATAATACTACTCTTATTATCGTTGTTTCTCATCGCATTTTTTTCAAACTTTATTTTCAAAAAAAATTATTTAAAAATAAATAATTTTTAAAACGGTCACAAACGGGCCTTGCCTTAGTGACGTTTGGTTGCATGATTATTTTGGTGGAAAAGAAAAGTTTGAGTGAAAGTGGAATTACTAATTAGTGCCCTCTTTTGGAGCAACTTTTTGGCAAATATAATTCCATATATATATATATATATTCATTCTGTGAATATGTATTATGATTTCTATGGCTATAATGCCCTAATTCTGTTTTCCAGCCTTTATTTAGATTGGAAAAAAAATTGGTGTAGTAGTTATATTTTTATTGAATCGAATAATTTTTTTAATCTTTAAAGATATAATTAAGTAGTGTAAATTATACTTTCTTTTTTAAGAGATCCTTAAATTATATTTTCGTACTTTCCTTTATTAAAAGATAAAAAAATACAATTTCAGCTTTTAATGCAGTAGATTGCATTAAAATATATCAAATAATCAAAATTTTTTAGATCCTCAATAATAGATTGCATTTCCTGATTTACGTCCTTACCGCTTTATTTTGAAGCGAAAATTGATTATTTGATATAGTCATTCGTGATAAGCGTCGACTTGAGTTAGGTACTTAGGTTAGTCTATGCATATGATTGGAGCAGTGCTACGGTAGTATTGAATTTCAATACATCTCTCCAATCAATTGGTTCATAAACCATTTAAGGTGGCCCTAATTAATGTGAATTTTTATTAATATTAACAAATAGTACCACATGATTGAAAAGATGTACTCAAGTTCAATAAGTGATACGGAACCATTCAACTTTTATCCATGGAGCATCGATGATGTCATGATGATGATGATGATGATTATTATATTAGAAAATGTGTATTTTTAAAAAATAGCCTCATAGTCCATATAGATATTTTGTTTCTTCTTTTTACTTTTCAATTCATGGTAAGAAAGAAAATTTTTTCTTTATCTTTATCTCTCATAACTCCACCAAAAAATGTAGAAAATTATTTTAGAGGATCCTATCTCAAATATAAGCAGGTTGCTGAATAGTGGGTCAAGTCAATGCAACAATTATCAAGTGAAAAAATATCTAGATATATCATATATGTAATGT
The DNA here is from genome assembly GCA_014851425.1 of Senna tora. Lineage (NCBI taxonomy): Eukaryota > Viridiplantae > Streptophyta > Magnoliopsida > Fabales > Fabaceae > Senna > Senna tora. The sequence continues at coordinate 31,476,299 of CM026272.1, read as the reverse complement.
TTATGTTATTTATAATTTTATATATTTTGATCAATAATATTTATTTTATTTTCTTCCTAAAAAATATTTATTTTATTTTTTATTATATGTTACATATTCAAACAAATTGATACATATAATTTAAAAATTGTTAGTAACAAATTAATTTATAATTTTTAAATTACTCTAAAATATTTATGATTAAATTACAAATTTTTAAAAAATTAGACGGAGAGATGATGTGTCACATAAGCGAGTCACGTCAACAATTAACGGTAAAATCTAATAGAGTTAGCCAAAAGGATCAATTTTGACGGAAAAAAACATAGAGGAGTTAAAATTTTCTTTTAAATATAGAGAACCAATATTAAACTTCGATATAGATAACCAAATTAGTAATTTAGCCGTTCTTTAAATATCTAATTTTTCAAATTTTCTTATCAAAGCATGACATGTGTACGTTTTTTTTTAAGAGCAGGTTAACAAAGTTAAAAAAAAAAGTTTACATAAGTAAAATGATACATATTATATTTTGATAGGCAAAATTAACAAAACTGATATAAAAAATAGAGTTGTGTTATGAGAATCGAGAAGTATTTCATGATGCGAAGTTGTGAACTATTAAACCGTCACCCTATATATATTATTATTTGAGTCCTACTTATTCCGTATTATAATTTTTTTTTGCCAGTATTCGGTATTATAATTCATATATATATATTCAAAAATAAATTTTTGAGAGAATTATTAATTTGGTCGTTAAAAAATATAAATTATTCCAATTTAGTCCCTAAAAGATGAAAATGTCTAATTTAGTCTTTTAAATCTACAAATACATTGAAGAAAAAAATTAAAAGGACCAAATTAAGCCAAAAAAGTATCTTTCAGGGACTAAATTAGACATTTGCATCTTTCAGAGACTATATTGAAAAAATCTGTATCTTTCAGGGATCAAATTGATAATTTTCTCTATTTTTTTGAGGTAAAGTACCTTTAGAGTTTGGCAAAAGTACCTTTCCTAACCCTAACATTTGGGGGTCCTGTCAGTTTCGCCCCTAACATTTTTTCGCTGTCAATTGTACTTCTAACGTTTTACGTTTCTGCCAATGTCACCCTTTTCACTAACACCGTCAAATATTTAACAGTTTTTGCTGACGTGGCATCCTATGTGGCAAAACGTTTCTTTTTTCTGTCAATTGTAACCCTAACGTTTTACATTTCTGCCAATGTCACCCTTTTCACTAACACCATCAAATATTTAATAGTTTTTGCTTACGTGGCTTCCTATGTGACAAAAATATCTGACTTGACATATTTTTTTCCACACCAGATTTTTTACTCATATTTTTCCCATCAAAATCGTGTCGTTTTAGCCTCATCATATTCCTTTTAAAATATAACTCAAACGTACATGCCATTTTGCAGACAAAAATATTGGAGACGTTATCCATTCTCTACTTTGTCGGAGACGTTACCCTAAAATAGAATGGATAACATCTCCGATGTTTTTATGAACAAAATAGCGCGTGCGTTTGAATTATATTTTAGAAGGAATAGGTAGAGGTCAAAACGACACAACTTTGATGGGGAAAAGATGAGTAGGAAATCTGATGTGGAAAAAAAATATACCAAGTCAGGTATTTTTGCCACATAGGATGCCACGTAAGCAAAAATTATTAAATATTTGATAGTGTTAGTGAAAAGGGTGACATTGGCAGAAATGTAAAACGTTAGGGTGAATTGGCAGAAATGTAAAACGTTAGGGTTACAATTGACAGAAAAAAGAAACGTTTTGCCACATAGGATGCCACGTCAGCAAAAACTGTTAAATATTTGACGGTGTTAGTGAAAAGGGTGACATTGGCAGAAACGTAAAACGTTAGGGGTACAATTGACAGCGAAAAAACGTTAGGGGCGAAACTGACAGGACCCCCAAACGTTGGGGTTAGGAAATGTACTTTTGCCTTAGAGTTTAATATCCTTGACGCTTGAGCCTTCAGTTAATTATGTTCCTGGTTGTGATTAATTGTGCCCTCGATGTTTTATTTTTCAAACAATCCTACCATTTTTACTAACACCGTCAAAATATAACCGTTCTAACTTATGTGATGTGATGCTGTTAGAGAGAAACTTCTTCTGTTGTTGAAGATGCGTCAATTCTTCTAATTTTAAAGCAAAACAAGGACAAAAGCTTTACCCTTCATCTCTCGGAAAATCATCTTAAACGCATTATATTTGCAAGCCTTATGCTCTTTGAGTGTGCACAAAAGTAAAGAAATAAATGTGTTGGGCACTATAGAATTGAGTAAGAATGAAGGAAGAGTACCGTGAATGCCAAATAAGTGGTGGAAACAATTGTAGGATAAGTCAATTGGTGAAAGGGAAGGAAGAGAGACGTGTTCAAGATTATAGTCATTGAGTCTCCACAATCCATTTAAAGTTGGAAAGAGAGAGGCTGGTGAGATGTCCTTATCGAAGAAGAATATAACCATACTAGAGGCTTCACATGTACGTACGTACATGTAATTTATTTTTTAATTTTTAAAAAATATAATATAAAATAATAATTATTATATTTATAAATAATAACATATTAGATATTTGATATATAACTTTTGAATTTTTAAAATACAATATAAAAACTATGATGATATTTTAAAAAATAAATTAAATATTAAGAAATTATTTATTTCCCTATTTTTTTTAATAACTATCTATCATATTTATTTTCTCTCTCCCACATTCTCCCACCATCATATATTTTTTTTATATTTTTTAATTAAAAAATAACTATTTTGTGACCCCAATAATCAAAAAGAATTATACTCATATTAATATAGATATATACATAACTACTCTCCCTCATTCACAACTTTCACTCTTTGGATCAGATCAGACACGTCCCATGAAGGCACAAATCCAATATGACTCACTCAACCATCTTCTTTTTCCTACTTTTCAATTTTCAAAAATAGACCAAGCATCACAAACATTTTTTTGTAGGTATGTTACCTATTTTCTCTTTCTTTGCAAAAGAGGGAAACACATAACTACAAGACTTTGATCCCTGGCTATTTGAATTTTTTTTATACCAATTTCGTCATTTAAAATTCATCATACATTTTTAATATTCACTTTTTTTTTTCTTCCGTGCTGTTTGAGGCATGCAACCAAAATTCCAAAATTAAAATTGACTAATAAGAAAATTGTGTGTCCATACATGTATAGTTGTATACCATATCTCTCTTTCATGCTTCTTCAAAAAGACTCGCGTTATGTGAAGAGTGGTGTGAATTATTAAGGATGTGTTTGGTTAATTGGGTGGAGGATGTAATGGATTGTAGAAGGGAATGAAAAAAAATAATATGAAAGTGATGTGATATAATATAAATGGAATAGAAATGAGTAAAATGACTATTTGACCTTTATATTAAAAGTGAGAATGGAATAAAGTGGGTAAAAAATTAAAAAAAAAATAATTTCATCACATTACAAAAAGTAAAGTATATTTGATTAAAAAAATATAAATAGATTACGTTGACAAAACTGCCAACCAAACGTCCCTAGGATATTAATTTCCCAAAGAGAATTCAAGAGAGGAGATGCAATCTCGGTCGCTAACATATTGTTCATGGGATTCTCAATGGGCCGAAATCAATGGCCCATTACACCCAAGCCCAATGAAGCCCATGATCCAATGGAACAGACAAACTAGTGGTGGACTACAAGAGGCTACGTAAAAGCCATGGACTCTGGATTTTCCTCTACTCAAAAGAGAGTTTCTTTCGAACAAAAAAAAAGAGTTTCATTTTTTTTACCTAACCACAGCCGCATAGAAGCTTTGGAATTGGAGCACAGCGTCGAATTTTAGGGGTGTACACGGGTCGAGTCGGGTCGTCCGGGTTTTTTTTTTAAATTTGAGTCATGGGAAATAAAAAATAGACATAAGAAATAGAGAGTAGGCATAGAAAATGGAGAGTGAGCATAGAAAATGAGGAGTAATTAATACATATTGACATTTTAAATAGATTTTTTAAATTTTAAATTGATTTATTACCTAGTTTTTAGGAATAGATTAATAAGATATTAAATAATATATATGATACCTTATTTTCAGCTATCAATTTTAATCGTTTATACATATAAAAATACTTAAATAATAAAAATAACAAAAAAAAAGGGCCTACCACGGGTTGGGCTGGGTTTTGAGCAGACCCGGTGATCCGACTCGATTGACCCGAATGTGGCAGGGTCACAGGCCAACCTATACACCCCTAGCGCCGATTGGCCCCCCTCTCCATTTTCTCTTCTTTTTCTTTTAGGTAATGTTCTTTACATGAAAAGATTAGAGGATAGGAAACTAAAAAGTGGCGGGACCCCATTGGAGATCTTATTTTTCATCATGAAAATTGTGTCAGTCTAAAAAAATACAAAATGTCTATTATACCCTTTTAATTTCATACAATCATAACTTTTTCTTTTTTTTTTAATATTTTAATATAAGGGGTAAAGTGATAATTTTAATACATTCTCATTCTATTTTCATTCTCAAATTTTTACTATCAAACACAGTAAATACAATCACTTTTTTTTTTTCTGCGTAAAGAACATATCCTTAATTTGTGTTTCTTTTCTGATGTCATTTTTTTTTCATTTTTTTAATAAACAAATTGGACCGGTTAGAGCCCGGTTAAATACGGTTCAATTAAAAAAACGATTTTTTTTAATCAAATCGACTTGCCTTTGTATTCGATCCAAATAACACGGTTTATAATGAAACTGTTTCTATACTAGACATATACATGCATGACATTATATCATAGTTTTTTATACCATAATATCTAAAAAATATTATGTTTTTTGAGATAATACTATATATATCAAACGCTAGCTCCATTTATATATATATTGATGACCACGATCCACTACTTGTCTTAGAGTTTATTTAAGATAAGTAAAATTTAGGGAAAATTTGAAAGGGAGGTCAACTTTTATAATTTCTTAATAATATATTTGGATTAGAGAGACAAATGAAAAAAAAATAAAAAAGTTAAATTTGATCTAAATTAAAGAAGATGTCAAGTAAATAATTTTACTTAATTCCCTTTTAATTTTTTTTTCCCTCTTTCAAACACATCCTTGACTGACCTCTTCCTCTCCCATCTTTTTTCCACATCTTGATCCTGAACTCTCCATCTTTTCTTTTCTCCTTTCTCTTTTATTTTCTTAATTTCTGATGTATTTTGATCAGTCGTTTAAGCATTATTTTAATGTACATATCAAATTATTAAACATAAAGCTAAGCATATATCTTTTATTTACAATAAAGGTATTCTCTAAAGTCTAAATTCAATCATCATAATCCCTCAAAAAAAAAAAAATTCAATCATCATAAAAGGTTATTCTCGGCTTTTCAATCAATCCCATATTAACCAAATATGTTATTTAAATTTTGTTTACTTTAATAATTATATCTCATCATTTAAGGATTTCTTAAATAATAAATAAATAAAAGAGACAAACTAACTCATCCATATAAAGAAGAAGAAGAAGATGTAATTGAGGCACACTTTGAAGTCAAGTCAGCGCAATTGCGCAAATGAACTCCACACAAGTTGACGCAAATTACTACAACAAAATTCTGTGTCCATCCATGATTTCCATACCATATGTCTAGCTTTTTAATTTCATGTCATGTTCCCTCAATCTTATATTAGCTAGGACTTGTTCATTTTACGTCAATTCTGGCGTCAATTGTTAACTCATGACTCATGGCCATATATATATATATAATAATCTTATTACTCTAATTAAGCACATTTGAGTTTATTAGAGGCAAATCTTTTCCAACATTGGTATTTCTATAGAATATAAATCAAAATGAATTGCAATCTTGTCAATTTCTAATAAGAGCTATAAAATTCAAAGTTTGCTAACTTTTTATATTACTTCCATTTGTTCCATCACAACTTTTTTCCGTTTTTAAAAAAGGAAAAAACTTAGGTCCATTTCGTTATGTTCATTTCATCCAATTCTCCAATATAATTATGACACGTGGCAAAAAGTGTTTAAATGATCAATCACAGTAGAGAGAGAATATAGAAGACCACCTTTTATATGACCAATCATAGAAGAAAGAGTGTGTAAATACAATATATGATTGGTGGAATTGAATGAAATTGACATAAAAAAATGGACCTAAGTTTTTTCCTTTAAAAAAAGTAGATTAGTAGTTGCCAAAACTTTGGTTGTTTGATTAATTTTTTGTGTATGAAAATAGTCATTTAAATTAAATTTGTAATGTATTATACGTATATATTTAGTTAATTAGTTTTTAAAGAAACTAACATGTAATATATCATAAGTTGAAAAAAATGAACTCTTACATGATAATATATCCAATGGTAAAGCCTTAATTATAAGTTTTTTAGAAAAGGAATTAAGTAACTCTTGAAGTCCCACATTGCTTAGTTAAATGATTGACAAACTGTATATATATAAATTGAGATAATTCTCTTCTTTTGAGAGTTCTTTTGGGATGAATTAGACCTCTTAAAAATAACCAATAGACGGATGATTGAATTCAATGTTCTAAAATTCGAATGTGATTGAGATGGTGGGAGAAATTCGTTCATAGTCATAATTAAGTTATGGTTGAATCGATATTCATATTATATTAATATTCAATAAATTAGTTAATATATATATATATATATATATATATATATATATATATATATATATATATATATATAGTCACGAGTGTCACGATCCAAAATAAACATGTGATGGGCGCGGAACATGATAAAAATCTTATCATCCATAAGCTAGTAAACAACAACTAATACATATAAACATAAACTTCAAATTTTAAAGCTTTCTTATTATGTGACCTCTTCATAAATGCAATAGCCATTTGCGAAGAAATTACAAGATATATATATATATATATATATAAACAAACGTCTAGTTGAAGTTTACAAAGATTGGAATATAACATATATTGAAAATTCAAAACGTGAGATGGTGTTCTTTCTGGATTCCTTGTTACAATTCCATCATACTATGATATTTGCTTTTTTTCTTTAAACTTTCACTGTCACAATTCAATGATTGGCTTTTCAAAACCTTAATAGTTAACATGCAAACACTAGTTGTTCATCCTTCATTTCCAATCCTCCATTGTCTCCATCTGGGTATCTTCCACAATGGGGGCACGACACAAGGGGCAATTTGAGTGCGACACGAGCCAAGCATCAATGCAAGAAACATGAAAAGCATGGTTACACTTGGGCAAAATCCCAAGATTTTCATCATCTTCAAACTCGCTCAAACAAACAGAGCACTCTGTTCCTTCCACCAAACCCTCCCCTTTCTTGTACTTACAAACTGCAATATTCTCACTAATCAAGGATTTTTGGAGACCACTGGTTCGCATAGGACCATGTTCTACATCGAAGAAAATATCTCTGGCTTCCTCTGATTGGTGGTGCAGATGCAATAATCTCCTTCTTCTTGAGAAGAAACTTGCATGGATGAGGAAGCAGAGAAGAACAAGAAAAGAAGAGGCCAGAAGGGTGATAGTAATAATCAAAAAGGTAGAAACTTGAAGGGAATGATGATGTGTATGTGGGAAGATAGGAGGAGTTGGTGGAGGGTTATTGTTATTTGATGAGGTAGAGCAATAAGAGAGTGTTTGGTTAGAGAATAATGTGCAGAGGTGTGGTATCAGTTTTCTGTGATGCAAACCCATATCTGATATCACCAAAGATTATAGATTTAGGTGAAGAGAAGAAGTATGAGAGGAGGGAGTAGGGATAAGAGGAAGAAGAAGGTGATAGTGGGTGAGGTTGAGGTAGAATTGAGACCTTCATTATATATTATAGAGTGAGAGAGTGAACAGAAGTTTGGCCAAAATTTGCAGGCTCATTTGCTCTTTGCAAAATTTACCCACCTATGTAAAATGGGTTTGAGTCCAAAAAAATATATATTAGGAAATAATTAAAAAACTATCTGAAATCCATTCCATTAGGCTTTAAATTATACCAATAGTTATTTAAGGTATTCATTCTTTATTTTTTGAGATTTTTTTTTTTATATATTTGAATCAAGAATATATACTCGAGTCTTTTGGATCCATTTTACACCAGCCTAACCTTGTTTGTTACAAGCAAATTTCACATTTTTTTTTGGGGTTAAAACAAATATTTACAACAAAATAGTTAAAAGCAAGTTGTACGCAGAAATTAATTAGAAAAAAGTTTTATGAAAAGGTGAAATGATTAATGATATTTTACAGGAGAAAAAAGAAACAGAAAAATAGAGGCATGCTGAAGTTTGAACATATCTTATAAGAACAAGTTAGTTTAGATGCTTTCTCACTGCATTATTTAAACAAAATAAATGGGGAAAAAAAAAACTCAATGGGATAAATGAAAGTTTAGGTGTTGGTTTTTTAATAATTATCTTGATCCTTTAGAAAGAGCAAAAATATCATGTCTGTAAGGTAAAATTCTAGCACTCTTTAATCTTTACTGTTATATTAGAATGTGTGAGGTGTCATTTTCATGAAGATTGTCAGGACTATGGTTTACATATAATAAAAAAATCGATATGTATATACATCATGTGTTCACCTCTATCACAAAAGCCGTGTGTGAAGAATCTTGAGGAGGCAATGAAAATTAACACTACTTTTCAATATTAATTTTTATACTATGAACTAATAATATAATATATACTGTTGTACACATACTGACTAACGGTTTTTGTATGGAGAGATGGTAGTATTAGTATTATTGTTGTAGACAAATGGATGGGAAATTCACTCAGGCTCACTTCTCGTTCAATCACATTACATTCAGTGGCGGCAAAAGCAGTTGCTCTGTTTTATTAAGTGGATCCTTCTCACTTTGTAATTATAAAATTCTTATGTTGATTGTTTGTTATTATTGGTCTCTGATAACGGAGTTTGAGTAAAGGCAAGTCATAATTTTTAGCTACATGTGTGTGAAATTTAATCACATATATGATATGTAGTTGAGTAAACATATTTGCTTGTTCGGAGAAAGAAAGCAGCAGCTTGAACAGGATGCAAAGCCTTCATCTACTATGCAACTTTAAGTTTTACAGCTCACACACAAGTCTAATGAAGCCTATGAATAAGATTGCTTGAACAGAACTCAATAAATAGAATGACTCAGAAAAATCAAATCACAACTAGAATCAGGTTCCCCTTACTCATTCAATTTTATAGACAAAACTTGGGTGAATTTTACTACCAAATTTCTGAGTCAAAACATTCAATAGAAAAACCCGGGTACTGAAGATCTTAATAGTAGCATCCTCTTCTGCTTTGTATCCATCTCATGGGAACTTTTTCAGCAGTTCACGACCCAGGAACTGCATTAGAGTCATCCACATTGGCTTTACCATTGTCACTGCTCAATTGGCCGTTAAATTCCAGGCCGTAGATGTGTCCCATTTTGGCACGTTTTGTCTCCAAATATTTCTTGTTCTCCTTTGTGATCAGAGTTACCAATGGAATCCTACCAGAAATTGTCAAACCATAACCTTTCAGCCCAACGTATTTTGCTGGATTGTTTGTCATCAGCTTCATTGATCTAACACCCAAGTCCCTCAAAATCTGCAAGTACAGTTTGATCATACATAAAAATGTTGATACTAGCAAAATTCTTACATAAACTTTAGTCTAAAGAAATAGGCAAATTAAGACAATCCTGAAGAGATATACAAGCATATAATTTTCTTAAGGCCGTTCCAACCCAAGTCTAGGCTACGCCCAACTTGGCCTTGAAGGGCATATTCCTAATAAGATGGGCTTGAACGTGAGCCCAATGGCCCAACTGTTTGGTCCAGGCTTAGGTACTCTAATTGGGGCCCATTATAGCCCTTGGCCAGCTTAGTCCATAAACAACTGTAGTTATACTTATACCCCTTGACACATTAATTTTATTATTATTGTTATTAAACATATACCCGACCCCACTTAGTGAGAAAAGATTTTGATTGTTGTAGTTATTACTAGACGTGGGATTCTAGGTTGCAATGGAAATATAAATTCATCCATGAATTAAGATGTGCTCAAGGCTAAGTGAGTTCAGTGTATGATGTCAAACACTCCAACCATTAAGGGCTATTTACCTGTGCACCAATCCCATATTCCCTTGAGTCAACAGGCAATCCCAACTCCTCGTTGGCTTCTACAGTGTCTCGTCCATCATCCTGTAGGGTATAGGCACGAAGCTTGTGGCCTAATCCTATACCTCTTCCTTCATGTCCGCGGAGATATACGAGCACACCCCTACCGGCAGCCTCAATCTGCTTCATTGCAAGTGCAAGCTGATTCCCACAGTCACATCTGGCAGATCCAAATATGTCTCCAGTGAGACACTCAGAGTGTACCCTCACAAGAACATCCTTTCCATCTCCTATGTCACCCTGTTAAATTTAAAACAGTTAAGACAGCAACTATGACCAAGGGGTTGATTAACTGATAGTCTAAAATCCAAAGATTATGACTTGGAGATATTTGAAAGAGCTTGACAAAGTTCATAACCATTTTAGCCTAATACATGAATTAACAAGCATCTATTACATAGAACTTTGAAGAGTTCAGATAAATGTATCAATTTGGGTTTTTCTTTGCTTGTTTTTGAATGCTCAAGCAAAGGTATAAGGTGTACTTAGAGCATTTCTTAAAAAATCATAAATATCAACAAGGGTATACTATAAGTCTATCATGGGTGAAATAATAGTTATAGTTCAAATCAATCTCTTTTTTCCAGGTGGTTTCTGACCACAGTTGCAGACACCAAATTTAGGCCAAATAATAGGTGGATAATTTTACACTAGATGCAATGAATTAAAAAAATGTGACAAATGCTCGTACGTATATGTAAAGTACACCATTACATATATATAGTCGTTGAAAACACAAGCACTGCTCACCTTGACCATTGCAATATGTTCCATCCCGTCTAAAAGTGATCTATAACAGCAAGCTAAAAATGGTCCCCACATTGTTGGTATTTGTGCAGCACCAGCACGATCTACTAACTTATCTCTCTTCCTTCTATATCTGCCATGGAATAATGTGTTAAACTCCTTCATATGTAAATGAAAAGGCCGACAAGAAAGAGTTAAGGCAACATAAATTATCCCAAGGGGTGGGGTAGAAAGTCCCAAGTATTTAAAATGGGAAGTTTTGACTTAGTGAAGCTAAGGTATTGAAAAAAAAAAAGGATTCATCTGCTGAACTTATATAAGAAAAATCAATTAATAAAAAATTGCAAACTAGAAAATATCTAGCATCATTTTAATTAGGTTATCATATCCTCAAAAATAGATATCACACTAAATGGATTCAATTTCTAATAATGTGGTTAGGATTTACACAGATAAATTAGGGTATCAGACAACATTTTCAACTATGGTATCTATACTTCAAAGCAAAATCTAACCATAAATGATACAAGTATGCATACAACGAGCCTTATACATCTTCCACTAAATGAAAATGGATACCTTATTAAGTCAGCAATAGAAATAATTTTCAAGTTCTCACGCTCTGCGAACTGGCGAAGCTTTGGCAATCTAGCCATGGAACCATCATCATCTACAACCTCACATAAAACTGCCACAGGTTCCAAGCCAGCAAGTATAGCAAGATCAACTGAAGCTTCTGTATGTCCAGCTCTCTTCAAGACACCACCTTCTCTGTATTTTAGAGGAAAAATATGACCTGGGCGATTGAAATCAGCCGGTGTTGAATCTCTGGATGCAAGAGCCAAAACTGTTGTTGCCCTATCCTTGGCTGACACCCCAGTGGTGGTACCATATTTAGCATCCTACAAATGCATTGTAAATTGTAGAAATCCATCACTTTACATTAATAGATGCCCAATTACATGAAAAGAGATTTCCCACTGCAAGTTTGCAACAAAACAATGACGAATATTGTAGCATCCAAATTGACTTGTCATTTTGCTTAAAAACAATTGTATTCCTTAAACACTCAGAAGTAGAAAGCAGCAAATACAACAAGTTGATATTAGATGAAACAAATTATTTCCTGATGTTTAGTTATCATACGGTTGGGAAATGATTTATTTCTAGCTGATGATGGCAATAGAAGATCATAGTGAAAGATACAGTATTTAGTCCAGATGTAAAGATCATTTGAAAATTGAGAATAAATACTTACCACTGTAACAGTGAACGCAGTTCGGAGTTTCTCATCATTATCCTTACTGTCTACCATCAAAGGAAGTTCCAATCTCTCCAGATCTTCTTCTTTCATGCTTACACAAACAATCCCAGTTCCATGCTTTACAATAAAAGCCATAGCCTCAGGCGTCGCTAACTGTGCAGCCATTATCAGGTCTCCTTCATTTTCTCTGTCCTCGTCATCTACAACCAGTACCATCTGTATTACCAGTATAGGTCAGTGTCAGTTACAGAATTTATTATTTTTTAGATGAAAGTCAGTAACAGATAATTAAGTCAATGGAGATGCAAGAGCATAATTTTAACACTATTGACCTCCAGCACACTTCAAAAAAAAAAAAAAGGAAAAAACAAGGGAAGAGAGAGAGAGAGGATTAACAACCCTTCCTTGGCGAATATCCTCAATTGCCTCAGGAATGGAAGCAAAACCTTCTGTGGGGCTGTCCGAATCAAATTCATCATCGTCAACAGGAAAACCATTGCTTGTTACTGCTGTATCTGGTGCTAGTGTTCCATAAGCTATTCCTTCAGGTTGTTTCTTAACATCATTTATATTTGAATAAAAAGAAAGGTCACCTCCTCCAGAGATAACTGTTGCCTTGTTTCTACTAACTCCCTTGTTACTCGAGGAGAATTTAGAATCCAATCGGACAAATGCCAAATCAGATCCAAGTCCATGTCCAAGAGATGAATTCATACATTGCAACCCATTGAACAATTTAAAGTGTTTGCATGCCCTACATAGAATACTAGAACAGAACACAGATTCGATTAGGAATCATCACATCCAAACATAACCAAAAGAAATAGCCAGAAATTCAAAATCATGAACATAGGGACCTGCTGATGGTTCAGCTAAAACAGTAAGATCCAGAAAGTTAAGTAGGGGTCAGTAAGTTAATACGTGAGGAGAGTAATCTTATGTCTTTTATCAGATGTCAAAGTTCAATATTTTCACCTTCATAAGGCAGGGCAGGCAGAATAAAGGATAAGAATGGTGGTATATAATATGAAGAAAGTTGGAAAAGCTCAATGACGGAATCACAGTAGTGAATCCATGTAATTCAAAATTTGATGGACCACAGAAAGAACAGTAGAGCTTCTCAATAACGCATGTGAGTAGGCTCATAAAACAAAATAATGTAAGGTCAAAATATGCTCAATAATTAAGGATGTGTCATCCATTAAGAACACTCCTCGTCTCTGTAATATGTAAATAGTACAATCAAATACAGGCTTAAACTTGAATTAGTAACAGGTTAAAGCTGGCAAGTTACACTGAGCTGAATCTTGAGTATCACAATGTCAAGTGGAGACTTAAACACACATTATTGTTACCCATAATTTTAAGTTACAAAGACTGAAATTAAATTAAAAGCCAAAAGTTCAGAAGCTGTCCCCAAAAAGTTTTACACCTCACACTGAAAAATATTCTCTCAACAGCATGCATAGCTTTTTCAAGAAACAAATTCGCATCCCCTAAACACAAGACCAAACTGTGGATCTTAAAGCGTCATATAGCCAAATTGATTTTTAACAATTGATCCCAGAAACGAAATTGCCTTACTCAATCACATAAGTGAATAATAACATAAACAAAGGAAGCCAACAGTGAATTGAGAAGGGAAAGCATGAAACAGAGAAATACACCCGCCATATCCCAACCCCATATGCCCAAAGGTGGAAGAAAATAAAAGGGTTTAGAGAGGAAGGAGGAAAAGGCAGAAACTCACCGTGAGCGCGAGAGAGATGGTGTCGAAGAATAGGAGAAATTGAGAGAAGCCATTCTTTGTTAAAGACAGGATTTTTCCTGAATGCTTTAGCCTAATCGCCCCTTGCTTGCTTTCTCTATGACTAGGAATTTATTAGGTAGAAAGTAGAAAATGAATCACATGCAACTCTAGGAGAAGCCACCACCGCCCACGAAGCGTATCGTCGAGAAGGTAAGGGTCTGCACTGCTTCTGCTATACAGTTGCTTGCAAATTGCAATTGCAATGGCCAATGAGAGCTCGTGAACCTTCTATCAAACTTTTTTAAAAAAACTTTGTTAAAAAAAGTTTTATTTTATATTGGTCAAAGGTTCATTTTGATCTTCTTTCTTAAGTTAACTGCTGACGTGGTGTGCCGAGGTGGACACATAATATTTCTTATGTGTATCAAATATCTAACATGGTCTTAGACACACCAAAACGGCGTCGTTTAAGCCAAAAATAAAATCATGTTGAGAGGACCAATATGAAATTCTAATGAAACATAAAAGACTAATATAAAATTTCAATGAAACATAAAAGACCAATATAGAACTTCAATGAAACATAAAAGACCAATATAGAACTTCAATAAAACATAAAGGACCAATATAGAACTTGAACGAAATATAAAGGACCAATATAGAACTTTCATAAAACCTGAGAGACAAATATAAAACGAGTAAAATATCAAGTTGGTCCTTTTTAGATGCTATCTTTTCAATTTGGTCCTTATTAGATGTTCCTTCTCAATTTAGTCCTTTTTAGATGATTCTGTTATCAATTTAGTCCTTACCGTTAAAATGATTAACTGTGGACTAACTTGTTAATTTTTAAATATTAATAGGGTCTTTTAGTGTAATTATTTGGGATAATTTTATAATTTTTACGAAATAATAAACATGGTGCTCTAAACTCCAAGCCGTCTCTTCCTCTTGCTCGACCAAAACACGTTCACAGGCATACAAGATCAACCACTATCAATCACCCCGTTACCATAACATTTGCGAATCCACTCCACTAGGAATCCTTCCTGCTCCTTTCTCCACTCTTCGATTCAGCGGTGGCCTCCCACATAAAACTTCGAGCAACACTACTCCAAAAGAGTAAACGTCAAATTTTTGTGTCAACCTTACTTTGCAGGTGGAGGTGGAGGTGTAGTACTATTATTATTATTGTCTTGCTCTTGCTCATCTTCAGAAGCCTTGGAATTAGAAACGTTATTACTCTTGCTTATTGACTCCTCCTCTTCCCTTGAGCTTCCCTTCTTAGCTCTGTGTCCTTCAGATTTAGCTCCATATTTCTCTATCTATCTATCACCTTCGATCAATTCCCAATTCGATATTCTTCCTTAGCTTCTCAGATTCAGATCTAGAAACGAGTTTGAGTTTGAATTTTGAGATGGATGATATGATATGTTGAAATCCACTTACAGATCTGCTCCCCAAGGCCAAGCTACCTTTGACGTTTGTGCGGTGGTAATGTGGGACCTGGACAACCCAGTTGGTCCAATCTTGAACAATCCCAAATTTGAAACTTTTGCTACCCAGTGCTCCAAACTTGCTTGGCATTGATACATGTGAATGTGTTTCAGCCGAGCAAGAGGAAGAGGAAGAGACGGCTTGGAGTTCGGAGCACCATGTATATTATTTCAATTTAGTAAAAATTATAAAATTATCCCAAATAATTATATTAAAAGACCCTATTAATGTTTAAAATTACCAAGTTAACCCACAGTTAGTCATTTTAACGGTAAGGACTAAATTGATAACAGAATCATCTAAAAAGGACTAAATTGAGAAGGAACATCTAATAAGGACCAAATTGAAAAAGATGGCATCTAAAAAGGACCAACTTGATATTTTACTCAATATAAAACTTTTGAAAAACATAAATGACCAATTTAAAACTTGGATAAAACATTGAGGACCAAAATGGATATTTGACCTTTTATATTTTGATATTATAATATAAAAGAAGTGAATAACTTTTATAATGTTTTAAGTTGAAATTTTATTCTTAAACTTTTTAAAAAATGTTTATTTTAACTTTTTTTAACTTATACTTTTTTAAAAAAATTTACTTAAACAAGATTTTATATTTATAAATGGTTTTTTTTAATTAAAAAATACTTTTTAGATTAAAAAAAAGTCTATACAAAAGAGTCTAACTCCCCTACTTTCCTATTTTGGCTTTGATAAATAATTTGCATCATTTTTGTTTTAAATAATAAATTTTCATATTGATAAATGTAACAATATCAATGAGAGATGTTGGTTATGTTGTGAAAATCTTAGAGATAAAAAAAATCTATATTAGAGGTTATATTTCTTCCAAATTTATTGGTAAATTATTATATATTTCAACGAAAAAAAAAACATTCTTTGTGTTTTTAAAGATTATGTATTTTGGAGAGGTGCTATATTATATGAGGCACCAATTTCTCCTTTATATCTTCGGATAATTTTGAAATGATAACTCGGCATGAAACAAAAAGTACGAAGCCTATTTATACTAAAGGCTTCGGTTTAATGGCAATATATAGATTTAATTACACATCCATGCTATTTATTTCCATAATAATATCAAAGTAATTACTTTTTGTGGGATGACACTGATTAGTTAGAAGTTAGAAGAGGTTGATTTGTAAAATATTTTTAATTTGATAGTTAAAAAGAACAAGTTTCTTTGATATTGTGTCGTAGGATAATATGAAGAGGATAATGCAGAAGGAGTTGGAAGCAGATAGGTGGGAGTGGGATTGAGTTGATTCCATAATAAATGTGCATGGAGTATGGACCACTCTTCACTCAAATAAAAGGCCAACCAATTCAGGCCAACAAAATTAGGCATATCCACGAATCGTCATAAAGACAGAATAATATTATGAGGCAAAATATTATTTAGTCCTTGAATTGTTGGTCAAACTACTATTTAGTCCCTGAATTGTTCAAAAACACTATTTAGTCCCCGAATTGTTCACTCTGTCAACTATTTAGTCCCCGAATTTGACAAAAATACTATTTAGTCCCCGAATTTGTAACTATGTCAACTATTTTGTCCCCAAACTTGGCAAAAATACTATTTAATCATTGAATTTGCAACTCTGTCAAATATTTAGTTTACTGACTGTTACCCGTTATAGTTGACAGAGTTGTAAATTCGGTAATTAAATAGTATTTTTGTCAAGTTTGGGGATTAAATAGTTGACATAGTTACAAATTCGGGGACTAAATAGTATTTTTGTCAAATTCGGGGACTAAATAGTTGACAAAGTGAACAATTCGGGGACTAAATAGTGTTTTTGAACAATTTGGGGACTAAATAGTAGTTTGACCAATAATTTAGGGACTAAATAGTATTTTGCCTCTAATATTATTATTCTCACATTTGTAATTACGATGTAATTACTTCAAAATGTACATTTTTACTTCATTTTTGAAGTAATTTTAGAAACTTACACTAATAAGGACTTATCATGAATGGATTATGGACCGAATTTTCATCAATATTGATAAATATTATCGTCTTAAATGGATTAAGGACTAAATTATTATTAATATTGATAAATAGTCTCACAAGGCTATTTAGTGATGATATTCGTTAATTTGATAAAAAAATTGATACCTAATCTATTCAAGGTAGGTCTTTATTAGTGTAGATTTCTATAATTACTTCACACATTAAATAAAAAAGTGTATTTTAAAGTAATTGCAGAAAAGATTAGAGCTGTCAAAACGGGTCCAACCCGATGGGTTGGCCCGTTTAACCCACCAAATTGGTGGGTTGAGTTGCAAAATTCTAACTCCGTTTATTAAACGGGTTGGACGAACCCGACCCACCTAACACACCGGGGTTAGGTAGGTCGGCTCGCGTGTTAGGTGGGTTGGCCTGTAACCCACCTAACTTAAAAAAAATTAAAAAACATAATTCCTAATCATGTTTCTTTCTTTTTGTGATATTTCATTTTTCACCATATTTGCAGGAGCCAGGAGGAAAATAAATGAGTAATGTTGTGATATTTTGACCATGTTTCATTGTTTTATTTTTAACTATTTGTGAGTGACATGATGAATGATAAATCTTTTCTTTCATTTTATCATATTAAATTTTGTAGTTCATAAAAAAAATGTATAAAAAAGTATAGATTTATTTTTTAAAGAAAGTTAGAATTAAAAAAAAAAAGTAGGTTAGGTGGGTTGGTCCGACCCACCACATTGGGGGGTCGGACTGGGATTCCCAACCCGTTTAACGTGGCTAACTCGTCACAGGTCCAACCCCCGGCCCACTTTGACAACTCTAAAAAAAATAATTATACCGGATCCAATTTCACAACATAAATAGTTGAAGTTAATGTAGAAGATAGATCCCACAAAATATTTTGTTAATAGTAAATCATATTAGACATTCCAAATGGGAAAAGGCCAATACTTAATAGAGGCCGCAAGAAGAGATAACTCAAAGTCTCAAGCACAATTGTATTTCATGATGGAATTTGGATCCTCTTTTTTTTTTCCTCTAATTTTTTATTGATTTATTAGTGCTTTACAATATGAGCAGTTGACCTAAAAATTTAAAGTTATTTTATATCAAGATTAAGGATCAAACTCTTAACACTTAATTGATGGTCATCTACACTCTAGACAATTTGGATCATCTAAATTTGAAAAAAATGATACATATCTTTAAAGTAAAAGAGACATATAAAAAAAAATCCACACAAATATTGACCTACTATGAATAAATCAATTTAGAAGAGCTAAACTCTCCATGATGTGAGGGGAATAAATTCGCTAAAATTATTTTAACAAATTGCACAATCTCAATCGTCGAGATGAACAATCGAGATTAAAATTGTAATAGAGAATCGACGGTTATTAATAAATTAAAGTTACTTTAATATATTTGCTCCTTGGCTGAGGGCCTAAAGAAAAATAAAAAACTAGAGAGACTGTCTAATAGCCAAGAGTTGCACGTGTATTTGTTTTGCAAGATACTGTATACAGTAAACTCATTTCTCTAACAATTAATGGTGTCATAGAGCCATAGAGGCAGCAATAAATTTAGCGTTATATGTTTTGCAAGTGAAATTTAATGGTGAAGAGTGCGTTCTAACAAAGATAAACATTATCATATATTCGAAAATAATTAATACTACCTAGAAGTGTTGTATTGTATCACCAAACCTTCTATACACACCTGTTTTTTATTTTAAAACCGAAACGTGCACACTTTAACTTTTGCCACTAAAATTTGCACATTGACATTGATTTTATGATTCTGTCAAAATTTCAAGTTTGAATTTCTGTTTTTCATTTCACTATCAAGTTAAATCAGAAATATAACAGCCAAAGTGGGTTGGCACAAATGGTCAAGGATTCAGAGGAAAGTTCTCGCCTCACCCATGTACGAGGGTTCGAATCCCCCTGAAGCCATCCAAAATTCTGCTTTGGTGGGCATCTCTCCTCAGGAAGATCCCCTGGTACCCAAGGGCTAGTTGAGTAGCTGGGACTGGGTAAAACTGCTTGCGGTTTAGGCCTGTGCAGTAATCCTTTGGGTTGGGCCTCTGTGGGAGTGCCTTCCCTTACTACCATCTTACGCACCAAAAAAAAAAAAGAAATATAACATTTATCTAATTCTCAACTATCATAAAATTTTTTTGCTTCGTTTATGTTAAGAAAAGTACAAAAGATATGAGAAACATAAGTCTCACATTTTGAAGGAATTGTCTGTTTGCCATTTTTCATTTTTGAGATGAATGAAGATCGAGGAGAAAAGCAAATGATAGCCTAAAAATTACATAAATCTGAAAAAGACATATAGCAGCACATTGCTCACGAGAATCTCAAAATTAAATGTGGAAGAGAAAAGAAATCGACGAAAAAAATATTACACTATTACATAATTATAAAATAATTATTTTTAAATTAAAAATTTATATTTAAAAAATAATTTAAACTTGACTTAAAAAAACAAAAATTTTAATAGAATCTTCTAAGGAATGTCGCAATGTGTTTTAACATTCCAATTAATGGAGTAAATAATAAGTGGTGTCTTACATTACAATTATTTACACCCTTAAACATATCTCCCATGATTTTCCCACCACATAACGACACACTCATGACACATTGGAACACTGGCCACTCACATTCGGAAATACCGAACTCACACATATAAAGATACTCTTCAATTTCTCAATCACATTCTCTTCTTCTTCTTCTTCTTCTTCTTCCTCTTCCTCTTCCTCTGTACTGAGCAAGCTCTTCTCTTGCTCTGCAAATGGAGAGCCTTGCTTTACACTCCCTCTCCACTTCAACCTCCTTCTCACTCTCCTCTCGCACCTCCTTCCTTCATCATCGTTCTCGCTCCATTTCCAATCCTCAATTGTCTCTCCCATCTCTGAGATCACCCATTTCCCACATCTCCTATAAAGGTTTCAGCTTTCTTACTCCTCTTTCTAAACCCCATATACCCCACAAACCAATTCAAGCCTCTTCTTCGTCATCAAAAGCTCCGTTACCACCTCCGGCTACTCAAGGCGTCAAGCTCATCCCTTTCATCATCTCCGTATGTATAGGTCTGGCCGTGCGCTTCTTAGTCCCGAGACCACTCCAAGTTACCCCTCAGGCGTGGCAATTGCTCTCAATTTTCTTGTCCACCATTGCGGGCCTGGTTCTGAGCCCATTGCCAGTGGGGGCCTGGGCTTTTTTGGGCCTGACGGTTTCTGTCGTGACCAATACGCTAACTTTCTCGGCGGCTTTTAGCGCGTTCACGAACGAAGTGATTTGGCTGATTGTGATTTCCTTCTTCTTCGCTCGTGGCTTTGTGAAGACTGGGTTGGGGGATCGGATTGCGACCTACTTCGTGAAGTGGTTAGGGAAGAGTACGTTGGGTTTGAGCTATGGGTTGACGTTCAGCGAGGCGCTTATTGCGCCGGCGATGCCGAGCACCACCGCCAGAGCCGGCGGCGTGTTCTTGCCGATTATTAAGTCGTTATCGCTTTCGGCTGGGAGTCAGCCGGAGCATCCCACGGCTAAGAAGCTCGGGGCTTACCTTGTTCAGACGCAGTTTCAGGTTCGTTTTTTTATAAAGAAGAAGTAAAATTGAACTTTTGTGGATACATACACAAATGAGATAAAATTGTTATAATGCAATTTAGGAAGTAACTTGTGCTTTTGCCATTGTGATATGTGAAAGGCTGCTGGTAATTCGAGTGCTCTTTTCCTAACTGCTGCGGCTCAAAACCTGCTTTGTCTGAAATTAGCAGAAGAGCTTGGGGTGATAGTTTCAAACCCTTGGGTTGCTTGGTTTAAGGCAGCTAGTTTGCCTGCATTGGTTTCTCTTCTTGCTACCCCCTTGATTCTATACAAGCTTTATCCACCTGAAATTAAGGACACACCAGAAGCCCCTGCCATAGCAGCAAAGAAATTGGAAAGCATGGGTCCTGTCACCCGTAACGAATGGATTATGGTTGGTACAATGCTTCTTGCTGTTTCTTTATGGATCTTTGGGTAAGTCTTGTACATAGATACAAAATATGAAATCTTCACGTTGTAATTTTCTTCTCATCAATTAATTTCTCCTGGTTGAGTTGGGTTTTGTGAATATTTGTTGGCCCTACAGAGACAGCCTTGGGATTGCAAGTGCTGTAGCTGCTATGATTGGCTTATCAATACTCCTTTTACTAGGAGTGCTTGACTGGAATGATTGCTTGAACGAAAGATCAGCATGGGATACCTTGGCTTGGTTTGCCATTCTTGTAGGTATGGCAAGCCAGTTGACAAACCTTGGTATTGTGACCTGGATGTCTGACTGTGTGGCCAACTCTCTTCGGTCCTTGTCTTTGAGCTGGCCAGCTTCACTACTTGTTCTTCAGGCTGCTTATTTCTTCATACACTACCTTTTTGCTAGTCAGACTGGACATGTGGGGGCTTTATATTCTGCATTTCTGGCTATGCACCGGGCTGCTGGTGTTCCTGGTGTTCTGGCAGCACTTCTTCTAGGTTATAATACTAATCTTTTTGGTGCATTAACTCACTATAGTAGCGGTCAGGCTGCTGTATACTATGGAGGTATGCCCATCTCTCCAATGTCACAATCATATCCATTTTTTGTTGTTGTTTTTGGCTATTCAATTTCAATCCTTTAGCTTCTGTTAGTTATTTATTATGTATGATTCCAGTGCATAATATCTATCCCTCAGCCCTCTATTATACTTTTCTCATGTCAAATTTTTTTTTCTGGCTTTGATGCATTATTATTCTGCTTTTGTCTCTCTCATTCTCTCTAGAATCTTTGGTCAATGAAATAATGGTTAGAAAGAAGTTTTCTTTCATTTTTGTTTTCTGATTCTAGTTGCAACATGTAACCTTAAATCTGTTTCCGTGAAGGCATGCCTAATAAATATCATGACACTTTTTTTTCCCCCTTCTGATTTATAAGATGTTTTCAAGCATGGTGGTTGATGATATCTTATTTCATTTTTGACAGCTGGCTATGTAGAACTTGCGGATATATTTAAAATGGGTTTGGTGATGGCTTTTGTTAATGCTATCATTTGGGGAGTCGTTGGCTGTTTCTGGTGGAAGTTTTTGGGTTTGTACTGACGTTTCATTTCCATGTAAGTAAATAGCTGTTTTTGCTGTTGCAATATGATTTCCTTTTTCCCGGCCAAAAGCAGCGTTCTCCTCTGACGAGTTTTATTATACAGTCGTAAATAGAATAACTGTTTTGGCGGGAACCTAAGTTAAAGATTTGAAATTAATCTGATCATCTCCTTTCATGGAGCCATGCATGGCTAGGTTCTAGCTAGCATTTTGATTAATATTCTGAACTACCATGATTCGTTGTGAGTTGCTTTTAAATGCTCACGTAGGATAAGCTTGAGCCTCTAAGATTGAGGTGAACTTGATGTTTTGGAATTCGTCTCTACTCCCCCTTCCCAGCTTTGTTTCTTGTTGCATTTTTTTTTTCAATAAATGATTTCTTCCCCTATATTCTGTCCACATGCATAGTTGAAAGTTAATAATGAAAGGTTTATCTATCATTTGAACTAGAAAATGAGAGTCTGTAAAGCATTTGTGTCAAAATTGAATAGGGATTTTTCATTATAACTCTGAAAGTAGATTGAGATTTCAATATACTAGAAGTGCATGGTGCATTTGTTCTGAAGTGAACCCAGAGAGTAACAAAAATCAGTCACGTATAATAGGTAGAGAAGTCAGTAGAACAGAGAGTAACTTTTTGTTTTCCATCATCATTTTGCATGTTTGAGATAAACACCATTGTAGATTGCAGATGGAAAAAATATTTTAAATCCATATTTTGGATGTATGAGAAAAGTACTGTAATGGATTATTTTTTTTTTTTTAATGAATAATGAATAATCTTCTTTTGAGGAAAATGGAATGCTAGCTCAGGAGATAAGTACAAGTTAAGCATCTTCCAGATAGTATTGTTTTTCTCGGTGACATGTCAGTTTCATAATGAGGCGCAGTATAGAGGTAAATCAGGTAATAGAGGCAAGCCTTGCGTAAAAGGTAGTGGTTGAATGAGAAAAACCAAGCTTATCAAGCATCTCATATTATTCAATATAGGATTTGGACTGTCCATACTCCATACTACTTGGGACTTACCTTACTATATCTAGTATTCATCAGTGCCCAATATATTTATCAAATTCAATAAAAGTTCTCACTTTCATTTTGAGGATAAAATTGTAGTACATACTCAAGATAAAATCAAATTAAACAATTGGATGCAAAAGGTTTTTGACCGAGAAATGATATTTCATTATATTCCTAGTAATGAAAGTGGTCTTGCCAAGATATGAATTAATTATTAATTCATTCTCTACAATTATAGAGAATATACATGTTAAAGGTTACAAAGCATTATCATTTACTGATTGACATTATCAGTTAATTTGAAAGCAATTCTAAAAGAATAATTTTATATAAAAGGAGAAAAAAAATTCTACATTCTGTTTCCTTTTGTCTTGTTTATCAATTCAGAGTATCTATTCTTATCCTTCAACAAGTTGCACGTTTTTCTTTCAACATATTATTTTTAAAAATTGACGTGTATTTTAATACATGCCAAACTTATTAATTATTTTCAAGTAGGGCGAGAGAATTTTATTGAATCCTGACATAAATTTTTTTTTGAGAATATTCTGACATAAAATTTAGTTGATTGTAAATGTTGAATTTGCCATAAGCCCACAACATATTCATATGTGAACAATATACATATCTTCAGTACGACGGAGGAAACTCAATAAATTGATGGAAAACGATCACACGTGATCAAAATCATCGTCATTCAACTGCCTGCCTAGATATCTCGACATCCAACCAATAATTACACTTAAAACAACAAATAAGGATAAGCTGCAAACAAAACAAGAGTAGAAATTTGAGAAAACATCTATCTAGGTTTGAAGCAGTAAAATTACCTACTGTAGATGCAGCCTTGTTTTGTAATAAAAATTGCAGAGCCAACCAAGGAGAAGTACTTTTGTGATATGAACTGATCTTCAGAAAGCTTTGAAGCTGCTTCCCTATCTTGACCTTCACCCTTCAATGATATTCATATCAGATAATTCATCAATTCCCAATTTTTCCAGTATCATCCTTTCTTGCTTGGCATCTGTGTTTTTGGTTCATAGTTAAGAATTTATTTTCTAGTTGAACCAAACCAAATTACCATATAGTATGTACAGAACATGAAACATAAAACTTAGTTCTGAATGAACAAGTTCTTTCTCAAGCAATTTCAGCGACGGGTAAAACCATTCTGAGAGGAACATACAAACTATTGAGTACTGAGTAGTGATTGACTTGCACATTTATTTTCATAATTATTCCTAACAAGTTTAAAATTGCAATTTCTCGAAAGCGCAAAATAGACCAAAAATTGAAACAATAATTTCTAGGATGTAATTTTATTAAAAAAAATAGCTCCATAAAACAGACTTGTATCAGCAACCATTTTGGGTCAAATTGTGGTCCCTCTTGGTTAATCTTCAGTCAGATGAGATTCCTGGTCGAATAAATAGAAGCAATAGAAAACTGGGCCTGAAACTTGCTGTGTTCAAATTGAAAAGCCATACACATCCATAACCATAAGCTCTTAAAAAAAAAAATTCTCTACTCCCTTACTGTTCACAAAGCAGCTAGATGTCTTTCAACATAGGCAACAAAAAAATTCTTACTTGAAAAGATCACATCAATTTTGCAGGGTGAACTGAAGTATGTTCACTACTTACCAGTCTAGTTTTATTTGTTTTTGGTAAGACTGTCTAATTTCTTTTGTAGCAAAAAGATTTCACATATAGAATTAATGTAAAACTACATTATGCAAAGAAAGCCAGCAAGGATACATTCCTGATCGGGGTTTTCGGTAAAATTGGAATGCAGAGCATTCCCAATGCAATCCACTATAGCTGAGGTAGTCATTGAGGATTCTACGCATAAAATGGCAGTGATGGCATCTAATCGAGTCACCTCATTTCTGAACATCATCCTTGCATGAGCTGTGACATTTAAGGAGTCAAAGCACGTAAGAGGGAAAGGGAAGTTAACAAGTTAAGTTTCACCGTAGTGCCAATCACATACCTTGAGCAAGGCGTACCAAACTTTCCAACATGCGAACAGTTGTCCTAGCTACATTGCAACTAAATAAACTGACATAAATTGATTTAAATTTAAACTCATTTTGAAAAGATGTCTTCGAGTCAAACCTGCATTATGAGTTCCAGATTTCCTTTGGAGTTGATAATAACTGGAGATAACTAGCTCAGCGTCTCTTGAAAGGACTGGTCTGAAGGTTTCTTTCACGTACTGAATATACCTGCAGAATTTTCTTCATCATTACAACTTACATGGGACCAAGCATCTCTCACACATCGAGATTTAAATTATGAAGTTCAAAGAGCATCAGATTTCATTTGAAATTGAAATTTTCATACTACTATCCGGCTTGTTTCTTAGTAGTCCCAAAAATAAAGGGAAAAATATTTTATCTTACTTAGTATAACATAATGGCATAAATTTGAAACAACCATAACTCAAATCAAAGTTGAAAAGGGAGTACAATGTTTAGTTTATGGGGAGAAGATGAATTTAGATTCTAGATTAATTATTTGCTGGAAGCGTTTAAAGATCATCAAGATATGAGTGGCATCCAGCCTGAGGCATCATTTACACCTCTTGTCCTATATATGCTAATAATGTTTTCTTTCTTTTGGTGTCATGCATCATTGAAGGATACTTTACCTCTTGAGCGTAGGAAGTGGCCAGATATTTTCTAGATCTTCATGTTGCCCAGTTCTATCTGGTTCCGCCTGGATGCTAGTATTCAAGTAAGTATTTTAATTTTGTTCCTACAATAAACTGTATGCATGGTACATGGATCCATATTACCTCACTGAGAATATGAGATGAAACTACTGCATCCCATTCAGGATTCCTTGTATCCAAGAGCACAAGAACTATATCAAATCTGCTTAATAGAGGACCAGAGAGTGTTGTGTTGACAGATAGAGCTAGCTTCGGTTAAGTAAGACAATTGTTTAATGGGATAATTAATTAAGCAGCATTAACTGAATGGTTGATATGCAGGAATATAATTCAGAAACGAATTGAAGTAGAGGACTGAATTTAAATTAAAGATGTTTATCTATCCTATATGCCTCCCGTGTTAAGTGACAAGAGGAAAGAACTCGTGCTATCAACATTGTGCATAACTGGGACAATTATTTGACATTAGTTCAAGATAATTTGAACTAAAATATAGTCTGACTGTAGTGATACGTTGATCAGGATCATAATGTCCCTTAGGATTGGTAGCACCAAATACTGTTGTTCTAGTGCTGAGAGTTGTTACAAGACCAGCCTGGAACAAAGCAAGCAGGAGAGAGAGAAGAGACCTAATTAGTAGCCATCGTTTCCAACCATGCATCAACCATAACAGTCCAGATGAAATAAATTCAAAAAGGACTATGAGTAAAATAAATACCCAACAAAAAGATGCGATCAATTCAGGTGCACGTGATAGAGACATAAAAAAAAATTTTGGATCTCATTTAAAAACAGGACCACCAAGCATGATGAATACAAATAGAAGGTAGACTTGGGTAAAGAAACAGCTAAAGTTTGTGCAGGTTTTACTTAGCATGTAATCATGTGTTCTACCTTGGCAACACTTATGGTCTGCTGCTCCATGGCTTCATGTATGGTTGCTCTGTCATGTTCCCTCATACTGCCAAATAAAATGAATATTAGTTTCATGATAAATGCCAACATGCTAGAAAATCAAATCAGAACTGCCACCAGCCCTATTGGGTTAGGGAAGTTGCAAAGTGGTCGAAACGTGCAACAAATAAATGTTGCGTTGAGGCCCCCTGTTCCATTTCATAAGATACCTGAATACAGTGAGTTTGAAAGTCTTCTGAAATGACTACATCTTATTGCCAAGACACTAACATCCAGTCTCTAAATATAATAGGACAAAAAAAATTACGTGTCTTTAAAAACACACAAATTTCTGTATGACTCTGAACCTCCAATTGTCTCTATTTTGTTTTTCCAGGTCCACTACTGCAAAAATTCAATTGCGATGGTATGTATAAAAGGAATAAAAGGGGATGTTGGATCATTACTACCTCATGGACCATATGCTCATGGATGGACCCTTCAGAAAAAGAAACCAAAATGAAGTAACATAGGATGCAATATTTTTGTTGAGATTTTAAACAAAGTTCTGAAGTATAAATCTCACCGATCATTTCCCAAGAATTTGAAATTATAACCCATTAACCTTTGATTCAAGGGCTATTTCAAAAAGAACCAATACACTTCAAGTCTTCAACAAAGAACCCTCCAAGATAACAATGACTCTTGAGCACCAAAATAATGACGTTCATAAAACATGTTCATAGGGGTCTTTCACTCCTTTGCCCCCTTATGTAACATTATTAAAAGAATAAAAAAGTTCTCTTCATATTGCAACACAATAATAAGTAAGAAACCGGTGTGACTCCATCACTACACTAAAGACTTACCTATCAAATTCATCTATGCAACACAACCCGCCATCTGCCAGAACAAGGGCTCCAGCTTCCAACATCCATTCACCTAAAAAAACAATAAAATTGGCCATGCAATTAGTAAAGTATACTGACTAAAGGAAGCTGGTCATATCAAAATTTGCATTTGAGCAAGTCCTGTGAGTTAATTCACTTAAATCGGTAATTTACAACTTTAACTTCATTTTGTAATAATTGTTGGAAAACAAACAGTAATAAATGAATCCTAACAGGTTAACTGGAGTTAATTTCCCAAAACTTCCCAAAAACACATGTAACCACGAAACACAGATTGAAAAAGTAATAGAACCTACCAATTCTGCCATGTTCAGGGTTTAAAGAAAAAGACCATATTCAACAAAATCCAGGGTGGCTGTACAGGCTACTATGATCGAATAAAGAAAATCCTAACAGGTTAACTGAAGATAAATTCAACAAACCAGTTTTATAACAAACTGTAACTTGGAACATAAACAATTTGAATGCCACAGAGAACTTCACCAGAATTACAGTCACTATCGAGGAATGACCAAAAAGAAAAAAATGCTATGAACTCCAACTTAAGAAGGTAAAAGCTACAGTTAAATTCACCTCCATCCTTCACTGCAGTAACAGTTAATCCTGCGCTTGTGCTTCCCAAACCGGTGGTAATTACAGATCTATTGCTCAATTTTGCAGCAAATTTCAAAAACTGAGATTTTCCGGTGCCTATTGGAAACGAAAACAAAATGGAAATAATCAATAGATAAATTTAGGATTTCTGTTTCAATTTCAAAATAAGTATTGAGAAGGAAAGTCACAGTTTGAATTGTGATAATAATAATAATATTAGTATTTAGTTACTGTAGTGTTGTTTAAGAAAGGTACAATTATAAAGTTATAAATAAATTAACAAGATAACTGCAGATGATAGACAATGCATATTTAAGTCCCAGGATATAGGAGTATTAAGATGAAATATCATCCAATTTTTTGGGGCAATTTAATAACAAAATCCGATGCAGAAAAACTTTGATTTCATATTAACCTAGAATTTAAAATGATTTCATATAGCTAAAATGATAACTAACAACAACAACAACAACAACAATAATAATAATAGTAATAATTGTGGCAGTGGTGATGATGCATCTCATACCAGGATCACCCACCAAAAGTAAGTGGGGCTCCCCTCGCACCTTAGTTCCAGAAGTATGGACATGTTGCACACCTCCAATAAGCGTTAACGCAACTAATTGAAAAACAAACAAACCATTAGACCAAAACCACAAGGATGACAAACCAAAGAGACAAGAAAGGTGATTCTACAAGTAGATAAGGTGGAAGGAGTTTATTGTTAAAGACTCTAGCATTCTGCTCCAACCAAAGAGACCACAAATTTGCAAGTACTGCACATTGTCATACTTCAAAATAGCCAAAAATTTTATTCTAGAAAAACCTAGCCACTTCACAATCTTACAATCTCTTACTTGAAATTTATTGCATTACAAACCCCTGCAGATCCATACATCTTCCTACCAATCTAATACCAGAAAGGGAATAAGATGGACTTCAGACACCATCAAACCAATGTTGTTCTTTCATATATATCTTCATTTCACCATTCTTAACTAAACTTGTAGTCCTTCTCATACTCTTGTGAAAATACACTTGCCACATTAGATCTTATATTTCTGTTCAAAATTCACTCTTATACCCACAACGTCTTGAATAATAGTTTAAGGATAATCAGGCATCAAGGGGCCTCATGGTAGATATATTTCATAAGTTCATTCATCTATCATAATAACATGAGAAAAATTACTCGAAGCAAATCCTGGAGGAAGTATATAATTCAACATTAACCCAGATTGCTATGATTTTCAAGATGAATATGAAATATAAAAAATAGCAAGAATATGACTGGCTATTTACCTGCCAACTTGACAGTGAAGAGTCCAAATACTTGTGGGCAAATTCCCCGCAAAATGGCATTCCTCCCTAGATCAATTTGAAACAGATTTTAAGTTCACCTCTCAAAACATAATTCATAAACTCCCAGTAAAATATTACAGTTAATAAATAATCAAATATAAAGGAGGAGGGGGGAGGCGTCAACATTTTAAGGTGATAGGTACCCCTTGATCTGCAGTCCAGTTTCTGATAGATAATATAAAACAAAATTGGAAGAAACAATCCCCAAAGGTTTATAAAAATGAATTTAAATTATACATAAAATTCCAAACAAGAACATGTGAACCAGAATACCACCTTTTAAAGGGGAATCTTTAAAGTGGACCCAGAACTGTTTGAATTTCATAACAATATCATCAGGAATATCAATTTCGGACTTCAATTCATTTGTTCTCCTGTCAGCAAAGAGGAAGCAAAATGTTAAAAATTAAGCTTTTCATATTTTCCCCCAACCCAATAAGATGCAATGGTTGGCATTTCAACCATAGGTTTCACTAGATTGTTGATTTATTAAAGAGAAAGGCTTAGGTTAGGACTAAATAAAAATGTATTTTGCACTTGACTGAAGATGCAAAGGTTGGCATTTCAACCACAGGTTTCACTAGACTGTTGATTTATCAAAGAGAAAGGCTTAGGTTAGGACGATATAAATATATATTTTGCACTTCACTGAAGATAACATCTTTTGCTGATATACACATGATACTAGGAAAGTTTGATCTGCTTTATAAAATTTTGTATCAAGCACAGTGAGAAGAAAATCTCATTTCACCTTACATGGTTGGCTATTAATACAGGATCAAGGTCACAGCGCACATCTTTCAATTCTGAAGACCATTTTGCAGTTAACACACCAGTGACAATTACATCATCTGCAAGAAATTAAAAGGAAAAAAAAGAAGAGTATAGGCCTTCCATTCACAAGAAAGATAGATTTTTAATTAAAACCCATAGCCATTACTGTAATATGAGTTCATCAATAGCACAAGGATAAACTGCCATCACATAAAATGAAAAAATCTTAACAAAGTAAAATCACTCATCACTGTTTTCTTTTAGCACTCCTGCTATACCTTATTATAACTGACCATCAATCTTTTAGAGAACTGTTGCTAAGAGATTTACATCCGCTAAGCAAGAGTGCAACACAAGTAAAAATTTTCAACTTCTGTTACATCTATACTCTGGTAGACCACCCATTTATATGGCATGGTAAGGATCCTACATTAGAACCCTGTATCACTGAACAATACCTGATTTTCTTCAGTGAATCAAAGGCTCTTTTAAATAAACTTCACTCTTGTATATAACAACCATTTTAAGATAATGGAAAATTTGCTATCAGATCAAGAATCTAGATACCTCCAGCTTTAATGATGTCAACAAGGTCATCCTTCAAGATGACAAGAATTGAACGAGGAATTGCTCCAACACCAAGAACCTGTGTACTTTCTTGGATTTTTATTTCTTGATAATCATGACATACTATAGTATTATCTACATAC
Organism: Senna tora; assembly: GCA_014851425.1. Taxonomy (NCBI): domain Eukaryota; kingdom Viridiplantae; phylum Streptophyta; class Magnoliopsida; order Fabales; family Fabaceae; genus Senna; species Senna tora. The sequence goes on along the minus strand of CM026272.1, from coordinate 31,444,772 downwards.
TGGAATTTTGTGCCTTCACAAGGTTTAGATCCCTGCCATTAAGAACAACAATAAACAACTGAAATTTCTTTAGGAAGAAACAAAAAACAAAAATAAAAGAAATACCCAAACGACATAATTTTGACTTCAACTAAGGTTAGATAGCAATAAAAATGCAAGAAATACTAAATAAACTCAATAGCCATTGAGGAGTGGGATGTAAAGGATAAAAGATCCAAAAACAATAGTTTCTTATGTGCATCGTAGATATGTTGAACAAGAATTCCACAGATTATCACAAGACACTTCATGAGTTCATGTAGTGCAAGCAAATTCTAAATGTTATTTTGATTATATTCCATCTGAATATATGACTATATATCTTTATTTTAAAAAGTATAAATAGAAACAAGTAATTAGTCCATGGAAATTACACAAGACACAAACTTCGGTGAAGAGAAGGTACCCGAACTTGGCAAATTGAAGGTAGTGTTATGGAGTTTCGAGCTTCCACCTCAGGATAAACTAGGAAGCTGCATATATGATGTTAACTGATAACGATGAAGTATTATGGGAATAAAAAAGATATCTCCAACCAGATAAGGTAATAAAACCAAGAAAAGCTCTGAATGATTCCGAATAGGAACATTTGATGCCTACCTGATAATCAATTTATAGAATTTTTGAACAGAGGAAAACAAATCATTTAAAAATCTTAATATAAACAAAGGTTTCAAATTACACACTGAAGAAACCAAGCATAGCTCGCACCTCTTCTTGCACTTTAGGCACTTGTACTCCCTCTCTCCTTCATGCATCTTTATTGCTCCTGACCTGATTACTGTCCCTTTAAGAGTTAGGAGAATTCCCCGGTGCTTCACTCTAACACGCCCTATGCTTGGAAAAGTCTCTAATTACATTAAAGCATGCACCCAGTTAACAGTGGCAGATAAAATTTTACAGAAGTACCAAAAACAACAACAAAAGCAATGGTAAGAAGGGGAAAAAATAATTAGAAGATAATTAAAAGAAAAGCGCATAACCATATAGTCTAGCAGAATGAACCACAATATAAAACAAAATGAATAAATTCTTTGACATACTCAAAAAGGATTCATCAACATGTTTTCACATGGTACTTGAATCATAATTCCCACAAACAGAGCTATTCAGCGAAACAGTGAAAAGTTCAAAAAAAACTTGACAAAATGAAAGAAGCAAACCAGGGCATTCAAGCGGTGAGCCACTCGTATTAATGCGGACATGAATGCATTTTTTCTCAACCCCATTCTTGTTTGCTCCCGAATCTTCCAATATGATTTTCTACATACCACAGCAAACGAACCCAAGTCGACTTCGTTCTCCGCGCATTCCAAAAAAGGAACAAAAAGAAAAAAGAAATGGAAATTTTAAGACTAAGAGGATTTTGATTAGAGCTAACTTACATGAGCCCAAACAGCAGCCTGGTCGAATATGGGTAAATATGCAGCGGGTTCCGTAAAGATGCGGCGGGCAAGGTGAGGATCATCCTCCATCAGCTCTGCGAAACTTACAAACACCAATAGATTTCAATTTGTATGCAGAAACTAACATAGAAAAAAAATGAAGAATGGAAAACAAAAAGGGAAAGTAAAATTTGGGAGGCGAGGGTAGTGTACTCGACGAAGAGAGGGTAATGGAGATTGGAATCTGGAGAGGAAGCAATGGAGCGGATCTGATCAGAGTGATAGCGTATGAGGAAACTCGCCATAGGCTTTTCCCAGTAACTTGGATCGGTGATGTCTTCGCCGCCGTCCATGGATGGTCGCGCCAAGAAGCTGTGGTCGGTGATGATGGGAGGGTTTTGGCGGGAAAGAAGTGTAGTAGCCAAAAGGGGCGTCCAAGTTAGCAATGGGCCCGAGCCCGCGGGCTAGCCCGGCCTGCCCGCTAAATGGGCGGGCTTAGACTTTAAAAAATAAGTCCGTTTAAAAACGGACCTAAACGGGTTGGCCCGTATAAGTTCGCGGGCTAAACGGGCTAGCCCGCGGGCCGGCCCGTTAAAAAATTAAAAAAAAAAGAAAATAAAAAATAATAGTTATTTGTTTGAAATATGTATAAATATATATGTTTTATGTAATTTTATGTGTTAAATAATAATTTTATTCTAATAATGTGTATAAATAATTTAAATAATAATTAAAATTAATAAAATATTAATTTAAAATAATAAAAATACTAATTTTTAAATAAATATATAATTTTATAATTATTTTTTAAAAAATATATATTTTAAAAATATATAAAAAGTGGCCCGCGGGCCAATACGGGCGAGCTTGGGCATCACTTCCCAAGCCCGCCAAGTAACGGGCCGGCCCGTTTAATGCCAGCCCGTCGCGGGCCGGCCCGTTTTGACAATACTAGTCCAAGCGTCAGAAATGTAATTCACATATTTATTTAGGATTTTTTTTTAGGTTTTTTTAATAATTTAAAAACAATTCTCTAATCAAAATTAAAGAACTTTTAAGTTTTAACTATTTTTAAGAAATCTGAATAGAGGTAATTTACGTGATATTTTGTTATTCAATCTTCTAGTTAAGGATTAAAATCTAATTTTAAAACTATATTAGAGGGTTATATGAAGTAATATATACCAAAAATCTAATTCTGGAATATTAAGATGTAGTAATACTAATTTATGAATACCCATGCATACTTTAAATTAGTTATACATATCAACATTATAATACCTTGGCAAAAAAAAATCAACATTTATAATATGAAATACATAGACTTCATTTAAAATTAATTAATTCTTTGTACAAATAGTGATAAATTTTTTTTGAAAAAAAACACCTAGCCATGCTAATGTTATAATCTAAAATTTCTAAGACATCAAACTTTTCTTTGAATGTAATGTAAATTCTCACCTTTTTATTCACCAATAAAAATTATACATTTTTTCCCTATTTAATCCTAACTCATCTATACAAATTCATTTTTTTTTCTCCACATTCTATGCTTTTTTCTATTTCCAGAACCAAGTGGAAAGAGATGTCACTTGGGAATCATCATCATTCAGAGGAGGATTGGAAAAGATACACTTAATCACAAAGATGCTATTTCTCTAAAGTTCACCACCATAATCTATATGATCTGAAGGTGGATGTTTTAATCTCTCAAATATTTCATCAAGGGATCCAGAAAAAGAATGTGACCCAGAAGTGCTTTCCTGCACATCACTTAGATGAAGGAAGTTCTTGGACCTTAAACTTGTGAGTCCACTCTTCATGGATTCCCATTTTGAGGCTATTCTAGTTAATGTTGGTGAAGTAACTTTCTGAGAATCACTCACATCATTTGTCAAGTTAGATGAATCAGTGTCAGACACCTGTTCGTTCAAGTTTACCCTCAAGGCCACATACTTTTTGCTGCCAAAATTCCTGCTCTTGTCACTGTGAGTGCCTTCATCTAATGATTTCAATTTACCACTGATTCTGTCCTCCATTCCAGAGGCTTTCTGTTCCTGAACCTGAAGAAAGGAAAAATTAGACCAATGCAGAGAGTGCATTGTGTTGTGTGTGTCTAATAAAGTCCCAAATTGCTTGGAACAAAGGGGACCCAAAAGTATATATTATAAGTAGTGAACATTATGGGGTAAAAGAGCCAAGAGGGAGATGGGCCTCGCACACACAACAACGAGCTACGAGAAGGGAAACGCAGTTGAATAACACTAGTCAAAGGATTTGGATGTTTGCAAGCATACCTCAGTCCTAGTGTCGAAAGACTCAACATCAGCACTTGCACTGAAGCTCCTTGCTAATGGGAAAACATGCTCAGCTACGTTGTGCCCTTGCTGAAGAAGAGAACGTTCTGAAGAGAAAAAGGAAAGTATTATAAATTTATAATAGAAGATGTTGAGGGAAGCCTAGCACTATAGAGAAGCAAAACAGTCACTTCAAAATACTTGGACTTGCCTTTCTGCAAGATTATTACTCCAGATGCATCAAATCCATTCATATCTTCTGCATCATCATTATACTTGAATATTCTCCAATTTCCGAAATAATTAATGATCCGGTTGAAAACATTGCTTGCTATTAGCAGGGTGTATATAACCATGATGACAGGGTAAATTTTGTTGAATCCTTTTCCAAAGAAAGGAACAGCATCATCAATATTTCCCATTTTCTGCACACACATCTGATAATGTAAGTAAACTAACCTTTTTTCTTTTGGGAGATAAGGAAAGGAAGCAACAAGGATTCCGACATAATTAGACTAGCTATGAACACACCATGACTGATGATATCATCATAATCTTGAAACAACAAATTAAGGGACCTACAATAGTAAAAGACCTGTTCAAACATGGTTCTTGCACCCCCATCAAGATGAATGAGATTGAGAAAGTTGTATGATATGGGAGGCGCATAACGTGCGACCATCCTACGAAAGTTACATGGAAAAGCCAGTTATTTATAATCATTATAAACAATGTTTACAAATTAAAAGAGAGAGAGACTTACGAACATATCATAAGCAAATTTACTGAGCTTGTTTGTCTAGGTGTCAGTGAGTAAAACATCAGCATTCCCATTTTGAACAAGGAATAATATGTACATATACACATATACATCAAGGGGATGAAAGCAGCCAACTTCAGAGAGAAAATTTCCAACAATTAGTTTCCAACTACATATGAATTAGCTCAATTTGGGAACTTTCAAGAGTTGAATAAAAAAGTGCATGATGTGTATAAAAGAAAATGAATATAGTCTTCACAAAAGGAAAGTAAAAGTAAAACAAACATATTTTGATGGCTGAATTTTTTGCAAGTGTTACCTGCACAAGCATCTCTTTCTTTCCTGCAGCATGTACAAAGAGAGAAAAAATGGATAAATCAACACTTGGTAGTATGGTAGCCTCTGCTAGAAGAATTGCAAATGACATGCAGCACAATGTAACAGCCAATGATCTCATAAGTTGCTCCCTCAATATGCACCGCCAAAGAAACTCTGATAAAACAACATTTGAGAAAATAGCACACCAAAGTAAAATACAAGATACGGCACATCATCAGTGTTTTGTGGTAAGTACCGATTGTATCCAAATATCCACCCAATCTGCCGGTTCGATCAGGCCTGAAGCATGAAACATATTTCCTGCAAAAGTGGAGTATTTCTATAGTTCCATTAAAAATAAATAAATCAAGAAAACGTATCTGGAAAATAAGTCATATCTAATTATTTTCAGGTATTAGGATTAATCTATGTTTTCCACTTTTGAACTTCTCTATTCTACTGGATATTACTTCAGACTTATAATCCCCGAATGAAGGGAAAAAAGAAGGATATTTAAATCTCTATAATATTACTGAACATAATGTGAGAAATTTCAAAGACAAGATATTATCAAGATATAACAGAAAACCTTTTGTCTCAATTATTTAACTGTGTTGTTATTTTATTTGAATAAAGAAAAACTGCTGAAACCATATAAGGTCACATGATTTGCTCAGTACTGGTTTTATTTTACATGAGTGCTGCCTTGAGGTATATTTCTTTGGATAGATTAAAAAAATTGGGACAATTGTTTGAACCACTGAATTTTTAAATTAAACTTTAACATTTTCATTTCATTGTTTTTGCAGTAGAATTCTCTGTATTCCATTCCAGACACGGCAAACAGAAAATGTGAGAGTTGTAGGTTAAGGGCAAACCATCCTGTAGTGTTACGAAGCTCGTAATTTTTTATGGTATCCTCTAACTCCAGGGCTTCCAAGACAAACTTTATATATTCACTGCAACAAGAAAATCAATGTAATTACCACTTGAAAGTATATAAAAATATATACATAAAAGAGTAAAATATTACTGTATAAGAACTATGAAAAACATGAGATGTCACAAATGAAGCTGTAAAATGGTTTTTCTGGTAACACATGCATAGAATCTGCAATGGAATAACAAGGCAGTCACTTATCTGAACCAAAGAATGTATAATTGAAAGATCAAAAGGCTTACTCCTTAAAATTTGCATAATGTTTACAAGATGCATAATGTACTCTCCACACATTTATACAAGTAGCCATAAAAAGGAAAAGCAGGGTTAATCAATTTTTTTTCATTTGAACCCTTAAGGTCTTAAGTTTTGTAAGATCAGGACCCTATACACATAGGTTAGGAAGATCAGTTTCAACCTTCTGTATCGGTAATACTCCTCCCAAGATCTTCTAAGGTAACGTCTTAGTGCTGCCATTGACTTCTCATCAGTATCGTAATCCATATCATTTTCTCCTAATCTCCCACCCTGTGGTTTGAAGGAGGGATCTTCCTTCAACTAGAAGAAAAGACAATGCTGTATAACCAAACAGTAGAGTAATGAAATCTGAAACACATGTTTGTATACACTAGTACACTCTACCATATGATGCAGCATGTTATCTATGATATTCATGTAGGGCCTCAAAGAGTCGCGCTTGGACATCTGCTTCGATGTTACCTGTGTGATCTGATAATGCACACCACTGTCAGAAATCATTTCTGCAAAGTCTAAAAGATATAAGGAACAATTACAATGTAATAGCACAATTCCCTTACCACAATGGCATTTGAAAATTCCATATGAGCGTTGTCTAATTTGACAGCCATTTTTGCAACTATGTGAGAAAGAACCTTTTGGCGAGTGGTCCAATCCGCATTAATCCAAAGGCCTCTCGGAATTTCAATTAAACCAAATCCAAGAAGAAATGCACCAGTAACAAGTCCAAATGTATTAGAGCAAGCCATGGCAAAACCCAAAATATTACCAGTCCTACAAATTTTTAAGCATTGAGATAAGAGAGAATTAGCTTTTAGTTGGCTAATTAAAAATATGACAGCACAATGGAACCTATCAATATAATTAACTAAAGTAATCAGAATCAGAAGACTACATGGGATGGAATCACGTTCAAATTTCAAGAGAATAATTGTTTAATGATTATTACTATTATTGGTTCTAGTTAGAAGATTGAGATGTGGCAAAAATCTAATACTAGATCACTTACTCATACTGTCATAGAAGCATAAACTGTTTAATGAATACCCATGAATACTTAACAAATAAAGATATTTGCAAGAGTGAGAAGCAAACCAGTCTTGGTGAAAACTAACTAGTAATATCAATCCAACGAGTCCTACGGAACCAAGAGAGAGATAGAAAACTAGGTTCCCATGTATGCTGGTCTTCAATCTTGCTTTTACTGTGAAATCTCCAGCATCTTCATAACCCTGAATAGTGGGAACCACAGCCCTGTTTAGAGCAATAATTTAATAAATATCTATAAGTGTGTAATTCTATCAACCTAGCTTCCATAAATATCCTAATTGAACCTCAATGGAGGTAAAAAGCATGATCATATTCAACTTTGTATCAATTAGGTTTACATGTTAAAAAATTTGAAAAAAAAAGTCGGTTCTAGATGCTTTTTAAAGTCTTTGAATTTCATGTGTGTGTGTGCTTGTGCTTGTTTCAAATCATATATATAAAAGGGGAATTGTGGGTTTAACTAGAGATAATAATTCAGTTTTTAAGGGTTTAACTAGGGCCAAGGTTCATATTAATGACAATTACTACAAATAGAACTGAATTGAAGTATAGAAATATTAATGTCTAGATCATCCAAAGTTCCATAAGAAGAAAGAAGCTTACCATGTAAGTAAAAACGTACTCCAATAAGACAAACTCCATAGCACAGAAATGCCTCCACTATAATCACCATCTATTGTCTATTCAGTGAAAGAAAATGATTTGGTCAGGTTTCATTTTAAATGCAATCAAGAACTAAAAACAAGATTTTATGAATGAAATCTTTTTGTTTGATGACTTGCTTCTTTGAAGAGCAATTTTTGGTTAATACATAACAACTGTATTTATTTATGATTGTTACACAATCACACACACACACATATATATATATAATTTTTAATGAATTGAACGTAAGATTTGTAAAATTAACTAATTTAATTAAACTAGCTTATATTCAAACTAGTAAGGAATGAGAATACCGTCCATATGTCAGCAGGGACAAGAACGATGATAGAGAGGGAGCAGAACCAGGTGTATGCAACGGTAAAGAAGACATATTTTGGTACTTCAGGTCCAGCAAAATATCTCAAGGTCAAAATCACCATACCAATGGTTAGAGCCAATGAGAACATATAAAACAATCCCATTTTTTTTTTCTTTTATGATTATATGAATCTCCCTATGTAATGTACGTTCCCTTGTTCTTCTTTCTCTCCTCGTCTTTCTTCTCGATCGTCCTTTCCTTTTCTGCAGAAGAAAGACAAAAAGGAGAATTAGCGGGTGCGGGAAAGAAAGGGTTGGGAAAATAACTAAAAAGAGTTAATACTTGAAAGGAAAGAGAACCGGTCAAGAGGAGCTTTTTTTGCTCTACTTCTTTTAGCATGCTTTTTGAAATTTATTATATTTAAGTTTAGTTTTTTATATCATATTTTATTTAGTGTCAAAACTCTAAATTGGTCCTTTATGTTTGTACGAAGTTTTATATTGATCATTTATGTTTCAAAAAGTTTAAATTGATCATTTATGTTTGCAAGAAGTTCCAAATTGGTCCTTCCGTCTAAGTCTGTTTATTTCTTCCGTTAAGTGCTGACGTGTCGTGCTAAGGTGGACATATCATCTCTCCTACGTGTCCATTTAAGCTGACGTGCCATGTCACGTCATCACCACATCATCATCTACTATCATATGTGATGACGTGGCGTTGACGTGGCATGACACATCAATTTAAATGGACATGTCATCAACTTAAGAAATTGACAGATGTGGACGGAAAGATCAATTTGAAACTTCTTGCAAACATAAAGGACCAATTTAAACTATTTGAAACATAAAGGACCAATATAAAACTTTATGCAAACGTAAGAGACCAATTTAAAATTTTGGCCTTTATTTAAAAATGGAATCACTGCTAAATTAAAATTTATTTCTGAATAACAATAAGAAAATTATCTACTAGATTTACAAAAATGGAAATAAGAATATCTTAGCTAAACACCACCAATAACAAAATTAACAATACTATACTTTTAGCCTTTAGGACTAATTTAAAATGTACCTAATATTTGTAAGATTTATATGAAATAAATAAAATATTTAAGAACAATTTAAAATATATCTTATATTTTTAGAATTAACATGACTATTATTTAATCAATCAATTAATATAAAGAAGTTTGTTTAATTGTTTCTCATTCGGGTCAAACCTATTATCCAGGGTCAGTCTGGCCCAATAAAACTGAAGCGGATCACTGAGTCGGTTCGGTTGCTATAAAAGCTCACATTTTGCAAAACCCTACCCCTCCTTATCTCTCTCGACTGCTCAGGCGCAGGTTCTACCGTTCTACTCTTCAGACGCTCACACGAGAGCTCGTCGCGGCGCGAGCAGGAGGAGATTAGAAGATGAAGGTTTTGTTTCTCAAGCCCTACTTCTGTTTTGTTTTCGCTTAAAACTTGTTGGTTCGTTGTGGCTTAATGTTCTCTGCAATCTGTGCAGTTCAACATTGCAAATCCCACTACTGGATGCCAGAAGAAGCTCGAGATCGATGACGATCAGAAACTGTAGTCTCCTTTACTTCAAATTTTTATTCATTTGTTTGTTTGCTCTGATATGTGTCATCACATGTTGCTTATGTGGGAATATGAATTATGTTAAATTCGTCCTACCTCATTTCGCTGGGGACCTCTGTTTTTAATTGTTGTTGAGGAATTCCTCGGTGACTACACCTGTAATAATATTCTACTCTATAATTTGTAGACGAGCATTTTGGGACAAGAGGATCTCTCAGGAAGTCAGTGGTGATGCACTGGGTGAGGTATGCTCATAGCCGCCCCCCCCCCCCCCCCCCCCACACACACACACACACTCTTCTCTCTTCTGGCTCATGTTTTTGAAATAACTTAATGATTGATTCGTTTACCTTCATAATGCCAATAGGAATTTAAGGGCTATGTCTTCAAAATCACGGGAGGTTGCGACAAGCAAGGATTTCCAATGAAGCAGGGAGTGTTGACCCCTGGTCGTGTTCGTCTTTTGCTCCACAGAGGTAGACTATGATAGCGTCTATTTTGTTGCTTTGTCTGACTTTTAATCAAACTAATATGTGGTTTTATTTGTTGGACACTTGTCTCTCTAATGTTATAGGAATTTCTTTATTCTCCTGAGAACCCTCTTTAACTCAGGATCCTCTAAGCCAAGTTTGTTTTTGAAAGCTTATTGGGATGAAGTATTTTATTTGTATTGGTTACTTGAGCAGGAACTCCATGCTTCCGTGGGTATGGAAGGCGCAATGGGGAGCGCAGAAGGAAGTCTGTTCGTGGTTGCATTGTTAGTCCAGACCTCTCTGTTCTGAACTTGGTTATAGTGAAGAAGGGTGAAAATGATTTGCCAGGCTTGACAGACATTGAAAAGCCAAGGATGAGAGGTCCAAAGAGGGCATCCAAAATCCGCAAGCTGTTCAACCTGTCTAAGGAGGATGATGTGAGGAAGTATGTCAACACATACCGTCGAACCTTTACAACAAAAGCTGGTAATGTTTCTCATGCCTATAAAATCTCTTCATACTACTGTTGTACGCCAACACATTTAAGAGCAAATAGTTGGGGAAATGAATCGGGGTATTACATGTCATGTTTAGTATAACTGCCGGTAGTGGTTTACTTGCATTCATTAAAATGCTTTTAAGATTATTAACCCATGTAAAAGTAGCATCCTGCCCTGAACTCAACTCATTGCCTCACTTTAAGTATGGACTATTTAATTCATTTATTTGATGTTACATTTTTGTGGGACATCTGTGAATTATAATCGTAGAAATTTGGTGGGTAATGCAATGCTTATCAGAATAATCCTTTGTTACTTTGGGGCTAAGGCAATGTATATCGACATAGAGTATAGCCATGTTTGCTTGACGTAGTTTCTGGTAAAACATAATATTTGCTGTGATAAAAAAGACAACGCCCATCCTCTATTCATTCAAATTTGAAATTCATGTAATCTTCATCATATAGTTTGGATTGGACACGACTGAAGAGTTGTTTTAGTCAACAGAACAGGGGTTATTATTATTTGTGATTTATTTTAGTCTTCTAAAATAACCCATGTATGATTACAGGGAAAAAGGTTAGCAAAGCTCCTAAGATACAGAGGCTAGTCACTCCTTTGACACTCCAAAGGAAACGTGCAAGGATTGCAGATAAGAAGAAGAGAATTGCAAAGGCAAAATCAGAGGCAGCAGAGTACCAGAAACTCCTTGCCTCCAGGTTGAAGGAGCAAAGGGAACGTCGCAGTGAGAGTTTGGCAAAGAGGAGATCCAAGCTTTCTACTGCTTCTAAGCAAGCTGTTGCAGCATAGACCATAACCCTAGTTTTGGTAGCTTATTTCATCGTGCCTGTGTTATGATATATCTTTTTGATTTTGCAATTCAAATACGTTGGATCTATTAAAATATTTCCGAATGTTGTATTTGACAGTTTACACTTTTTTGGTCATTATCTTGGCATTTTCTACTCGAGTTGAAGATTTGTGACTTATTTGGAATTAATAGCCATTTGAATTGTTAATCTTAGAGCTCCCGCCCTCTTGAATTGCATGCTACGATTGATTCATGTATAGAACTCCCACATTAGCATGTAAGGAGCTAGAAAAACAGTAAGATTTCTTCACATTTGCTGCTTTCTAGCAAAAATTTACAAGCAACCCAATTTATGAATTTATGCCTACCATCTCTGGTATACGTTTCCCTTATTTTTTTGAGGTAAATTCGAGCTCAACGCTTAATCTAACATTGACAGTATAAGTTGGTTTAGAATTTACAATTGCAGCAATGTTGCACTTCCATTGATGAACAAAAACATCATTAGATTTGTATCTCTTCAAGGAATCTCTCAACCATTGTCAAAAAGTTTTCATGGCCCAAAAGCATATTGCTCAGTGAACCAAATGGTATCTTTTAGTAATTCTGAGTGTACCACATAACTTCTACCACGAGCCGATCTTCAACTTTTGTTTGAATCAACCAATCTTCAATATATAATTTCTCATCTTTGTTTGGAGAAGAGCAATATTTAATGGAATATTGGCCATGACAAATATGTTCTATCACCCATTCTAGCCAAAACAAGCCCCAAAGCCAATGCAGCTCCAAATAAAGCATGCAACCTCACACAGAAGTATTTAGCCATGAAAATCTTCTGTTTGTCCTGTAAGAAAACAGATCAGGCTTAGCATCAAATATCAAGGTTAACAAGGATTCGAATCGTCAACAGTCTTCCACTCACCATGTGGTTGTCTTGGACAAATCTAACCACTAGGTTTCCCATTGGTAGTGTCAAGGAACATAGTAACTGATATGACCAAAACAAGAAAAAACAAGAAAAAACAATGAGAAAAAATGGACAAGTAAAAGAAATTTTTAGGTAGACCCGATCAACAAAATATAGATGAAGTCAATCATGATTTGAAATTCTAGTAAACTTGCATGATTGAGGTGGTTTATTAATTTTTCATAAACCAAAGTTTAGTCTACCTAAAAAATTTTGCATAGGTGTTTATAAGCACGTACAATACAGGGAAGAGGAAGTGCCCTGATTAGACCAAAAGCAAGCAAAAGAGCATAAAGCGTTATGACTGCCATTTTCACTACCACAGCGCCTCTTCTGGTACCAAGCCTAACCTGATAAAAGAAAGAGGGAGAAGAAAAAGAAAGAATCATTTATAGATTCACATGTTCTCATTCCTCTCATCAATAAAACACAAAATGCTAAATCCAACTAGTGCGTTTACCAAAGGAGAAAATTTTCCAACTTCCTTGTCCCCTTCCACCTGAGACATCATTCATAAGAATAAGTCAGCTACTTTCAGTCACAAGTGAAATTAAGAGCTGAGAAATAGAAGTACCTGATGGAAGTGACTACAAAAGAGGATCAGGGCCGTTGTGAAGCCAACAAGGATTGAAGCAGAAAGAACTGTTCCAGTTAAGGGGAAATGGTTCATCACACTATCAAAATCATATAAAATCAGCAATCAAGCCATGGAAAATTTAAATATTTAAAAAAATAAAGGTCAAATGCTTCTTTAAATCACAACGGTTCACTCTAACTTGGAAATCGAGTGGAAAATTGTGAAATGCCATTCATGTTCTTACTTTTGTAAACCAGAGGGGAAGTACCAAAGGCTAAATAAAATTCTTAGACAAATCCAGTCCTTTTAAAAATAAATAGATCAAGCCAATCATAAATAGTCAGGGAAATATTTTAACAAGGTAACCTCTAAAAAAGGTACTTAATATACTTACATGTCTGTTCATAATTGGCTAATTATATTTATCTTTTTATTAAACCATGCCTACACAAGAATCTCTCTAGATGAGGTATAAAATGATCTGAAAAATGACAATGTAGTTAGAGAAATAACCTTGCACTGCCCTGTAATAAATAAAAAGCAGTGGTAGCAAAAGGACCAAATGCTGCAAAGCACAAGGGCTCTCCTAGTCCTTGGTAGCTTAACCGAAATGGTGGACACTGCAAAGCAAATGAGTCACTCACAGAAAGTTAAAGTTATTATTACTCCCCATTACGTCCAAATCCACTATGACTCTAATATTGATAGAAACTATTACCTGGTATATATATCCACAAATAATAGCACTAATTAGGAACAACATTGAACGCATATTTCCTGCCTCCACAGCAGCCCAAGTCAGCCCCATGAAGCCAAGAGCAAGACATAAGTAGGCAGCTATGAAGACTCCAGTTCGGCTTCCCAAATTCAATTCGAAAAACAAACAAGTTTTTATTTTATATCAGACATTGAAGGAAAATAAAATGAGGAAGCTTAGGTACTGTTCTCACTTGTTAGGTGTTTGCTTAAGTTCTTCAATAGCATGTGAACGATTTTTTTAAACGGCCTATCATGTGGTGCTAATTGTGAAAATTGTCCACATGTTATATTTTGACCGAAGAACTTGAAAACAAACATCTAACGAACTTTACTAAAAGTCTTGTCCCAAAGAGAAATCATAGACAGCAAAAGACACAGAAACTCACCTACCAAACAGGTTTACAACTGATTCTTTTTTATTCTTGTCCGCTCCAGTGTCAAAATCGTAAACATCATTGCTGCCATGGACCGCATATGAGAAACTATTTAGCTTAAGAAAAACTAATGATTTTTATTAAGATGCCAGGTGTATTTGATGTGAGTGAAAATAAGAGAAATGAAAATTAACAATCTATGTGGAAAAAACTTAGGTACAATCTTTTAAAGTGTTTGCTACTAGTTTCTTCAATAAATGAACAAAATGTAGACATATTTACAACTCAACACCATATAGTAGCAAAGTAAACACTTGAGGAGTTTTATCCAATGTATATGTTGAATAGCTTTCATAGTTTTCTTGAAAGGGCTTTTACATGTTACCGTGAATCACGTATAAAGAGAATAGCTACACAAAGGAACATATTGGACAATCTCCTAAGATGATTAAGCTTAGTACTTAACAGCATTTGCTTTTCTGTTTGAGGATCTAACAGCATACAAAGTTTTAAATTGACTCCTAAACTTGTGATTTGGAAGATAAAAGCTTATGTCTGACTGAAAGATATGGAAGTCAAAAGTTCTAACAACGAGTGAATTCAGTTGTGACTGGAATTAATTGGCATTATATTTTGACCAAATAATACACTATAAAAAACAGAGAAGTTGAATTTAAAAAGTCTGAGACCCACCTTAAGTTGAGCCAGGTGATAACAAGAACTGAAGAAGCCAAAAGAACAAAATAACATCTAGAGGAGAAGAGGCCAGTCTGCAAATAAGCTACTGCACTACCTACCTATTTGTCAATAACAGAGAAAAAAATAAGACAGAGATCATTCAATGTGTAATCCAATGACAATAATAATTCATATTAACATCAAGAGAAAATGTAAGGGATAACAATCTGACCAAAATCTACCGCTACAACAATTCAAGCATGTCAAAGGCTTACTTCTATGTGACACTTGTTTTCTTTCTTTCCAATATTTTAAGAAATTGTTAGCTACACTCTAGAGCTTAGCTTGGGAAAATGCTAGATTAAGTATACAGCCTTACAAACTATACACTAAATTACACTTTCTGGTATATTGGCATGAGCAAATGATTTGAACTTGAACTTGGAAGTTCAAAAACTCACAGTGAGAGGAACCAAAGCAACAGAGTACATTGGCAACTTGATTGCCCTCCAAATCAAGACTCCCTTGGGAATGTCCCCTTCAATATCCTCTCCAACTTCTTCTTCAGAACTAGAGAAGGATACTTCTGCTCCGGCCCCATCAAGTACATGCCGGCACCAGTGCCTTCTTTTGACTACTAATCGTCTTCTATATCTCCTATGAAACAATCCTTCGACATTACAAGTTGATCCTTTCGAACCCACACAACTCCTGAAAGATAACCATTTTCAGTAATCCCTAATTTTCAAGAAGTGGTTTCTTCTGAACCAATGCAAATCAATTATCACTAAATAGGAGAAATTACGGACATGTATAATCACATTTGAGCAAAATAACAGGTTTCCCTTGAATCGAGTTTTACAGTATTCATAGATTGGTATGCTTTAATCGAAAGCTCTGAGACAGGAAACTTGCCTATTGAAGCAGGTCTGACTCTGGAGGTAGTCATTGAGTTTCTTTAGACCAAAGCCTTGAGTGAAGATACAGTACGTGGAAGCCATTGAAAGTCGAAACTAATGCATTTCTGAATTCTTCTCTTCTATAGCTATCTCAGTGAACATTGTAAGTGAGAGTTGGAGAAAACTTGAAGAATCAAATGAATTAACGGTATGAATTGTGAAACAATGGAAGTTGAAACTTGTTACTTCACACTTCTATATTCATTCTGGATTAGGCCACATCACATCATATTCCTATCTAATTACAATCCATCCATATCCAGTGATATCATGCCACGTAATATTACAAATTTGTCTTGCTCAGCATTTGAGGCCCAAGGTACTAAGCCCATACTCTCAAAGCCCATTCAAAATTTAGATCTTGGTCTAGAAGAAACAAAAAAGCCTATTCAATTTTCAAGACATTTAAAAAAATTTTATAAAATATATTTAAACATGAAATAATGAACAAATTAAAATTTATTGCGTGTCTCAAACGATGTGAAAATATTTTTTTAAATAAATATGTATATTTACATTTTTGGGATAATTTTTAAAAATTTGTCAACGCTTGTATAACATGTATATTTAGATATAAAGGATTTTTTATTTGGTTCTTGTTAGTATGTGCTTGTTAGACATTTATTAGCTATATATGGAATACCTCTAGCGAAAGGTAGAGAAAATGTATAATTAATAGCGCGCTTATTTTGTGTATTAATATAAAAAAGAAATAACAAAAAAGAGGATAATGTAAAGTGTTTTATATAACATATGTATAATTTGATATAAGATCTCCATCTTCATTTTGTTCTGATTAAAATTTACTTATTGCATGTCCCAACTTAAATGACATGAAAATATTTTTAAAATATCTATATTTAAATTTTTGGGGTAACTTGAATTTTAAACATTTTTCAACATGGCTTGTATGACATGCATATTTAATTTTGATATAAAGGATTTTTTTTATTTGGTTCTTGTTAGTATGTGCTTGTTACGTACTCATATGAATAATTAATAGCGTGTGTGTTACTCATCGCTTATATCCTCTTCTTATAAGCGTGTGTATATTAATATACAAATAAATAACAAAAAAAAAAGAATAATAGAAACTAGAGAAAGTAAAAAAATATTTATATAACGTGTATAATTTGATACAAGATCTCTCCGTCATTTGTTCGTATCATTAGCTGTTCTTAATATATAATTATATATATAGGTGATAGGTACATAGTACAAAAATTTTTTTGGCCCCCTTAATAAAATATTGTGGCTCCCCTTAGAAAAAAAATATAAAATATATGCTCTTATCCTATTGGCTAAAATTGTGACGGTCTTCAAAATTTGGATATTGCTTTTCTACCATTAGTAAATAACATTATAGTAATAAATATTAAATATAATGATTTATCAAGTCATAAAGAGAGAGTGTGTAGGTTTTTGTCCATGTATAAGACTTTCCAATTTATTATTATTATTATTATTATCACTTTTGAAATTTTATTTTTCAATTTATGCCAAACCGATTGTTCACGTCCCAATTTGTCTTTATGGACGGCGAGTTTAGCATTTTTTTTATTCCAATTTGCCTTCCCTAACAGAGAGTTGGGAGTCAATGCCAACTGCTCCCAATTCGCCGTTAGTTTGCCACGTGGGCTTGGCTGGCCAATGCAGCCAATTCGCCTTCCCTAACGGCGAATTGGGAGCCACAAGGAATCTCCACTATTTGACTTGACACTTCACTGAACGTTGCATATCACGGAAAAAGTTGGGCAAGATTCTTCACCCCTAATTCACCCTTGCTAACGGCGAGTTGAGCTTACGTTGCATGAAACCCATGTATAACCCCTACTAAACCCTAAGAAATCCTATGAAAAACCCTGGAAACCCTACCAACGGCGAATTGGGTGAAAATTTTTCACTTTCCCCAACTCGCCGTTAGCAACAAAAATTGGACCTTGATTTGAAAGATGGCATCGTAGATGGTGTCCTGCTCCCCTGCATGACCTTTTTTATATTGGAACAATATCTGTACCTTTATGGGATCAAATTGGTAATTCACTCATATATATATATATATATATATATATATATATATATATATATATATATCAAAATTCTTCCACCTTTAAAGATATTTGCACCAAAATTAAAAAGCTCAAAATCTCATTTTTGTCTTTTATCTTTCACCCACGTTTTATATTAGTCTTTTCTTCTTTTAGAAGTTTTATATTGGTCCTTTATCTTTCTCAGGAGTTTTATATTGGTCCTTTATGTTTCATTAAAGTTTTATATTGGTCCTTTATATTTCATTAAAATTTCATATTAGTCCCCTCAACATTGTTTCATTTTTGGCTTAAACGACATCGTTTAGATATTTTTGGTGTGTCTAAGGCCACGTCATCGTTTGGTCCCCTCAGCATTGTTTCTGATGCAATTAATTAAAGGAATAAATAAATAAATACAAATATATAATGGATCGAGATTTGGAGAAGGCATTTAAAATAAGTTACCTCAAGATCATGTGCAGGTCTTCTAAAAATATATTTTTGGCGCGACAAATAATTAAATATGAGATAATGTCTTTTTGTTAGGGAAATGAGAAATATTGTCAAACTAATTAAATACAAGCTATAATAATAAATGGATAAGTAATTAAATATTCTCTTGATAAATTAATAAAATGAATTAAAAATTAACATAAAGGTAGGCGACAAGTTTTATCAACCAGATTGTATGATCAATATATATATAATAGATTGAGTCTCCTATAAATTTTTTAAAAAAATAGGAGATAAAATTAAAAATCCAATACAACATGAATTGCATTGATCATGCAAAGCATAAATAGCGAATTAGAAGTCAAAGTTTGATGTGAAGCTATTGAGCAAAACATATGAAGATGATGAGTTGGTTTGTGAAAGGTGAGGATGAAACAGAGAGTGGGAATAATAGGTGCTCATCAAGGAAAGGGCAAATTAGAAGCATGGAGGAGGAGATCATTATCAATAATAATAATAATGATGAGGTAGCATTAGCAATAGAAGAAGAAGAAAAAGAAGGTATTTGTGTGACATGGAAGGACGTGTGGGTGACTGTTCCAACTGCAAAACAAGGCTCCAACACAATCCTTCAAGCTCTAACTGGTTATGCCAAGCCAGGACAACTCTTGGCTATAATGGGTCCTTCTGGTTCTGGCAAGTCTACCCTTCTTGATGCCTTAGCAGGTCAATAACTATATTTTGAAATCTCATTATTAATTAGGGAAATTCAAAGTCTGTGTTCTGCAATTTTCTATGCTTCAATGCTCACCATTTTAATGGCAAGTGATATTCATATTCATGGTGTATGTTTATAATGAGAAATAGACTGTCCATGACGTAAAAGTTCGTTATGATAAGAGCCTTAATTTGTCTTTTTATATCTTAATACTTATGTTTTGACTAACCCTTCTTTTCTAATTCTCCCTTATTTATATTATGCAGTTTCTTCAAGACGGTAGTTTCTAATTCTCTCTTTATTATTATTATTATTATTTTAAAATACTTATGTACGGACAAATCACAAATTACTATTTACTATAGCATTAGCAATGATTGCATCCACTAGAGACAAATTATTCTTTAGGGACAATCTTTTTTATACTTATAAAATGTTTTATTATATGATATTGAACATGCTGAGAATAAAATGAGCAATTGAACATTTAAGAAAGCGGCTGGGATAAACGTAATTAACTAATACACCTAAAAAAAATTAAATAAATAAATTATGGCTTTAATTATGATGACAATTTCAGAAGAAAAAAACACCAATAATATTCTTCATTGCTTTATTTTAATACAAAATTTAGAATTCATAACTATAGCTGACGTTTATATGTTTAAAAACAGGTTACATTTTATTTTGGGTTCTTGGTTTCATCCATAAACATAGAAACAAAAGGCAGACTATTATATTAAGAATTCATATTAATGTAGGTAGGTTGAGCACAAAAGCCAAGCAGACAGGAGATATTCTAATCAACGGCCGCAAACAAGCACTGGCTTATGGAACATCGGTATGAATGATAAACATTCACAAGTTTCTTTTTTTTCTTGGTCCATTTCAAGAAAACTTGTTTAATTTCTTTCTAATACCTTGTAATGATTTCTTTTCCTACGGTCATGAATTATAGGCATATCTGACACAAGATGATGCAATATTGACCACCTTAACAGTTGGAGAAGCAGTGTACTACTCAGCTCAACTCCAACTTCCTGATTCAATGTCAAAGTCAGAGAAGAAGGAGAGAGCAGAGTTCACTATCAGAGAAATGGGTCTGCAAGATGCCATTCACACCAGAATTAAAGGCATAAGTGGGGGTCAAAAGAGGAGGGTTAGCATCTGCATTGAGATCCTAACTCGCCCTTCCCTTCTCTTCCTTGATGAACCAACCAGTGACCTTGACAGTGCTGCTTCCTACTATGTAATGAGCAGGATTGCTAGCTTGAATGACAAGGATGGCATCCAGAGGACTATTGTTGCATCAATTCATCAGCCTAGCACTGAGGTTTTTCAGCTTTTTCACAACCTTTGTCTTCTCTCTTCTGGTCAAGCTGTGTACTTTGGCCCTACTGCTGCTGCAAATGAGGTTGGAATTTGGAAGCTGTAAGCTTTGTTTTGTAGGAGTCTTCATATATTGGTCTGATTCCCAAGATGAATTCCAGTGACTTCTGTTTTCTTCTCTCTGCAGTTTTTTGCATCAAATGGTTTCCCCTGCCCTACTCTTCAGAATCCTTCTGATCATTTTGTGAAAACCATAAACAAGGATTTTGAGCAGGTCAACACAATTTGTTTGTGTTTCAGCAGCCAATATGTACTGAAAATGTGACTAAAGTACTACTTTCTTATCTCCAGGAGGATCCTGAGCCAGGATTATCTATAGGACTAATCACAGAAGAAGCTATTCATATCCTTGTGAAATCTTTCAAGTCATCAGCAATCAATCAACAAGTTCAAACAGATGTTGTTAAGATAGGAAAAAGGGTATATCGGTACTTTAGAAAGATAAACTTATGTTGTTGTTGTCTAAAAAAATCTCCAATAACCAAGTCTACTTAATTAATGCAGAATTCTAGTGCAATGGAGATGAAAAACCATGCTCATTTCTTCAAGCAGTGCATTATTCTTACAAGAAGATCATCTGTGAATATGTATCGCGATGCCGGCTACTACTGGTTACGTCTACTTATCTATGGTGGATTGGCTATAAGTTTAGGTACTATCTTCTACAAGATTGGCTCAAACAGTGAATCAATTCAGGTGAGAGAGAGTAAGGCAAAGTATGCTTAACTCGCACTAAGTAGAAGAGTTTTACATCATATCTGCAACAAAAGCTGATTTCAAAGCCTAATCTTGATGGTTTCAGGCTAAAGCTTCATTGCTTGTGTTTGTAGTCACATTCCTGATTTTCATAACCATTGGTGGCTTCCCTTCCTTTGTGGAGGACATGAAGGTAAAATAGTTTTCCTATTCACATAGGCATAATTTTTTTGTCCCCATCAAAAAAGGGAAAGGATAAAAATTTAGGCTAAGTTCCTTATGTTTTTCTCTAAAGGAAAACTTCTGTTTTTCAACTTTCTTTGTCAAGTGAAATTCCACTGTTTGGCATAGAAAAAGGCTCTCTCATCTCAAGTATTTTCCTGATTAATTTTTTTCCAGGTATTTGAAAGAGAAAGACTAAATGGCCATTATGGTGTCACTGCATACATCATTGGACACACATGTTCTGCTATCCCTTACTTGCTATTGATGTCAGTGATTCCTGGAGCACTAGTTTATTACCTAACTGGACTTCAAAAAGGAGGCCAACATTTTCTGTACTTCACTTGTGTGCTCTTTGTTTCTGTAATGTTAGTTGAGAGCCTTATGATGATTGTTGCAAGTATGGTTCCCAACTTCTTGATGGGAATAATCACTGGTTCTGGAATTCTGGGAGTAATGATGTTAAATGGAGGATTCTATCGCCTACCTGGCGATCTTCCCAAATTCTTCTGGAGATATCCTTTGTACTACATTTCCATTCACAAGTATGCCTACCAAGGATTGTTCAAGAATGAGTTTGAAGGTCTAACATTTAGTAACAATAAAGTTGGAGCAGCAAGCATAATGAGTGGGAAAGAAATGCTGAGGAATTCTTGGCAAATTGAAGTGGATCACTCCAAGTGGGTTGATCTTTCCATCTTGCTAGGAATGGTAGTGCTGTATAGAATTCTGTTCTTGGTCATCCTCAAGATCATTGAGAAGGTGAAGCCTATTATAGCAGCCTTCAAGTGAATGCCGAATCTCAGATTTTGCATAGGATTGTTGTAAATGAATTAGGCAACAAACTATATGATTCATACAATAGCTATCTCAGTGAATAGTGAAAGTGAAAATTGGAGAAAACTTGAAGAATAAAATGAATTAACGGTATGAATTGAGGAAGAATGGAAGTTGAACCATGTTATTTAACACTTCTATATTTATTCTGGATTAGGCCACATCATATTCCTAAGGATAAAATTAAAGTAAAGTTATATAAGTGTTTGTTATAAAGTTCTCCAATCATAAACTTGATTTATATTCTCCCTTTTATGATTAGTCATGTATATTTTTATCTTCTATATTCTCTCTTTCATAATTGGTTATACAAATTTTTTTTACCACGTATCTTATTTAAATTAGAGAATTTAATAACAAATAATTAATTAACTTTAGCTAAGTTTACTCCTATTCCTATCTAATTACAATCCATCCATATCCAGTGATATAATGCCACGTAATATTAGAAATTTGTATTGCTCCGTATTTTACTTTAATTCTTTTTTGGATCCGTGGTGTTTGAAGCCCAAGATAATAAGCCCACACGATCTTAGCCCATTAAAATCGTCAGAGAAACCACAGAGAGTCTTGCTTATGTGACGGCTCAATTTTAAGTCTTGATCCAAAAGAAACCTTCAATTTTTAAAAAATGTAAAAGGAAGAGTCCAACGTGTATAATGTTATAAACTTTTAGAAACAAAATTATATAATCAACATTTTTCAGGAATTATAGTATGAATTATGTGAATTAAGTGTAAAAATTGTTAGGTAAATTTAAAAACATATTTTTGTGCTTTATTTGATGTTTCAAGTTGTCATTTATGCATTCATTTAAAGTCACATTTCCATTGTCATTTATGAGGAATCAGAATACTATAATTTAAGCTGAGTCCATAGCTACAAATGATGCGAGCAGGGAAAGCATAAATAGTGGTCATAATTTATCTTTCGAAACAATTGTATTATTAAAAGCAAAAAGAGTCAAGAAAATCAAATTAAAGCCGCCAGATAATAGTAAAAACGTGAGTTACACATTTTGGGCTGAAAGTGGAGCTGCACAACATGTTTTGGGCTTGAAAACATTAATTTGGAGAGCTTGGACCATGTACTATACATGCGAGCAGGGAAAGCACAAATAGTGGTCATAATTTAGCTCCCGAAACAATTGTATTATTAAAAGCAAGAAGAGTCAAGAAAATCAAATTAAAGCCGCCAGATAATAGTAAAAACGTGAGTAACACATTTTGGGCTGAAAGTGGAGCTGCACAACATGTTTTGGGCTTGAAAACATTAATTTGGAGAGCTTGGACCATGTACTATACATGTGGAGACTTGTTTAAGGCTAGATCTTCTTATTTTGGGCTTAAAATGAAATGATGCGAACCCACTGGGGATTGATCCCACGAACCCACAATCAATCTGAAATATACGTACCCCAAGAAAGCTAAACAAAGGTCGAATGATCCACTTGAACCCTTGAACTCGAACGAACAAGGACACAAAGTGTTAAAAGACGCCACAAGGATGACCAAACCTTGATAAGTCTGTTAGTTCAATAAAGAATCCTAGAGAGAATCCACTCCCAAGATGAATAATCAAATTCTCATATAATTCAAAACTTAACTTCCAAATACAAGATAGAAAAGGAGTATTTATACTCCAAAAAAGAAAACTCTAGAATCCTAAAACAATTAAAACCCTAAATCCTAAGTCCTAACATAACTTTAAAATAAAACTATTGGGTATTTCTAACAATTATACTTAAACCTAATATAATTAAAACACTAAGTTTTAAATAATTGTCTAAAAAAAACTAATGGACTTTAAATAATAAAGCCTAAATATAATGATTTTCGCACAAAAATTTAACCAAATTAAAATAAGCATTTTAAGCCCAAAATAAGAAGATCTAAGCTTAAACAAGTCTCCACATGTATAGTACATGGTCCAAGCTCTCCAAATTAATGTTTTCAAGCCCAAAACATGTTGTGCAGCTCCACTTTCAGCCCAAAATGTGTAACTCACATTTTTACTATTATCTGGCGGCTTTAATTTAATTTTCTCGACTCTTCTTGCTTTTAATAATACAATTGTTTCGAAAGATTAATTATGACCACTATTTGTGCTTTCCTGCTCGCATCAACAAATGTCTCAAATTCTCAATGATGGTACCAAGTTACACCAATGAATACCCAAAACATTTTATCAATCATGGAGAGTACCCAATATATCCGTACAAATGCCTGCAAATGAAACAACTCAACTCTAAAATAATATTCTTGAAAATTATTAACAATTATATGACCGTAAAAAATAATATTATTGACTTTTTTCAATAATTTATTTTGATAGTCAAAATTTAATTGTTAAAAAAAGTACAATTTTTAATAATTAATAGTGATCGTCGAAATATAAATAGTTAAAAATCCTCATTTTATGTTGTAGTGTATTTTTAAAATTATATATCAATATCCAAACAAAAACTATAAAATTAAAATGAGTAAAACACTGTTTTGGTCCTTCACAGATGCCTCATTTGTCAATTTAGTCCCCCACAGATCAGTTTTATCAATTTGGTCCCCCAAAGATCAAACTGTTAGCAATGTGGTCCTTCCGTTAATTAACTTGATGACATGTCAAGTTAAGTTGTGATTCACCAATTTTTTTATCTGACTTTTTTTAAGCTTTTCTGACTAGGCATAAATTAATTTATTTTTTATTTAAAAAAATCTTTGAAATAATTTTCTATCTAACGCAAGACTCTTTGAAATAATTTTGTTATTTAAAATGAGGTATGTCAAAGGTTTTTTTTGTTTTACTTTTTTTTTAATTTAAAAGGTTTTTTAAATAAAAAATAAATTACTCTAAATTAATTAATACCTAGTCAGATAAAAAAATTGTTGAGTCACAACTTAACCTGACATGTCATCAAGTTAATTAACAGAAGGACCACATTGTTAACAGTTTGATCTGTGGGGGATCAAATTGACAAAGAAGATATCTGTGGAGGACCAAAACAGTGTTTTACTCAAATTAAAATAACTATGAGCTAGCTAGGTAGTGTTCTAATGGCTAACATACATATAATACAAATAAGGCCCTGTTAATTTTTTTAAATATTAAGCTAACTCATATTAAACATACTCTAATTACAAATCATGAATATATACATATAATCTGATTTTTTTTTTGTAAATTACAAGTCATTTCTTTTATAGATTTTTAAATTATACTCCACTCCTTTCTATTTTGAAAAATTACACTCCTCTCTCTTAAAAAATAAAAAGATTTACAATTTCATTATTTTGACGAAAATACTTTTATTTCTATTATTTATTTAATTAAATATGCATTTGACTAATATAAAAATTATTTTTAAACAAAAATAAAATAAAATAATTCTTTTAACTCAAAATAAATAATAATAAAATAAAGATTTGAAAATAAATATTTTTAATAAATTATAGTTATTTAAAAAGAATTATAAAGAATGAAATTGTAAGTTTTTTAATTTTTCAATGGAAGTGTATGTTTTCAAAACAAAATGAATCAAAGTGTAATTTAAAAACCGAGGAACTCTATTTTTTTTAATCTACGTAGATATTATTATATGAATGAGTTTGCTTTTTTCAAAGAAAAGTTATGAGAGGATAAGGTGATAATTAGTGTGCATCATTTTGACAATTCTAACTAATTTTGTGCATCAATTGCGCCTCAAAGTTCAAACAAAATGGTCATCATGCTTTCTTCTTCTTCTTCCTCAATCGTCTGTATGTGATTGGATTTAATGGTCGGAAAGAACAAAAATATTATTAGATATGTTTCTTGTAAGCCTCCGCCAAGACGTATTCCACCAGTTAACTATATATACACTAGACAAGACACTTTTTGTCATATATTATTGTTGTTCTTTTGACGACTATACATTTAAATTATTGTTTTTACATCATTGAAATTAAATATGCTAATTTTTTCAATTGTCTTTTCAAAAAAATTCTAACAGTTAATTTAGTTATTTAGTTTTTATTTTTCAATCATTTTGTTCTTTTGATCAATAAAAGATATAGATTAATTAAAATTTTTAATTAATTTCTCCAAAAGAAAAAAATAATTGAAAAAAAAATTGAGACTAAATTAATAGGGTTACATACAAATTGGAGCACCAAATTGAAAAAATGTTTTATATATGCTTTATTTTTATTTTAGGCAGCCTTAAGTCATTTCAATTATACTTTATTTGACCAATATTCTGTTATATACAGTTATTTGATTGAGAAACAAGGCGGCTTTTGGTTACCTACATTGACAATTTGGCATCTATGTTTCTAATATTTTCAACTCTTTTGATAGTCACAAGACTTCTCATTATAGTTACGTATTCATAGAAATTATACATGCATAACTTGTGCCTTTTGTGTTTAAAGAATATGCCATATGATATATGAAACGTACAGTTGTTTTAACATACACTACAAAAAAAAAATTGTTGAGGTGGACATATCATCTCTCCTACGTGTCCATTTATGCTGACGTGTCATGCTACGTCATTGACACGTTATCGCCACATCATCATCTACTATCATATGTGATGACGTGGCGCTTAAGAAATTGACGGAAGTGGACGGAATGACCAATTTAAAACTTCTTGCAAACATAAAGGACCAATTTAAACTTTTTGAAACATAAAGAACCAATATAAAACTTCGTGTAAACATAAGGGACCAATTTAAAATTTTGAACTTTACACTAAAATCACATAGGAATCTAATACCATATTATAAATAGTTTCCTCCTTTTTATTTGGAGGAAGAAAAATGTGCTTTCACTTTCACTTTCTCTTGCTTAAACAAATTCGTACACATACATATCCAAAAAAACAGTGTAGGTGAATTTTCAAATTTCAACTGATGAGAAAGTTCTAAGACATTGTAGTTCCTGCCGTTGGAAGCTCTAGCTGAATGGAATAATCAAAGCATTTAATTATTTTTATTTTTTAACTTAAGATATTTTTATTTTATTTTGTTAAATTCATTTTCTTAATAAATATTTTGTTAAATTTACATTGTCAAGCAATGCTTTTTTTTTTTCCCTTCAAAATGTTAATATAAAAGAATTAGGTACACCATACACGTGCAAAAAAAAAGTCTTCATACTGCATATTGGAATCATATTTGATGGTACATATCAAAATAACACATTAATTAATAAATGTTTAGATATGGTTCACATTCTATTTAAGAAGTTTTAATTTTAATGCAATTAAAGGAATAAATAAATAAATAAGTTAATTACTTCAAGATGTGCAGGTGTTCTAATTATTAATTAAGATATTTTCGCAGGCACAACAAATTAAAGTTGAAATAAAATCACACTAAATACGAGTAATATATAAATATATTAATGGATAAGTATATTGTCTTGATAAAAGATAAATTAATTAAAAATTAACACGCCGGTAGTTCAGACGACACAAGATTTATCAAACAGACTGTATAATACTGGGGTGAGTTTATGATGCAAGTTGTATCATGCAATGAGTTATGTGGCACAATTGTAGCCATTGATGTGATCCAATTGCATTGCATAATACTGTAAAATAACAAATGTCACAATCATATTGGCCCATAATACTGTAATGTATTTTTCTCTCATAATATAATTTGACCTATTTATATATATTTTAATTATATATTGAATGTTTATAAAAAAATCATAAAATATACGCTGTAAATATTAAATACATTTATTGCATTAATGGATCAATGCATAAACAATTACATAGAAAAGGCCAGAATTAAATTATGGAGTGGTAATTAATATCTCCCTCTCTGCCTCAAGCTTTTAAACCAAACAAACAGAGACTATCAAGAGAAGTGCATGATGAGTTGCTTTCTGAAAGGTGGTGATGAAACACACAATGGGAACTGGTCCTCAAGGAAAGGGCAAATTAGAAGCATGGAGGAGATGAATGAGGTAGCCATAGAAGTAGCAGAAGAAGAAGAAGAAGAAGAAGAAAAAGAAGGTATTTGTCTGACATGGAAAGATGTGTGTGTGACTGTTTCAACTGCAAAAGAAGGTTCAAAGCCAATCCTTCAAGCTCTAACTGGTTATGCCAAGCCAGGCCAACTCTTGGCCATAATGGGTCCTTCTGGTTCTGGCAAGTCCACCCTTCTTGATGCCTTAGCAGGTAAATATACATTCAATCCAATATTATATATACATGAGAATACTTCTGGTGACTAAACATTTAGGTGAGGGGATGGCGAGTCATACCAGGTCAGGACAGGCCTACGTGCTCAAAGAACATTTAAAGGGGTTCAACTACTGGAATTTCAGAAATTCAAAGTCTGCCTTGTGCAATTTTCTATGCTTCACTGGTCACACAATTTTTAATGGCAAATGATATTCAAATTCATGGTGTTTATGAGCAATAGACTGTGAGTCCATGACGTAGAAGTTGGTTATAAGACTTTGTCTTGTTATATCTTATAACTGTGCGTCCCTTTCTAATAAATTCTCCCTTATATTATGCACTTTCTTCAAGACACTACTTTCTTTTCTCTTTATCTTTTGTGAATATATATGTATTTTAATAAGCCAGAAAGTGCAGATGGTTACATGCATCTAGGACAAGGGCATGCGTGAAAATTAAAATCAACATTTAAGAAAGCGGTTGGGATATACGTCATAATTAATTAATACACCAAAAAAATAATTATTAATATCATGAATTCATAATAATGCAGGTAGGTTGAGCGCAAAGGCAAAGCAGACAGGAGATATTCTTATCAACGGCCGCAAACAAGCACTGGCTTATGGAACATCGGTATGAATGAGAAACATTCATAAGTTTCTTTTTTTTTTGGTCCATTTGAAGAAAACTTGTTTATTTCTAATACCTTGTAATGATTTCCTTTCCTACGGTCATGAATTATAGGCATATTTGACACAAGATGATGCAATATTGACCACCTTAACAGTTGGAGAAGCAGTGTACTACTCAGCTCAACTCCAACTTCCTGATTCATTGTCAAAGTCAGAGAAGAAGGAGAGAGCAGAGTTCACTATCAGAGAAATGGGTCTTCAAGATGCCATTCACACCAGAATTAAAGGCATAAGTGGGGGTCAAAAGAGGAGGGTTAGCATCTGCATTGAGATCCTAACTCGCCCTTCCCTTCTCTTCCTTGATGAACCAACCAGTGGCCTTGACAGTGCTGCTTCCTACTATGTAATGAGCAGGATTGCTAGCTTAAATGAGAAGGATGGCATTCAGAGGACTATTGTTGCATCAATTCATCACCCTAGCACTGAGGTTTTTCAGCTTTTTCACAACCTTTGTCTTCTGTCTTCTGGTCAAGCTGTGTACTTTGGCCCTACTGCTGCTGCAAATGAGGTTGGAATTTGGAAGCTGTGTGCTTTGTTTTGTAGGAGTGTTTATATATTGGTCTAATTCCCAAGATGAATTCCAGTGACTTCTGTTTTCTTCTCTCTGCAGTTTTTTGCATCAAATGGTTTCCCCTGCCCTACTCTTCAGAATCCTTCTGATCATTTTGTGAAAACCATCAACAAGGATTTTGAGCAGGTCAATACAATTTGTAATACTCATGTTCTTCTTTTCTGGTTATTTCAGCAGACAGTATGTACTGAAAATGCGACTAATGTATAGTTTCTTATGTCCAGGAGGATCCTGAGCAAGGATTATCTATAGGACTAGCCACAGAAGAAGCTATTCATATCCTTGTGAAATCGTACAAGTCATCTCCAATCAATCACCAAGTTCAAAAAGAAGTTGCTAAGATAGGAAAAAGGGTACCTATAGTTTTACATTTACAGTCAACACTAAAACATAGATTTAAGAAAGATGAACTTATGTTGAGGCTACTTAATGCAGAATTCTAGTGCAATGGAGATGAAAAGCCATGCTCCTTTCTTCAAGCAGTGCATTATTCTTACAAGAAGATCATCTGTGAATATGTATCGCGATGCCGGCTACTACTGGTTACGTCTACTTATCTATGGTGGATTGGCTATAAGTGTAGGTACTATCTTCTATAATATTGGCTCAAGCAGTGAATCAATTCAGGTAACAGAGAGAGAATAAGGCTTAGTATGCTTAATTTGAGTTAAAGAGTTTTACATTGTACCTACAACTAAAGCTGATTTCAAAGCCTAATCTTGATGGTTTCAGGTTAAAGGTTCAATGCTCATGTTTGTAGTCACATTCCTGACTTTCATAACCATTGGTGGTTTCCCTTCCTTTGTGGAGGACATGAAGGTACAATAGTTTTCCCATTCACATAGGCATAAATTTTTTTGTCCCCATAATAAAGGGAAAGGATAAATTTAGGTGAAGTTTTTCTCATTACTCAATACCTCAGTATTGGTTCTTCAAAAATAGCTTATTCACGTGTCATAATGTTATTGAAAAACCTCTTAATCATAGCAAATATCTAAAAGCTATGCATAAATTTTCTCTAAAGGAAAACTTGTGTTTTTCAACTTTCTTTGGCAAGGGAAAAAAAAAAGCTCTCTCATCTCAAATCTTTTCCTGATTTTTTTCCAGGTATTTGGAAGAGAAAGATTAAATGGCCATTATGGTGTCACTGCATATGCCATTGGACACACATTTTCTTCTATTCCATACTTGCTATTGATGTCAGTAATTCCTGGAGCACTAGTTTATTACCTAACTGGACTTCACCCAGGAGGCCAACATTTTCTTTACTTCACTTGTGTGCTCTTTGTTTCTGTAATGTTAGTTGAGAGCCTTATGATGATTGTTGCAAGTATAGTTCCCAACTTCTTGATGGGAATAATCACTGGTTCTGGAATTCTGGGAGTAATGATGTTAAATGGCGGATTCTATCGCCTACCTGGCGATCTTCCCAAATTCTTCTGGAGATATCCTTTGTACTACATTTCCATTCACAAGTATGCCTACCAAGGATTGTTCAAGAATGAGTTTGAAGATCTAACATTTACTAACAATCAAGTTGGAGCACCAAGGATAATCAGTGGGAAAGAAATGCTGAGAAATTCTTGGCAAATTGAAGTGGATCACTCCAAGTGGGATGATCTTTCCATCTTGGTAGGAATGGTAGTGCTGTATAGAATTCTGTTCTTGGTCATCATCAAAAGCATTGAGAAGGTGAAGCCTGTTATAGCAGCCTTCAAGTGAATGCTGAATCTAGGATTTCATTTGTTGTAAATGAATTAGGCAACAAACCATATAATTCATACAATAATTAGTGCAACTTTGTGATATGCTTGTAGTTTCATTTTTCACTGATTTATATTAAAAAGCTCTAAAGATGCAACTTCTCTCAATTTTGTCTCTGGCCGATGAAAATGTCAAATTTAATCCTTGAAAGATGCAATTTGTCTCAATTTAGTCCATATGAATCTCCATTAACATAACTAACACAAAATTTCACAATGACTATTAATTGAGACAAATTTCATCTTTCAAGAACTAAAGTGAGACTAATTGCATTTTTCAGGGACCAAAATATTAATTTATTTTAGTATATATTGAGTACATGAAAGCCAAAATGCATGATGTAATAAAGGAAATCATGAAAGAAACCAACTTTGAATGAAATTGTTAGTCCCTCACAACATGCATGCATGGCTAACCAAGGTTTGAATTTAATCTTTATTAAAAGATATGTCCACATTAAATATTTAAATATCCGACCGAGTCTCGAACACAATGGCCTTCCTCCAATAGAGCATAAGTTAATGATAGAAGCTTACTTAAAAAGTTAACTCCTTTCACAAGCCAATGTAAACCTCCTCAAAATCAATCATCACTGTGTCCCTTTTCAATCATTTTATCTAATTGGCTCATATTCTAACCATAAAATTTCTTCTTGTGGGGTAAAATGAACGCAATCATGTAGATAAGAAATCTACCTATAAGATCCTAAACTTGTTCAACAAGAAGGGGGGAAAATGTAAAAAAGTCCACACTATCTTTTTATCCTTTTGTTATGATTCTGCTTGAGGAAAATAATTTGGGCATTATTGGATTCACAGAGTGTAATGTTGTCCAAAACGAAACACACACTCTCAGTAAGGGTCTATGATCGGACATGGTGATGTGATATCTGATTATAACCGTATACGTCTATGCTTTTCTGATAGGACAGCATTAAGGGTGAATGAAAATGATTGAACCTTGACCATATGAAACATCCATGTTTTAATATTATATGTTTGAACAGGAAGCTTTGTTTGGAACATAATTATTTGAAAAAACCATATTACCCAATACACACTATTCATCAAATATTTTTGCTATAAGAGAAATGGTTGGTACAGTGATTTTGCGACAAAAAAAAGGGGTCCAGCTGCAATAATGCCAGGCACATAAATTCTATCCATTATGTTGGTTTGTATTTCCCAAGAATCTTAAATGCATTATTTGCGGTGCTTCATAATTAACTCCTCTATCAAAATCCTACCAAAATTAAGAACACTGGAATGTTTTTGTTTGTTTGGGTTGTTATATTGCTAAGATAGAATCTTTAATCAATAATTTTAAGAAAAATAAAATTATAACTGATGAATACTTTTTTAATTAATTAATTGTTTTTTCGCACTGGATAGCGGTACTTTTAAGTTAAGGGTTTTGCTAACAAGTGCCCTTAGGTACTCTTTAAGGTTTTCTTTCAACTAATGAGAGGGCCTTGAAAAATGTGTTAGTTGACTTTTTATTAACTTCAAAACAAATTATTCTCTCTTCACCAATCAACAAAAAGTGCCTAAGACACTTATTAGATAAACCTTAAGTTAATTACTGCTTTTTGTTCTATTATTCCTTTCCTTGTATCACTCGTACCCATGATCTTGGGTCGTTATCTATGTTTGAGTAATAAATTGCGCGTCTCAGAATCCTTACAAAATGTTCTCAGAATTCACAGTACCCGCATTTATTATGTCCTTAATTATGAACATGATCTGTAACAGGAAATTTTGAATAAATTTCTGAATCCAACTAAACAAAACTCTTAATTATGTCCTTGATGACTCATGAACAATTTTCACTTGAAGGAAAACAAAAGCATTAGTTTCCCCTCAAAACGTTCAAGTTATTTAAATTACCTCAATTTTCCCCACTCTTGCTTTGTTTATTTGTAAGTATTCTAAAGTGAGCCTCATTTGTTAAAGGTAAATGGATAAAACTAGATATAAAAAGACAAGTCAGACATACATATCTTTTAATAACATTTACATTAGTTTGTTGTAAACCAAGTTTAGCTGTGAAACTCTCGTCTATATCTACACTTGAGAACAAGGCATAGTTGTAAGTAACGAGACCGCTTCTTTAGATTCATCCTTAGCAATTTCAGTGAGCCTAAGTACTCCCCACCTTCCCACCTTCTGTATCACTCTCACAAATACACAAGGAAGGCACACAGAAAATAGAAAATTTTCCATGACTTCCCTTCTTCATTCTCAACCAAAAGCTGGTTACTGTGAACCAAATAATAGCTCTAGAGTTATACAACTACAAACCAACCTGGACTTTATCAACCCATTTGAGAACGAAGCCGTGAAACCAACAGAAAGCAGCAAAGACAGTCAGAGAATGATGGATGAGGGAGTTCTCATGACATGGGAGGACTTGTGGGTGACTGTTCCAAATGGAAAGAACAGGAAACCAATTCTGCAGGGTCTGACTGGATATGCCAAGCCAGGACAGCTTTTGGCTATAATGGGTCCTTCAGGCTGTGGAAAAACCACACTCCTTGATGCTTTAGCAGGTCACACTTTTTTTTAAGACCTCTTTTACGTAAATTTCATAGCTTTTTGCTACTTTTGTATTGTACCCAACTTAAAAATGAGGTTTAACCATATTTGGACAGGCATGTTAGGTTTCTGTTTGGCTTTCCTATTAAGAGACTAGTGTAAAAAGAGTTTGGTAATTGATGAAAAGTTTACTAAAACATTTTATGCATAGGAAAAAAGGACCATGTTTTTCACATGAATTTTGAAGGTGTTTATTAGTATCTACTCTTTTTTCTTGATGTTAAAGATTAAAGAAGTATAGTGAAAGGTAATAACTTTCTGTTATTTGTTAGGTTGACTGGCTAGTTTATGTAGTTGTAAGTTTGTAGGTATCACATGCTTTTAATTATTTGCAGGAAGATTGGGTTCAAACACAAAGCAAACAGGGAAGATTCTAATCAACGGCCATAAACAAGCACTAGCTTATGGAACATCAGTAAGAAAATTCCCAAATTTATGTCCAAAAGACGTAAGTAATAAAGGAATTTCACTAACCTCACTCCTTCAACATATGAAAACAGGCATATGTTACCCAAGATGATGCTATGTTGTCAACTTTGACGGCCAGAGAAGCTTTATACTACTCATCTCTGCTCCAATTGCCGGATTCCATGTCCATAGAAGAGAAGAAGGACAGAGCAGACTTCACACTCAGAGAAATGGGTCTCCAAGATGCCATAAACACAAGGGTTGGAGGGTGGACTTCTAAAGGCCTCAGTGGGGGACAAAAGAGGAGACTTAGTATTTGCATAGAGATTCTGACACGCCCCAGACTTCTCTTCCTTGATGAACCAACTAGTGGGCTTGATAGTGCAGCTTCTTATTATGTTATGAGCAGAATTGCCAGTCTAAATCTAAGGGATGGCATTCAAAGGACTATAGTTGCATCCATCCATCAGCCCAGCAGTGAAGTTTTTCAACTTTTCCATAACCTCTGCCTTCTGTCTTGTGGTGAAACAGTATATTTTGGCCCTGCATCTTCTGCAAATGAGGTAAGGAACTAGAAACTTTACATCCATCATTACATGTTTTCAAATAAACACAAGCTGATTTGGAGGTGACCAACAAATTCTACTTGATTGAATGTAGTTTTTTGCTTCAAATGGTTTTCCTTGCCCAACTCTCTACAATCCCTCTGATCATTTCTTAAGGATCATAAACACGGATTTTGAACAGGTAACCAAAAATTCTCAGTCTTGCTAGTATTTATTATTAAATGAAACCTATGACACTCAAACTTTCTGTTTTAAGAAAAATAGGTTTAACATGAATTGATTTATCTTTTTTTTTTCCAGGATGTTGAAGAAGGCCTTGGTAAAGGAGTAAACACAGAAGAAGCAATTAATGTCCTTGTGAAGTCCTATCTATCTTCTGAAACTCATAAACAAATTCAGAAAGAAGTGGAAGAAATAAGTGAAAGTGTAAGTTTAGCGTTACACTCCTTGCCAAGACCATAACACAACAAGGACACACATTTTTTATTTTTTCAAAATTAAAGACTGATGAGACTGAGGTAGAAGAAATACTAACTTCTACGTTGGACTTCAGGATTCTGGAGCAATAGAGAAGAAGAGAATCCATGCTGCATTTTTTAATCAATGCTTCATTCTTATAAGAAGATCTTCCCTGCATATGTACCGTGACATCAGCAATTACTGGTTACGTCTAGCTGTATATGCTGCAATAGCTCTAAGTCTGGGCACTATATTCTATGACATTGGCTCAAGTTACGGATCTATTCAGGTAAGAGAAATAAAGCAAGACAGAGTACGGCTTATGATTTAAAAAGTTGATGGTTAATAATGACTTGACGTACATTGCAGGCTAGAGGGTCGCTTCTAACCTTTTTCATTTCCGTCCTTACTTTCATAACTCTCATTGGTGGATTCCCTCCATTTTTGGAGGAAATGAAGGTACATTTTCTCCATAACTCTCATTGTGTCAGGCCCAAAAAAAATGAGGTAATTGTTGTGTGATAAGTTGTACTCAAATTGTTACTGAAGTTTTTTACATGTCATCAAATCAGGTATTTAAACGAGAGAGATTGAATGGACATTATGGTGTTACTGCTTTTCTCATTGGCAATACATTCTCTGCTGTTCCATACATGCTACTAATTTCTCTAATACCTGGACTTATAGTGTATTACCTTTCTGGGCTACACAAAGGACTTGAACACTTTCTGTACTTAATTGCTGTGCTGTTTGCCACTGTTATGTCCGTTGAGAGCCTCATGATGGTTGTTGGCTGTATCTTCCCCAATTTCATAATGGGCATGATCATTGTTGGAGGAATTCAAGGAGTCATGATCTTAATCGGTGGTTTCTATAGACTGCCAAACGATCTTCCCAAGCCGTTTTGGAGATACCCTTTGTACTACATTTCATTCCACAAGTATGCCTTCCAAGGATTGTTCAAGAATGAATTTGAAGGTTTGACATTTGGTGGGGATCAATATGGAGGCAACAAAACCATTAGTGGTAGAGACATTTTGACAAACACATGGCAGATGGAAATGGGTCACTCGAAGTGGGCTGATCTTGCTATCTTGCTTGGAATGATTGTTCTGTATCGACTTCTCTTCTTGGCCATTTCAAAGAGCAAGGAGAAGGCAAAGCCTATGGTTGCAGCATTCAGATGCCCCCAAGCCAAACTCTTCACTACAGTGACCAGAGGTAACGAGCAGAATTAGACATGCTACAACAAACGTGAGGCCATAGACAAGTAGTTGGTTAAGGTTCATTACTTGCATAAGAACTGTGTATATATCTGTATTGTACTGGCAAAGAAAGTATTTTCATCACAAAGCATATAAATAAGCTATTGCGAGAAGACAGAACAATGAGGTTTTTGTTAATTGTTGCAATTTTCATAAAATAAAAAGTTGGATTAATTTTATTAGTGGTAGTTAACTATACACATCATTAACACATTAAATGGCTAACCGAGGGACTAAATTGATAACATTTTAATATGTGAAGGATCAAACTGATAACATGAACTTATGATAGACCAAATTGATAACGATTTGAATTGTGAGGAATTAAATTAATAATGTGAATTTATAAGGGACCAAATTGACAAAGAAATACATAAATGGGGGTCAAAATGATGATTTAGTAACAATGAAAGTGGTAGTTGGTCCAAAATTAAAGCAAGCACTGTGTATGTATGGTAAAAGAGGCCCAAAATTAAAGCAAATAGATGTATGTATTATTCAAAGTCCAAGCACTATCGTACTATTAAACATCTTCTAAAATTTAACCATTACAAAAATTCTTAGGTGTACTTGTATTGTTGTACCATTTTATCGGTGCATTAATTTATAGTATTCAATTAAGATAGAGATGAAGCATTTATATTATAATATAGGCATTGCGCTACCTCCCACAGAAATATGCAGATTAATTATTGAAGTAATAAGTAAATACAGTGAGAAAACGAAGATGGGGAGGGGTGGGTGGAAGATGAGAAGAGTGCACTTGTTCATATCAACCACTCTCTCATTCTCCACAATATTAATGCTTCACTTGATCAGTTTCTCTTGCCTTCATGGTCATGGCTGTCTCATCAACCTCTCTCTTTCCAAATTACCTGCGATTGACTTTTGGTTCTAGGACTGTGCACACTCTCTGCTTCAACATGTCTCTCTTCTATATACTCAGCACATTTATTTATACAAAATGTTCATCACATTTATATATGTGTATTCTTAAGTGAACCTCATTTGTTAAAGGTCAATAGATTAAACTAATTATAAGAAGACAAGTCTAACATACAATAATGTGAACCAAATAATAACTCTAGAGTTGTACCACTACAAACCAACCTGGACTTTTTCAATCCATTTGAGAACCAAGCCATCAAACCAACAGAAAACAGCAAAGATACTCAGAGAATGATGGATGAGGGAGTTCTCATGACATGGGAGGACTTGCGGGTGACTGCTCCAAATGGAAAGAACAGGAAACCTATTCTCAAGGGTCTGACTGGATATGCCAAGCCAGGACGGCTTTTGGCTATAATGGGTCCTTCAGGCTGTGGCAAAACCACACTCCTTGATGCTTTAGCAGGTTACAATTTTTCGGGACTTCATTTGCGTATATCTCATAGCTTTTTGGCTACTTGTGTATTGTACCCACCTTTAAAATGGGGTTCAACCATATTAGGACAGGCATGTTAGGTTTATGTTTGGTTTTCCTTTTAAGAGACTATTGTAAGAATAGTTTGGTAATCGACGAAAAATTTACTACAACATTTTATGCATATAGGAAAGGAGGACCATGTTTTACACACCAAGTTTGAAGGTGTTTCTTAGTATCAACTATTTTTTTCTTGAGGTTAAAGATTAAAGAAGTAAAGTGAAATTAATTGAAAGGGAAACTATAACTTTCTGTCATTTCCTAGGCTGACTGGCTTGTTTATGCAGGAAGATTGGATTCAAACACAAACCAAACAGGGAAGATTCTAATCAACGGCCACAAACAAGCACTAGCTTATGGAACATCAGTAAGAAAATTCCCAAAATTTATGTCCTAAAGATTTAAGTAATAAAGGAGTTTCACAAACCTCACTAACTTTTACGTTGAGTTCAGGATTCTGGAGCAATAGAGAAGAAGAGAATCCATGCTGCATTTTTTAATCAGTGCCTCATTCTTATAAGAAGATCTTCTCTGCATATGTACCGTGACATCAGCAATTACTGGTTACGTCTAGCTGTATATGCTGCAATAGCTCTAAGTCTGGGTACTATATTCTATGACATTGGCTCAAGTTATGAATCTATTCAGGTAAGAGAAATAAAGCAAGACAGAGTAAGGCGTATAATTCAAAAGCTTGATGGTTAATACTTAATATTAATAATGACTTCATGTACAATATTGCAGGCTAGAGGGTCGCTTCTAACCTTTTCCACTTCGATCCTTACTTTCATAACTCGTAGTGTATTACCTTTCTGGGCTACACAAAGGACTTTAACACTTTCTGTACTTAATTGCTGTGCTGTTTGCCACTGTTATGTCTGTTGAGAGCCTCATGATAGTTGTTGGCTGTATCTTCCCCAATTTCATAATGGGCATGATCATTGTTGGAGGAACTCAAGGAGTCATGATGTTAATTGGTGGTTTCTATAGACTGCCAAACGATCTTCCCAAGCCATTCTGGAGATACCCTTTGTACTACATTTCATTCCACAAGTATGCCTTCCAAGGATTGTTCAAGAATGAATTTGAAGGTTTAACTTTTGGTTGGGATCAATATGGAGGCAACAAAACCATTAGTGGTAGAGACATTTTGACAAACACATATCAGATGGAAATGGGTCACTCAAAGTGGGTTGATCTTGCTATAATGTTTGGAATGATTGTTCTA
Organism: Senna tora; assembly: GCA_014851425.1. Taxonomy (NCBI): domain Eukaryota; kingdom Viridiplantae; phylum Streptophyta; class Magnoliopsida; order Fabales; family Fabaceae; genus Senna; species Senna tora. Next base: position 31,405,587 of record CM026272.1, on the reverse strand, counting down.
TATCGACTTCTCTTCTTGGCCATTTCAAAGAGCAAGGAGAAGGCAAAGCCTGTGGTTGCAGCTTTCAGATGCCCCCAACCGAAACTCTTCACTACAGTGACCAGAGGTACTGAGCAGAATTAGACATCCTACATCAAACGTAAGGCCATAGAAGACAAAAGTATCTGGTTAGCTTATGGTTCATTACATGCATTAGAAATGTGTATATATCTGTTTTGCATTGGCAAAGAAAGGATTTTCATCACAAAGCATATAATAAGCTATTGCTATAAGACAGAACAATGAGATTTTTTTATTTGGATGTCAAAACAATGAGGTTTTTGTTAATTGTTGGAATTTTCATATGAAATAAAAACTCGGATTAATTTTATACACATAATTAATTTTATTAAGAGCGTGTTTTCTATGCAGAAAGGGAATGAAAATGGATTTATTGTATTTGGTAGTAAAAATTTGAGAATGGAAATAGAATGAGAATGTATAAAAATTACCATTTTACCCCTTATATTAAAATATTAAAAAAAAATATATTATGATTGTGCCAAATCAAATAGTATAATGAACATTTTGAATTTTTTTTTAAAATTCATACGATGTTTTAGAATGGAAAATTGCTTTCCATCAAGTGTTGGGGCAGGTGGGCCCCACCACTTTTTCCTTCCCATTCTTTAAGTCTTTTTTTTTTTTTGAGCAATCCCATTCTTTAAATCTTTGTAAGTTAAAGAACACGGTCTAAATATTTAAATAATTGGGTAATGGAAGAACTAAATTGGTAACGTTTTGATACATGAGATCAAATTAATAACGTGAATTTGTCAGGATCAAATTGATAACGATTTAATTTATGAGGGATCAAGTTAACTATGCAAATCCACAAATCACAAAATTGACAAAAAAAATACATATCCGAGGGCTCAAAAATATGTTTTAGTTGGTTGGACTGAAATTAAAGTAATAAGGTGTATAAGGGGCGGAGCCATAAATTTTGTGGTAGGGGGCAAAAATTGTAGTACATAATATTTTTTAAAAAATTATTAATTAATTTTGAGGCAAAATATTATTTATTTCTTGAATTATTGATGAAACTATTATTTAGTACCTGAATTTGACAAAAATACTATTTAGTCTCCGAATTTGCAACTCTGTCAACTATTTAGTCTCCAAATTTGGCAAAAATACTATTTAGTCCTCGAATTTGCAATTCTGTCAACTATTCAGTCCTCGAACTTGGCAAAAATACTATTTAATCATCGAATTTGCAACTCTATCAACTATTTAGAATTTAGTCCTCTGATCATTACCCATTAGATAACCAATTGACGTGGCCGTTAAAGGCATGTGCCCAAGCACTTAACGGTATCACATCAGCATTTAACGACTACATCAACTGTTATCTAATAGGTAATGGTCACGGGACTAAATCATTGATAGAGTTACAAACTCATAGACTAAATAATATTTTTGCCAAGTTCGGAGACTAAATAGTTAATAGAGTTACAAATTCGGGAACTAAATAATTAACAAAATTGCAAATTCGGTGACTAAATAGTAGTTTGATACTTTGACCAACAATTCAGGGACTAAATAGTATTTTGCCTCATCAATATATATATATATATATATATATATATATATATATATATATATATATATATATATATATATATATATATATACGCCTTGCGCGCGTAACTATCTTTATTTATGTAATGTTATATTTATTTTCATATATAAAAATAAATGTAAATTATTATAAGGATTGTTCTATATTGTGCATTTATTTTTATCATCATTTTTTGATAAATTGTGAATTTATTTAAAATAAATATTTGTTTCATATGAAATGGGGGACACAAATTATGGAGTTTTGGATGATTAAAGAGAATTTTAGAGACCATCACCTTCTATTCTATTTCATTCCCACAAAAATAATCATACATACATCTACCTATTACACTCTATTTTATTTCATCCTGACCTTTCATTCAAACGTACTCTTAAAATTTTTTTTAAGTGTTCTATAATTCTTTAAAAAAAGAGATAGCAATATAAAATTATTATAAATATAATATATGTAATTACTAGGAGTTGAAGGGGATATGGCCAACCCCAGTCTCCTTCCCTCCGCCTTTTGAGGTGTATGGTCAAAAGTTCAAAGAGGATGGAAGGAGAGAGGCCCAAAATTAAAGGAATAAGCAAGTAGGTAATTGGATGAAATGTTTCGAAATTTGGGCTGGCAATCTGATTGGCCTGAAATATAATCTAAAACTTGACCATTAGTTTAGTGGAAAAATTCTTAGGTTTACTTGTATTGCCGTACCACTTTCATCACTGCTTTAATTGATAGTATTTAATTAAGATAGAGAGTGATCGTATTTACAGAAGAGTGGTGTTGGAGACTGATTGTAGTACTGCGATTCTTTTTATTAAGCATCAAGGAAGAAAATTCAATGAACTGCAAAATTTATAAAGTGTATGAAGTGTATCATTCATATAGTTAAGTAAAAATCGAAATTCGTGTTCGTACTGTAATAATTTCATCCAACAGTCTATATCGTGCACTTTATACACTTTATATCTGGATCCAGCATCCAATGTCTGACTCGCATCCTCATTAGTCGTATTAATCAGTGGATTGGGATGTGAAGTTGGAGCATAACTATAGAGAAGCAAATTATGCTGCTCATAGGGTGGCCGGCCAAGCAGTTCCAAGCTCTTATGATCTCAAGCTCTTTTTCCATTTGGAGGATGATCTTCCCACTTTAATTCACAATCACTTCCTTTTGTTAGGCCTTCCCGCCGACCCAAAAAAAAGTTAAGATAGAGAATGAAGCTTTTTTTTTTTTTTGTCAATAAGGGTGAAGCATTTATATATAACTTCATATATATTTGTGAAATGTTTAAAATATTGATTGTTATTTTATTTTTTGTTTTATAAATTAATAATAATAATTTACAAGACAGAACTTAAGTGGAGTTCTATGTATACCTCTCAAGTTTTCTAATACAAATACAAATAAGACAAATAACAAAAGGTGCTTGTATAATCCATCTTAATTGAAATATATATATATATATATATATATATATATATATATATATATATATGGTGATTCCTTTACAAAGTGGGTAGTAAAGTCCTCCTTGAGCCTTGTGGAGTTGGGGTTTATATAGGGGTGCTAAGGACGCTAAGGTGACGGTGATGTATGTGTTGGTGGAGTGCTGGGGTTGCCAATTGGTACAATGTTATTGGGAGGGGTGCACAGTGTTGTTGAGTGGTGTACAGTGTCACGTAGGGATGGCACCCGCTACCTACAAAGTCCCCCCGTCCCCGTCCCCGATCCCCGCCGCGGGGAGAAATTCCTCCCCATCCCCGTCCCCGCCCTCCCCACGGGTCCCCGCGAGGACCCCGAAATATATTTTAAAAAATTAAAAAAATTAAAAAATATTTATATAAATATGAGTAGACTTAATCTTAATAAAAAAACAACTTATAAAAAATTAGTTAAAAATGTCATATCAAATAAATCTAATTGAAAAACATCAACAAACACATAATTTTACCAAATTCATTAAAAAGCCTAACAATAAAGATTATAATAAAGTTTACAACAAAATTAAATTAAAGTTTACAACATAACATAAAAAGTTCGAGTGAATAAGGTTAAATTTTAGGTATAATAAAAAAAAATAAAAATCAATAATAAAATAATAATATAAAAATTAATAAAATGTTATATATATAAATATTAATATAATAAATTAATAATATTAAATAAAATTACATATATACCCTCGGGGACGAGGACCCCGCGGGGCGGGGGACATGCTCCCCGTCCCCGTCCCCGAATTACCCTCGGGGATAAATTTTTCCCCATCCCCGTCCCCGCGGGGGAAAAATTCCCGCATATGGGGCCCCGCGCGGGGATCCCCGTGGGGCGGGGAAAATTGCTGATGAAGTTATGTTTTTACCCTTATTTTTTTACCCACTTTTAATATAAAGCTAAAATGGTCATTGGAAAAAACTTAGATTAAGTTCCTTATATCATTGCTATCAAGTTCCCCAATATAAATATGACACATTGTAAAAAGTGTTTAAATGACCAGTCACATTAGAAAGAGAATGTAGAATACCACTTTTTATATGACCAATCATATAAGAAAGAGAGTGTTAATACAACATAAGATTGGTAGAACTTGATGACAAAGATATAAGAAACTTGACTTAAGTTTTTTTTATGATCATTTTACCCACTTTTATTCACATCACATCACTTTTACATTACTATTCTCATTCCTTCCAACGTTCCGTGTGAATAATCAAACGTGCCCTTAGTCTTATGTCATTTACAAGGTCATATATGTTTGATTATTACGTGCCCTTAGTCTTGTGTCATTTACAAGGTCATTTATGTTTGCAGCTATATATTAATTGTTAATTTAGAAACATGAGGTAATTAGGAACTATGTAGCTACGGCACTAGTTAGTAGTTAGTTACATTGACTTCACTTGACCGCGTAATGGGTAACGTCAAAATAAAGCTACTGTAAACTGTAATAGGCCATATATCTATATTAATATTACTATTCAATTTTTTGGTCATTCATCTTTTAAAATAATTATTTAAATAATTAAAAAATAATAATATGTGATATAAAAAGATAATGGAAGAGAAAAAAGTAAAAAGATGATGCATGATGATAGTTTTTTTTATAAGAGAAACAATGGTAGTTATTAAAAGAATAATAAAGAGAATAACTTTTAATTTTAAATTATTATTATAATGATTTTATATATTTTTAAAAAATTAAAGAGAATTATTCGTGTATTTGGAACTTCTAGTATATATATATATATATATATATATATTGGCATTGCGTTGGAAATATGCAAATTAATTATTATAAGTAATAGGTAAAAGTATAGTAGTATGGGTTGAAGATGAGAAGAGTGCACTTCTTCATATCAAGAACTCTCTCTTTCTCCACAATGCTTCACTTGACAGTTGTGAATGGGAGGGACTCAAATATATGTGATTCTTCTTCTGCCCTTCTCATCAACCTCTCTATTTCTACCATCTACTTGCAATTCAAGGTATACTCTTTCTTCTACTCATCACATTTATTTATACAAAATTTTCATCAGATTCAATTTTTTGAAAAAAAATAAATATTTTATATTGGATTTAATTATTTTTAATTTGCACTTATATATATATATATATATAGTTTAAACTATTTTATACAGAATATGTATGTATACTTAAGTGAACCTCATTTGTCGAAGGTAAATAAGAATAAACTAATTATAAGGAGACAAAGTCAAACATACATATCTTCTAATGACATTTACATTAATTTGTTGTAAACAAAGTTTAGCTTTGAATCTCTCCTCTATATCTAAACTTGTGAACAAAGAATAGTATAAGTAACGAAAACCACTTCTATAAATTCATCCTTAGCAGTTTCAGTGAGCCTAATCAAGTACTCTCCCACCTTCCCGCCTTCTGTATCAAGCAGCACAAATAAACAAAGCAGACACACTGAATAGAAAATTTTCCATGACTTCCCTTCTTCATTCTCACCCAAAAGCTGCTTACTGTGAACCAAATAATAGCTCTAGAGTTCTACAACTACAAACCAACCCGGACTTTATCAACCCATTTGAGAACGAAGAGACCAAACCAACTGAAAGCAGCAAAGACAGTCAGAGAATGATGGATGAGGGAGTTCTCATGACATGGGAGGACTTGTGGGTGACTGTTCCAAATGGAAAGAACAGGAAACCAATACTGCAGGGTCTGACTGGATATGCCAAGCCAGGACAGCTTTTGGCTATAATGGGACCTTCAGGCTGTGGCAAAACCACACTCCTTGATGCTTTAGCAGGTTAAACTTTTTTTAAGACCTCTTTTACGTAAATTTCATAGCTTTTTGGCTACTTTTGTACTGTACCCACCTTTAAAATGGGGTTCAACCATATTTGGACAGGCATGCTAGGTTTATATTTGGTTTTCCATATTGTAAGAATAGTTTGGTAATTGATGAAAAATGTACTAAAACATTTTATGCATATAAGAAAAGAGAACCATGTTTTGCACATGAAGTTTGAAGGTGTTTGTTAGTATCAATTTTGTTTCTTCATGTTAAAGATTAAAGAAGTAAAGTGAAATTAAGTGAAAGGGAAACTAACTTTCTGTCATTTGTTAGGTTGACTGGCTAGTTTAAATAGCTGTGAGTCTGAAGGTATCACATGCTTTTAATTATTTGCAGGAAGATTGGATTCAAGCACAAAGCAAGCAGGGAAGATTCTAATCAACGGCCACAAACAAGCACTAGCTTATGGAACATCAGTAAGAAAATTCCCAAATTTATGTCCTAAAGACTTCAGTAATAAAGGAATTTCACTAACCTCACCCCTTCAACATATGAAAACAGGCATATGTTACCCAAGATGATGCTATGTTGTCAACTTTGACGGCCAGAGAAGCTTTATACTACTCATCTCTGCTCCAATTGCCGGATTCCATGTCCATAGAAGAGAAGAAGGACAGGGCAGACTTCACACTCAGAGAAATGGGTCTCCAAGATGCCATAAACACAAGGGTTGGAGGGTGGACTTCTAAAGGCCTCAGTGGGGGACAAAAGAGGAGACTTAGTATTTGCATAGAGATTCTGACACGCCCCAGACTTCTCTTCCTTGATGAACCAACTAGTGGGCTTGATAGTGCAGCTTCTTATTATGTTATGAGCAGAATTGCCAGTCTAAATCTAAGGGATGGCATTCAAAGGACTATAGTTGCATCCATCCATCAGCCCAGCAGTGAAGTTTTTCAACTTTTCCATAACCTCTGCCTTCTGTCTTGTGGTGAAACAGTATATTTTGGCCCTGCATCTTCTGCAAATGAGGTAAGGAACTCGAAACTTTACATCGATCATTAAATGTTTTCTAATAAGCACAAGCTGATTTGGAGGTGACCAACAAATTCTACTTGATTGAATGTAGTTTTTTGCTTCAAATGGTTTTCCTTGCCCAACTCTCTACAATCCCTCTGATCATTTCTTAAGGATCATAAACACGGATTTTGAACAGGTAAGCAAAATTTCTCAGTCTTCCTAGTTTCAGTATTATAGTATGACACTCAAACATTCTGTTTAAGAAAAGTAGAGAAAACTTGGATTGATTCATCGTACTTTTTTTCCAGGATGTTGAAGAAGGCCTTGGTAAAGGAGTAAACACAGAAGAAGCAATTAATATCCTTGTGAAGTCCTATCTATCTTCTGAAATTCATAAACAAATTCAGAAAGAAGTGGAAGAAATAAGTGAAAGTGTAAGTTTAGCGTTACACTCCTAGCCAAGACCATAAGACAACAAGGACACACATTTTTTTCCAAAATTAAAGACTAATGAGACAGAGGTACTAGAAATACTAACTTTTACGTTGATTTCAGGATTTTGGAGCAATAGAGAAGAAGAAAATCCATGCTGCATTTCTAAATCAGAGCCTCATTCTTATAAGAAGATCTTCTCTGCATATGTACCGTGACATCAGCAATTACTGGTTACGTCTAGCTGTATATGCTGCAATAGCTCTAAGTGTGGGTACTATATTCTATGACATTGGCTCAAGTTATGGATCTATTCAGGTAAGAGAAATAAAGCAAGACAGAGTACGGCATATAATTTTAAAAGTTGATGGTTAATAATGACTTGACGTACATTGCAGGCTAGAGGGTCGCTTCTAACCTTTTTCATTTCGGTCCTTACTTTCATAACTCTCATTGGTGGATTCCCTCCATTTTTGGAGGAAATGAAGGTAAATTTTCTCCATTTTGGTCCTATTTTTTTTAAGAATTTTGCTAAGGAGTGCCCTTCGGACTTGGACAAAAGTTTTTCTGATTAGCTGAGAAGGCATCTAAGATTTCTTCTAATTAACTTTTTACTAATTTTAATTTATTAAATACTCACTCCACTAATAATTAAATACTCTTTCAGCAATGCCTTTTTTTAAAAAAAAAAATTTCCTAGTTTCTAAGCATTGCAATTTAGCCAAGGAAGTTACTCAGCTTGATAAAAGTTTCCTAAACCTGGGTTTGATTTGTCAAGAATGAATTCTGGAATTAAAATGGTGAATGCACTAAAGTGTCGTTAAGATAGACTGAATAAGAGATTCTATCTAGGGCAAAATGAAAGACACCTATTCCAAAAAGGAAAAACAGCATTGTACTTTTGCACTTTAGCTTCGTTTAATTGTTGCGTGATATGTTGTACTCAAATTGTTACTGAAGTTTTTTACATGTCATCAAATCAGGTATTTAAACGAGAGAGATTGAATGGACATTATGGTGTTACTGCTTTTCTCATTGGCAACACATTCTCTGCTGTTCCATACATGATACTGATTTCTCTGATACCTGGACTCATAATGTATTACCTTTCTGGGCTTCACAAAGGACTTGAACACTTTCTGTACTTAATTGCTGTGCTGTTTGCCACTGTTATGTCCGTTGAGAGCCTCACGATAGTTGTTGGCTGTATCTTCCCCAATTTCATAATGGGCATGATCATTGTTGGAGGAATTCAAGGAATCATGATCTTAATTGGTGGTTTCTATAGACTGCCAAACGATCTTCCCAAGCCATTCTGGAGATACCCCTTGTACTATATTTCATTCCACAAGTATGCCTTCCAAGGATTGTTCAAGAATGAATTTGAAGGTTTAACATTTGGTGGGGATCAGTATGGAGGCAACAAAACCATTAGTGGTAGAGACATTTTGACAAACTCATGGCAGTTGGAAATGGGTCACTCAAAGTGGGTTGATCTTGCTATCATGTTTGGAATGATTGTTCTATATCGACTTCTATTCTTGGCCATTTCAAAGAGCAAGGAGAAGGCAAAGCCTATGGTTGCAGCATTCAGATGCCCCCAAGCCAAACTCTTCGCTACAGTGACCAGAGGTACTGAGCAGAATTAGACATGCTACATCAAACGTAAGGCCATAGATAACAAAACAATGAGGCTTTTTCTTTTGGTTTTAGGGTATTCAGTATTCACAGCTCCATTGCAGATGGGAGGTAGCCATTAGGATATGTCAAAATCTGACTGGTGAGAAATGGGATTCTTGCTAGTCTGTCTAGATAGTAGATACATTGGGTTGTGTCAGAACTCAGATGGGATTGTCTGGGGAATAAATTACTCAATATAAATTATAGCCATTGCAGAAGTGATTGCAACAATATCTATAAAAAAAAAAAAAAAGTGAATTTTTTACAACTACTTATCAAATACTATAGTGAACTTTATTCTTTGAAAAATTTAAATGAAAAGAACATGTATATCAACCCAATGTGGCACACATGATAAAAGGAAAGGAAGAACATGTATTGAGTAAATCGGTAATTTAGTTTAGAAGGATTAAAAACCCTTGTGAGAGGAAACTTACTATTTTGTGCCAAAATGAATGCTGCATTTCACTGTCAGGATAATGAGAGGTTGGGGAGTTTTCCTAAAACTCACGCAAGAAGGAAGAAGCAAGCTTGACCCACCCTAAGCAGAGAATGAGGATGAAGAACAACCTCAACCTATACCTAACTTACCAATTCAGAAATTGGAAATGAATGCATTGTTGTTCCTGATAATTGTGATCGGGCCCTGTGTTGGAATATAATGCCAAACATTCTTGACTTGAAGTGACATCGGCCCTTCATTCTAAATTCTACACCCTTATTACTCAACTATAGTCTCAGTTTCACAGGTGATTAATTAAAATAATTAATAGTAAATATTTTGTATATAAAAAACTCTTACACAGAGTTCTATCTCATCAAACTCAATTTAAATTAATCAAAGTTCAATATTAGTGGTTCCAAAAAATTAAAAATATTACTTTAATCAAAGTTTGAAGTTTTAACAAAGTACAAATATCATTAAAATTTCCTTCGTTTTGTAGCAAAAAACTTAAGGGACAAATTTATTGAAGGCCATTTCCCATTAGAGGGATTGTAACTTGAAAATGGTAAAAACTCTCGTAATAAATTCCCATCACTGTCAATCCTACAAAGCCATACGCCTTTTCAAAGATTGTAATTGTGGTCCACTTTAATCTTTATGCACTTTTTCCTTATTTTCCTTCTTACTTTTACCTTTATTCCTATCTTTGACATTTGGATTTTGAAGGGAGCTGTCCCAAATTGCATTAATTCCCATGTCCCTCAACTCTTTTTCTTTTTTTACTTTCATTTTTTGAATAAATTACAGAGACCCACAGACCTTCCATTTCATTTGAAATATTATGAGAGTAAGAATGAGAATGAGAATGGGAAAAGATGAGGGAATGAAAATATCATGTTAATATGATGTGATGCGAGGTAAATGGAATATAAGTGGGTAAAATGACAATTTTGTCTTTATATTAAAAGTGATAATAGAATAAAAGTTGATAAAAAAGTAAGGCTAAAATGCACATACACCCCCTGAGTTTTGGGGCAAGGGCACATACACCCCCTAAGTTTTAAAACATTGCACATAGATCCCCTGAGTTTTTACTTTGGGGCAGAGACACCCCTTCTGTTAGGGTTTCGTGAAAACTAGGCGTTAAGTTCCACGTCAGCAAACATGTGTGAGGGGTGTCTCTGCCCCAAAATGAAAACTCAGGGGTGTATGTGCCCTAAAGTGAAAACTTAGGGGGTGTATGTGCCCTTAAAGTGAAAACTCAGGGGGTGTATGTGCCCTCACACATGTTTGCTGACGTGGCACTTAACGCCTAATTTTCACAGAACCCTAACAGAATGGGTGTCTCTGCCCCAAAGTGAAAACTCAGGGGGTCTATGTGCAACATTTTAAAACTCAGAGGTGTATGTGCCCCTGCCCCAAAACTCAGGGGGTGTATGTGCATTTTAGCCAAAAAGTAAGGGCAAAAACATAATTTCATCGCATTGAAAAAAGTGAGGTTTGTTTGTTAGGAAGAAAAGAAGAGGGAGATGACATGTTGAATTAATTAATTCTATCTTGAATTAATTTTAAAGAACATGTCCTGACCTTTCTTGAGAGATCAAAACACCCTTGACTCTAATCCAATTAATATTTTCTCTTTAAATTTTCATTCAAATAGATAGTTTTCAACTCAATTTTTTAATGACCAAAATACCCTCTTAGTAATTTTTTTTTGGGCCCAAACCTCTCAGTAATTTAAATTAACCAAATTACTGTTTTTATTTGTCATTGTTATTGTTCTTTTTTTGTATTTTTGTATTATTAATTATTCAATAAACTTTATAATCATTCTCAAATTAAATTAAAAATTAAATTTTAACAAATTCTGTAATTAGTAATTCTTACAAAAAAATCACTAATTACTAAATTGTAAATTTTCTGCATTTTTTAAAAAAATCACTAATTACTAAATTGCATTTAAAAAAATCGTAACTTTTAACAAAAAAAAATACTAATTGAAATTAGTATTGTTTTGGTAAAAATTACTAATTACAAAATTTGTTAAAATTTAATTTAAGAATGATTATAAAGGTTAATGAATTATTAATAATAATAAAATAAAATAAAAAGAGAACAATAACATTGACAAATAAAAATAGTAATTTGGTTAAATTTCAATTACTAAGAGGTTTCGGCCAAAAAAATTTACTAAGAGGGTATTTTGGTCATTTAGAAAAAAATGAGTTAAAAATCATTCATTTGGATGAAAATTTAAAAAAAAATATTAATTGGACTAAAGTGCAGGATATTTTGATCTTTTAGGAGAAGTCAATGTAATATTTCAAACAAAAGAAAAAATCTGTGTAATATTTACATCTGTCCAGGGGTCTGTGTAATTTACTCTTCATTTTTCTATACTCAACTAATTATGAAAATTTTTTGAGACCACACAAAGTTAAATTATATTGAGTCTCTTTTGTAAAGAAAAAAACAAAATTTGTTTACTTTTTAAGAAAATAAATTACATTTTATGTATTTACCAATATATGAGGAAATTTTTAAATAATAGTAAAAAATATTTTTTAGATTATTTTTCAATCACTATTTATTCACTTTTATATAACAATGCTTTTAGATTAGCTTATTTTATTTATATATCTTTATGATTAAGGGTGTGTTTGGTAAGGAGAAAAGATGAGAGAATAAAAATGGGGATAAGAATGGTAAAAATAGGAAATGAAAATGTTATGTCAATGTGATGTGATGTGAATAGAATAAAATTGGATAAAATAACCATTTTGCCCTTACATTAAAAGTAAGAATGAAATAAAAGTGGATAAAAAAAATAAAGACGAAACACATTAAAATTTATTTGATAAAAAAAAAGAGAAAGAAGACTTCTCCCTCCCTTTTTTCACCATTAGTTTGAATATTTTGAAAAATCTCAAAGTTTGAACAAAGAAATAACAAATGGCACCACAAATATTAATTGTATTATCATCATTTTTTTGGCCTTTGTATTATCATCATTTAAAAAACTAAATTAAAGAAACAGTTTTTTAAAAGCTAAATTATTAATTTTAAATTTTATTAATTCACAATAAATAGGAGTATCTTTTTTTTGGTTGGGAAATAGGAGTATCTTTATTATTATTAATTAACAAAAATAAAAAAGCTACTCTTCATTTCTGCAAGTATCATCCAGACTCTCGATCATCTTCTTCTTCATCACCCTATCTTCCCCTAACCATGGAGTCTAATTTCAGTGTTGGAATCCATAATGAGTCCCTCGTAGCTTTGACTGGCTTCAGCACCTTGCTTATCATTCACAGTCTCCACTCCATTCTTTATCCATTTCAAAGAATTTGCTTACCCGACGATGTTGCTATTGAAGTTTGGACCCAGAAATGTCAGGTTCTTAATGGTTCGAATTGGGTGTGTTGAAGGCATTAACTATGGATCCAACAAACATTACCCTTTGTGAACATCCAACATTGAAGACCCCTCTTGGCTGTGGGTGTCTCCACATTAACTCTAGTTGCAGCTTTTTCATGCTAGACTATCACATCGCTATTCCAGTGCGAAATTTGGCTAATTGTGCTTTCTTCGCTGATCCTCTTTCGGCAATTTGGTTTTTCTTATTCATTCACTCTCTTAGTAATTACCCCATCCATCCAAGCACATGGCCAGAAGAAAAGCTATACATTTCTTACCAAATGCAGTTATTGAGTGTTACTGCATGGTGCAGAGTTTCATGCGAGGTAATCCATTTCAGGAATCGAAGCCTTAATTTCTCGCTGGTGTCTGCAATATGATTAGCCTTCTATCTATATATGTCAACTTTTCTATATACAAACAGAATGAGATCCTCTACATTTTTTTAATAGACTGACCTGATCATTCATGGAATTCTTTCACTTTTTGCCTCTTAAGCTGAAAGTTGCTCACATATCCTATTTAGTATTCTAGTTTTTCTCTCATTAAGAGTTACTTATTTACAGACAAGAATTTTTATATATCAGGTTTTGGCTGCTTCAATAGACCATATTCCTCTACATTTCTAGTTTCTGTCTATAGCTATTACTCTCTCTCCGTCTTTCCCTCTCTTTCACTAACAGAAAGCACACACAACACAAAATTAATTGACCATGAACCCCATGCTACATCCAAATGGTCAGCCTCATTCTAGTGAGTGTGAACCAAACAGGAGCTCTAGAATTCTGTTTAACACCTTAGAATTTGAGACCGCATTAGATATGGAAGCCATCAAATCAACAGAAAACGGTAGAATTGGTGAGGGAGAAGGGGAAGAAGGAGGCATTTTCTTGACTTGGGAGGACCTGTGGGTGACTGTTCCTAATGGGAAGAATGGTAGGAAACCAATTCTTCAAGGCTTAACTGGTTATGCCAAACCAGGACAACTTTTGGCTATAATGGGTCCTTCTGGTTGTGGCAAGTCCACTCTTCTTGATGCTTTGGCAGGTAAGTGGTTAAACTGTTTGATAATTTGACAATGAGAGATTCATTTGAATTGATGGGTCTGATAATGAAAATAGAAGAAGCCCTCAAAAAGTAGTTATCAACTTTTAAATGAGAGTTAAAGACTTAAAGCATACACGCTCATGTGTGTGTGTGTGTGTTAGCTTTCTTGACTATGGTGACCTTCAAAACCACACATTCTTTTTCACCTGTGTGAGTTCTGAGTTTGAATTGTGAACACTAATAATATCAAGGGATTTTGTCCCATTTTTGGGAGGAAAATTCAAATCCGTGCTTACTAGAACATTTTTAAGTGTTTAAGCAGTAATTTACATGTAATTTTAGAAGAATTCAAAAGGAAAGAAATAAAAAATGTAGGACTTTGCTAGAGTTACTGGCTAGCTATCAACATCAGAAACACCATATTCTTGAAAATTTGAAATTAATTTGCAGGAAGACTGGGTTCAAAGTTAAAGCAAACAGGGAAGATTCTAATCAATGGCCATAGACAAGCATTGGCTCACGGAACATCAGTAAGAGAATCATTTTCATTTTCCCAAAAAGCTTTTGCTTCCTCTTCTTTTTCTCTTAACCAAAAAAAAAAAACAAAATAGTAAGAGAACATTAAATTTTGTCATATCTTCCTCCCCTATGTGAAAACAGGCATATGTGACAGAAGACGATGCTATACTGACAACTTTAACTGTTGGAGAAGCAGTGTACTACTCAGCTCAGCTTCAATTGCCAGACACAATGTCCAAATCAGAGAAGAAGGAGAGAGCAGACTTCACAATCAGAGAAATGGGTCTGCAAGATGCCATTAACACAAGAATTGGAGGGTGGGGATCTAAAGGTATTAGTGGGGGGCAAAAGAGGAGAGTCAGCATTTGCATTGAGATCTTAACACACCCAAGACTTCTCTTCCTAGATGAACCCACTAGTGGGCTTGATAGTGCTGCTTCTTATTATGTCATGAGCAGAATTGCAAGCTTGAATCAAGAGGATGGTATTGAAAGGACTATTGTAGCATCAATCCATCAGCCTAGTAATGAAATCTTTCAACTTTTCCACAACCTTTGTCTTCTCTCTTCAGGAGAAACAGTGTACTTTGGCCCTGTCTCTGCTGCAATTAAGGTTGGAAACTGCAACAATTTGTTTGGGTGTCTAAATCTACATGTTAATTTGAAGTTGAAATGAAAACCACTGACTTCTAAATTCCAATGCAGTTTTTCGCATCAAATGGCTTTCCCTGCCCAACTCTCCAGAATCCTCCTGATCATTTTGTGAAAACAATAAACAAGGATTTTGAACAGGTAGGTAAAATCTTCATGATTCTTGTTTCAGAACTTTTATTTATGTTTATGAGATCTTAAGATTTTAGCTCTGAGTTATTATTACTTTGTTCATATGCAGGACCCTGGGAAAGGATTAGATGCAGGACTAACCACAGAAGAAGCCATTCATATCCTTGTAAAATCATACAAGTCATCGGAAATTAGCCATCAAGTTCAAAAGGAAGTAGTTGAAATAAGAATGAGGGTAAGACCATTAAGAAATAGACATCAGAAAGATAAGGATCAAGCAAGTTACCTTTACCTTGCTTGAGGAAAAAATGGAGTTAAGGGAGTTTAAATTCTTTTTTTTTTAAGGACGAAATTTAATGGATAAATTACACTCTTAGAAAAATAAATTATAATTGCATCTATTATGATTAAAATAATTTCATATTTACGTAACAAGTATTTATTATATATATATATATATATATATATATATATATGTATTACCAATATAATTTTTTTATTTAAAATAAATTAAACTTGTGATTTTTAACTCAACATAAATAAGATTGGAAAAAATTTTTGAAGTATATTTAAAAAAACTTACGATTAATAAAAAAATTAATATTATGTTTAAGGCTATTCTAGGCAAAATGAGTAAAATGGTAAATTTTTCTAATTTTTTAAATTAAAGGAGTATAATTTTTCAAAATAGAAAGAAAGATGATATAAGCATCTAAGTGTAATTCACTCAAATTATTTATCGTGCCTATTCTTTAACAAATGAATTTTGTAAGCTGGGCTGACTTAAAGTCTCTTAAAATTAAATTAATGCAGGAGTTTCAAGCAATGGAGAAGAAGAGTCATGCTGCTTTCTTTACCCAGTGCCTCATTCTTACAAGGAGATCTTTTGTGAATATGTATCGTGAAGTAGGTTATTACTGGTTACGCCTATTTATCTATAGTGGATTGGCCTTGAGTCTTGGTACCATGTTCTATGATGTTGGCTTAAATAGTGAATCAATTCAGGTAACAAATAGAGAGAATATGAGTCAGAATATGGCTAGCTTCTCATGCACTAATTTCAGCTTAAGACACTGCTATAATCCAAAGTGAAACTAATTTTGAAACCTTGTTTTGATGCTTTCAGGCCAGAGGCTCACTGCTTGTGTTTGCTGTTACATTCCTGACCTTCGTGACTATTGGTGGATACCCTTCGTTTGTGGAGGACATGAAGGTAAAGTGATTTTTCCACAAGGAAGTACTTGTTTCTTTGTTAGTTTCTTTCTTTTTTAATATGAAACTTCCCTCCTTGGAGCAAAAACTCCTTCAGCTTAAAGCATCCATATAGCATAGACCCATTATACATGTTGTTAAAACTTCCCTCCTTGTCTATTTTTTTTTTGTAAATGCTCTGATACCATGTATTATTTCAACTCCAAAGCTTGTACTTTTTAGTGAACACCCTATATCATTTTGTAATCTCTAAATAACATTCTCTCATATTTCCTTTATAATTCAAATAGGTGTTTGAACGAGAAAGACTTAATGGGCACTATGGTGTCACTGCATTCATCATTGGCAACACATTTTCTGCTGTTCCATTCTTGCTGCTGACCTCACTGATCCCAGGAACACTGATTTTTTACTTGGTGGGCCTTCACCAAGGACTCCAACACTTAATCTACTTCATCGCTGTTCTCTTTGTTTCTGTCTTGCTGGTTGAGAGCCTCATGATGATTGTTGCAAGTCTGGTTCCCAACTTCCTGATGGGCATAATTTGTGGTTCTGGAATTCTGGGAGTGATGATGCTAGATGGTGGATTTTACAGATTACCAAGTGATATTCCCAAAGCATTCTGGAGATACCCTTTGTACTACATTTCCTTTCACAGGTATGCATACCAAGGATTGTTCAAGAATGAGTTTCAAAGCCTAACTTTTACCAGTAATCAAGCTGGAGAGCCTATGACCATTAGTGGGGATGAAATACTGAGAAACTTGTGGCAAGTGGAAATGGGCCATTCAAAGTGGGTGGATATTGCTATCCTGATGGGGATGGTGGTTCTATATAGAATCCTGTTTTTGGTTATCATCAAGAGCATTGAGAAGGTGAAGCCTATGGTTGCTGCTGTCAATTGTTCCCAATCAAATTTGAAGTTCACTAAAGTGACTAGAAGCAATGAGATTGATTGAGTTTCTTGCCTTGTTACACTTGCTGGAGTGGAAACATGTTGTACTAAGAGCTTGCTTGTGGTACCAATGAGTTTGAAATTTTCAGGTTGATGGAAGTATTGAATTATATGAACTGTACTTATAATATACATGAGAAATGTATATATATTTCCTTCTGGTGTACCGTGAAAGAAATTATTTCAGGTTGAATTATGAAGTTATTTTGTAGAATTTTTGTTTTAGAAACGTACTAGTCTTTGACACAATGCACTTCATTGCACATGCTTGGTTAGATTAAAACTTGTCTACTCTCTAGGGTAGAGCCGAAGAACGAGGTAAAGATTTCTGTCTTGGCTGATGTAGTATCATTTGCGCATATAGTATCATTATTATCGAATCAATTAATATATAAAATAAAACAAATAGATTATTATTAATTAATATGCAAAGAAAATTGTGGAATATACGTAAATATAAACATTTAAACTTTTTATCATATATTGAAAGCATATTTTAGCGTCTTTTGATACATGAAAATGGTTTTAATTATTATATGATTGAAAACACACATGTCCCTTGAGAAATGACATGATTTGACTTGTTCACGTTAGTTTCCACAATATTTTTTAAACTTAATTATAATTTTAAGAAAAAGTAGACTGTCAAATTATTTTTTATGTCCTTAGACTTTACATTAATTTTTTTGTGATTAATTTTATTTTAAAAATTTTAAATTTTATTTTAAATTATAATATTGTCTAAATTACTAACGACAAATAATAACATGACATAATCTATGTAATATGTTAATTCATAACTCAAATTCGATATTATTTTCGTATTATTACCAACTCATCACTTGAAATAATATTGTTACTTGTATCAAAACAAAGATTATGATAAAATAATATCGTTTTAAGTGATGAATTGATATTAACATTACTAATATATTATCATGTTATTATTTTTTTTAGTAATTTAGACGATGTTAGGTGTTAAGATAAAATTAATTATAATTCAAAATTTTTGGTATGAAATTGACATGAAAAAGATTTAGGCACAAGAATTTGTATAAAACTTAAGAATATAAAACAAATTTTGCCAATGGAAAAACAATCCTAATTTGCAATTACAAGCAATGAAAAATGGATTTAATGCCAAGATTTCTTTCTTTCATGGGCCCATCCAACAGAAAAGAAATGTACTATAAAACTAAAAAATTTATTAAAAAAATTATTAACAACCCAAGTAAGGATTGTAAAGAGAAGGGAAGAGATAAAAACCGCTGGGGAAGGTCAGAAAGGGGACTCCCCCGCTTCTCAGGTGCCGGCGTTTTTCTGTCACGGAGGAGACATGGAAAACGACGACGTCGATATGCAGGCCGCAGACACCAACGAAGCAGTAATTCTTTCGGCTCTTCTGGCTTTGCTCTCATTTAGATTATTCCGTTCACGATAACTTTTATCTCATTCTCGTTGTTAATTCAATCTAAAACCCTAAAATTGGTTTAATGGTCAATGTGAAATCAAATTGATGCAGGATTTGGATGACATGAAGAAGCGCTTGAAGGAAATGGAAGACGAAGCTGCTGCTTTGCGAGAGATGCAGGCCAAGGTAGAGAAGGAGATGAGCTCCGTGCAAGGTGATTTCGTTTTCTTTTTATCATGGCTATTGGCTAGTTTCACTAAAGTTAGATGCTTTTTTAATTTTTGAATTACCCCACCAAAAAAATCTTGAGTTTCTTCTTTTTACTGTTTTTTCTTCTTTTTGTGAGATAATCTGCGTTACATATGCGCTGAAGTCCGGGTTAATCCTGGTTTCTTCATTCTGCATTAATGGTATAAGCCCTAACCTAACTTATCCTTTTCCTTAGTCTTAAATGTATTTCTTTTCAAACTATTTTTACTAATGAACTAGCAATTGAGCATTTGGTTGTTACTGGTAATGGTATTGCCCTAACTCTAGCTTACAATTCTGGGGGGTTCTTGTTTACTGGTCGAGTTATATTCAATAAAACCATGTGTTTTCTTTTCTTTGGGGTCATTCTTCTTCTCTTGCACATGGTATATTTTTTAATGACGACATTCCAATAATAAGAGATGATAATAACTGTGAGCTGTGTTACTTAATTAGTATTTCATTTAACCCAAATGTATTATTGTGCTTCTTTCTCCTTTTTAAATTCTTATCTGCTAGTAGATCCTGCAACTGCTGCTGCAAGTCAGGCCAATAGAGAGGAAGTAGATTCTCGATCTGTCTTTGTAGGCAATGTGAGCTCTCGTCCCCCTGTTTCAATTATAGTATCTATTCTACTGTGTTAGTTGTTTTTTTTCTCATCACTCTTGATGTGGGATGACCATCCCTCTTGTCTGAAGTGATTGATTCAATTATGATCCGATGTGTATTGGCCATTGGGCGGTTTATTATTTCTGGAGTTTATTCTTGCATATTGTGGACTGAGTTTGGGCTTAATCTCCCATGACTAAAGGTTCTCTATGATTGCATCATGGTACCAAAATTGGAGATTATTTAATTATAATATTGTCTGATGCTTACTTCATGGATTGGCTTTAAGTAAAAAAAAGCCTAACAGACACCGGGTGGCATTTGAATCATAACATACACATCATTATATATGTATGAATTGACATTGACATTGAAAGAATTGATAGAATCACAAAACTGTTCCTTTTCACCCTTTCTTTGATCATATATTCGCTGTGTGCTCATAAAGTTTTTATTAGAGCATTTATATAAGGGTGCGACTTGTCATGTGTGTTTGCTTGCCATTTTGGATGCTTGTGTGAGAAAGAGACAAGTGAGGACTGAGGGGGGAGGAAAGAGACAGAAACACTGCTCCTTAGATCACTATTTCTTATAAGAGAAGACTTTAGAAACTGATTGAAGGACCTTGTTTAGAAACTGATTGCTTCAGTTGAATTTCTCTTGCGATAAAGAAAATAAA
Source organism: Senna tora (assembly GCA_014851425.1). Lineage (NCBI taxonomy): Eukaryota > Viridiplantae > Streptophyta > Magnoliopsida > Fabales > Fabaceae > Senna > Senna tora. The sequence continues at coordinate 31,385,253 of CM026272.1, read as the reverse complement.
CTCTCCATCAATGCCAAGTATTGCTCAATGGGTGGTCATTCTTTGGTTATGTTATTTCATAACCCATGTTTCTGTCACTGCATTGTGACTCCAATCTATTGCCGGCTTTCAGCAGGCTTCTTCTTGTAGTATCTTAGCCAAATTGTCAAAGTTCTCTGTGTCTGCTGGTGGTGGAATTTCTTTTCCTTGCTACCTATGACTGAATAATTAATGCATTGGACTTCGCTAAACTGTTTTCTGGAAAATTCTGATTTTTCAGAATACTAAAATGTAACTTTAGAAGAGAGAGCATTTTCTTCATCCAATCTTAAATATGCTCCTGAAATTTTTAACTTCTATTCTGTTTCTAAGTGGTGGCATCTTGCTTTGACAGCATGTTTAACTACAATCACATTCACAGGTGATGCTCCCATCTACAAGTTTTCTGCTTTAGTAATGCTGAAGTTGGTAGTGTATGATATAATATATAGCTGGAGGAGAAAATTTTACATTAAAATGTAAAAAATAACAAAACTAGTGAAAAAACTTAATATACAACCAAAAAAAAATGGAGGAAAGATACATATTTTGATAGAAAGAGGAAAGAAAGAGAAGAAGTAAACAAAAAGAGAAAAGTTTTTCTATATTTTATGGATGAGAAAGTGAAATATGTAGGATAAAAGTTTTCAGTTAGTATGCTATTCCAAATTTTTCTGGCGGGATGGACAGAGGAATTAGATTGAAGATCAAGAACCTGGACTCATACGGTTGAGAAGACAAATTCTTCAGAGATAAAGGTCTATCTGTGGGCATCTTCCTCATGCAAAGCCAAAGGACGCCATTTATCTGGAGCGTAGTGCTCAAGAATTACGCAGATGTTCTTTCATTATGGTGAGGGGTCTTTGACATTATTTTTTTCCTCTCTAGGTATTAGAGGAAATTTCCTTGTTTTTTCCTTAAATTTTTATTTGCTACTCCTGTTTTATATAATTCAGCAGAAAAATTGAAGAAATAACAAAGAGAAACCGAGTGAAAAGGGAAGAAGCTTAACATGAAGAGGACGAATTGTGCATCATGACACTAATCATAAATCATATCTATTTGTTTGAAGTTCCATGGTAGCTTTGCAAGGTCTTCTAATTGAAATGCCTGTATTAATTGATAATTTAACAGTTTTTAACTTGATTGGCATCCTGAGATGAGATTATGGAGAAACTGCTTATGTATATAATAATGAAGTTTTTAATCTAAAAGAATATAATAATGCAGTTCCCACAAGAATGATGGTGTGGGATCCTGACACTGCAATCCATTTTTTCCTATTCCTAAGAGGATATGGAGAATATAAATGTATATAATGCATTGCCTTGAAGAATGCTAGATGGAACCTAACCAAATGCTCCAGAAATTATATAAGATATAATTCCTGCCTCACTTAGCAGTAGTGAGATAGATGCTTTGTTCCCCTAGCCACTTCTCCAAACCGTTCCCAGTCGTTACATGCTGATTGATCTGCGCATTTTGCTATATGCAATGAACTGTTGTTGCTTCGTTCCCAGCCACTTCTACAAAACTACTGAATTGATCTGTGCATTTTGCTATATGCAATGAACTAGTCTGTTTGTTTATTTGAAATCAACTGCCTTGCTCCTCACTGTGAATTGTTTCCCTTTTTCTTTTTGTTTCATTATTTTGGAGATTGGAAAAACCCTTTTAGCTTGGGAATTTTGTAACTTGTAAGAGAGGTGTAGTTGTTCCTGCCAGTGAAGATTGTTTGTCATTCGTTTGTTTTAGTGATTGGTTGGTGACTAACTGACTATCACTACAAACTTGTCTGTTCAGTGTTCAGACAGTTTTGGTGACATCACTGGTCCAACTTCAAAACATTGCAAATTCTCCTAGACATTCTATGGATATCCATTTACTGACAATTGACGAACAATGAGAATATCTGGTTGTGACTAGAAAGTCAGGAAAGGATTGTCAACATTTTCAACCTCAAGATTGGTGTTAAACTGTTAATGATTTCTTGAAACTATCTGAATCTGACTACCATTGCCATCTGATAGATGTTTTGGATATAGTTGTTTTCTTGTCATTTTATGGTCTCTTTGTTTTACAATTCTATGCAGGTAGACTATTCATGTACTCCTGAAGAAGTGCAGCAGCATTTCCAATCATGTGGAACGGTGAACAGAGTCACCATTCGCACTGATAAGTTTGGCCAACCCAAGGGTTATGCTTATGTGGAATTCCTTGAAACAGAGGCTGTTCAAGAGGCCCTTCTTCTGAATGAATCTGAACTACATGGTCGCCAATTGAAGGTCAACGGAAGAGTTTCTTTTTTTTTGTTCCTTCTATTTGTTTTCATAAGGAACAAATTGCTTCCCATTTTTCTGCCCCTTCTAATTTTAATATTTCAGGTAACTGCCAAGAGGACCAACATACCAGGGATGAAGCAGTATCGTGGCCGCCGCCCCAATCCTTACATGGGGTTTCGAGGCAGAACTCCATATCCTCCTCCTTTTGCCTATTCTCCATATGGATATGGGTATTTGTTGTACTGAATTCTTAACTTTCCAAAATGTTTCCTTTATGCTGCAACTGTAGACTTATAGCACTTCTATGTTAATTGCAGGAAGGTCGCAAGGTTCAGAATGCCAACAATGCGTTACAGCCCCTACTATTGAACATCCATTTCTGCTGAGAGAGATCTTTGTTTGATGGATGGCCATAATGGCACCCTTCTCCCTCATGTTATATAGTCCCATAGGTGATGGTTTGGGCCTAAGTTATGAGGGGTTCTCTGACCACCTATTCTACTGTGGTTGGTTTTTGAGGATGACATATCATTGAACCTCGTAAAATTGTGGTGTTTGTTCCTTTGCTTTAGTATTGGTTTTATTCAGATGAAGTTCTTTGTAAAAGTATCCTTTTTAAATGTGGTTATATATGGGCTCTTGGTAGTTTATTTTTCTCTACGTACTATTGTCCCATGAATTGATTCTCTGAGCTGTGATCTAAGTTCTCAGGTATATTTGGCTCCTCTGATACTTAAATCTAGAAGAAGTATCACTGGAGTCGTAGACTTTTAGGCACATGGAATAGATTCTTGTGTATATGTGGGCTTATTAGTTATTAGTTAAGTAATGCTTGAGACTTGATAGATTCTGGGGGGAAAAAATTATACTTAGCTTGAGTTGCTTGAGATTTTGAATAGAACACCAATTATTCTTCAAAAGTATATAATTTGTAACAACTAGGACACCCAGACTAGATAAAGGTTTTTTCTTAGGCAACCCACAATTTAATATTAAAGTTGGAAATAATGAATATATATATATATATATATATATATATATATATATATATTAAAGTATTAAACTGTTTAGGACTTGAGATTGAGAAAGATCCTGAATTGTCATGTATCTTTTGTAAAATGGTTAGTTTTTTTTTTTTTTTAATTTAGACAATGACAGGTTATATAACGTGTCAGTAAAAATTGGATGGTGTTAGACATTTGATGGAATGATTTAATTTTCTTTTAATAAAATGGAAAGATTTAACTTGGAATGAGTTAGTTATATACACAAGTATAATCGATATGTAACGTATAAAAATTTGGGACATAATTTGTTTATTTTATTCTAAATTGCCTTAATCATAGAAATATATACACAAATATAATTGATGTTACGTTTTTTTTAATTATTAGCGATTTTTTTTTTGGTGCATTATGTTGTTTCTCTTATTTGGTTACGTGAATATTAGAAGAAATGCGAATGGTAATGGGAATAAAAATGTGAATGTGATGTGAATTATGTAAAAGTAAGAAAAATGATCATTTTATCCTTATATTAAAAGTGAGAATGGAATAAAAGTGAATAAAAAATAATAAGGGCAAAAACATAATTTCATTACATTGTAAAAAATAAGTATGTTTAATATGAAAAATATTAGAAGGAATGTTGAATTACAAAAAAGAATTACATTTTTTTTACAACCAACCAAACGGTAGCTTTGAAAGTTTTAGAAAAACACAAAAACAATATATCTTACTATAAATTCTATCAAAAAAATATATATCTTACTATAAAATAAATATCTCCCAGTGGATGAGGTTGTTGGAAAAATCAACTTTAGCATATTATATAAGTTGAGATTAGTACATAGACTAAACTTACATAAAGGATGAAAACGTCATCATCATGTTTGGAATTATTCTTTAAGCCAGTGACTGTTTTGTAAATGAAAATAAGAACTTTTTCATTTTTTTTAATATTAAGGGTCCATTTGATCAAATTTATGAAAATTATTGATTTTCAAATGATTTTTTTTTAAAATGAAGTTTGAGAAAAAGTATTGTGAGAGAGAAGCAGTTTGTGTTTGGTAAATTAAATTGAAAAGTACTTTTCAAAAATAATTTATGTTTGACAAATTTGTTTGAAAAGTACTTTTGAATGTAAAATTACCAAGATATATGTAGATTTAAATGTTATTAATATTATTAAATAGATAAATTATATAAACATTTATTATTATTAAGTTTTATTACCCAAATAAACTAAAATAATAATTAGTTTATTGATTTAATAAAGTATTAATGAAAAAATTATTAATTTTAGTTGATATAATTTTTTATTTATGATTATTATTTATTTGTGAAGGTCTGAGATGTGTGAGGAGACGTGAAGGGAGGATGGGTGTAGGGTGTAAGAAGGAATAAAATGAGAATTTTAAAATTAAAATAATTAAATTTTAGCTTCTGTTTTCGGTTAGTAGCAGAAGCTCTAATTTCTAGCTTCTGCTTAAAACTAAAAAAATACTTTTGTTACAATTCAAAAATACTTTTAGATAATTTATCAAACACCTCATTTAAAAAAAATAAGCACTCACAGGATGAAATTAAACTTGACCAAATAAACTTTAAAAGGTACGAATAAAAATTTATTTTAAATAATTAAAAAGATGTATTAAAGTTAGCAAACTTTCAGTAATAGGCCTTCATCATATAATCAAATGGAATATACCAAGCTTCCGTAAGGACATTTCATAACATCATTGTAGAATGTAGATACATGCATCACAGATGAAACCAATACATTGCTTTTGATGTAACACTTTGACTTTTGAGGCATAGTCAAATATATTTCCGATGATAAATTTCTTGTGAAATATTTCATAAATATACACAAATATCCTTTAAAAAATTTTGAGTAGAATTCAAGTACCGAAACAAATTTCTCTTATTATCTTATTTATTTTAATCTTAAACTAATAGTTTTTAGGAAAAGTGCTTTAACCAATTTTTGTTAGAATTCACCATAACAACGAAATTTTGTGATGTAAAGGAAATTTGAGATAAAAATGATATTACAAAATTCTGTAATTGAATCATACGATTGTTTATGATTATTACTTTTTTTTTGCCTGAATCATACGTTTATTAAACTAATTAAATTTTATAATGAAAAAAAGTCAGAAAATAAAGTGGGAAAAAGGAAGAGTGAGATCTTCCTCACATTCTGTGTTGGGTCACTATAAATTCACACTCAGCTACAATCTCTCTCTCTCTCTCTTCGGAATCTTTCACCACCACCACTCTGAAAATGGCTCTCGCGTCTTCTTCTCTTATCACATCCAAACCCGCCCGTCATTTCCATCCCTCTTCACCCTTTTCTACGCCGTCGCTCCGCCACCCCCTCCTCCTCCCCGGCGCCGCCCCTACCCGCCGATCCATTGTAGTTGCCAATTCCGCCGAACCCTCCAAGTCAACGGTTCCCGCCACCGCCACTCCAATTTCTACCCGATGGACGCTTGATAGTTGGAAGACCAAGAAGGCCCTGCAGCTTCCCGAGTACCCGAATCAGAATGATCTCGATCAGGTCCTCCAAACCCTCGAATCTTTCCCGCCCATTGTGTTCGCCGGAGAAGCCAGGGGGCTCGAGGAGAAATTGGCTCAGGCCGCCATGGGTAACGCTTTTCTGCTTCAGGGTGGGGATTGTGCTGAGAGCTTTAAGGAATTCAATGCCAATAACATTCGTGATACTTTTCGTGTTATTCTTCAAATGGGTGTCGTCCTCATGTTTGGGGGCCAAATGCCTGTTATAAAGGTTCCTTTTTTTATCTCTCACTATCTTTTAATATCTCTCTTTCTTTCTTGTACTAATTCTTATTTGGCTCTATTCTAGGCATTGTGGTATGGGAAATTTCTTTAGAATTAATAGAAACTTAGGTTGCTATTTAGATGAGACAGAGCAAAGAAAAGAGGCTGTGGTTGTTAATTGTTGGGGGTTGATCAAAATCTTCCCTTGATAACATAGGCAATTATTGAAGCTGAGATGAACACTGAATTTTTTGTTCCAAATTGGACATTTATATTTAGCACTTGATAGGTTCAGGACTCATAGTGAGTTTGACAAACTTCAATTGTTGGGATATGGTGATGTAGGTGGGAAGAATGGCGGGTCAGTTTGCAAAGCCAAGATCAGACCCGTTTGAGGAGAGGAATGGTGTAAAGCTGCCAAGTTACAGGGGTGACAATGTGAATGGAGATGCATTTGATACAGCATCAAGAATTCCAGATCCACAGAGGTTGATAAGAGCCTATTGTCAATCAGTAGCCACTTTGAACCTTCTGCGGGCATTTGCTACTGGAGGCTATGCTGCCATGCAAAGGGTCAACCAATGGAATCTAGATTTCATGGAGCACAGCGAGCAGGGTGATAGGTTTGTTATCTTGACATCTCTCTTAACTTATTTCAATCATGTGTCGTGTTTGGATTATTTATTTTCCTTTTTCAAAAATAGTAAAGACGGTTTTCATTTTAAAAGTATTTACTGGAAGAATACAGACAAGAAGTGGGAGGAAGAGGAAAAGAAAATAGGGAAGATTACTCACCTCCCAATCCCTGATTCTGTTTCTGCTTCAGAATGGGAGAAGTTCAGAAAGAAAAAATAGGGTGAATAGGAAATGAATAAAAAAATAGAGTTTTTCTGTGTGGCTACTCAGGATAAATGGTGAATGTATTTATACTGTTATTGGAAAATATTCCCCTTGGCCTGCATGCCTTATACTGATTAAAAGTTGAGAGATGAAGAAACATCTTTTGGATTGAATATAATATTGGTTTGGTTACGTTTTCCCTTGAAAATATTTAAGAATTACTACTGGTACAATTTTCTTATAATGATCCTGTACAATTTTAGTTAGCTAGTCAAGTCCAGTTGCTTGCTTTATAACTACAGCACTTGTTGTTTTAATTGAAAGATAAAGACATTATTTTCCAGATAATTGGATATTTTGGAATCTTAAAAATTCTTTCTGCAGGATGTTTTCATCTTTGCTTACATTTGTATATTTTGGAGTGTCTCAACAGGTACCGCGAATTGGCTCACCGAGTAGATGAGGCTCTTGGCTTCATGAGTGCTGCCGGACTCACAGCTGAGCATCCAATCATGACCACAACAGACTTTTGGACCTCTCATGAATGCTTGCATCTCGCTTATGAGCAAGCACTTACTAGGGAGGATTCTACTTCTGGGCTTTACTATGATTGCTCAGCTCACATGCTATGGGTTGGAGAACGCACCAGACAACTTGATGGTGCTCATGTTGAATTCTTGAGAGGAGTTGCTAATCCCCTTGGCATCAAGGTGCATTTATCTTGTTCTGCATCTTCATTTAAGAACTCTTCACCATTGTTGTTCCACGTTTATCTGCCTATAATACATTACATTATATTTCTCATCTGCATTGTATAAGCAATTCATATAATTTACTCATGTAAGTTAAATTGAGTGAGTTATCTATTTGTATCTTTATGCACTTAACCTTTGCTCCTATCTGAAGGGTTTTAATGTTGTTATAGATTATGCTTAGCTGATAAAAGTTGATAGCTACTAAGGGATTACTTGGTTCTCAGGTGAGCGATAAGATGGATCCAGATCAACTTGTTCAGCTGATAGATATATTGAACCCAAAGAACAAGCCTGGAAGAATTACGGTGATAGTTAGAATGGGAGCTGAGAATATGAGAGTGAAGCTGCCCCATCTAATCAGGGCAGTTCGCAGGGCAGGTCAAATTGTCACTTGGGTTAGTGATCCTATGCATGGAAACACCATCAAAGCTCCATCTGGGCTGAAAACTCGCTCCTTTGATGCAATAAGGGTAAAGCTGACTTCACCTATACTTGATTCCATCTTCCAGTAGTTTATTAAACAGACATGCTACCTTGTTAAAAAAACACACACACACTCATACTTCCTCCTATTGGAATTGATTTGGCTGTTTGAAAATTTCTATCTTGTTACTTGTTAGAACTTTGTTTATGGCAGTCAAGATCTGTTTCTCCTAGCTTTTAGTTTCTTATGTAATTAAAGTTATGTTGCAACTGAAGTTAAATTGTTGTGATTGTTGATAGGCTGAGTTGAGAGCATTTTTTGATGTGCATGAGCAAGAAGGAAGCTACCCAGGAGGAGTTCATTTAGAAATGACTGGGCAGAATGTGACGGAATGCGTGGGTGGCTCACGAACCATTACTTACGATGACTTGAGCTCACGCTACCACACTCACTGTGATCCACGGCTGAATGCTTCTCAGTCTCTGGAACTTGCATTTATCATTGCAGAAAGGCTACGCAAGAGAAGGCTTAATTCAATTCAATCTCTGGCTTCACACAGAATCTAGAGGAGGGAGGAGAGGCTCTGTCTTGTTCTTAGATCAAATTAGAAGTATTGGTGTATGAAATATGAATGTAAGCTGCTGAATGGAGTATCATAAGAACTTTTAAGTAGTTGAAACATTTAGATTGAGCGAGCTACTTTGAGTGTTATAAGAAACCTTAAATACTTAAAACGATGAGTGTGCATCAGACTATACTACGCAGAATTTTGTACTAAGGTTATATCAGTCTTGTGTATATCTTGGTTTGTTGGATCTGATATGATGAGGTACTTAAGTGACAATTTGTGATTTGTGTATCTGCAAGATAAATTTATTTATGTGTAATACATACCCACACAGTACTTTACTTTATACTAGTCATTCATGATCATGAGCTTCTATTTAGTATATACATGCTTAATTCTTTTTTGGTTTGTCATATCCCTCCCAGGACACCTCAGAAATTCGAACCCATCTCGTGAGAAAATAATCTCTTTCATTAGATTTAACTCAAAAGTAATAATATATTAGCACATTATTATTACCTTGTTCTAACTTTTTTTTTTTATATAAATCTACTCAGAATCACGGGAAAGAGACAGTGCATGCAGCTTTCGAAAATAAGGACGTGAAGGCACAGTAATAATGTGCGTTGCATTGGGGATGGTAAAGAAATTCAAATCATATTTTGCGAGAGTAAGACATGGGCACGTAGACTCTAGGCTCCAGTCACTAATAATGGCAAAGGATTAAGATTGAGCTTGCCTTTTTCTCCGATGTGTGGATATCATTTTCATTGCCACCAGAAATCAAAAAACTTTTACCATTCAGGGGGAAACTTCAAAAAGTAGAGGGAAAAACTTTAACTAATAGTCTATATCCAAAGCTTGAGTACTTAACCTTATCTTCAACATGATTGCAGAGCAAGAGGACCCACTCAAAGAATGAAAATCATATAACCTTTTTTTATGCACAACAGATTCACCATAATGCCATTTTGGTCTCCCACGCTCCCAGCAGGATTCCTTTATTCTCTTTTACCTTCATAAAATCCCCCCATATACAAACGAATTACCTCTGCTCTTGCAATTACTCTTATCCATATATTATTGCTCTACCACTACCACATTACTTTCCCAAGAAACAAACACACCCCTATTTTCCATTAATCTTTCAATAGGCATTTATAAGTCTCAACAAAAAATAAAATTAAAAATGAAAACCTTTTTTCCCCATAATAAATATAACATTCTTTTTCTTATTCCTCGTTTTCCATATTTTAAACATTCCCCCTTTAAGAAACATAATTTACACCTCACGCTAAACGACACAAGCAGCTTATAAAGGTTTCAACTTTCAACTTGCAAAATGCAAATCTCTCCCATGCTCCCGCTTCTACGATCCCATATCTACAACCCGTACACCAAGTCCCGCCACGTGTGAAATCATACTTATCAGGTACAGTTGTACTCCCTTCTTCCCCTCACACGAGTGTACTGCATGCCGAGGTCTGCGGGTCCCACATCGCCGGAAGAAGGTACCTCCGCCCATTCGCGCCGTTAGCATTGTAGCTCGCCCCGGTGGTCTTGTCCACCAGGACCCGACCCGGGTAACCCGGATACGCCCCGCTCCCGAACACACCTGTACAAGCCGATACAGCTTCGAGCGGAGCCGTGGCCGGGCCCTGGAAGTACCCATTGTTGAACGGGTTCGTGACGGTGCCGGCCAAAAGGGTCGCCAAGTTAATGATCATTCCGTCGACTCCGACGTCGCCGTTCGGGGCGATCAACGGCGGCGTCTGAGGGCCGTACATGGGCTGGTGGAAGGGCCACGCGCATTGACCCGGACACTGAGTCTCGGAGTTCCCGACCCAGACGTAAGCGGTACGACGCTTGCCGTTTTCGGGGCGGGTTGACCCGTGGGTCCCGCAGCGGCTCATACAGAAGCCGTCGACGGAGACATCCTTTGCGGTGAGAATGACGTTAATGGAATCGAGATCGTTGAACTTCGAGGCGAGAGCCAAGAGGTGCCTCCCACGAAGGAACTTGCCGAGGGAGTAGTTTTCGTACAATACTTGCTTCCCCACGACAAGCGCGGAGGAGCCTCCCTTGTACTTCTCTGTGGTCTTCCACCAGGATGCGGCGGAGGGAAGTGGGGCCCGCGGAAAGCCCAAGGAGTTGACGAAGTCAACAATTATGGAGCGTTGGATGGGAGTGAAGGATCCGTACCAGATGAGATTAACGGTGATGTTGCCCTTGAGGAGTTCACCGTTGTGGTACTTAAGGAGGAGAGGTTGTTGCTGAACCAGAGCCCCGAGTGTTGGGTCGAGGAGAAGAAGAACCAATAGAGCAGAAGAAGACAGGATGGCAAGGCGGTAATTAGAAGCCATGTGAAGGGTCAAAGTTTGAAATGCCTCGCAAAACGATTAGCAGAAAGGCAAGAGAGATGGAGAGGGGAGAGTGTTGGGAAGGAGAAGGACACGACAGGAGTGAATCGGAATGAGAGGGAGAGGGTGGGTATTTATATCCCAGGGGAGGGGTGACAGCTGTAGAAGCAGAGGTGTCAATGTCAGATCTGTCCACGTGGAAGGTGGCGAATGGGTTAGAGAAATGAAACGCATCAGCCGCTCCAGGCTGTAAGGTGGTGAAGTGGATGACGTGGCGGTCTACCGTGACGGCGACGCTTAGTAGACTGCCTGGCTGGAATGGAGTGAGAATAGGAAGTAGGAAGTGAGATTACGGAATTGACCTTGAGGGATATTTAGAATCCCTAGAATGGTACACCAAAATTTGTAAAAGCATGGGATTCAGGAATAATTGAAGGAAATGCGTGGGGGAATGAGGAGCGTGTGATTGAGATATAATAGGGAATAGGGAATAGGAGTGGATGAGTGATGACGTGGGAGGAAGAGCTTTGAACTATTGAATAAAAAATGAAATTAAAAATAGGAAGGCATGATGAAGGTAGGCTTAGGGGGACTAGAGTAGGCAGTATTTTGGAAGCTATATATGCGTATGCTTCTGAATGTGTGCATTGATAGATGGCATTTAGTGTTAAAACAAATAGCCTAATTTGGCAATTTTACCTAAAACTTATGGTTTAAAATTTTTAATCCTAAAATTCCCCTTTGCAGCAAAGTATTCCACAGATACCCTATTTTTGTCATTTTGTGAGTCCAAATCCGTCTGGGCCTCAGACGGATTCAAATCCGTCTGAGGCCCAGACGGATTGGGTTTATTTATTTTTTTAAAATATGACTGAATCCGTCTGGGTGGCAGACGGATTCAGTCATATATTATTTTTTAATATAAAACCGAATCCGTCTGCCACCCAGACGGATTCGGTTTGAATTAATTTTTTAAAAAAAAACATCTTCGTTTCCTTTTTTTTTTAAAACACTTGTCCGTTTTCTTTTTTTTTTAATTAATTTTTTTTATAAACTAACTTTATTACTATAAAATAATTAAGAAAATAAATAATTATTTATATTAATAATCATCTTTTCATTCTTGTCCTTTTTCTCCATAAAATTTAAATAATAATAGAGACTAATTTTAATGAAAATAATTAAATTTCACTAATTTTAGATATTACAACATGAATAAAAAATAAAAAAGACAATATTTTTACAAGAAAATGACCACCTGTTCCACAAGAACAACAACAACAACCTAGAAGAACTACTAGAGTAATTAGAAGAACCCAATGTGGAACAGGTGGTCATTTTCTGTAAAAATATTGTCTTTTTTATTTTTTATTCATGTTGTAATATCTAAAATTAGTGAAATTTAATTATTTTCATTAAAAATTAGTCTCTATTATTATTTAAATTTTATGGAGAAAAAGGACAAGAATGAAAAGATGATTATTAATATAAATAATTATTTATTTTCTTAATTATTTTATAGTAATAAAGTTAGTTTATAAAAAAAAATTAATTAAAAAAAAAAAAGAAAACGGACAAGTGTTTTAAAAAAAAAAGGAAACGAAGATGTTTTTTTTAAAAAAAATTAATTTAAACCGAATCCGTCTGGGTGGCAGACGGATTCGGTTTTATATTAAAAAATAATATATGACTGAATCCGTCTGCCACCCAGACGGATTCAGTCATATTTTTTTAAAAAAAATAAACCCAATCCGTCTGAGGCCCAGACGGATTTGGACTCACAAAATGACAAAAATAGGGTATCTGTGGAATACTTTGCTGCAAAGGGGAATTTTGGGATTAAAAATTTTAAACCATAGGTTTTAGGTAAAATTGCCGCCTAATTTTCTTAAAGAAAAAATTTAGGTCTATTTCTTCATGTCTATTTCATTCAATTTTACCAATTATATGTTGTATTTACACTCTTTTTTTTATGATTGGTCAAATAAAAGGTAGTCTTCTATATTCTCTCTCTACTGTGATTGGTCATTTAAACACTTTTTGCCACGTGTCATAATTATATTAGGAAATTGAATGAAATAGACATAAGGAAATGGACATAAATTTTTTCCTTTTCTTAATTCTTATTAAACAAATTTTTAAATTATATTTTTTATATTTTTATTTTTATTATAAAAATTTTAAATTATAAATTTCATTTATACTTTTTTTAATGATTAATTATATTAAAAATTTTATCTAAATTTAATCCTTCTTATTATTTGTGTTTCAAAAAAATTAGCAAAAACAAATTGGGAGTGCCCAGGTGGATAGTCCATAGATTAAGAATAAAAATTTGAGAATATAATGCAATTTGTGGTATCTCATTCTGAAGCACCTGTTTTGGATGCAGTAGTTTTTGCCTTATTCTGGCGGGTCTTGTATTTGATTAGTTTGTAAGTGTGCATTGAGATTGAGATTGTGTGAGTGAGCATTTGGGGACGGTGCCGACTCCCTGAGTCATATACCCAGAAAAGGTGTTTAATAGAGCTAAAACGACTTGTGATGTGACCAACCCTTGTTCTCCCTTAGATACCAACTTTCATTACACCATTACCCTTTCGCTTATCACTATTTAAATCAAAATTATAAACAATATTACTAATTTTTATGTGTTTTTCCATTTTCAAAAAATTACAAAACAAACACATTAAATTTTCATCATGTAGACCGGAAATTAAGAAGGGAAAAGGTTGTTGCCGCTACCATCACTTTAGACATTAAACTCATTTTACTTTTTAATTTTTACTTTTGATTCTTTTATATACCAAGCATATTTTTTACTTCTAAAATTTCATTTTATTGTATTTTTAAATCATTACAATATACCAAACATAATCATAATTATCTATTTTTAACTTTCTTCATTTACTTATATCTTATTAAAAAAATAATTAAAATATGAAATTAAAAAAAAATAGAAATAGAAATAAAAGCGTCGGCAGATATGACAAGAGAGTGTGTTTATTGTTAAGCTTGGCGGCTTAAGGATTAGCAGTGGAAGCACCCCGCGGCAGCAGCCTCCCATTATGAACGCTGCTGCCTTTGGAATACACTAACCCACTCTTACCTTTTTCATTCTACTACTCATTTTACACGTTTTCAATTTCTTCTTTTTTTTTTAATGTGAATTCACTTATTTTCAACCATCTTCCCTTTAATTAAAGGCAAAAAAAAAAAAACACTTCTTCCCTTTATATATATATATATATATTCTCTTAATTTAAATTTTTTAAGTTTAATTGATTATTTCACGTCATTTTATTTTAGAAATCATTCAATTTTTTTGTATTTTCTTTTTTTTAGTTTAGACTAGAGTATTCACCGTCCAACACAGCGACTAATCCCTTCGCTGAATTGTAAGTACCTCAAAGAGTGAGATAGTTAACCCAAAAATTTAAAGCTCCTCCATCAAACTTTTTGTACTTCCCTTTATACACATATATATAGTCTCTATGTCATATTATTATTAATTTATTAAGCATAAGTTTGAAAAAAAAAATTATAATGTAAACTCTAAGTTCTAAATTATATTAGATACTCATTAAACATAAAATTAAATGACGTGTCACCTCTAAATTTATTATTTTTTAAATGTAATATTACAACAACAACAACAATCAAAGCCTTATCCCACTAGGTAGGGTCGGCTATATGGATCAAGCGGCGCCAACATGTTCTGTCTTTGCACATTTCTATAGTTAAGTTATTTATAGCTAGATCCCTCTTAATCATTTCTCCTATTGTTTTCTTTGGTCTTCCCCTACCTCTAGTTATTAGGTTATCTTCCATTTGGTCAACTCTATGTACCGGAGCCTCTTCCGGCCGCCTTTGTACATGACCAAACCACCTAAGGCGTGTTTCGACTAATTTTTCGACAATAGGTGCTACCCCCACTTTCTCTCTAATATAATCATTCCTAATCCTATCCATTCTAGTGTGACCACTCATCCAGCGCAACATTCTCATTTCTGCCACGTTGAATTTGTGCTCATGCTGGCTTTTTATCGCCCAGCATTCAGTACCATACAGTAAAGCTGGTCTTATCGCGGTGCGATAAAATTTTCCCTTAAGCTTAAGCGGTACTTTCTTATCACAAATAACACCTGATGCCTTCCTCCATTTCATCCATCCAGCTTGGATCCTATGGTTTACATCTTCCTCTATTTCTCCATTATTTTGTATTATCGTTCCTAAATACTTAAAACTTGTGACTTCCCGCATGGGGTGATCTCCAAGTTTCACCTCACTCCTAGAATCAACGTCCCTACCACTAAATTTACATTTCATATACTCCGTTTTGCTTCGACTTATGCGAAATCCATATGTCTCCAAAGCTTGTCTCCATTTCTCTAATTTTTCATTTACTTGTTCTTTGGAATCTCCAACCAAGACTATATTGTCAGCAAAAAGCATACACATTGGTACTGCCTCTTGTATATGTTCAGTGAGCACATCCAATACCAAATTGAAGAGGTAAGGGCTCAAAGCTGAACCTTGATGTAGTCCTATGGTTATAGGAAAATCCTTCGTAACACTACCTTGTGTTCTCACACAAGTCGTGACTCCATCGTACATGTCTTTGATTGCTCGGATATAGGCCACTCGTACTCCTTTCTTTTCCAGAGCCTTCCATAATACTTCTCTCGGTACTCTATCATAGGCCTTTTCCAAATCAATAAAAACCATATATAGATCCTTATGAGACCTCTGGTATCTCTCTATCAATCTTCTTAATAGATATATTGCCTCTATGGTTGACCTCCCTGGCATGAACCCAAATTGATTCTCTGTAATTCGCGTCTCCACCCTCAACCTCCGCTCGATAACCTTCTCCCATAGCTTCATAGTATGGCTCATGAGTTTGATCCCCCTATAATTTGCACAATTTTGTATATCCCCCTTGTTCTTATACACTGGGATCAAAGTACTTTTCCTCCATTCATCCGGCATTTTCTTGGATCTCAATATCACATTAAAAAACTTTGTTAACAAATTTACGCTTTTGCTTCCTAAGCTCTTCCACACCTCAATGGGTATATTATCCGGTCCTACTGCTTTGCTATTATCCATTCTCTTCAATGCTTGTGCCACCTCATGCTCTTGTATTCTCCGATAGAAACTATAATTGAGATCCTCTTCGTTAGTATTTAGCCCATCAGTATGACTAGCAGCCGTTTGTCCTTCATTAAAAAGTTTGTCAAAATAATCCTTCCATCGTTCTTGAATATCTTGGTCCTTTACCAAGATATTACCTTCTTCATCCTTAATACATTTCACTTGATCTATGTCTCTTGTCTTTCTCTCCTTACTCTTAGCAAGTTTGAATATTTTTCTCTCCCCATCCTTGGTTCCTAAAGATTGGTAAAACCCTTCGTAGGCCCTATTTCTTGTCTCTGACACTATCCTCTTAACATCTTTCTTAGCTACCTTATAGTTCTCCCAGCTTACATTATCTCTACATGACTGCCATGTTTTATAACATTCTCTTTTAACCTTAATCTTATTTTGTACACTTTCATCCCACCACCAAGATTCTTTCCCCTTCGGTCCAAAACCTCTAGATATACCTAGTGTTTTAGTTGCCACGTTCCTAATTCCTTGTGCCATTGTATTCCACATGTGGTTTGCATCTCCTTGTGTTTCCCAAGCCCTTTCTTCCAACATATTTCTTTTGAAACTCTCTTGTTTTTCACCCTTCAAATGCCACCACCTTATTCTAGGGCTTGGCTTATGATTGTTTCGTTTTCCCCTACCCTTAACCTGAACATCCATTACCAAGACCCTATGTTGGGTAGTTAGGCTCTCTCCCGGAATGACTTTGCAATTGGTGCAAAGTTTCCTATCTGATTTCCTTACCAAAAAGAAATCAATTTGAGAAGATGTCGCCCCACTCTTGTAGGTAATAAGATGCTCTACCCTCTTTTTAAAACAAGTGTTTGCTATAATGAAATTAAAAGCTAAAGCAAAATCTAAGATTATCTTACCCTCTATGTTTACTTCTCCAATGCCATGTCCTCCGTGATAACCTTCGTATCCTCTAGCGTCCCTCCCTACATGTCCATTTAGATATCCTCCTAAGAAGATCTTTTCCCTAGACGATATTCCCTGTATTAAATGTAATATTAATAAAGTAAAATTATTAATAATAATATAGCATAGAAATATAAAACTTGGACCGACGTGGTGTGACACAGATGATAAAAAATTGTATTTTATTTATTTATTGCCTCTGAAATTCGATCCGTAGAGGGATGAGAATGGTGCATCTTTGGTTGGAATGATCGCTCCCATAATAAATCTCGTAGTGTTCAAAAAATTAATCATCAGGTCTACTCAAAAAATATCCCACTTATAGCCAAAAAAAATATAACAATTGGCTTTAACTCGACTTTTTTTATTACGTAAGTTAACATTGTTTGAGATTAAAAAAAATGATTAATTTTAAAAAGTTCAACTTAAGAAATTGAGTCACAACTAATTGACTAAAAGAGTCCTTTTTACTTTTTCTTTATTAAGTTTCAGGCAAGTTTAAATTCCAATATCTATCTCTGATGAAATACAATATGACAAGAAATATTTATTTCGTTTCATGTAATTATATTTTACATACATATATATAACAGGAAGGTGCTATATATATACTTATAGTTTCCTTTTCAAAATAATATTTAGCGGCTAAAATTTTGTTCATCCTCTGAGTTATTGTGTCCCAAAAAATATGTTATGGTGATTATATTGGTGAACAACAAAATGTTTTCAAGTCAAAACTCATTTACATTTACATAGCACTGATTTATAAAAATTCACATCAAAGAATAAATGTTCTCAAAAACTACTAATCTACTATGTCCCTTCCTACTAACATGAATCAAAACTACTAGCTACTAATTAAAAAGCAAGAAGAAATTAAAGAAATTTCTAATAAAATCCAATTTCATCACATATTGTGAAATGATTAATTTAGCGGTGACTTGTAAAGAAAAAGGACAAAGTTGTTGGCATAAAAAGTCTAGTAAAGGCAAAGGGCTTAGTCTAAAGTTGGATAACAAGAGTGTACACAAATTCAAAGTAGGTGGAAGAGTGGCTTGTCCGACCCTTAATGACAAATTTTGTTTTTGTTTTGTTCAGTTTAGAGACCCACTTGCCCATAAGGGACGACTCTGTACGGACCATATATATGTGTGGATAATTTCAACCATCCAAAACCAAAACGCATTCCACACGCACATACATCCATCCATACATAAAAATAAAATACCAATTCTACATCTGTTTCTTTCTTCAATTTCGCTAAACTCCTATTTTTTTTCCTAAATCAAAATGAAACCTGCCTTGTGGATTTTTGTTTCCATTATATTGGTTTGTGTGTGTGCATATATTTAATTTACAAATGACATGGAATTTCGTGAGGAAGGGTGATTTTTCTTGTTGCATGAATGCGTCAACAATTATTGCCTAACTTTGCATAAATGAGGAAGAAGCGTCTTCTTTCTACAAAGCGTGCGACGTTGTTTGTTGTACCACCCAATCATTGGTAGCATTTAATATAAACCAAAACCCACCCTTCAATATTCAATTCCATCCATTTTTGTATTACCCAATTAATATTTTATAAACTGGTCCAAGACAAATAATTAATTAATTAAGTTGAATCGTGATTCATGAAGGTAATTATAACTTGCAGCTTCACTTTACTATCAATTTTTTTAAAAAAAATAAAAGAATAAAATGAAGGTTATAATTATAATACGAATGGATTGTAAAATGGGTAGCTTCAGAGGGAGCTAGCTGTCTTACAAATTGGTGTGTGTACCATTTTTCTTTGCCTATAATTTTCTGACCTTGCGTGGCGATAGCGACCCACGTTTTGACTCTTGCTTTAAATGCAATTTGGGGGACCACTCATCAAAAGTTGAGAAATAAATTTGCCCATACCATAACAAATAAATTTATCATTTTCAGATATTCAAATTTCAAACTCTTTGTTTTTTTTTATTTTCTAAAATACATAAAATTATAATAAAAATTTATTATTGTAGTTAATTTTAAAAAAAATTTCCATCTTCTAATTTAAACATATATAACAATAACTCTACATTATTTTATACAAAACAAAGATTTTAAAATGGTTGAATTGGACATCCTGAAAATCAAACTATATACTAATTAATTACCATTTCTAAAAAGAACCCAAAAAAAGAAAAAAGAAAAAAAAGTTTTGGAGCATTAATTCATCTTCACCTACTCCAATAGTACATGATGCATGCTTTCTCTAACTCTGCATCTATTCCTCCCAACTTTTTTTGATAGGTCCTAACTTTTCAATGTTAGCTACAAGGATTCTATATAAATTGTGTATGACGTGTATGGGGCACTATTTATTTTTTAAATTAAAGAATACATCTTAATTAAAGCACGATTATTATTTTTTTTTTATTAGTGATGAGATATATTTCAATTTTTTTTCGAAAGTGCTTTCTTAAGATAATGAATTGAAATAGATTAAACAAAATACTCTCTCCTAACTAAAGTATGGCAATAAATAATAATAATTTGATTTGAATGAATTATGTAAATATCAATTAATAAAATGTATTTTTATCAATCTATACAGATAATAGATTAATGTACCCACTACAAGACATTAATTAATTCTAATAATCATGGGACATTCTGAAACAATAAACTAATTATAGTTAGCATCTTTAACTTTCGATGAGATAAATTATATTAATGAAATGCTTAATTATTTAAAGTATTACCATATTAAAGTAAAAGGCATTAATTCACTTACTATTTGATTAGTTAGTCCAATTCATTGCTATTCTAGATTCATAGGTTTAAATATATGGAAAGGAAAGTTGTGTATACTAAAGATGGTGCTTCTTTAAATTAAATCAATACATTGATTATCATGAACACAATTGTTTAATTAATTGCTTGATTAAGAGACGAACATAATTAAGCACCCAATATGCACTAATTTCCAATGCCCTAAAAAACAAACACAATCAATATCTTTATGATTTCGATGCCCAAAAGAAAATCCCTCTATTGTATTAATTAGAACTATAATCATGAATCACTCCCTCGAGTAGATATTCAGTGATATGATAGTACTGAACTTCAGTGCATCCCTCCAATCAGTTGGTCCCTAAACCATTCAAGGTGGGCCCTAATTAATGTGAGTATTTATTAATATTAACAAATGGCACTACATGATTGGAGGGATGCACTGAAGTTCAATGGTACGGTACCATTGAACTTTTATCCCACTCCCTCATGCTCAAATCCACTTTTGGTTACCTAAAACAACCACACTTAATTAACAACACAATAAATTAAAATTGGACCCTCACCCTTTTTAATTAGTTAATTAATAACATGAATAATTAATTTTGGAAGTGGCATCCAGCCAGCCACACATATATGTATATTTGTATATGGATTTTGTTTATCAGTGCCCTTATAATACTTGTTAAGGTTTATTCTGATTAGTTATTAGAATATTTATTAATTTAAAATTAAATAATAATAATAATAATAAAAGTAATAAATTTCAATGTAAAAAATAAAAAGAATTCTGCTCAATATTGTTTTAAGACACTGCGGAGCAAAACTTTTTATGTGTTTGGTTTCTCAACTAATTAATATTCCAATATATATGAATTGAATAGAGTCTCAATAATACATATATTTTATTGGTTCATGTTTAAACATTTAAGACCGTAGGATAGCCTATCGCTATCCATCCAAGTTGCTCCCCATAAGAAATTAACACCTATATTAATTAAGCATATATTCTCCTCCCTTCTTTTTTTCTTTTAAAAAAATCAATAATTAGATAAAATTTTTAATGTTATTTGATTTAGACTACTTCAATGACTGAGGTGATTTGAATGCACTATTAAACAAAATAAAAAATAAAATAAAAACGCACAATGAATTTGGAACACTATTTGGTGCCTGGAAGGAAAATTACATGGGGTATTTGGAGCTAAATTTGTATGTTTTTACTTTTTAGTTAGGATTCGTTTGATTACCTGAATGTTGCAGGAAATAAGAATGTTATGTGAATGGAATAAAAGTGGATAATTAATCATTTTATCTTTATATTAAAAGTAAGAATAGAATAAACGTGAGTAAAAAAAGATAAAAATATAATTTTATCTTATTAAAAAAATAAAGTATATTTAATATGAAAAATATTAAAAATAATATGGAATTATAACCAAACTTACATTCACAAACGGGTGATTGTCTAAAGAGAGGTTATATAATGTTCTGCATTGTGTGTATTGTAATTTTATTATGAAAAATGGCTAAACACACACACATATCTATATATATATGGCTGTGACTCTTTCTGGTCATTGGGATCACAAAATTAGCATTTTCTAATTAAAAAATATAAGAAAAATATATGATGGTGGGAGAATGTGGGAGAGAGAAAGTATATATGATAGATTGTTATTAAAAAAAGTAGGAGAGTAAATAATTTCCTAATATTTATTTTATTTTTTAAAATATAATCATTATTATTTTATTTTTTATTTTAAAATTAAAATTTATTACATATTTAATTTTATTATTTTAAATAATAATAATTTTACATTATATATATTTTAAAATTAAAAAAATAAATTACATGCACGGTACGGACATGCGAAGCCTCTAGTATATATATATACTAGAGGTTTCACATGCACATATGTGCATGATATTTTTTTTTATTTTTAAATATAATATAAATTATTATTAATTTTGAAACAATAAATTAAAAATTAGGAAGTTATTTTCTTTGATAATTATCACTACCATTATCCTTTTTAAAAAAACTACCAGTATTTCTATTTTCTCTCTCTCATTATCTTCTCACTTTATATTTTTATTTTTTAATTAGTTACATGGTTATTTTCAGATTAATTTGTATTTTTTAAATGTAAAATATAACTATTTTGGGAGACCGTTGACGAGAAGGACCCAGAGCCATATTAATATAGATATTGGGGAGTCCTAGAAATTAAAATAATGAAATGGTATTTTGTTGGAGTATATAGGAAACAAATCCAAGAGGTGTGGATAAGGTGAAGAAAGTAGGGAGAGTCATGTTTTGGAAGTATTGCCTTTCTCAATGGATTATGGATCACGCCAAATCAACTGTGGTTGTGAGCTTAACCCATCAACCCATTCAATTTGTGGAATCAGGAATTAGGGGTCTCTCTCAAATCATAATAATAAATCACTTTATTTTATAATAGAATAAGATAATTAATATAATAAAAATATATATTCATAAGTTATATATATATATATATATATATATATATATATATATATATATATATATTAATTAATATAATAAATAATTTTTTTATTGTCACAAAATACTTAGGGTGTAATTAATTAAGGCCAAATTACTCTTTTGGTCCTTAACGTTTGCACGAAGTTTAATATTGGTCATCAATATTTCAAAAGGTTATTTTAGGTCCTCAACGTTTTTTTTGTTGTCAAAATTGGTCATCTAGCGTAACATCCGTCTGGTTTTGCCATTTAAATGCTGACGTGAAAGACTTATATAGTACACCTTCTCTCCTACGTGTCATATTTAAATGACATGGCACCCTCTCTCACTCCAACTCAACAAAACGACGTCGTTTTGATTCAAAACATAATATTTAAATAAATAAGTTAATTAACATCATGTCGTCTATTTCCTCTTAATCCATTCTCGATATATCTATAAACTAAAATTTCGTCAATCTAGCTATATAACACAAATCAATGGACATGTTTGGGTGACGTATATATATAAATGATGTGGTGATATTAATTAACAAGAGTAATTTATTTTTCTTTTATTATAAATATGACTATTATTTGAAGGACCTTAAATTTTCTATACTTTTGAAACTATTTATAATCAAACTTTAGCATATTTTCCGCTTTTATTTTAAAAAATGAAATTTATTATTTAAAGAGCTATCAATTAATTAAATTCTTCAATATAATTTGGATGTCTGTTTTCATGGTGAATACATTTAGTTAAAGAGAGATTGAGAGGGGCCCAGAAAATAAAGGACATTTGAACTTAATTTCCCTACTAATAATTCTACAATTAATTGATTGGTGTTAGGCATGGAATAAGTTAATTTGGAGGCATCTTTCCTGTCAAAGGCAAACATTAATTTTTGATTGAAAGTTCAACCTCCGAAATATTGTACATTCATGCATCATGAATCATGCATGCATAAAATGCACTGAAAGCTATGGATTATAACGTTTATGCAATCAAAAATTAATTTGTAGCCAATTAAACAGCTTGGTAAAAGAGGTCAGGTGTGAACACTTTGAGCTGAGCCAATAATTTAAACCCTAAATTTATATACTCCACTCACAATTCCCATAATCTTTGTTCAATGTGATTCTTGTAATAATATATATATGTATATATATAGTACATAGAAGCTTCTTCAAAGATGTTGAATAAAATTATATATATATATATATATATATATATATATATATATGCTTTCTATGTCTTATAAGAGTATGATTCGAACCGCCACCATATCAGATGAAGAAACCACCAAGCCACATTCAATGTGGTTAGTATTTTATTATTTTATGGTTTATATATATACGAAAGGATGTTTGGTCCTACGAGAATATAA
This sequence comes from Senna tora, assembly GCA_014851425.1. NCBI lineage: Eukaryota > Viridiplantae > Streptophyta > Magnoliopsida > Fabales > Fabaceae > Senna > Senna tora. Next base: position 31,361,505 of record CM026272.1, on the reverse strand, counting down.
AAAAATTGATACTTTCTTAATTCATTATGTGTTATTTTTTAATATAATAAAATTTGGTTCTCAATCTATTCAAAACCAAAATTTATTGGTATAAATCCCAACATTGAATTAATGAATAGGAAACATAAAAAATCAATAGTACTCGTGTTATATTAGACTTTTATCCTATGTATACACATCAATTTTAGAAATTGAATATGAAAGGATGGACATGGTTAAAGTTAAACTGTTTAAGTTGTTTCTATTTAGACTAACACGCATTAAGAAATTTAATAATTATTCATTAAAAACATAAAGATATGACCAAGTGAGGGATCTTTTGTGTGTATGTGTATATATATTTAAGAAAACAAAAAAGTAAAGTAAAGTTGCTTAGGTACTTGTTATAAAGTTCATTAATCATAAATATTATTTATATTCTCTCTCCTATTTGATTGGTTATGTAATTTATTGCTTTTCATTTTCTCTCTACCATGATACAAAAAAAAATTTTGTCACGTGTTTTAATTAAATTAGTGAACTTTATAGCAAGTACCTAAACTTAGTTTAGTCAATTTATTTATATTAAATCTATCTCCATTATGAATTAATATATGATTGATTATGTCAACCATAACTTGTGATCATCCCAAATATAATATATCCAAAACGAACTTTAATTAGTTAATTAATGACCCATCAACGCCAGGAAGCTTTGATTGATAGTGGTCAAAAACTTGGCCAATTAAAATGACACGTAGATCGTAGTCCACCAAATTAGACTAATCATCACTTATCTTCTTGCTTCGTCCAAAAAATGATCTATCAATATGATTTTTCTTTTTAGTTTATACACGAGTTTCATCACCTATCATTTCATTGCTTATTTATGTGATTATTAATCCTCCAAATATTGAAAGGTTATATATTCAGACACCAAGACGTACTGTACAAATTTTGTTTTTGGCTCAACTGTTTTTATTTTATATAAATTTTTTATTAGATTTTCTATAAGCTAGTTTTTCATATATATGTGAATATTGAATCTTTAAAAATTAACAAAATCTATCTATCCGTTTTTTTTTTAATTATTCAAAAAAATCCAGCTATACAGCTTTAACAATATATATATATATTTTGTTTCCCAAGGTATCCTCCAGTCCGACAGACCAAGGACTAATCCTCCACGGATCTGAGCTCTATTTAAGGGTTTGTCGTTGGTCAATTGATTGCTGCATACACAAGGTGGGATTCAAACCCCCAACACTTGCTTAAGCGACCTAGTAAGCTAAGAGTATATATATATATATATATATATATATATATATATATATATATATATATGTTTTTGAATGAACTTTAACAATATATTTGGCCAAGCTCTTGAATTTTTTTTTTAATGTTAATTTCAGCTAAATATAGTTATTAGCATAATTTCTATGAAAAGAATGTTTCTGATCAGTAATAGTGTAATACCAAGAGTAATAAAAAGCTTTATTTTTTAATTCAAAAGTACCTACCTCTACTAGGAAGTTAAAAACTATCAAATAAAACATTATTTTAGTTGCTAGCAGTTTGATGGCAAAAAGAGATTTTAAAAACAATACCAAACACAATCATGCTGATAAAATGTTTTTTCAAATAATTACTTTAAACACAAATTATTTATCTTTCATAATACGTTTACTTTTTGTGAAACTTCATTAAAAACAATTATTTCAAAATACTTAAAATTTTTCAATAATTCCCATGGAATGAGATCCAATTGTGTAAAGTGTATTGATAATGAAAAAACAGCGTTTGAAAAAAGGCCTATTCATATTACACCACCAGCCTCCAATCCAATATAAACCATACAATATAATACTCCAGCCTGTTTTGATAGCTAAATGCAAACTGTTTAATTTGCGAGTGTTAGGTCAAATTGTCATAAGCAGCCACTTAATGATGATATAATTATAATTTAATTAATCAAGATTTATGTTAAATATGATTGATTAAAAAACAAGATGTACTTAATTAATTAATTAAAACTTATAAAAATCCCAAAGTAGATGGTGATTGTGAGACAAAAAATCTCAAAGTAGAAAACACTTTGAGATATTGAAGCGTTGGGTTGTTTCCAGGAATTGAAGCAGCTTAATTATAATACAGCAAGCATCATTAACATTAACAACAAATGTGACATTTGAACAAAATAAAATGAATAGATTAAAGCTGTACTATGAGGAAAAAGATAAGAACTTGTCAAATAATATTTTTATAGAAATCAAAAAAAAATCCAAAGCTTGAATAGGAGAGTAGGTAATTGAGGTTCAAAGTGAAATAAATTAATTGGAGGACCCTTTTTGACTTGGCTTCTTCTATTGGAATGGAGTTAATTAGTGGAATTGAATTCAAAGTCTTATAAAGAGGGCAAAAGCAAAATCATGCATGGACTTTAATTTTTCTTTATCATTTCATGTCTCTTGGGAAGAACACAAAATTTGGAATAAAATCCAACGCAGGTTTCAACGTCAGATCTAAGTCGAGTGTACCCTACTAACAGCTAAGATTATTATTAAATTTTAAGTAAGGAAATACTAAAATTTTTATTATAATTGTTGTATATTTCCATGATTATTAAAATGTGTATGTATGTATATATAGTATTATATCAAGGAGAAGAATATTAATATGAAGTTGGTTGGAGTGACATGTACTCCATTATCTTTAAATAAGATTTCGAATTCGAGACTTGTGTATAAAAAAATTTTTGTTGAAAGAACTCTATTCTATCATGGGACTTCAAGTAGCTCGAACAGAATTATTTCTAATATAAAATGATACCCGTAAAACAAAGAAAAAGGAGAAGAAGATATATACAAAGGTTATAACTAGCTAGTCAAATCCACCATTATTTCAGCTTACGATACTTAAAAAATCGTCCCTTTTTTAATAGTGGCTTACGAGTAATGATACCTCTTTCGGCATTAAAAAAGTTTAATATGTTAAGAATTTCATCTTTACTCAAAAGTCAGATTCCATTTTTAACATTCTCTTCTGAAACTTATATATACAGTGCGGAGCAATATTCTTTCTTACAAAAATATACAAGTAACAAGGCCATGCAATAGTCAATCTAGTTACTGGAAATTTATAAAAAAGCTAAATTTATATTAAATGTTTATTATTACAAAATTATCATAAAAAAGATGGTGAATACTTTTATTGTTCAATACAACATAATTGGAAACAAAAAAGAAGAAATCATCCACATACATTATTGGTCGATTAAAAATAGCAAATAATTTATTTACTTTAATCCATAATTGTAAGAGTTTGTCATGTGAAATGCAGACATGATAATATTAATATGTCATCATCAATTATAATTAATGTTTTGTTGACCCAACTTATATAATTAATGCACACATTTTGTAGGTTTCAAGTGCACGGGTGGATTCCTCAGTTAATATATAATAATATGAACCTTATCTTCAATTCGCCTATTAATTTAGATTTTTGATTCACATATAGCTGCAATAATGGATAACAGCTTACTTTCCTTTTCCTTCTTCCTTCATCTCTCTCTCTTTTTATAAAGCACAAATATTTAATTTTCATACTAGCTCCTGCATCAACTTCATCTAGATCTTTAGTAACGACCAAATTTGTTTATTATACTCTTCAAGTATTAAAAAAATTAGCACTACATACTTCTATTCATATTTTAAAAGATAAATATATTAGGCCTAAACTTTATAATTCATATTTTTCTCAATACTTTTTTGCTCTAAATAACATTAAAAAGAATATTAAAACTACACAACTGCTTATGGTTAATTGTTTTGAGATGATATTGCGATTAACTTCGGCAGAAAAGATCAAATTTCCTTTCTATTATATTATTCTACATCAACTTTTTTTTTTCCTTCGGAATTTTGAGAAAGAGAGATGGAAAGTTTGTATTGGGCCAAAATTGCATCAGCAATTAGAAGATGGAGGGCAAGTTTAGACTCTTCTAGAAATGGGCTATACTGAGCCCAAACCGGAAGGCCTTGTTCGCTGGAGGCAAAAATTCTATTTTTGATTTTGTAATTTATACTTGTCCCAATTTAGGAAGCAGCATAACATATTTATATATTAAAATTAGGCCAAATACTTTTTTTTCTTTATTTTTTTCACTAGTTTCATATTAATCTTTTATTTTTTAAAAATTTTACATCAGTCATCTATTTTTATAATTTGTTTCAAATCAATTTTTTTTTTGTAACGCCATTTATTTTTTCTATTAAACAATAATGTGGCATGGTGAACTTTTCTAAGATTATATTTGGCCTTAAAATTATATTATGATTACATATTAAAGAAGTTGTATATAATTTTTTCTTCTCTGGATATTCATATTTGATCTTCACCAATGCAGAAGAAGCAGAAAGAAAGACATACAAGCAGAAATACCTAACCTATACCTTCCTTCCAAGCAACTTGTTCAGAAAGCAAAAAAGAAGCCAAAGATGGTGGGTTAAAAATCCAAATCTAAAGGGCACATCCTCCTCAATGTGGCTTTGGCTAGCCACTGAGTAGCCATATTCAAACTCTTACTAATGTATCTAATTGAGATATTGCTTACAAGAATGGACAATGGAAAGGAATATAAAATGTGGGTGGGACTTTACTTTTTTTTCTTTCCTTAAGATAAAATTAAAAAATACAAAATAAAATACAAAATATCTATTATACCATTTGATTTGACATAATTATAACATTTTTTCTTTTTATTATTTTAATATAAGGGATAAAATAGTAATTTTAATACATTCTCATTCCATTTCCATTCTAAATTTTTACTACCAAATACATCAAATCCGTTCACTTTCCAAAAAATGTGCCCTATGAACTAGCTATCTTTGGATCCCCAACAGATTAAAAATATCACCCACAACTGTATCAGCTCTCCACTCACCAACATAAGGCAATCAGTTTCAATCTTAGCAGCACCAATCTTCAAATTCTTCACCAATACCAAACAACCTTGCTTGCCCATTCACAATAAAAAATTAAATGTTGCATGCTCTCACAATTGCTTCTGCAAAGAGCACAGATTGCCTCACCAGCTCACTTTCTTCTGTACAAATTATCTTTAGTAGGAAGGGAACTTTTACATATTCTCCAAATAAAATGCCTAATTTTGCCTGGCACTTTCAGCTTCCAAATTGCTCTCCAAAGATCATCACTGACTTGGAAAGAAGAAGAAGGTCTCTGCACTTCTTGACTTTCAAATAAATTCTTAGCCACATTGTACCCATCCATAACATTATACCTGCCATCCTTAGAGCCACTCCAAACCGGCACATTATTTTTCTCCCTTGGGCCTTGTGTATATATTAAAATAACAATATAACAACAAGTAAAGTCTAAAACCACCAAAAAATAAATTACCCAAAACAATGAACTAAAATATGTTGCTTAAAATAATATTTTTGTCCACAAAAATATAATTTGTCTAAATTTAATATTTAAAAGATGAAAATATCAAATTTAATATGTAAAAAATATAATTTGTCTCGATTTTGGTCTCTAAAAAACTAAAAATATTAAATTAAGTCCCAAAAGATAAAATTTATTTCAATTTAATCCCGATAAAATTTTTCAAAAACTAAATTAAAAAATTTTATTTTTAAAGAACCAAAACATTAATTCACTCTTTCTTTCATGTTTGATGTGTTGCTGTAGTGTTTGATTTGGTTTATACTTTCTTTACACGTTCATTATTTTGTTGAATTATTGTGTCTCATCGCTCATGAATCTAACTAGCGGACTGCCTTAGCCTCATTGATCAAGTTTCAAAGCACAAACAAAATTTCATTTTGAATTACAATTAAAAAAAAAATTTATTTAGTACGTGTAAACTTTTGGGGAGGCGAAGGCGATGCTGACAAAAACGAAGACGTCCTTGCTTACGCTGAAACTACTACCGATGCCTTCAAAAATCAATACTTGACCTCTTCTTGTTCCACCCCATCACCACTGATCACACACTTTCAAAATCGGAACCCTCAAAATCAATTTTTTTCGCTGAAGGAGATCGAGAAGTACGTGTAGATGGGTTGGAAAGGGATATTGGGTTTTGATTATGGCATTGTTCAGGCACCTTTAGGCCCTGATATCTCCGGTCCCCAACTTGTTGCTGCTGTTGCTAATGCTGGTGCTCTCGGATTTCTCAGAGCCCCTGATTGGGTATTTCCTCCTTTTTCATTTTCCTCTTAGCCAGAAGATTAATTGCTATTTCAAGCCTTAGGGGAATCCCATGATTGCTATGTGTTTTTATGTTTCTGGTCCTATTTCAACGCAGGGTGAATTGGATTTCAGGTTTTTTATTTTAATAGTTATAGCTTATGTTCAGAGTTAAAGCTAAATATGTCTAGTCATTAATCCAGGGACCACACTGTGAGTTTAGTCTTAAAAAATTAGAGTTATGAGTATCTATCTAGTAACAGAATTACCCTTCGACTTTATGGCCTATAGGACTACCGTGGTTCCTATCTAAGAGTATGAGGCATAGGAGAAGAAAATTGGATTCGTCTTGCTCCTTTGATGTGAATATTTCAATCTGTCATGTTTGATTGGAATTTCTTCTGCAGGAATCGCCAGATTACTTGAGAGAGCTCATAAGGAAGACTAGGACCTTAACTGATAAACCATTTGGAGTTGGTGTTGTTCTAGCATTTCCTCATGAGGAGAACTTGAAGGTCATTCTGGATGAGAAAGTGGCAGTCCTGCAAGTTTCATGGGGTGAAATTTCAAGGGAATTGGTGACGGAGGCTCATTCTGCTGGAGTCAAGGTTGTTCCCCAAGTGAGTATCTTATTCCCTTAAGTATTATTGATGATAGTCAGGCATGTTGGTTGCTGATTGATGGTTTCTATTGCATACTATGTGTTCATTTAGCTCTTACTGGTATTAATATCTGACATGTTCCCTGTAATCTTACTGGAGATTGGGAGAATAGAAGAAGCAAAACAGGCAATTGATGCAGGTGTGGATGGAATAATTGTACAAGGACAAGAAGCTGGTGGCCATGTCATTGGTCAGGTGAACATGCTTGTCATAATAATTTTGAGTTTAATATATATGTGTATTTTGATGATCATAGACAGCTTATATTTGTTCTCATAAATTATGATTGTTTATTTATTGTCATTAAAAGCATAAACTGGTGTAGAATGATGCTGATTCTATTGATTAAATTTCAGTAGCTTTTATAATTTGTTCCCTTAAAATTTTCCTGCAAGCATTCAGTATCCTGTTTCAGGTTCAATTTTATATCTGATGGTGCTTGGGTCATTTAGCTTGTGTTTGGTACTCTAACCTTGCTTTCTAGTAAATGATGAGTCGAAAAAGCTAAATGTCATTGTTAATACTTCTCTGTAACACATAATGAGTCAATAATGACAATATCTTTACTTGTACTAATAACCCTCCCTCTCCTATCTAATCTACTGCATACACGATTGTTGTTAGAAGATATCACTTACAAGTTACTTGTTCCACATTTTTCACTTTACAAAGAATGTAATTCGATCTTTTCATTATCTTATCAAACCTTTCATACTTTCCTGATATATCATAAGTCATAACTGATATGAAAGATACATAATCATGCTTTTAGTAATGAAATACACTCAGACCATTTAATTCAGATACTCAGATTTTATTACTTTCTTCTGTGTTTTGTTGCAGGACGGTTTAATTGCAGTGGTGCCGAGAGTTGTTGATCTTATTGGTGATAGAGAGATACCTGTTATTGCAGCTGGAGGAATTGTGGATGCACGTGGTTATGTTGCTGCTCTGGCACTTGGTGCTCAAGGCGTTTGTTTAGGAACAAGGTTTGAAATATATTTTTTTTGGTGAACAAGGTTTGAAATATTTAATTTTAAAGGAAGCATATATGTTGCCATGCAATTAAGCATATATGTTGTTAGGCAGCTACCTGCGGTTGTTCCTTGACTGATCCCATAGTGAATTCTCATTTTGCATATTCAACTTAAATGTACCTGTGATTCAAAGGAAAGGAAATGCTTTAAGTGGGTTCTTCTTAATTATTATTATCTGCCTGCCATTGAATCTGAGAACCAATTTAAAGCATTTAAGTAAAATTTTGGCAGGAAAGGAAATGATATACAAAGACATACTTTCTAAGATCTATGACAGAAGACTTTTCACAAGATAATTACAATGTCTGTACTGTAATCTTAATTGATAATCTCAATTACAACCTGACTTGTTTCGGTCACTTTGATACATTTCATGTCTTCATGCCTCGAGTCTTTTTTGCAGGTTTGTGGCAACTGAGGAAAGCCATGCTCACCCTACATACAAGAGGAAGTTAGTTGAGCTTGATGAAACTGCATACACAGATGTATTTGGGCGGGCGAGATGGCCCGGTGCACCTCAACGTGTCCTGGCGACGCCCTTCTACAAAGATTGGAGATCCCTTCCATCCCATGAAAATGAAACCAACCAGCCTGTCATTGGTCATTCAAACATTAATGGCATGGTAAGGTTTCAGTTTCTGCATATTTCAACATTACACCACTAACAAGTATAAATCTGACATGGACTTGAACATTACATGTTGCCTTTTTGTGGGTTGGGCTGGGCTTAGGCCGAAGCCTAATAGGCTTTTTTAAATGTTGGGCTTGCAAGCCTTGATTTCAGCCCATCATTTTTCATTTGAAGCTTAGCTCACTAACAGCACAATCTGCAATATGAACATGGCTTGTTCGATTTGTGTATGCTTAATTCATAATGATACCTTTGTGTTTGACTCTAGTTTTGGTGTGGTAAATTTATATAACAGGAGAAAGAGATTAGACGATTTGGTGGGACAGTACCAAATATGTCTACTACTGGGGACCTTGAGAGCATGGCAATGTATGGTGGAGAAGGTGTTTGTCTTATTAAGGAAATTTTGCCTGCTGGTGAAGTGGTAAGGAGGCTAGTTGAAGGAGCTCAGCGTCTCATCCTTCAAAACTTTAAATAGCTTAATTGCTCTTCAAAATGATTATCAGTCTCTAGTATATTATCCACTAGTGTGAGTTCTGTGTATATGAAATAAGGATACCTAGTCTAATTTATGCCATAGTTCATAAGAAATAAAATTCAAAATTTAGTCTTTCTGAGACTCCAACTAGGTTTAATTAGAAGATAAATAAGTAAGGGATCATCGTTGAATGGATTTTGATTCAATTTTTCTGGGTCACAGCCCACCATGCCTTTCCAACAAAGTTGTAGAAATGATATACTGTATACGTTCCCATTTGCTCCACAGTTCACAACTTCACATTCGACACCATCATTTTCTTTTCCTTTTAAAAATTTGATTTTAGTTAATTATACGAGGATTTGAAATTTCAACGGAACAATTATTATTATTACTATTTAAAAAACAATAAATTAAACAGGAGGTTTGATGTTGAGCATGGCCTCAATCATCCTCTCCATATTCTGATAAGAAGAACCGGTGGGGTTAGTGGCCTCCTCCGCCTTGTTCTTCCATTCCAGAACCTTCTCCCTCATCTCCTTCCCTCTATTCTCTCCCTCCATAAGCTCCAGCACCAACCTCCTGACCTCCTCCCTCTCCACCACGGGTGCCACCTCCATCCCTATCCCCCACTCCACGCAAGCATAGCGGCAATTGGTTGGTTGCTCCGCAAAAAACGGCCAGCACAGCATGGGCTTGCCGGCGCACACGCTCTCCAACGTAGAGTTCCAGCCGCAGTGCGTCAAGAAGCCTCCTACCGCAGGGTGGTTCAACACCTCCTCCTGCGGACACCAGGTTGTTATCATTCCCCTCCCTTCTATCTGCTTCTTGAACTCTGAATCCGATGATAGCACCGTTGACATTGAGGCACCACCCTCGACTAGGTCCGGTCGTATGACCCACAGGAAGGGGCGTTTGGTGGTGGCCAACCCCCATGCGAACTCGGCCAATTGGGCAGAGGACATAGTAGTGACGCTGCCGTAGTTGACGTACAAGACGGAGGCGGGAGATTGGGAGTTGAGCCAGTGGAGGACGGAGGAGTCCTCTTTCCAGAGATTGGAGGCTATGGATGAGAGAGTAGTAGTGTTGTTGATTTGGCGGAGAAGGAGGTGGAGAGGGCCGATGGTGTAGATGTGGGCAGGGAGGAGGGAGGAGAGGTAGTCCAATGAGGATTTCTCAAAGTCATGGAAGGTGTTGATGACTATGATGGAGGCTCTATGGGCTGCTTCTATCTCTCCCACCACAAAGTTGAGCATTATGTGTTGTGGATCTGTGGTTCTTATGAAGCTAGGGAGGTCCCTCAATCGAAAGTTGTGGATTCCCGGGATGCACTCCAGTTTGGTTTCCAAGTACCCGTTTGTCACATCGCTTTCATCTGCATTATAATATTATATTCATTACTCAATTATAAACACATAATGATAATGCTATATTATTGTATTGTAGCAGTATACCTTTGAGTGGAAAGGTGGCGTTGTGTAGAAGATAGGGATACTGGCAATAGCCCACAAGGCCACAAGAACTGGCGGTCCAGAAGAGGACACTTGGAATCCCGAGAATGTTAGCAGCCTTGGCAGCAAAGGAGGCGATTCCATCGTGAACAACACAGGTAATGGGAGGAGCAGAAGCAGATTGTTTGAGCTTACTCATGAGCTCAACCAATGGAGCCACGCAGTTGTTGCTAGTGGAATAGGAGATAGAGGTGGGGTCTTGGCCGGCATCAAGGTCGGAGGGAGGTAGGCCGTCGGGGATGGTCTCGAAGCGAAAGTGAGGAAGGGCGTGGAGGGCGTGAGTACCCCTGGATCGGAGGAGGCGCTTGTGGTTGAACTCAGTGTTGACGTAGGTGATGTGGAAGCCTTTGGAGTGAAGGAGCTTGGCCAGGTGGGTCATTGGATTGATATGACCCTGTGCTGGGTAGGGGACTAGCACCGCATGCGGCTTCGTCTCGTCGGAAATTGATCTTGAACCCATCTCTCACTCTCGTTCATATATGTGCATATGTACGATTGATGGCTTACTTAGCTATAATTTGTAGAGGCAGGGAAGGAGCCGGACATGTTACGTAATTTTGCCATGTATGTGTGGCGTGTGGCTTTTCAAATTATTCATTTAATAAATACTGACGTTACATTTCCCTTCCAAAAAGTACACGTTTTCCATTCCACTTAAAACATAAAAAATGTAGCGGTCAATAATACACTTTGCTCCAAAATCTCTATTTTCAATTACTGCTTATTAACTATATCGTACATTTGTACTATCTCAATGAATGAAGATAAGACGTGCCACTGCCTCCTCCTTCCACTCATCTCATTATTTCTTTTTTAGTCAAAATACTATTTAGTCTTCGAATTGTTGGTCAAACTACTATTTAGTCTCCGAATTTGACAAAAATACTATTTAGTCCTCGAATTTGTAACTATGTCAACTATTTAATCCCCAAACTTGACAAAAAAACTATTTAATTACCGAATTTATAACTCGGTCAGCTATAACGGGTAACAGTAAGTAAACTAAATAGTTGACAAAGTTGCAAATTCGATGATTAAATAGTATTTTTGCCAAGTGTGGGGACTAAATAGTTGGCATAGTTACAAATTTGAGGACTAAATAGTATTTTTGTCATATTCGGGGACTAAATAGTTGACAGAGTGAACAATTCGGGGACTAAATAGTGTTTTTGAACAATTCGGAAACTAAATAGTAGTTTGACCAACAATTCGGGGACTAAATAATATTTTGCCTCTTTCTTTTTTTATTCATATATTTTATTATTATATATTATTCTTTCATTTATAATTAAATTCAATTATGAATTTTATTTTACAACTTTCATTTATCAAAATTCAATCACTAACATTATAGTTAAATACAAGAAATCTCTTTAAACTATGCACATAAGCACATGTGCCAAAAACCCTTCAACTATATAAATCTTAATGCACTATAAGAAAATTAGGTATTTTTATTTTGATAACCACTTAATTATTTAAAAAAATTATTAATTAAATTTTGACAGGCCAATATTAAACGGGTAAAATCGAGTTAATCCATTTTAACAGTGCTATCTTAAGTATTTTAAAAACAAATTAATATTTTTATAAAAAATTTTAAACCAAATTAATCAAACAATTTTTTTTTCTTCGTCCAAAATTTATTTTAAAAAATTGTTTAATACAAAATAAAAACAATTGTTTATTTCTTAACAAAAAAAATCTCCAGTTGAGAAGATAAGCACACGTGAAGAAGGGTGTTTTGGACTTTTGGTCATTTAAAAAGCAGACACATCACAGGGAGTCAGGGAGAGAATACATCACGTGAATTCTTAAATTGAATACAGGAAATATTAAAAAAAAAAGTGTAAAGGTTATGAATTGTACTATTTAAATTGTTAAATGAAAATTAAAATTTGTATTTATATTGTAATAATTTTATCTAACAATTTAAAATATATATTTTATATACTTCACCAAATTTATATTTTAACATATTCGAATCTGTGAATTATCCGTTCTTCTGCTGTTTGTTTTATTGCCCACTTTATATAAAAATTTAATATGAGGAAGTATTGAATTTGAATATATATATTTTTAATTATTTAGTGTTATATTTTAATATTTATAAGGATACATTTTAAATAAATTAAAAAATAAGTGACTGAAGAAATACATTAGTACTACAATATTATTAAATATTTTCTAGCACATTTGATGAAAAAAGTTATGAAAGTGCTTGACATTATATATGTATCATGAAAACAACTTTCCTTCTTTTCTAATTATCTCACTTTAGTATCAAAGGAGCACCAAATTTTGAAGTCACACTACTTCATTTTGAAAACTCTGTCAAGAAAACCCAAACTTCATTAAAATAGGAATTTTCACATTTGTAAGGATTTGAATAATTGTCATCTAGCATGTTGATGTTCCTATTTCTTGTCAAATATTAATGGCATGGTAGGGTTTCACTTTGTGCAAATTTCAACCAGTGTTATCAGATCCAAATTGGACAGTCCAATTGGTTGGACCGAAAATTGATCAAGTGTTCAACTCGGGTCTGACCAAAGACCTGGGTTTGTGGTCGGACAGGAATGGTCTGGCTAGAACCTGTAAAAACCAATTTTATGGTCGAACCGATTTTATTTGGTTGACTCAGTTTTTTTTTTATTTTTATGATTGAACCTAACATTTTGAGTTATATTTGACTAAGTGAGTATATGCATTATGTATTTTATAATTTCAAATCTCCTATGATTAATTGTTTATGGAGCAACTAATATGATGAATAAAATTTATAAATGCTTTAATTATTATTATTTGAGTTTACTTTTTTCATATATATAATTAAATCATATAAATTACTCATTATATTTAAAAGTTATGAATAAAAAATATATTTATCATAATATAAAATATATTATTGATATTAATATTAGTAAATTATTATTTTTATATTTATGGTATCATCTGGTTCGACCACCGGTGAACTGGTCAGGCCATGATCTAAAAGATTTTTTGATCCAATAATATGTCTGATTTTTAAAAGAGGCAAAATACTATTTAGTCCTTGAATTGTTGGTCAAATTACTATTTAGTCTCCAAATTTATCAAAAATACTATTTAGTCCTCGAAATGTTTAACTATGTCAACTATTTAGTCCTCGAATTTGACAAAAATACTTTAGTCCCCGAATTTGTAACTATGTCAACTATTTAGTCCCCAAACTTGACAAAAATACTATTTAATCATCGGATTTGCAACTCAGTGAACTATTTAGTTTCCTGACTGTTACCCGTTATAGTTGACAGAGTTGCAAATTCAGTGATTAAATAGTATTATTGTCAAGTTTGGGGACTACATAATTGACAGTTACAAATTCGGGGACTAAATAGTATTTTTGTCAAATTCGGGGACTAAATAGTTGACATAGTTAAACATTTCGGGGATTAAATAGTATTTTTGATAAATTTGGAGACTAAATAGTAGTTTGATCAACAATTCAAAGACTAAATAGTATTTTGCCTCTTTTTAAACATTGATTTCAGAAGCAATATTATTTTTTGTACTACACTACTAACAGCCTAACAAGTATAAACATCAAGCTACCATTTTGTGGGTTGGATTGGGCTTAGGCCCAAACCTATAATAGGCTCTCTCTTTTTTAAAGTATTGGGCTTGCTCATCATGATTTTACCTCATCGTGATTTGAAAGAGATGGGGGGAGCTTAGTTAAGACTTGAGACAATTTAACGTGTATCCCAAATAAAAAATATATTTCATTTGAAGCTGACCTCACTAAAGCACACAATATGCAATTTGAGTAAAGCTATATATTGAGTGTGATATGTACATGGCTTCTTTGCTTTGTATATGCTTAATTCATAAGTATAACTCTCTTAATTTGACTCTCTAGTACTTGTATCTATATGTAACAGGAGAAGGATCGAGATTAGTGTGGTGGATAAGGTGTTCGTCTCATTAAGCAAAATTTGGCTGCTGCTCAAGTGGTAAGAAGGAGCCTACTAGCCTAGTTGATCCTCCCAAAATTTAAATACCACAATTATTCTCTTCAAAATGGTTATCAGTCACTAGTATATTATCCACGGTTCATAATAAATTAAAGCAGTTTACTCCTTTGGTTTGGCCTAAATCTAGTTTACCTTCCTGTAGTTTAAAATGTGACACTTAACTACTCTGTGGTTTGGCTTAAAATTAATGTGCCCCCCTTGTGGTTTAGAGTGTGATACTTGACCCCCGTGTGGTTGTTATGTTATCACTTAACTATCTTATTTTATTTTTTTCTCAAAATTTAATATTTAATATAACTTATAAAAGAAATTACCTAAAAATAATTGAATTAATTAATTATTTTATTAAGTATTTATTTTAACTATAAAATAATAATAATAAACTCTAATCTTCTACTTTCAACTCTTTTTTAGCGTTTCCTTCAAATTCTTTCTTTCCTCTAATCTCTCCACTATATCCAAGAGTACTGTTATTCTTTTAGTCTAAGGATACTTTTCTAAGAAAATGATTGTTTAATGTTAGAGTTTCTAAGCTCAATAATGTTAACATTCAATCTAGGTATGTATATTCTGAACTTGAACAATAAAAAAACTTAAATTTAGTTATATATTTGTATTATATTATTCTTTTACAATTTTATTTTGATTGATTTAATAATTCTAAAACATTAAAGATAAAAAATACCAATAAAATGAATAAATAACTAAATATAAATAATCAATGGAGTAAACAATAAATATTAAATTATTTTATTGATTTTTTAAAATTATAATTTTTTTATATTAATTATAATTTTATTTTTATATTAATTATAATTTTTTTTTGAACAATTATAATTCTAGAGTGTTAAATGACAAATTTTAAACATTAAAAGTATTAAATGATGATTAATTTGACTAAAATTTGGATAGAAAATAGGTGAAGGTAGTTAAGTGATAACATAACAAACCACAGGGGGTAAAGTGTCACACTCTAAACCACAGGGGCACATTAATTTTAAGTCAAGTCACAGAGTGGTTAAGTCTCAAATTTTAAAACACAAAGGGCAAACTGTAATTTATCCTAAATTAAATTCGAATTTTAGTCTTCCGGATTTATTATATTGTATATGGTTTCATTTGCTTCAAACTTCAAAGTAGATGTGATTTTCACTGTTGGGCACTAAATATTTATATATCTTAGGGATTCGAATTCATCACGTTGTGAGAGATTAATTAATCCCTTCCACTCAGTCCTATAGTAAACGTGATTTAGAAGAATTTTATTTTACAAGTACCTAAACGATTTATTGCAGTTAGATGAATAAGAGAGATGGAAGAGTAGATGTTCAGTGGTACGGTAGTACTGAACTTCAGTATATCCCTCCAATCAGTTGGTTCCTAAACCATTCAAGGTGGACCCTAATTAATGTGAATTTTTATTAATATTAACAAATAGCACTACATGATTGGAGGGATGCACTGAAGTTCAGTGGTACGGTACTATTAAACTTTTATCCGAGATGGAGGTTATCTCTTCCATAATAACTTGGATTTACTTTCTTTGAGAAGTATTTAGAAAAGTAAAATAAATCCAATAACTATGATGAGCAAAAACTTATCATACATCCAAAGCATTATCCAAATCTTATTGTGATCCACGAAAATAAAATCTATATATTCCCTCCTAATGTTTTTTGTCCATATTTATTACCTCCTAAATTTTTTTGACTTGATTTATTCCCACCTAATTTTGCAGTCTTCCCTAGCCGCCACTTTCTTTTTTTTTTTTCATTTAACGTTTGTTCTTCAATCAGTTTCTTCCTATAGATTTAATTGGACCCCTCCATATTTTCCTTCTTCTCTTGTTATCGTCTTTACGTTTCATAAATAAGATAGATATTCAGTCCCACAATTTTTGTGGTGATTTTCTTTTAGATTTACTTCTGAGTTTTTTAGTCCTCCCTTGTGAGAGTATAGTCTCTCATTGTTAGATTGATTCAAATCTAGTAAGTGGAGCTTGTTTTATTTTTTTTGTGTATTTATTTTCTTTTGTGAATTTTTTTTGACAATCAGATGATTCTGTATTCAAAGTTTGTTATAATCATATCTAAAATTTACGAATCATCTATGTTAAAAAACTTTCACTCGTTCATCATGTTGTTAGAAGAGTCTACGACAATTTCAACTTTAAAGATTACTTCAGATCTAAGATGCAGGAAGTATAGTAATAACAATTATGTTCATACTGAAGAAATAGAATCAACTGAGCGTACACTTTGTTTATTTAGTTCAACAATTGTTAAATTTATTCTTCAGTATTATTAGATTGGAATTTTCAACATTATTATAAGTACCGTATGGCTTTTTCTAAAAATATAATAGAGATTTAATGTTTTTTATATATATATATTTTTTGCAATCTTCCCTCTCATATGACCAGTCAAGAGAATTAAAGAAATTTAAAACAAAAAACAAAAAGAAACGTCGATTCCTCCCACCTAACGGACGCTTCTCTCCAACCCAACCTAACGCATTCTGTGACTATAGTGCAAAAATAAAAAGGGTATGAAATTGGCTGATGCTTGGGACATTAATCTATACTCTCAAAACTTCTACTAATTGTATGTATAAGTATATATAATTTTACATTTGGCCCCCTTCCTTCAAATAAATTATAAAAAATTTAGAAGATTTTTTGAGAAAATATTGGTGTAAAAAGTCAAGGATGAAATAAAATGAAGTGAAATACCTAAATAGGCTAGACAATATATATTTAATATTTTTATAAGATTACAATTGAATAGAAAGGAAGAGCCTCCAAAGTCTTTAAGCTATCTAAAACACTTTGTATATTTTGTTTCCCTTCAAATTAGGACTCAAAAATAAATTGAATGACCTAATATTTTAAGAATTCATCTAATATATATCATTAAACCACGTGTAAAGATTTCAACTGATTAATCAATAGAATTAATAAAATTTTTAAACATTAAACATTTTTAATAATCGATATCATAATCTATAATCTTAGCGTGCTTATATATAATTTGTTGCTCCGCCCAAGATTTATATTATAATTGCGACGTCTGCTTGCAGTGCTTTCAGAATGCCTGTGACAATTATTTTTGGCGTAAGAAAGCATGCAGCCGGACTTTGCTACGTGGGTTGTGCTTGTGCACTGTACTGTGCAGTGCCATAAAGAAACATATATAGTAAAACTAATAATTTACAGTGCCTACTTCATCCAACAACCAATAGATTTTACGAGATAGGATCCTCTAAAGTAATTCTCTACTTTTATTGGTAGAGTTATGAGAGAGATAGAGATAAAGAAAATATTTTTTTATTGATTTTTTTCTCTCCCAATTTTTCTTCTCTCTATCTCTCTCATAACTCTACCAAAAAATATAAAGAATTACTTTAGAGAATTCACTATCAAATTTTACTCACATTATCTACTTTTTCTCTCTCTGTGGCTGTCTATCCCATTTGATGAGAAAAAGTAAATAATTTTGTTTGTGGGGATTTACATATAAATATACAACAAATAAAATATATATAACAAATTTAGTTATCTTTTAAAATTATTTATAGATATATATATTTTTTATCGTACACTCAAAAACACCATCACAGAGAACATTTTTTAGAAATTTTGACAAGAAAAACAACTTCATCGAAAATGTTTATAGGATTAAAAGGCCAACTATATTAAACATCCTTAAAGAAATTTTTTTTTCTCAAAATAAGTCAAACATTAAGAGACTTACAAAATACGTCGATAAACACCTAAACACAACTATAAAAATACTTCAAATTAAAGAGCACCTTTTTTTAGTCGACAGAATATAAAAGTTTGAAAGTAGCTTTTTTAAAAATACCAATTTTTTGTATTTTATATATATATATATAATTTTTCTAATATACAAACGACTTAGGATGTAAACGCGTACAAACACTTACGTAGTCCATTTGTATTGGTCCAATTACAAAAATATTATTTTTTCAGAAAAATATTTTTACAACTAGACCTAAACAAACGCACCACGTAGGCATTTATATAGATTTGCACCCTAAGGTGGCGTTTGGTATCCGATAAGTAGAAGTAAGTGATAAAAGGTATCTTTAGTATGCAGGGAAATGAAAGTAGAATGTAAAAGTAATAATGTTTGGTATGGTGGGAAGAAGGTAGGGAAATAGAAGATAAAACTTAGGAGTATGAAATACCTTTTTTGTCCTTACCTTTTTAAAAGTCACAAAATTTTTAAGGGCATTTTGTCTTTAAACCAATGTTGTAAGAACCAAACCGGGCAAAGACTCGGACAAGTGTTCGATTCATGGTTTGATCGGTTTAACCGGTCGAACCGTCGGTCGAACCGGATGACGCAATAAATAACAAATAATAAATATTTTTAATATATAAAATGACATCACCCAAATTTTAGGTTTCAATATACATAATTTTGAAGTTTTAAATTACATAACTTCTCAAAGTTTTAATTTTTAAGACTTGTCAAGCTTTGAAAGAACTTAATCAAACCAAATATTAAATTATTGATAATCATAACTTTTAAATTTTAATTTTTAAGACTTTTCTAATTTTAATTTTTAAGATTTCTCTAATGTCTTTTTTTTTATGTTATTTTCCTTTTTATTTTTTAATTTTTTAAAAAATAAAATTGGACCGGTTGGACCACCGGTTGACCGGTCCAACTCCGGTTAAATCCGGTCCAACTGCAAAAACGGTTTTTTGGTCCAACCGACTCGCCTTTGTATTCGGTTGGCGGTTGAACCGGTCGGATCGTCCGGTCCGGTCCGGTTCTTACAACATTGCTTTAAACGTGATCTCATCTCACCTCACCACAACTTCCATCCTCACACATAAGCAACCTTACTTATCTCTCATGAAAAAAATTTATTTCCATTCTCACTCACCTTACCACCTACCAAACATATCAAAACCTCACCTCACCTCACTCCCTACCAAACATGCCGAAAACGTTTCTACCCTAAAAAAACTCATATATATATATATTAGATTTCCTTTGCGTTTCGTGTACAATCTTAGTTGTGGAGTCTAGATATAGTTGTACGTCACCATATCTATCTATATATGTTTTTTAATCAAACCCTCTTTTCTTTTCTTTTTTCTGGTTCATACGTATAAAAGTTTAGGGAAATGTAAATTTGTTAGAGAAATAATAAAATGCATAGTATCGGACTGAGATACGGATATCTCGTTATCTTTAAGGTAATTCACGCCTTCCACAGGTTGATTTTGCTATATCACCCGGTGGAGGGGTATTCAGATGCGTTACCTCCAGGATACAACAGCCCAGTACTCGCCTGTTTGTCTAGAACCTCTGCACGTAAGAAGTAGACAAGACTCTGTCTCCCACACCTTTCTCTACCCAATATAAACACACATATCTTATAAGTTGTTTTCATACCCACGTTCTATCCTTACTAATTTTGTAGGTTGTATCTCTACATATTCTCCACACATATATATAGGTAAATTAATAGAGTACCGATGCTAAAGAATTTATTAATAATTGATTGAATAATAAATTATATAAGTTACACACATGAATATAATTCATTAACCTAACAGATTCATGTTTTTAATTTGATTTAAAAACAATCATTTATAAACTTTAATTATTTGTAACTTATATTATTATTAATTAAATAAATTAATGTTATTAATTTATAATAATATCCAACATCTGCTTGCTTTTGGTAATTAATTAGTTGGCAAAATACTATATTTTAAAATAATTTAATGAGGAGGAATCTTTAACAAAATACTGTATTTTAAAAAATAATAATATTTATGTAAAATTTAAGAATCTATAATAATTTTATTAAAACTAGTATCAAATTTTTATTTATAATTTCATCAAAAAAGTTTTAATTTATAATAATTTTAAATCTTAATTATTAAATTTACATTTTAAAAATTATATTAATTTTAATTTTATAATTGATAGTTTGAACTTTGAAATTAAATTTAAATGACTTTAATTAAATTTTAAAATTTTAAATGAGAATTAAAATTAAAAATAACAGAAACTATTATAGAGAAATGTGCCTAAAAGAGAAATAAAAATATTTTAAAATTATATGAGAAGAGAAATAACTAACGCACACCTTCATATAAATCAAGGAAAAAACTAAGGTAAAGTTGCTTAGGTGCTTGCTATAAAGTTCACCAATCATAAACCTTATTTATATTCTCTCTCCTATTTGATTGGTTATGTAATTTATTGCTTTTCATTTTCTCTCTCTATCATGATTGGTTATAAAAAAAATTTGTTGCCACGTGTTTTAATTATATTGGTGAACTTTATAGCAAACACCTAAGTAACTTTATCTCAGTTTAGTCCATAAATCAATCAGTTTAAGTGCAACAATAATTATATTTTTAGTATATTATTTTAGTATTCTCAAATGAAATAATTAAAATTATTTTAAAGAAATTTACAATTCATTATTATCTTCACAATAGATTTAAGTTCTTTTTTTAGAATGAAATATTTTACTCTTTCTACAAAACACACAAGCTCCAATTATTATTATTAATTTTTGTTATTGGTATTATTATTAAAATTTAAAAATAGATAATTTTTGTATTTAGGTTAAATAAAAAAAGTATTTTTTTTAGAACAAAAATTGTTTGTATTTAAGTGATGGAGACCATAAAATTGTTTAATTATTATTATTTTTAATTACGGCATGTTTGTGGAGAAAATTCTATTATCTACATTTTATTTGCATAGTTTTTAAATTGTGAAATAATTTAACTAAAAATTAATATTGAGTTTTAAAAAAATTTTAAAATTTAAAATACTTATATTTATTTCTTGTTGGCGGTAACATTGAAACTTGATCTAAAATTTAATAGTTGAATATTATATAGAAATTGAATAAATAATACAATATTGGGACCCACAAAATTGTCCATTATTAATAAAAAAACAATATATCTTTATTTATAACAGCAAAAGTTTGGGCGGGAAACAACAATTGTACAGTAATTTCTTTTGCCCAGAATTTATATATTAAGATAAGATATGCATGAATTGTGCACAAATTTGTTATGTGAATATTGTATGGTGTCCAAAACTTCAACAATCTTGGAAATATTAAACGCTTTCTTCGGTTATCTTCTTTTAAAAGAAATGACAAGTGAATGAAATGAAAAAAAAAAAGTAGCGGGGTTCATGTTAAAGGAATTCAGATTTCCTTTTCCTTTTAGGAATCTGTGTTATTTTTTAAAAAAATATAAAAAAATTATTATATCCTTTCATGTGATATAATTTTAATATAAAAAATAAAGTGATAATTTTAATACATTTTTATTCTCAAATTTTTATTATCAAATATAATAAATTTATTTTTATTTCGTTTTCCTTTCCTGACCGCAAAGATTTAATTTTATACCTGAATGCTTAAATAATATATATGTATGAATAATTTTAGAGTTGAAGCGTTAGGACACGTGGTGAAGGGTGATGTGTTGCTAGTGCACAGCAGAAGTACACGTAGAAAAACGTTCTTGGAGGGTGTTTTTTAGTCCTAAATTCACGTGGTTACTTATGTATTTGTGAGTATACCAACGTTTGATTTATTTAAAGAAAAATATTTTCTTAAAAAATATTTATAGGATTGATATTTTGATCCTTTAAATATCTTTCGTGAGTTTATTTTTCTTGTTAAATTTTTTTAAAAATATTTTCAGTGATGACATTTTTAAACGTATCCTATAAAAATTATATATATTTATAAATAATTTAAAAAAAGTGAATGAATTTTTATATATATATATTCTTTTTGTTGTATATACACGTGGAAATTCCTCTTTTGTCCCATAGATGATTTGATGTTATTTCAGGAAAAAAAATCAATATTCTTTTGCCATAGGATTGAGAATAATGTAATTCCTTATTTGAATATAATTGCATAACAACCACAATAGTACATCAAATCTGACTGCAATACATGAGATTCATCTAATGTCCTTTCAGTAGTACATCCTTAATCACACTCTCCAAGTTGACGTAAGACGAACCCCCTGTTCTAGTGTCCTCCTCTGCCATTTTCTTCCATTCTAAAGCCTTTTCTCTCATCTTCTTTCCTTTTTCCCCTTCCATCAACTCAATCACAAGCTTCTCCACCTCTTCCTTCTTCACATCATTATCTATCTCAATCCCAATCTCCCACACTGTGCATGCATATCTACAATTAGCCGGCTGATCTCCACGAAAAGGCCAACAAGCCATTGGAACCCCTGCACACAAACTCTCTGTCAAGGAGTTCCACCCACAATGTGTCAAGAACCCTCCAATTGAAGGGTGGTTCAGCACTTTCTCTTGATCACACCAGCTTGTTATAAAGCCTCTATCTTTAGTCTCATTGTGAAACTCTGGTGACAGAATCACAGACCCACCATTCACAAGGTCAGGCCTTATGATCCACAAGAAGGTCTTTTTGCTGTTGGCTAGCCCCCAAGCAAACTCATAGAGTTGTTGAGGAGACATAACGGTGATGCTTCCAAAATTCACATAAAACACAGATTTGGGTTTCTGGGATTGGAGCCAATGGAGGCATTCAGTGTCTTCTTTCCATAGACTAGAACCCAGAGAGGTTAATTCTAGGTGGGAGTTGGTGTGTGGGGTTTGGGTCAGAAATGAAGGGAGAGGGCCTATGGTGTAAAGAGGACAAGTGAACATGGAGGAAAGTGCTTTCATTTCCTCACTTTCAAGCTCATCAAATGTGTTGAAACAAATGGCAGAGGCTCTATTAGCTCTTTTCATCTCTGCTTTGAAAAAACGAAGCTTCAAATCATTTGGATCTGCTTGTGTAGTCACAAATGGAGGAAGATACTTCGCTTTGATGTTTTTAAAACCTGGAATCCAGTCTACTTCTCTCTCCAAACTGCTCTCATCTGCAAAATAGAATCACAAAAAGTTAATACCTTTGAAAAGCCCCATATTATAACTGTCATGAATAACACAAAAATAGATATATATTATCGAATTCTCATGAAGAAAACAACACCTGTGAGCTTTTGAAGTAGAGTAGTTCGAAAGTGGAGAACACACAAACACCCAGAAGCACTTGCAGTCCAAAGGAGAAGAATGGGGAGACCAAGATTTTGAGCAGCTTCCACAGTGAAAGACATGATAGCATCAGAGACGAAGCAAGTGACAGGAGGGATAAGGCCACTAGAGGCAGAGTGATCGAGTCTTGCAAGAAGATTCTGGAAAGGGAGGAGGCAATTCTTTGGGATGGATTGAAAGAGCAAATGTACGTTTTGGGAGTCATTATGGTGATCATGTGCAGTAGGAGGAAGGCCATCTGGGATGGTTTCAAATTGAAAATCTGGGAGGCCATCAAAGGCTTTGACACCCCTTGATTTGAGCAAGCGTGTGTGATTGAATTCAGTATTCACAAAAGTGATGTGAAAGCCTCTAAGATGGAGGAGCTTTGCTAGTTTGAGCATTGGGTTGATATGGCCTTGAGCTGGAAATGGAGTCATCACAACATGAGGCTTCTTCATCTCTCCTTCATTCGAACCCATGTCTAATATTTCACTGTATCGTGTAATTGGGATGTGTATATATGCCTTTGCAATATATGTATATATACACAAGCAAGGCAGTAACAAGAAGCCTCTGGAATATTTCTTTTTCTATTGAACAATTTAATTAAGGGGTAACAAGTTTGTTAAGGGAATTGTTAAAGTTTTTTTTTTAAGTTATTGAAATGTTAATATATATAGTTGTTAGGGTTTTGCTAACGGCTATTGTTTAATAATGCATTTAATGAGATAAAATAATAAAAATAATGTATAGAAATCACAATTTGTAATAAATATATTTTTTATTTTTTTAAACAAATAAATGCCATTCACTTATTTTCAAATAAATATTTATAATTACATCTCCATATCTTTTTTTTAATTTATTACAATTATTTTTTTATTTTGTATTCATATTTATTATTCTAATGAATTCTTTATTTATATTTTTTTATTTTTAATTTATTATTATTGCAGTTATTTTTTTTTGTATGTAAAGTAATGGTTATTAATGTGATTTCTTTCTTTTTTTAATAATATTAATGTGATTTCAAAATTTGGGTTAGATACGAGAAAAAAAAGTGAAACGTTATACATTCAACAATTTTATTATGTGATTTAAAAAATAATAAAATTAGTGTAATATATATGAATACAAAATTAAGAAAAAAATCATGAAACTAAATTAAAAAGAGAGAGAGATGAAAATATAATTATAAATATTTATTAGACAATAGGCGAAGGACATTTATTTCTTAAAAAAACAAAAAAACATTTATTATAAGTTTTTATTTTTATGCATTATTTTTACTATCTCATTTCATTAAATGTTCCTTAACTAATTAAAATTAAAAGAAGAGGTAAATTACTTTTTTTTGTTCCTGAATCATTGATTAAATTACTATTTAGTCTTTGAATTTGAAAATAGACTATTTGGTCCTTGAATTTATATTCCCAACAACTATTTAGTCACTGGAACGTTATACGTTAAGTTACCGTGTGACATAGCTAATATGTGCTAACGTGATACCGTTAATTTGGCACCATAATGTCACATCATCTGAATATTTAAAAGTAATACTAAATTGTCAATGTAATAATTAAAAGTAATATTAAGTAGTCTCTATATTAATTAAAAATGACAATTACAATGACTAGTTATTATTATTTTTAAATATTTAGATAATATAAACTAGGTGAGAAAATCACATAGTGGCAAATTATCAAAGTTAGGTCAATAATAATTTGACTACGACAAAAATTTAACCACCTCCTTTAAAGAAGTTAAGATCAGCTTTCACTTATGACTTGACACACAAGTTGAGTATATCCCGTATGATCCATCTCCTTAGGACACATCCCCAAATCTTTATGTCCTCGCTACTATAACAATATAATAAGAACTTTTTTTTAGCTGTGGGCGACTTTTGTTTTGAAGTTTATTGCAGTTTGAGAGTTTGGTTCTGAATGTGACTATAGGACTATTTATATAAATAATTTGACTTTTTTAGCTGTGGGCGACTTTTGGTTGTGAAATTGGAATATGAGTAATAACTAATTAATATCTATGATTTGATTACATGCTGACGTTGAATATAGAAAAGTGAGGAGAAAAAGTGATACATAATGGGTCTCATACATAGTAGGTTTTACATGTGGGATCAACTTATGTGTTATTTTTTCTCTTTGATTTTTTATGCTGAATATCATAAGATGTGAGACCCACTTATATGTCATTATCTCTTCTTGCTTTTCTATACTGGACAGCATAAAATCCATTCTCGTGCATGGAGTTGTATGTCCCTTTGAATTGCAATGCCAATTGTCAAACACCAAGTAGTCCATAGAAATTGATATGGCTTTACAATATGTGAGAGATTAAAATTAACCATATATAAAATCATCAAATTGATATGGCATTATGATGGGCAAAAACAAAATATGGCTTTATACTATTGTTAAAAACTAAGTACTCCATCAACAATACGTCGTCAAAGCCATATCAACAATTTGAGAAAAACAATATCAATTTGATGGAGTATTTAGTTTCGCCATATCAATTTGTATGGAGCACTTAGTTTTTGACATTTTGTACAATAATATTATTTTGATGGAGTATTTAATTAGTTGTTGACATTGTAAAACCATCATATCAATTTGATGGAGTTGATAACACTGTTCTTTAGATAGAAAAGCAAAGAGAAAAGTCAAGGGAACCCACCTATCTATCATGGAATGTGGAAAGTTGTGGGAGAAAAAATTAGAATGAAATGTTCATTATGTCTTTTGATTTAGCATAATTTTAATTTTTTTATAATAATTTAATATAAGGGGTAAAGTAATAATTTTAATCATTTCCATTCTCAAATTTTACTATCAAACATAATAGACTCATCCCTTTTCCATAGT
Organism: Senna tora; assembly: GCA_014851425.1. Lineage (NCBI taxonomy): Eukaryota > Viridiplantae > Streptophyta > Magnoliopsida > Fabales > Fabaceae > Senna > Senna tora. Next base: position 31,334,995 of record CM026272.1, on the reverse strand, counting down.
AAAGAACTGTTTCTAACATATTGGATGGTGTATTTACAGTTTATTCATTATATTTTGTTAATTTAATTTACAGCTTATAAAATTTAAATACATATGTATAATAAACTAATTAAAACGGAAAATGTTAATTTTTGTTATAAGAAACTTTTGTCATATGTACATATATATATCATACTAAATTTTAATTTTATAAAAAATAATTTTATTAAAATTTCATTTTCTATAAAATAATTGGTAAAAGTATATTAAATATTTAATTTTTTTCAAAATTAAATTCTTATATATGATTAATTTTAAACTCTATTTATGATTTTCAAATTATTTAAATTAAAATTTTATTATTTTTTTAAAGATCCATCAAATATAAAATAAAACAACTTTTAAGAAAACTAGTAATATTTTAAAGAATATATTAAATGTCTCTGTCCTAATAAGAGAATCAATTCTCTATATTGCGTAATGAGATGTTTAGTGAAGTGAAGAAAAATTTTTCTTAAAAAAATTCGATAAGGCTAATCCACAATCTCTTAACTAACCTCCTTTAGGCCGAAAAAAACCCTCAAATTCCTTCCAATACTAACAGATGAATTTGGAAGATTTTTGTAGCAATGTATCACTTTTCATTTTTTTATTATTAAAGTTAACACTTTTCAAATCTTAATTTTTAATCTATGCTAAAAATACTGTTTACGCTCCAACTCGCCGTTAGTAATGATAAGTTGGAAAAAAAATTTTCTCTCTAACTTGGTGGTCAACACCATCTGCCTCTAATTCGTCGTTAGCAACGGCAAGTTAATTTATCTGAAAAATCAATCCTACGTGGCGTCCTAACGTGCCCAACTCATCCTTACTAACGGAAAATTGGGAACAAAAAAAATTAGATCAATCGTTTATCAAATTTGGAATCCTAATCTGTCATGAAAAAGAAAAAAGGCAACCCCAAGTGGGAGACAGATAAGAGGGAAAAAAGAAAGAGAGAGATAATAGTGGGATTTAAATTTTGTGAAGATAAACAAGTTAAATCACATTATCTTTTATTTGATTTTTGTCCTATCAAAGAAAGAGAGGAGATAGGAGAAAAATCAAATAAAAGATAATGTGACTTGACTTGTTTATCTTCACAAAATCCAAATCCCACTATTATCTCTCTCTTCTTTTTCCCTCTCGTCCTTCTCCCACTTGGTGTTACCTTTTTTTTGATACGAAATAGCGAATTGGGGTTGCTTTTTTTCTTTTTCATGACAGATTAGGATCCAAATTTGATAAACGATCGATCTAATTTTTTTTGTTTCCAATTTGCCGTTAGTAAGGATGAGTTGCGCACGTCAGTACGTCATGTAGGATTGATTTTTTCAGATAATCCAATTTGTTGTTGCTAACGGCGAATTTGAGGCAAATTACATTGACCACCAACTTGCCGTTGCTAACAGCGAGTTGGGACGTGAATAGTGCTTTTAACATAGATTTAAAATTAAGATTTGAAAAGTGTTAATTTTAATAATAAGAAAAATGAAAAGTGATATATTTCTACAAAAATCGAATTTGGATACTTAAATGTCATAATAGCTTAAATATTTCTTATGGGCTTGGCTTGCATTAATAATGCACTACCCGCTCAAGATCTCCTCAATAGTAGAGGTATATATATATATATATCCATACCTCAAACTAAAGTGCCCTCTTTTTGACAATGACTCTGAATGTATTGTACACCTTTTTAAAGATTGCATTATCTCAAACAAGGTTTGGGAAAGCAATGGCTGCAATTCTAAGTCATAATCTATGTGCAAAATAAGTTATTGTCAGTACAACAAACACGCTGACTTTGTACTTTCTAGTATAACAAACACGCACTTTATAATGCATAATGCTTGACAGAGGATGCCAAAATGTTTGCACCTCAATTTGCTTTTTGTTGTAAAATAACAATTTTATTTATGTACGTGTACTTCATTAAATTCATCGGTCAATAGTCTTAAAGTGCCTAAAAGAAATTTTGGTGTTTGTTTATGGCTTCACTTGGGTTAATTAAGTGTCCAGGTAGAGCATGGTGAATGATAATTTAGGGCATATTTGGTCAAATTTATGAAAATTGTTTATTTTTAAATGATTTCTTTTTAAATGGAGTTGAGAAAAAGTATTGTGAGAGAGAAACAGTTTGTGTTTGGCAAATCAGAGTTGAGAAGTATTTTTGAAAAACAATTTGTGTTTGACAAATTTGTATTAAAAAGTGTTTTTGATTGTAAAATTATCAAGAAGGATATATGGAGATTTAAGTGTTATTAATATTATTAAATAGATAAATTATATAAATATTTATTATTGTTAATTTTATTATTCATAAATATAAAATGACAATTAGTTTATTAATTTAATAAATTTTATTTATGATTAGTATTTTTATTAAATTTTTATTAAATAAAAACTAATTATAAATATTTATTATTATTTTGATAAATTATTATTGTTGTCTTCATTAATTAAATAATTTTTTATAAAAAAATACAAATAAGATGACAATATAATCACAATAATATTTACAAACACTTCATACTTTAATTTATATATTTCAAAATAATTCATACATAAAGATTCATTAAAAAAAGTTCATACAAGAGTATGTAAGAATGGGTAAAATGGAAATTTTAAATATCAGTTAGGGTATTATTGTCTTAAAATAATTAAATTTTAGCTTCTACTTTTGGTTAATAGCAGAAGTTTCAATTTCTAGATTTTGCTTAGGCAGAAAAACTGCTTGTGCTACAACTCAATAGTATTTTTGAATAATTTCTCAAACACCTCATTTTAAGAAAAAAAAAACACTTTTAATAAAAATAAGTGCTTTTTAAAATCAAAAAAAATTTACCAAGAAGTTAAAAATAATGCAACAACTTAGTTGATGTTCAACATTATTTTGGGAAGTAGAGCGTGGTGAATGATGCCGTTGATAATGACAATATGATGGACAAAGAACAGGTGATAAAGCAGCTAGAACAAATTTTCTCTATATTTATAATGACAATATGATGACAAAAGGCCTCTGGTAAATTTCATGTCTTCTTGTCCACTTCAAATGTTTAGTTGCTTGCAATGAGTTGGTATAGGCATGTAGTCATTACATAGCTAGCCTTTGTTCGTATGCCTTGTTTGTAGTGTAGATGTGTCAAAATGGGCTAAAGTTTTACGACAATGCTTTAAATCTCGGATTGGAAAAGAAACCGGCAAGTGTTTGGCCCTAGGTTAGCTAAAAGTCCCTTTTTAAGTTGGTCTGGGTTGGATCGATAAAAATCGGCCCAAAAAATAATCGTGAATCGGACCAGATTTTCATTAACTTTTTTTTTTGTTGGACTTGACGTTTTGAATTAAACTTGATTATATGCGTGTCTTACAATTTTAAATCTGATATGATTATGAAATAAGTAATATAATATGTACATGACATAAATATTTTAATTAATATTTTTTGAGCTCATTATTTCTTGTATATATAGTTAGATCATATAAATTATTTATTATATTTAAAATTAATGTATAAAAATATAGTCTTTATAATATAAATATATATATATATATATGAAAAATATATTTATTCAAATATTATTACTTTTATATTTATAATGTCAATTGGTTCAACTACCAATTAAACCAATCGACCCGTAATTCAAAAGATTTTCCGTTCAATGATTAGTTCAGTTTTTAAAACATTGTTAGGAAAGTCACCAACGTACTCTCTGGAATGTTTATTTTTCCGTGTTTATTTTGACTATGCTCCTTGTTTGGCTTTTGCACTTTGACCTACTCTTTTCTATTTAATATATCTCCTTTCTACCAGAAAAAAAACATTGTTTTACGGGCCGGCCCGTTTAAGGGAATGTTTTTTTTTTGTCCTGGATCTTCAAAATCATAGTTGATTTGAGGATTTTTAAAAAATGTAGGAAAAACTATAGCATTTAAGAGATGAGGGACAGGTGGAAGAATTGCAAAACATGTAAAAGGACACATGATAAGATTTGAGGTCATGTATATTCCTTTATATATATACATAGTTAGATAGATATAGATATATAGATATTGATATTTTTAATTAATGACAATAATTATATAATTTTTATTTTAAAATCCACAATCAAATAACATTGAAGAATCATTTAAAAGCATTTAAAGAATGTGTAGGCAGAGGATAAGCATGATATATAAAAGAGACTCCATGTATAAGGAAACATTTAGAAGGGTGGTTGAATAGTGTGAAGTGGGAGTAGATGTTGAGTGGTACGGTAGTACTGAACTTCAGTACATCCCTGTAATCAGTTGGTCCTGAACCATTTAAGATGGTTCTAACAAATAGCACTACATAATTGGAGGGATGCACTTAATGTGATACGGTACCCCGTGAGGTGGGAAGAAGTGTGAGTGTGTGGCTTTTGAATTCCCATGGCTGATTATCTCCACCACAAGGAAACATTTATAAGGGTGGTCGAGCAGTGTCAAGTTTCAGCACCAGCAGGTTGGGTTCCTTCAACTTGTCTTCCTCTCACTTTGTACGACATTCCATGGATTATGTGTTACCCCATCCAGAGCATCTTCTTCTACCACTTCCCACGTCCCACCCACTATTTCCTCCACACACTCCTTCCCACTCTCTGCCTCTGCCCTGCCATAACAGGGAACTCATTAGTTCGGGGTATAATTTACATATATCGTCCTTTGTTGTAACGTGTGCTTTGGTGTGGGTTTGTAGGGTAAAATCAGAGGAAAGCCAAGGTAATAATCTTGATAAACCATATAATTTTGCTTTTCTAGCAGATTGCAGAAACTATCCTTAAACAAATGTCACTTTTGTTTTTGAAAATTTATTATATTTTGTTACAAAGAGCTAATTGGTTAGAGTGATAAGTAGTCCATTCTCATTAAACAAAGTCTGAAGTTAGCTGATGGTTGGGACATTAATCTATACTCTCAAAACACATTGATTGCAGTGTAGAATCATATTTTTAAAAGCTTGAGACATTCTATACTCTCAAAACATTCATTGCATTGTAAAATCATATTTTTAAAAGCTTGTGCAAACGTCCTTAATCTATCAACTATTATATTTTCATTATTTATTTTCAAAAGGTTCGAAATTTTCATCAACTCCATCTATGAACGGTATCACTGACTGTTCTCATCCTTAGTCTGATCTGAATAAAACTTTGAAGATTCATATTGACAGATCCGGACCTATAGATTTAGAAAAGTGCATAAATTATATTATTTGAGCCGTTGGATTAGACTATTACATTGCGAACACAAATCCCAATTTTTATCTAACGATTTGGATCATACATTTCATACACTTACACTTTTCTTGATCCAAAACACCACAAAATCTGAAAATCGTATCAGACAGCATTTATATTATGATTGAGACGTCTTCTTGCAGTGCGTTCAGATTATTCTCTGTCTCGATTATTTTTGGTGTAAGAAAGCATGCAGCTGGGTTTTGCTACGTGGGTTGTGCAGTGGCATAAAGAAACATATATAGTAAAATTAATAATTTACAGTGCCTAGTTCATGCAACAACCAAGAGATTTTATTCACATTGTCTACTTTTTCATTCTCTCTGTGGCTGTGGATCCCATTTGATGAGAAAAAGTAAATAATTTGTTTGTGCAATAAGATGAGTTGATGTTATTTCAGGAAAAAAAAATCAATATTCTTTTGTAATAGGATGGAGAATAATCTAATATTAATTCCTTATTTGAATATAATTGCATAACAACCACAATAACCACAATAGTACATAACAACCACAATAGTACATTAAATCTTACTGCAAGACATGACATGAGATTCATCTAATGTTCTTTTAGTAATAGTGTAATACATCCTTAATCACTCTCTCCAAGTTGGTGTAAGACGAACCACCTGGTCTAGTGTTTTCATCTGCCATTTTCTTCCACTCTAAAGCCTTCTCTCTCATCTTCTTTCCTTTTTCCCCTTCCATCAACTCAATCACAAGCTTCTCCACCTCTTCCTTCTTCACATCATTATCTATCTCAATCCCAATCTCCCACACTGTGCATGCATAACTACAATTAGCCGGCTGATCTCCACGAAAAGGCCAACAAGCCATAGGAACCCCTGCACACAGACTCTCTATCAAGGAGTTCCACCCACAATGTGTCAAGAAGCCTCCAATTGAAGGGTGGTTCAGCACTTTCTCCTGGTCACACCAGCTTGTTATAAAGCCTCTATCTTTAGTCTCATTGTGAAACTCAGGTGACAGAATCACAGAGCCACCATCCACAAGGTCAGGCCTTATGATCCACAAGAAGGTCTTTTTGCTGTTGGCTAGCCCCCAAGCAAACTCATAGAGATGTTGAGGAGACATAACAGTGGTGCTTCCAAAATTCACATAAAACACAGATTTGGGTTTCTGGGATTGGAGCCAATGGAGGCATTCATTGTCTTCTTTCCATAGACTAGAACCCAGAGAGGTTAATTCCAAGTGGGAGTTGTTGTGTGGGGCTTGGGTCAGAAATGAATTGAAAGGGCCTATGGTGTAAAGAGGACAAGTGAACATGGAGGAAAGTGCTTTCATTTCCTCACTTTCAAGCTCATCAAATGTGTTGAAACAAATGGCAGAGGCTCTATTAGCTATTTTCATCATTCCTTCGAAAAATCGAAGCCTCAAATCATTTGGATCTGCTTCTGTAGTCACAAATCTAGGAAGATAACTCGCTTTGATATTTTTAATACCTGGAATCCAGTCCACTTCTCTCTCCAAACTGCTCTCATCTGCAAAATAGAATCACAAAAAGTTAATACCTTTGAAAAGCCCCATATATAATTGTTATGAATAACACAAAAATAGATATATATTATCGAATTCTCATGAAGAAAACAACACCTGTGAATCTTTGAAGTAGAGTAGTTCGAAAGTGGAGAACACACAAACACCCAGAAGCACTTGCAGTCCAAAGGAGAAGAATGGGGAGACCAAGATTTTGAGCAGCTTCCACAGTGAAAGACATGAAAGCATCAGAGACCAAGCAAGTGACTGGAGGGACAAGGCCATTAGAGGCAGAGTGATTGAGTCTTGCAAGAAGATTCTGGAATGGGAGGAGGCAATTCTTTGGGATGGATTCAAAGAGCAGACTTACGGTTTCGTAGTCATTATGATGATCATGTGCAGTAGGAGGAAGGCCATCTGGGATGGTTTCAAATTGAAAATCTGGGAGGCCATCAAAGGCTTTGACACCCCTTGATTTGAGCAAGCGTGTGTGGTTGAATTCAGTGTTCACATCACTTTTGACTTAAAGGCCATCATCTATCTTTATAAGTTCTTAATAAAAAATTATACTTTCACTCCTTCTTTGACTTAAAAAATTTTTATTTCAATCCCTACACTATATCTTCATTATTTTTCTCTCTTTCTTTACACCAACTTAATTTCCACCTTCTCTTCTTTCTTTTTTATATTGCTAAAAGAGAGTGAAGGAACCCATGGGGCACCAACGATTTAAGGGGGGTTTTAACTTTTAAGTCCTCATCATCCCGCTATGAAACCTCACAGGATGGAATAGGATATGGGATGCCATAAAAAAGAATCCATCAAATATTATTTTAAACTAGTACGTACATATATTAATTAACAGTTAAATTTGTATATAGAATTGAAAATAATAATAATATAAAAATAATTTAATTTCTTATGATTATAATTTAATTTTACTTAACTTTTTAATACAAGAGGACTATGTATAGCAAACATATCCCTGCAAAAAGTGAATCTATTTTAAAAGATTCCAAATTAAATCTCATTCTAACATAAGTGATGGAACGTTCGCTGGCTTACGTGCATGTGAAATTGTTGAATGTTGGGTAGACTCTGTAAAATCATGGAAGAGAAGTTTAGTTTCTTCAAGAGCAGTAAATGGGTCCACTAATTTATTTTGGAAAAGAACTGTGAAGCTGGTGAGGGACACAAACTGGACGTGGGTTAAAGGATAATGAATGTAGTCTTTAATTATATTGCTAACTAAATTGATGGTTTGGTCCTCCGGAAAGAAACTGGACGTGGATGTGGATTAATGTTGAATCACCAAACTCATCCTCAAAAGCTAACTTGTAAGAGGAAAAAAAAAAAACTAAACTCCTTAAGAATTTTATCGAGTATCTCTTCCTATCAGATATGAGACTTTATATCTCTAATTAATACTCTCCTTCAAGTCCTAAGGTGTTCAGTGGGCGGTTTGGGATTATTTTTTATAAAAAAATTAGTGCATTTATCGGTTTAAGTTAATAAAGTCAAACCAAACCTAAACCAAACTATAAACGAGCGGTTCGGTTTGGCGGTTTGAGACTTTTATGTTATCAAAATTACATATTTAAATTTATTAATAAAAAAGTATAGTAATATTTCATTTACTTATAATATACAATCAAATTAGTTCTAAAATTATATTTTTAGATTGGCTAAATTTAATCTAACTTTCTAAAAACAAATTTTAAACCTTATTAAGTTTTTGGGGTGTCCATTTTGCTGATGTAATGAGTATTTTGGTGTATTGGATTTACTGATGTACTGAGTTTTTGTGGTCCATTGTTCTCCTAAAATGGATTACTGATGTGAAAAAAATTAAGTCTAGTCAGAATTGTTGGTCACATAGGATGACACGTCATAAAAAACCGTCCAAAAATTGACGGTGTTAGCTAAAAGTCTGACATTGGGAGAAACACAAAACGTTAGGGGTACAATTGACAGCAAAAAAACGTTAAGGGCGAAAGTAACAGGACCCCCAAACATTTAGGACAAGAAAAGTACTTTTGCCTTTTTCTTTTCAATTGTGACTTGACTTTTTTTAATTATTCTCAGCTTGTGTTCTTTTTTTGAGTCTCATAGGCTTTTTTTTTAGCTTATATTCCTTCTTTAATCTCAAAGGTCACATTTTTTTTCTTCTATTTTTTTATTGGAGTTTTTTTTTCCACATATTGGATTTGGATTGTCATGGGTTGTGAGACCATTGAGTTATGATACCATGTTGAAACTCAAGAGACCTGAGAAACTTATCCTCAAAAGTTCATTCAAGGAGAAAGAACCAAGTTCCTTAAAAACTCTATTGACTATTGAGTATTTCATTTTATCATATGTAAAATTTTATATCTGAAATAGTTAAAAATTGACAAGATTTGTTGATAATTGTGTTTTGTGAGTCTTGTATTTGATGTAATATTTGTAAGTAATTGTTATTTTACAACACCAATGAAAAAAATATACATAATAATATACAAAATTAGCATCCAACATATACTAATGTTCGTATCGTCTACTTTTTCTATTTGTATAATTACTCACAAATAGAAATTAAATTTGTATTATATTTAACTTCTTATTTAGTTATCCCACGGGATGTATAGTGTGAGATGTTTGAAAAAAAAATGTAATATTAAATTTAAGACAAATTTGAATTGAAAAGATGTTTATGTGGATACCTTGCTTTTTTTGAAATTTAAGATGTCTTTGCAAACCTCCCTTGCTTACACACTCCCCTTCCATAGTTTAGATATTTAAGGGTAAATAAAATGAGTTGGTCTTAAATTGGTTCGGGGTCACAACTTGATATGGTATCACTATATCGATCGCGGGATCCTCCAATCGATTGATTTGTTGTAGCTGTTTCAATATCATCCAATCATTACCTTTGACGGATTACAATTACGCATGTGGTCCAGTCCCAACCTAAAAGACCTAAATACCCCTAGAAGAACACTATAAATAAACGACCTCGTGCTACATGTATGATATTGAATCCTATTTGATTTTTTTTTATACTCTCACATACCTTACTGACTTGAGCGTTGGAGTTCAACCAGGGGACCATTCCTCGCCGTGATTCCACCTACAGGTCATTGGAGACATTAAGAAAGACTCGGAGATTCACCACAACCACAATATTATAAATATTATACAAGTTCTGGGTCACAACCATTTGATAGTTTAGATATGTAATTGTGCAAGTATATTTATTTTTAATATACAATAATGTTATAATTATTATACAAGTTCTGAGTCACAACCACAATGTATTTCCAACAAAAGGTTGTAGCCAACTAGCTATAGTTGAAAACTTGAAGGCTGTGTTTGGTTAAAAAAATGTGGAAGTGAAATTGAAATTAGAATTGGTGAGATGGAATTAGAATTGAAAAATGTGTTTGGTATGAAAAAATGAAATTGAAAGTTTGTAAAAGAATGTGAGGTAAAAAGACTAATTTATCCTTTAATAAATATTAAATAATTATTTTTTTATAATAATAGTAACTAATTATTTTTCTTTTAATTTTATTTTTTAATATATAATTAATTTTTTATATTCATTAAATAATTAAAAAAACATTAATTATTTAATATTGATTAAATAAGAGATGGGAACTGAATCTAATAGATATGATTTATATAAACTTAACTTGATTAAACTAGCACTATGTATAGCAAACGGTTGAGTCTATGATGCAACTTGTTGCATGCATGCAATATAATTTCGGCCAATAGAATTGTGACACTTGCTATTTTGTTGCATCATTCAAAGTAATTAGATCACATCAATGGCTACAATTATGTCACATAACCCATTGCATAATACAACAAATTGTATCATAAGCAAACATATCACTGCAAAAAGTGAATCTATTTTAAAAGATCCAAATTAAATAACATAAGTGATGGAACGTTCGCTGGCTGATATAAATATAACCTGCACTGCCGTACGATGCATGTCAAATTGTTGAATGTTGGGTAGACTCTATAAAATCATGGAAGAGAATATAAGTTTCTTCAAGAGCAGTAAATGGGTTTATTGGTGAGGGACAGAAACTGGACGTGGGTTAAAGTATAATGAATGTGTAGTCTTTAATTACCGAGTAAATTGATGGTTTGGTCCTCGGAAAGAAACTGGGGATAAAAGTTCAATGGTATCGTACTATTGAACTTCAGTACATCTCTTCAATTATGTAGTGCCACTTGTTAATATTAATAATAACTCACATTAATTAGGGCCCACCTTGAATGGTTTAGGGACCAACTGATTGAAGGGATGTACTGAAGTTCAGTACTACCGTACCACTGAACATCTACTCAGAAACTGGACGTGGATGTGGATTAATGTTGAATCAGGAGAGCCGGGGAATTCATCCTTAAAAATTAACTTCTAAGAGAAAAAAACTAAATTCTTTAAGAATTTTATTGAGTATCTTATCTTATCATATATGAGACTTTATATCTCTAATACTCTCCCGCAAGTCCTATGGTTTTCGGCGGGCGGTTTGAGCAATTTTTGGTGAAAAATTAATGCATCTATCGGTTTAAGTTAATAACATCAAACCAAACTATAAACGAGCGGTTCGGTTTGTCTGTTTAAGACTTTTATGTTATCGAACTTACATATTTAAGTTTATTAATAAAAAATATAATTTTATTCAATATAAATAATAAATAAGTATAATAATATTTCATTTACTTATAATATACAATCAAATTAATTCTAAAATTAAATTTTTAGATTGACTAAATTTAATCTAACATTCTAAAAATAAATTTTAAACCTTATTATTTAGAAATTCTAACATAATATGTACATATATATATATATATATATACACACACACATATAAGTGTATACGGTTTGGTTTGGTTTGGTTTTTCGGCATACCAAACTAAACATTGATCAATTTTGTTCGGTTTGTGCTAAGTTCGGTTTTGTTTGGTTCAAGTGCGTCGGTTTTGTTCGGTTCTGTACACCCCAAGTCCAGTTGATTTTTTTTTTCTTTGACAAAAGTACATTTCATGCCCCCAACGTTTGGGTCCTGTCACTTTCGCCCCTAACGGTTTTTTGCTGTCAATTGTATACCTAATGTTTTGTATTTCTCCCAATATCAGTCTTTTAGCTAACATCATCAATTTTTGGACGATTTTTTATGACGTGGCATCCTATCAGATATGAGACTTTATATCTCTAATACTCCTCTTCAAGTCTAACTAATTTTTTTTCTTTTCAGTTGTGAGTTGACATTTTTTTTTCATTATTCTTGGCTTGTGTTTTTTTAGTCTCAGACGCCTCTTTTTTCCTTTTAGGCTTATGCTCTTTTTTTTAATCTCAGAGGCCACATTTTTTTTCTTCTGTTTTTTTATTGGGTTTTCTTTTTTTACATTTTGGATTTGGATTGTCATGGGTTTTTTTTTCCAAATTTTTATCATATTTTTTATCTCTCCTAATTTTTCTCTCTATCTCTTTCCTCAATTTTTTTACCGTAATTTCCTATATTTTACAATACTTTGCTCTACAATATTTTTTACCGTACTTTAGATTTATTTATACTAAAAGTACCCGAATCGTTGGATATAAATATATTAGTGTATAATACAAGTATATATTTTAATACTTAAGATCACACTCATCAATAATTTTGTCCATAATAAATTAGTTTATCTCCGCTATAGTTTCGAGGCACTATGGTCGAAAGATGTAAAAGATATAGATATAAGCTTTTTTTTAAGGACAGATTAAAGTATTATTTAAGAAAAAAACTTTTGGTCAATTTTCTTATGTTTATTATATCAAAATATGCCTCTTCCATTTTATTAGACCGTAATATTATAGATGATTTACAATCTGTCAATTATTTGATCTATTTTGATATGTGTGTTAAAATATATATATATATATATTTTAATTTAAGATGATATACATAGATCTCAAAATAAATCTAATGACTAATAATTGGTGAGTTCTCTAGCATTTTATAGCTCCTAATAGTTACTCTTTTGTAAAAGACAAGCTTTTATTGCAATCCAAGAATTTGTTGTGAGGGATGTGTTTTTAGGGATCGTTTGCTTACATAAGAAATTATGTAATCGTAGACGTAATCCGTTTATATTTTTTTAATTAAACATACTTTATTTTTTGTAATATGATATATATTTTTTTCCTTATTTTTTTACCCACTTTATTTCATTCTCGTTTTTAATATAAGGATAAAATAAATAGTTATTTTACCCAGTACTTTTATTCCATTCATATCACAGTCACATCACATTCTCATTTCTTCCAACATTATCTTTCTGATTCTCATTCTCTCAAACATTTCACTAACCAAACATACTCTTATATATCATCACTTAAACGCTGTTTGATTTTTTTTAATCTAAATTTTAGTGAAATTTTTTACAAAAGTTTGTTGTTAAAAATGTGATTCACTTGTATTATACAGATTCCTTTTGTTAGGAATGAACTAATAATTTTAACTCAGCAAATTCAATGTCGTCTTAATATCCCAGAAACCGCATTACCAAATAGTTTAAAGTATAAGCAACGTACACACACACAATATATATATATATATATATATATATATATATATATATATATATATATATATATATACTTTTAATAATTATATTGCTTATTATTTTAAAAATGACATAATTATACATTACTAAAATATTAAATATATACAAATTAAATGATTATGGATCGGATAGAATAAAGCATGATTAAATAGATACATATACAGTGGAAACAAAGATATACGTGATTAGTTACGTTGTTTGTATACAATCGATAAATTGAAAACTTAGATCCAAGTTTAAGTGGGTAGAACATGCAAAGAATACATAGAAATTTATGTCCACACATTAAGAAAATATATAGATCACTAATAATTCACTATTTTATCATACATATAGTTAAGTTATTAAGACCAAATCGTCAGCAAATCATTATTAAGGCAACACACAAAAGATTCTTTTGTTTAATTACAATTCCTCTAATTAAAGTGATAATTAATCCTTCGATCGGCAAATAACGACATATAACTAGAATTTCTGATTAATTGTTCATCAGTTTTCTACTATATGTTTGATCATCTAAATCTCTCTTTTGAATATAAATATTAATATATTGGAGCAACTATTAGAAAATAAAATTAAATAATCTCATAATCTGACACGAGCATAAAGAAATTATATTTTATATATAGTCGCATTTGAATCGTATACTTTTTAAAGAAGGTACAAAAACAATAAAAAGAAGTTAAACCACCACATCAAAGAAATTAAGTAGTATATATATAGTATTTGAAACTTTTATAATGCACTGGATTTGTAGGATTTTTCTATTCAATTTATTCTATTTGTTCAATTAATATGACTTAAACTTATTGAGATCTCTCGTAATTCCATCAGTACATCAATTTCTTGACAGTAGCATTTGCAATTAGATTATGTGAGACGTTGAAGTATATATGTGAGCTGAGCCATCTCCTTGATAGTTGATCGTCAAAGCAGAACAATAAGTTAGAGAAGACACAATCTGCTTCGCTTAAGCAAGTGTTGGGGGTTCGAATCCCACCTTGTGTATGCAGCAATCAATTGGCCAGCGGCAAACCCTTAAATGGAGCTCAGATCCGCGGAAGATTAGTCCTTAGCCTGTCGGGCTGGGAGATACCTTGGGAAACCAAAAAAAAAATAAAAAATTAGATAACCCACAAACTCACTTAGTCACACTTCACAACCACTTCATTTTTCTTGGTTGTATTTAATGGTCTCATAGCCCTCTTTATAATATATATAGAGCTTGAGTATGGAGCATATATAGTCGGTGTTACGAGTAATCAGATTATATGACAACATGATAGGATCGTTGTATGTCTCAATTTGAATTGCAGGTTGTGCCTCTTTCTCTGAATTGGATTAGGGTCAAACATTCTTATCATAGAATGACCCCATACACTCAAATAAAAATATGACTAGATTTAATTATGTGCAGTGTTATCAAATTGACAATTTCATTATGTATATGAAAACAAATTTTAATAGTTTTGATTAGTGCTAATTCAAAATATAATTATTTTAACAAAATAATTCCAATATCTCTTAAATTAGTAATTAATAATGTGACAAATAATTCAATCTCGATTGTAATTTTATTTTTAAAAGATGAAGTTATAAGTGAAAGTGTATTAATTCTAAATTGAGGGGTCACTCTTATAATAAACGTCCTTGCATCAGTGCGAGTTGTTCGTTTATTTTGGTGGATTATCTTTTCCATTAGTTTAATTTTATATTGATTATTTATATTTTAAAAATTCTAAATTAGCGATCTACTTAATAATCAATTAAATATATATTTTAGAACATCAATTATATATTTTTTAAATCAAGCAATTTTTTTAATAAAAGACATCAAACTTCCAAGATTTTTTAAAAGATATTTAGGGTGTGTTTATTAGTAAGAATGAGCAAGATAATATTTGAGATAATCCAGCATTCTAAATACCATACAAATCTTAATTTTTACAACATGATAAAATTATATTTTTGTCTTTACTTTTTTACTTACTTTTATTATATTTCCATTTTTAATATAAGGGTAAAATAATTATTTTATTCACTTTTATTTCATTCACATTTCATCATACCACATACTATTTTTTTTCAAGATTTTTATTCTCATTTTCATTCTTTTCAACATTCTTTAAAATAATGACAAAACTTATATATTGCTTACATACTTTTGATAAGGTTGACCAATTAAAAAAAAAGACATGTGTCAATTTTCTTCTCAAAAGTGACACATGTCTTTTTTCAATTGGTCACCTTACCAAAAACATGTAAACAACAACACATAAATTTTTTCCTTAAAACAAACTAGCCTTATATATTTTTTTCAGTTCTCAAAAAAATATAAATATATATATTGTCCCATTTCTTTGTTGATGTGTTGTAATTTGGTGATAAGCTGCAATTAATAGTGGCACGCAAATTAATGTGATTCTTTTGAATTCCAAGAATATTAATTGAACCTATTGCTTCATCTTTCATCAACAAATGATTCGTGATAGCATTTCATAAAGTTTCGAAATTGATACTTGTATATAAAAAATTTATGTTAGAAGAGTTTTATTCCGTAATCTCAATTAACTCGAACATAATTATCTCTAATAAAATAAATACATGTGAGAAACAAAATAAATTACTTCATCGTTAGATTTTTATTTAATAAGAAGGTGAAATTATGAAAAATTCAATCTTTTACCGGATAAAACTTCGCATAGACAAAAATTGATTGATTTTGTTACCCTCCAAGTAAAAAGAATTAAAAATAAAAATGAACGAAGCATAATATAAGAAGACAAAATAAGTTCTAGGTGTGGAAAGAATCTTACGTACTTTATAGTATATAATATGGCTAAAACGTATTTTGATCTTTTATATTTTATTTAAATTTTATTTTAGTTTTTTATATTTTAAAAGTTTAAAATTGTTCTCTATAATTTTAAGTTAGTCCAAAATAAGAAGGTTTTTTTTTTGTCTAACACTATTAGTTTTTTCCGTTAAATGCCGACCTAAAATACTAGCATGGACCAAAACTCTGATCTCGTCACCATTCAAAGTCAGTAGCTTAGATGAAGAGAACATGGGAGCAACATAATTGTGTGAGAGATAGATAGTGAGAGAACAGTAGCTTATATGAAATATTTAATAAAATAATATAGAATAAGAGTAGGAGATGGAAGATTTCTAATTACTATAAATAATATTAAAGTGATAAAAGAAACAAATTAATACTCAACGTATCACGTATGTTGTGAGGGGGAATGAAGAGGACGTTGATTGATGAGTTTGGTAGTTGAGAGAACTTAAAGCCAAATCCTTATAATATTATTGTTCTGACTTCCGAGATAAGAGAAAGGTGCATCATATATAATTATAAGTTATAACATATATTTACCAATGTAGCAAATTATATATTTAGTTTCACGTGATACATGCATGATACAAGTACGCATAGACTAATTAACATTAATTTATCTTGAATCTCAAAAATTACTGTGCAAATAATACAGATCTAAAGTGAGCTACAAAATAATATAAAATCTTTAAAAAAAAGGTTAAAATACTATTTTGGACCTCAATGTTTGCATGAAGTTTAATGTTGGTCCTCAATGTTTTAAAAGTTTAATGTTGGTCCTCAAAGTTTTTATTTTTGGTTGATTTTGATCCTCGAGCATAACACCGTTAACTATTTGTCGTTAAATAATGACGTAGCATGCTTATATAGCACACCCTCTCTCCTACATGTCATATTTTAATGACGTGGCATGACACATCACCGCTACGTCACCCCAAATGATGATGATATATAATGATGCTGATGAAGGAGAGAAAATGATGATGTGGCAATCTGGGGTGACATGGCAGTGATGTGTCATGCCACTTCATTAAAATATGACATGCAGGAGAGAAGGTGTGCCATATAAGCATGCCACGTCATCATTTAACGGCAAAAAGTTAACGATATTACGTTCGAGGACCAAAATCGACCAAAAACAAAAACATTGAGGACCAACATTAAACTTTTGAAACATTGAGGACCAACATTAAACTTCATGTAAACATTGGGGACCAAAATAATACTTTAGCAAAAAAAACAAATACTTTATTGAGAGCCAGACCATAAAATTAAAGTCCCCATCGGCCAACGGCCAACCACACATATCACATAATATAATATTACAAGTACGTATACTTACGTAGTTGATGAATCACAATTCTTTTATTTTTTGCCGGAGTGAATCACAATTCCTTAATTAATCACCTATTTGAAATTGCAATGGAATTTTTTTTAACTAATTAAGCAGCAGGTGGAGGTTTGATGTTGAGAATAGCCTCAACCACCCTATCCATATTCTGATACGAAGAACCACCCGGCTTGGTGGCTTCCTCCGCCTTCCTCTTCCATTCCAAAGCCTTCTCCCTCATCTGCTTCCCCTTATTCTCTCCCTCCATCACCTCCACCACCAATCTCCTCACCTCCTCCCTCTCCACCACGGGTCCCACCTCCACCCCTATCCCCCACTCCACGCACGCATACCGGCAATTCGTCTGTTGCTCCGCGAAGAACGGCCAGCACACCACCGGCTTCCCCGCGCACACGCTCTCCACCGTGGAGCTCCAGCCGCAGTGCGTCAAGAACCCCCCTACCGCTGGGTGGTTCAACACATCCTCTTGTGAGCACCAGCTGGCTATCATTCCCCTCCCTTCCGTCTCCTTCTTGAACTCCGATGATAGCACCACTGACCCACCCTCCACTAGGTCCGGTCGTATCACCCATAGGAAGGGGCGCTTGCTGGTGGCCAACCCCCACGCGAACTCCGCCAACTGGTCGGACGACATGGTGGTGATGCTGCCGTAGTTGACGTACAACACGGACGCCGGGGGTTGGGTGTGGAGCCAGCGGAGGACGGAGGAGTCCTCTTTCCAGAGGTTGGAGCCTATGGAGGAGAGATTTTGGTTGTTGGTTTGGCGGAGAAGGAGTGGGAGTGGGCCCACGGTGTAGATGGGGGCAGACAGCACGGAGGACATGTAGTCCAATGAGGACTTCTCCAAGTCGTCGAAGGTGTTGATGACTACGATGGAGGCTTTATGGGCGTTTTCGATCTCTCCTATGAAGAAGTTGAGCATTATGTCTTGTGGATCTGTGGTTCTTATAAAGCTGGGGATGTCCCTCAGACGAAAGTTGTGGATTTTTGGGATCCAGTCCACCTTGGTTTCTAAGTAACCGTTTGTCACATCGCTCTCATCTGCATTTAATTTAATTATTCAATTTTAATCACCTCCACAACAAAAAAAGAAAAAAATAGCACATACATGATACATGTATATAATTAATTACGTAGGTGGACGTACCTTTGAGTGGAACGATTCCCTTATCTAGGAGGTAGCGATACTGGTAATATCCCACAAAGCCACATGAACTGGCAGTCCAGAAGAGGACACTTGGAATGCCTAGAATGTTAGCCGCCTTGACAGAAAATGTCATGACTCCATCGGAAACAACACAGGTAACGGGAGGGACAAGGCCAGCGGAAGCAGATTGTTTGAGGCTAGCCATGAGGTCGAGAAAAGGAGGAAGGCAGGTGTGTCTAGTGGAATAGCAGAGAGAAGGGACGTGTTGGGTGGCGTCGGCGTCGGAGGGAGGGAGGCCGTCGGGGATGGTTACGTAGCGAAAGTCAGGAAGGCCATCGAGGGCGTTGGGACCCCTGGATCGGAGGAGGCGTTTGTGGTTGAACTCAGTATTGACGTAGGTGATGTGGAAGCCTTTGGAGTGAAGGACTTTGGCTAGCTTTGTCATTGGGTTCACGTGGCCCTGTGCTGGGTAAGGGACTAGCACCGCATGGGGCTTCCCTACATCTGAAATTGAACCCATCTCCCTCTCATGTATCTCTGCCCTTCTCTCTGTTTGTGTGTCACTGTGACTGTGTGAGAATGTGGGCTTAAGAGTGATAGCTACTTAATTTTATAGATGGAAGAATGACATTTTAGATATTATTTTATTTATTATTATTTTTTTGGTTAGATATTATTTTATTTATGGCATGTGGGTTCTTTCAATTCTCTCTCTCTCCTCACTACTAGTCAACATTGAAATATGAGTAGTGATGGGGCGGGCACACCAAGGATGTTCAACAAGAAACCAAATTTCATAAAAACTAAAAACTAAAAAGTAATTGGGTACAGTAAGTCCTACTCCTTTTTCATTTTTTATTTTTATTAATTTTGAAAAGAAAAAAATATATATAATATTTATTATATTTTTTTAATTTCATATGATTTGATATAATTATAATTTTTTTTATTTTAATATATGAGATAAAATAGTCATTTTAATACATTTTCATTCCATTTCATTACTAAACACATCAAATACATTCTGTTTCTATTTCTACTTAATGAACGTGCCCTAAAGAACTCGGTCTTTGCCTCATTTGTCCATTAATATATTATGTTAGACTGTTTTTTAATTTAGATTTAAGAAATTATAAATTTTATTAAAAGAATAAAAAATATAAATCTAAAGAAATTAAAAATCTACACAAATTGGACTTATACCAGGAATAATTTAAGACTATTTTTTTAGGAATTTATGTAAAGTTTTAAATTTTTTGTATTTATATCTTTCATACTCTAAATATTTTTTAGTAAAATTTACAATTTCTCAAATTTATATAAAAAATAAAAATAATAAAACAAGAAAAATTAACATACTAATACATAAAAATATCTATTCAGTTACCTTACTACTATGCCTACTTACAAAAATACAAACTTACAATTTCTCTTTCATAGCTCACACCACATGTATTTGAGATATTTTGTTGTTTTATTGGTAAGGATTGTGTCAAAATGAGTCACTTCACTGATATCAACAATCTAACATATTATAGATTATATTCTATTTAGGCATTTGCATATGTATATAAAAAAAAAATTAAACCAAATTTAGCAATTTTTTAAAATTATCTATAGATTTATATCATTTTTATTGTGCACCTCTAAAAACGTCATTCGTGAGGACGTTTTGTTGATTTTTTGACTAGAAAAACGTCGGTGAGGGCGTTTTTCTAGTAAAAAAATTAACAAAATGCCCTCAGGTAAAAACGCCCTCACTGATGGCGTTTATAGGGTTGACCATTTGACCCTATAAACACCCTCACTGAGAATGTTTTTCTTTCCAAAAAATCAACAAAATGCCCTCACGGATGGCGTTTTTGGGGTGCACAGTAAAAATGGTATAGATCTGTAGATAGTTTTGAAAAGTTGCTGAATTTGTGTATAAGTTTTTTTTTGGTATATACCCATGCAAATACCATTCTATTTAATATAAAATAATTTATAATTTTTTAAATTTTTGTTTACAAAGCAAACCCTGTTCTAACAAAACCCACCGTAAATTATAAGCTCAAAATGAGACCGGTTAAAATATCTTTTTAAAATATGCGAAATATTTTAAAATGTCATCCAACCCATTTTGATTTTTGACAAGCCTGCAAGTATGTTTTAAAAGATTTATTTCATAACCAAATCCTACATACATTTCAAAAACTTAATGAATTATATTAAGATAAATATACTCACATACCTTAATTAGCTTACATATGCTCATCACGTGACAATAGTTACGTGAATAAAATTAACAAAAAATTCAATATAATATATTTGTTTTTATAATTGTTTTTTTAACTGTATTTTTTTCATTAACAAATTCTCTAAAAGAGTTGGATTTAGTTCGAGTAAAATAACACTTTGGTCTTTTTTAGATGACACTTTTTTCAATTTAGTCCTTCTTAGATGTCCTTTTTTAATTTAGTCCTTTCTAGATTAGTCCGTTATCAATTTGGTCCTTCCATCAAAATTATTAAGTATTAACAGAGTTTGTTGAGGTGGACAATTTGAGTTAACTTTATAATTTTGAAACATTAATAGGGTTTTTCTAGTGTAATTATTTTGGGATAATTTTTGTATTTTTCACAAATTATAAATGAAACACTGATACCCTCATTTAAAATTAATCCCCTCGTTTCTCTTCTCCAAATCGCAGATCTATGGCACTCAAGAATGCTGAAATTTAGTATTAAAAAGATAATTTAGTTTCTTTGGTGCTACCATGCTATTCTATCCTTCTCCACAAAGAGTTAGCAACCACTATTACTCCTGCAAATCCCAATCAATAATTCAATATTCTGCAACAACATCATAGATCTCGTCACAATTTGTACATATATACAAATAAAGCATTTTTGATAAGTTCAAAGCATAATCGAACCACAAAACAAAAACTGTTCCATCCCTGCATCATATTTGTAAAATAAAAAGAAAACGAAATCTTTCCCCATGGATTTTTCCAGGACTTTACTTCAAATTTCTGCGTTTGCTTGTCGGAGAAGAAGAAGATGACGGTAGGGGCTGGGATTTCTGTTGCATATGGCAACTTGATGGTTTTGGGGAAGAAGGTGCTCAATCATGTTCACGAAAACAACGTCGTTTCGCCTCCATCATCATTGTCGTCATCGACTGGATCTGTGCTTAATGGG
Source organism: Senna tora (assembly GCA_014851425.1). Classification (NCBI taxonomy): domain Eukaryota; kingdom Viridiplantae; phylum Streptophyta; class Magnoliopsida; order Fabales; family Fabaceae; genus Senna; species Senna tora. Next base: position 31,313,083 of record CM026272.1, on the reverse strand, counting down.
GCTTTCCTCGGAGTTTCTTCCGATCGAAAGGGAAGCCGTAGAGTCTTCCCCATCAAAGAAGAGAGGTGCGATTTCGATTTGGAGAAGAGAGGAAGAGATATTAATTTCAAATTACAATTTGTGAAAAATACAAAAATTATCCCAAAATAATGACACTAAAAAACCCTATTAATGTTTCAAAATTATAAAGTTATCCCAAATTGTCCACCTCAGCAAATTCTGTTAATAATTTTGACGGAAGGACCAAATTGATAACCCTAATCTAAGAATGACTAAATTAAGAAAGGAAAGGATCAAATTAAAAAAAGTGTCATCTAAAAAGGACCAAAATGATATTTTACTCGATTCAGTTCTATACATCAATAATTCAATTTCTGTATAGAGAGTAGACAGTAGCTAGTAGTAGCTAGAGTACAGATAGCTATCGTGTTTGTCATATTTGACGTTTTAAATTATTAGAGTTGAGTCAAGGTCTTGAATTTTTTTAAAAACATTTCAACGAGAATAATTAAATTCACAATATCGAGACCTGTTTAAATGATGTTACGTCGCATACCACTTGAATTTTGCTTAAGTAGATCTTAGGCCCTACTCATAGGGCAATAAATTAGATAGAGAAAAACACACATGTGATATAAATTTCACATGTTAGTGCTTAGTAGTTAATGAGTTAATGTGAGGTCCAAGCATTATCTTTTTTTTGTCTTTATTGTGTTATGCTATACAATTTTCTTTTTCGTGAAATTACGCTATACAATTTAACATTCATGTGCGTGTATCCTTTTACACCTGATTTCCTTTCCTCGTTCGCAGGTCCAATAATAACACTAACTTAGCCATTAGCATTATTTAATTTATTCCTTATTACTCCCGGCAAATATCCCAAATTCATGCAATCAAAACCACACATTTTAGCTGTCATGGCCAATATAACAAGATAGACATGTCTCTATTGTATATCCATTCCACACACACCCATAAAAGAAGAAAAAAAGGGGGAAAAGAAAAGTCTATATATATATATATATATATTTTTTTTTTTTATGTAATGTAATGCCCATAAATACTAATATATCTTTCTCCCCTGTCCCAACCAAGCTCCAAAATATATTTTTCAAGCATGAATGAGTGGCCTATATGTGGATCCTCTGCGCATATATAAAGACACATACTTATTCAAAATATATTCAGAATATTACCATTCTCTCTGTTTGTGTGTCACTGTGACGGTGTGAGATGTGGGCTTATGAGTGATAGCTACTTAATTTTATAGAAGGAAGAATGATATTTTAGATATTATTTTATGTATGGCATGTGGGCTCTTTCAATTCTCTCTCTCCTCACTACTAGTCAACATTGGAATATGAGTAGTGATGGGCCGGCACAGTACAATTACGAGAACCGAATCACTCTTTCATCTTCTGATTAGTATGTCAGGTTTTTTTTATTGTTTTATTTTTATTTTTACTTAAATTTAAATAATTATAAATTTTATTAAAAAAATAAGTGATATATACACAAAAAATTAAAAATTTACACCATTCGGAACTTACTACAATGGATTTAAAGACTATTTTTATTAGAAACTAAAAAATTAATCCTTAATTCATTCAAAGTAAATTTTGAGTTATGTAAAATTTTTAAATTTTTTTATATTTATATCTTTCATATTCTATATATTCTTTAATAAATTTTACAATTTTTTAAATTTAAATGAATAAAAGTAAAAATAAAAATCTAACATACTAATACCAACCAAAAAAAAATATCAAACACTGGATCCGTTATCTTACTGTTATGCCTACCTTCAAATTCCGTTATCTTATTGTTACGCCTACCTACAAACTTACAATTTCTCTCTCATAGCTCACATCATATGTATTTGAGATATTTTTGTTGTTTTATTAATTATTGGTAAGGATTGTGTCAAAATGAGTCACTTCACACATATCAACAACTTAACATATTATATATAAATTTTATAGATGATGTAAAATACTATTTAGTTTTTGAATTGTTGGTTAAATTACTACTTAGTACCTGAATTTATCAAAAATACTATTTAGTCCCCAAAATTTTTAATTTTGTCAACTATTTAGTCCCCAAACTTGGCAAAAATACTATTTAATCACTGAATTTGTAACTCTGTCAACTATTACGGATAACAGCCAGGAGACTAAATAGTTGACAGAGTTGCAAATTCGGTGATTAAATAATATTTTTGCCAAGTTTAGAGATTAAATAGTTGTCGTAGTTACAAATTCAAGGACTAAATAGTATTTTGTCAAATTTAAGAACTAAATAGTTGACATAGTTAAAAAATTTGGGGATTAAATAGTAATTTGATAGGAACTTTTTAACAAATTCTCTAAATTAAAAGAGTTGGATTCAGTTCTATACATCAATAATTCAATTTCTGTGTAGAGGGTAGACAATAGCTAGCTTACAGATCGCTATCGTGTTTGTCATATTTAACGTTTTTAATTATTAGAGTTGAGTCAAGGTCATGGATGCTTGTATTCATTTTTTTTAAAACTTTTTTTATCATAATAATTACTCCCTCTTGTTCACAATATCTGCTCCGTTGGATAGGTACGTACAGACTAAGAAAATTATTAGTTTACTTTAAACTTAAAAAAATATAAGATAAAAGGACTGAATTACCTTTATTTATTCTTTCTTATCTTCAAAGGATACTTATTACTTGTTCCTTAAATTTAGAGAGTATAAGAGAGAATAGGTAGGAATAAAATTGTAAATAAATAATTAATGCTATCTTGATTTTGTAAAATAACAGATATTTTAAAACTTTGAAATTCTCCCACTCATACAAATATTATGAACTAGAGGAAGTACATTCATAATATCTCAAATTCAAAACTTATTTAAGCCATATTGTTTATAACTTATCTTGCCGAACTGATATCCAACCATTTTACATCTTGCGCTCTGCTCATAGGACAATAAATTGGAGAGAGAAAAACACACGTGATATAAATTTCACATGTTAGTACTTGACGAGTTAATGTGAGGTCCAAGCATTATTTTCTTTTGGGCTGTTCATTTTTGCAGCTGTCCATAGGAAACGACGTTGATTCACATCATTCTCAATCTCAATCTCCCAATATCTGGTGACAGAATCACTGAGACACCATTCACAAGGTCAGGCCTTATGATTCACAAGAAGGGTTTTTTTTGCTGTTGGCTAGCCCCTAATTAAGTAAACTCATATAGTTGTGGAGACATAACAGTGATGCTTCCAAAATTTACATAAACCATGGATTTGGGTGGATTGGTTTGGAGCCATTTGAGGCATATATTCAGTGTCTTCTTTCCAGTTTCCATAGATCTAGAACCCAGAGATGCCAAGTGTGAGGTTTGGTTCAGAAATGATGGAGAGGGCCTGTGTTGTAAAGAGAAGTGAAAATAATGGAGGAAGTTAATTAAGAGCTTACATTATTTTGTCTCACCTTCAAAGTTCTAACTCATTAAATGTGTTGAAAACTTGAAATTAATGGCAGAGGCTCACATATATATGAGCTCTTTCCACTTCTCCTTCGAAAATATGCCAACTTTTTTGTTGTACATTTTCACTATATTCACTTTTTTTCTTCTCATTATCGCATATTTTATAAAATTTATTTATTATATATTATTGGAAAATATATATTGACTAAATATTCAAAAACTATTATAATATATATATATATGGATGTCATGTAGGACACTTTTATGGGATGAAGTTAGATCACGAGATGCGATATCTTAATTGAAGAAAAAAAGCCACCTACTCCCACTAATAAATCCTAACATGCTTCCATATAGAAATTTGGAATGCCAAATTGCCAACGTCAACAACATATATATATATATATATACTTTTTTATTTCAATTTTTTAATTTTACTTTTTGAGACAAAGTATCTTTAGTCTCCGAATTGTTGGAGAAACGACCAAGGGATTAAATAGATGATAGAGTTACAAATTCAGAGATTAAATAGTATTTTTGTCATATTCGAGAACAAAATAATAATTTGACCAACAATTCGAAGTCTAAAAAGTAATTTGTCTCTAACTTTTAATTTTGTTTTATTAGTAAATAATTGTTTGATCTTAACTTTTCTTTTTAATTTTTTTATGGGAAAGATATATAAATATATATTGGAAGTTAGAATTAAGAATTTGACACTTGTTGACAACCTCACAGATAAAGTCATTGGTTTGTGTGTAGATAGCTATTAATTAATTGTGAAGCTGAGAGTTCTGGGCTTCCATAGCTGATACATGGATCATCTTAGGTGGCTGTGGAGATGTCAACAGGCCAAATTCCATGCTTTCATCTGGTATGTGTAACATTAATTTATTGCCACTTTAACTTCCATATTCATTTTCATCTCATATTAAGCATGTACTTAATTATAATCCCACACGTTGTTTCTTCTTTTTTATCATCTACTCGTATTTCCTGCTTTTATTCCTTCTCTCAAGCTAAGCTTCTCCCGTTTCTTTTAATATATATATTATGAAATTCATTATTGCTGTATGATAGTTTTCATACAGTTCATGCTAATAAGTATTCTTAATCAATGTATGCTCAATATGCTCCTCTTGTTATTTAAGTATATATATGTAAATCAACTTCTCTGTGTTCTGTATCCCATCTTTTGCATTTGGTACAAAAAATGGTTTGATTGTTCTACCTATATATCTTTCTTTGGAACTGTGAAATATATTTTGTGTAAATAAATATGATAATATTTTTTTAATAAATACACTTTGACATTTTAATTAGTCATGCATTTAACGGAACGTACAGTAGAGTGTCACAAAATGTGTAAAAATAATTAAAATTATATTATACTTATGTTCTTTAAAAAAATTATATTATACTATTGTTAGGCATGTTTTTTTTACGTAAAAAGATGAGTTTACTGTGTTTGGTAATAAAATTTGAGAATGAGAATAGGAATAAAAATTATTAAAATTATCATTTTACTTCTTATATTAAAATTAAAATATTAAAAAAAAAATTAAAATTGTATCAAATCAAATTAAATAGTATAATAGATATTTTATATTATACACAAAAATCCATAAAAAAAGAAAATGAGTAAGGCCTAGTGAGCCCACCCATTCCATTCTTTTCTCCCACTCATTTTCTAGTAAAAGATCATGTCCAGTAGGCTGCTATATAAATTACACTTTTTTGGTTGGATTTTTTTTAGAGGCAAAATACTATTTAGTCCTCGAATTGTTGGTCAAACTACTATTTCGTCCCCGAATTGTTCAAAAACACTATTTAGTCCCCGAATTGTTCACTCTGTCAACTATTTAGTCCCCGAATTTGACAAAAATACTATTTAGTCCTCGAATTTGTAACTATGTCAACTATTTAATCCCCAAACTTGGCAAAAATACTATTTAATCATCGAATTTGCAACTCTGTCAACTATGTAGTTTACTGACTGTTACCCGTTATAGCTGACAGAGTTGTAAATTCGGTAATTAAATAGTATTTTTGTCAAGTTTGGGGATTAAATAGTTGACATAGTTACAAATTCGAGGACTAAATAGTATTTTTGTCAAATTCGGGGACTAAATAGTGTTTTTGAACAATTCGGGGACTAAATAGTAGTTTGACCAACAATTCGGGGACTAAATAGTATTTTGTCTCTTTTTTTTACATCATCTATAAAAAAATAGGATTAATTTAATATACTTAATTAGTTAATTACTTGAATTTAGATTATAGTTTAATTATAACAACTTTGAAATTGATACGGTATCCTCATATATATAGGACCGATTCCCTTAATTGTCTCGACTTACCTGTCGTTATCAAAGCACTTCTCAAGCCGCCGCACTTTACAAAGGTAGTTACGCTAATGTGACTCCCGCCATTTGGCAGGACCCACAAATGACCATCATACCTTCTAACGAAGTTTATAAATATGCATTAGGCCACTCAGGTATGATCATCGAATTTTCTATATTCTCATTGACTTTCAATAACTGATTTGAGCATCGGAGTCCCTCCACGGGAGTCACATTCCCATCGTGTGTTACTTGCATGTTGTCAGAGTTGGAATCGTGGGGAGAGGAATGAATCAGAAATATAACATTTTATTTTATTTTTGCTTGGGCAAAGTAATGAAATTAGAGTAAATTAACGACGAAACGAAACACCTACGTTTTATTTTTTTTATTAGTAACAGTAGTTTACAAGGAAATGAAAAGGGAAGATGTGAAACCGAAGATCCAACAAGGGAATCATGTTTAGAAATTAGAAATGTTTAAAATCCCAATCACTTGCTGCTTCAGCTCCCCTATCCAGCGAAGGTTTGATGCCACGTTGTCTAACGAGCAACCTTAATTAGCATCCTCCATGATACTAGTGTAGTTCTCTGTAAGTACCCACTGGATATATATTATTTACCTATCATCATCTCTTCACATGTGCTTCTTTTTCAACCACTATCCTATTACTATTATCCTCACTATTCTTTAGTTCCCATCATTCTCTACTCAACGCAGTGATCGATCAACTTCCTGCAAACACTAATGCCTTCAAAACATATATATATGGGAGCAACAAGAGTGAATACATTAGCATAAGACAAAAGTAGCTGGTGTTTTCTATGAGAGAATTAATAAATTAGTGGAGATATTTTTTTTAAAAAAAAAATGAGAGAATTACTAATTTGGTCCTGATAGATACAGATTGTTTTAATTTAGTCATTGAAAGATAAAAATATCTAATTTAATCACTGAAGTTAAAGATTTTTTTTGTTCTAATTTTTTCCTTAAGTGTATATGTGGCTTTTTTTATGGACTAAAAGGATCAAATTGAGATAAAAAATATCTTTTAAAAACTAAATCAGATATTTTCATCTTTTAAAGACTAAATTAGAATAATTTGTAACTTTTAGAGTTAAAAAATTTTAATTTATATGAATATTTAAGTAATAAATTAGTGTCCATAAAAAAAAGATAAATTAGTTAATATCTTTTAAATATGTAATTGTGCAAGTATATTTATTTTTAATAAACAATGTTATAATTATTATACAACAAGTTTAGGGTCACAAGTGAGAACCACAATGTATTTCCAACAAAAGGTTGCAGCTAACTAGCTATGGTTGAAATATGTGAGGGGGATTGAGATTTGAAGATATGGAGCCTGAGAGAACTTAACCTCTCCAAAGCCATTTTTTTTTGGGTGGTACAGGTAGGGGGCCGAAGGCCCAAAAGAACCATAAACAACTAACCCCCCGGGTTTGGAACAAAAGCCACAGTGGAGTCCTTCTGCAGAGCTAATCTAAGAAAGCCTTATAATCTTTTATAAATATTATTGTTTTGATATAAAAGAAAGGTGTAGCCAGCTTATAATTAATTAATTTTCATACAAATATTTGACAATGTACGTAGTCAATTAATATTATTTGAAGTAGCTAGCTAGATATAGTCTCATTTAATTTGACACGCAAGTAGTCACTAACAATATTTATTCATCCTTAATTAACTTTATCATGGGATAAAAGTTTCATATACCACTGAACTTCAGTGTATCCCTTCAATCATATAGTATCATTTGTTAATATTAATAAAAATTCACATTAATTAGGGCTCACCTTGAATGTTTAGGAACCAACTAATTGAAGGGATATACTAAAGTTTAATACTATCGTATCACTAAACATGTACACCTTTACCTGAGTCAATTGTTCAATCTTAAAATTACAAATGATCAAACACAGATTTGATTTTTAGAGTGTCTTTTTTACTAACCAATCAGATGATTTTATTTACAGCCACGAAGTGGACAACGGCCAAACAAACACACAATATATACATATATAGATCAAGAGTGACAGTTGTGTGATTAATTACGTATGTGAGAATAGATATTATTCGACTCATTTATGTGTTACTCTCTCTCTTTATTTTTTATGTGGGTCAGGATAGAATCCAAACTCTTATATGTACAAAGAAATTAAAAAGAAACCCAAGTGGTGTGATTGAGTGGAAGGGACTCATCTATCCTTAACCAAGTGTCAGGGGTTCGATTCTTGTCTTGGCTATGGAACAACTTTAAATTCTTGGGCCAGCTGTCCCACCCTTCGAAATGCCTGCAATTCAGAGAAGGGATTAGTCATTGTGCTCGACGATAGATACCTTGGTCTAGACAAAAAAAATTGAAAAGAAAAGAATTAATTAATTAAGCAGCAGGTTTCATGTTGAGCACCGCCTCTACCACCCTCTCCATATTCTGATAAGAGGAACCACCCGGTTTGGTGGCCTCCGCCGCCTTCCTCTTCCATTCCAAAGCCTTCTCCCTCATCTGTTTCCCCTTATTCTCTCCCTCCATCACCTCCACCACCAATCTCCTCACCTCCTCCCTCTCCACAACGGGACCCACCTCCATCCCTATCCTCCACTCCTCGCACGCATACCGGCAATTCGTCGGCTGCTCCCCAAAGAACGGCCAGCACACAATCGCCTTCCCCGCGCACACGCTCTCCAACGTGGAGTTCCACCCGCAGTGCGTCAAAAACCCCCCCACCGCAGGGTGGTTCAACACATCCTCCTGTGAGCACCAGGTCGCTATCATTCCCCTCCCTTCTGTCTCCTTCTTGAAGGACTCTGATGATAGCACTTCTGAGCCCCCCTCCACTAGGTCCGGTCGTACCACCCATAGGAAGGGCCACTTGCTCGTCGCCAACCCCCACGCGAACTCCGCCAACTGGTCGGAGGACATGGTGGTGACGCTGCCGTAGTTGACGTACAACACGGAGGCGGGAGATTGGGAGTGGAGCCAGTGAAGGACGGAGGAGTCCTCTTTCCAGAGGTTGGAGCCTATGGAGGAGAGACTACTAGTAGTAGTACTATTGTTGTTGAATTGGCGGAGAAGGAGTGGGAGTGGGCCCACGGTGTAGATGGGGGCAGGAAAGACGGAAGAGATGTAGTCCAATGAGAATTTCTCCAAGTCGTCAAAGGTGTTGATGACTATGATGGATGCTTTATGGGCGTTTTCGATCTCTCCTAGGAAGAAGTTGAGCATTATGTCTTGCGGATCTGTGGTTCTTATGAAGCTAGGGAGGTCCCTCAGTCGAAAGTTGTGGATTCCTGGGATCCACTCCACTTTAGTTTCCAAGTACCCGTTTCTCACATCGCTTTCATCTATGTATATACAATTGTGTTAATACATATAATATTTATTTTAAATAAACGAACACATGCATATATATAATGTTACGTATATATACCTTTGAGTGGAATGATGCCGTGATCAACGAGATAACGATACTGGCAATACCCTACAAGGCCACAACAACTGGCAGTCCAGAAGAGGACACTAGGAATCCCCAGATTGTTGGCAGCCTCAACAGAAAACGTCATGGCTCCATCGGAAACGATACATGTAACGGGAGGAACAAGGCCAGCAGAAGCAGATTGTTTGAGTCTACCCATGAGCTGAAGAAAAGGAGCAAGACAGGAGTTGCTAGTGGAATAGCAGAGAGAAGGGACGTGTTGGGTGGCATCGGCGTCGGAGGGAGGGAGGCCGTCGGGGATAGTCTCGTAGCGAAAGTCCGGGAGGCCTTGGAGGGCGTGGGGACCCCTGGATCTAAGGAGGCGCTTCTGGTTGAACTCGGAGATGACATAGGTGATGTGGAAGCCTTTAGAGTGAAGGACCTTCGCTAGCTTCATCATTGGGTTCATGTGACCCTGTGCTGGGTAGGGGACTAGCACCGCGTGTGGCTTGGCCTCATCTGAAATTGGACCCATATTGTTCGTGTCTGTGTGAGTGAGATAATAGCTAGCTAGCTAGGCATATACTATATATATTTATAAAAGCATGAGGGTAAGTCCCAATTCTCTGTTTCCTCAGCATTGAAATGTGAAATAAGAGTCGTGAGGGGGCACACTACCAGTACTACTACGTGTCTATGCCTCCCTCATCATATTTTGAGACACTGAATGAAAAAATGTTCAAACCAACGTCACTGTTGCTCTCTCCCTGCTTCTCTTGCTTAAAATGTAACTTTAATTTCCCTCTGCATCTTATTCTCTGTTCTCTCCACATCGCCAGTTACTTTTTTTTTATAGTTCACTCAATATAATTAATTAATGGCGGTGCCTGTTTTGCTTTCTGAACCATTAAATCACATAGGGAGATCAGAAATGATCGAGAAACTCGTACAGAGTTGGCTCTCTATATATATGGGATATGACTGTATACAGAGGAGAAGCAAAATGGTTCTGATGTATTTAATTAATTACTCTGTATGGAATAAATTAAACTAATTAGCCACCACATTTACATTTCAATATATGACAAATTTAGAATTTAAAAAGTAACTTTAATATAATATAATTTAATAGATAACCAAAAATATATACAAATTAAAGGTGAATGCGGTGCGTCTAAGACCAGATCTCCAACAATGAATGTGACATGAATCAATGAATTTCACCGCCTCCCATCTAATCATCCTTGTTTTAATTCGTTAAGAAATTGACAATGTCATTCTTTTTTTCACTATGCATAGCATTTCACATTATTCAATTGTTTTTTCGCCTAATCTAAATAAAACTTTCTAGATTATATATATATTGACCACAAAATCGTATCAGACAACATTTAAATTATGATTGAGCTGTCTGCAGTGCGTTTAAATGGTCCCAATTCTTTTTCGTATAAGCTAGAAATCATGTATATGTGCTTGCTATGAGAGTATGTTTAGTACTATATTAATATTAAATTTTAGTATGTACTCCTTATTAATATCTAAAAATAATACTAATGAGAGAAATATACTAGGTTGTGCTGTGTAGGGATGATCATAGATATGATTTGGGTATGGTATTATATTTCTCAGATTCGATTCAGATTTGAGCGGGTATCAAAATCAATCCCTATTTCTGAACCCTAGAAATAATCAAATCACTATCCTCGAGACCCATAAAAATTTAAATAAATTATTATTTTATTAATATAAAATTTATTTTTATTAACTTTTTCATCTTTAATCACAAAGAATAAATAAAATTAAATCATAAATATAAATATACTATTAAATCACTTTAATATTTATAAAATATTTAATATTTTTTTTAGAATTATATATTTTTTCAACTAAAAAAAGTTAAAAAAATATTATTTTTATATATAAAAATAAATAATTACTATTGCGGGTAGGACACGGGCAGGGTACCTCCTTATCCGGACTCGAACTCGTTGACATTATACCCGGACCCTTATTCAGATTTGTAGAGTAAAATTTTAAGATACCCATTAAGTATGAGTATTTTGATCATCAGGACCAGTTACACAATAATAAGGAAAAAATTAAGGTAAAGTTGCTTAAGTGCTTGCTATAAAGTTCACCAATCATAAACCTTATTTATATTCTCTCTCCAATTTGATTGATTATGTAATTTATTGCTTTTCATTTTCTCTCTCTACCATGATTGGTTATACAAAAAATTTTCACCACGTGTTTCAATTATATTGGTGAACTTTATAGCAAGCACCTAAGTAACTTTACCTCAGTTTAGTCCCAATAATAAAGCTATTTGAATTTATTGATATCCCTTGATTCTAGGGATCTGACTACTGTCTTGTCTAGGAATAATTGAAATTGCTTTATTACTGTCCAGTATAATTTAAATATTCTGTTGTATTCTTTGAATCAGATTAGTATACATTTAAATTTAAATCAATCCCTAAACCCTAATCAATATGGATTCACGTCTTGTAATTTTATATATGCGTTTCACACCATCAAATCAATTCAATTGCCTTCCAATTCTGGTGTCGCTGCTTTAAAGAAACATATATAGTAATCTAAAAGTGTAATTTACTATTACCTTTTGGAAAGATTCTTAAAGTTCTTAAATTAGAAAAATTTTAAATAGATGAGATGGACAGATGGTACGTATGTGGCAATTTTACTATTTACTCTAATAAAAAAATAAAATTTTTGAAAACTCCTTTTACAAAAAATTATGTCCAAATATTTTTTTTTGTCTTTATTTCCAATATAATTCATCTAATAATTAAACGAATTATAATCAGATTTATTTTTTTTATTAAAAAAAATACCCATAAGTTGAAAAACTAGGCCTAATCTGAACCAAAAAGTCACTTAACTGACCCTTCAGTGCTGCCCACACTCCACACCCACCAAATTTAGACCACAAATCAATTCCCAATTCTTGATTATTCAAAATGAACCACAGCTTCTTATTCTTCCTTCTCTTATCTCATTTTGTGTTCAGCCACAGATTCTTAGATTTACTTTGTAAATCCAAATGATAATCTGATTATGATAAAAAACGCCATCACAACCACATTCAACCAACTCCAACTTGAACAGCAAACTCCAACACATCACAACATGGAAGCACAATGAGACACACGAGCTTAGAAGCAGAGGAAACATGAGAGTTTGAGTCTGGAAGATGGTCGAGGCAAATAGAGCAGGAATGTGGAAGAGTGAGTATTTACAAGCCTCATCATGTGATATCAATGGGTCTTGGCCTAAGAGTGGGACTATTTTGTGCATCAAACGTAGAGAGAGATGATGACATCTCTCAATTGATGTCATTTCAGAAAGAAAAAACCATACTCTTTTGAAATAGGATTGAGAATCATCTAATATTAACTCCTAATTTGAACATAATTGCATAACAACCACAATACACAATACTAATAGTACATTCAATCTACTGCAAATACTAGAGATTCATCTAATGTTCTTTTAATAATACATCCTTAATCACTCTCTCCAAGTTGTTGTAAGATGAACCACCTGGTCTAGTATCCTCCTCTGCCATTTTCTTCAACTCTAAAGCCTTTTCTCTCATCTTCTTTCCTTTATCCCCTTCCATCAATTCAATCACAAGCTTCTCCACCTCTTCCCTCTTCACATCATTATCTATCTCAATCCCAATCTCCCACTTCGTGCATGCATATCTGCAGTTTATCGGCTGATCTCCACGAAAAGGCCAACAAGCCATTGGAACCCCTGCACACACACTCTCTGTCAAGGAGTTCCATCCACAATGTGTCAAGAAGCCTCCAATGGAATGGTGGTTCAGCACTTTCTCTTGATCACACCAGCTTGTTATAAAGCCTCGATCTTTAGTCTCATTGTGAAACTCAGGTGACAGAATCACAGAGCCACCATCCACAAGGTCAGGCCTTATGATCCACAAGAAGGTCTTTTTGCTGTTGGCTAGCCCCCAAGCAAACTCATAGAGTTGTTGAGGAGACATAACAGTGATGCTTCCAAAATTCACATAAAACACAGATTTGGGTTTCTGGGATTGGAGCCAATGGAGGCATTCAGTGTCTTCTTTCCATAGACTAGAAGCCAGAGATGTTAATTCCCAGTGGGAGTTGCTGTGTGGGGTTTGGGTCTGAAATGAAGGGAGAGGGCCTATGGTGTAAAGAGGACAAGTGAACATGGAGGAAAGTGCTTTCATTTCCTCACCTTCAAGCTCATCAAATGTGTTGAAACAAATGGCAGAGGCTCTATTAGCTCTTTTCATCTCTCCTTCGAAAAATCGAAGCCTGAAATCATTTGGATCTGCTTGTGTAGTCACAAATCTAGGAATATCCTTCACTCTCATGTTTTTCAAACCTGGAATCCAGTCCACTTCTCTCTCCAAACAACTCTCATCTGCAAATAAGAATCACAAAATGTTGATGCCTTTGGAAAGTCCCATATATAATTGTTATGAAAAACACAGAAATAGATATATATAATCTTCAATTATCACATGAAGTAAACAGCACCTGTGAGTTTTTGAAGTAGAGTAGTTCGAAAGTGGAGAATACACAAACACGAACAAGCACCAGCAGTCCAAAGGAGAAGAATGGGGAGTCCAAGATTTTGCGCAGCTTCCACAGTGAAAGACATGATAGCATCAGAGACGAAGCAAGTGACTGGAGGGATAAGGCCATTAGAGGCAGAGTGATTGAGTCTTGCAACGAGATTCTGGAATGGGAGGAGGCAGTTGTTTGGGATGGATTCGAAGAGCAAATGTACGTTTTGAGAGTCATTATGGTGATCATGTGTAGTAGGAGGAAGGCCATCTGGGATGGTTTCAAATTGAAAATCTGGGAGGCCATCAAAAGCTTTGACACCCCTTGATTTGAGCAAGCGTGTGTGATTGAATTCAGTATTCACAAAAGTGATGTGAAAGCCTCTAAGATGGAGGAGCTTTGCTAGTTTAAGTATTGGGGTGATATGGCCTTGAGCAGGAAATGGAGTCACCACAGCATGAGGCTTCTTCATCTCTTGATGATTCATCTCACATGAGGAGGAGAGGAGGCTAATTACTTGTACCATCTAATCATATATATATATATATATATATATATATATATATATATTAACAACACAATTCTACAATATACTCATTAACATATATATAGAGACAAAATTTTTGAAAACATCAAGGGATCATCATTAACGGAAGTAATGAGACTAATTAAGAAATCATATTTCCCAATGGAAGTATTCTCTTAACCGACTCTAGGCTTCCTGAACTGTTTGTTTTTTTTATTGGAAGATGGTTTGGATTTTGGAATTCAAATTCTTTTATAAATTACATCCAATTTATTTCACGTTCATCGGGTAGAAATAGAAATAAAAATGAAAACGAAAATAAAAACGGAATGTATTTGATGTGTGATATAACATGACTGAGCGACCGAGCCACTCGAGCTACGGTCCCCTGACAGGACGAACGAGCCATCTCGGTCGGTCGGTCTGCTCCAGCTGTCAAAATCACGTAATCACCACTCAATCAGATACTGTTATTAGTGGGCCAACCCTTAGACCCAGAATTACAAAACTACCCCTGGCCTATAAATACCCAAGGCCCATCCCACGTACGATGATCGAATCTATATTGAATTCCTCTTACTCTCCATACGACCCATACTAACTTGAGCGTCGGAGTCCGACCAGGGGGCCTTCCCCCGCCGTGATTCTCGCCTTGCAGTTGCAGGTCACCGGAGCAGTTCAAGAGATTCAGAGATTCATCAATGTGTTTAGTAGTAACAGTTTGGTAATAAAAATGGAATGGGAAATGTATTAAAATAACTATTTTATCCCTTATATTAAAATAATAAAAAAAAATATTATAATTATGTCAAATCATATCAAATCAAAAGAATATAATAAATATTTTATATATTTTTTTAAAAATAAAAAAAATAAAAAAGTAAAAAAATAAATGTAACCTAGTTTACTTTTTGGTGGAATGGGAACAAATGAAACAAAACAAAGCAAAACAAAAACAAAACTAAGCTATGCAACTACCCAGAACACCCCTGCCATGATTCCATGAATATCTTCGTAGAGCAACTTGTGAATACAGCCAGGGGGTTGCTCGATGGATAATATATTATATACACATAATTTAATTTAATGGGGTAAAATGTACTTTTCCCTAAATAATAATAATTGATTGATGATCATTAATTGATGCATAATATTAACGCGACATCATCCTAAGAAAAAGAGAAAGTGAAAGTTCATCTTAACGTCTTATAGTTTTAGGATCATTTTTATTAATGAAATTAATAAAATTCTAATTTCAATTAATTTTTAAGTTCAATATTATTAATGTTTATAAAAAAAAGTTCAATATTATTAATTAAATTAAAAATCAGAATTTTATTTCAAAATTTTCAGTTTTATTAATTTAAGTAATAAAATTTTAAATTTTAACTTTCAAAGTTTTAATTTATTTAATAAAAATTTATTTTTTTAAATTTAATTTCTATTTTTATTAATAAAATACAATCATAAAATTTGTTCTTACTTTTTTAACAATAATATCAACTTTTACTTATTAAATTGAGAAATTGACATCAAAAAAAGGTTGGTGCATCTGATAAATAATTGGTTAAAGTAATATTTTGGTCCTTAATGTTTCAAAAGTTTAATGTTGGTCCTCAAAGTTTTTTGTTTAGGTCGATTTTGGTCCTCGAGGGTAACACCGTTAAATGATGATGTGGCATACTTATGTGGCACGCCCTCTCTCCTACGTGTCATATTTTAATGATCTGGCATGACACATCACTGCCACGTCATTGAAATATGATGATGATAATGATGATGATGATGAAGGAGGAAAGATGATGATGTGGCAATTTGAAGTGATATGGCAGTAATGTGTTATGCCAGATCATTAAAATATGACACGTAGGAAAGAGGGTGTGCCACATAAGCATGCCGCATCATCATTTAACGGTAAAAAGTTAACGGTGTTACGCTCGAGGACCAAAATCGACAAAAAAAAAACTTTGAGGACCAACATTAAACTTCATGTAAACATTAAGGACCAAAATAATACTTTAACCTAAATAATTTGATATCCTTTAAATAAGGCTCTGAATTTAAAACTTTGTAAATTTTAAGACTTATTAATTCAAAAAAATATATTTTTTAAAAGAGTAAGAATAAAAATAAAATATAATTAAATCGATATAACATTAAAAATAAAAATGAAAAGAAAGATATAAAAATCATTTTACACCAGTAATGAAATCCGCCGGCAGTGGGCTAGTGGCAACAATAATTATAGCATAATGATAATCGTAATGGTAGTGGGTAGGATTAGGAACAAGCTTAGGATAATCGTAGTGGTAGTGGGTAGGATTAGGAAAAGTCTACGTCCCAACTCCCAAGTCATGCCTTTCACTTTCCTTTCCGCGTGAATTGTGCTTTCTCCGTCGTGAATTCAATAAGATTAAATTTTAATACATTCTTTTAATTAATTAATCTTTAAACTAATCAAATAATACATAATTAAAGAAATACATCGAATTTTAATAGTACAAACTTTTACCCATGGACACTGTCATTCCCTCATCTTAAATCCAACATCAAAATGGGCCCTTAATTGATTAATCAAATAGTATAAAGAAGTTAAGATCAACTTTTAAGAATTTTATTTGAAACGATGTATTTATCTCAACCTCGCTAAATAGTAAACTGTAAACATTAGTTTTGTTAAATTTTAATGCAACATTTTATTGGTTTAGAATAATATTAAACAAAACATATTTTAATATATATTAAATGTTGCCTAGTTAACACCAAATCCACCTTGTTAGATCCGTTAATTATTGAAATAGATGCAAAAAGAAGTATAGGATTCATTCTCCAAAGGAAAATAGATTCAGTGTTGGGCTTTTTATGCATTATTATGTTAGGTCGATTTTTTTTTATAATTTTTTTCAATTTTTTTATTTAAATTTGAAAAATTGTAAACTTTTTCTAAAGAATAAGAGTTATAGACACACACAAAAATTTACACAAATAAGGACCTACCGTGAATAGTTTAGGGATCACCTTTATTAGGGACTAAAAAATTAGTCCATATTCCATTCATAGTAAATCTCGATTTATGTAGAGTTTTTAATTTTTTTTTTGTATTTATACTTTTTATACTTTAAATATTCTTTAGAAAAAGTTTATAATTTCTCAAATTTACAAAAAAAAGATAGAAGAAAAGTACTAAAAAAAATTGACCTAACATACTAATGCATAGAATAGACAAGCATTGGATCCATTCTCATTGGGAAGATGTTAGAGAAGGAAAAATAAAATAGATCATGTGATAGGCACATGTTTAATTTTAACACTAAAATAACAGTTTCATCATTTTAGATAGTTTAAGAAGGTGATTTGTTACATATTAAAATTTAGGCTAAAGTATTGTTTTGGGTCTCAATGTTTACATGAAGTTTAATGTTGGTCCTCAATGTTTTTTTTGTATTGATTTTGGTCCTCGAAGCTGACACCGTTTAAGTTTGCCGTTAAGTGATGACGTGGCATGCTGATGTGGCACACTCTCTCTCCTACGTGTCGTATTTTAATAACGTGACATGCCACTTCATGCCACGTCAACGCCACGTCATCCGATCTTAGCCACATCATCATCTTCTTCAATCATCTTCCCTCCTCAATTATCCTCATCCTAATTTCTTACTAGAACCCTAAACCCAAAAATTTTTCCATGGCCACATCAATTGTTTGCTGCACCGTTAGCCTCCTCATGCTTTCGTCTTCCATACAATTGATTTCTCCTTCGAAACCCCTTCTCTCGTGAAGACTCGGGTGCTTCTCTTCTCTTTTTGTTTACTTGGATTCCCATCTTTCATTTCATTCATGTGTTATTTTTTTACTATCAACTGAACAACTTCCGGTCTGGGTGGTTTCTGCTTCTCTTTCTTTAGCTATATTTGTCTATGGAAGTATGTGATTTTACGTATTGACTGGGTGTGTTAGATTCTTGAGCAACAATGGGGAAAAAGAGGAAACTCAGTGAGACGGAGGCTATGGTACCTTTGAAAAAGGATGATGCTGCTCCAGAAAGAGAGAGAAGAAGAAGAAGTGGCCATGGCCATGATTGAGAAGGAAGAGGATTGAAGAAGATGAAGATGATGTGGCTAAGATCGGATGACGTGACGTTAACATGGCATGATGTGGCATGCCACGTCATTAAAATATGACACGTAGAGAGAGTGTGTGCCACATCAGCATGCCACGTCATCACTTAACGGCAAATTTAAACGGTGTCAGCTTCGAGGACCAAAATCAACAAAAATAAAAACATTGAGGACCAACATTAAACTTTATGCAAACAATGAAGAACAAAACAGTACTTTAACCTAAAATTTAAGTGGGCAATATGTTATATAGACAAAGTTTAGTGAGGGAAAATATACTTTCCCCTTTTATTTATCATATGAGCCTTCTAACTAGAGAGGTAAATCTAATCTTTACAACATAACGAAGTTATATTCAAATTTTCGTTGGAAGATGTGTGTGCCTCTAATATAATTGTCTCAAATAAAAAGATACATGTAAAAAATAAAAAAAACGAATATAATAGTTTTATTTATATTGCACAAATAATATAATTCGTGCACCTAATTTTTTTTTTTTTTCGTAAAATAGGATTCAATTGAAAAGAGAAGTGGGAGTGCATGTTGGAAGAGAGATACATGAAGAAAACATGAAAACAGCAAATACAAGTAGAAACAGACAGCAATTACAGCAGGAACAACTTAAAACAGATAGCTACCAACCAGAGGCAACAAATGTACTGAAGCTAACACCTACAGCGTGAGCCATGAATGAGAGTACTATAATATAATGGTGAAGAGGGGAATCATTTGAAACTTGATTAATAAGATTAACAGCAATATAATTAGTGAATCAACTTGCACAATAATTTTGCTACAATGAATTGGTCTCTAGCAAGAGCAAGACCCAAAGAGATGCCCTAAAGTTCAGCTAAGGCCTAAGAGGCTGGGACCAACCCCAATAAATTTTAAGAAACCATTGACCATCCAGTTGCCATTAGCCCATTAGAATCACGAATGAGACCTAGCTCCTGCTGCAAGGAACCATTAGGGGGAGGAACCCATTGAATGGAAACTGAGATTTGATTCTTTGGAAGACAAGGGTCCTTAGTCCTTACTGTAATAATAGAATTCAGCAGCTTTCCCAATAGCTTCAGGAATTGAATCAAGGGTTTATTCTTAAAAACCAATTTATATATATTCCTGGAAGTCCAAATTTCCCATAAACCAAATATGAATATGATACTGTGAGAGATATTCAGGCATGAGGCATCAGTAGATACAGCATTCATCTTTCTTGTGCTAACAAAAATTTCTTATCTCTAATCTCTTTATTCAGAGAAAGAGATATTAATTTGGTGCATTTAAAGAGAAATTAAAATAGAGATGAGTCTCATAACAAGTGAAAAACACTAGTGGAATTCACCTCTATTTCTATATATCCTTAAATATACCAAATGTACATATCTCATTAAATAAAATGGATTCATTTACAAATCTTCACAACTTTTATATAATGTTTAGTTATGTAGAAAAATGGGTCAGTCCACTTTTAGTGGATTAGTCCCAAGCCCAAGCCCAAGCCCATTTGAAGTTGAGATATTTGTGTAAATACCATAAACTTGGAGTTTATGGAGTGTAATATTTGCCCATTATTTTAATAAGTTGAAAGGAAGGATATTTAAATGAGAGAAGTGGGGTGGTTACACATTCATGTGAGATTGGAAAAACAGATGGTGAAATATATTTTTTCAAAGTGAGGAACCACCCAATAACTCCATCTTCTTTCTCTCTTCCACTCTCTTCACTTTGAGCCCACAGTGTGTATTTGCTATAAAGATATAGATTCGCGTTCGTGATACATGACCGGGTTTTTGCGTGGCTCTTGCATTTGGATTCAGATTAGTATGCCCGAAATCCTTCAAGTTAGATAAGTTTTTAATAAAAACAAACATTTCCATAATATTAAGAAGCTAAGCCAATCAGACTCTCAATAAACACAAAATTGAAACTTAAGATTTCATTTGCGCATGGCCACCACTGATCTACTTATGAGATGTAAGTATCTACTTTTGTCCTCGCCAATAGAATGAATATTGGATAAGTTCAAACCTATTTAGTTATCTACTCCTGCAATGTAACAGTATTGCTGTTCTTATCCTAAACTAAATAAAACTTTGAAGATGATATTCACTACAGGATCAGAGCATTTATATTATGATTGCGCTGCATGTGTGCTTCATCCTCATCCAACAAAGCATGTACGTCGGTTGTGCCGTACCATAAAAAAAACATAAATATAATTAATAGTAAAGTTTAATTTATGAGTAAATTACCTGCTCTCTGTGAGAAAATTTTAAATTTTTAACATGTTAAAAAATTTTATAATTTTATTTAGTTTAATAAAAATACTCTTATATTTATTATCTATATAATTAATATATATAAATATATATTTGATTAATATAATTTAAAATATAAATAAAATAAACTTATTATTATTTATTCGAAATAAATAATAAAATAACCAATTTTAAATTATATTTTTTTGTAAAGAATTTTTTTTTTGGCCAAGTAAAGAATTAATATCACTACTGTTTATCTATATCACATTTCAAAGTATCTAATAATAGACAAAAAGGTAATTTTAACATTTCTCATAAATCTAGTTTACTCTTACTATATTAATATCTCTATCACATCTCTCAATTGATGTTATTTCAGAAAGAAAATGAATCAATTGTAATAGAATTGAGAATCATCTAATATTGATTCCTTAACATCAGAATATAATTGCATATATGACAACCACAATAATACATTAAATCTGTTTACCAAAAAAAAATTCATTAAATCTTACGGTAGTTTTTGAGATTCAACTAATATCCTTTTAGTAATACATCCGTAATCATTCTCTCCAAGTTCATGCAGGAAGAACCACCAGGTCTGGTATCTTCCTCTGCAATTTTCTTCCACTCTGAAGTCTTCTCTCTCATCTTCTTTCCTTTCTCCCCTTCCATCAATTCAATCACAAGCTTCTCCACCTCTTCCCTCTTCACATCATTATCTATCTCAATCCCAATCTCCCACTCTGTGCATGCATATCTACAGTTAGTTTGCTGATCTGCAAAGAAAGGCCAACAAGCCATTGGAACACCTGCACACACACTTTCTGTCATGGAATTCCACCCACAATGTGTCAAGAAGCCTCCAATTGAAGGGTTGTTCAGCACTTTCTCTTGCTCACACCAGCTACTTATAAAGCTTCTATCTTTGGTCTCATTGTGAAACTCTGGTGACAGAATCACAGAGCCACCATCCACAAGGTCAGGCCTTATGATCCAGAGGAAGGTTTTTTTGCTGTTGGCTAGCCCCCAAGCAAACTCATAGAGTTGTTGAGGAGACATAACAGTGATGCTTCCAAAATTCACATAAACCACAGATTTGGGTGGCTTGGATTGGAGCCATTGGAGGCATTCTGTGTCTTCTTTCCATAGGCTAGAACTCAGAGATGCCAAGTGGGTGTTGTTGTGTGGGGTTTGGTTCAAGAATGATGTGAGAGGGCCTATGGTGTAAAGAGGACAAGTGAAAATGGAGGAGAGACCTTTCACTACTTCACAATCAAACTCCTCAAATGTGTTCAAACAAATGGCAGAGGCTCTATTAGCTCTTTCCACCTCTCCACTAACAAATTCAAGCATGAAATCATTTGGATCTGTGGTCCTCACAAGGCTAGGAAAATCCTTCAGTTTGATGTTTTTCAGACCTGGAACCCAATCTACTTCTGTCTCCAAGTATCCATTTGTCAGATAACTCTCATCTGCACATTAGAAATCACAAAAAGTTGATACCTTGAAGTTCCATAATTGTCATGAACAAACCAATAGAACAGTGGTATAAAAAAAAACAGTACCTTTGAGTGGTATGAGACCTTTTTCAAATAATTTTCGAAAATGTGCAGCAGCCAAGTACGAACAAGCACTTGCAGTCCAAAAGATAAGAATGGGGAGTCCAAGATTTTGAGCAGCTTCCACAGTGAAAGTCATGATACCATCAGAAACCAAGCAAGTGACTGGAGGGATAAGGCCATTGGAGGCAGAGTCATTGAGTCTTGCGAGAAGATTCTGGAAAGGGAGGAGGCAATTCTTAGAGGTGGATTCACAGAGGAAAGGTATGGGTTGGGTGGCATTAAAATCCGTAGGAGGAGGAAGGCCATCTGGTATGGTTTCAAATTGAAAATCTGGAAAACCATCAAGGGATGTGAGACCCCTTGATTTGAGCAAGCGTGTGTGATTGAATTCAGAATTAACAAAAGTGATGTGAAAGCCTCTAAAATGGAGGAGCTTTGCTAGTTTGAGCATTGGGTTGATATGGCCTTGAGCTGGAAATGGAGTCATCACAACATGAGGCTTCTTCATCTCTCCATCATTCGAACCCATATCTAATATTTCACTCTATCGTCTAATTGGGATGTGTACATGCCTCTGCAATATATATATATATATATATATATATATATATATATATATATATATATATAAGCAAGGCAGTATCAGTTAACAACTAACAACCCATCTGGAATATTTCTTTTTTGTACTGAACATTTCATCAAACAGATGGTGAAGTCACGTTAAAACCTTTCAATTTGGGCGAGGTAAATAATAAAGTGTATTTTAATCAATAATTTAGATTGTTAATTGATTATAACAAAATTACATATTAATCAATCAATAGTTCAAATTATTGATTAAAGTACACTCCACATAAAATTACCTTAGACTATCCAAATCTAAAATCTCCCAAATCTGTTAAGTGTCTAGTTTGTCGTTACTGATTATTATGAAAGTACACTCTCCCTCTTAAACCAATCTTGAGTTGTCAATCATTGTCAAAGATACCAAATCTTTTAATTTTAAGGGCTTATCTATTAAAAAAATGAATCAGTCCAGCATTAATGAATTAGACCCAAATCCTTTTGGCTTTGAGGCATTAGTACAAATATTATAAATACGATGTTTATGGAAGAGTGGTTTTAACGGAAGCTAATTTATTTTTTATGGAGACCTTAAGAAAACTACCAAGACCTTTCTCTTCTCTTCTCATCAAATATGTATTTGTTGTGTATTATGATTTGAGTTTATTACTGTGATTGGATCTGACATGGCGACTTGAATTCGATATTCAGGTATATCTAAAATCCTTTAATTTTTTTATTGATTGAGAGAGAATTTATTATTTTAAAATTAATAAAAATAATTTTTTAAGTCTTGGTTGGAAATATATGTTGATGAGTTATGCCATGTTGAGTCATCATGAGTTTTGTTACTCCTTAACATTGGATTTTTGTATTTATATCATTCTAAAAAAGTTGTGTCCTTATAACATATGTTAAAGTTTTACTTGATTGGTCAATAAAATTTTTAAATATTAAAATTGAATAAAATACTATTTTGGTCCTCTACATATGTCTCTTTTGTCAATTTGGTCCCCCACAGATCAAACTGTTAGCAATTTGGTCCTTTCGTTAATTAATTTGATGACATGTCAAGTTAAATTGTGACTCAGTAATTTTTTTCTCTGACTAGACATAAATTAATTTAGAGTAATTTATTTTTATTTAAAAAACCTTTTAAATTAAAAAAAGTAAAAAAAAAACTTTGACATACCTCTGTCAAAGTTTTTTTTTTTACTTTTTTTTAATCTAAAAGGTTTTTTAAATAAAAAATAAATTACTCTAAATTAATTTATGTCTAGTCAGATAAAAAATTGCTAAGTCACGACTTAATTTGACATGTCATCAAGTTAATTAACGGAAGGACCAAATTGCTAACAGTTTGATCTGCGGGGAACCAAATTGACAAAGGAGGCATCTGTGGAGGACCAAAACAATGTTTTACTCATTAAAAATTGTTGGCTAAAGGTCTATTTTGGTTCTCAATGTTTGCATGAAGTTTAATGTTGGTCCTCAAAGTTTTTGTTTTTGGTCGATTTTGGTCCTCAAGTGTAACACCGTTAACTTTTTCGCCGTTAAATGATGACGTGGCATGCTTATATGGCACACCCTCTCTCCTACATGTCATATTTTAATAACGTGGTATGACACATCATTGCCACGTCACCCCAGATGATGATGATAATGATGCTGATGAAGGAGAGAAGATGATGATGTGGCAATCTGGGGTGACGTGACAGTGATGTGTCATACCACATCATTAAAATATGACATGTAGGAGAGAGGGTGTGCCATATAAGCATGTCACGTCATCAATTAACAGCAAAAAAGTTAACAGTGTTACGCTCGAAAACCAAAATCGACTAAAAACAAAAACTTTGAGGACCAACATTAAACTTTTGAAACATTGAGGACCAACATTAAACTTCATATAAACATTAAAGACCAAAATAAATCTTTTGCTTAAATATTTTAAGACATTTATTAGATAAACTTTGCCCACTTGACATATTATTGCGACTGCAATCCTGATAAGCGTGTCACATCAACATTACCCAATGGCTATGCAATCAATTCTATTCCCCACAAATTGCCATGGTTTCTTTTTTTTTTTTGGTAAATAAATTGCTATGGTTTCTGTCCACACATAACACATCGTTGCTAAATTTGGTTGGTTTCTACGTATTGATATTTATTATATGGCTTCATGCCCTAACCTACTGTTTCTGTTCACACTTTTTTTTGTTTTCTGGATTTATTTAATATGTACGCTTACAATATATTAAGCTTTCACTTAATTATTTTAATATTTTTTTAACATTAAAAATTATTTTATAGTTAAATGTTTACATATATCAAATTATTAAATATATAATTTATTGATTAATAAAAAAATTTAATATACACTCTAAAAGCTCATATTAGATAAATCTTTATTATATATATCTATTAAGGTGACTTATGATTCTAAGTTAATTATTTCGATAAAAAAAGAGTGGGAGTATACAAGAGAAAAATGAAATATAATTTAAAATTTTGTGTTTGGTACATAAAAAAATAAAATTATATTATATATGAAGTAAAGTTTTAAATGTCACTTTTATCCTTATACCACACTAATGTTGTAGTTAGGAAAAGTAATCTACAAAAAGATGTAATTTTTAAAATTTTATAAGGACAAAACAGACTTCTTCTTGTACACTTCCCTCCCTCACAACAAGAACAAGAACTATTCATTTACATGAAACAAAAGTTCATTTTCACTTGTGTCAAACTCAAACCAAATACGGCGAGGTATATATTATTTTTTCCTTTCCTTCTAATTTTGTACATACAAATCGCTATCAAATGCAGACATTTTTTTCGGTGAATATTTTTGCTTAAACAAGATTAAATTTAGGTAAGATTTTTTATGTCTTTGTTATAAGATTTCCCAATACAAAGAAGATACGAGGTAAAATGTTTATGCCTGATCAATCATAATAAAGAGAAAATTTAAAAGATAATTTTTTACATGATCAATCATGTAAGAGAGAATATAAATGAAACCTATAATTAAAGAATTTTATGACTAAAATATAAAAAACTTTACTTAAAATTTTTCATACAAAATATATAATCTTAGGAGAAAAAGGCAGAGAGTAGATCTTCTAGAGTAATTATTTATATTTTAAACAAAACTTATATGTTGTTGCTTACATGCTTTTCCTAAGGTTAACAAATTAAAAAAAGACACGTGTCAGCCACGTGTCTTTTTTTAATTTGTTAACCTTAGGAAAAGCACTTAAACAACCGCATAAGTTTTTTTCTTATATTTTTTAGAGTTATAAGAGAGATAAAGAGAAAAAAAAATTAAAGGGTATCCTATGAAGAGGTGGTGAGTTAAAGCTCACTATCTGTTAGCCGTTGTATTTGTCTTGGGATCTGTATCAAAATATTTTTTCATTTTAAAATTTAAGTTGAGATAGATCTTGAGACAAATTCAATAAGTAACAATTAGTGAACTTAAACTTATAATAGTAACCCAAAAATTAATGTAAGGAATTACTCTAAAAGATCTAAAATCAAGACTCGATGGGAGACAATACAGGAGTGTTTTCTGATTATTAAATCTGTCTCGAAATTTATATTATTTTAAATTAAAAAATATTTTAATATAAAATTTAAAACAGATTTAATAATTAAAAATTAATTAAATCGTCGCTGGATTCACGTGGTCCTGTGGTGTGCGCTGGGTCGGGGGAGTGGCCCGCATGGGGCTTTGGCCTCATCGATAATTAAACTCATCTCTGTCTCTGATTCTGATATATATCTATATCTAACCTAACCTTCTTCTCTGTTTGTGTGAGATATGGCCATATAGGCTTCTCAGAGATACCTAATATAATTGAAAGCAGATGGTCCTGTTCTTGCTACACCATGGACTCTTTTTTTCTTTTTCATGGAAGACCATGGACCTACTGTAGTAGTCTAGTTTGAGAAAAACTGTGTCGTTTGAGCCACTCTTTTCTTTTCTTTTTTTACTTGTAAATATTGGTTTGTGATGTAAATAGCAAGGCTTTTTTATTAACCTTGATATAATTTTTTTAAAAAATATTTTCAAATCTAATACTCTTAATTTTAATTTCTCTAATACTATAAACTCAAACATTTTTTTTCCTGCTGGGCCTTCGCCAATCTGATACATTTTGCTTAAAAACCTCTTAGCGATGGATTTATTCGTTGCAATACATTTTAAGTTTTCAGCAACAAAACATTTTGCTGCTATATCTTTCGTTAAAAATAAAAAATTTGCTACTACAACTTGTGAGGTGTCTTATTTTTGTTTGATTTATATGTATAAAATATAATTAATGCTTAACTAATTATTAATATGATTTTTAGATTTTTCATTGGGAAGTATATTATAGCTTTGATTATTTTTTTGTTTAAAATACATTATAATCCTATAATAAGAATACTTTATTCATTTTTGTGCGTTAGGTTTATGTATAAAATTTAGCCTTAAAGGTTAACGATTGATAACAAATATAAATACTAAGAATCAATAAAAAAAACATAAAAAAAGATACTAAAAGTGTAGAAAATGAAAAGGAAAAAAAAAGTCAGGTTGAATTGACATTTGATGGGTTGGTTAGTTCGTATTAGATATCTTAATTCATGTTAGATACCTTAATTCTTTCAAAGGTCAAAAATTTATTTTTATTTTTTATTTTTTAAAATTATATTAGTCTTTTATGTTTCCTACAAGTTCTATATTGGTCCTTCTGTCTAAGTCTATTCATTTTCTCCGTTAAGTGCTAACGTGACGTATTAAGATAGACTTATTATCTCTCCTATGTGTACTAAATTGCTAACATGACTTCTTCTTCATTCAATCTTCATATCTTTCCACTTCCCACCAATGTTTGAAAACCCGGACCGGTTGAACCGGGAACCGATCGTTCAATTAGTTCGAGTTTAGCTATAAACCCATTTTTGAGTTGATTCGGATTGAATCGGTCAAAACCGATAACCCAACAATTTAACCGGAAATCGGACCAAATTTTGATGGTTGACCATTTTTTTTTACTCTTTTAAGGATTGAGCTTGATATTTTGGGTCAAATTTGACTATATACATTGTATGTTTTACAATTTTAAATCTTGTATAATTATGAAACAACTAATATAGTGTGTAAATGACATAAATATTTTAATTAATATTATTTAAGCTTATTATTATTTATATTTATATAATTGAATCATATAAATTACATATTAT
This sequence comes from Senna tora, assembly GCA_014851425.1. Taxonomy (NCBI): domain Eukaryota; kingdom Viridiplantae; phylum Streptophyta; class Magnoliopsida; order Fabales; family Fabaceae; genus Senna; species Senna tora. Next base: position 31,284,972 of record CM026272.1, on the reverse strand, counting down.
ATTTAAAATTAATGTATAAAAATATAATTTTTGTAATATAAAAAATATGTGTATATATATACATATTGATATATATGAAAATGATTCAAATATTATTATTTTTATATTTATAATATTAACAAGTTCGACCACCGATTCAATTGGTTAAACCGATTTTCGTGACCCAAAAAAATTTTCGATTCAATGACATGTATTTTTAAAACATTGCTTGCCACTCCCCAAAAGCCTTCATCTTCCAGATTGATTCCGAATCCATATCTTCACCTTACCTACTCTCTACTGCCACCCATTTCCCTTCTATCTCAAAGGTGGCGTTTGGTATCCGGTGAGTATTTTAGTGGGAAGTTGAAGTGGAAATGGAAATGGAAATGGAAGTGGAAGTAAGTGATAAAAAGTATGTTTGGTATGCAGGGAAATGGAAGTGAAATATAAAAGTAATTTGTTTGGTATAGTGGGAAGAAGATAGGAAAATAGAAGATAAAAGTATGAAATACCTTTTTTGCCCTTACTTTTTTAAAAGCCACAAATTTTTTAAGGGCATTTTGGTCTTTAAATCTCAACTCACCTCACCTTACCACAACTTCCATCTCCTCACCCATGGCACCTACCTCCCCTCCTATGATGGAACTTGGCTCACATGAAAGAAGCCTCACCATGTACCAAACAAGCTCATGATGGTGAGATCACTCACCTCTCCTAACTTCCATCCTACCAAACGACGCATTTAAAATGATGTTCTTTCCACTGTTAATTTATCATCCCACTCATTCAAACGCACAAAAAACATTCCTCTTTTTTGGTAGCAAAAGGGGCAAACCAAGAAACTAGTAGGAAAACAACAAAGGGCATATCTTGAGCTGCAAATAGCACACCCATTTAAAACCAGAAAAAAAAAAAATTGCAGAAGAATAATGCAAGTTTGTCGAGGGTTATTAACAATCTGTTGAAAATTCCGTTTACAAGAAACAGGAGAAATCCCTCTTCTATTTATTTTTTTATTTCCTTTTGGTTTTATGCATAGAAGCTAAGATTCCAAAACCCAGAGCCCTAAATTACATCCAAATCATGCTGAATTGAGTAATCACCTCTGTAAACGACGAGAGTACATTCTATGCTATACAGTATAAAAAAAGTAAGGAGAGAGAGTGACACATAAGTGAATCTCAAAAATAAATGGGACCTACATATGGAACCCACAATATGTCACTCTCTCTCTTTACTTTTCTATGCTGGACAGCATGAGATCTATTCTCGTAAACGACATCGTCTGCTTGAAAGTCCTCGATTTTGAGCCACGGAAGCTTCACCAAGAATATTATAAAAGATAACTTTTTACATAATTAATTATAAAAAATAATATAAATGAAATTTATAATTAAAAAAACTAACAAAAAAACATATAATTATAAACAATTTTGCATAAGTTTTTTCTTTTTCAATTTTCATGCCCCATCACTCCATCAGCATGTCCCATTTTTTAACGTAAGGAAACGTACTGGACTTTTTCATGAACTATTTACTTTTACTTTTCAAGATTTTACAGAATAAATTATGTTAATTTCTCTAAAATTTTAATTAAATTATATTTATCACATTCTTTAGTTTTAAAATTTTTATTGATATATCTAATTTTTATATAATATTACGTGACAAATATCAGTTAAAAAAAAATAGATAAAAAGGTTAATGGATGCTCTTATTTGCACAACGTAAAAAAAAGTAAAAGAGTTTTCTGCATATACCTTAAATTAAATTTATGGGAATTATGCATGTGCATTTAGCATATATAAAAATTTAAAAAAAAATGTATCTATAAAGTAAGATACTTTCTTTATCTATTTTCCTAAAAATAAATTTTATCAACCAAAAAAAAAAAAAACTCTCGTTACAATTCCTAAATGAGCCCAGCCTGCACCAATCATTACAATTCCTCAAAATTTTCAATTATATCTCCTTTATTTATTAAATATCTAGTTTTAGTGAGAGGTTACCACTTACCATGAAGCCATTGAACTAAAATAACTAATGGGAAAAACCGTAAAAGGAATGAAAATAAAAATAAGAAAGAGAATAATATGAGTATGTTTTATATTATATAAAAAAATTTAGAATTGAAAATATGAAAGTTGTAAACAGAATATAATGATTAATTTATCTTTATAATTAAATTTGATGGTAGCTACAAGCAGTGGGAGAAATGTGACAATAGTGACAACAATGATGATAATTGCGAGTGATGATAGGGGTTGCAAGTAACATAATAATGGTGAGTGGTGGGGGGACAAAAATCATCTTTTTGTTTCCATTCACATGAAATTGGGACCAAACCCTCTTTGGTAGCCAAACATGTTGATCCCCATTCCTTTTCCCTCCCTAAAATTTTAAAAATCAAAAGGCACCTAAGAAATAACTGAATTTTGTAAAGTACTGATAGTGTTTAGAAAAAAAGTGGCCTAATAATCATTGAAGATTTTTATTAGAGTGAATTCCTTTAATTTTTTTGTGTATTAGTTGAAATAGGATTTGACTTTTGGGACAGCTATAAGTTGAACTTTGTTCCAAAAATAAATCTGTGTGTGTGATAGATATCCTATAGAATGGAAGAAAATATAATACCTATTTAATTAATTTGAAAGATATCTAATTTGGCTGGGGTGGGAAAAGGGGGAGAAAAAAAAAATTCATATATTATCAATTTTTTTTATTTTCATCTTGAAAAGTGTATATAACTAGAAAAAAAATATATAAAATGTCTATTATACTTTTTGATTTGACACAATCATAATATTTTTTTTCTTTTTATTATTTTAATATAAGGAGTAAAGTAGTAATTTTAATACATTCCCATTTTATTTCCATTCTTAACTTTTACTAACAAACACAATAAATGCATTTCCTTTCCATTTCCATTTTTACATAAAAAAACGTACCCGAAGATTCAACAAGAGCAAGTCGATTCTCATTCACTAGCTTTTTCACAACCTATTTCTTCACCGTGTCTACTCCAACACCTATATTATTATTAAGTATAGGGATGATCAAAATACCTATATCTAATGAATATTCTGAAATTTTATTCTGTGGATCTGAATTTGAGTTCGGATACAAAGACAACGAGTCCAGAAACGGGTAAAGAGGTACCCTACGTCCCTACCCATACCTTACCAGTAATAAAAGTTATTTATTTCTATATATTAAAAAGTAATATTTTGAAATCTTTTGTATTGAAAATATATATAATAGTAAGAAAAAATCTTAAATATTTTATACGTATTAAAGTAATTTAATAATATATGTATATTCATGGTTGTCAAACCCGTGAGTTGACTTGTAAACTTATTTGAATCTACGTTTTTACCCTCCAAAAACGTGTTAACTCGCTTATAAACTTGGAATCAAGTAGACTCGAGTGAACTCGGGTAGACTTGCGAGTTTGACAACGATTTTACGATTTTGCAATTTGACATAAAAAAGACCCAAATTTTTTTTCTTTTTTCTTTTGTAAAGGCCCATAATGTATAGGCCTTTAATTAAGTATAGAAATGCACTTAAATATGTTGAAATTTGTCTATTTCATCATGTATGGATTGAGATTTAGGTTTCAAATGTAATGTACATAAGGAGGAACTAAATTTTACTCATTTATCACTCGTTTTGAAATGCACTTATGTAATTAAATATGAAAATTGATGATTTGATTTGGCATATTAGTCAGGTACTTATACTATAAAAATATTAATAGGTAATACATATATAATGACATATGTAAATTTGTCCGATTCTATGACAGGTAAACTCTTACAATTCTACGGTACGAGTCAACCCTTCCTCCATGAGTTTACTTAAACTCTAGAGTTTGACAACTTTGTTTATATTTATGCTTTAATTTTTTTGTCATATGAAAATTTGATACAAATAAGTTTTATATTAATAAAATAATAAATTATTTTGATATTTTTATGGGTTTGGGCCTTAGTATGGGGATGGGGATTGATTTTGATACCCGCTCAAGTCCGAGGACGGGAAATATAGGATCCTACCCAAATCCTACCTATGATCATCCCTAATTAAGTAATAATGTTCAATATATAGGTCAAAACCTCATTTTGGTTCTTTATGTTTAGGACAAGTTCTAAATTGGTCCATTATCTTTCAAAAGTTTTAAATTGGTCATTTATGTTTCTCATAAGTTTTACATTGGTCCTTCTGTCCAAGTCCATTATTTTCTTCCCTTAAGTACTGATGTGGTGTGCTAAAGTAGACTTATTCCTCCTCCACGTCTTCTTTTCCCCTGCTAAGGATCATTAAGGTTCTATATTCACCATAGCCAAAGTAACAGACTTAGACGGAAGGACCAATATAGAACTAATGAAAAATATAAAGGATCAATTTAAAATTTTTAAAAAATAAATGACCAATTTAAAACTTGTGCTAAAGATAAAGGACAAAATGGAGTTTTGACATCAATATATATATATATAATTAGTAGAAGGGATTAGTTCTTAAGAATCAAATTCTTATTGAGAATCTTACCAAAAATTAAAATCGTTACTGAGAAATGTACTGACATTTACATTATGGAGTTGTCTACATATTTTTGGTTTGTAACGCAATTATGCATTATAATCTATAATGCAGATGCAATAAATTATTTTTGTTTGGCTTTATCACAAAATTGAAAAAAAGGCCAACTGCGTAAGCAAATTATCTCTAGTAGTCATTTTCACTTGTGCGCTTCCCCACTAAAAGTAAAAAAATCAAAGTTTATACTAATCAATGTTGACTCCTAACCTGTATGATTAGTTTTTAGCTGATTGAATTAAATTTCAAAAGAAGAGTATTAATGAAACTCAAACACTCGCAATGACAACATCAACATCAAGTGAATGTTTTTTAGTAAAAGTCTACCTTGTTGTGGATTATTACCACCCAATATTGCCATATTATATATCTATATATAGCTCTGCCTATTTTTTCTCGTTGGCTTCTATCTCTGCTTTTCTCAAATATTTCCAAGGTAGAGAAAGCATTAATTAACTGAAAATATTAAAGCATGGCAGCATCAAATTCAAAACCCCACGTTGTGATGACCCCTTTTCCAGTCCAAGGCCATCTAAACTCCTTCCTCAGACTAGCCAAACTCCTTCATTCAAGAGGCTTCTTTGTCACTTTTGTTCACACAGAGTTCAACCACACACGTTTGCTCAATTCAAGAGGTTCTCATGCTCTTGATGGCCTTCCTGATTTTCGATTTGAGACTATTCCAGATGGCCTTCCTCCTTCTCACGCTAATGCCTCCCAAGACATTGCTTCTCTCTGTGAATCCACCACAAACAACTGCCTCCTTCCCTTCCAGAAGCTTCTGGAGAGGCTGAATCAGAATGCCTCTACATCCAATGGCCTTGTGCCACCTGTTACCTGCTTGGTTTCTGATATTGTCATGACCTTCACTATTGAAGCTGCTGAACAACTTGGTCTTCCAATTGCTATCTATTGGTCTGCAAGTGCTGTTTCCTATGCAGGTGTATGGCATTATCGCACTCTTCTTGATAAGGCCATTATTCCCTTCAAAGGTATATATTGTAGAATAATTTTAAGGCATCATACTTTTTTTTTAACCACTAACCAATAACCTTGGTAATTCAAATGTTGCAGATGAGAGCTATCTAACAAATGGGGATTTGGACACAGAAATAAACAACCTTCCAGGTTTGGTCAGAAACATGAGATTGAAGGACTTTCCTAGCTTTCTAAGGATCACAGATCCAAATGATTTCATGTTCAACTTCCTAATCACTGAGATACAAAGAGCTCTAAGATCTCAAGCCGTCATTATCCACACATTCAATGAGTTAGAGAGCGATGCACTCAATTTTCTCTCTTCCATCTACCCTTCTCTTTACACCATTGGTCCTCTCCCTCTCCTTCTCAACCAAATCCCACACTCCCACCTCTTAGATTCCATCGCTTCCAATCTCTGGAAAGAAGAGACCGAATGCCTCCAATGGCTTCAATCCAAGCAACCCAAATCTGTGGTTTATGTAAACTATGGAAGCATCACTGTCATGTCTCCTCAACAACTCTATGAGTTTGCTTGGGGTTTGGCCAACAGTAAAAAACCCTTCTTGTGGATCATAAGGCCAGACCTTGTGAACGGAGGCTCAGTGATCCTGTCACCTGAGTTTCACAATGAGACTAAAGATAGAGGCTTTATAACAAGCTGGTGTGACCAAGAGAAAGTGCTGAACCACCCTTCCATTGGAGGGTTCTTGACACATTGTGGGTGGAACTCCATGATGGAGAGTGTGTGTGCAGGGGTTCCAATGGCTTGTTGGCCTTTTTTTGCAGATCAGCAAACCAACTGTAGATATGCATGCACAGAGTGGGGGATTGGGATTGAGATAGATAATGATGTGAAGAGGGAAGAGGTGGAAAAGCTTGTGATTGAGTTGATGGAAGGGGAGAAGGGGAAGAAGTTGAGACAGAGGATTTTGGAGTGGAAGAAAATTGCAGAGGAAGACAATAAACCTGGTGGTTGTTCTTACATGAACTTGGACAAATTGATTAAGGATGTGCTGCTGAAATCACAAACTTAGATGAATCAGGGTACTATTTATGGTGACTGTGCTTTTAAGGTTACCTTATATCCAGAGGTGCAATGTTCTATCTTTTGTTCTTTCCCTTTAGCATGAATAGGGAAATTGTACTATGTAACCACTGTTATGCATTGTTTTTTTTTATTGATTAATAGATAGATTTCAATAAGCTGGCAGATAACGAAAAAAATAACTTTTGCGTTTTAATTTGGATTTATTATGTATATAAATGGACCAGTCTATGATGCAATTTTGCATAATGCAATGGGTATGTAGCACAATTGGTGCTACATACCCAATGCCATATATCCAATAAAAATTACATCAATAACATCAATTGTCCACATACTTATTATATGATGCAACAAATTACATCCACCTATATATAAATTATTTTTCAAACCACATATATGTGTATAAAGAGAAATAGGGTAATGCTAATTAGTGAGCTTTTAGCTCACTAATTTTTTTGTTATTAGATTTATCTTGAAATTTGTATTAAATTATTTTTTTAGATTTAAGATGATACAGATTTCGAGATAACTTACCTCTCCCTAATATTATCTAAAGAAATATACAGGGAAGGCCAAAAGGTAGATCATAAATTAAAAGGGAGCTTTCATTGCCTTATATTATATATATCAAATAGCAGGGCAAGGTACACTGTAAAAATGTCCCAAAATGGGAAGCAGATCCACTGCCATATAAATTGGAAGTACACACAGTGCGTGTAAATTAAAGGAGCCGTTGATTTCCTGCAAAAAAAAAGGGGACCATTGATATACTCTTTATTTAAGAAAATATTTGGTAATTTAATTTTTGGGACACGCTAAAAAAACATAAAGATAAGTTAAAAAAATAGGATAAGATTATAGAGAGATGGTGAATCAAAACTCACTTTAGTCTTTACATTTTTTTAGAGATCTGTGTCAAAATATTTTTTTAAAAAAATTTTAAGATAACATTGATCTCATCCTGTGTTAAACAGTTGTCAGACACTTGATCTATCTCGAGACTTGATCTACTTCCCCCAAAATGATAATTTACTGGCCAACTGGGTGCGTGAAGACACTGCGGGATTTGGTAAACATGTTTTTTTTTTTTGAACTGATTTGGTAAACATGTTTTTTTTTTTTGAACTGATTTGGTAAACATGTTGATTTTTTATTTTGAGGAGTCTTAGTTTCATGAATCACATTCGCAAAAATAAAAATTTTGAAATTATAAAAATAGTTGTTAATCTCAATTTTTATATTATCGAAACTATTTTATAACATTTTCATTCCATGGTTAAAAAGAATTTCATCTCACAAGATTATAATAATATCATCTCTATATTTGGGATTAAAAATATAAAAAAAATGAGATTATAATATTTTGGAGAATGTAAAATTTTTTAGGTTATTTTTTAATCTGTCTACCAAATACGTAATTATTTATAAAATGACAGGAGCTCATAATTTTAAGTTATATTTTTTTTAACTTTCTCAGGAGTCTTGAATAGGAGGTCATAATTTGGAGTAATAATTTTGGTGACCCAGTGCTGACTTTTTAGCCAAGAAGGCGGTGCAAGATTATTGGGATATGTGTGAGTGTTTGATGTTGTTCCTTAGCTTTATTTCGTTGGCTTTTAAAATTGATCTTTCGGGGATTAATTTCTCACGTAAAATATGTGTTGGCTAGGTTTCTTTTCCTTGTTGGTTTGTATGGCTTTGGCCCTCCCACTTTGTATTGCTTTGGTTTCTAATTCCAGTTTCTATCAAATATGAAAAAAAGAAGAAAAAGCAATATTTATTATTTAAATAAATTATATTCCCCTGCTCTCAATATTTATTATCTTTTCTTTACGATGAAAAGATACGCTTAAGTCTTAACATTAATTTAACAATATATGACATTAATTCATAAACTCTGTTTATAATACACAAATGATTGCATCATGATTTAGCTGAAAATGGAATTATCCCTAATATGCAGAACGTATACGATCTGCCCAGCAATTTAATAAGAGCGGGATTAACCTAAAAAAAAGACTGCCCTTATCCACTATCCAAGAGTGCTAATCACTTTACAATTTTTTATTTTTATTTTTCTAATAATAAAACAATTAAAAGGAAAAGTTTGTAAAGTAAATCACGTCAGTTCTTAACAAACCAAACAAATGGCAAAATAAGATATTAAATTTGTATTAAAATAAAGTAAAAGTTAGATAAAAAAACGGTATATTATTATATTAAAACAAATCATAACTTACAATTAAAGATCCATTTAATTTTTTAAAAAATTAAATATGATTATACTTTCACTACAAAAAAAAAATTCTAACATTAGTTAGAAATTATTTTGATTGATAATTATGATTAATGCCCATTATAACAATTAAATTATGATTAAAGGGCTCCACATGCCCTCTCTGCTTTTCAGTTTGAGAGCATTCCAGATGGCCTTCCTCCTTCTGATCCTAATGTCACCTGAATTTCACAATGAGACTAAAGAATAGAGGCTTTATAAGCAGCTGGTGTGAGCAAGAGAAAGTGCTGAACCACCCTTCAATTGGAGGGTTCTTGACACATTGTGGGTGGAACTCCATGACTGAGAGTTTGTGTGCAGGGGTTCCTATGGCTTGCTGGCCTTTTTTTGCAGATCAACAGCCCAACTGTAGGTATGCATGCAGAGAATGGGGGATTGGGATTGAGATTGAGAATGATGTGAAGAGGGAGGAAGTGGAGAAGCTTGTGATTGAATTGATGGAAGGAGAGAAGGGGAAGCAAATGAGAGAGAGGGTTTTGGAGTAGAAGAGAATTGCAGAGGAAGACACTAAACCAGGTGGTTCTTCTTACATGGACTTGGACAAATTGATTCAGCAAGTCCTACTAATTAAACCATAAACTTAGATGAATCTATGTATTGTCTAAAGTGACTTCATGCTTTTATGGTTACCTTTCCTTTCTAAATGTGTAATGTTCTATCTTTCATTCTTTCCTTTTTTACCATAAATAAGGAAATTATTGTACTATGTAACAAAATGATTGAGTTTAGCCACGATTACAACATAGGCACTACAAAGGCCAAAGCAGGGTACAACATTTTATAAATGGAAGCTTTCATGGATATATAATATAATTATACCTTATATATCAAACGGCTCCATTAGTGTGTGACTGGGAACAGTAAATTGTCATTGCATCACAAAGTAATTTTTATTTATTTATAATTATATGTTTATTATATATAATTAATTATTAAGATTGATATCCATTCCTCCTTCACCCATTCAATAAACATTAGTAAAAATTGTATCACAAATTAAATAAAGTAAAATACATTCTCTTCTTCGATCTTTAAAGTACACTCCCTTCCCCTTACAAAGTTCTATTTTTTGGTTACTGTCCCTGTCAAAATTAAATGGATGCTTTTTTCATATTTCTGATTCTACCCTTTCGTGTACCACAACCATTGATAATTGTGGCCGTAAGTGCATCCTCAACCAAAATGCATTCTTCTCCCAAGTTAATGCTTGTATATAATTATTTTATTAATCTTTTGTATTTTTATAAAATAATACTAGATAATAAAAATTATTAGCATTAACTTGGGAGAAGAATGTATTTACTATTTTGGTCAAGAATGCAGTTACAACAGCCACGATGATCAATGGTTTGGTGGTACACGAAAGGATAAAATTGGAAATATGAAAAAAGCATCCATTTTGAATAAGTATGTTAAAAAAAAGCACTTTAGATTGAAATGTAGAATTTTTTATGAGAAAAATGTAAGTCTATATAATTATATAAAAGAAGAGGCATGAAGCTTCATCATGCCACATAAGTATTTTTAACATATGCATTTCAGCCATATAGATCTGACTGTACGCCACATGGGACATGATTTGGCTGATTAGATGAAGTAATTAAATTGGTTAAGATTCTGCAATCTATTTTGATTCTATTTAATATTATTAATTCCAATTATTAACAATCCCTTAAATGATGCTATTCTTCATAAATTTACCCTTAATCAAATTCATTAGCACAATTAAAAGATGCTTTGTTTTTTAAGTTAATAGTCAAATCTCAAATTCATCTTAATTATCCGATTTTATATGATTTCAAAATTTGAAATATTATTTTCATGATATATTAAAATATTTTCTTTTGGTAATTTTATCAACTTTTTACTGAATAGCTTGTGTCGATTTTACACCATTTTTAACTTTTTAAAGCAATCACACACACACATATATATATTGCCATAATCACATAATCTTTTGAAATTAATTTAAATGATACCTCAATTCCCAATTTTTTGGGGATTAGATCAACTCTCATTTATTAATATTAATTACCGTGATAAAATCTTATTGTTATAATTAGGTTTTCTTCTATTCGTCTCTTTTCTCATCTTCTAATATCTATGATGGCTCCTCCTCTTCCTTCAAAATTTCAGAATATGCACGGACACTGGCGCTACCAAATTTCTACTCCGATCTCAGCTCTAACTCCATTTTCTTCGTTTTTCTCCCACTATTTCTAAATAACTAATTGTTCTTCTCCTTTGCATTTGCACTAAAGCCTTGGTTCGTAATGATAGATGAATTTTTTATAAAGATTAAATCTATTCGATTTACATTGCAATGCTACTGAGCTTTATTATTTTTTCTTTTAACCCCACTAACCTTAAATTTATGTAAGTCTTTCATTTTTTTTCTGTATGTTTATTGGGTGATTAATATAAGGATTCGTTTTCTTAGGAATAGAATATTCTATTGAACGAATTCATTCTATGGTATATTAATTTTTTGCTTTACAAGATCATCTAGCATTGATGATGAAGCTTCTTGGAATGATGCCTGGCAAGGTAGGACTGTAGGAAGGTTAACCTTTTTTTTTTTTTAATTGTTCTCTTCTGCCATAGTTGACTAAATATTTCCTTCAAATTGCACTTGGTGGTCGCTATTCACGAGAACTTTTCAATAGATATGGTGATCTAATGCACATTCGCTCGGTTGTGTTTCTGGGCCCCTCACTAAGGTGCTGATGGTAAAGTATGATGGTTCAAGCTTTTTCTGACTCAGTTTTTTTGTTACTTCTGAAATTACTCTTTCAGCAAATTTTTTTCTCATAAATAGAAGAAGATGATATCCTCGGATAAGCAGTTGAGTCCCAATCAGTAAAAAGAAGTGGACTCCCAATATGAATTTGATTTTCAAAGAAAAAGAGAGGAACCGAAAAAGGAGAAAAACAGAAACAAGACCTGAAACAGAACCCAAAACAGAGGAACCGAAAAAAAAAAAAAAATAGAAACAAGACCAGAAAATAAACTAAGACTAAGTCCTAGGATAAGCAGTAGAGTCCCAATCAGCAAAAAGACGAGACTCGATCCCAGGAGAAAGGTTATATCCCAAATGACTTCACTTTCATCATAATTGATGCTATAAGACCCCACATCATGCCTATATATGATTCTATTCAATCACAATTCAAATCCCATTTCTTAGTCCGAGAGTTGCGCTCTATCATTAGGTGTACATTACTTACTTTATTTTTTCAGAAAATCATATAATCACATATTATAACAACTTTTTAAATAGATTATTATATTTTTACAAACGTTTATAGATTATGTGAGTTAATTGCTATTGTCAACCAAAAAGAAGAAATGTTGTGGGCCCCATTTCAAAATCTAAAGGCACCTTCATTAGGTAGAAATGAAAATGGAAATGGAAACGAAAACGGAATGCATTTGATGTGTTTAGTAGTAAAAGTTTGGTAATCGAAATGGAATAGGTTTATATTAAATGATTATTTTACCCCTTATATTAAAATAATCAAAAGAAAAAAAATTATAATTATGTCAAATCAAAGAAGTATAATAGATATTTTATATATTTTTTTAAAAACGTTGATGAAAATGAAAAAGTGAAACTCATTTCCATCCCTTTTTTTATTTTCAATTTCATCAAATAAACATTCAATAAGGGCATGTTTATTGACAAGAAATTAATTTCATGGAAACCAAAAAGTAAGTGGGGTTCATTGGGTCTCACTTACTTTTTCACTTTTTCATTTTCATCAACTTTAAAAAAAAAGAAAAGAGAAAAAGAAAACACAAAATATCTAGTATACCCATTTGATTTGACATGATTTGACACAATTATAACTTTCTTTTTTTATTATTTTAATATAAGAGGTAAAATAGTCATTTTAATACATTCCCATTCCATTTCCATTACGAAACTTTTACTACTAAATACATCAAATGCATTCCGTTTCCATTTCATTTTCTATTTCTATCTAATGAACGTGCCCTAAGGGTAGCAAGAAAAGCCAATGGAAAGGTCCACTGGGCCCCACTTACTTTTTAATTTTTTCATTTTCATCAACTTAAAAAAAATACAAAATGTCTATTATACCCCTCTGATTTGACACAATTATAACTCTATTTTTTTAATATAAGGGGTAAAATGGTCATCTTAATACATTCTCTTTCCATTTCCATTACCAAATTTTTACTACTAAACACATCAAAGGCATTCCGTTTTCATTTCCGTTTCCATATTCATTTCTATTTCTGCCTAATGAACGTGCCTTAGCCTTTATTTTTTCTCTTCTTTTGTAAAAATAAATTTTAAAATAATTATCCGACGAAAAGGAAAAAAAAAAATGATTGTTTCCATTGTATTATTCGTTGCGTATTTCAACCGTAATTAATTCATTAATTAAATTTAAGTACATTTTTCATTTTCTAAAAAATTTGTATTTTCATGTGGATAATCACTGAAACCTTTAATATTGCATTTTTTTTAAAAAAAAATAGCAATATAAGTTAGTTAATAAAATTAATAATTTAAATAAAAATTGTGCGATTTATGCCATCTATAATTTTTTAATTTGTTAGTATCATAAGTTATTTTAATTTGAGTGATGATCACGTGAGCTCGAGTTCATGTAAGAATACATGAACCTGTTACATGTCATAGCTAAAAAATTTAATATTATATACAAAATAGGTAATCAATATCCTATAATACTCCAAAGAGTGGAGCATTTCACATACACCACCATAAAAAATTAAATAAATTATACTTTTTATTTAAAATACATAAAAATTTCCTTAAAAGTTATAAATACAAATATATCCAATTTATAAAATATATTTATAAAAATACCCTAAAAAAGTATATTTACAAATCTAATATAATATTAATATCTCACACAATTCAAAAAATTGAGATAAAAATTGCATACAATTGACGTACAGTGAATAAGAATGATGCACACATAGTGAACATTTTGAACAAAAATTGCAAACCTTCTTACCACTGAGTTACGAGTTAAAAATAACACACATTTTGGGAAATCACGGACCAATAAATAATAATTATTTTTGTTTATACTTCAATTTAAAAATAAATAAATAAATAGCATTTATAAAATGTAATCAAAATCACATTCAAAGCAAATGCCTCATATAACATTAATTTATATAATATGTACATTCTTTTCAAATCTCGTGACATATGCAAATGGTTGATCCCATGACTATTTAGTAATTAAAAAATATATGATTAGAGGACAATTGAGAGAGAAATAACTAGCTAGAGATAATGGACAGTTGATAGATAAGTGATAAAAGTGATAATTGATAGTTAATAGAAAAGCGGTGAAAAATAAATTAGAGATAATTCGAAGTTATTAGAAAGTTAAGGTTGTGATGGAAAGCCATGCTTAAGAGCTAATCTGACGGGATAGTAAAATTTGATTATGGTTTATATTTTGGCAATGATCTCTCTGAATACTTTCTTTTAGGGTAAAGTACCCTTGCCGCCCTTAAATTTTGCTACAATGTTCATTCCTGCCCCCAAACTTTTTTTTGGTTCATGCCTACCCCCAAACTTTCAATTTTATTCATGCCTGCCCTTTTTGCTAACACCGTTAACTTGCTTGACGAAAATTGCTGACGTGGACTATGAATGTGTATCTCTTTTGCCACCTCATTTTACATCTCATATTTAAATTTTTACTTTTATTTAAAAAAAATTAACCTAATCCAAATTTTTTTAAAAAAATCAAACTTTTATCCTAAAATATTTTTTTATTTAGATTAGGTTAATTTTTTAATAAAAGTAAAAAATTAAAGGTGAGGTGGACAATGACGTGGCAAAAAAAATACACATTCATCATCCACGTCAGCAAATTCCGTCAAGCAAGTTAAATGTGTTAGCAAAAAGGACAGGCATGAACAAAACTGAAAGTTTGGGGGTAGGCATGAACCAAAAAAAAGTTTAGGGGCAGGAATGAACATTGCAGTAAAGTTTGGGACAGCAAGGGTACTTTACCCCTTTCTTTTATGATTAATAAGTGTGGTCAAGAAGTTGTATAAATATTTAGTCTAATAATTATGTTAATTTATATACTGTGCAAAGTATATATCCGTCATTTTTCAATAGTGAGCACTTTTAGACAGTGAAAATTTGTAATCCGAACATATACTTTGCACAACAAAATTCTTGATTATCTATTTTACTATGGTCAATGGTAATATATCGCTCCGAAGGTACGAGTATAGCTTTCGCATAATAATATCCCACCAAATTATTATATGAATTTTTAAATATATTATTAAAAATATATATAAATACCTGTAGACATAACCCGTGCCGGGCACGGGTACAAAGACTAGTTTTTAAAATAAAAAAGAAACGATTATACTTTAAGGATTTATTAGAAAAGGAAAATGTATTTTATTGAATTAAATAAGCAAGTAAGTGTCAGTGAGGGTGGGTGGACTATGAACAAGAACTTTACCTAATTGATTAAAAAAAATGGTCCTAATTGAAAAGTACAAGCGTATAAAATTCATAACTTAAATTGTGATAAGAAAAAGTTATAAACAAATTCTAATTCTCATCTGAAGAATCTAAGTCGGTTACCACTGTGAATGAATTGTGATGTTCCGCCAGCTTTTGTAGCTAGCTGGTATATTTGTTGTCGACTTGTGGTGACCTTGTAAAAATTGAGAATAGAAATGAAATATAAATGTATTAAAATTATTATTTTATTTTTTATATTGAAATAATAAAAAAAATTATGATTGTGTTAAATTAAAAAGATATAATAAATATTTTATATTTTATTTATTATTATTTTAATTTTATATTTAAAAAAAAGAGTAGATGGACCCCTTTGTTAATTCCTTTCGATTGTGTTAAATGCAAAGGAACGTGTCCATTATAGTCTGTGAATGGAACACAAAAATGAACGCAGCACCAAACCCAAATTCATCCTATTCATGATTTTATTTGAGGACTTTTCGTCAAGATTTTAATTTTACGCGCAGCCCCAAACCTAATTTCCTGTACTAGAAACGGACTCCTGCGAGTCATAAATATATATATATATATATTAGTGCATGTTAGGCCTAGCTAACTCATTATTAACTACGACTTTCTAGCTATTCTAATTACAATCATAACTTTAAGTGTGTATACTGTATAAAACATCACTTCAACTGAAAAAAAGAAAAGACTTCAATTCTAAACATTGTATTTTAACCAGCATGATGTTACTTAATTATGTTGATTTCAATGTATCCACTATCCACCATATATCAACACTGAAGCACCTGTCAAATTAAAGTATAAACAGCTCAAGCATATGCTGAATATATGTTATGATAATGTTTTTAATAGGATTAATATAATAATTTATTTAAAGAAAACCTAAATATCTTTAGTTGAAAATGGAATCATCCTCAATAATTAAAGTCTACATAACTATTGCAGTGTAATTGATTCATTTATCTTCAACGTAACGTAGGTAGGTTCTAGGCGGCAACCGAGTGTGATTTTTAGTGCGCTTTAATTAATTTGAAAATTACACAACAGACAAACACGTACACAAAACTACATCAATCCCAAACAAATAAAACTTTCCTATATTATCTCATTTTATTCAGTATTCACTTCCGTACACGACTAATATTTTACAAAAATTAATATATGGATTTAACTAATATGTAGCTTTATGATATATATTGAGGTTTTTTTTATTGATTATTTTATGTTTAAAAAATAAATTTTATGTTTAAAAACTCAATTAATCAATTAGATAAAACTCGGACCCTTAATATATATATTTATATTATAATAATTATCCCATTATTGGTTCTTAAATTATATATTATATAACATAAAATCTTAAATTATTTTATGTTTATTGACAGGAAAAGAAAAAATAAAAATCAAAGCCTAAAAGGTCAAAAATAATATTAGTTATCTTATCCCCTATATAAATATCTATCTATGCTTTCTTCTTCAATTTCTAAGTAACCCTTACATGCATCGGAGAAAGATCAAGCAAAGTCTGAATTCAAAAGAAAGCACATATGGAGTCTGTAGCATCAAATTCAAAACCCCATGTTGTGATGACCCCTTTCCCAGTTCAAGGTGATCTAAACTCCTCTCTCAAGCTAGCCAAACTCCTTCATTCAAGAGGCTTCTTTGTAACTTTTGTGAACACTGACTTCAACCATACACGCTTGCTAAACTCAAGGGGTCCTCATGCCCTTCATGGCCTCTCTGATTTTCGTTTTGAGAGCATTCCAGATGGCCTTCCTCCTTCTGATATTAATGCCACTCAAGATATTGCTTCTCTGTGTGAAGCTACCAGAAACAACTGCCTCCTTCCCTTCAAGAAGCTTCTGGAGAGGCTGAATCAGAATGCCTCTAAATCTAATGGGGTTGTGCCACCTGTCACATGCTTGATTTCTGGTGCTCTCATGACTTTTACTATTGAAGCAGCTCAACAATTTGGCCTTCCTATTGCTCTCTATTGGCCTCCAAGTACTGTCTCCTTTTTGGGTATTTTCCACTACCGTACCCTTCTCCACAAGGCTGTTATTCCTTTAAAAGGTACCTTTTTTTGTCTTATTCATATAATCTTTGGTCAAAATCCCAAGGTAATTACTAATTAGTTGAGCGTAAAGTTGAGATATACCCAAGTTAATCTGTTTTTATTATTGATTCATAATTACAAATACTAATTAATACATACATAACATTGTGCGATTGCATGGGTGCAGATCAGAGTTGTCTAACAAATGGGTATTTGGAGACAGAACTGGACTGGCTTCCAGGAATGAAAGGCATCAGAATCAAGGACCTTCCTAGCTTTGTGAGAACAACTGATCCAAATGATTTCATGCTCAACTTCCTCATGACTGAGATAGAAGCTTCTCAATCTTGTCCTATCATCTTCAATACATTCTATGAGCTAGACAGTGATGTACTCAACACCCTCTCTCCTCACTTCCCTTCTCTTTACACCATTGGCCCTCTCCCTTTGCTTCTCAACCATATCCCACACTCCCACTTGGACTCCATTGCTTCTAATCTCTGGAAAGAAGACACTGAATGCCTCCATTGGCTCCAATCCAAGCCACCCAAATCTGTGGTTTATGTCAATTTTGGAAGCATCACTGTTATGTCTCCTCAACAGCTCCATGAGTTTGCTTGGGGTTTGGCCAACAGTAAGAAACCTTTCTTGTGGATCATAAGGCCTGACCTTGTGAATGGTGGCTCTGTGATTCTGTCACCTGAGTTTCTCAATGAGACTAAAGATAGAGGCTTTATAACAAGCTGGTGTGACCAAGAGAAAGTGCTGAACCACCCTTCAATTGGAGGCTTCTTGACACATTGTGGATGGAACTCCATGACTGAGAGTTTGTGTGCAGGTGTTCCTATGGCTTGTTGGCCTTTCTTTGCAGATCAGCAAACGAATTGTAGATATGCATGCACAGAGTGGGGAATTGGGATTGAGATAGAGAATGATGTGAAGAGGGAAGAAGTGGAGAAACTTGTGATTGAGTTGATGGAAGGGGAGAAGGGGAAGAAGATGAGACAGAGTGCTTTAGAGTGGAAGAAAATTGCTGAGGAGGACACTAAACCTGGGGGTTCTTCTTACATGAACTTGGACAAATTAATTAAGGAAGTGCTGCTAAAATCATAGACTTAATTAGATAAATGTCCGTTATTTATAATTAGTTATGCTTTTATGATCAGTATAGCATATGTCGTCCTTCGAGAGTGTAATTAATGTTTATTAATTTGAAGAGTTCTTAATTAGTGACTATATACACATGAAATATTTCTCTTCTCATTAATAAATTAGTTTAGACTCACCCATACCATTTTCTTAATTCCTTCATTCGTCAAATCGTTCTACCGCAAATTATTGTTTTGTATTAGAAACTTTTTTTAACAAAGAGGTTTGCAAGGAAATATTTCCTATATTGAAAAATGGACTCATGTCCTGTGAATAACATATTAATTGAAAATTGTATTTTGACCAGGATATGATGTTATTTGAGGTTGATTTTAATGTATCTACTATTAATGATGAAGGCTTGAGAATTATCCGCTTAATTCTTGAGATACTACTTTCAACTATCACTCTTCTTCTAAATGTCTCCTTTTAACTATTATGACTTGTGCCAAATAATTTTATTGTACATTGCAAAAAAATGAGATATAGAGTGTACAAACGATTATGTGAAATTGTTCAGCATGGAGAGTGATGGAATGTGAGGGCCATTTTCGCCCATTAAGCTGTGATTTCATGGAAAACAAATAACTTTCCATCCTACTTATTTATGGAAGCCCAAAGATCCAAAGTCTGAAGAAATGGTCCAAACTCAACTTTTTTTTTTTTATATAGCATACCAAACAATAGAATGTATTAGAATTAAATCTAATTATATATTTATATTTTGATTGATCCAATCATTTCCTACTAAACATATTAAAGTTTTATTTCATTATATTTCATCATGGATAATGTTAAAGGGAGCTTGAGAGCTTTGGTTCATCAGCTCTTAATCATTAAATCTGTTTTGAGATCTGTATTAAAATATTTTTTTATATTTAAGATAATACAAATTCCGAAACAGATTTAATGATAAAAAACTGATGAACTTTAACTTACCAATTCTCTATAGTATTAACCTTTCATCATAACAAATAATGTGTCATTCCAATTTGATCGGTGTGCCTCAAGGGACCATCATATCAATCAATGTAATGTGATGGATTGATATTTTACATAAATTGGTATTTTAAGAAAAAAAAGGGACCTATTTATCTAAATATAATTAATATTTTATATGAATTGTTTCTTGTTTAAATAACTTTTTTGTTCATCTATGTTAAATAGTTAGGTTAATAAAAATAGATAAAAAAATAAATAGGTAATAAAACATGAGATATTAAATATTAAAAAAAACATATAAAATGAGTTTGGTCTTATTATTGAAATAACTCATTGAATTTTTAAAAGAATTCTCTTTACAAATTTAGGTTTTTGTAGTTATATATTTCCAGCACTTTTTTATTCTTATTGATCAATTTATAACTCATTGAAAAAAATTGTCCCAATTTGCTAATATTAATGGCAAATTGAGAGTCAACAAAATCAGTCCCAATTCATCATTGTCATCAACGAATTGAAAAAAAATTTCCCCCAATTCATCATTAACATTGACGAATTGAGAACTAGAAAGTCATACCTATTTTTTTGCCAAATTTAAAATCTCAGTTTGTCATGAAAAAAAAAAACGAATGGCCAATTGAGGTTGCCCTATTTATTTATTTATTTTAAATTGTTACTGGACTTATTGAATTGGGGATCCCATTTAGTGAAAAAGTTTCATGAAAGTTAGAGGATGATTGAGAATTTGGGTGTGTTTGGTATGTTGTATCCAATATTATATCTAATATTTTTTTTATTAAATATATTTTATTTTTTATAATGTGAAAAAATTATATTTTTGTCCGTACTTTTTATTCAATTTTATTTTATTCTCACATTTAATGTAAGGATAAAATAATCATTTTATATATTTTTATTCTATTCACATAATACTAACATGATATTTTTATTACATATAACATTCTCATTATATCTTTTACTTCACTAACCAAATACACCCTTTATGTTGCGGTTGCCACATAGGTTATCTTACCATTAACAAATCTGTTAGGTGCCTCACAAATCACAATAAATTCATAAAATATAGAACAAAAACTTGGGATCCTCTTCAAAAGGATACGAACCGTTGATATTATTGTGGCACGAATAGTAAGTGGGATCCACAGAAATGAATTGTGAAATCTCATTGATGCTCCAAGTTGAAGGGTAAAAGCAATTTTTGCAGCCTTTCTCGTACACGCAGGCTTTTAACGATGAATTGAGGTTGCTTTTTTAAAATGACGAATTGGAATCTCAAATTTGATGAAAATTAGATTAGATTTTTTTTTAATTTTAACTTCTTCAATACTAATGATAAATTGAAAAAATAATTTCAATTCGTTAATGATAATGACGAGTTAAGACTAATTTCGTTAAGGAAAAAACTTAGGTCCATTTCCTTATATCCATTTCATCAAGTTTTCCAATATAAATATGACACGTGGCAAAAAGTGTTTAAATGACCAATCACAGTAGAGAGAGAATATAGAAGACCACCTTTTATATGACCACTCATAGAAGAAAGAGAGTGTAAATACAATATATGATTGATGAAACTTAATGAAATGGACATAAAGAAATGGCTAAAGTATTGTTTTGGTCCTCAATGTTTGCATGAAGTTTAATGATGGTCCTCAATGTTTCAAAAGTTTAATGTTGGTCCTCAATGTTTTTTTTTATTGATTTTGGTCCTCGAACGTAACACCGTTAACTTTTGCCGTTAAGTGATGACGTGGCAGGCTGATGTGGCACACCCTCTCTCCTACGTGTCATATTTTAATGACGTGGCATGCCACATCATCCATCTTTGCCACATCATCATCTTCTTCATCTTCATCTTCTTCAATCCTCTTCCTCTTCCTCCTTCTTCTTCTTCTTCATCATCATCATCCCCACCACCACCACCCCACCACCGGTACCACCACCACCACCGCTGCCGTTGCTGTCGCCGCCACTGTCGCTGTCGCCGCCACTGTCACTGTCGCCGTTGCCACCACCACCATTATCTTTAATTTTAAAATAACAAATTAAAATTTAAAATAACAAATTAAAATTTAAGAAGTTATATTCTTTGATAATTATCTTTTTCATTATCTTTTTTATTTGAAAAAGGCGAACTACTATTTAGTCTTTGAATTTATCACAAATACTATTCAGTCCCTGAAATTTTTAACTATGTCAACTATTTAGTCCATGAATTTGAAAAAATACTATTTAGTCCCCGAATTTGTAACTATGTCAACTATTTAGTCCCCAAACTTGGTAAAAGTACTATTTAATCACCGAATGTGTAACTCTGTCAAGTATAATAGTTGACAGAGTTGCAAATTCGGTGATTAAATAGTATTTTTGTCAAGTTTGGGGATTAAATAGTTGACATAGTTACAAATTTGGGGACTAAATAGTATTTTGTCAAATTCGGGGACTAAATAGTTGACATAGTTAAAAATTTTGGGGACTAAATAGTATTTTTAATAAATTCATGGACAAAATAGTAGTTTGACCAACAATTTAGGGACTAAATAGTATTTTGCCTCTAAAAAAACTACACCTCTATTCTTATTTTCTCTCTTCCATTATCTTCTCACATCACATTTTTATTTTATTTTTAATTATTGAAATGGTTATTTTTGGGAGATTATTGACGAAAAGGGGTCACAACTATATTAATATAGATATCAAATATTTATGTGCATACTTTCAAAATAGGGTGAGCTTTGGCTTACTATTATTTACTTCTTTCGATTCACAATATCTGCTTTGTTTGAGATTTTTATTTTTTTAAATGTAATTAGTAGGAATACTTTAGTAAGGGCAATTTAATCTTTTTTTATCATTTTATTTATTTTTTAGATGAACTAATGATTTTTTTTTTGTCTGTGCACACCTACTCAACGAGGCAAATATTGTGAATGGAGGGAGTAGTTATTGATTCTGTTTTGATATTTGTGTCATCTTAAATTTTTTTAAAAATTTAATATAAATCTCGAGACAGATTCAATGACTAAAAGTGATGAGCTTTAACTTATCATAACTCTATAGTATTATCCATCCTTCAAAATATAGCAAATTACAAAGTTATTTCATGTAATTAATACGAAATATTAATTGACTAAGATGTAATTTTGTTATAGTCGATTAATAATTTAAGATTAAATACATAAAATAACTTCATATAAAGTTACTTTGTATAATCTAATTTTTAGAATCGAATTCTTTTTACATTTATTATTCGAGTCAAGTTTAAATTTATTTTGCAAGATAAAACCCAGCAAGACTCAAACGTTTGAATTTTAAAAATACTAAAAAATTAAAATTAAGTATATATTATATATTTTTTAATTAATATAAGTTATAGTAAAGTATAGTATAGTATTTATAAATTATAAACTTAAAAATTAAGATTAAGTAAACTAAAAATATATTTAGTTTAACACTTTTGTCATTTATATCATAACTCATAATACATAATTATTTCTATGATGCAACATAAATTATAAAAAAATTTATTTTCTTAACTATCATTTTTTGAATTTGACGACTTTGATCCTTGAAGGAATGATAATCAAGCCTCACTAGTTAAGAGCATCGAGACTTGACAATATTTGAAAAAATTTCATTAATTAATTTCGACACATTTTAAACTAAAAGTTATCATTTTTATAATCAGTGCATTAGTTACCAAAACTTTAAAAAAATTGACCAAAAATCTTCATCATTTATTATATGAGATTGAATCATATACTGTATAACATAAAAAAAAATAAAAAAATACATATGAGTGAACCTCACATTAATACATTAAATGGAGTGACATATGAGACTCGTCCTTATATCTTTTATAGTAATATATATATATATATATATATTAAAAGAATAATTCCAAGTTTCGGCCATACTTGAGAAAAGTCCAAGGCTAAAGGCTCCATGCTCAACATATTACAATTTATATTTTTGATGGGACGTTTAGTTACTTGTTTTGTCTACGTAATTGTAGACGCAATTCTTTTACGTCCTTTCAGACAAACACACTTTAACTTTTGTAATGTGATAAAATTATATTTTTGTCATTAAATTTTTATTTATTTATTTCATTCTCACTTTTAATATAAAAATTTTATCCATTTTTATTCCATTCACATCATATCACATCACTTTTATATTATTTTTTTCATTCTATTATACAATTCTACTACATCCTCGATTTTCATTATTATTTCCATTATATCTCTCCTCTACTAACCAAACAAGTTCATAGTGTATTTTTAATTAGTCGAACTGTCGTGACAAACCAATTTTAGCCGTAGTCAGGTGTACACGTGATAAAAAATGGGATAGAGCATGAATATGTCAGGTTGAGTGTAGACCCACCCAGCTTTATATCAATGACTTTATTTGGTACATGATTTGAAATTTACAATTTGACACCAATAATGCACCATGATCATAGCCTCCTCTCCTCTGTATTCTCATGGCCATTCTCTCTATAAAACACTCTCTTTCTCAGCTTCTTGTATAAGGAAGCCTAGCGTTATAGAGAGAAAGCATTAGTTAACTAATTGAAAAGAAGGCATGGAATTCGAGTCTAATATTATTGCAGATGCAGCATCAAATTCAAAACCCCATGTTGTGATGACCCCTTGTCCACTCCAAGGCCATCTAAATTCCTTCCTCAAACTAGCCAAACTCCTTCATTCAAGAGGCTTCTTTGTTACTTTTGTCAACACTGACTTCAACCATGCACGCTTGCTCAACTCAAGGGGTCCTCATGCCCTTCATGGCCTCCCTGATTTTCGTTTTGAGAGCATTCCAGATGGCCTTCCCCCTTCTGATATTAATGCCACTCAAGATATTGCTTCTCTGTGTCAATCTACCAGAAACAACTGCCTCCTTCCCTTCAAGAACCTTCTGGAGAGGCTGAATCACAATGCCTCTAAATCCAATGGGGCTGTGCCACCTGTCACATGCTTGATTTCTGATGTTGTCATGAGCTTCACCATTCAAGCTGCTCAACAACTTTGCCTACCTATTGCTCTTTATTGGCCTGCCAGTGCAGTCTCCTTTTTGGCCGTTTGGCACTGTCGGACTCTCCTTCATAAGGGTCTTATTCCCTTCAAAGGTATTGGATTCCTCTAATGCTCTTTATTTTAAAAGAAATCAATACTATATTAATATCTTTGACTGCATAATTGTAGATGAGAGTTGTTTAACAAATGGGTGCCTGGACACACAACTAGACTGGCTTCCAGGTATGAAAAATATTCGACTGAAGGATTTTCCTAGCTTTGTGAGGACAACAGATCCAAATGATCTCATGCTCAACTTCGTCATGTCTGAGGTTGAAACATCTCAAGCTTTTCCTGTCATTTTTAATACATTCTATGAACTAGACACTGATGTACTCAACACCCTCTCCTCTTTCCTCCCTTCTCTTTACACCATTGGCCCTCTCCCTTTGCTTCTCAACCAAATCCCACACTCCCACTTGGACTCCATTGCTTCTAATCTCTGGAAAGAAGACACCCAATGCCTCAAATGGCTCCAATCCAAGAAACCCAAATCCGTGGTTTATGTTAATTTTGGAAGCATCACTGTTATGTCTCCTCAACAACTCTATGAGTTTGCTTGGGGGCTAGCTAACAGCAAAAAAACCTTCTTGTGGATCATAAGGCCTGACCTTGTGAATGGTGGCTCCGTGATTCTATCACCTGAGTTTCACAATGAGACTAAAGATAGAGGCTTCATAGCTAGCTGGTGTGCGCAAGAGGAAGTGCTGAACCACCCTTCAATTGGAGGCTTCTTGACACATTGTGGGTGGAACTCCATGACTGAGAGTTTGTGTGCAGGGGTTCCAATGGCTTGTTGGCCTTTCTTTGCAGATCAACAGACTAATTGTAGGTATGCATACACGGAGTGGGGGATTGGGATTGAGATTGATAATGATGTGAAGAGGGAAGATGTGGAGAAACTTGTGATTCAGTTAATGGAAGGAGAGAAGGGGAAGAAGATAAGACAGAGAGTTTTGGAGTGGAAGAGAATTGCAGAGGAAGACACTAAACCTGGTGGTTCTTCTTACATGAACTTGGACAAATTAATTAAGGAAGTGCTGCTAAAATCATAGACTTAATTTGATAAATGTAATTTACTTAATGTCTTCATAATGAAGGGTGTGATGTTTTATCTTTACATATGAAGGGTGTGATGTTTTATATTTATTTATCTTAGCATTTTCCATGTGTTATGTCATATGGTAGTAAAAAATATGATTTACAAACAACCCAAAATGTTGCACTGCATATTCTATCTTGAGAGAAAAGCTAATTCAATTGACCCCCCCAAGCATACAAAGCTCAAACAGTACAATATCAATCATAGAAGAAAATACAAGTGAGAGCAGTGAGTGGGGTAGTGATACGTTCCAAAGAAAGCTGCAGAAAGAAATAATAATAAGTGGAGAGAATCTGAGATGAAATAATGGTTTAGGGTGTATCAAATTCAAATCCCAAATAGAAGTGTGAAGTATACAAGTGTCTCTTTTCCAGTAAGAGATAAACATAAACTCCAAGTGAAATGCTTACTGAAATTAGTCAAATTACACACTAAAACTGAACATTCCACTTCAGTAGTTGTATATTAGCTACTCCTGGCTAAGGTCACGCCAGATGTGCTCAGAAATTTTCCTTTTCCTTCTGCTTCTGTTATTGGGCTGGGCTGTAACGTTGGGCCGGGCCTGTCTATGATATATTCATATCAGGTTGGCACAAATTAATAAGAAGAGGTAGCATTGAGCAATTAGCATTATACATAAATAGCTAAAGCCTTTTTGGTGTCTGTTGTGAATGTTGATTACATTATTTTGATTTTGAATGACGATCACAATTAGTGCCCCATTAATTAGAACATTTCCATATGCTTACCTTAATTAATCTAAAGTTGCAGGGACAATTAAGACAACATAGACAAAGAAATTGGAGTAATTAATTAAAGAGACAAATCTTTTTTTTTTCTTGAGAGAAAGAGACAAAAATTAATACCTTGCCAAAGAATTAATTAACTTTATATCTTGATACGGTACCCTCATACAAATCGAGGATCTCCCTTGATCATCCCGAATCTTCAACGTCAATTAATCATTACTCTATAATTGAAGGTGCACAAAACAGTTACGAAACGTGGGCCACGATCTCAGAGGTAAAAGATTCAAACATTCTCAATAGGAACACTATAAATATTAAATACTTCATGAAATCACATGTATGAACTACTGAATCTTTATTAAGCTTACTTATATTATCTACTCTCGAGTAGATATTCAGTGGTACGGTAGTATTGAACTTCAGTACATCCCTCCAATCAGTTGGTCCCTAAACCATTCAAGGTGGGCCCTAATTAAAGTGAATTATTATTAATATTAACAAATGTCAGTACATGATTGGAGGAATGCACTGAAGTTCAGTGGTACGGTACCATTGAACTTTTATTCCTACATCTCACACCGACTTAAGCGTCACAGTGCTAGGGGTGGCAATGGATATGGGTATTTTGGGTATCCGCGGATACCCGTTTGAAAAAAATATCTGATATCCATTGGATATCGGATATTTGAAATACCCATTGGATATTGGTCGGATTAGGATATTAGCCTTGGATATCCTATATTCGTCCGATTGAATGGATGGATAGAGTATCTGATATCCGATATCCGTTTTTATATAATATATTAATTAAATATAATATTTTATATATATTAATAATTATATATATATATATATATTTAAATATAAAATAATATATATATATATATATATTATAAATTATAATATTAAATATTAAATAAAATTTTATGGTTCAATAATTAATAAAATTAGTATTGTTAATTTTAATTTATAAAAATTATCTTTATTTTTTAGAAAATTTAACTTTTTTATAGTAATTTATTTAGTGGATGGATATTGGGTAATGGATATCGGATATTGGGTAATGAATATAGGATATTGGGTATCCTATATCCGTTATTTTTTTCGGATATTTCGGATATCAGATAGTTTCGGATACGGATATTGAAAATGTAATTTTTTTCGAATTCGGTTAAGGTTCGGGTATTGGGTGTAATGGACGAATTCGAATTTAGATAGTGAAAAATGAGCGGATACCCGCCCATTGCCAACCCTGATTCGGATATCGGATAGTCATGTCCCGTGATTCGTTTGTGCAAGGAAATTTAGGAGAAGCCCGGAGGTTTATTATATTTGTTTTAATGAAACCTTATTTACTTTTTAGAATTCGAAAATAAGAAACGGTAAAAGAGCAAAAATAAAATTTGCTATGACATTAAGAACAAAAATATATATATATTGGCCTTGTTGGACGCAAAGAATTCTAGGCCAGATTTTTGCTAGGGTTATTTTTTTATTTATATTATTAATTTTTACTAATGCATATTTTCTTAAAAGTTTTGGTATTTTTAGCCTCTAAAATTATCACATCTCAATTCTTAAGTACATAAAAAGCATTTCACTCATTCACCGAGTGAGGAGTCAATATTTGGAACATTGCGTTGGCTTACAATTTTAACCCATCATCTCTTATTGTCTACCACAGTTCAAGTACCAGAGTCCATACTCGCCGCCGCCGGAGATCGAGGATGGCCACAGTCGCCACCACCGCACCACCGTCGGCACCGCCGCCGCAAGCCCTCAAATTGGAGTCCCTTGCTCGCATTGACACCACCACTCTCTCCCAGTCTGAACTCCATGCCCTCTCGCTCTGTTCACTTTCTGCCTTCGATCTTAGCTCTACCACTCACCTCGTTTTCCCAAAAGTAGATCGTTCGCTCTTCAACGAGAGCGCCGGATCACGCCGTCAGACCTATTCCCGACCCCGCAAAGCCCAATCCCCTTCTGAATCCCCCTCCGGTCACCGCCGCCGCGTCGCTGGGCTTCTTCCAGCTCCGAAGCTCCCTCCTGTCCCCGATGACGATCCAGAAAACATAGAGAACCGTAAGATTATAGATTATCTGAAGCAGTTGATCAGGGAGGACCCGAAATTCGATCAAGTTGAGCTAGCCCCACCTTCTGTTTCCACTGAAATTGTACCGAATCCCGAACCAAGGGTCGGAATGGTGGAGAGAGAGGACGTGGGGTTGGTGAAATTTGGTGGAGAACGAAAGAGGAAGAGGGGGAGGAAGCCCAAGGCGAAGGTGCATTTGAAGGAATGCTATAGGGAGATGGAGATTGTGAATAAAAATAGGGTTGCCATTGATCCTTCTGCTTTGGCGAATGTGGAGGATCCATTTGCTGAAGAGTTGAGGAGAAGGACTGTGGGGTTGCAGAGTGAAGAAGAGTTGTTAGGGTTTTTGAGGGATTTGGAGGGACAATGGGGTAGTAGGAGGAAGAAGAGGAAGATTGTGGACGCCGGAGATTTCGGGGATGTATTGCCAGTTGGTTGGAAGCTTCTGCTGGGTTTGAAGAGAAAGGAGGGTCGGGCGTGGATTTATTGCCGGAGATACATAAGGTAGTCTTCTTGTTTATTTTACTCTGTAGACCTATGAGCTGCTGATAAAATAAAAAAAACTATTCAGTTTATTTTGCCCTTTTTTATTTTCTTTTGTGGCTTCCATGGAGCAAAATGGCTTTACAAAATAGAGATCTTTTGGTTGTTTATTTTAAAATTTAAGGATAGGATGACTTTCTATAAGGGAGACAGTGTATGAATGATGCATTGTGCATCATTTGAATATGAACTTATGACATAATATTTTCTACTAATATGGTTAACCGTTTATAACTCTGAACTTGTGGAGGAAATACATTTGGTTTCAATCCACTGAAAGAAAAATATTTGCCTTCTTGTTTCTTTCTGTTGACGGTCTTAATATGCAATACCGTAGTCTGAGTGTCTCTCTTCACATGGGAAATGAAACTATCTTGCTTGATATACATTAATAATAGGGATAGTTCCTGTGTACTTGCTATGTACATTTTTTAGCTCCCTTGGGGGTTTCCAGTAAGTCGTGTTTAATCAAGTAGTAAAGGTAGAGAGATGAAGAATAGAACCTAGTTTCTAAATTCTTAAATTTAATAAAGGACTAAAGGTGCTACTAAGCTAGTATATGACACTTGAAAGGCCTGACTTAGCTATAAAATTCAAGGAATGCCATGTACTTCGTCCCTTAACAGCTGGTCTTTCTCCCTTGCCTTGTTTTCTTTTACTGTTTTTTCTTTTTAAATTATTTTATTATGGCTTACATACTCTCTTATCTGATATTGCACAGTCCTAGTGGACAACAATTTGTATCTTGCAAAGAAGTTTCTTCATATCTGCAGTCCCTTTTTGGTCACAATGATGCACCATTGCCAGTCAATCGGAGGGATGACAATATGCTGCCAAACAATAAAGTGACTACTGAAAGTGTAAGTAAATATGTATCAGACGATTTATCTGTTATGATTTGGTTATGTGAATTTGAAGTTTATGGGATGGAATGGGCTGCAGTCTGCAGGTGTTACTGTTACCCACGAGGATCAAGATCAAAGGACTATCGTTGCAACTGACTCGGCTGTACCCAATTCTTCTATATGTAATGAACGATTGAAGGAAGTGGCCTTATTGGGGATTGAGAATCTTGCAGAAGTGCAAATACATGACCTATTTGAATGTCACAAATGTAGCATGTCCTTTGATGAGAAGGATTCATACTTGCAGCACCTGTTGTCTGTTCACCAGAGGACAACAAGGCGGTATCGGCTTGGTTCTTCTGTTGGAGATGGTGTTATAATTAAAGATGGAAAGTTTGAGTGCCAGTTCTGCCATAAAGTGTTTCTGGAAAGGCGTCGCTACAATGGTCATGTGGGGATCCATGTTAGGAACTATGTGAGGCAAGTCGAGGAAAAGCCAGGTCAGGTAAATGTTCAAAGCAGAGATAAGTCTCCAATCAAGGAGGATTTTCCTTCAAGGATCTCCAAAATGGATGCTCTAATTGAAATTGCTCAGAACTCTATTATGGAGAATTCTGCAATGGAACCCCATGGTAACCATGCTTCCTCTCCCAGTAAACTGAATGAGCTTTCTACTTCAGAAATTGCTGTTGGCAACTTAGATCATGGCAAAAATTGTGAGTCTCCTCTCAGTGAACAGCAAATGAAAGATTGCATCACTGAAGAAAATGTGAATCAAGATTTAAATCAGAAAGATAGTCAACTTGTATTCATGAATGGAAAGGTAGAGAAAACTGATGATGGTAACAAAGTTATAGTTTCTAAGGTAGATACCTGTCTTGTTCACATGGGCTCGTCAACTGTGAACAAGAAAAATGCTAATGCCTCTGAGAAATCTAAGGGGAAAGATGATGTGGTATTGACTGTTGATGGTTTTGATCAGTTTGGGGTTGATTTGGAAGTAGTTTCCCCTGAAGCTGAGAATAATGGAAATTCTGGTAGCACTAATACTTTGGAGCTGAAGCATGATGAAGACAACAAAAGTAAGAGTGAGGTCATTGTTGGGTTAAGTGGCACAAAAGACGCATCTGTTAGCTCTAATATCCAAGAGAAAGTAATGCCAACATCTGAAGAGAATCTAGTCCAGTCTGGGGTTTCTACCCCCATTATCTCCATGGTGCAATCATTGGATTGTTTTTCTGCTTTCACTGGACTCTCAGATAGCGTATAAGTCATATGCTCTGGTACCTTCATTCCCGGGGTTTCTCACATTTAGAAAATCCTTGAGAACATTCTTAGTCGTTAAAATCTGGACTTAAATCTTAAAATTCTTTGATTTTTATGTATTGAACTATAAATATTAGATGATGTGATTTGATATATACTTAGTTAAGTAATTATGCTATATACAATGGCGAAGCCAAGAAGGGTTAGGGGTGGCCTATCTCAAAAGAATTGCAAAAATTCAATAAAATTATTTAAAAGACTAAAGTTATGTGTGGTATGTTTAGAGGGGTGTAAAGTGAAGAAATATAAAGTAATTGTAAAGATAAAAAAGACGTGGAAAAAACTTAGGTTTAATTTTTTTTTTTTGTCTAAATGAGGGTATTTACTGTCGAACACAGTGACTAATTCTCTCGCTGAATTGTAGGCACCTCGAAGGGTGGAACAGTTAGCCCAAGGATTTATTCTTTATGTCCATTTCATCAAGTTTCTCAATATAAATATGACACGTGGCAAAAAGTATTTAAATGACCAATTATAGTAGAGAGAGAATAGAAGACCACTTTTTATATGACTAATCATAGAAGAAAGAGAATGTAAATATAATATATGATTGGTAGAACTTGATGAAATGGACATAAGTTTTTTCCAAAAGATATTTGGTATGTAACAATTTAGGGTTAAAAGACTAAAATACTTTTAATATTATATTTTAAAAATAAAAAAATTTATATTAAAAAAAAGTAGTAGTGATGGGTGTTGGTGGTTCAATTACATAAGGAAACATGTTTTACATAGCAATTTTGATGAAATCTACTCTCATTCATTTCATATGTATTACATATCTTAAAGTCATACCAAACAATATAATTTCTTTAAAATCTGTGAAATTACATTGCATTGCATCGCTGGCATGCATACTAAACGGATCCTTGAACATGACCATTTCCATCTCCTGCTTGAGTTTTGAAAACTTCTAACTGCTGTCACTGTCACTGTCACGTACCAGTTTATTACTAACCTTTTTCCAGTGATTTTTTTTTTTAAAAATTTCATGTTCTGCCTTTATTTCAAATTTACTGAGAGGTTGATTAAGATTAGGATAGTTGAATCTAGTATCATTGATGTGACAATTAACCACGATGTGTGAATTGGTTGGTAGTGCTGATCCTACCTTGTAAAATTTTTGTTATGGCACATTGACAGATTTGCAGTGTATGCCATAAACATGATAATGTGAATGGGTTCCCAGAACCAAGGTTGGGAGCTTCCGGAATACACGAAAATCATGACTATAATTAATATATTCAACACGTATTTTCTTGGGAGAATATGTGCTAATTTCAGGACACGACGGTTTTTCCTACATTTTCTCAACTCACAGAGGTAGTGGATAAATACGAAACACGTGAGTCTATAATTAAAAATCAATTAAATTTTATTCTCTGTTCTTTGCGAAAAATACTCCATGCCTTTATATAATACTTGATTGTGTTCGATTAAGATGGTTTCAACCATTACTTTCTTAAAGCCTACTATAAGCGAGAATCCAATCAAAATAGGAGGGAAGTGGAGACGGAAACTTTTAATGATCGATCATCAACTAAAGAAATTGAAGGTTAGATTAGAGCATCTGGTTCTTGTTTGTAATCTCACTGTGAGAGAATAAAGAAGAAAAGCACCACATGGAGTTAGTATACATTCCCCTCATTTTTAGCTTTTGAATATCCCCCACCCACGAACAGCTGTTTTTGCTCCCCAGATTTTATTATAAGTCTACCTCATCATAATAAACATATAAACCTACTAGGCACACGTAAAATTCTCATCACATTTATTCTCTTGTTGGAAGTAAAGAGTTATATAGTTACTAAAAATTATTAAATATTGAAGGGCACAATCAAAACAAAAATGCACGTACGCGCAATCTTGTTTTCCCTACTTGTTCATTTTCATCATGGGCATGTTAGTCTCAGTCTCCTATATATACTCTGGCTGCCTCCATGCTTGGCAATACAGAGAAAGCCAAAGAGCAAGCAAACAAACAAAAAATGGAAGCTATGTATAAATGCAGAAAGTGCAGAAAGGGTGCCTTATTCAACACAAGTACTAATAAGCACTTCTGCTATGATTGCCAAAGAATAAAGAGCTCACACTCAAAAATTTGTGAAGCAAAAATCAGCTGCAGAGGGTGCAGGAGGGAGTATGCTGTGTCCCCAAACACAACCATATACTGTTGCCCTGTGTGCCACACTATCAACCCTAGTTCAATTTCAGGACATGGCCAATCAAATTATAAAGATACTAGTGGGATGGGAATGAGGTTGATAAAAAGTGGTGTCAGAAATCTCAAACTTGATGATATGGCAGATAATGCATATAATTTGCTGAATAAACAAAGGTCTTCATCATTCTCCTCAATAGGTTCTTCCTTCTTGTCCAGAAGACACAACAAACGTGCGGTTCTATGCGGTGTTACTTACAGGAAAAGGAAGTTCAGGCTCAAGGGAACTGTTAATGATGTTATCAACATGAAGGAGCTTCTTGTTAAGGTTTTTGAATTCCCCAGGGAATGCATACGTGTGCTCACAGGTATCTAATCTTCTAGATTCTAGAACTAGAACCCTCTAATTTTGTCTCAAGTCAGCAATCTCATTCCAAAATGAAACTAATTAAAATGCAGAACAAGAGAGGAGTCCTGACTCCATTCCCACAAAGAAGAACATTCTGGATTCCTTGAAGTGGCTCGTGGAAGGGTGCCAGCCGGGCGATTCGCTGGTGTTTTACTTCTCAGGACATGGCTTGCAGCATGCAGATTTCAAAGAAGATGAGGTTGATGGCATGGATGAAAGTATTTGTCCAGTTGATTTCGTGCAAGAAGGTGTCATTCTTGACAATGATATAAACTCCATCCTTGTGTGGCCTCTCAAGCAAGGTATCACACTTCATGCCATTGTTGATGCTTGTCACAGTGGAACAATTCTCGATCTGACATATGTCTATGACTCAGAAAAGTGAGTACTGAAACTGATTCCACACGGATTAGTCTCTTTTTAATTTCCTGAAATGTTGAATTAACTTGTATTTTTTATTGCAGTAATAAATGGAAAGATAACAAGCCACCTTCTAAGGAACCTATTAGAAAGCACACAAGTGGTGGATTAGCAATTAGTATCAGTGCTTGTGAAGATAATCAGATGGCTGCTGATACAACTGTAAGATTGTTTATGCAATGCAATGCAATGTGGTAATAATGAAGTTATTTGTTCACAACTTGGGTTGTGATATTGTGAATAAATTCTTACTATATGCAGGCTTTCGGTGGGAAGGGAATGAATGGTGCTATGACCTATCTTTTCACAAAGATCCTCAGACAAAACCCTAAGACAACATATGAGGGTTTAATAAAAAAGATGAATGAGGAAATTCAAGAGATTATCCGAAATAGTTGTCATCCCTCTTTCTTGCGGCGTGTCTTTCGCCCCAAAATAGCACAGGTTGGTATTTTTCCTCCGTTATAACCGTGGCTAAACCTTGAAATAACTGTAGTTAAGATTTAGCCACCATTAGACAAAGGGGACAACTAACAACAGAGGATCCCAACTCATCACTACTAAGGTAGTAGGCATAACATAATTCTAATAGCTATACACGTAAATTACCTTCACCAGAAAACTTTTTGGTACAGTTCAGAATATCTGACGTAATATTTTGGATATCCCATGTTGTGTAAGACCAAAGTGTGAGATCTTGATTTGAGGAAACCAGTCAAAATTTGTCTCATGCACTCAAGATAGTGACTTATCTAGATTCTCTGGAATCTCTTTTGGGTTCCATTTCAATTTGCATAGCATCATATAATTAATCAGTGGCTTCTGATTTGGTTTTTCCTGATGAAATTGAATTTATATGGACCATTTCAGGATCTTATTATATCATCATCTGAACAGATTGATGTTTCTAAGGAGATACTCTTATGAGCATGCAAGGGAGAAAGGACAATCCAGTCATGTTACTGATGGATTGCAAGAAGATAGATAAAGGCTACTACTGCCATTTCGCTGCAATTGTACAATTGTTTTCTTTTTTTCCCTTTCTCGGATCAGGGTATCTACCTTTGCAGACTTGATGACTAATCTCTCGGGTACTGCGAAGCCTATTGCTGGGGGCGACTTTCCTATTAGATGATACTCCATTTTCATCCCTCCAGGATCGAACCAGGAGGTGATGATTAGGGAAAATAAACTCTTTACCATATGTGTCACATCGTGATGGTGTATTATTGTGTTTGTTTGATGATTGGAAAATATATCAGAATTTTGTTAATCATAATACTTTTGTTCCACATATTACATTACCTCAACTTGTGCCTAATTTTCCAGAAAATGTTAATGATTACAAAGTTATACAAAATTGGAAGATGAAATCCAAATTAAAATGCTTCTTTTAAGTTTTAACAAATGAAATCTAACTTAATAGCAGCATGCAAATCAGTTCATTAAAAATTCTGAAATGAGATATTCAAATGAATTTGCTCTTTCCTTGCCTTCACTCTCTTAACTAAGCAAGAAACTGGTTGATTAAGATTTCAAACCATATTATTTTGGAGGGACACAAATATTTTTAGAATATTACACAACTAGTGAGCAAAGCTTAAACTGACAAGTCTAAACTCAACATCTACTTTGACTAATTTGTTGAAATAAAGACTCAATAGTGTGTTATGTAAGTATAGAAGAAACGAGGAAAAAATTTTCATCTACCATACACCATAGATGTTAATATGTTTTAGGGCTTTCTTGCACTTATAGAAAAATAATAAAAAAATAAGTATAGCATTCTTTGTGTTGTGATCACCCAATACTTGGTCAAAATTAGGATATCCACTGCCGAGCACGATAACTAATTCCTTCGCTAAGTTGTAAGCACTTCGAAAGATAAAACAACTAACTCGATAATTTAAAGCTGCTCCATATCTAAAACTAAAAGATTAAACTCTTATATTTAGTTAGAAATAGACGAGTCTCTTCCGCCAAATAATATTTAAATTCACTTGTGTGCACCTTAACTAAGTCACCTCTAAAAAATTTCAACTTGATTGCAAAATATTGACATAGTTGGGACTTGAAATTTTTGACCTTATAATAATGTGCTTAACTGTATTATTCATAATACTTTAGCACTGAATGATTATTGGAAGATGAAGCAGAGATTCTTCATGGAAAGTGTCATCAATGTCTTCAGTTTTTCATTCACTTCACACAGTAGAATACTCTGTTTTCTTCCTCAACACAAAATTTTCACTCTTTTTCATTAAATTTTATGTAATGTTCTTTATACCTATTATTTTTTATATCTAGAGAATAGATTCATCCCAAATGAAGAGAGAAAAAAGTCAACCACTCACTGTTATAACTTATAAACATCTATTTACATATATAGTTAGACTTTGTTGTGCTTATAACTTTGTTTTAGCCAATAGTTCAGAAAAAATAATAAAATAATCAAAGTAATTAAAGCTACGCTAATATTTAACGACTAAAGCGACGAATTAATAGAACTTATACAGCTTCTGGATTTTGCTTCAATTTGAGGATACATGAACGGACAAAGAACAAGATCAAAATCATATCTTGACACAAATTAACTCATTTTTAAATCGAGAATGAATCGCGTACTTGGCTCTTCTATGCATTAGTATGTTAGGTTGATTTTATTTCATAGTTTTCTTCATTTTTTTAATTTAAATTTGAGAAATTATAAATTTTTTAAAGAATATCTAAAATATGAAAGATATAGATATAAAAAATTAAAAACTCCATATAAATCGATATTTAGTTATTTACTATGAATGAATTTGGGACTAACTTTTTAGTCCCTAATAAAGGTAATCTCTAAATCATTCGCGGTAGGTCCTTATTTGTGTGAAATTTTTTATTTTTTTTTGTGTCTATAACTCTTATTTTTTAGAAAAAGTTTACAATTTTTTAAATTTAAATAAAAAAAATGAAGAAAACTATGAAACAAGTCGACTTAACATACTAATAGATAGAAAAGCCAAGTATGAGATTCATTCTGAATATGACTTGCCCACAACACATGTATACCGACCAGCAAAAAAAGGTAAACATTATGCATGCATCTTCTAGTATATTTATTTATTTAATTTGAAATACAGAATGTCAAGGCCAAAAAAAAAAATTACAGAATGTCCAAAGCATATTAATATTTTAATTATTGACTGAGATAATCATATGAAAATAATGCACGGCCTGTATAACGTTTTGTGTTCCTAAGAAGGAATTTACAGCTTGCAGACACCATTATTCTTGATCCAAAATTCCAAACGATTGAAAAGTAGTTTGAAAAATTATGATTTTTTTCTAATAAAATTTGTTAGTAATAGTTTGTTGAAAAAAGTAATGGGGAGAAAAAGTTGAAGTAATTAAAGAATAAACAATCTTGACGAGTGAGCTAGCTAAAAAGATTATCAAGTTTCGATTCATATTCTCTCATTCACTTTTCTCGCCCATTCTTAATTACGCGTCTTCCATTTCATTCGTAGATTTGAAGTAAGATTTCATAGTTCATCACTCATTCATATATATATATAGATACATTTATCTAACATATATAACAGCTGCAAGCAATGGAGGTTGTGGAATCAAGTTCTTGCTGCTTTTGTGTCATGACTTAATTATGTGGTTTAATTTCAGTTGGAAACGCACACGTGTTTTTCACTTTCTTTGCTGGGAAATTAGTAATTACTTTTTCCTTTTATTACATTAGAATCTTTAACATTAACAAAGGCAAAATGTGTAGAAAAAGTTAAAGTGGGTATATTCAGTTTCCACTGAATAAACGTAACCAAAGGGAGAGGGCAAATCTGATTCTGCATATGTTACTCTGCACATAAAGGAATTAGCCAAATTCAAGAAAACCACCTTTCAAAAGATATGTTCTTTTGCCAGAAAAAGAAAAGAGGAGGAAATTTTTTTTTTTCAGCACAACAAAACTTACTTTTTGTAATGTGATAAAATTATATTTTTGTTCTTATTTTTTTACCCGCTTATATTTTATTCCCACTTTTAATGTAAAGATATCATTTTACCCACTTTTATTCCATTCACATCACATTGACATACATTTTCATTTTCCTTCCAAAATTCCCTATAGGTTGTTTGTTGTACACATCTATATTAATATGGTTGTGGTCTCTTGGTCATTGGGGTCACAAAATAGTCATTTTTTAATTAAAAAATATAAGAAAAATATATGATGGTTGGAGAATGTGAGAGAGAGAAAATAGATATGATAGGTAATTATTAGAAAAAAGTAGGAGAATAAATAACTTCCCAATATTTAATTTATTTTTAAAAATATCATCATAATTTTTATATTGTATTTTAAAAATTCTAAAACTATATATTAAATATCCGATATATTATTATTTAAAAATATAATAATTATTTTTTTATATTATATTTTTTATAAATTAAAAAATAAATTATATACATGTATGTATATGCGAAATTTCTAATCTATTATATCGATGATATTTAGTATTGTGATTAGTTTTAGATGCATAACAAAATTCTGACATTTTGCTTCAAAAATTCACTCAGAGTTTAAAAAAACCTATAATTTCACCATTTTTGATAAAAATAGCTTTATTTTTATATAATTTAATATGTATTTAAATAATATAATTTTAAAATATATATTTTTATAATAAATTATAATTATCTTAAAAATTATTAATTCCATTAAAAAAGTATTTTAGTCAAAAATAAAATAAAATTATAAAATTTTGAATCTTCTAAAGAAAGGGCCTAAAAAAAAGAATATAATTTAAAAAACTTTTAGACAAGAAGAGTATAATTTACTAAAAAAATTTACCAATCAATAAAATCCTTTTTAGAATTGGTCACAAAAACAAACTTTTGTTGCCATTATCAAATATTGTAGAAAGAGGATGGATATACCATCATACAGTGGGAATAATGCTGTTGATTTACTAAGTACCATGCATGAACTGGAAGGTTGCACGCCAACGGTAGTTAATAAAGACGAAAATTAAATTAAAAATTACAATAATGAAAAAGTGGCCAAAATAATATTCTATAAATTTGTTTAGATGAAAGAGAAGAAAAAGCGAATATTCTGGAAATGGAGGATTGAGGAATAGGAAAATGGATCAGTTGTCCACATTTCTACCATTCATTTTTAGATGTATTTAATTTATTAACGTTAAAAAATACGTTTTATTGAATAAACGATAAAAATGTGCACTGTGGCTACACTGTGGTTGATCTAGGGATGGCAATCTTATCCATTGAGTCCGGGTCTGGGTATTAAAAAATGAGTATGGGTCCGGGTCCGGGGATTTTAACAGGTAAATTTCCGGGTCCGGGTCCAGAGACGGGTAAGGGGGTATTCACCCCGGACCCGGTGATATAATATATATAAAAATATTTTATATATAAGTATTTTTATATAAATATTTTATATATAAATACTTTTTATATATTATTTATATATATAAATATTAAAAAAAATTTACACATCATCTCACACTTACCCAGTAGTCCAGTACCCACACGCGTTCCTCACCCTCATCATGATTCACACACATTTCCATTTTACTAAGCTCAAAAACCCAGACTTTTTATTTTAATCTTATTGTGTGTTTGAAGTTTTTTTTTTAAAAAAATTAAAAATAATTAAACTTATGATTGTGTATTCAATACTTGTGGGTTTGAAGTTTTTTTTTTTAAATTTAAAAATAATAAAATTTATGATTTGTAGAAAAAAATAACAAATTTTCTGGGTCCGGGTCCGGGGATTTAAGTATTCGACGGGTCCGAGAATAGGTCTCACATTTTATACCCGGCCAGGAACGGGTCCGGGGCCGGGGAAAAAATTGAGTTCTGGGGCCGGGTCTAGGGATTGCAGTATCCTCTCCGTACCCTACCCATTGCCATCCCTAGGTTGATCCGGATTCGAGGAATAGCACTGGTCCGTTTCAATAAAATAAAATAGATAGAAGTGAGAATTTTCCAAGTGGACGGAGTATCTAGACATTAGAATTTAGAATGCGCACACAATATAGAAATCAATGTTCTCGTTATTGAATGAGACAAAAATTCGGATAATTATATGGTTTATGGTTTGATTAATTTAATCGATTAAATGGTTGATCAAATTAAATGATACAATAAATAATAAAATATTAATTATGTCTGTGTGATATTAAGTAAAATATTACAGACATCTAATTTTCAACAAGTAATTCATAAATTTTTTATTTTGACCGTCACAACATAATATTATAATTAAGTAAAA
Source organism: Senna tora (assembly GCA_014851425.1). NCBI lineage: Eukaryota > Viridiplantae > Streptophyta > Magnoliopsida > Fabales > Fabaceae > Senna > Senna tora. Next base: position 31,244,346 of record CM026272.1, on the reverse strand, counting down.
ATAGAATTGAAAAAATAATGAAAATGACACTTCGAAAATAAGGGTTTCGTGCAACTTCGATTTCCAGCATTTTCAATTTTTTTAAAACTGAAAAGGGCGGTTAGACCGGACGATTCAGCGATTGGACCCTGATTAAATCCAGTCCAAATAATAATTTAATTTTTTAGATTTAATCAACTTGTTTTACTCTCTAGTTCACTGTTGGACCGATTAGACTGTCCGGTCTAGTCCGGTCCTAATAACATTGATAGAAATTAAACACTCTGCATTCCGCAATCTCATAATATTCTTTTTTTTAATAATCAATCTCATAATATTCTTTTTTTTTGGACTAATCTCATAATCTAATAATATTGTAATATAATCTCATAATATTCAATTTCAAAGAATATTGTAATATAATAAGTAACGGTTAAATTTTTTTTAGTAAATTACAGTAAATTTATATAAAATGAGATTCAATTATGTTTAATATTTTTTGTTTTATTTAAAATCCTTTTATTTTCTTAGCTGTCAATATATATTACAAAAGACTTGCTTACTAATTTTTTCTTTTACTTTTTTACAATTAAAAATAATTATTAACCCCAAATATATTTTTGCTCTTTTTTTGGCCGAAATATATTTTTGCTCTATTTTTTGGTAAAGATATATTTTGCTCTTTGAAATTTGAACACTCCTCCTATTCTCTTTTTTCAAAGCGTGTGTGTGGATATATATATATATATATATATATATATATATATATATGAATTCTTTACTTTAAAGTTTAAACACTACTCTTATTCTCTTTTTTCAAAGTGTTACGTGTGTGTATATATATATATATATATATATATATGAATTCTTTACTATGCTTGTATCTAATTTATGCATATAACTTGCTATTAATATGACGTTTAAATTGTAATTTTATTGATAGTCACAATATAATAAAACTATATCTGAGTAGTTTTTTTCTAATGATAGATCAATTTATGTAATAATCTATCGACATAGTAATTAATAATCTATGAATTTAACATATATTATTTCTGACCATAAATATTAAAATATCTGATGCTAGAAGCTGCATCACCACAATTTCCAATTCTTCTGGCTCAAAAAGTGACTACTACTGCTAAGTGCTAACAAATTGATGAATGATAAAATGGTCCGAATTTGTAATGATCATAATATATGTACACCTTTTCCATCAGAAGCCTTACTTTCAGAATCCTTTATATATATATAAATGCTATTCAAGAAGCAAGAATTGCTTGCGAGATGCAGAGCACCATCTAGTATAGCATGCATGGAGGTTGGGCCAGTCAGAGGATGGAGAATGTGTAAAATGGTGGAGCCACAGAGACAGAACTTGCTCCTGCTCTTCCTCTACTTCCAACTCTTCTATGCTTTCCTCCAACACCTTCTCTAACTCGCCCCTCTCACTCATGCTTAGAACTGGTGCATCAGTGCCATTGCTGCCTCTGCACAACAATGGCAGCCATGTCTGTAGCATCTTTAACTTGGTTGGCAAGCATTGCTCCATCTTCCCTTCCTCACTTTCATCTGCTCCCATCTCTTTGGCTTCTATGAACAAGAATGCTATATGGAGTTCAAGTAACAATTAGTCTAGTGAATATAATTTACTCAAATTAAAATAATATTGATATAATGTAATATAATTTTTTATATAATATATATTCATTTTAAAGCATAAAATTATTTAATAATCTTCATTATTACTTTTTTATTATTTTTCTTAAAATAGAATGGTAATCTAATTCTACAGGTAATTTTTTCGCTATTAAAAACAATAAATTAAAAGTGGCGTGAATATAATTTAGTCAAATTAAAATAATATATTATTTGTGTAGTTATTTTATTTAAATTTAAAAATAAAAGATCATAGAAGACTTCCCTAAAAGACCCAAAAACAGTACCTGCGACTTTGACGAGCGAACATTGCAACCGCGGGTCAGCCGATAGAGCGAGCCAACCCAAATTAGACGCCGCCGCCCACCTCCAAACGGCTTCCTCTCCGCAGCCACAAGCCGCCAACTTCTGAGCCAGCCACAGCAATTCTGCAGCCAGCTTCTCCGCCGAAATCATCCCACGGCCCCTCATCTCCCCTCCTCCCCCTCTCACCCTCCGAGCGAAATCCCTAACCGACCGAACCGCCTTCATAACCCGCCTCAACCGGCCCTCGCCCGCTCCATCCCCGGTTCCTTCTCCCTCTTCCTCCCCTCTCTCCGCCACCGCGGCTTCCAGTTGGCCCAGTGTCCTCGCGAACGCCGACGAAAGGACCGAACGATTCACCTCGTGCAGCGCGTGGTTCCCCTCCCTTTGATTCTCATCGATAAGCGTCTCCGCTAAAGACCGAACAACTTCGTATTTTCTGGAGCTCACCGGGATGTCGTTTACTATCGACAAGAGCTGCGACAGCGCACGAGCGATACCAGAGTCGCCTCCACCGCCGTACGCGGGGACGAAGTTATCGATTCGCGGCGGCTTGAGAGTGTAATCATCGGGAGGAGGAGAAGATTTGATGGAAGGAACGAAATCGGCGAAGAAAGAAGGTAGGAAGCGGATGGAGAAGAAGAAGTAAGAAAAGAAGAGGTAGCGAAAGGTTTGGATGATTTTGTACCTTTGGGCCAAATTGATAAGAAATTTATCGGCGTGGATCAAAATGGAAATTATGAGGTTTCGGAGGACCACCGGAGCTATGGTGGCGGAAGAGTTTTCCATGGTTCCCATTCTCTCACCTCCTTCTATTTTCTTTTATTCTTTTTTGGTTTTTATGGTATTTAAAGGTTAATGTATGTGTGAGATTTGAGAATTGATTGCAATTTGCAACTCACACGAAAACTATTTACACCGTTCAAACGGATTTTATTATACTAAAATATTGGTGCATTTGAGGGGAATAGTAATTGATATGATACCCTCGTAAGATTCGTGTTTTCGATTTTTTTTCGTTAAGAAAAATGTGATAACAATTAGGTTAAGGTTAATAGACCAATTGGTGGGTTAAAAATTAAAATAGATATATATATTCAAATTTTATCACAGAAAAGTTTCTGCGTAATATTCATAATTCAGTTTTACTTTGTAAATTGGTTGAAATATCAAATGTAAATTGGGTACTTAGTTTGTTACCGCCGTTACACATATATTACATTATTGTTTTGTAACAAAATATTTGTTAAATGAGAACCGAGTGTTGAAAAGCGATATGATTTTCAAAATCGTAAAATTAAAATGATGTACAATATTTAAATGTGGACAAGCATATCTATTCGGTATAAGGTTTTTCACTCCCCTATGATGTTTCTCCTCTTAAAGATGCTATCTTCCTTCCCACCCTGTCCTCTTAACAATTAGACATTTAGCCGGGGCGTAATTTTATTATAATCTAATGTTTTTTTTAATATTTTTATATTAAATATACCTTATTTTTTATAATCCGATAAAATTATATTTTACTTTTAATTTTTTACTCGCTTTTATTCCATTTTCACTTTTAATATAAGAGTAAAATGATAATTTTATACACTTCTATTTTATTCACATCACATCGCATTTTCATTCCCTCCAACATTTTTATTCTTATTCCTTCCAACATTATTAGTCTAATTTGTTTTTGGTCCTATTTCTAAGTCTTATACATGGCAGGAGGGTAGAATTTGCATGCTAATGAAATTGATCCCAAAAAAAATGTGTGGGTCTGTGAGCATGCCTACTACACGTGAATGTGATGATCATAAATCATAATTAGATCACAAGTTTGATTGCTTTCTAATGTCATGTGACGCCTATTGAGAGAATTAAACCGATGATTCAAAAAGAGATGAAGAATACTTGGAACTGGAAGCATGCTGGAGCTACTTTTACCTATATATATAAATGTTCGTATGGCACAGCTCACGTTTGTAGGCTGGAATGTGACCATCTTTTCCAGTAAAAATTGGATGTATGATTCCCAAAGTTATATGAAAATAACCACTTTCTGTTGGTAAACACTAAACACATGACATGAGTTTCCATTGGACACAAAAAGTAAAAATGACAAGTTAATTACTCACGTCGTAGGATTTGAGTTGAATATAATCTCAGCCTTATTTGTCCATTGGAATTTGCTTTTTGAAACTAGAGAACATGCTTGCAATTAATAGTGCGATGCATGCAATAACTTATTGAAATGCCACAAATCTCCCGTGTTCCTAGTACTTCAAACTCGAGGTGTTCGTTCGGAAACATAGGAAGACCAAGAATCGACATACTCATAATTTACTTATAGTATTTCTTATAATACCTAGAAATGCTTTTTAGAAGGTTCCAGACGTGCTTATATTTGTTGACGTTTGGTTAAACCCTAATAGTTGCAAATGACAAAAATAATTAAATAAGTTACAATTAACTATATAGACCCATAAATATTTTGTTTTCTGTAGTTCAAAGTGTCATATTTTATTTATTTATTTGTAATTATCTTTTGTTTTTTTTATTGTAATCTTAACCAAAATAATTATGAGAAAGTTAAATCCATGAATAATTTTATTTCTGAAAATATGTTCCACTAGTACTTGAAATACAGCCTTTCAAGATTGTTACTCGAATTAACATTGCAAAGTTAAAATTGTCTACTTATCCGGTTATCCCCAATAACAATAGTCTCAATATACTGAAAATATTCTAATATGTAATAGCAACAAATATTTATTACTAAAATTGTTTTTCATTTTAACATTATTGTTGTTGACATTTGAATGTTGAATGGCTCAAGGTAATTAAATAAGTTACAAAAGTATTGACCGGAATATTGAATCATAAGGAATGAACTAATTTACATCAAATCACAAGAACAAATGATCTTATCAATAAATAAAAAAAGAACAAATTATCTCAAAAGAACAACAAAATATTGTAATCTAGCTAACCCATGCGTTTTCATGCACCGGAACATAGAAGTTATAGGTAACAACAAACGTAATAAGTGAGCCAAAAATCCGTACAATTATAGAAATTAGAAACTTTAGTATGCAACTAATGGGGATTTTATAGATTACAGTCTTATGGATACATATCAAGAGCGAAAAAAATATGGAAAAAACTTAAGTCCATTTCCTTATGTCCATTACATCCAATTCCACCAATCATATATTGTATTTACACTCTCTCTTCTATTATTGGTTATATAAAAGGTGATCTTCTATATTCTCTCTCTACTGTGATTGGTCATTTAAACACTTTTGTCACGTGTCATATTTATATTGGAGAACTGGATGTAATGGACATAAGGAAATAGACCTAAATTTTTTCCAAAAAAATATTAGTATTATATAATATTGAAAAGTAGAAGACAATAATAAATGCGAGGTTGAATCTCACATTAACTGAAATCCACATGTAAGATTTATCTTTATGTCTATCTCTGCTGTTAGATGTTATACAAGATGTTATACAACACCGGATCCATATCAAGAGGAAAACATAGCAACCATGTACATTGGAACATATGAATTATAGAACGGGATTTAAACTATTTTATTATTATTAATTTATATATATATAATATATGCAAACATCATTTATCACAATTTTATAAGAAAAACTAAAAGCTATACCAACTTCACCCACGTCTTTTCTATATCAATTCAGTGAATTCACCAGACTGCAGAATTGTTTAGTCTACAAAAAATGGCTATATTTCGTTTACTGACACTAGACGACGAATAGTTGGGCAATCTGTTCATCATCTAATTCACTTGGTGTTGATATTCATGGAAATATTTTGTGAATTGAATGGCACGACACGTAGGCAGGTCTGATATTATACACTTTCTCAATGAAGTTGTAAGGGTACGTTACAATTAAACAATATGCACAAAATGTAAATGATACCAAATTACGCAGCAACTAATCAACAGACTTGCCTATACTTCCTCTTCAGTTTCCCTTCACTCGATATGTAGAAAGTGCAAGGAGCAAAAAATTCAGAGATTTTCTAAGCCATCGCATTCGTCCCTGCAAAAAGGAGAGAGGCCAGGGAGAAATAGGAGAGTGACTACCTACTCATCAATCTTCTCAGTCTTTTCTCAGCATTACCAGCGTCCTTGTTCTTTGGTTCAAGAACAAGAGCATGCTTGAAATCTGCATAAGATGAGAAAATGAAAATGGAAGAGGAAAAATATTTAGACTGTATGAAGGACAAGTGTCAAATATATCCAGATAGGCCAAACCAATCTGATTAAAATCCAGAGTTATGAATGAACTATGAATAAAGTGCTTCAAACAAGGCAATTAATGGACACAATGAATTCATCTTGCTATCAGTTGCAAGCATTAGAGTACAAGTAGGAAGCCCAGTTAACTAAAATTCAGACAGTTTTACAAACCAAACCCTTATCCGCCTTTGAATACTTGATTTAAGATATTTGGCAGTGCTTCAGAATTGAAAAGAAAACCTAAAGGATAAAAACAAATAGAAACTAATATTTCATATGAAATTTTAGCATCTGCATCCACTCTAGTTGCAAGCATTAGAGTACAAGTAGGAATCCCAGTTAACTAAAATTCAGGCAATTTTACAAACCAAACCCTTATCCGCCTTTGAATACACGTGTTTTATTTCCCTTGCCTTCTTAATTCCCAAACAAACCCTTAGGGTATGTTCGGATTGGAGATTAAGGAGGAGAAGAGGTGACTTTCAAGATATCTTCCCCTTGTTTGGGAAGATGAAGATTGGAAGGGAAGATAATGAAAGATCAATCCTTGATCCTCCATTATCCTTCTCCTTCACAAATTCAAGATACCCCAAATTAGGGTATTTTGGAGGAAGTGTTAACACTCAAACAAGGAGAGGATATATGGAAGGCTAACCTTCCCTTCCCTTCCCCTCTCTCCTCCTCTAATCACTCCCCTTCCCCTCCCCTCTTAATTCCCAAACAAATCCTTAAAGTGATTTCCATATTAGATTCAAATGACATGTGATACAATTCTTTAGAGATTAGGGCACACCTTCTAGAGCCTCTTTATTGCGTAGTAGTGATTCTCTAGCAGTTCCACGTCTCAGATATGCCTTCACATTCTGCATTGAAATTTTTTTGATAGAAAAAGAAATATTATTGAAGAAGAAACAATGCACTATTATACAGTATATATTTGTAGCAGTAAACTATCGAATCAAATCAAATAAGATAAATTAGAAAATGAATTAACCAGCTCCTACCAGCAAAAGACAAACTAAAAAGATAAGATAATGGACCCCTCTAACCTGCATTTTGAACTCTTTAAAGAAATTGTAACACTAATATTAAGAAAAAAGTAGGACCCAATCACTGTGACCGAAGGTTAATAATTAAAATTAAAAACTCAAATAATCACAATTCACATTCAGATATTAGAAAACAAGTTTTCCACAAAGCAGCTTCTATCACATTCCATCCTTCTCACCTTCTTATCAAGTAATATAACCTTATTGCAGTCATCCTCAGCTTGCTGAAAGCTGCAAATTTTCAAAAGGGAACACCTATAAAACAGAGAAATGACCAAAAAAAATATATTGACACATGCAACAAACATCATACCATCCTAACTCTAAGTAAGCAGCTGCCCGGTTGCAATAGTAAGTTGCGTTCATCCCATTCAATTTGATAGCTTCAGTGTAGTAATTGACTGCTTTATTCCATTGCTTTCCTTTAAATGCTGCATTTCCCTGCAAAGAATGCTTCTTTTAGGGATTTATGCCGCATTCTACAACAGAAGTTCTGTTACAGAACCATTATAAGTAACATTGTCTAGGTCTTCATATTTAAATTAACTCAAATCTATGGTTACATTCTGTCTCGATCATATACATAAAACCCCTAACAGCCGTAGTAATCTAATACTTCCAGATATCTATTATCCATGTGTGTGTGTGTGTATGCAACTACACTTGTACTGGCATCCCAGGAAACCCATTGAAACTTCCACATCATATAAGTGAAACCAGATAAATTATTTTATGAATGAAATATTCTAAGCAGCAATATAAAGAGTAACCTTAAGAAAGAACTAACCTTCTCCTTCAAAAGTTCAGAAGCTTCCATGTTACCATTGGTATCTGGTATTGGCAATCCATGGGATGCAGCACTAGCAAGTTCTTCAAGAGTTGAATACATATCCAAGACCGTATCAAGAAGAAATTTATCAGCCCCATGGAACGAGATGAATGAAACAGAAACACTACAATTATTGCGATATCCTAATGGAACTGTAACCTGTCAGCAATTTAAAAGCCAATATGTAAGTCATCAAAAGTAACAGAGCAACAAATAAAATTTAAAAAAAAAGATGGGGGAGGGGGGAGGAATCAGATCTAGAATGTAAAAGATATCAAATTACCTGACAACAACCAGACATACTAGCAATGCTTGATAATGCAAAAGTTCTGTCACGGAACTCAGAAGAAATCCCTTTCTTTGTATCACGCTTTAATGGACTGTCAGCAACGGTGGGAATAACAAGTATTCCATCATCCTGGAACAATCAAAACCAAAATGGTAATGGGGATAGCATGATGTATACAAAAAACTTTCAGCATACTTTTCAAAATAATTTTGCCAGTTTACAACAAGAATCAGAAATCTAGGTTATTTTCCAAATTAAGAAATGAAATTCAATCTCAGATGTTCGCATATTCTTTCTTGCAAAAACTTATTTGAGAACTAACTGTTATGCTGGACAACTTATTATTTTCCAGTTTTCGTTAATAAATTATTGTATAATGATAGAAATTTTGAAATAAAATGAGATGACTGATAATTCAAGATTCAAAATATTTCTTAGATCCAACCGTTAAATAATAAAGATAACAGATTATACAGTTCTCATAACTAAAAGCTTGTCTAACAAGTAGTGCTGATTCCAAGTGGCATGATTTCTCTGAAACCCTATCACCACTATAATCTCCCATCAAGTCACAACAGTTAGGCTTCCCCAGATCCTCTGTTTGCCTATTTCAACTTTACAGGCAGTGGGTGGTGGTGATGTGGCTGACAGAAATAGTCATCAAATCTCTTCATATCATATTCATGAAATGTATGTTTCTTTCATGAAGTTGAAACTTTTTACTATAACTTAATACCAATAAATGTATATGAAAAAGTTAACACTATAGCATATTAATTCCCCTCTCTCTCTCTCATAAGAATTAACTACAAACTTGCAGTACCTTTAATAAACTTTGAAAGGCAACTCGCATCTCTGTCTTGACTTTATACAAGTTTTTTATGTTATCGTGTGTAGTTTTAATGGCCGCAATAACACGACCAAATACATCACGTCCTAACCTCGGTTTAACTGATTCAATCCATTCTTCATAATTAGTTTTGAATTCATACCTGAAAAGCAGGTGCAAACATCACATATGTTACTCAAGAAAAATATTAGGCTCTCAACAGTAAACAACATTACAAAAAGGAACATTTTATTTGGATAGCCAATGAAAAGAATGATAAGCAATTGCATAAATTCCATTTGGCATTCAACTACAAGGACTGTTCCAAATACTAATATTTAAAGACACAGGAGAGCAGCTTTATAGATCTATCTTCCTTTTTTCTTTGTACTCCATTTGAAGAAATTGTTATCCTCAATATCTTCTTTTTCCTTAGTAACTTATTCATACAAAAAAAAAGGATACGACTAAATTATAAATTAATAGAATACCCCTGTAATGAAAACATAACAGAAGAGAGAGCTGTCAATATGGATGCTCCATTTTGTTGGTGTGTTGAAGGTTCAGGATCACAAAATCCCTTTAAACTGGGTACATTAGAAGCAATGTACTGACAAAGATTCATGTTCTTTGGAGACTGATCTGCAAAACCAAAAGTACAAAAACAGTTCATAGTAAACAGTTCAAATGAGCTAACTCGTGTTTTAACTTTTAACATTCAACCATACAAAAATTTAAATAAATCAGAAAGCATGACCAGTTGGTCTTTTAAGGTCCAGAAGCTTACACCCAGACAAATTCTCAATAGCTTTGTTAATAACATATACTGTTTGCTGTGTAGGAACTTTAGAAAACTGAAGAAGATCGTCAGCATAAATAATTCGCCTTGCCCTTCTAGGCTCCACCGAAGTTAGTTTAAGTAAAACATGTCCTACACGATGTAGGACAGATGGATCACGAGCAAACCATCCTGGAATAGAGAAGTGTAGTTACAATATAAAGGAACAAGTAATCCAAAGGAAAGACGATCTAAATGCTCTATTTTTTTTTTTTTGCATGAAATGAGTCAAGGAAAAGATGGTGCAAATTTTATAACAAAAGGAATACCGTCCTAAAAGGGCTCTTCTAAGGAATACCATCCTTTCTAAAAATCTGACCTATATAAATTAATTCAATTTTAAATATACATTTCTAACATATAAATAGATATTTATAATAGAAAATATTCTAAATAAATAAAATAATAAAGAATTAATCTTTTTAAGCATATCAACAACATCATACAATGAAGCATCATACCTACAGTGTCTAAGCTTTGTGAATTTGGAAGAACTCCAATCATGGATACAGCCCCATGGGATGGTCGAAACCCAAGGATACCACAGAAAGATGCTGGAATTCTCACACATCCAGTGGTATCAGTACCTACAAAGACAAAAGAATTCTTTTATGTTCAAATACAACAACAACAACAACAACAACAATCAAAGCCTTTTCCTACTAGGTATAGATCAAGCTACACCAACATGTTCTGTCTTTACATATTTCTATGGTTAAGTTGTTTATAGTTAAGTCCCTCCTAATAGTTTCTCCTACTGTTTTCTTTGGTCTTCCCCTTTTATGTTCAAATACGAACTTAAAAAAAAAAAGGCAAATAGTTTTCTTAAGCATAGTAATATTGCAAGAGTCCAATATGTCGGTTCTTTTTATACTCCCAATATGTCAATTTTGAATCAATAAGAAACAGACCAAACAAGGAATCATTTCAAATAATAAATTGGTTTAATTATGTTGGTCGTCGTAGTTCCAACTTCCAGCCAATTTCAAATTAATCTATATGCTTTAAACAAGTTTCAGCCAAGTTGCAAATCCATAATTGGGTTAGATGGTTAAAATTTGAAGCATTAATTTGGTCAGTGACTACTTGAAGCTGTTGCCACAGGATTAGAACAACACTAATCTAAATCCATCAAAAAATCTTAAAGACAAGGGTACAATTACAAAATTTGAAAACTACATGAACATAAATACAAACTTTAAAGAATAGGGACTAAATCAAAATAGGATTGAACCTAATCCAGCGGCCAACAATCAAAGCCTTTTCCTACTATATGTGAGCGGCTATATGGATCAAGCGAAACCAACATGTTCTGTAAGGAAGAAAATATGCAATGGAAGTTTGAACCTTACAGCTGCTTCGAGTTGAAAAGGTTGCCTTAGGATTTCAAATATTTTCCATCTCCCCTCTTTTATCTCTCAGCAACCAAGCGAAGCAGAATTGTAATCCTTACTAACTAAATTCGAATCCAAAATACTTAAATACATGAATTTCATCTCGTTGCTACTCAACATATAAAACATTGAAAGATAAAACTACATCTTTTAAAACGAAATACAGTCGAGGATAGGGGAAAGGAGAAGGACGGTACTTCAAAGAAACAAATTGGTAATAAGTTAGCAATAAGTTAGCGGTGATCACTTTGCATAGATGAGAAAGAAAAAGGCGTATTTTACTAGACTATAATTAAACGTTATAATTAGAAAAAGATATAGCTTTTCCAGATCACCTAAACTCGTGACTACATATTTTTAGACTGAAACGTAGCCCTATAAGGAAACGGAAAGATTACAAATAAAAGGGTAATAATCATGGATAAAAATTCAGTGGTACCTAGTTCGGTACATCCTCAAATCATGTAAAGCCATTTATTAATATAATAGAAATTCAGGACTGAAGTTTAGTACTTCAGTACCACTAAACATCTACTCAATTTAACAGATATAAAGAATGGCATTACAGGTATGTGACGTGACCACGTGAACTCACCAATGGAAAAGTCAACAAGCCCAGCAGCTACTGCAACTGCTGATCCACTTGAAGAACCACCCGGTATACATGAAGGCATCTGAGGATTCGTTGGGGTCCCATAATGCATGTTCTCACCAGAAATTCTGACACAATGTAGAGAATAAATAATTTCTGAACGATTATTTCAGGTGACTACGTAGAGGCAAAGAGAACATAGATTGATTCTTACCCAAAAGATAATTCATCCATAACAGTCTTGCCAATACAAGTAGCCCCGTTCTGTAACAGAGCAGTCACCACCACTGCTGTCTTCTCCGCGGCTTCGTGCGTACTCTTCCAATCCGGATTCCCAAACCCCGTCACATAGCCCTTCACATCAAATCTGCCAAATTCCCACAACAGAGTTCACACAATCAACATCGTAACAAACCCATATCGATGATCGCAAACTATAGATGCCACAAAATTTTCTCCTCCAAAAATTAAAAGAAAAAGAATAAAAACTAAAGCCAGAAACGAACATGTCCTTTATGGCAAATTTTAGACCAGAGAGCATATGCTGGGCAGCCGGAGGGGGAGGTTGAGGGAAGGGAGTTAGCTCGAAACGCAAAATAAAAGCACCGAAGTCCTCTTTTTCTGTCTTAGCCCTTCGTCTTCTCCTCCGTATCTCCACCAGAACAACGATCCCGGCAACGCCGACCCCGATTGCCAACCAGAGTTTGGGGTTGGACCCATTGTCCTTAATAAGCTTCAATGCTTTGGACATGATCGGAGAAAGAGAGAGTCAGAGAGTGAAGGAATCAATTAGCGAATAGCCATCCAGGAAGAAGAGAAAAGGGTTTTAGAAGGAAAGAAGTGGAGCGAACAGGGTTTTCGCAGGGTTTAGTTGGAAAAACGAAATGTGCTATCGAGCGCCGGTCCGAACCGCAAATGAAGAAATTTCGAGCAAGACGCTCATTTATGGGACCCGCGAATCTTCGCGCGACAGAAGAAGTAGCCTCATTTAGGTCGGTATTACTTTTTTTTTTTGGCAAGTTTTCTTGAGAAGCAAGCTTTTGCCAATGCACTTATATATATAACCTTCCTTTAATATGAGTTTTGTTAAGGAGAATGGTTACGGTTTCATTTCAATTTTGGGTTTTTTATATTAAAAGTTATTATTTTTTTTTACAAATTCTAATTATTAAATATTCTATTAGTTAATAATAAAAATTAACTAAGTATCTGAAAGGCATTAATTAGTCAAATTCTTTTTATACTATTGAATCATTCTAATCCTATGAGTGATATCCTAATATTAGACAATGACAATGATAAAGAGAACTTGAGCTATAAAGAGGGACATAATTTTTCTTTTAATGAAATAATCAATGAGAAGTCAAGCATAGAGTTGAATCACTTCTCAATAGAGCCCATTAGATAGTAAGATCATTATTATATATACAATCACAAACAAACTTATATATATTAAAAAATGGATAATACTTTACAAAATGATCTTTTGATATGTTGAAGAAAAAAGTTATTTGTTGAGTTGATATTTTAACATTGGATTTCTTTTATTAATGATATTCATACCCAATGGTTTTTATGACAACAGTTATAAATTATCTGTGCTTGTCTTGGAACCTCCTTTACCTTTAAAAACGCAAATGTAAAAAACTTTAAAACATGCTAATAGGCTATACTCAAATACTTCTAGTAAGAGCTTATGTTTATGCCATGCAAGGGGCATGTCAATTATTACATTGCGTTCATATTAAAATAAAAGGCTATGGCCATATTCACTCACACTGCTCCAAATCATAATATAAGTTACAGAGAAAAATGCTGGTATTAATCTATATATATCAAAAAATATATATTAAAATGGCTGGCACTACCTAATTTCAACTTTATAGAAGAGAGAATAGGGAGGGAAAGACCTATATTGCTGAAACTCCAAGTTGATCATGGAATCTCCATGAGATCTCCAAACAAATGGAAGGGTATCGAATTGCATGCCTAAGAAGAGAACGCTTTGATTTTATATACCCTGAAATTCAGATATTAATATTTACATTCCTTTCATTTTCATCCCTTGAAACGAACTACAATACAGGAAATATCGTCCTTGCTGTCTCGGTTCAACGCCTCAGTAACTAGCTGTTTTGCTGCCCTTTGTGGATCCTTAATCCTTCTTGCAATATCAACTGCCTCTTCATTTGTCATCACCTGGATTAAATATAAATTGAATACAAAAAGTATATTTTTAAGAAATAATGGATAGAGAATAGGTTAATGAATAATAACCTTCCATAGACCGTCACTGGCAAGTATCAGAAACTCAGTATCTGGGTTAATGTCAGTATACTGAATGTCGGGATCAGATCGCAAGTGCAATTTTAGGTTTTTGTCGCCAAATGCTCGAGAAACTGCAAGTTGGCCGTTCACTCTTGCAACATCTCCTAATGTAACATAACATCCATAATTCAAGAAAATATTAGTAAATACAAAACACTTGATCAAGGAGGCATTTAATTAAGACAATAGATATTGGCATATTCCTTGTAGAACTATGTCCCTACAATAGAAATTCCAGCTATTTTACAAAGTGAACAGATTTAGTGAGTATTAACAGGACTGAATTGTAGTAAAAGTGACTGAGTGAGTTTCATATCTAGCTGGTGCTGATTTACCACATGGAATTAAGATGGGAGTTTCATTTGGTCCATGACTTCCCAAAACATTTCTGGGCCTCTCTGACGAGTATAAGCACAACCCCATATAGTAGCTGAGATACTTTCTCTATAAACAAATGATCTCCCAAAACTAAAAGTTTGCATGCCAATCATCATTTTATTACAAGTAGCAAAACACGCCTTGATAATTTAAACATGAATTACACATAGGAACCAGATTAGAATCTATCATTGAGCTGTTAAGATACAGCTCTATCAAGAAATCCAAAAAGTTGACATTAAGTCAAGGATCATTCATTCAATTTAAATTCAGGAGGCATAGGGTCGAGGCCCCTTTATATATACATATACTTATTACCTTTCCCAAACACAATATGAAATATGAATAAGATCTCATAGCATGAAGAGAACCTGGAATGTTTGAGACAAAGCCACCTCTGTTCTCAATACTGCCCCGCTCATTGTTGGGCTCGTGATCAGTACTCATCTGTACGGCCAGTCCTCCCCTTGACAGAACTGCTCGTGAATCTCCAACATTTGCTATCCATAACTTCTGATTATTTAAAAGAATTGCAGTCACTGCAGTTGATCCACCTCGTCCCAAATCTGGACTATGAGTTAGAATTGCCTGATCTGTTGTCTCATAAGCTTTAACAATACACCTGTTTGGATCAGTCCAGAAGTCCTCCTGGAATAAGTAATACAAATTTAAGAGTGCAGTTTCCCAGAATACATAATACAGAAAGGCATTAATTGCAAAATTTTCCTGACAGGAAAGAAGATTTGCAAATTACATCAAGAAATCAAGTTAAAATGAATTATTATTATTTTATGGTGAATGCCAGAAAGTAAATAAAGTTGGGAACTAAAATGATTTCTTCAAACAATTTATGGAACTTAAAAATTACTTACTATAGCATCCAAACACAAAAATGGTTCTGCTTCACATGAAGGTTCTACTACAAAAAGCTTTATAGAAAACATACTTTATTTTATTTTTATTTAAGTTAACCAATGGGGCACTATGTCCAACATATGATAGAAAGGATAATAATGTTTTTCCTAAGAAATCATATGTACGTAAAGGTAAACAATAACATCTTCAATTTGATTGAATAACTCACATCCTTTAATATATTAGAAAAGAGATGCTTTTGTAGATAGGCTGGTACACTGTCTCCCAAGTGCCCATCATAAATAGCAAAAAGCCCAATCTCATGTCCTCGGAACTGGACAAGCTTTGCCACATGATAGTCCTCCATTGGGTGGTTTGCTTTCCCTTTAACTAGGCTAAAGCCATACTTGACCGGGCATTGATGGCTTCTGCCCTTACCAGAGCTACATGAAGAACGGCCTCGATCCGCCTAAAGATATTGAAGTTTTCATACATTAACAACAGAGTATATTGACCATGTCTAAAATATTTGGACAAGATATACTAAAGAGAGAGAAAAGGAGAGGGGGTTGGAAGTGTTTGATAACCAAAACGAACATATGATATGACTTCAATTCAACACAAAGGGATAACACAAGAAGGAGATGCCGCTATGCTACATTCAAAAATAGAAGGAGAAAGACACACTTTACTCAAAAATGCCATGTTATGTTACTTGAGGAATCTCAAAATTAATTAAAGCCAGAGAAACTGCAATGAAGTGCCACAGGCACCACCTGATGGCTATAAAAGAAGGAACCAAATGGAAAAAGAAAAATCAGAATGGCAGAATGATACCCACTAATCAAACATTCCAGGGTCAAAAGTACATCAATTAGACAGTTTGAGTTTTGCATGTAATTGAGGCAGCCATTTTAAATTAGACATAATGCAGACGGGATCAAGGGTGGCTTCTCAAGCTACTTCCAAAGAGCCTAGCCCATGTCAAGAAAAAGTATCAGTTCCAACCATAATAATTAGGAAGAAGCAAGTGGTATTTATCTGGAAAAATGAAGTAGCCATTTAACTAGAGTTTAAAACCTGCAACTCTCTATCCCTCTCTCTGTATTAATGCAATTAATGGCTTACTGTATGTCCTACCAGTTCTAGGAACTATATTTTCAGGTAGCCAAGGAAATGAAGAAACACATAAATTTCATTTCAATAAAGCAGACTTTAAGCACCAATTGTAAAACCCACAGCACAAAAAAAAAAAGTTCATATATTATTTGAGCCTGTAAATCCACATGCTGCCTTCTGTCATCATTGCCAATCATTTGGAGTTTAACTGATTGACCACAAATAACTAAGAAAAATCCTGACCCATTCACCTGACCTCTAAAACTTACTGCATATCCATAAACAAATAACTCCAAAATCTAACTAGGTGATATGCCACATGCTCCCATCTAAATTTCATGACAACTTCGAAGACATTAATTGTATGTGCATAGAGATTGAGGGGTTTGACAAGTTACCAATCCTCAGAAACTAGTTTCAATCCTTGATTAAATAAAACAAAGGAGCAAGAAAATAAGAAGAAGTGCATTTACTCACCTTATTGCCAGAGTTGAAGCAACAAAGACTATCCATATAACTCAGCCCCACCTCAGCTTTCCCGACTGTCTGTCAGTCAACATCAAACTCTTCTGCAAACACCGTGACATCAGAAGAAGAAAAAACCCTCAATTTTCCGATTGGAAAATCAGCAAAAGAATCCTGATCACCAGGATTAGCAATCCTATCATCACCGAGAAATTGACTTACCGATCAAAACGTCTCCGAATTTCCCAATAGAATGAGGGAAAAGATCCGCAAGCAGCAGAAGAACACCGAAAAACACAGAGAAAGAGCGTAAAAAAGGGACGTGTGATTTTGTGGGCGACGAAGAGAATATCAGAAATCCAGAATAGAGATAGGTCTTATCGACTTGGCAATTTTGTGCTTGTTTATTTGATGGAGATAACGGCGTTGGTTCCACTGTGAGAGATTTCGTCGTTGATACTACTTCGTCGAAACCAGTATTGAGTATTCTATATTGGTTGCCGCTTGGGGATGAGGAGGGGACCCTATCAACTATCAATCTCACCCTCCAAACTTTTCTTACCTTCCAAACTCTTACCTTCTCTCTCATCTCTTTCATTTTCCCTCCACATTTCTTATTCCAAAGGGGAAAATACCTGCCAATAACTTCTTTCCATTTAAGTTTTAAAAAATCACAAGTCCAATGGTCATAAATCAGAATTTTCAGAGGTTTGAAAAGTGGAAAGTGTAATAGTGTTTTCAAACTCTTTTGGTGAGGTTTCAATTGAGCGGAAGGGAAGTAATTTTACAAACAAGTACCAAAAAAATTAGTATTTATTAAGGATTATATTGTGAACTACAGTTTCTTTCCGCGTAAACAAAAAATATATATATATATATATATATATTATATTATAAAGTACAATTCACAATTTTTTGTTGACTCTATTTTTTGTTGAAATAATTAAGCACATGTTTTTTTAATAAACACAATTGAAAATAAAAATAGAAATAGTGGAACTTATCGGATCCTACTTACTTTTTTATTTTTTTATTTTTATCAACTTTTTAAAAAAAATATACAAAATATCTATTATAACCCTCTGATTTGACACAATTATAACTTTTTTTTCTTTTTATTATTTTAATATAAGGGGTAAAATGGTCATTTTAATACATTTCCTTTTCATTTTCATTACCAAACTTTTACTACTAAACACAGAAAACGCACTCCGTTTCTGTTTCCATTTCCATTTCTGCGTAAAGAACGTGCCCTAAAATATTTCTTTTAATTATTCTCACTCTTTATTTTTTCAGTTTCTCACCTATCAAAAAATATTTTAATTACAAAATAAGGATATTTTAGTCTTTTAAAATATTTTACTTTACAAACTCTAAATCATATTTTTACATACCAAATGTAATTTTTATTTTTACTTTACTTTCACATTCATTCTCTTCTCATCTGTGTATTTAAATTTATTTCACGGTAGTTTCGACTATTTTATTACCTATACATATTGTAGGCTCCATAATGTCTCAGATAAATATTTAGATTTAAACAATTATAAATTTTATGATTGTAATTAATTTGTTCTTTTTTGTTGATGGGCAGGACAAGTCAACCCTTCACATTGGAATTAGCATACCAGATTTACCTGTATTTGAATTCACATTTGCTAAATCCAGGATATGATTAATTGATTAAAAAATTCTTATCAAATTTATAAATATAGGGGCCATTTGGTATGCATGTTTTACATTGCAATTGTGCACATTTTAAGAAATTCCTTGTTTGGTATGATTTAAAGTATCGTAAATTGGTTACAATGTAATTTTTGATAAAGTTATTCTTCTTATTTTTCACAATCATCATCACCACCACCCATCACTACTATCACTTTTTTTTTAATATAAATTTTTTATTTTTAAAATATAATATTAAAGACATTTTGATCTTTTGTTAAATTTTATTTTATAAAATTTTCTTTCTATTTTATTGCATAACAAACCTATATTTTATGCTTATAAATGCTTCCCTTATTTTTCTTTTACATTTTTTTTTAAAAAAAATGGTAGTAAGGGAAGACACTCCCAAGTACTATTAGGCAGAGCGCCAGTGGCATATTGGGGAGACCAACAGAGGCCCAACCCAAAGCACAGACCTAAACCACAAGCAGTTTTACCCAATCGCAACTACTCAACTAACAGGTATCCAGTTTTACATCTCTTTCCTTGTACCAAACATAATTACATAGCCCATCTTTATCACAGAGGACAAGTACTGTGGGTTATATTTAGATGCTATTGAACTGTCAATAGCAGATAATAGACCACTCACAATTTATCAGAAACTGCATGCAAAACTCTGCTTTCATTCATGCTAACGTGGGGTAATATTAATATGATGACCTTAGGACCAACTCATCTATGGTTTTAACTATTTTACTTTTACCAATGTACACATCTAAATCTGCACAAAAAATGCAGGGCTTGGACATTTATTTATTTATTTATTTTAAGTCAAATGGAAATATTAATATGTATTTTTTTTTTGGTAATCATATTAATATGTATTTATTATGGACCGACCTACACGTTCCACTAGAGTAGATATATTATAAAAATAACGGAATCACATAGAAGCAAAGTGTGCAGTTAAATTGCATAAAGAGACCAAAAGAACAAAAATTAAAATCAAAATCCTAGTGGAGATCCCACCTCGATCGCTTACGCGCGCACTTGACTTGAGCTTAATTATTTTAATGGATTGTATAACATTTAAGGGTATTACAACTTGTTATCAATATATAGATAAATGAAAACGTAACATTAATAATTAAAAAACTTTTCGTTTACTTCTCTACATTTAATTTTGAAGAGCAAAATATAATTTGTTTTCTCTTAAGTCTTAACTATAATCTCTTATGTTTAACTTTTGTGGGATAAGAATAAAACATTATGAGTTTCATCGCTAATAATAAATCTGACATTATCTGAAAAATTAATCATCAGTTTGAATAGAAAAAAAAAGAGTAAACTATCATTTTAATTTTTGAAAGATGCACCCGCCAACACTTTAATCTTTAAAAGATTATGACTATACAATCTGATCCTTGAAATTAGATTCAAACATTAGACACATTAGTCTTTCTGTCAATTTTTTGAAAATGTTGTTAAAGGATATAATGATGTAACCGATGAATAACAATGACAATAAATTCATTTGAAGCTGATAAATGCTTCGCAAGTGAAAGAATAATATATCTAACGTGTTCAAAAAATTGACAAAGAGACTAATGTAACGTTTGAATTTTTTGGAGACCAGTTTATACAGTGACAATTTTTCAGAGGTTAAAGTGACATGAAAGAATCTTCTAGGGACCTAAACGACACTTCACTAAAAAAAGGATTGAGGTCGTGTCGTGATCAGATATACGTGAACTGCGCGGCGGGAGGATAAAGTCAAGTCAAAATGCCACTAAGAAAGCACATAACAAAAGCCTTCTTCGTCATCGTCATCGTCATCATCATCCACATCGGAGTCATCTAAATTTAATGACTAAATCCTGTTTTAAACAGAAAAAAAAAAAAAAAAAATCAAGCATGTTTCTTGCGGAATAACGAATATGCCACTAGGTTCATTTGGCCGTTATTAGGCCACACGTGTGCAACCGGCCTTCCACTTGTACGAGGTGGGTGTCGCCACGTGTCCTCCTAGTCGGCAAGTGTCTCTCTTTTCTCTCTTATTCCCCTGTTCCTCTCCTCCTCCTCCTTCTCCTTCTCCATCTTCTTTACCTCTCTTCCGATCTCAAATGGCAATGACACTGAGAAATAAGAGTCTTGCAATAATTGCAGGAGCATGGGTTGAGATTCACGATTCAGATCAACGGAATGGAGGAGTTTACTATGCACTCTGTACCGCTTATGCTTTGGTTTCTCTTGCTGCTCTGGTGAGTGATTTTCTCGGGAAAATTCTGGGTTTCCCGCTAAATTTCTTGGAAAGTTTCTTTCAGCTGAGCGTTTGAGAATATACAGACAGACAGACACAATACAACAGAACATGCAGTGTAGTATCTAAATTATACAAGTTTTGAGTACACGTGTTCATCTAGTATCAGTAGATTTCTCAATCTCATCAATATATATATATATATATATATATATATATATATATATATATTGTTTTGCAACCTGAACATTGCAACAAGAGTACCAAATGTGAAAAATTTTAGTAGAAATTTTGAAGTGTCACACTCACATGCATTATGATTGAAGTATAAGTGCATTATATCTAATTAGCCTATGTTTTTGCTGCTTGAAATGTCATAAGCTATATCTGTGATTGCAATTTGTATTTTGTTAGGTACAATTAGTGCGGATTCAAATGAGAGTACCTGAATATGGGTGGACAACGCAGAAGGTTTTCCACTTGATGAATTTTCTTGTCAATGGAAGTAAGAGTTGCGAAACTGAAACATAAAACATCTATGAATATATATATATAGCTATGAACTAAATGATTACAGTATCTCTCATTCTCTTGTGCTTGCTAAGTAATAATAGTATCATATTACTTTTGCAGTAAGAGCTGTCCTTTTTGGTCTGTACAAAAGTGTATTTTTCATTCGACCAAAGGTATATTAATATTCCTATTCTCAAATCTTTTTTCCATAAATTGGCTTTTACATGCTTGTCAATGCATTTTGGTCATTTCTTTTTGCTCTATCATGCTAATGCTATAGGTACTAGAGCAAGTGCTAATGGATCTTCCAGGTCTTCTGTTCTTCTCCACTTTCACATTACTTGTATTGTTCTGGGCTGAGATACATCACCAGGTACATTCACATTCACTTTCACTTTCACATTCACTTTCACTTTCACATTCCTTTTCTATTAATTTTCAGTAAATTTTATTTAATTAGTGTGTTTCTAATTTATTTCAGGCAAGAAGTATACCAGGACATAAACTTAGGCCTGCTTATTTTATCATTAATGGAATTGTTTACTTCATACAGGCAAGCATATATGGCTTCCTTTGTCAATCATGCTAGTACTTAATTAGAAGAAGGAGAAGGAGCTAGCATCGATCTTTATTGTTTAAATTAATGTTTTTTCTTTTCTTTTCTTTTCAATCTTCTCACATGAATGATGATATATAGATTTGCATCTGGATTTATATGACTGTAAGCAAAACAGCTGTTGGAGTGGAAGCTGCTAAACTCTTCCTCGCAGGTTATTACTTTTTCGCTGTCAAATATATATCTTCTTAATTTATTTGAAATATTAATGCTAGAATGAATTTACATAATCTCTGAGTTCTTACTATTTTGAAGCTTAATTCATAGCTGTCTATATGGTGAATCAATCTTATTATTTTGGTTTTTTGCAGTTATTTTTTTCTGTGCTGCTTTGGGTTTCTTGATATATGGTGGGAGGTAAGCTGTGTCCACCCAGAAGAACTTTTATTTCTCTTTGTCTTCAAACACTAATCTACTATTGGTGTAGGTTGTTCTTCCTCTTGAGGCGCTTCCCCATCGAATCTAGGGGTCGTCAGAATAAGCTATACGAGGTTAATATTTTTCAATCCTTGAAGAAATGTCTATCCTTCCTATGATATTGAATCCAAATTATACTTCTTTTTTTCTGCCATTGGTTTCAAATTGTACTACATTGCGTGTTCAGGATCTCAATGAAACAAGTAAAAACCGTATTGAGTTCCTTCTAACATAAAATTTAAAAAAAAAAATTTCAATGACAAACATTTTCCTCCAATGTCTTTATGTAATTTTTACAATGATATAAAGCTTCTGCATATTGTCCCTCAGAACAAGATCAAGTCATTTTTCATGGGAAGGGAGTAGAAACTAATAGGCTGAATTTCTAGCTTGTTGATAATTTTTTTCACTTTCTTTTCCTTGGCAGGTTGGCTCAGTGACATGTATTTGCTGCACTTGTTTTATGATAAGATGTGTTTTGGTGAGTTTTTTTCATTTCGGAACTATTGTTACTAATTTGAAAGTTTTTTCATTTTTTTTTCTTGACAAGAACATCTTTATCACCTTTTGTTGTAGCTTGCATTCTCTGCATTTGATAAGGATGTAGATCTCAATGTATTGGACCATCCCATTCTTAACTTCTTATATTACATGGTAAGTTTCAACATTATCTTAATCTCATCATTTTCTTTGTCACCTTAAGTTGGTGGAATAGGTCAGAAGTTGTCATGTTCGGCTATATTGGTCATTGCTTCATTCATCAGGTAGCTGCACATGCAAGATGCTCTCCTAAAGTAGATAACAATAAGACTACCCTTTTGGAGTATTTAAATATGATTAGATTTAGTGAAGAGAAAGAATTGTAGAATTTTTAAAAAAATGGCAGCCATTTAGATATATAACTAAATGGAGATCACAGATGAGAGAATTTTAGGTAGATTATATTATTCAAAAAAAATAGGTAGTAAAATAATAATGAATAAACATATAAATATGTCAAATGTGAAAATTTTCAATAAGTATTTTTGTAAATAAGATGTGCTTAAATACTTTCTGGTTTGCAGTTGGTGGAGATTATTCCATCTGCTTTGGTGCTCTTCATTCTGAGAAAGGTGCCCCCAAGACGAGCATCTGATCAGTATCAACCTATCAGATAATATGTAAACAAATACTTCTGCTTTAGCAATGTTCCCTTAGTCCACAAGAAAAAAAACTATGTACTTTTGTAGCCAGATTGCAGTAAAATCTTTATTAATAGTGTATTTCATTTACTATTTAATTGGAGAGTGGTTTCAGATTTTAATATTATAAATTTAATATCCATTTCACTTTTATGTTAACCATAAAATTAGCTCCGACATCATATATAGCTCTTTAACAGAGTCCCTTTCGCACAAATTGCAGTTATACATTAGCAAGCTACACTATTATGTTGTATCCCAGAAACAATTTCAAATGGAATAATATTTATACTGTCATATAACATCATGATGAATAAATTCATAGTACATCTCACTGGACTACAACATTTGAACTTCCCAAACCGGAATGTATGATAATCTAAGTATCTAACTATAGCCAGCCTTGAAAAGTATATATGTGTATATATATACAGCTGCTGTTAGGAGTTCCCCAATGCCACAAATAAAGGCAGTTATTGCCATCTATTTACAGATGAGAGGGTCGGAGTGGTCACTATAGAAAATCAATCAAACGCTATTGGTATGAAATTGTCATCATCTAAAAGCATCTCAATATCAATAAGGTCATCTACACCATCAACTGCTTCTTCTGAATTGATTACATCCATATTGCATGCCTGTCAGTTTACAACTTCATTAGTAAGAGAAAATTTACAAACTTTTCTGGGAATTTGATATTATCCTCAAACCAAAAACTAAGGGTATGTTTGGATTGGAGTTTAAGAATGAGAAGGGAAGGGGAGATTTTAAGTTATCTTCCTCTTGTTTGGAAAGATGAAAATTAGAAGGAAAGATAATGGAAGATCAATCCTTAATCCTCCATTATCCTTTCCCTTCACAAATTCAAAATACCCCAAATTGGAGTATTTTGGAGGAGGTTTCAACATCCAAACAAGGGGGACATATGGAAGGTTAACCTTCCCTTCCCCTCCCCTCCTTTCTCCTCCAACCTTCCCTTCGCCTCTTAATTTCCAAACAAACCCTAAAAGAAATGCTTAAAAAGCAGAACATTGTAGCAGAAACCCTATAAACCAAGCCACTGTGATGACACAATTCTATCCCATTATACTATTGAAGGATATCAGATTAGCAAAAACAAGTATGGCGAAAATACCTTGGTTTGACGGAAATCCTCAGCGACATTTAGCAGACGCCGGTACTGAGCCCGTGCCTCTGGATACTGAACCATAGACTTCACCCTACAAAGCGCCTTTTGAAACCTTTCCTCACTTTGTTTCCTTCCTTCCTTGAGAAAATCATAATCATCCTCTTCCACCAAACTATCATTTTGATGGTTAGTGATCTTATTAGCAGCATCTGGTCGAAACCCACGTAAACCACTGCCCTTGCGTCTCCATCGTAAAATTACCTTCTCCAGAATTCCTACAGACCAGGTGATTGATTTATACTTCTTCCTCACCTGATGACCTCTTACATGGGCCTTAACACCATGAAATTCAAGAATCAGAACAAGAATGCGTCAAATGTACAAGAATAAGAACAGAAAGAAAAAGAGAAAACAGGACATCTTCAGATATTCACTTGCTTTACAAAGAGAATTTTTGTGAATAAAAATTTATAATAAGAGCATTAAAATAATAATAACCCCCCAGTACAGCAAAATTAATGAAGGGATAGTTTAATTGAGAAGTCAGAAACATCTAAGGAAAATTCAATAAAAACCTTTATAATATTAAATAAGAAAACTAGAACTTGAAAAGAGAGAGAATAAAGAAAACCTGGATTTTAACAATTCTTTGACGAATTATCAGGAATTCTTTTCTCTTCTTCCAACCACGAAACTTTTTCTGTATTTGCACTGCAGCAGTATGGGCTAAACCTTCTCCTTGTCCAGCCTTGCCTGTTTTAGAAACTAGCAAGGAAAGAGCTTGCTGATCTGACAATCCAAACTCATCATCTTCATGCAGAGTCAACTGCTTCCTCTGAAACGACTGCATTCTGAATACTTGATGTATGCGATCAGCAGCTTGTGTTGCATTACGAACAGCAGTAAGAGAATCCTTAAGGCAGAGGGCATCGGGTGGATCACCACAAACGCCAGGTGTTGCAATTCGTTCTGAAACTGTCTGTACCGTTTTCACTTCTGAAACTCTTTGCCCAAAGTCTTTCTTTAGATCGTTCATTGTGAGGGAAGAGAGATGGCTTGTTAATGAAGACTCTGCAAGAAAACCAGAGATTCCTTTGTGTCCGTTGCTAGAAGCAAGATCTGCAGGTGTTCTACCAGAAGGAAATTCTGGAGATGGATCTGTCAATGCTCCTGTAGCTGCATCCATGGAGACAAGTACAGCAACAGTCCGTTCTCTAAACATTTGAGAGTAAAGAAAGAATTACATAGGAAACCAATTAGTGTAACACAACATATTTGAGATAGATTTGAGTGTAAAGAGCAAGGAGTATTTTCAATTAACGCTAAATGAAGAGCAGGTTATATATTGACCAATATAATCTGCTTTTAACTTAAAAAAGTAATCTTTAACTTGAAAAAGTAATCATTTTAAGTATGACTTTTAGTGTGCCAGTTATGTGCAAACAAAAACAAACCTAAGTGAAGTTTACCAATTAGCACTAAAACAGTTTACAACAAGAAATGGGAATTTTATTTGGGCAACTAGGCAGAAATGTCTACCTCACACCCTTTTCAAGCAAAAACCACAGTTAGTACTAGTAGCTAGCTTCATGTCCTGATTTTAACTAAATTTGCGATAGAATTAACATTCAAATCTATAGAAATATTAAGCGAGCTCCCTTACCTGCCACAGGATGCAGCCCAATGCAGAGCTGTCCATCCTTTCACATCCCGGAAATTGATATTAACTCCAGCAGTTATAATTGGCATTATTGCCCAATCACAACCAAGAGCAGATACTAAATGTAGCACACCCTGCCCCTCCTCATCTACTACATTTGGCCCTTTACCATCTTCAGTTACTTTGTGAAGCAGCCATGAGTATAGCTTCTCTTTAACCTTCCTGTAAAATAATTGCTCCTTCACTTTGTGTTGGGATGCATCCATCTCTGATGTCGGATCTTCCATGTTTGAAAAGTCCTCTTCCTCCTTTAGCGAAATAAGCTTAATAAGCAAGTTCCTTTTGACCATATCACTGTCAACGATGTGGTTTAAAGAGCATGCTGATTTTGAAGAAAGTAACTTGTCCAGTCTCAAATGAAGCAGCGTTTCAGTAGAACTGTTACAGAAATCTGAAATGTCTACATCTTTAGCAAAGCCATCTGTGTAATCAAATTCCCGCACTTCACTGCAAGCCAACCTATTGGAGCATGTTACATAGAAGGGGAACCGTCCAGCTTTATGAGGTGGAGCATGACAGCACAGAATTCCATTGGCTAGAACCTGAGCAGGAACCTCCACTTCCCCAAACATGCATGACCAGTTATAATTTGCTACCTCTGATTGACTCTTCAAAAATGTTCCAATTATCAAAACCTGTGTGGTTTTAGATAGTATGAGTTGTCAGTCAAAATGCAATAGCTTTCTCCTTATATTATGTTGCACCAGAGACTCAGAAAAAGGAGTTGAACCAATAGTCAAATGTAAAATAATCAAACAAGCAGAGAAGTAAATAAAAGATGATCCAATAATACATTTAAATAACAAATACTATATGCAAATGACCAGGCCAAGACAAGAGCGGGTAATAACTGAAGCAATAGACTCGTTTCAGCTCTTACCTTAAAATGCATCCTCTACGAAATATATGTATCATAAGTTGTTACTTGCTTCGAAAATAGATAAGGAATTAAAATGGAAAGGAAGCCACAAAGACAATAAATAGCGGGCTAAGGAAAAGAACGGTAATTGTTTATTTGAAATAAAATCTGGAATTGAAATATAGGTTGATATCCTGTCTTTCTTCTCATTTTCACTTTTATTAATCTTATTTGATGATATTAACCATAAGAGCAGTACCTCAGTTTCTAATTCAGCATAAGCCCACTTAGGTGAAATAACATTTATGCTAAAGAGCTGGTCCTGAGACAGGGAGGGGCTCAATGAGGAATCATCTATTACATGCCCACATTCATCTGTGCTCCAAGAAATACCAGGCGATGACTGCATATGAAGATCATCCACCTCTTCAAGTGCTTTAGTAATCCATCTAGAAAAGCTGTCAACTTTCTTTAGGCTCTCCTCCCCATTTAATAATGTGCGCCTCACAGTTGAGGCATAATTGATACTTTCTTCAGTAGAAACTTCATTCTCAAAATTGGATTTCAGCAAAATTTGAGATTGTGTGTATGTATGCTGATCTGGAAAGTTTTCTAGCACAGGCTCCTCTTTTGGCTGACCGTCATAAGTGACCAACTCGGGAGCAATGTCAGGACTTGAACTATGTGTTTCATGTTCCACCAAGCCATTGCTAAAATCAGATCCAAATTCCAAACCCAACGTTTGGGTTGTGGACCATTTGACCAATTGTCCTGGATTATTTTCAAAAGGGATCTGGATCAAGTCAACAATTCAAATAGCAAAATGAAATTAGTTACAAATCATAGTGACGTAATCTGAAACTTCCAAATAAGACTATAACCAAATACAATGCAGATTAAAATATCAAGGTTGCAGATAAAGCAATTAAAAGATATAATGACACCAAGCAAATATTATATATCTATTACTCACCAAGATTCTCAACAATCAAACAATTACTACATGATTCTGGCATCCAGCAAGAAATTTAGAGAATAAATACTGACAATGCAGAAGATTATATACATCAATTACAAGATAAAATGACATATAATGACACCAAACCTTTACATAGCCACTGCTCACCAAGATTGTCAAGCTAAGTATTAACAATCAAACAATACATGATCCCGCCATCCAGCAAGAGTTCTAGGCCTCTAGCTATTAGGCACTCATCATCACAGGAGAAATAAGGGAACATCTGGAGATCAACGTTATGAAGTTCATAAAAACATGACAGACCACACCATTCATTCTAAAAAGGACATGTTTTGTTCCCCTTCCCTTCAATTTCAATTTATTATAATCTCCAACAAAGGGAGTTATTCTCATTCCATCCCCCTTGTTACCCTTCTTCCCATCACAGTCTAAGGTAAATCAACATGATTCAATAAGATAAATTTGCATCACAATCAACTTTTGGAAAGTAAGAACAATCTTCATATGAAAGGAATCACTGCTCTGCAACCTTATCATGACTCTTTCTTTTATAAAAAACCTTATCATGACTCTTTCTTTTTTATAGAAAACCTTATCATGACTCTACAGTAGAGCTATTGAACCATATTAGCTGATATACAATTTTAATGGCATTTATCCATTGGGATATACATCTAATAGCTGCTGAGCCATATTAGCTGATATACCACAATCTTAAAGGTCACTTCTCAATCCAAAAAATCACTAGTCCCAGAGGATTCTATTGGCAGATATGGTAACAGTAAGTACTAAGTACCTGGCAATTTGATTGGCATGACTGAGAGCTCTCTGCCTGTCTGGTGAGGACACTCTTGTTGGTTAAAGGGTCGCCCGGAACAGTATGTTCTTGTTCAAGAATGTTTCCTATTAAACTGGATGGGATGGAAGGAAGTGATACAAAGACATTGTCCCATAATGCCATTCCATTTGTCTTTTGGTCCTCAATGAAAGAAGTACTAGTATAACTTCGTTTAGATTTATCTCTCTGAACTGTAGTATAGTCAATTCCAGAAATTGATGACTGTCCATGATCACCTGGAAAGATTTTCAAACATACAACAAAGTCAAATGTTGAATCTCATAATAGCTTATGGGAGGGATGAGTAACCTAAGTCACCAACAATCATGTAACAGAAAATAAAATAGTGTGGTAACCTGAAAAGGGATGTAGAAGATATGAATTATTCGAAGCTGCACCACTCTTGTCCATTGGAGGAACATTTTCCAAACTAGGTGAATCATGACATAAGCGTAATGCAGAATTTGCTTGGTGAATATCCTCTGACAGGAAAGTAGAGCAAACCATTTAACAAATGGATCGAGCTCCTATATAACTTTTCTTAACAGTATATCGATGAATATTAAGCAGTAGTATATTCTATCATGTCCAATGAAGCTCTGACATGTCACAGACCTATTTTTAAGCATGCTGGACAACTGTCAATTATCAACATTGCCCTGACATATTGATAATGTATATTTGTAGAAATTTTTATGAAAAAAAAAGCTCAAACACGTGCCAAACACGACTCTCAAATACACATCAGACTGACACAACTTGAAGACCGCTGACCTTAGAAAAAAGGACAACAAAGCCAAAAAAAAGGATGGAATGAGAGACTAGAACCACTAACTTCATAATATTATTAAGAGCTCTTCCACAATTTTTTTAGTGGCATATGAACAATTTGAATGGTAAAGTTCAAAATCTTTTATATTTAATAGATTCCAATGCAAGATTTATAAAGCACTAGATGATACCCATTATGTTATTTTAGAAAGGGCTCAGTGAATAGGAAGGCTAAAACGTTATAATGTCGGGTATGACACATTTACCATGAAGATATTGTAGATCTACAACCATGTGACACATAATAACTTGAACGCCCTTGTTTGGTTATCTTCAATTGCATGAATGTAACTTTAGATGTTTTGGTACATTTTTTTCAACGTTTAAATCTTTTTTCTTTAGTATCCTATGTCATTTGTAGTTTGATGTGTGCATGTCCCATGTCTATGTTGAAGAATCATAGAGATCACAAATGATAAGCAAGAAGTAACCTTAGATTTAGAAATGCAGAATTACCAGAATCAGCATCTTCACATAAGGATGTCAAAGTGCTAGTTGGGCTCATGGAATCTGTACTTCTTGAAGGCACAGTACTATAATTTGTCAGAAAACTAGATGATGCAGAGCTGCCCTTTTGGGAATCTGATGAAACCTCATTAATATTTGGTTTTCCTCCTATATTTGTCTTGTTACCCTGAGAGAATGGAACCCACTAAACATTTATAACATGTCATCAAACATACAAATCAATCAAGACCATAATTCTAAAACAAGGAGTCTTCCATATTAGAAACCTTCAAGTGCTTTCCACCTGATCTGTGTGTTTTCTGTCCTCTCTGAAATCACCCTCTTCAACTCTCACACAAGTGCAATTTACACACAACTTCTCAGTCACATGACTACAAATTCTTCGTCATAAAACAGCCTTACAAGTGCATTTTATATACCACATAAATACATCCATTCAACTGTTCCCTAACTTACAAACTTATCATCACATGGAATTAATTTTCAAAAGGTTTAATATGTAGGTCCAGGTAATTTCACTGCAATTTCAATTAAGTCCTAATACTTGATGAGTTTGTAATTAGGTCATTATGATTTTAAAATTTTGTGATAGGGTCCCTGGAATAATAATCCATCAAAGGTCCATTAATAGATAATTGACTGAGCAAGTTCAACTCTCAACTTGACGCCTAACAAGACAAATATGACTCAAATCAGGATCTTGAAGCTTTACATGTGCATTAAAGCTGTAAAGAAGGGTTTTGAATTACTAACTAGTGGCAAAACTCTAACAGGTTCAGATGTTTGATTGAAGAGTCATCTTAGTCAACAACCACTAGCAGATGTTGTTGAAGACTTAAATGACACCAATCTGTTAATGGATCTGTGATGGACTGTCACAAGGACTCAATTGCAAAATTTGAAAACTATAGGGACCTAATTACTAGTTACTAACTTTTAAAGTATAGAGACTTTTGAAACTTTGGAGAAACTACAGGGACTAATAAAGTAATTAAAAACTTCTATAACAGAGACTACTAAATGCAAGCTCAAGTGTACAATCCTGATGAAAATTCAGCTTCCATGACTTCCTTGACATTTACATAAACAGTAATCGCATCCTGCAACACTAGTTGCAGTTTCATCTATTTGACTACGAACACAACCACACTCACTAATGACATTACTCACGATCATTTAACAACATATCAGCAAAAATCATGTAAATGTCAAGGAACACTTTTGTTTTGTAGACAGTGTGTTTCAAGCATGTCAGAGACAAACTCTGCAACCTATTATCAACAATTACATAGCCCAAAAATGACAATGAAATTGAAAGAATAAGGGTGCATTTGCTTTCACAATTTCTTGTTTTCAGCATTTTCAAATAATAATCAATGTTACTTATGTAATTTTTTAAGTAAATTATTTTATCATATAAATATTATCATTTAATTATAATCAAACTCAAAAATCAATAAAAAATTATAATTATTTAAGTTATTTGACTTGTAACAAGTATGAACCAAATTTTAACTTTACATAAAAAACATATTTTAAAAGTATTGAAAACCTGAGAATGAAAACTAATTTTAAGAAACAAAAAATAAAAAATATAAATAGAAAATATTTTCAGAAACCAAACACGCCCTAAATTGGCAACAAACTGTACCACTGGCAATAACAAACAAGAACAACTACCGTAAAAATAAAGAAAAAGAGCTAATACCTTAACTTCCAAGTAGTGAACAAAAACAATATGCATCATATCCCTGCAATAATACAAATTGATTATAGAACCATATTCTGATCAATTTCAAATAAGACAATTACACTTCATTCACGTGATTTTTTTTTATAAAAACATGGAAAAAAACTTAAGTCAAGTTCCTTATATCTTTACTATCTAAGTTTTCCAATATAAATAAGACACGTGGCAAAAAGTGTTTAAATAACCAATCACAGTAGAGAGAAAATGTAGAAGACCACCTTTTATATGACCAATCATAAAAGAAAGAGTGTAAATTAAACATATGATTGGTGGAACTTGATGACAAAGATAAAAGGAACTTGACCTAAGTTTTTTCCTAAAAACATTCACAAGAATACAAGATATATATTTGCTTTACTTTGACCTTCCAGTAAATGTATATCGAAAACTTCAAATTTTGCTAACATTTGAAACTCCAATAGCGTGGACAATTATTATCTACAAAGTGAATCAAGATAACATAACACTACAAGTTGACAACTGCACTAATGCAGCACCTACTAATCAGTTTTAAGGGCAACTACCAAGTCAAAATGAATGAACTGTCATTTGTTAAACAGGTAAATAATTAAATAAGATTATTAAATAATTAATACTCACTGTTCAAGCAACCAATAGCTTCGCCTCTGAAAATTTTCATTTTCTTCTCCATGGGCATAGTAGCAATGTAATACATCAATGCTTCCCACCTAATATTGCTTGAAAAAAGTTAACTTTAGCATACAATTATATTTGGTATGAAGGCTTATTTACTATCAAGATCCTAGTAACTGGAAAAAAAAAAAAATTGTGTCAACGTAAGGCTGTCTAGAAACATTCTTATCCTACAAGAATTAATCTCAGACTCAAGCCCAAAGTAAACCAAAAGTTTACCTTCAACTTTTCATGAGCTTCCTTCACAGTCTTTCCATCTTTTTTCTTTCTCCAATTATGTGCATCCTTTCTAAAATATCTCAATACCTTCCGGTCAAAGAGAAAAAGTGAACCACCTGCAATAGTGAAATACATGTCAAGCAGCAAATTCTTTAAGATCAAATAATAATGAGAGCTATAAGCTGTCCCTTGTGGATCTACAATGTTATTGGAAACCTCTTTCAGGTTATCCTGGTTTTCTTTTTTCTTGTTTTTTACTCTTTCTAGAATCTAGATGGGGAGGATAACTTGTCCTCTGTTATTGTATTGTTATCTATTCTCATCAATGAACTCCTTTTTTATCCACAGGAAAAAAGAAGAAGAAGAAGGATGTAATACAAGATTTTGGCATGAAGAAAAACAGAAAGCTATCAGTAATATCATCTGAACTACTGAACTTAAGATATTATTATGATATATACATTAGTTTCCAAATTTCATGAATAATATTTTATACTGATTTCAACTGAACAGCTCATATGCTTTGAAATTAAATATGTAGAATCTATAGGAGTGGGAACTGAGAACCCTCTAATTTCAGATACATAGCAAATTTAGAACACTAGATTGTATAAAAAAGAATTAACTGCCATATGCACTTGGTTGTATCTGAGGAGGGCAAGAAAGCCATGTCCAACCTCAATAATAGGCACCTACATGGCAGCCACTATACATTAATTCCTGCGTAGAACTTTGTAAACACTCAGTTAGATTTAAGCTTCTGAGGGAAACAAGTTAGCCCCACTACTATTTATATGTCTATATGAATTACATACACTAAATGTGACAATAAATTTAATAATTTATCAGTAGCAAATGCAGAAACAATACTTGGTGGCCTGTTTGGCGGTTCTGGTGTGATATGAAACATCTGATAATTACGAAGAATTTCACAAATTTCAGCAGGCCGCAACCATCGATGCTGGGCTTCAAATTGTAATTGCTGGATATCTGCACATTGGAAATCAGAGATTTAGCTATTTATTTGATTGTTCATTGTTGTATTGTCACATTCAAATTGCAATTTCTTAGTACTACTTAAATAACTCAATTATACAATAAACAATCTCACAAGTACACATTATACAGAATCTTTTTATAAAAGCATGATATAATATCTAAGTAGTAATAACTGTTTATTTACATCTGAAATACGATAAATTCCATTGAATGCATAATATCTACCAATAGGTAATATGGACCATTGGTTGCTCTCCTTTCTCACTTCCATCATGTGTTGAGTTTGAATGCCGCCTGACAACAAAATTCCATTTTCCACAATGAGCATGCCCCCATGCAATGCCCCATGTTTATATCAGTTCAAGGCCATGAATGGGTTGGTTCACACCAACTTCCTGGTTGAACTGGCTAATTCGTTGACCTTTGACCCGTTCTTGAGCTCACCAATTAGACATGGAAAGTGAACCATTGGATGACCAGCCCATTCACCAGTTGAAATGGCTGGTCCAATCCAGTTTTCAAAACCATGGTTAACAAAACAATGTTGACTGGGTTACTAATAGAAAACTTTTTGTTATAGCGGTAACTGTTGCAGCCCAAAATGCATTGTTTCCAAAGCTTTCTGAAAATTTGTCACAATTTGCTTGGTTCTAGAAGCTCACTTAATGTGCCTAGAGTACGGGACTTCTAAGAAGCCATAGATTTTGACAGGCATATTTAAATCTAAATTCCAATAAACATTTGCCGCAATCTTCCAACAATGGTAGCTTTCTTCAGCTAAGGAATCTATTTTCTGATTTGATTGAATTAATCTATAACATTGTCTAAATACCTTTAAGGACGCCTTTCCACCTCCTGTGTCCAATATATAAATTAGACTAAGAGGGACAATATCTAATTTTGATAAGAACCCCAAATGGTTATTCACGAAAGATCTGAACCCATGATTGCCATCAGTTTTTTTCAACCACGAACGTGCTACACTAAAGCTTCATTCCCAAACGAACACCATTTTCAGTTACTCAACCCCAACAATAAGAATTCATTGGACAATGAATCAAATTTTAAGAATTAATAAGTGAAATTTCGGAGAGCTCCCCAAACGGAACCACCCCCCACCCCCCAGAATTAAACTTGGAGAATCCAACCATGAGCTGGATAAAAATTGATAAAATGATTAAAAATTCTGACCTAATCGAGGAGCCAATCCGAAAGAACCACGTTCCGCCATGATGAAGACTGAATCACAGATCAACCCAGAGAATGAAGAGGAGAGGATGAAGAAAGCTTCCCTTTTTAACCTATCTTTCCAATCAACCTATCAAATCTCAAAGTGACGTGAGAAAGTGAAAAATCCAAATCTTAATTCTTCCAATCTAGAACTATATATGTTTTGACGGAAAATGAAATATTTATTTAAATGTTGGCTTTACAGGACCATTGAATTTTGGCCATTTGTCGGGTAGATGGTTTATCCGACTCAAGAACCGTCGCTGTCTGTGTATCATGTAAATTGTAAGGAAATTGTCCAATTGGCAATTGACTAGAAGTTTTCTTGCAAAATAATATTAAAGAAAATTACATTAATTTATCTACATTTTATTAAATTATATATATATATATATATTCAATAGTTAATTTTTTCCATAAAAAAAAAATTATTTTTTAAAAAAATTATATTTCACTTTTTTTAATGTCACCAGACACTTAAATGATTATTTGAAAATTGTTTTTAAATTTATTTTTTTTTTAAAACTTATACAAAAGAATTATTCTTGAACAATGAGATTGAATGAAATCAAATGATGAAGTCGAAAAATACATTTGGTGTGAAACAAAATGAAATGTGACATTAAACAAAATTTAATTTTTATGTTAATTGTTATGACTTTTTAAACTTTTTTTTGTTTCTCATAGGTGAGGTAATTCTGTTTGAGTTAACTGAGGTCTCATAACGAGATAGAGCTCTCCCAGCAGAAATTTTTTCATATGCAAATCTTGAACTGAAACTTGCTTAAAAGGAATAGAATACCTACCACTCCAAACAACCACATATTAATTGACTTTTTAAACTTTAAATTACTTAGGAATTCACTCCATAGACTTATACATTTTAACAAATAACATTTTATATATTTTTTTTTTTCTATAACAATGCTAATTTATTGTCATTTTTAAATCCTTAATAATTAGAATGGATATCTCTAATTTATATCTTTGACCTTATAAGTCTTTGAGTTGACATATGAAAGTTTAATGGCTATGGCTATGTTAGTAATATTATTTCCTTACTTAGCATGCTACTTTGTTTTTAAATTTTAACTTTTTTTACTTCTTGTTGCAAATAAAAATGTTGGTCTTTTTTTAATACTTAATCTAAACATATTCTTTTTTTTTTTCAGGGCATCGGAACCTGTCTTATGGCAAGAGTTGACATATCATCATCATCAAACAATAATGTCTTGACGTCAATCATTGACAACTTTGCAATTCATAAAAGCCACAATTAATTAAACCAATAAGGATCAATCTAGTCATAGAATAAGAATAAATGTGAAGAGTATGATTAGATTATCATCATAGTTAAACTTTGAACGATGTAATTAATTATAGACATGAATAAACGCGTTATTTAAAAGAAGTGGCTTTTAGATTTGGCGAAAACTCAGAGTCAATGCTAAAAATTAAGGGCACGTTTGGTATACTTACTAAACAGTGCATTATATATAATCTCACAATTCTAAAAAAAATTTTACATCATATTTTATACATATCAAACACATTTTTTATTATATTTTTCTCTCTCCTAACTTTTCTCTCTATTTCTCTCCTCAGTTTTCTCTACAGTACTTTATTTTATTCTACATTATTTTACTCTACAATACTTTCTTTACAATACTTTACATCTGTGCATTTATACCAAGTGTGCCCTTAATTCATTAGCCGATGTAATAATTAGGATGCTATGTATATTACAAGGCCCTTTTTTGTGTGTGTTGAAAATCCACTTCGACTGTCTTCCCAATAATCCAAAACCACTATTTTTTTTAGCATATTCAAGATCAGGGCATAATTCATCAATGTAATATTCCAATTCATATAAATATGTTCATTATCATGATCGATATATTCTTACGTTTAAGTCCAATCTTAATAATAAAAAAGCAATCAGCCAAAAAAGGAAAAATACATAAATATTAAATGAAATATAGTTACCGAAGGAACAAAAACTTACATCAAGAGGTTTAGAACCTTAATTTGGAATAAGAAAAATTGGAAGGAAAGTAAAAGTTGATGATTTCTCTTTTTTAGAATAACATTCTATTTTTGTTTTTTTCTATAATAATACGTTTGAATTGATTATATATATATATATATATATATATATATATATATATATATATATATATATATATATATATATATATGTGTGTGTGTGGAAAGAAAAGAAAAAGAAAGGTTGAATTTGTATTAAATCTAATAAAAATGTTCCTTTTTTTATCAAAAAAATGTTCATTTCCAATTTTCCATTTTCTTCTCTCAAGTAAATTCTTGGACTAAGCCCATTATTATAACTTGGTCCATAAAACGAAGTTAAAGCCCAATATTACGATTTGTTTTTGAGGCATTTGTGTCTCTCTTTTTCTAAATAAATTCACACACGCATAATTTTTTGGATAATTGGATTGAAGAGATCACTCAAAAAAAAAAGAGAGAAAAGGGGAAGGTGATTAGTTTTTCCCCCCTCTTGTGGGTGGAACAATGCATTATTTTCCGTATCAAGGAAAACCATTACAGATATAGGTTTATCTAACATCTATATACTAAGACATGTATTAAAGCTTTATTTGATTTTTTTATGGATTGATGAAGTTTTTAAACATTATAAATTTTTTCAGGTTCAATACTTGTGCTGAAAAAAAAAATTTGCTAAGAAAGCTCTATCTTCGTTATGGGTCCTTCGCTAGCTCAAACAAGAATTATCTCCAATAAGAAAAAAATAAAAAAAAAAGACATTAAATTTTGTTTAAAACTAATTTTATAGATTTTAAATGTTCAATTGATCAATCAAATAAAATTTTAATATGTGCTCTTATAACACATGTTAGATAAATCTTACAAATATTATATTATAAGTAAGATAGTCAAAAGCAATAAAATAATATTCAATTTGTTTAATTACTATATATTAACTTATTTTTGGGTTTCCCAAGGTATCCCCAAGCCCGACAGGCTAAGGATTAATCCTCCGCGGATATGAGCTCCATTTAAGGGTTTGCCGCTGGCCAATTGGTTGCTGCATACACAAGGTGGGATTCGAACCCCCAACATTTGCTTAAGCGACCTAGTGAGCTAACCACTGGAACAAACAAGCTTGGTTTATTAACTTATTTAATAACTCTTCTAAGTTTTATCTGCACTTTATAATATGTGGTAAGTACTTTACAAAAGAAGGGACTTAGGTCACAAAGTAATTTGAGAATTTTTGTAGTAGAAAGTCGTTTCGGATTCTTGATGGGTTAAGGGTTTATATAGAGGTGCCTGAGAAGGTTAAAGTGGCGATGATGAACGTGCTAGGAGTTGAAAACTACCAGGTGTACAGTGTCATTGGACAGTGTACGGTATCAGATAACATGTCGTGCTGGATAATGGGACGAGTGATTACCGAACAATCGACTAAAGAGATCAACCGTCCAGCTAATCCAATAATGCCCCATCAATATATTTTTCATTTATTCTTGTATGTTAAAAATCATGGTTCTCTCCCTAGTGGTCGCTTTCTCTCTTCTCTCTACGTTCGTTCTTCAACCAGTTTCTTTCTGCAGATCTAACCGGAGGGGTTGCCAAAAATAAGGTAGATATTCATTCCCCCAATTTTGGTGGTGATTTTCTTCTGAGTTTTTTAGTCATCTCTTGTGAGAGTGTAGTCTCCCATTGTTAGATCGATTTAGATCTAGCAAGTGGAGCTTGTTTTATTTTTGTGTGTATTTATTTTCTTTTGTGAATTTTTTTGACAATCAGGTGATTCTGGATTCAAGATTTGTTATAATCATATCTAAATCTACAAATCATCTATGTTAAAAAATTTTCACTTGTTCATCATGATGTTGGAAGAGCCTATGACAATTTCAACTTTGAAGATTACTTCAGATCTAATATGCAAGAGGTATAAGAGTAACAACTCTGTTGGCAACACCAAGGACGGTGAGATTTTTCATCATGAAGAAATAGGATCAGTTGAGCTTACACTTTGTTAGTTTCTTTACTTTGTTCAATAATTGTTAGGGTTTATTCTTCAGTATTATTAGATTGGAGTTTTCTAAATTATTGTAACTGCCGTTTGATTTTTTTATAATATAATAAAATTTTAATGTTTTTTATCAAAAAAAAATCATGGTTCTCCCTAGTCTCTTGTAATCTTTTCAATATGTTTTTTTTTTTAACTTTTATCCATTATAGTTGAAGGTGTATTGAAATCGCCCAATAAAAAACAGAAGATACCATTCACATTTCACAAACTAAAAAAGTTCAAAGGAACCATTTGCCCATTCTATTTTTCTGGTCAAAAAAATTAAAATGAAACCAGGAAAAAGCAAAATCCGAATTGTGTTGCTTCGCACCAACAAGTGAATGCCATGTGTCATATAAATAGTGGGCAATGATAACACGTCTTTGCCATTCCTGTTGACCAGGAGTCAAGGTAGACAGACATTTTCGGATATATTTACTTTTCAAAATATCACAACGAATTGCGCAATCCACCACACGCATCTAGTAACCACTGGTATATATATATTGACTTTTCAAATATTATTTATAGAGATTAGAAAATTCAATTTATTGTACTACAGATAGAAACTATTTTATAATTAAGAAGTTAAAGACTATCAAACCTTATTTAAATGTTTGTTTGGGTAAATGACTTAAATAATTTCGTCATATACAAAATTACTTTTTGTAATACTTTTTATAAAGTATACATGAGCTTCTATTACTGTATAAAAAACCAACTTTAAAGTTAAGAGAAGGTGTGAGGGAAGTTAAAGTTAAAGTATGTTTGGTATGTTTTGAGAAGTGGGGAGGTGTGGTTAAGCTTTCTAGTTGAGAGGAATTTTGTTGCCATGAAAATTGAGAGGGAATGTGAGGTAAAGTTTGGTTTAAAGACTAAAACGCCTTTAAAAAATTTGTGGCTTTCAAAAAAGTAAGGGCAAAAATGGTATTTCATACTTTTATCTTTTATTTTCTTATCTTCTTTCCACCCTATCAAACAATATTACTTTTACATTCCACTTCCATTTCCCTGCATACCAAACATACTTTTTATCACTTACTTCCACTTCCCGCATACTAAACATATTTTTGTCACTTACTCCCACTTTCATTTCTATTTTCACTAAAACACTCACCGAATACTAAATGCAATCTAAAATAAGCATAAAAGTATTGGCGGCTGCTAATCAATAAAGTCCAGAACTCCCATAATATTTGATGTCACTCTAATCACAGGCTCCCAGCTGTTCCACGCTTCACAAATTCATAATCGACGACGATCAAACGGCTCACACAAGCATATCTGACCATGTGATCTCCTCAACCTTCCTCTCCCTTTCGTCTCACTTTTTTCTCTCCCAACGTCAAAATCATTATTCGCCTATCTATAAATAAATCTCCATTTCTCAGCTGCCTTCAATCACATAGTCAAGTCTTGAGAAATCGTCCATAATGAAGCACTTTCTAGTAAAATCTGTGGTCGCACGAGCTTTGATCGCCGGAGGTGGCCGGAACTTCAACCGCCAGCTCTTAACAGCGGCGACTACGTCGCCGGAGCTGAAACTCCGGCATGTCGGCGCCATTCATAACAGCGGCTACTGGCCGAGGATGTCGACCTTGGCGCCGTCTTCAGGCGAGAAGGACCAGAAGGAGGAGAACGGAAACGCTGTCGTTTCAAGTTACTGGGGGATCACGAGGCAGAAGATCAAAAGGGAAGATGGAACCGAGTGGCCTTGGAACTGCTTCATGGTAAGTATTAATTAAGTTCTGAGGCTTCGATTTGTTTTTGACTTTGTAAATTACTATTATATTGTTACTAATTCTTATTTGTTTGATTAATCTTTCATATAGCCATGGGAAACTTATCGCGCGGATGTGTCCATAGATGTGACTAAGCATCATGTGCCTAAGTCGTTCTCGGACAAGGCTGCTTTCAAGTTAGTGAAATTCCTCAGAGCTCTATCAGATCTGTACTTCAAGGTTTGTGCTGCGATCATCATATATCGCTGATCTTATCCGAATCTAGAAATTCTGTTTTAGTGAAATTCCTCTGAATTTTGCCCTAATTTGATCCAAGTAATTAACAACTCCAATAATTCAGGAGCGATACGGATGCCACGCGATGATGCTGGAAACAATTGCAGCAGTTCCAGGAATGGTTGGAGGGATGCTGCTTCACCTGAAGTCTCTCAGAAAGTTCCAGCACAGCGGGGGGTGGATCAAGGCATTGCTGGAGGAAGCAGAGAACGAGAGGATGCACTTGATGACGATGGTGGAGCTAGTGAATCCGAAGTGGCACGAGAGGCTGCTAGTGATTACTGCTCAGGGAGTCTTCTTCAACGCCTTCTTCGTGTTCTACCTCATCTCCCCCAAAATGGCTCACAGGTTCGTTGGGTACTTGGAGGAGGAGGCTGTGATCTCCTACACTCAGCATCTGGAAGCAATCGAGAGTGGCAAGGTGGAAAACGTGCCTGCTCCTGCTATTGCCATTGATTACTGGAGGCTTCCCAAGGATGCCACTCTCAAAGATGTCATCACTGTCATTCGTGCTGATGAGGCTCACCATCGCGATGTCAACCACTTTGCTTCCGTGAGTCTCAATTTCTCTCCGTTGACTAATTTTTTGTGATTTGAAGTTTAAAACCAAATATGATTGAGTAATTAACATGTTAGATTGAGTGGTTAAATGCTGTTTTTATTTTATGGCTTCGATGCAGGATATCCAACATCAAGGAAAGGAATTGAGAGAGGCACCAGCCCCAGTTGGCTATCATTAAGATGATTGATTTGTTTTTTTGGTTACTTTTGTCGCATTACATTTTTTTATTTGTATGTAGAATATTGTAGAATACTCTACGAACTACGATTAAAAAATAAAAATGTATCTACTGCTAGTAGTAGTACTATCCAATCAACGATTTATAAAAGAGGTTACAATGAGTTGCTTTGTTAAATTAATTAATATACTTTAAAAGCTGTCTTATCCTTTGAGATGCCTATAATTCAACAAAAGAATTAGTCATTGTGTTCGACGATGGATACTCTGGTTTAGACAAAAAAATTATTATCATGTGTATTTTCTTTTGGGCTAGAAATTTGGCAAAATTAGAGGCAATTTTAACTTTTCCCCTTTTTTCCCCGGAAAACTCACATTCTTAAGACCATTTAGGGATGGCAATGGGGGGTTTAGGCAGGATATTGTATTATTCGGTCTCGGTAGTTAATATTTTTCTTATTCCCGACCCGTCTCCGGCCGATATAAAATTTGATATCTGTCTCCGGACCCATTGAATACTTAGATCTCCAGATTCGACTCCGAACCTGAAAAATTTACTATTTTTTCTACAAAATTTACTACTTTCATCACAAGTATTGAACGCACGTTTATAAATTTAATTATTTTTAAATTTAAGAAAAATAAACTTCAAACACACAATTTGATATGATATATAATATATTTTTATATATATGTTATATCACCGGATCCGGGATAAATATACCTTTACCCGTCTTCAAATCCGAACCTGAACTTTTACTCATTAAAATCCTAAACCCTAAACCCTAAACCCTAAACCCTAAACTCAAATTCATTTTTTAATATACAAACCTGAACTCAATGGATAACTTTTTTTTTAATCCGTTGAATTCGGATAAAATTGCCATCCCAAAGACCATTCTATTCTATATCGGGTTGTATAATAAAGATGTCAATGTTATTCAAACTCGTGAGTCATGACCTGAAGTTGTCTATGTGATAATTTTCTTTTTTCTCAACACTGTTATTTAGGCCAAATTTGCATTGCCAACTAATTTTTCAAAAGGACTTAAACTTGGGTACAATTTTTAGATGACTTTATTTTGGGGAAAAAAAAGGTACTCGAATCACGAATGGTTCTCCTCATAAGTTATGGGCTATGTATAGGATTTCATGTGCTAATTACCCAAAAAAAATTGTTTAAGATAAAAAACTTTTTTTATTGAAAAAATCTTTTAAAAACTAAATGAAAAGGTTTTATTTTCAAAAGACTAAACTAAAAAATAATAATCAAATCATTAATTTTACTTATTTTAAATTACATATCCTTCACCGCGCGTAAATGATTACAAAGAAAGAAAAAGAACAAAAAAAAAGCCACAA
Organism: Senna tora; assembly: GCA_014851425.1. NCBI lineage: Eukaryota > Viridiplantae > Streptophyta > Magnoliopsida > Fabales > Fabaceae > Senna > Senna tora. The sequence goes on along the minus strand of CM026272.1, from coordinate 31,200,659 downwards.
GATTATGTTTACCGGGTGCAATGGGTGACATTATTGAAAGAAATGTTGGGAAATGAGTTAGAACTTAGAAGTTTCAATTAGATGTGCCAAAATAAACTATAAGATTTATGGGTAAATCTATTTAGTTTTTCTAAAATTTATAGAATTGCCTTAGAGAATTTTTTATATAAATAAAAATGGATCAGTTTGTAGCCTAATATATCTATAAAAATAATAGATCTAAACTAGGCAAGAACATTTTTTTTAATTTTATTTCTAATATTTATATAATGAATTAATTGCAAAATTTTATCTTATTTTAAATTGTCTTAATTATTTTGATTTTTTTTAATTTTTTGATTACTTGATTTGATATTTATTAATATATATTTATATTTTAAATTTATGAATGACGATGCATATTATTTTATAAAAGATTTTATAAAATATAATGCAATTGTTTACTTTTTAAAATGTTATTTAAAAAATAAATAAAAAGGCCAAGTCAAAAGTCTTAATAAGATTGAGTTGGGTTAAAAAAAAATTCATATCATAATAAAATCGTTTTAGCATATCTTAACTCAAATAAAAAGTATTTTTAATTATGACATCCAAACGCAAATAGCTTATTTTTAAAATAAAAGTTATACTATTAAAAAATGAAAAATAAATAAATACTCTTTTTTTTGAAGCCAATGCAAACACACCCTATTATGAGTTCAAGTTAACTTATTTTAACAATTTTAGTTTTAACTACAAAATATAATGCATTTAGTCTTTTCTATTTTTAATTTCAATTTTAAAAGTTTATTTTAATTTAATATAACTTTTGTAAAGATTTGAACATTGTTTAACAGTATCATTTCTGATGATGTTCTTAATTTTATCAAATATGCTTTAGTTATTAAACATTGCAATTCTTTTTAACAATATTGGGAAATTCTAGAGTTTAAGTAAATTCGTGGAGGAGGGGTAGATTTGTATCATAGAATTGTAGGAATTGTTCTACTATAGAATCGGACAAATTTACCTATGCTATTATATATATATATATACTACCTATTAATATTTTTATAGCATAAGGACCTAACTAATATACCAAATCAAATCATAAATGTTTCATACTTAATTATATAAGTGCATTTCAAAACGAGTGATAGATGAGTAAAATCAAGTTCCTCGTTATGTACATTACATTTGAAACCCAACTATCAATCCATACATGAATACATGATGAAATAGACCAGTTTCAACATACTTAATGCATCTCCATGCTTAATTAAAGGCCTATATTGTATGGGCCTTTAAAAAAAGAAAAAAAAATTGATTTTTTTATGTCAAATTGCAAAAACGTAAATTGCTATCCAACTTGTTAGTTGATTCGATTCTAATCGAGTTCATTGAGTCCATTTAATTACAAGTTTCTAAACGAGTTAACACATCTTTTTAAAATAAAAACCTAAATTTGGACGAGTCTATGAATGAACTCGCAAATTTTGACAACTATGCTTTTTAATAAGGGAACAGGCTAAGTTATGGCCTTCTCGATCCACCCCAAACCTTGTGTACATTCATATATCTAACATATGGATTAGTCTATGATGCAACTTGTTGCATCATGCAATGTAATTTTAGTCAATAAAATTATGACACTTGTTATTTTGTTGTATCATGCAATACAATTAGATTACATCAATGGTCACAATTATACTATAAAATTACACCATAGACTCACCCACCCGTAACATATTATTCAACTCATAATAATATAACATATCTTACAACACTACAGATATTTAGGTGTATGTGTGGTATTATACATTAATTAATAATATTATTTACATATTTTTTCTTTTTTATTTATTATATGAGCTCTTCATCCAAAAAGTAAATTATTAAATAAACATTATTGACTAGAGTACTACACATAAAAGTTTCTCTAAATAACATTTCTATTATTAATAAAGTTTTTTTATAATATTATTAATAAAGTTGAGTAGTTGACACTTGACACCATAAAAAAAAAAAGTTATCGTATTAAAATTTCATAACTAAAATATGTTATTCTAATATTTTTTTTTGTGCTTATTATTCTAATGGTCAAAACCCCAAATTGATCCTTTATGTTTGCACGAAGTTTCATATTGGTCCTTTATATTTCAAAAAGTCTAAATTGATCATTTATGTTTGCAAGAAGTTCCAAATTGGTCCTTCCGTTCAAGTCCGTTTATTTTCTAAGTTAAGTGCTGACGTGGACACACCATCTCTCTCTACGTGTCAATTGAAGCTGACGTGGACACACCATCTCTCTCTACGTGTCAATTGAAGCTGACGTGGCAGTGACATGGTAGTGACGTGGCATGACACGTCAGCTTAAATGGACAAGTCAGCACACCACGTCAGCACTTAACTTAAAAAAATGACGGAAGTGGATGGAAGGACCAATTTGGAACTTCTTGCAAACATAAAGCACCAATTTAGACTTTTTGAAACATAAAAGACCAATATGAAACTTCGTGCAAACATAAAGGACCAATTTGAGATTTTGACCTTATTCTAATACTTGAACGATTGAACCATAATAAATCAAGAGGTAAAATATTATTTAGTCTCTAAATTGTTGGTCAAACTACTATTTAGTTCCCGAATTTATCAAAAATACTATTTAGTCCCAAAATTTGTAACTATGTCAACTATTTAGTCCCCGAATTTGACAAAGATACTATTTAGTCCCCAAATTTGTAATTATGTCAGCTATTTAGTCCCCAAACTTGACAAAAATACTATTTAATCCCCAAATTTGTAACTCTGTTAACTATTTAGTCTCCCGACTGTTACCCGTTAGAGTTGACAGAGTTACAAATTGTGGGATTAAATAGTATTTTTGCCAAGTTTGGGAACTAAATAGTTGACATAGTTACAAATTTCGGGGACTAGATAGTATTTTTGATAAATTCGGAGACTAAATAATAATTTGACCAACAATTCATGTACTAAATAATATTTTGACTCGTAAATTAACTTCTACCAAAATATTATGAAAAGTCAAACTAAAAAGTAAAAATTGAAGACGAAAATGAAACTTAATGACTGAAAGTCTGAAACTGTACGTTAGCTCTATCAGTAATCACAAACACAATGTCGTACCCTGTGACTGGATAGATAGAGAAACGGAGACGTAGCCTCCGTAGAATAACTTCCTCCAATGGATTCCACGCAATTGGCGCTTTTTAGGGCTCTGAACCGCCATTTTTTCAGAGCTCCTCTGTGTCAATGCATATCCACGGTTCCTCTCCATCTCAGGCTTAACTGCGTTGCCCACAAGTCTCACTCTTTTGCTTCTTCGCCCTTGCTCAGGAACTTGTGTGCGGTGGTCAACCGACTACCCTGTCGTTCCCAGTGCATTTCGAGCTCCGCTGCTCCGTTTGCTTCTTCTGGCGCTGGAAATGGTGGGGCTGGTGGGGGGAGTGGCGGTGCCGGAGGAGGCGGTGGCGGTGGCAGCAACAGTGCGGGTGGTGATTCTGGAGATGTTAATCCCAAATTGGTTGGTGAAGAACTTTTGGCACCTTCGCCTGATGTTATTATTCTCGACGTTGGGGTATGAACTCCTCTTACAATCTATTGCGTGTTCTCAGAGGTGTTTTCTTTTTCGGCCCCCGGTTTATATTCTGCTTTCTCTGGTAGGGAATGGTGTGCGGGGGATGTGCAGCTAGTGTGAAAAGAATCCTAGAAAATAGAGTAAGTTGCTTCCATTTCATTTTGATTTGTTTTGAATACTTCAATTGTATTATTTGAAAGAAAGATGATTGAAGTATTCACATGATAACATTAATCCTATGGGTATTCTGCTAAGTTTGCACAGTTAGCTGATTGGATTTTACAATCATGAGCATGTGTTATAATGACAACATTTTACCAAGAGATTTCAAAATAACACTATTCTCAGGTCCTAGATTTCAGAATTCATCTTTAGTTTGCTTATTTATTATTCAAATATAAGATTGTTAACTTAATTTGCTGATTTATTATTCATGTATTAGAGTATCAACCCTAAATCCTAAATTATTTGTTATTTTAATGGACAGCCTCAAGTGGCATCTGCTAGTGTAAACCTAGCAACAGAGACAGCAATAGTTTGGCCTATATCCGAAGCAAAAACTGTACCAAATTGGCAAAAGAAATTAGGAGAGGCACTTGCAGAGCATTTGACTAGCTGTGGTTTTAAGTCTAGCCTTCGAGGTATTGTTTCAAGATCACCAACATTTTCTATATGCCATTCAGTTTCGTTATAACTTTTTATCTTATGAAATCAATATTGCTAAGGCCATGTTACAAATTTCTTTATAAAATTCAACGTGAAATAGTAAAAAAGGAAAAGTGTTGCTCAAGTCTATAGAGATCTTGAAGTGTGTGATAATATTATCAGCTTGGTCGTGTATCAAGGAATGATGCTAAAATGATGAAAGTCAGTACATTCTTATAGTTCTTCTGCATCTCATCCTTCGTTCTTTTTATATTTTTTATCTTTCTAAAATAAATTCTTTGTTTTATGAAAGATGTACTCCCTTATACCTTACTCTACATAAAATTTCGTTTCTGAGCATATCCTTGGATGCATACCAAGATGCTCCTAGACAGCCACCAGAGTAAATATGGACCCTACTTGGAGTGGGGTTGCATGAATGTTGTGGAGAATATTTCTGACCTTTTGGGTTGGAAGATGCTTATGTATAGTAAACAAGACAGGCAAAGTTTTCAAACCTAAGAGAACCTTTGTTTTCAAGTTATTAGACCCCTTTACATTTATTATGTACTTTTGTTTAACCTGCTGTTGGATATACCACTTGATCAACGTGTGGGAAATTGATAGTATCATCAACAGTCTATTTACTGCAAAAATACTGCAGCTTTTAGCATACCTTATAAGTTCTTGCCTGCAAGCTATCTTAAAAGTTGTATGGTAGCTTGTTTTTTTGTTTGTAATATCTTGTATTTACTCTCTTTGACAAATTTAATTTTTCATAAAAAAGAAACTTGGTGTAGAACCTCCTTTATTGCTACAAGATGCTAATGAACTTAAACTGAATAAATCACCACCTTATTAAACTTGTGGACCAGAGTTTTCAAGTCCATTATTCCACTATATAGTTAGGAAGAATATATTTTCTAAGAAAACTTGAACTTGGTGCCAGGAAAGGTCTTGTTCAGAAGTTCTTAATGCTACTGTATGTTTAATTTCCTGATTGAATTAATTTTTTCAAGTGAATTTAATGGTGTTTCTGTTGATGCATGTCATCTTAAAATTTTTTCTCCTAGTTTTAAGTTACATTTTTTAGAGTTATTGAATTCTTTTTAGTTGTTAGAGTTTATGACTTGCAAGAACTTCAGTCATGTCAGTTTCCACCATTGATGTGTGTAATTGCTTGACTATTCTGCTTTTCCTTCAAGTGCAGACTCATCAAGAGATAGTTTCCTCCAAGTTTTTGAAAGGAAGTTGGAGGAAAAACGTAGACTGTTGAAAGAAAGTGGTAAACCTTTTGCTAATGCATTTTCAAGGTTATACACAACAATGAAAGATGTTGCTGATAATATTTCTCTGAATCTTCTGATGATCCATCCATTGTAAATCCGGATATTAATGATGTAATTTCTTTATTTTTTTCTCCGTGGTTTTTAAGGTCGCGAATTAGCTGTTTCCTGGGCTTTATGTGCTGTCTGCCTTGTTGGTCACCTCTCTCATTTCCTTGGAGTGAAGGCACCATGGGCCCATGCTTTTCATTCAACTGGGTTTCATCTATCCCTATCTTTGTTTACATTGCTTGGTCCTGGGCGCCAACTTATTCTTGATGGCGTAAAAAGTCTTATTAAAAGGGCACCAAACATGAACACCTTAGTTGGTCTTGGAGCTTTATCATCATTTACTGTCAGTTCATTTGCTGCCTTGCTGCCAAAACTGGTAAAATGCCTAGTTATAAAGTTTCTTATTGCCCACTTGTCATTTTGAATGCATTCAATTGCAATATAACAATATAATTACTCAATTTCCTCTATAAAAATAAAATATGTAATTCTTCATGTACACTGTATTGTTACTCTTAGAGCAACAGTGGGCTTGTCTTTTTAATTTGGATCCACAGAATCCACATTTGAGATCTAAATGTAATATTTTTTACCATCTGTGATGTTAGTTGTTTAGGTTCTTCCTTAACATCATATTGACCTCTTTTATTGTCAAGCACTTAGTTTTGACTTAAATAGGTTTAACTAATTATTACAATTTCTATAATTCTTAGGAATATGATTACTTTTCTAATTCACAGATTTGATTATGTAATTCCTCTTCCTTTTCTTTTTTCTTGACATTATTGTTTTGGATTTGGATGATTGGATCTAACAGTTCTGAATTCTGATTTTTTTTATCATTACTCATACATATAATGATACTAGAAGCTTTACATGCACAAAAGTGCATGCCAATTTTTTTCTTTAATTTTTAAAATAGATATAATATAGAATAATTATTATATTTTAAAATAATAATAAATTATTCATAAAAAACAATAGGAGAAATGGAAGATAGCTGAATAACTAGAGGTAGGGGAACACCTAAGAAAGTAATAAGAGAAACTATTAGGAGATATTTAGCTATTATTAATCTAACCATAGAAATGAGTAAAGACAGAACACGTTGGTGTCGCTTGATCCATATAGCCAACTCCACCTAGTGGGAAAAGGTTTTGATTGTTGTTGTTGTAATAAATTATTCATAAAAAAAATAAATTAAATAATAGGAAGTTATGACGGGACTGGAGGGCTCTTATGCACTAATGTTTTTGTTTCTTCCTTGGTGTTTTCTTTTGTTGGTTTAATTTTTCCTCTTTGAGGACTCCTTGTCCTCCTCTTTTGTATTCTTATTTTCTTCCTCAATAATATTTCTTTTTCTATAAAAAAAAAAATAATAGGAAGTTATGTACTTCCCCACTCTTTTGTTAACTACCCATTATCTCTACTTTCTCTCTCCCCTCCCCTCTCCTCACATCACTTATTTTAGTTAATATTTCATATTATGAAGTTTATAATTTTGTGAAACCAATGACCAGAAAGGCTAGCAGCCATTATATTATAGATAACAATACATAGTTCATTAAAATTCTACTTGTCTCATTTAATATTACATTTGTTATATGGGAGTATGTTGCATGAATACGGGTGCGGGTACAAATACGGGGTACGGCAAATATTTTAAAAAATAGGGTACGGCAATATATACTAAATAAATAAATAAAATTTATAATATATAACAATTTTAAATGTAATAAAAATAGGTAATGCCCTTTTTATTATTCATAACCAATCAAAATAGTAACAGAAGTTTCTCAAAATTCATAAAACTGATATAATTAGTTGTGATATTATATGATATTGAGGTGTATATTTCTCTTTTTCTTATAATTATCTAATCTGTAAGACTACAAATGTAAATTTTATATATATACTTATAATTTTTTCATTAAGTACTAAAATCAAACTTTTTTCTTCAAAAAAATACTACACCACACGTATTTTGAAGTACTCAAGAGTACCCAAAGGGTACGAGTACCGGTACGACTTGATTTTAGAAGTACCCGTGCTTCATAATCGGACTTAGCCTGTATGCTTCTTTATCTACTGCATTCATGAAAAGACTACGGCGATTTTAGAGTTTTTAGCCTCATTCGGATGTTGATGTATGTGGAAAAAGGATTGCTTGTGCTTGAGTCGTTAACTTCTTGGGTTAGTGATCAGATATTCAGATATATAATGAAACTTGATAAAATTAACAGTGTTAGTTTTTGTTTTGTGGCTGGATTTAAAGAATTTCAGCAGTACATGTCTTTATGCTCTAGTGAAGTATTTTACTCATATAATCCTCATCAGAAAGAAAGAAAATGATCATGTCAAACTGTAGATTTCATTATACCTTTTCTCCCTTTGAATGTCTGCCCTTGAAAATATGCTATTTGCCTTTTGGCTTGCAATAGCAATCAACATAAATGTAGAAGTGTTAAAATGATATTTTTCATGCAGGGTTGGAAGGCCTTCTTTGAGGAACCAATCATGCTAATTGCATTTGTCTTGCTAGGAAGGAATCTCGAACAGAGAGCTAAAATCAAAGCAACCAGTGATATGACAGGATTGCTTAGTATATTGCCATCAAAAGCTCGTCTTCTGATTAGCAATGACCCAACAGAGTTTGACTCAAGTGTTGAAGTTCCTTCTGACAGTCTTTCTGTTGGAGACCGAATTCTTGTGCTGCCTGGAGTAAGTAACATAGAATCTACATTATGTTGGGATAAAACCCTATAACTCCTTGATTCTTCTAATTTCTAGAAGAAGCTTTTATTTCTTAACTTTTTTTTTTTAATCCTGAGTCCTGACTACTAATATGTGGTAATGAAATTATCAACTAAAATATAAAATATAGCAGCGATGAGTAGTGCACTTCATGTCCACAAACGGCAGGAAGGGGAAAAGAGGTACAAAACAGGGAAATAAACAGAAAAAGTTTATCTTCTTTAATTTCATTCCTACCCATCTTTAACTGCTTTGCTTCCCAAGTTACTTCTATCTGTAGAAGCATATTTTTATATCCCTAGAACCTGTTTATGATAGTGAGGCTATGATAAGTTAAAAGTGAAAGCTACTATGGTGCTGTTTGTGCAGCAAAACTCTCACTAATGATGATTTGATCACATTCTGCTTGGATTTTGACAAGTGACATTGATAAGTATTGATTTTAGCTCCTTTGGAATACTTTTGCTATTCTCTAGGATCGTATCCCAGCAGATGGAATTGTCAGATCTGGTAGAAGCACTGTAGATGAGTCAAGTTTTACTGGAGAGCCACTGCCAGCAACAAAGTTACCTGGGGTATCACTTTTTCTTGACATGTACATATTTGAATAAAAAATTTAATTGGCTTTTGATATTACTTGTATTGTAGATCTTGCCAGTTCCTCTATACATGGGTCTATGGGACAATCAGTGTTTTCACTTTCATTGGGACATTTTATTTTGACAATGAAAGTAGGAAAACCATTTGGTTTTATTGGTCATGTTGTATGGGTGCATCTTCACTAGTTATGGGGTACTGTTTTGTGGGTTCATTTAATCCACCCATTCCCATTCCTGTAGCTATTGTGCAGTTAATTTAACTTTTGTTGTTGGATTCTATATGTGCAGAGTCAGGTTGCTGCTGGAAGTATAAATCTTAATGGCACTCTTACAATTGATGTGCAGAGACCAGGCAGTGAGACTGCTATGGGAGATATTGTTCGTCTGGTTGAAGAAGCACAAAGTAGGGAAGCTCCAGTACAACGTTTGGCTGACAAGGTTCTCTTACTGAATCATATATCACTTTTATGGCATGTTTCTAATGTTAATGTAATAAAGATTCTGGCCAGAGTTAGCTTGTTCAAATTGTAAAATCTGATTAACAATTGTAATTTTTTATCCTTTCTAGCTTGAAAGAAAATACAGTCTGGGTAAATTGACTAAAAAGGTGAAACCTTGTTAATATGAGAGTAGAATATGCATTGTTTTTCCTTGAGTGTGCTGTCTTTCTTCTGTACATAGTCCATGCTATCAAAAATTCAATTTTACTTGTGGTTCTATTTTATCTGCGAAGCTAAATTTTTTAAGGAACTTGAATGATAGATGAGTTAATTAGAATCTGGTTGGCCTGATGTGGATAATTGTCTTATTTGAGTATATGATCAAAGAAGGAAGTCTGGAGTGGAAGAGGCCTAAGCTGACTTATTAAAGGTCTATTCCAGAAGAAAAAAACTGGACAGGCGAACTTGGATGGAAATGGGAATTGATCCAGATAACTAATTCTGGCAACATTTGCATTAGCTGGCTGAGGTGGTGGGTTTTTGGAAGTGTAAGGAATCTCAGCTAGGATTTTGAGGGAGAATTCTATTTTCTCAAATTGCTGGAGAACCTATCTCACATTTTTGCTTTTTTTTTTTTACCCTTTTTTTGTTTCAGTTAACTACTGGTTTATCTTTATTTGCATGGTTGAATATCCTTTATACTTTCCTCTGTTTGATGCTATTTCCTGTATGTAGTTTTCACTATCTATTTCATCTAGTTTTAATGTATATTGGTGGAGCTGAATAGCATATTTCTATTTTGTTAATGTCATTACTTGAAGAGGTTTTAATCAGAATCCCCTATTATTTTATGGTGCTCAATGGTGTATCTGGTTGGAGTGGAACCTGGAAAATTTTCAAGGTCATTTCAATGCCCTTGCATATTTTATGGGAATGGGATAGGATTGCATTTATGGTCTCTCTTTGGTTTCTATGCATGTATGTGTATTGGCTGTTAATAAATTGCTAGTTACGTTTATTTGATACATATATGCATTGTTTGTTTGTCTTGCTTTGCCGGTTATAGACTTATAGGTACTCCACCCAAACTATTTTTGGGCTTATTTGGCTTTCACTTAATTCAAGTAATGATTTATTTTGCATCCAGGTTTCTGGCCACTTCACTTGGGGAGTAATGGCAGTTTCTGCTGCCACGTTTACATTCTGGAGTTTGTTTGGCACACACATTCTACCTGCAGCTCTATCTCAAGGAAGTTCAGTCTCTCTGGCATTGCAACTTGCTTGCAGTGTTTTGGTATGGTTTTCAAAAGTTGTATATGACTTCCCATGGCCTACTTAGAGGCATAAGGAAGCTTGTGCGAACTTGTTTTCTTTTATACTACGTTAAAAACATAAAAATATACATTTTTTTTTGTCTTTGGCATGATGTTTTCACCCCCTTCATAGAATAATTATTTTGACATGGTATTGGACTAAATTTTGAATATTTTACCTTCATAGTTATGACATGAATTAAATTTTAATAGGCTTTTGCTTTGTCCATGTAGCTGACCCCACCTAATGGGAAAAAAACTTTGTTTTTTGTTGTTTTTGCTTTGTGCATGCTTCAAGCTCACATGCTCTTTTGTGAAAGAGCATATTAGTATGTTAGAAACATAGGATTCATTGCTTGGTCCTTTTATAAGATCTAGTGGTTCTTCAACATTACATTATTCAAATTCTAATATAAGATCTAGTGGTCCCTCACAATGTGGCAAACCAGAGTCTGAATCCCTGCTGTAGAGGTGCTCACATTTACTGCTCCACAGAACTTAACTTATGATTACATTTTTAGCTATACAAATGCTGAGATACCCCTTGTCCTATTGTCTACTTCGTATTTGCTTTCCAATAGAAGGTGTCATGTATTGTTGGAGAGCTTTAAAAGATAAGGAATTTACAGTTGCAATAGAGTTCTTAAAGTTAAAAACAGAAAATTCCTTTTACTTTAGGGGACAAGGGCATATGCTTTAGTATCTGTTAATACAGGGTAAGTTGCCTAGGAAGGCAATTTTTCTATACACTAACTTGCTTCTCCTTTTCTTACTCTGGAAAAGAGAATGAGCGAACATAGAAAATAAGCCTATTTTAGGACATCAATTTCTTCTCCTTTTCTTATTACTTGCTTCTCCTTGACGCAGGTTGTTGCTTGTCCATGTGCACTTGGGTTGGCCACACCGACAGCAGTGTTGGTAATATCTTCAAAGAGACTACATTTGTCATCCCCATAGTTATCATTGTGTTTAAAATAAGGCTTATGGTAACAATTTTCTGTCTGTGTTCAACAGGTTGGAACTTCGTTGGGAGCTACAAGGGGATTGCTTTTACGGGGTGGAAACATTCTAGAGAAGTTTTCTATGGTAAATGCTGTTGTGTTTGACAAAACAGGGACCCTCACAATTGGTAGACCTGTTGTGACAAAGATTGTCAATACAAGTGGACAGGACAACAATTCAAGGTTGCCTGGACAAATTTTTTGTCCATTTATCATAATCAATTCCATGTTGGTGTCGTTTGATCAATATAGCCAACCTCACTTAGTGGGAAAAGGCTTTGATTATTGTTCTTATCATAATCAATTCATTTGGAAATTTTTTAGTCTAATGACATTGTAAAAATATGTTAATTTTAATTCTGCCCTTCTTCTTATGAGTTACTAATTTTACCTTAAAAGAAAAAATGTTATGTAGTAGTTCAACTTTCTGTCTCATTCTGTATTTTTTCATGCAATCAAATGATAATTCTTATTTCCCGTCTTCGGGTTTTTTGGGAATATATGGCATTAAGAATATCTTAAGTAGAGTTGTCCCTGCCTTTGTTCTCTTCTCTTCTACTGATGAAGAGGCATCAATTTTATGAAGCTATTTGATGTTTTATTGTTTTATTTTTGTTGTAGAATAGTTATGCAATTAAAGATAATGTCACACCTTTCTATCAAAAAAATAAAAAAGATAATGTCATACCATAATGCAGGCAAACTGCTGACAATGCTTGGTCTGATGCTGAAGTTCTGAGGTTAGCTGCTGGAGTGGAATCAAATACAATACATCCAATTGGCAAAGCAATTGTGGAAGCTGCTCAGGCAGTCAATTGTGATTATGCAAAGGTCCTCATTTTATTGCTTAATCATTTTTTATTTGGTTCTTTGACCTTTGTAAATATGTCCCAGATTTGTTTATTTTAATTAAAACTGTAAATATGTTCTTTTTTTTTGATAGAAAAAAGAAATTGTATTAAAGAAAAAAGGAGATTACAAACACGAGGACAAGCAGTCCTCAGGAAAAATAAAACGAAAACTAAAACATTATCTCAGTAGGGCCTTCCAATCCCTTTGAATATCCATAATGGACATTCCTCTAAACAGACCATTCGACGAAGCCCATAAAGAAGACAAAAAAGTAATTCTATCCCACAACAGATGAGGTGAGAGGAATTTATTATTAAAGACCCTAGTATTCCTTTCCAGCCAAAGACACCATAGCGTCGCCAAAACTGCACATTGCCAAAGAGCTTTATGTTCCTTATTCCTTCCAAAACCCACAAATTTAATACCCAGAAAGGTACTCAGATTTGCCGGACATACCCAATTCTCTTCAAATATACCGAACAACGTACTCCACATAGACCTTGCCACTTCACAATGTAAAAAAAGATGGCTATTCGTCTCAGACCTTCTAAAACACATGACACACACATCCGGTGACAACGCCTTAAAACTGTAAATATGTTCTATAAACTGTCTATGCAGTTTATGTTTCTTTGGGGGTGCTTTGGAGCTTATCTTCTGTAAAGTTCAATTTTTTTACTTTAGAGATACCTGTATTCTGGCTTGTATTTATTTCTTCACAAATTTGTAAAACTGTTTATTTCTTTTTTATTTTTCCTAGAACATTTTGAAATAGAAGAGAGCTTTAACCTTCCTAAAGTAATCTCCCCTGCCATTTTAACTTAACAAAATTTTATATTGGGAATCTGTAAGGATTTGTGGGAACTAGACATAAGGAGGACCCTCTTGGAGCAATTCTAGACAACTGGGGTAAAAAGTGATTTGCCCCGAATTGCAAATATTTGCTCCTTGGCCTGAGGAGATTTGGCCACCTGGGGGGAAGAAAAAAGGGGAGGGGGCGGGGGAGTTGTTGTGGGTTCATGGAGGTTGCTCTTATGATTCATTTTCTGAAGTTCTAGGTTGTGTTGGTACCTTTTAAGTTATTTGATCAATCCTAGAAATATTGAGTTGATCCTGGATGAATATGCTAACACAGTTAAATCATGTTGTCTGAAGAACACAGAAACTTTTCTGGAGTGATTCATGAGCCGTATAAAACTCAGTTTTGACATACTCTTGTTTCATTTTTATAGGTTGTGTTGTTTGCTACAGGGAAAAAACTGTGTGTAGAAGAACTAGTTTTGCTTCAGTTGTCCTGACGCTTGTCTGTTTGCTTTATTTAGGCCTTCCCCTGCTGGCATGAAGACCATTCTCTGTCTTGCCTTTCGAGTTGCCATAGTTTGGTGGAATACATGCCAGTTGGTGGAAGTAGAATATAAAACATAATTATTAACCCCTTCCACAGGAAGTATCTTTTTTCTATAGGAGACTGGTCTATAGAATAGACTTATGGGTAATTGTCAGCTTGTTCTCCTTAAATTGATGAATTTACAACCGTTAGCTTATATGCATATTTTGCAGGTAACAGATGGAACATTCTTGGAAGAACCTGGATCTGGTGCAGTAGCAACCATTGATAACAATAAGGTTTCTGTTGGGACTTTGGAATGGGTGACAAGGTACTCAAGTACTATGATTTGTTTATTTTTCCCATGAAATCAAATACATGTGAGGATATTCCTCAATTTTATATCTTATACATTAATTTTTTTTATGGAATACTTTCAATTGAATGCAGAATAACCAGTGATTTTTGTTCTATGAACTTCATACCAATAATAACTCTGCCTATGCTTGCATAGCCTGTCCCAAGTCCGTATGAAAGAGGAGGGTTGTGTTAGGTAGTCGACAGCTAGCGTAAAACTTTGTCGAATCTTTATAAATATGGATCAACGACGTGAACATGTTATTGCTAGGTCGTTGCCCGAAACAACGCGCTGTATGGCTCGAGTACAGTGTCAAATGAGCAAGAGCCGCTACATCGATGTAGAAATGAGTGAAGACAAAACACGTTGGCGTCGCTTGATCCATATAGCCGACCCCACCTAGTGGGAAAAGGCTTTGATTGTTGTTGTTATTGAAGTTCATACCAATAATATATTATTCTCTTATTGGGGAACTTCCTCTCTTTTTTATTATTCAATTTTGTAATTTCAAATCATCCGTAGGCATTATCCTTTGTGCAGGCAAGGAGTTAACAAAAATATTCATCAAGAAGTGGAGGAGTGTAGAAATCAGTCTGTTGTTTATGTTGGAGTTAATGATACTCTAGCTGGCCTTATTTATTTTGAAGATCAGATAAGGGAAGATGCAAGACATGTTGTTGAATCCTTGTCTAAGCAAGGAATTGGTGTTTACATGCTCTCTGGAGACAAAAGGAGTACGGCTGAGTATGTTGCATCTGTTGTTGGAATACCTAAAGAGAGGGTAAAAAATATTGAACAATTTTCTACATATTCATCTATGAACAAGTGAATTTGTAAGATCTAGATTTTGGTGCCATGCTCAATATATTTAGATAAGTGTTGATAAGTTGAAAAGGACTGATGTTGAGGCAGCTTCTCAAACTGCCACTTCATCTGCAGGCATAATTCACCTGGTCTATCTAGTTATTAGCCAATTTTAAGTAAATGCACTTCTGTAAGTACTGAACCTGATCTTTTGTGGGATAGAATTACCTTTTTGTCTTCTTTGTGGGTTTCAGCGAATGGAATGTTTAGAGAGGTTTCCATTATGGACCTCCAACGGGATTGGGAGGCTCTATTGAGCTAAAATTTTGCTTTTCCTTTTGCTGGTTTTCTTTTTCTTGCTTCTTAGAGGACTTCTTGTCCTCTTCTATTGTACTCTCTTTCTTCCTTAATAATATTTCTTTTTCTATAAAAAAAAGAACTGAACCTGATCATGGACTACATAATCAGGTTTCCCAGCGGGATATCATCAGCCTCTTTAGAATCGAGTCATAAATTTCTCAATCAGTCCAGATATTCTTACATGTTCACCTTCTATTATAGATAAAATTAAATAAAAGTCCTAATTCAATCCCATCACTTGGACCAAAAGTACTTGTGATTTCAGGATTCACAAATCACAATGAACAAATTTCTGTATAAAGTGGGTTGACAGGCAAGAAACCCTAAGCTAATGCCATTTATTTTTGTTCTATATTCTTCTTGATGTTCATTGTTGCTGCTCGAAAAGATCTTAACTTGAAATATTTATACAGAAGCATTGATTTATACAGTTAGACTCTTAGGTTCGGTTCTTGGTGTGCCAAAAATAATAAACATTTTGCTAGACTTTTTATTTTGGGGGGAGGGGGTTTATTGGGTAACTGGTGTCACATATATATTGCCAATTGTAGGTGCTTTCTGGAGTGAAACCTGATGAAAAAAAGAAGTTCATAAATGAACTCCAGAAGGATCAGAAAATTGTAGCTATGGTTGGCGATGGGATCAATGATGCAGCTGCCTTGGCTTCGTCACATATTGGTATTGCATTAGGTGGAGGTGTTGGAGCTGCAAGTGAGGTGTCTTCAATTGTACTGATGGGCAACAGGATCTCACAGGTAATTTGTTGTGCCCTTTTCCATTTAGCTCTGTTTTGATTAAAAATTCGTGTATTTCTTGAAACTAAATTTTTAATATTTTCCTCATTATTGCAAGGTTTTATTATACTTGTTTCATTTCTATCTGTAAATAATACAATTTAAGATGTCGTAAGGCAGTCCTGTCTTGCTAAGTAAAATATGCAAAGCGTTTTCCTGTGCAAAAGACAGCCATTTATAACGTTGCCCCTGAATAAGCATGTCTTTTTGCCAAGACACAAAGCAATTGTTTTTTCCTTTTCAAATAGTGATTCCAATTATGGACTGTATATAAGGCTCCTAAATATTTATATCTATGCAGCTGCTTGATGCATTGGATCTCAGTAGGCTAACCATGAAGACTGTGAAACAAAATCTTGGCTGGGCTTTCCTCTACAACATTGTAAGTTCTGCAATTAAATGTTAAACTGATCAGCATGGTTACATCTTAGACATCGTGTGGATGATGTATGTTGCTTAAACTTTTCCATGTCTTTTGAGTGTATGCCATGTGATGGCTAAAAGAAAAACAGCGTACGTCATCTTTCTGACTCAATTTTGTACCCTTTTAGAGAATACAAGGGAACAGTCCTATCGGATTAACCTTTTTTTCTCCTTACAAAATATATATATACAAAGAATCAATGTTTTGTTTTTTTTTCTTGGCATGTTGATTGTGTACTCCTTTCAACAGTCCTGCCTTGACATGGTTCTGATTTTGTATGAAACTCACAGTTGGTTACTTGTCATATCTCATTTTTATCATACCAAAGTGCAACTGTCGAATTCTAGGTTAGGTTTAGTATTACCCAATGGAATTTTGAGGACTGATATTTTGATCTCTGGTTCCAATTCTTGCTTAAAGTGTAGTATGTATGCAAAGCTACTTGATTTTCTGTAATGACAATTTTATCTCTATGCAGGTTGGAATTCCTATTGCAGCCGGATTGTTATTTCCAGTAAATGGGACCATGTTGACTCCATCAATTGCTGGGGCTCTCATGGGATTGAGTTCCATTGGTGTAATGACAAACTCATTACTTCTGAGATTCAGATTTTCCACAAAGCAAAAACAGACACATGGGGTATCCCCAAGGACCGAAGCCCATGTGGATAATGATCTTGTAGATCAAAAAGGAAAATTAAAGTATGGACAATAATAGATGTTGCTAGATGGAGACAAAATTAACACACAGAAAGAAGCATCCCCATCCTGCTGTCTGACAGAGCGCGGCTAGGATATAGACATTCTTTCTGACTTACGATCTTGCATTGGTTTTCAGGATGAGTGAGAAATTGACATAAATGAGATTAATCTAATACTTGCTCCCATCCAATAATTAGAAATGAAAGTATAGAGCACCAATAAGATGTGAACAAGCGCATGCTCACGACTGGGGGCAAGTTCAAGCTAGTGTTGATCTGCTGATAGGAATGTGATACAGGATGTCAATCCTTTTTTATTTGTTTTAAAATAACAGTTTAGTTGTACGGTGATTATTGTCCGAGGATTATAGTCATTACAATTTTCATCATTCTTTTCCTTCTTAATTTGTAACTAGTGCATTTCATCTTGTGAGCAGGAACTTTCATTTTTCCTCATTCTGTGTGCCTACTTTCTGCTTAAACATTTCCTTCATTATTATTATTATTTCCAGTATTTCTTATCTTAGTTTCGGTTGATGGACTAGATTATGTTGATCAAATTGTTCTTTTGTTTAATTAGTATCTTTATCCCTGCCTCAATTTTGTTGGACATCTGTTTGACTTTTGTAC
Source organism: Senna tora (assembly GCA_014851425.1). Lineage (NCBI taxonomy): Eukaryota > Viridiplantae > Streptophyta > Magnoliopsida > Fabales > Fabaceae > Senna > Senna tora. Next base: position 31,182,743 of record CM026272.1, on the reverse strand, counting down.
TATTGTACTAATATATAATGTACAATAACATGAACATATTACATACACAGAATAATAAAGAAATTATACATGACGATGACATGTCATTATGAAGTATAAAATAATGTTTCATGTCTAGCTTTATTGTTGATTATTTACCTAAAATTCATTTTGACAATCAAGCAATGAACTTTTCTTTAAAGCGTTTGATACAAGGTTTTCCAAATAAAATCTCAGAACAGATAATATTGGAGAAAAATTGTACTTATTTATGGTATCTATAATGTAATGAATATCTTGGTCAGTTATAGGATTTGCAAAATACCAAAATCACTTGGGTATCCCAAATGCACTAGCCCCAAGTTTGAGTACCGAGTATTTTGAAGATTTAAGTAGTACGCTTCCGTAAAAGTTGCAAGAAAAAAAATTGCAAATAGCATTCTATGTAATATAAATTTAATGAAGTTTGAGGCCTTATATTACGTTAATGTTATGCTTAGTTTTTTTTATCTAAAAAAATATTATGCTTAGTTTCAGGGATTTAAAAATTCGATAGAAAATGAGATGTAACTTAATTTTTTTTCGTGCTTCATATAAATTCAAGGTTTTTTTTGCCTCATAAATCCAAGGATTGAAACTATATTAACATACTCAAAATTATTTCTACAACTGTCAATCCTAAACTACCATAAACAGAATCTAAAGTAAAGGCATAATTTGTTGCAAAATATATTAACTTCTTAATCTTACTGGAATTTCATAACCAATCTCCCGCTTTTGGAGGGAAAAGCAGTTGAGGGTGTTGATCCCTTCAATTCTTTTTCTGATCCCTTTCTTCCGGACTTACGCAGGTAACTTTGATTACTCCTATCCTTCTCATTTTCCTAATCACAAATATAATGATTTTCACCGCCAAAATCTGATCCCACAACAGTCATATAAAATTCTAATTTATCAATTCCAAAAAGGAAACGACTACAAGAAGGAATGTATTAAGTAGAAAATACCATGTCATTTGAGGTTCATCACAAAAATATCTCATTGGAAGCTGTGAGTACAGACAGCAGACTACAGAAATTTATCCCCAAGAAAGGAAGAGAATAATGGGGGGGACAAGACTATATAATGCCACTGTACAAATCTTCTCATGCTCATCTTACATTTAAGTAATATTTGACACATACACAGTGTGTACTAATCAACCAGTGATCTTACATTATTTTTTGTTTCTCGTCTCTGTCTATTCCAATTCCAGATTTCCAAGCAAGTCCATGAGGATCATCAAAACAGTTTCCAGATGGTGTGACCTGGAAAGATATTCGGCTATTAGGGGTTCAATTAGCCAAGATTGATCAGGCAAACATTTCAAATTTTGCATTCCAAAATGAAGACCTTTCCAAGCCCCACTCACGGCTACCAAGCTATAGTACCAAAGAAACTGGCATTTGTTTTATTTGGGTTCCAAAACTGACTGTCAAACCATGTAAGTTATGCCGACCTGCATCAGATGTGAGTGGGGCACACTTAAATTTGCAGTTCCCCTCCTGCAGTTATTTCTCAGAAAGGCATAAAAATAATTTACAAGTAGCTTTTTGATAAACCAAGAGTCTTTCCTTGCCCTTATATCCCCATGACCAAGAAGATAAACTACTCCAGATTCTTTAGCCTTACTTAGAAAATATAACTCCCTTTCAAGACCCTGCTCTGCATCAAACGGCTGAGGATTGGAAGGCTCAGGGCTCACCTCCTCTGATGTGCTGGCTACTGAAATTGGGTTGTTTGTATCCTTGTAATCAAACAAGAGAGGAACACCAAGGGAGTAAACGCTCCCATTGGGAGCTACGAGAAGCCTAGAACCAGAATACTCATTCTCTGAATCGTTATCGTCATCCCCATCACTTTCCAATGATCGCTCCTGAGCCTCTTTACGAACAAACTTCTCTAGGCTCTCAATCAGAATCTGCTCAAAAATCTGGTGGTTTTCTTTGTGGACATCTTTGTAACCATACCTGAAGACATGTAAAAGTTCAAGTGAAGCTACTGCATGTGTTGTTTCTCAAAGAAATATGAATAGCAGCACTTCATATTCAAAATCATATAAACTTTTTTAATGCAAAAGAGTTGAGCTTGTTACCTGGCAATACAACGAAAGATATGGTAGCTTCTAGGGCAGACCCTCCGGAAAAGGAACCTTTCATTTCGAGGAACCACAGGAACAGGAACATACTTGATACACACAAATATGATCACAGAGTGAATTGCTGGTAGCGTTGTCAGAAAATGGCCTAAAATTGCTGGAATTCCTTTGGCTAACTCATTATAAATCAAACCAATGCCAGGAGCTCGTATAGTCCCTAGATTACAACCTAACTCTTGCATTAAGTTCATTGACAATTTTTGCTTGACTTCAGTTTCATATTTAAGCTTGCTTCCATAACTCCATACAAACATTATAAAAAACATTGTTGTGGCAAAGACCAATATTTTCCAACTGCCATCTGTCACACTCCACAAAACTGATGAAAAGAAAGTCAATTCCAAACCCAAGAAGACTATCACAAAACTGAGCACTATGATAATGCGTGTCTGCCATATGAGAAGCATAACTAGGGTTACTAAAATAGTGGTCATCATCATTACCCCGATCTCAGCAATGCCTGAAAATGGAAAAGGGAAACGGATGGATGTAAAAAGAAACCATGCCCCCAAAAAAGTAAAAATGGCTGGGAATGGGGAAAGGAGACAGAAGAAGAAAGAAAGAAGGTAGTAAATATTTATATATGCACGGGAAAAAGTAGCTTCAATGCCTAAGAAAGAAATCATGCTCCACCTCTCATCAACCTATCCAGCAGCAGGATCAAATTATTAATGATCTATATGCTTTACAAACTCAATCATTAAGGTGAAAACTTTTTCTAATATTGAACGGGTAACACTAGACGACTTCCATATAAAATAAAATAACAAGAACAGTCTTTCGGATGGAAGCATCAGGGAATGCTAATCTCATAGCTTTTGTGTGAAGGTTAGTATTCTCTACATTGTACAACGAACAAAAGACCTGTCTTTCTCTAGAAGACCCAATAAAGCAAAGGCATTTAGGTCTTCTCAAATCATAAATTGCTGATACTTCGAATCACCTTACCTTTATTGTTCAATAAGAAAATGACCTAAATAATACCCAATCCCGGTCCACAGGTTTCCGAAATAAATTGATTTCACCAGTTGTATTCTTATTTCGCAACCATAATATAGAGCCATAGAGGACTTGCTAATTTGCTAAAGAAACTACAGGAGAGGAATCCTATCTGCTTACACATAAATACATGCTTCTCATGCAAACTATTCTATTATGATATTTGACTGTAATTAAGCTGTAACATTATCGCTAAGTTACAATTTGACAGATGATTTGTAAGTAAAAAAGTTAAAACAATATATATCCGTGACAATTAAAAAAATAGTAGAAAAAGAGAAATAGGAAAAAATAATTACCATATGCATTTCCAATCTCATCAATGCTAGATATAGAACAGACAAGCACCAGAGAAACAGCCAAGAGAAACCAGTTTATGACGGGGATATAGATCTGACCCATAAATTTCCGAGAGGTATGAATTATTTTCAGGCGAGGGAAATAACCAAGTGCAATTGATTGTTTTATGCATGAAAATGTGGCTGTTGTCATAGCCCTACTTGCAATTAGTGCAGCAATGTTAGAAATGAGAAAAACAGGCCAGAATGCACCACCTGTAGACATAATAATTTCACAGGAATCTCCTGTAAATCATCAGACAGCCAACTGTAAAGAATGATGAAATGGGAATAATTACCAACACTTACTTGGAACAGAAGAAAAAAAAACATGACCAGCATCAGCATGGTTTTCCATAAGGTATGCAGCTTGACCCAAATAACCCAAGAGTAAGCACGGCAAAACAAGAAAGACAAATGTGAGCTGCAAACAACCGCCATCAATTCCATTAAAAAAAAAAATTAGCAAACAAGAAGAGGAAAGAATTTTTTATGAAATTAAAACAACTTTCTATGAACAAAGCGAAGAAAACAGAAGATATGAAAACAGAACCTCTGACAATTGAATAAACAAAAAAAGACACTGGGTTTTCCTGCTTTGTTACCTGAACTGATCGTACAGAGAAGTAGCAAAGATCTGCAAACATGGCCTCAGATCCTGCAACATTATCCAGTAAGAAAATTAAGCAAAATTTCAAAGAACAAAAAGTTACATTCATATTTCATATTCACCCGACTATAATATTGAGAATTGAGACAAAAAAGTTTTTGTGAAAGAACAAACACTAATGCTAATAGAAATTGTTCACAAATTCCTTTGGTACTATGCTCCAACTGCAAATGAAGCACAATCTACATATTCCACTTCACTGCCTCCAATAGTTACATTGAGTTGATGAAAACAGACATTGACCATCATAAATGCTCGCTATGCATAGGCATAAAAGCAGAGGAAAAAAATAAGACTTGTAGAAACAAATCTATAAACATCAATGACAAGACAAAACATATATTATTGCATATCCAGCATTATTGATCCTGCAATTATATGTTTACCAGTTGCACACAGAAGACAACCCCCTAGAGAATACCATGCTTTAGTTGAATTCCTCTTGAAGAAGTAATAGATGTAGATAGGATTAAATGCCCTCAAGACGCTGCTGTCATATTTAAAAAGATTGTATATCCCAATGCACGCAAGAGAACAAAACCATATCAACAATGCAGGTCCTACAGCAAGACCCACTTTACTTGTTCCATACTTCTGTACACTGAACAAAATGACAAGGCAGGCAACTGAAATCATCACCACTTCATCTGCATAATTAACGGAAAAGATTAAAAGAAATAGTAATACAAGAAGTGACATAAAAAAGCACAACAGTTCGCCAATTTCAACAATCTGCACTAAGGCTTTAATTGGAAATAAACATTGCAGGAAGCAAAGGAGCTGAAAAAGTTGCGGAAACATTTAGCCAGTTTCTATAATCTGCACTCTGATAAAACAATGAATGCAAAATCAACCAACAGAATCTATTATTACAATATCAAATGTAGGTATCGATAATTATTACAATTTAAAGAGTTTATTGATAGATAAGTAAAGACAATACCTTGCTCGATTGCATCTACTGCCAGTTTTAAACCACCAACAGATGACAACACTGCAGCAAGATATACAAATAGAGTAAAGAATATGCAAAAAAAAAGGGGGGTGGGTATTGGAAACAATACTTGATCATAAACAAAAGCAGCAAGGTATCATTTCAAGTACCGCAATGGTATCAGTCCAAAGTCCAAAACATCATGAACAAATAAGTCTGGAAAAATAACAAAACTACATGATATAACAGCATATAATAACCTGACATTGTTGGTGTAACAACTCCATTAGCAATTAGCATAGAAGTACCAGCTAGCACTAATGCTAGTAAAAGCTTCTTCAGAGTCAATGAAGTCTCAAGTCTTTCCTTGATTTTTATTGACCTTTCAAGCTCAGGGGATGGCACCTTCAGCCTAAAGTTTGATATGCGAGTATCTGATGGCAACTGATTGGGGAGAAGACTTACCTTAGCATGACGACAAATCAAGGAGTACAAGGCAAAAGTACCACCTGCAATGGTTTGAAAACAGCTATGACATTGAAATTGAGGGGAAGAGAGCGAGAAAGTAACAGAACAATGAAGATTTTGATTTATGAGATATAAAATCTATTTTACCTTCACCGTCATCATTGGCCCATAGAACAAGCAGGACATACTTCACTAGAGGAATCAAGATTAAGGTGTACAGGACAAGTGATAATGCTCCGAGAATGTCTTCATTTCCATTGATAGGGGCCTTTCTAAACATGACACTGAAGGTATACAATGGACTTGTTCCAACATCCCCAAAGACAACACCAAGGGTCTGAAAAGCCCATACAATGGTCCTTCCCATACTGAAATTCTGCCCAAAAAAAAGGAAATAAAGGAAGAGTGAAGACAACAAGTACAAAGGAAAGCAGTAATTTGTACTAGTGAGCTTGGCATGCATTTCAATATTTTTTATAATTTAATTTTAAATATAAGTGGGAAGTTAAGTAACTTCGCTCTTTCCTGTAACTTCCCCTCATAGTTCCTCACTCTTTTGTATACTATACTATACTATATATTATATAGTTTGGGGACCAAAGAGACAAAAGGCCAAAGTCATATAATATAGTATAAAGATTGTTTCAAGTGAATATACAGCTTTGTACTCTTTTGATTAATGTCTAATGAACAATAATAGATTCAGGTGGCCAGTGAGAAAAAGCCATATAAACAGACCAAAATAATTTACTTAGGTGAACTACAGTCTCAAATTCATAAAACCCAGGGCAGGAACTCAACAAAAGGATTTACCAATAGCCAAAATTTACTTGATATTCAAACAAAAGAAAGCACTTACAGTTCCAGATACTCACTAAAATCAAAAGGCCACCGAAAGAAAGAGAGGGAATAAGCATGAATTTATAAAGGTAAATTATAATTTATCAGCCAATGAGTTGATAACTCACACGGCACTGACCTCTAAGATTGAGGTGAGCTTGAAGTCAATGAGATTGATCCCTACCCCTGCCCTTTTCCTCTCTCCTTCTCAGGTCTTGAGACCTCCTTAGTAACCAAAAAAGAATTAGAATTTTATAAAGGGAAGATTAAAATTTCCATCTTGATCATGTCAACAGAAATCCCAATAAAGGTGGACAATTAGCACTTAATCCTTGGGTAAAAGGAAAAGGCAAGAACATGCCTTTGCACAAAGATCAACCCCGGGGTACTCTAGGTCTTGAAGATCCATAACCCAGTTCTATAAAATTTCAGTTTCAGCCAAACAAAACACCAGTAATAATATGTGAATAAGTGTTAATAAGGCCTAAAACGAATTAACGGTTAAGTAAGCGAATCAGTCCATTAATAATCCCATGTACCTTATATAGTGACAGAAGCTAAAATTGAAAAGGAAAACAATCTATTCATATCTTAAGTTTCTTTCCATCACCCAAGATGCTTCAAGGACGAAGTATTGCTGAACAAACTGAATGAACTTCCAACAACAACAACAAACACAAAGTCTTTTTTGACTATATTAAGTATATGTATCAAGCAACACCAAGGTGTTATGTTTTGCTCATTTTGATAGCTAAGTTATTAATAGTTAAACTTATCCTAATAGTTTCAACTATTATTTTCTTTCATGTGAACTAACTTCCACGTTCATAAAAATTGAGAAAAACTATGTGAAGCTCACAAATGAAAGAAGTAGTGCAATTCATGAAAAAAAGTCCAAATTACCTCATTATCATTTCTCTGAGCACCAGGGACCTCAAGAGCTTCAACATCGAAGGAATCGATTCGTGGGGCAGTTCGAATCAGTCTCTGCTCGCAATTGTCCTCTTCGTCCGAATCCACCATAGTTTGATACCGTAAATTATCCTCATGCTCATAGTCCTCAACCTCCAAATCATCCTCGTCCTGGAAAACCCACCGGGATTCGATGGAGTCCATGGAACCTCCGCCATTGATCTCTCCTCTCTCTGATCCCCCGTCCTCGGCCATCGCTCAACCAGGGAAGAAAAATGCTCAATCGCAAGATTCAGAACCGCGCACGGCCGGTTCAAATGTTGAAAACAGCTGATAATATATCCAAGCGCGCAGAAAGAAATAGAAAATCTCAGAATTTAGCGTGCGAAAGGAAATTGGAAGAGAAAACTAGTCGAATTTGTGAGATTCGGTTCGCCATTGTTGGAGTCATAAGGTACGTTGGCATTCAGTTGAAGCTGCAGATCACGCGCTCTTCTCTAGACGTACGCAAGTGAATGAATTCGTAACTGCTCTACGGGATAAACATGAAATCCTATTCGGACTGTACCCGAACAAGGTGGTAGGGAACCATACCATATCTGATATCTGGGTCTACGGTAATGGGGTCTGCATGGATCATAATCATTATGTCATTGCAACATTTTGGAATCTTCGGAAAGTCTAAGATTATTGCATCCCTGAAGGATGAAAAGATTTTGAAAGTAAGAACGAACAGTGAGGAACTAAGGATTCTAAATTTAGAGTAGTTTTATTATTCGAGTTTCAACTTTGATTCGTGTTTGAAGCACATCCATAAGTACAAGAAGAGGTTGGGAAAATCAATTATGTTTTTTTTTCTTCTTTTTCCTTAGGAGTTATTATCTTTGAGCACTCTTGTTTTAAGTTGTAACACACTTACCAAGTATTTTCTATTTAATTTTTTTAAAAAAATAGTATTACATTGTCCAAATTAAAAAAATATAAATGATTAATTTCTTAATAAATATATAAATTATAAATAGAAATTTATAGTTTGAATACATTTGTATTCAATATTTATATATCAATTACTTTTAAAATTCTATTATTTAAAAATTTACTTTATTTATATTAATTATAATAAAAATATATATCTTTAATAATTATTTTTTTAAAACGAGTTTATTTATCAAATTTATCATTTTTTCATGAGTTTACTTACACTTTCGAATTTCAAGACGTTGAATAATACTATAATAGTATATATGAATAATAGTATATAAGTGAGACTGTTATTATGAACCAAACGAAATATAATAGAAGAATAAATAGCCATTAATATATATATATATATATATAATATGAAGATTTTGTTATAAAAAGTAATTCGGACATTTAATTTAATGTACTCGGAGGACAGATGTTATTTGTTTTTTTTTTTTTTATAAGAATGTTATTTGTTTGTTTTATTAACCATTTATTTGTTTTTTACACGAAAATATTTGCATTTTAAATCAATTGAATCAATATTACAACTATTAATTATCTATTTTAACTTTAACTTTTTCGGGAGTCGAGAGTATTCACCTTCAACAACAATAATTAATTTTCTTGTATCATAAATTTTCTGAGAAAAAAATATATATAATGCCGGTGACGAAAGCCTCAGAATTGTGTCAGTAGATTGTAAAAGGTATTACATTACATACAAGGTTAGAATCCCCGTGTTGTACAAAACTACAAATAAAGTCAAAAAGACAAAATAGCCTCAAGGCATTGACTATGCATGTAAGAAGACCGGAAAAGCTGGTTGAATAGGTCCGATAATGTAGTTTTGAAGTTGGCATAGGATGATACATTAATTTATCAGTGGCAAAAAAAGAATGCATTACAACTCTTTTTTTGCTTCTTCCTGACCTCTGACTGGAAGCAAGAAAGTGCTAAGCTATTCCTAGTCCTCACCAGAAGACAGTTTTTGCTTCTTCCATTTGTATGCAGCTTCCAAGATCTTGAGGTTGGTGGTCTGAGCTTCATCGGGAAACAGATAGTCGATGTATTCCTCAAACCTGCCAAATCAAATTTTGTTAAAAGCATGAATAAAGAGGATAGAAACCCAAAATATGGCTTAATAATATCTACTAGGATGTTCCATATAATCCCATAGTAATTATAACTAATCTCTAAGAAACCGATCAACAGGTAAACATAGAGATGGTCACATACCCAGCAGGACCATCTTCAGTTGCTATTGGCCTTCTCTTCTTCAGCTTCTTCGGCAATTTAGACTGGACCAAACTGACATCACCCAACTCACCAAAGGAAGCCTCCATATTGAGCCACTCCTCCAATAGCATCGCTCTTTCTTCTTTCAGTTCTGGTGCAGATGATCTATAATAATTAAGAGCTTTCTCAAACACCCCTGATGCAGAAACAAAACAAAAGATAGAGCATTAGAAATATTTCAGTTTCATCTCAAACTAAAAGATCAGAGTTCAACATTTGAACAGCATAATGACGGGACCACATACTTCTAGCATGCTGAATGCATTGCTTCTTTTGTTCACGTTGATAAGCCTGGACATCATCATCTGCCAGGTCTGAACTGCAATCTTCATCCACAGCTGATGCCTCAAACTTAGCATAGCTAATCCATACCTTCAGATGCTTTGTTCGATCAAGAAGTCTGTCATAAAGTGCTCTTGTTCTCTCAAATTCACCCTCGGCTATCTCAAAGTCAATGTACGCCTGTTTTGCAAGCAGAAATAATAGTTATATTATGGTCGATATAAACTTATATCTTGACAAGTTATCCATTGAATGATTGAATGGGAAAAACAAAAAGTGTAATGAAGGGCAAAAGCCTAAAACTATGAAAAATTGACATCGTCCACACTGAACTATCTCAGAAGTAAAGTACATCTGACAGGTTTGTAATGTATCCGAGTGTTTAAGATGAATAAAGTTTAGCAGAAAAAATTTATGGTATGAAGCCAAAGTTAAAACATAATATTACAGTTTGATCAAGTTTTACTCTAATGTCAAAGTATAAAGTCAATCTGAGAAAAAATATAAATAAGATGATTAAAACAAAGTATGTCCTGACGTTGACTCAGAGGAGAATTGTATTCATAATTTTATATGTACCTTCCATAACAGCTCCGGCATATCCAATGCTGGTTGTGCAATTGCAAGCTCAAATATTGCTCTAGCTCGATCAGTCTCACATAAAGATCTCTCCAATTCTGCATATTTGCTCCATGCATAGCAATTTTCAGGAGACCACTCCAGATACTTCTCATACAGTTTTCTGCACCTATCTATATTCCCAAGCTGCAGCTCTATCTCTATATACTTCTTGAAAATCTGTTGTCAAACACCCAAATTGAACTGTGGTAAGAGGTAACCTATTGCAATGTAAAAACATGATTATATTTGCATCTACATAAAAATTACCTTATCTTTAGGAGCCTTTCCAATTGCATTTCCCAATATCTGACGTGCAGCCTTGAGATTCAGCTGACGTATTTCAAACTGAGCCGCCAGAAGCCATATTTTTGCAAATGAGAACTTAAGGTGAGGAATGATATTGAGACACTCCCTACAGAAAATTAAGCCATTAGAAATATCAGTAGTGTCAATAGGATAAATTCTTGTGCAAATGGTACTTGTTTAACTGAATCTGATAAACCCAAAAAAGAACTTCAAGAATCACTATACACCCATATGGCTAAACAGTTTTGTCCAATGACTCGGCAGTCAGCAGTAAAACCATTTTAAGTGACAGATGCAACCAAAAAGGGTATTGGAAGGCTTTATTGACTTGGCATCTTGTTTTTCTGTTTCTTTTTGTAGAGGACAGCTTGTCCTCAATCCAGTATTCACTTGGTCATCTTTTGATTTCAAGAGAGGTATGTGTATTATTTTAAATTAGATGGGAGAATCATATAATCTACGCATCTCTCAAGGGAAGGGTTTACTCGTATTTTAATCAGTGTCAAATTCTCTATTCACTATTACCGGTAAAGTATAGTTTCCAATTAGCTTGTAAACAGCATTTATATGAGACTTATTTTGGTAATGGTGACATGTTGAGGTTACCCTATATGACTACTATAATTCCCACAATTCAAGTTAACAAAAGAGAGCATACCTGTATACATCTCTTGTTCGATCTACATCTCCAGCATCAAGCTCTTCATAGAGTGCATAATTAATCCTATGTTACAGATATATAAATAACACAAATTAGGAGGAAAAGTAAAACAAGCAAAAGAAAAAAGAAAAAGGATATTCCAATCCAACATACCACAAATAAATGTAGCGCTGCCAGTACCGCTTCTCTTCAGCAGGAGGAATATTGGCTATTGCTCTCTCGTACACCTCCCTTACTCTTTCTCTATTCCCCACACTTTCTTCCAATCTAATATAATCAAACCAGCAATCATAGTTTAAAGGATTTTTTCTCACTTCATCCTCGTATTGAAACCTTCTTTTCCCAACAATGGCATCCTCAATCCCTTCCCTATCCCCATATTGCTTTTCAAAGGCCACAAACTTCTTATACAAATCTTCTGCCCTTCCCTTTGGGATATGATCAAGGGCAAATTTATATATACACCTTGCCCGTTCAGTTTCTTTACATCTTTCCTCAAATTCAGCAAATGCAACAAATAGATGTTCTGCCTCCTCATCGTCAGCCAGCTTCTCCACTGCCCTTTCATAAACATTTCTTGCTTTTGCCACTTCCCCATTCTTCATCTCAAACTTGGCATAACGTATCCAAGAACCAACCTTTGGATGGCACAGTACAAATCGCTCAAATATCCCTCTAGCTCGCTCAATTTCTGAATATCGAAGCTCAAATTTGATGTAAGAAAGCCATCCTTGTTGGTCAGGCATCCAACCCATCCACCTCTCAAAAATTTGCCTTGCACCAGCCACATTGCCAAGCATCTCCTCCATGTGAATATATTTGTACCACAATTGATCAACTCTTGGCAAGAGAGCAACTGCCCGGTCCCAAACATTCCTGGCATGGTTTATGAATTTGTTCTTCATCTCTACCTCAGCATATTTGAGCCACAATGTGTGATTTTTGTAATCCACCTCTAGGGCTCTTTCCCAAACAGAGCGAGCACGATTGAAGTCTTTTTGTGATTCTTCCCACTGTGCATATTTGATCCAAACGCTTACATTCCATCGAACACGTCTGATTAAGTCCTCAAACTCTTTCCTCTTGCGTAAACGATACTCTGCAAGCTCGGTAGAATCAGTGATCTTCTGCTTTGGAGGACGGATTTCAGCCTCTTGTCGCTCTCGAGCTTCACGAAGAATCTGCTCTGCTGTAATTTGTACAGGAGCCGGGGTTTTGTTCTTAACCCTGGTAGGTCGAGGAAGCTTCACCTCAGTGTCCTTCCGAGTCAAGTACCCAAGGCTTGGGTCAGCTTCTTTGGATGACGACATGGTTCAGGGATGTATAGAGCCTGTTTGGAGAAGCAAAATTTGAGCAATCCTAAAATGGTGAATATATTCTTTGTAAATTTTGTATCAGTAATTGCTTAAGTTCTTGACTAATCAATGCATTATGAATAACATGGCAATAGATTCAGCAAATCAGCGTTATAGCGGGACAACAATTTTCAATGCTTACTCCAACATAGGAGCCAAGGAATAGACCTCATGGACGACATCGAACAATCTTTTCTAAAACAAGTAATTCATCAGTACGCGCAGAGCATCCCATTCCTCCTATCGTTAACAGTAGGTAAATACGGCTTTTGCCTTCTTTTGGAAAATTAACTAAAAACCAACCCAATAGCATTTATAAACACTCTGTCAAATGCCTATAGAAATATATGTCCATGTAAGAGATACATATGAATGTTTAGAGGATTAAATTCTTAAAACTCATATGGACAAGTTAGTTGCATATGGACTATAATATACAGTGCATACAGATGTGGAGTGATCAACTAGTAATAGCAAAACATCAACAAGTAAACCAACGTACAATTGAAGATTAGGCACAATTTGTTACTGAACAAAGACAGTAGAGGGAATACCGATTAATCCCAGAATAGCACTAGTAAACTAGAATAAATAGCCTGAAAAGTATAATGCAACTTATAAATCAAACCTGTAGCTGTGAAGAAGACGACGGCAAAGCTGCAAGGAGACAGACGACAACGACGGCGGCGGCAAGGGAGACAGACGACAACGGCGGCGGCAAGGGAGACAGACGACAACGGCGGCGGCAAGGATGACGACGTTGGCGGCTGAGGCAAGACGGCAATACGAGATCTGCTACAAGAAGACGATGGGCGGCTCACGGCTGTGATTGTGAATCCTTCGACAGTGAGAAGGAGACGCCAACGAGGCCAGGGATAAATTTGAATTAGGGATTTAGTATTTACGGCATAATGAAAAAATATATATCTTGTATATATAAAAGTCCCACCAATTCCTAATGAGAGGAGAACAAAAAATCCTAAGAAGAAAAAGGAATATTATAAGGAAAAAACTTATGTCCATTTTTTCCATTTTCACCAATCATATATTGTATTTACACTCTTTTTCTTCTATGATTGGTCATATAAAAGGTGGTTTTCTATATTCTCTCTCTACTGTGATTGGTCATTTAAACACTTTTTACCACGTATCATAATTATATTGGGGAAATAGACACAAGGAAATGGACATAAGTTTTTTCCATATTATAATTGCTATTTTCAACCTCTTTTATAACTTCTCAGTGTTTTTTTAAATAACTTAAATGTTTTTTATAATCTATTATCTATTATCTACTTATTTATCTATTATTCTAATATATTAGCTTTTTAAATTTAAAACTCTTCCTCCAATTTTTCAAATTGCCCAATTAGTTGGCAATAGTCAACTTTCACATCCTAATCCAATCATAAATACGAATTCGAAAATAAATCATCAATATAATCATGATCAAATCATAAATTTGAATTTGAAATTTAATCACCACCATACACATACCTTCCTTTGGTCTATAAATTTACATCTTCACCTTAAAATCTGTATTTTTCAATTTTTTTTAATAAAAAGATTCGACTGATTGGACAGTCTAACCCGACTGATCGATTGGACCCTGGTTAAATCTAATCCAACTAAAAAAATAATTTTTTTTGTCTAACTGACTCACCTTTGTATCCGATTAGTAGTTGAACTGGTCGAACCGTCCAATCCGATTCGATCCATACAACACTGCTTTATAGAAGCTAAAAAATATTATATATTAAAGGATATAAACTTAATTGTGGACCTTAAAACTTAATTGAGTCATTAAAGATTTATTATACGTCTAAAAATAAAAATAAGTAAAAAAAAAATCGAATTTTAAATAATCCGAATAAAATATGGATTAGAGTGGCATGTTTTTAAGCCAAGTTTAAAGAATAAATTATTTTTTCAAAAGAAATATATATATATATATATTTTAAATTAATCTATTTAAAAGACTTAATATAATTTTTTATATCTTATACCTAAGCTATTTTATTTTATTTATTAATAATATATATTTTTAACTCTAATAATATAATTATTTAAAATACTAAAACTACGGGCATGTTCACTAACAAGTTCTATGAAAACCAAAAAATAAGTAAGGTTCATTGGATCCCACTTACTTTTTCATTTTTTTCATTTCCATCAACTTAAAAAAAAATTACAAAATATCTATTATACCCCGTTGATTTGAGACAATTATAACTTTCTTTTATTTTTACTATTTTAATATAAGGGGTAAAATAGTCATTTTAATGCATTCCCATTCCATTTCCAGTACTAAATTTTTACTACTAAACACATCAAATGCATTCTGTTTCCGTTTCCATTTCTATTCATACCTAATGAACGTGTCATACATATACAAGTTATGGCAACAACATTTAGCAAAATTTTAATAAAAATTGAACAATAAATTAAATAGGTTAAAATACTATTTTGGTCCTCAATGTTTGCATGAAGTTTAATGTTGGTTCTCAATGTTTTTTTTGGGTCGATTTTGGTCCTCGAGGCTAACACTGTTTAAGTTTGCCGTTAAGTGATGACGTGGCAGGCTGATGTGGCACACCCTCTCTCATACGTGTCATATTTTAATGACGTGACATGCCACATCATGCCGCATCAACACCACATCATCCATCTTAGCCACATCATCTTCTTCTTCATCTTCATCTTCTTCTTCTTCTTCTTTTCTATTTTTCATTCTATGCTTCCACCACCACCACCCTACCACTGGTGCCACAACCACCGCCGCCGCCGCCGCCGCACTATTTCCATTCTCTTCCTCATTCACACACCATATTCACAATTTCCTTGTCACCAAACACACAATTTCCTTGTCTTTTTCTTCTTCAGACTTCTTCTTCTTTGTGGCATTTGGAGTAGTAATAATGTCTTGCTCAGGGAGAGTGAGCAACGTCTCTTGTATCTTCTTGGTTGGAAGACTGTGAGAGGCAATAGCTATCGACAAAGAATTCGAATCGCAGGGAAATACAACGACGACGACATTTCCAGTGAGTTGAGCTTTCGTACGTAGAATAATGATGATAAGCTCTCAATCTCAATGCCGTTGTTGGATGATGTATGTATGAATCTATGTGCCACTGTTGCTTTGAAGAATGGGAGAGAATCCTACCAACAAACAAGAAGAAGCACAGGAGAGAGAGAGAGAGAGAGAGAGAGAGAGAGAGAAGTACAATGATTTGGAAAAGGAAAATATGTGACCAAAATAGTGGGGGAAGAAGATGGTGGGTGAATGAGGAAGAGAATAGAAACAATGCGGCGGCGGCGGTGGCGCCAGTGCCGACGGTGGTGGTGGCACCGGCGGTGGGGTGGTGGTGGAAGCATAGAATGAAAGATAGAAAAGAAGAAGAAGAAGAAGAAGGAGGAGGAGGAGGAGGAGGAAGAGGATTGAAGAAGATGAAGATGAAGAAGATGATGATGTGGCTAAGATGGACGATGTGGTGTTGACGTGGCATGATGTGGCATGCCACGTCATTAAAATATGACACGTAGGAGAGAGGGTGTGCCACATCAGCCTGCCATGTCATCACTTAACGGCAAACTTAAACGATGTCAGCCTCGAGGACCAAAATTGACAAAAAAAGAACATTGAGGACCAACATTAAACTTTTGAAACATTGATGACCAAAATAGTACTTTAGCCAATTAAATAAAAAAACTCCGGCCAAAAATACATTTAAAGAGAAAAAAAAAAAGAAAAAACTCATGTCCATTTCATCCAGTTCCACCAATCATATATTGTATTTACACTCTCTTTCTTCTATGATTGGTCATATAAAAAGGTGGTCTTCTATATTCTATCTCTACTATGATTGGTCATTTAAACACTTTTTGCCACATATCATATTTATATTGGAGAACTGGATGAAATGGACATAAGAAAATAAACTTAAGTTTTTTTTTTAAAAAAAAAGGGCAGGAGAGAAGAATGGCAGAAATAGTAATTACGTACAAGTATCCGAGCATTTATGTATTCTGACAATATAAGTCTAGAACCGCAACTTAAAAGAGGATCTTCAAGAAAGTTCTGTACTTGGAATTTTTCTCGCCACAAACCCTAGCCTAATCTTATTTTTCCTTCTTCCCAGTCTCTCTTCTCTCCTCTGAGCTCCAAACGCCAACCATGTCTCACTTCGGAAGGTCTGGTCCCCCGGACATCACTGATACCTACTCTCTTCTTGTGCTCAACATCACATTCCGTAAGCTCTTCTCTTATTTCTTCATGTTTGTTTGTTAAAATTCTATTTATGTTTAATCATTGTGGTTTGAAAATTTTGATTTTTAATAATATTCCCTGTATCCAACGTTCAGGTACAACCGCCGACGACCTGTTTCCGCTTTTTGATAAGTATGGTAAGGTCGTCGACATCTTCATCCCCAGAGATCGAAGGTACTTCTCTTTGTTTTAATTTGCTTCTTCATTATTTAGAAAATAGACTTAGGGTATGTTTGGATTGAGGAGAATGGAGAGGAAGGGAAGGGATTAGATATTCGGAATTTTCTAGCTCCTGACTTCTATAGGAGGGTTTCGTTGACAATGACGCTTGCTGTGTATTTTTTAATATTTTGGTGCGCCTAGGAATGACATTTGAATTGCTTAATCCACAATTTTTCTTTCTTGCTGCTGGATGGAAAAAAGTTTATTTATGATCTGTTAGTGAAGCTATTGAGCTGGTTTATTTAATCTGCTTTTGTTATGGTTTCAGAAGTTGGTTATCATCTCTCTAATTCATACGATATTTTGGTCTGTGTAGTGTATTATTATACTTATAATTATAATAATACATATACTAATTCCAAAATATTATTCTTTTTCAATTTTTCTATGTTGAAGGACTGGTGAATCAAGGGGGTTTGCATTTGTGCGATATAAGTATGCTGATGAGGCACAAAAGGCAGTGGATAGACTGGACGGTATATATCTTTCTTCTTAAGATATCTATTTGTGGTTTTATTCTTTTTTATTAATACAAATATGAAATTTTAACAATCTTTATACTACAGGAAGAGTAGTTGACGGCCGGGAAATAACTGTTCAGTTTGCAAAGTATGGGCCTAATGCTGAGAGGATGTAAGTACTAGTTTTATTGTATTTTTTTTCTCATTGTTGTGGTTGTACTTTTAGTTCATGTATGGTTGCTATGTATGGCTTGAAAATTTACCATGTTATTGTTGACAAAATATTTTCCTGGATTTTGATGAGTATTATTACTATACATCGTAAAATATTTGCTCATGCGGGGAAAGTTGAGCAAATGAGAAAAAAAGTTTTCACACGTTCTGGACATATTTTTAAACTCAGTAGTTGGTTTTTCTTTTTTTTTGAGATTGCTTCCTCATGTATTGATTAATATTAACATTAACATTATATCAAATTAGTTCATTTATATTAGAGAGAAAGTGGGGGTAGCACCTATTGTCAAAAAATTAGTCGAAACACGCCTTAGGTGGTTTGGTCATGTACAAAGGCGGCCAGAAGAGGCTCCGTTACGTAGAGTTGACCAAATGGAAGATAACCTAATAACTAGAGGTAGGGGAAGACCAAAGAAAACAATAGGAGAAACGATTAAGAGAGATCTAGCCATAAATAACTTAACCATAGAAATGTGCAAAGACAGAACATGTTGGCGTCGCTTGATCCATATAACCAACCCTACCTAGTGGGATAAGGCTTTGATTGTTGTTGTTGTATACATGCTGACTGTTGCATAATCTTGTGCCTGGAACATGATTTGTTGTATTAGGCTTACCTGCATTCTTTTCCGTTGAATTCAGTGACAGTGTGACAGTGGATTTTGTCTACGTGGCTACGTGCTATATCCATTTTTAGTGGCACCTATGATTTTATTAAATTTTGATAATATATAAATCTGTAGTTTTACCTCTAGATTGTATCTTGACTTTTACCTTGATGATATGGATTAACATATTGCGTTTCAATACAATAACTCACTTGTTCTTCACCTGCATATCAATTTTGAATTTCAACTATTGTCTGGCTTGGCAGATCTAGGCTTTACATGCTTTAGCCTAGATTCTCGTGTGATTTACAGTTACTAAGTTAAGTTCATTCTGTTTACAGCCACAAAGGAAGGATTATTGAAACATCCCCAAAGTCTAGGTACAGGTCAAGGAGCCGCAGTCCCAGGAAGAGGTAATTGATGCTTTCCCTGTCCTCATTTTTTTGGAGCATTATGCTTAAAAATGTGTGCGAATAGCTCATTTTAAGTATCCCTTTCCTCACGACCGGATGTGTTGGACCATTCTGTTGCTTGCCTGGTCCCTTTCTGAATTTTTGGATTGGCCTTGATAAATATTTTTCTCAATGATTAATTTTGCTGATGTAATTGTTAGAATAAACTTGTAGAATATTCAAAACTATCTCAGCTGTTCACTAGTGAGATATTTTTTTATACCCTGTGCATTTCCATGAAGTAAAAATGAATGGATTTAGCCCTAGCATCTTCAAGTGATTATTTCAAGACTAATAGTAGTTGATACTCAATTATTTGCAGGTCTCGTGATGATTACAGAGACAGGGATTACAGAAGGAGAAGTCGCAGCAGGAGTTATGATAGGTATGAGAGGGACAGGTATCGTGGAAAGGACAGAGATTATCGTCGACGAAGCAGGAGCCGCAGTGCAAGTCCTGATTACTACAAGAGTCGAGGAAAGGGTCGCTATGATGATGAGCCTCGTAGCCGAAGCAGGAGCCGGAGCCGTTCGGTGGACAGGTTGAAGACCTTGATACCAACAACTTTAAATTCAAAGTCAAAGAATATTAGGTTGGGATTTTTTTCTAAATATTTCATGGTTGTTGCTTCTTGACAGTCGCTCCCCTGCACGACGCAGCCCTAGTCCTCGAAGGAGCCCTTCCCCACGGAGGAGTCTTTCTCCTCAAAGAAGTATTTCCCCACGAAAGAGTCCAAGAGGCGAAAGCCCTGAGAGTCGCAGCCGCGATGGACGATCTCCTACACCTCACAGTGTTTCACCTCGTGGTCAACCTAATGATTCACGAAGCCCATCTCCTCGAAATTCAAACGGAGATGTATGTAATATATATCTTAAGGAAATAAATTGGTACCCTTTTTAGGTGTTTTCTATCAAGTTCTTCAATAGAATTATTATATGTGGAAGTTTTTTTTAATCTTTAAATTCTCAACTATCTAGTGCTAAGAAAAATGTCCTCGTATTATCTTTATATTAGAAAACCTGATAGCAAACACCTAAGAAAATTTTCCCAAGTCTTGTCCGCTTTGTGAATTGTCATTATAGTAGTAAAATCAGTCTCTTTCTCACCTACTTTTTGACTTGGTGGTTTTATTTATTTATTTATTTTTGCAGGACTGAGCTCTGTATCTGACGAAAAAATCTGGAGACACCTTGAGTAGTGGACTTGTGGCTGCTTTGCTAATGTTGGATCTTTTGATCGTTGTGCATGGTCTTGTCAAATTTCCTTGGCGTTAAAAATGTTACTATATTTGGACCTAATGTGTCTTCTAGTGGTCTATCTGGTAACTAATGGACCTTGTAGTCAGTAGATTGATATTTAACTGTTGAAGGGTTTTACCATTTTAGTTTATATATGCTGGTGCATTTTACAATTTTATTTGTTTCTACACTTTTATTCCCCAATTTAAGGGTAAGCATGGTCATGATTTGGTTAAAGCTCAATTGATAGAAGTCCTCCTGAATTATAATGAACTTGTTGGGTTTTATAGTTATGTTCGGGAAAAGTGATGGGGGCCTGATGGGCGCATGTTGGCATTGGTGCTGTTGTTGCCGTTTCTATGTCATTGATGATTGGTCGTGAATTTGATGCTGGTTGCGAGTTTGCTGATTTTAGAAGTAATGATTATTTTACCAGTATGCTGATTTGATGGACAATTAGTTGAGTTGATTTATTTCCTGAATGATGATCATATCATTGGTAAGATCTTTGGTTTAGCTCCTTTCTTCCTAAAACCATAATAATCACTGAAAATTCTGTTCTTTGATCTGGTAATCAATTGTGGTCATTATTGACAAAAAATATATATATTCAAAAAAGGGTCCTTGTTGCTGTGATGGACACACGTTGAACCTGTTATGACATGTAGCGGATGACTCATAGGAGATGGACCTGTCACTCATTAATTCAGATGCAGATACTTAACATAAATTGTGGGTACCAAAAATGAAACTAAATATGCTGTGGTGCTATTTCCAATTACTATGACGTGGGACAATGGTAACAAATTCTTGGTTACTTTTCTGGGGTAATTCACTGGATATTGCCTTCTTTAACGTAGACGTTTAGTGATTATAACTTCTGCTACTTAATGTAGTGAGATGTTTGTTGTAGCACATGGCTTCGTGACTTGCTGTGAGGTCGTGGCTGATGCATCTTTTGTATGATATGCGTGTGTTCGTGAGTAATTTGAAGAACTAACAAATAACTGCCTGTAGCTGGCTGTTGCTGCCCTGTTTGCTGGGGTCGGGTTGGCAATGGTATAAATGCTTGGCACTGATGATGGCTGCCAGCTGTCCTGGTTTCTGTTGATTGCCGAGCCACCTGGCAAATTATTTTACCATTAAGCTGGTGATCGGTTTTGTAGTTCTGATTCAGTTACTTCTTTATTCTTGGATTTTTGTGGTGGTAGAATATTTATATCTTTTTCATCATCCTTGCATCAATTCTCTCCATCACTAACTCTGGTGGAATGATACTGTCCTGGAACTGAAAAAGTAACAAGTAGTGTCTCTGCTTTGGGATTTCTTGGGTATTCGATGATGCATTTAGATTTATCGCTATTTTAGGAAGTTGATCCTTAGGCAAAGCAACAACTAAAAATTCAGATTTATGCTTAGTTGCTAAATCAACTAATACGTTGAATTTAATAGGAGACTAGGTTCAAAATGTTTCTGTTCATGTCTGTTTTTGTTTCTATCTGAACCCTTTGACTCATCAAATTGTGTTGTATGTGCTCATCTTTCATTTTTCTATGGAGGCAATTAGTGATGTTATGATTATCCATTCAATGTCATACCGAATTTTCAATTTGATTGGTGATGGGTGTTGTTGTATTAGAATGGCTTAGTCATAAAAGGTCAATGTGTGTGTGTTTGTAATTGTGCATGTACTGATAGAGTAGTTTTGTTATTGCATTCTTGTCCTACTTTATGGTCATTGCTGTGAATATGTTAAAGGAAGCTGTTTGTTATTAATCACAAAATGACTGAAGTAGAGCTGCTGCTATTGCTTAATTTGAGAAACCTGAGCTTCCATTGGACAAGATTAGCTTTTAGATGTCCGCGTTTGGGTTTTGTTCTAGTTATGACTTATGAGCAGCGACTGTTTAATCTACATATTTTTACATCCGTGCTCTAGGAGTTGGTGATATTATTTGTCAGGTAATGGTTGTCTGTATGATTTTAGTTTCAACCCGAGTTGAAATATTAAGTGCTGTTTTCCCAACATGTTAAATGGATATCATAATTTAAATATGCAATGGATATCATTTTCAACTGTATTTGCAATGAATAAAAATATCCATAATTAAAACTTGCTGGATGTTTTTGACAATATTTCCCAGTCCGCTCAATTTGTTTGGGTTGGTAGACAGCTGTTGGTTTAGTCCTTCAATGACAAAAAAAAAAGTAGCTCCTGGAGGGGATGCGTGTCAGAAATTCAAGAGATCATTTTTGCTGGAGTTGTACATGGGCTTGTAATTAAAAAATTTAAGAATCGAGTTTAATTGTTCGAAGAATATACAATGTAAATGCTTCCATCGTGTGGAAAAGACAGATTGAGTTGTAATATGCATCAAATTCATGGTTTTGTTATGACGTGCGCAATTCTGATGGATTTACGTCGTAGGAGACTCGCCACTTGGGAGTTGGGAGTGAAGAAACAAGGATTAACACATTTGTGAATGAGTCTGATAGTTATTTTACAGTGGAGTAAGCTGATTTCTGACTATGAAATATGGATTACTAATTTGCTTTTTATTGTGTTTCCATGCTTTTCTTTACTGAGATATTGATCGATGTGGCATGGGTATGGGGATATTTGTCTTTTTGTATTTTTATTCTATTGTTGACCTGCTAATTGATTCTTAAATGCAAGATGGGAAATAATGAATGCAAAATGTGTTTTTGGAGGTAATAAAATAAAGAAAAAACTCAATTTTTTTATAAAATAAATTCGCCACATTGTTTTTAGGTGCACATCACTTTTGCCAAAACCTTATCAATAACCCCTTGTGTACCTGTAGAAACCGCACTTCGTGATCTGTTATTGGCAGTTGTTTTTTTCCTTGTGAAAAATAAAGTTCAAATTGATTTTGTCGTGTATTTATTCTTTTAGAAATTTGTTTTGGGTATCTCAGATTTGATATAAGTGTAAAACCATAGGAAGTTTTTTTATAAAATAATTAGAACTTTTTCTATAATAAAAATAAAGCAATATGCTTTTACCAAAGGAAAAACAGTTGTATCATCTAGGCCATTTCTGCAAATCATTGAATAACAGCCAACTAGTTTCACATCAAGCCTTTCTTCAAGGCAATATATTTGAGGAAAGTCTTGAAATACTACATAGATTCTATCTAAAATAGAACCTTTGTAATGCTAATATGAGTTCAAATCCTTTTCTTTGTCATACTTATTAGGCAATTTTATTTTTCTTTTTCGTAGTTCACAGCGACGTAGTCATACTTATTAGGCAATTTTATTTTTCTTTGTCGTTTTTTTAACTCATGATTTGTCAAAGCAAGTTGTATGTCATTTGCGTATGTCATAGTTAACCCATCAGCCAATTTTTGGAGATTGTATGATATTATTTTTATTGATATAACGTCACGGTAGAGAGATGGGTCCAAGCAAAAATAATTCCCTTCGTCGTTGGTTGAAAATCACATGAGCATGTCTTCAAGTCAACAGTTGAAGAAAAAAAGGGATGGATACTTTCGTCTTGTGGTGTCTATCCTCTCCAATTTGTGTCGCATTTCTTCAAGTTAGTGTGCGGCAATTTTTGACTTCTGCGATTACTGCTGTATGAGTCTGATATGACATAAAGCAAAATTCTGATGAATAACCATTTTTGGAGAAATTTCTTTGCCTCCGGCTTTTCTGGTGGACTTTACTCGAAAGTGAATTCTACAGAAATTGTAAAGTGTATGAAATGCATTATCTACACAGTTAAATAAAAATTAAAATTCGTGTTCGTACTATAATAGTTTCATCTAATGATCCTTAAGTGTGCACTTCACACCAGATCCGATTTTACTCGCCCATCCCTCTCAACTAAACTGAAGTGCCAAATTGCCAATCATGGAAACTGTAGATTTGACAATGTGGGTGGTGGTGACGGGGGAAGCTAATTTGGAATTCGGATTATATGAAGTAACTTTATATCAATTATTTTATGCAGTATCTGGATTATTAATTGATTATGATATAATTTTATAGCACTTGACGGTTCAAATTGATTGTAACAAATAACTTGACATTTTCACCTTATTAGTATAATTTCTGAGTTTACACGTCTATTCAAAATGACTTGAGGATTCGTTATCTAAATATACGCTAGATTATTATTATTAGCTGTAATGAGTTTCCCAAGCTAATTGTATCAATTGCAACAACTCACAGCTGTTACATCAGATACGAAAATTTTAAATACAATTGTATATTATACCTTGTTATATTATATTTCAACATTCAAGATTAAAAGATTTAAGATATTAATATATCAAATAACTTGGGAATCAAAAGATAGATGTTTATGATCTTAATTCCACGAAGACCGCAGCAACTCACGCTGTTAGGTGATGAAAATTCATCATGTGCCTCTGATGGCTAATATCTGGAGACTAACATGACCATTACAGGAAAGTTCTCAATATTTGCTTCTGTGCTTTCTTTCTTTTTTTGGTTGACTCTCACACAACAGTAGAGAATACACAAGAAGCTAGTAATGAGAGGCCTTCTCCAAATAGAAAATAAATACAATATCATATAAGTAGACAAATGTAACTGCTGGTACACATTAATTTTAACCCCAAAAAAGAAAGAAATCTGGCTGCAAGATATATAACAACTGAGTTAACTGATGAAAACTTCTAAGTGAATGTGGTTCAACTGATAAAAAGGTTTTAGGGAAGATAGTGGGCTATTTCCTCCGTTTGTATCTGCAGATTAAGTAGTTGTCCTAATGTAATATCATGAAATGTATAGGATGAGAATGAATGCCTCCGAGTTGATAGCTTTTGTGACACTTTCTGCATTGTAGGACGAACTTGTGGATTGACATCTATGCATGTGAATGCTAGTTTCATGATGGTGAGGATTTCCTCGGCCACTTCAGGTGTGGGATCCTCGAGGCGCTTGTCCAACAAATCTTTCAGCAGCATGTTCTGGACATTTGTTTGTGGCAAGGATGAAGATGAAAAAGATGATGATGATGTTGATGATGATGGTGATGATGATAGTGGCAATGTTGAAGGTGTTGAATTTGAAAGAGAACACACTAGTTCAGCAGGATGATGTCCTGAAATAATTTCCAGAGTCAGCACCCCGAATCCATACACATCACACTTCTCTGTCACTTTTGTGGTGTAAGCAAGCTCTGATAACATCAAAGGAACAAATGATTCAATGAGACAGTGAATAAAGGACAAGACAGATAAAGTTTTCATAGGTATTTTCTATTAGAAACATAACCTCATATATAATTTTAAAGAAGAATTTGATAGCAAATAACTTAGAGGCTTAGAGCAATACCTGGGGCCATATAACCATAGGTTCCTGCAAGTCCTGTCAGCTCTATACAGTCATGCTTAACAACTCTAGCCGTGCCGAAATCCGAAAGACGAGCTTCATAATTTGCATCAAGAAGTATATTGCTGCTTGAGATGTCCCTGTGAATCATTGATGGTTTGCAATCATGATGCAGATAGTAGAGAGCATTGGAGACTCCTTTGATGATGTTGATTCTCTTAGTCCAGTCCAAGTCTTGTGCTTGTCTTAGATCCTTGAACATGTTGGCTAAGCTTCCTCTCTCCAAGTATTCATATACCAGAAAGGATTCCTGAGAATGAGAGCAAAAACCGAGAAGCTTCACGATGTTTCGGTGGCGAATTTTTGTCAGTGCCCATATTTCACTCTTGAAAGTTTTCTTCTCTAACTCAGAGTACAGACAGGAATGAAGCTTCTTAACAGCAACTACCTGTCCTGTTGAAAGCTCTGCCTTATAGACACTTCCATGTCCTCCAACTCCTATGCAGTACTTCATATCAAAGCCTTCAGTCGCTTCCCTGATATCTTCATAAACTAGTTTCCCATCATAGCTCCAAATGGAAAAAAGATTGCTTTGGCTAGAGTCTCTCAACTCATTGCCTGACTTTTTCCTACCTTTATACAAGATACAAGCAACACAAATGATAATGCTCAATAGTACTGAAGCTCCAACTATAGGAGTGACAATCAGAAGAACACTACATTGGTCCTTCTGATTCTGAAGAGGAGGACAGGTTTTCAAGCCAGAATGGTTCCCACACAAACCTTTATTATTTTGAAATGCTTCAATGGGTGCTTCTTCAAAGACTTTGCTGCTTGGGATTGGGCCCTCCAAGTCATTGTAGGAGAAATTCACTGCTCTTAAACTCTGCATATGTTCAAAAGAGGATGGTATGGAACCTCTGAGTTTGTTGTGTGAAAAATCCAACACTTCTAATTTGAGAAGGTTCCCAAACTGCCATGGAATCTCACCAGTAAGCCAGTTCCTACTAAGATTCAATAGGACTTGCAGTGATATCAAATGGACTATTTCAAAGGGAATGCTTCCATGTAATTCATTGTTTCCCAAACTCAAGTAGTACATTTTTGAACAATCACCAAGCTCCCTTGGTATAGGGCCACTCAGCTTGTTTGCTGCAAGATCAAGATAAGCAAGATCAGGCAAAGTTCCAAGTTGTGTTGGAATCGCGCCTGAGAGATTGTTATTGCTCAGAGTAAGATTGAACAGTGATTTCAGTTTTCCCAATTCATTTGGGATTTTACCCACAAGATTGTTTGAAGAGAGGTCCAGCACATGTAAAAGTGATGACTCTCCAAGCTCTG
This sequence comes from Senna tora, assembly GCA_014851425.1. Classification (NCBI taxonomy): domain Eukaryota; kingdom Viridiplantae; phylum Streptophyta; class Magnoliopsida; order Fabales; family Fabaceae; genus Senna; species Senna tora. The sequence goes on along the minus strand of CM026272.1, from coordinate 31,155,765 downwards.
GTGGTATCTCTCCAGAAATAAGGTTGTCAGACATTTTTAAGCTTGTAAGAAGCTGACATTTCGCCCAGTTTGGGGAAACTTCACCATGAAAGTTATTGTAGCTCAGATCAATGTAATCAAGGTTTGGGTATATTCCAAAGTCTTCAGATACATTTCCAATGAGGTTGTTCCTGTCAAGCCTTAGTCTTGTTAGGCTAGTGCAGTTTTTCAAACCTTTAGGAACTGTTCCTACGAAACGATTATTACTTGCACAGAAATCCTGAAGGATTCCACCATGGCATATAGTTTGTGGTAATGGCCCAGAGAAACTATTGTTTGACAAGAAAAATAATGTCAAATTGGTGAGGTTATTGATCCCTTGAGGAAGTGGACCTGAGAGTTGGTTTCCATAGAGTGAAAGAACTTTCAGGCCAATCAATTCTCCAATGGAAGCAGGAATTGAGCCTGTCAAGTTGTTTAGATTCAACCGAAGCTCTCTAAGAGACTTCAATTTTCCAAGTTCTGGAGGGATAAAACCAGAAAGCTGATTGATGCCAAGGTGTAATGTAGAAAGATTGGTCAATTTTCCAATAGATGAAGGAATAGAACCCTGAAGAAAGTTGGTTGATAAGCTCAACACATTGAGCTTCACCAACTTTCCTACTTCGTGAGGGATTCTTCCTGTGAATTGGTTGAAACCCAGATGGAGAAAAGTGATTTTGGAAAGATTGCTTATGTGTGAAGGAACATTTCCAAACAGCTCATTATCATGAAGATCAAGAAAAGACAAGTTGGATAAAGACGAGAATTTGAAATCATCCAGAGTACCTCTCAAGCCAATACTGGTTAGGTTTAAGCCTTTGACACTTCCAGCTTCATTGCAAGTGATGCCTAACCAATTGCAGGGCCTGCCAGAGAGAGACCATGAAGAAAGGAAATCTTGACTTGTGTTAGAGAGGCTAGTTTTCCATCTCAGAAGTGCTTCTGCTTCTTCCTTTGTTTCTGGGTTTGAAGAAACAGAAGCTGCTAAAGCAAAATGTTGCTTATTCATGCAAGAAAAGAAGGAGATGAGAGAAAGGCATAGGAGGGCCTTGAGCACCATAGATTTGGATTGCAACATCAGAAGATATGGTGAGGCTTTCCCAACTATATCAGCTTCTGCATACATTAAATGATGGGACTTGATTCTGCTTGCTTGATAAACCAAGCCTTTTATATCTAAAGTTTTATGGGGCTAGTTACCTTCAAATGAAAATCTTACCCATGGTAAAGAAAAAAAAGTTTTTCAAGTTTAAAATTGGAGAAGTTATATTTTTATATTGAATAAATTCCCTTAAAATATATTTCATGGGAATATTTGATTATTTTATGTGCTTTCGATGAAGTCATTTTGGAAAGAAACCGTTCAGTTAAGTCCCTTTCTAGGTCAACAATTGGCACAAAGTCAAAATTAGCATTGCTTAGATCTCTTTGCAATGATATTTCTCAAAATGTTTGGTTTGACTTACAGAGCAAAGACTTTGATTTCTATGGCTGCTTTAACATCTCGAAGCTATATGCTACAGATAATAATATTAGAAAAAAGTAGATCACAAAAATATATTATATATAAATAAATAAATAATTTGTTTTTCATATCCATCTCTAACAATTTCAACCACATGAAATTGCAATAATTTGCTTTTCTTTGTTTTTTTCCTCTTTTTTTTTTTTCTTCATAATTATGGGCATGTTTGGTTGATGGAAAAAAGGATGTAATGTGTGATGTAATCCAACATTCTCTCGAATATTCTTTTCACCAAACATATCTTACTTTTTATAATGTGATGAAATTATATTTTTACCCTTACTTTTTTACCCGATAAAGTAAGTATTTTATATATTCATCATATCACTTTTACAAAAATACATTTTCTACGAGTCTAGAAGTCTAGAACAGAAAATTTCCCTGCTTAGAATGTTAAGTCGTATTGCCCACTCAATTTCCTCGAAGTTCGATTTCTTTACTTGTTCTATAATTTTCATTGCACTACAAGACAAAAATGACCAAAAAAAGAATTACCGAGTATTATAATTTATAATAAGTTTTTGGAGGAAACCTCAGGCATTTTTTATTTTATTTTAAATGATATTAATTATATTACCTCCTCTTCTATTTATGAATTCTGCAGTGAGGCGATGTGAAAATTCTAAGAGAAATTTTAAAATACAACAATAACAATTAAAAAAAAATTTCACTAAATAAAATCAGCAATGTGAACCATAAATTTTAAGGTCTCGCTAGAGATATGTATACGTTGACGATGAAAATAAATACAGGATTTATAGATGTGAACATTATTAGAGTAAATTATTGTTTATCAACATTTCAAAGATTAGCAAGAGTTTAAACTGCTTAAATCCTATTGTGGAATCAGAGCCTCTTTGTGCAAACAACTTTGCAAATTATGCTATTCAAGAAAGATGTGGCTTCATCTCTTTTGACGCTCTTAGTTTTGTTTCAAATTAATTTTGTAACGACCGGTTGGGAATAGAAATTCCACGTAAATCTGGCCTTGAATGATTCTATTTGTTGTAAGAAACTCTTTCCTTTTAATAGTATTCCACCAAATAAATTTACTAAGTTTAAAGTTTCTACTTTGATCTTGGAAAGGACAAAAAATAAAGGAGAAAATTTATACAAACCCTATGAGAATCTACTTGACTTGTTGTAAGTAGACAATCTTCGTATAAGACTTTAAAAAGCATGAGATGGGACCAATGATAATTGATAGGTGCAATTGCAATCAAAGAAGGCAAAGGGTGGACATGTAGATAAAGAAGCATTTAAGAACTTTGTTTTTTCAGTGGATAATTTATGTACTGTCATAATTTCATTGACTTTTCCAAGTCAACACTTACTCATTAGTCTTTCCATAATGGGACGTGATAATAAGGTAGATGAAGAACTAACAATCTCATCTCTTCACAATTTCAAACAAAACTAATCTTCATCAACATCATGGTTCACCCACTACTTTGGACACAATCAAACAGTTCCTTTTCAACTTGTAATAAAATTCGACACTTATATTCCACAATTTTGTCTCGGAAAGAATTACTCCCCTTGCTGTTAATTTTGACTAAAGAAGTAAATAAGAGATGTGAGCTGTTTGTGGAATAGTTTGTGTTTATTAACTAGCCATTCAGATTTTCCGGGTAGAAAACCAAATGTTTATGCTTGAGAATTGGATTCATGATGTGTTGTTAGAAATACTATTTTCTTTTGAATAACCTTTTTCCTTTCTTGTTGTATACGTCTGGAAGAAAAGAACTCTGATCAGTACAGATGTAAACCATTATGACGATTTCTTCGTACTTTGAAAGATAATTTCATGCACAAATATAATGACATACAAAATATTATTTTCCAAATATGTGAACATTTACTCTCTGATTATCTACTTGTGAAAATTGTAATGCCAAAGTTGGGCAAACTTTCAACTGACCGCCATTAAGCCACATCTACTCAATTACTCATTGTTATAGGCATGGGGAAGATTTCAAGTGCATAAATATAGTAGAACATCATCTTCAATGCGCCAGAATCCACGAGCTACTTTTAGTGAAACAAAGACTAAGAACTATTTAGTTCAATTAGTAAAAAAATAATATAGTTTCCTTCTTGGTCATTATGAGTTCTAAGAACAAAATTCTAGATGTACTACCCTGATGTGGAAGAAGAGTGTAGTCTTATTAATGCTCAAGAGTGAATTTAGCCCAAGCAACACACAAGAATACCTTCAACGATAGTAGCAAAGAAGAAAAGGGAAGATGGGGGAAGACTAAGAACCCATACATACCCACTTACAAGCTACTAATTTGACCTATAACTTGTATAGATGCTGGTCTACCGGCATAAGCAAATTAACATCTAATTTGAACTTTGAAGATGGAAGTCAAAAAGGGTGAGTAATTCATCGCTCATAACTTCCAAGTGATCATTCTGGGCGGGTCATTTCAACTTCATGAAAGAGTTAACACAACATAAATTTTCTAGAGATGTTACACAACAGTCCCAAGTGCTTCTGTCTGTACATACCCTACTGATGAGCAAATGATCACATGAGTGCCTCTAATGGTCTGTACATGCTCCACTAGATAGAATCCCTCAACTCACATTGGATGAAGCCGCTTGAACTTCATCATATGTGCCAGTCTCCTCATTAAATGAGTACCTATGTGTGGACAAAAAGAAAAATTATCAGCAAGCCACTCGCATAATTAGTAGTCATAGTAACTCTGAGACTCATCCGATAAGACATATTTGTTTGATACAGACCATCCCATCCCATTAATGCAATAGAATTGAATTATTACTAAACAGAAAAATCTCTTCTTGATATTTTTTCTTTTTGCTATAAATTTCTACCAATCACTAACACGCGGTTTCTTTCAAGGTCAAGATTGATGTACAAGGAACAACATGTCACTTCAATATTTTCCAAATCAATGTGAACACAGAAGTCGAGTAAAAGGAACAAACAAATTATGAATTCAGTGATCTTAATGATGTACCCGTCACAAGAAATTGAACAGGTCAGTAATATCAGTGTGAAAAGTGAGCGTGTAATGTGAGACACACACACCAAGATGAATGCACTATACCATTGCCCAGATACTGCAGAGCAATACAGTCCTGTATTTGGGTCATAATAATAGCCCAAACTGCTGCTGTAGTAGTACCTGGCCCATCAAATAAAATTCATGTTAGATCAAGCTCTTTTAGCATAACTGTAATTTCTTGAACTATTTGAATCAAACAACATGATCATATGCTTAAAATTGCTTGACAAGGAGATCAAAAGGTTGATAACAGAAGACTGTGATCATTTTACCACACAGAAATTACCATGTTTACCCTCAGTGCTCATGAAGAGACACGATAAATAATTAACGAAGGCATAACAAAGGTCCAAATCTACTGAATCCCAACAATTTCATGTGAACATTTCTTCCTTTCCCTTCAAATAAAAGGTGACTGCTGTAGCACTTGTCAAATTATTTCCAAAATAATTAGAGGAAGAGAACTGAAGAAGAATCATACCCAGAAGACTCATCATACACATAATCATTTTGCAATGCTCCACCTGAGAAAGCAAATGTAGAACAGTGTCAAGTAAAAACCTTATCAGTCAGAAGCAATAATGATTTTCATTTCAGATGACAAAATTCTTTAAACAATTTAAAACTTTTACCTTCTGAATCAGAATTAAGGGCATTTGAAGAAGGTTGACTAATTGCGTTATTGCCATCGGTAGATGGTTTAGCAGTATCATTTTCATCATCTTCCGCAAACATATCGTATTCATCTCCACCATTGCCAGAGACTTCTGTAGTAGATACATTTAGACCGGAAGCAGCCATGGAAGTACTGGGCGACAGACCGGAGTCCATACCATTAGAAAGCAGATCTTTCTCCCCATTCAAATAGGAATTCCCCTCACCTGAATGAAGGGACATGTCATCTCCTCTTGCCAGCGCTAGTTTCTCATATCCTTCTGAAAGAGGGGGATAATAAAAGGCATAAGCAAGTAGTGCCGAAATGCTAAAGATTTCTGGCTATGTACCATATTTAAAGGAAAGGTAAAGAGCCTTCCTATCAAGGAAGAGACTAGAATCAAGGCATAACAAAGATGCTGGCAAAGAGAAAATATTGACTTTGAATACTAACTACTAAGAATTGACAGGCATCATGATCATAGGGAAGCAAGTTCTATCATGTTATAACCATAATAAAAGTATAAATTGAGCATAATTATACAAGTAAGAACTATAGCAGAACAATTTTGAAGAGAGTTGGGTTTGCCCTTCGGATTTGGGAGCCTTTCTTGCTATAAAGTTTGTTGGCTTTGGGAGGAACAAAGAACATAAAGCCCTTTGGCATTGTGCAGTTTTTGTAGTTCTGTGGTGTATTTGGTCGGAACGAAATGCTAGGATCTTCAATAACAGATTCCTCCCACCTCATCTTTTGTGGGATAGAGTAACCTTTTTGGCTTCTTTGTGGATTTCGGCACATGGAATGTTTAGAGGGGTCTCCATTATGGACCTCCAAAGGGATTGGAAGGATCTTTTGAATTAACGTTTTTGTTCTCTTTTACGGTGTTTCTTTTTGTTGGTTTTAGTTTTCTCTCTTAGAGGACTCCTTGTCCTCCTCTTTTGTATTCTTTTTCTTCCTTGATAATATTTCTTTTTCTATCAAAAAAAAAAGAACTATAGCTGAACAGCCTATAACTAAACACAACTAAGAAAGCCAAACAGTAAACTCCACCAAGTTGTTATAATGTAACTCTTATGTTGCAGATTCATCAATTACACAAAACTATATCACCTATTGTATTACATGCATGAATACTGCAGAAACTGGCTGAAAAGCATGTATTCTTACAGTGTTGAGTGGCACTTCCTTTTAGAATAAAATGTTCAGGGTCTTTGGTAAGAGTTAGGTGCGTCTGCAGGATTTAAAGCAGTTTCTCTTTATCCAGATCAATAGCTTTAGACAGACAGAAGGGCATAGAATTTTGTGGCAATGTGCAATTTTCACTGTGATTAGAAATATTTGTTTGGAGCCAAATGCTCATACTGTCAAGGATGCCTCCCTGTCATTAGATGCATAATGGGCCAAGAAAATGGTAGTGGCTTCTCTTTGGTGTTCCATGTTCAGCTCAGGATTATTTTTAAGGGAGTGCATCTCTTAGATATGCAAGGAGACTGGGCAGCTTAGCAGCATGATTTAAATTTCCTTTACATTCTTGTTTCAGCATTGGTCCTTTACCTTAGCATGATTCTACATTCTACTCACTTTAGAATTTCTTCTTTTATCCAAAAAAAAAAAAAAAATAGTGTAACTTCGATGTGGAATAAAAGGCACAAGAGAATACAACTATAGACACAATAGAAACAGAGGAAAGGCATCATCCATAACACTGACCTGCCTCACGCTGAAAAACCTCTTTCTTTTCATGATAGACATCTGCCGGAAAAACAGAATCATAACAAAATTAAACATAATGTAAAGATATGTGTCTCCTGAAGAAGCCAATGAAAAAAGATGATCTGCATAATGCTATTATAACAATTAAGTATTTTGCCCATCCCTAGGATTTAGAAAGTTCAAAGAGAAGAACTTAACCGTATTCACCATTCTCCATCAGCTTCATAGCATCTTCTGTCAGCTGGTCAAATACAACTTTAGTCTCAGCGGACATTTTTGCCTTTCTGTCACTATTACCTTTTAACCTTCTCAAGGCTTGTAAGACCTGTCAGAAGAAGAATCAGTTAACCCAGTACAACAACCAACACCCATGGACCTCTAATCAAAGTAAATACATTGTCTTTAAACTTCTCAAGCAAAATGGTCTAAAATTGCCAGAATGGGAAAGAACAATAACTTGAACATGATATATAATTTATGACGGCAATTAGCTCCTGGTTAGATATAACTACCACATGACAGAATCTTTGCTTCTTTTTTATTTTTAAGACCGAACAAAACTATGAATTTCATACTGAAGTAATTTCCACTTCCCTCACATTTTGTCTTTTCTTTTCCAGAATTCAAAATATAATTAAAAGTACAATTAGAGATGGAAACAACAGGGGTTCATTAAAAAGAGATATGTTTTACACATTTTGAAAATAAACTTTTAAACTTGTGACACCTTAATCTTATGTAGTTCAAAGTATATAAACTCCCTTAAAAACCAAGTTCACAGCTGCATGGCCATTAAAACAATAAGTCATTTTTACTAAATAGACAACTTAATATGGCCAGAGAGCGTTAACAATAAAGTATGTTTTATTTTACAAAAATGCTTCAGCAGAGAAAAAACATTAAACCCAAAAAGAAAATAATTAAGAAGCATAAAGTGCAGGCTTACTGTTTCTCCGGGCTCAAGCACATTTGCAATGCGCCTCTTTATGACTCCAACATCTTTAGAAGAAAGGTCTTCAATCACTTCTTCACTTGTGACCGCAGAGCTTAATGCAGAATATTTAGGTTCAACTTCAACATTATCAAGCCAAGCATCCTGAAAAATATCCACAATAATCTATTGAAGTAATCAAAATCAATAGTGATAAATGGGGTTGTGGCGGAGGAGAAAGCCATACTTACCTTAATCTCATTTTCTCTGGCATATTCAACAAAATTTCCTGCAGCATCAAAATAACCTTCTTCCCTCTCTTTATTTAGGTTGAAAGGTTCTATTTGAATCCCATCATCAACAAAATTTTCATTAATCTGTCAAAAGATATCAGCCATCATTGCCAATCCTTCCCATGACCTAATTAAAGATGAAACCGGCAACATGTGCTATAAAGATTGTTGCCAATCCAGGATAGAATCATTCCACACTCAAAGATATAACCAAACAACGCCCTGCGCACTACTGTTTTAATAAGCATATGATTAAGTTACTAAAAATCAAATAATCAAACTCCACTGAAAGGATGAATAAATATTAAGAATTCATCCGAAGTACTTAAAACAGTTAAAGAAAATGTCAAGCCTTGCAAATTGAACATACTAGCAAGCTAGATAAAATAAATCAGTAAGAATTCCATTAAGCAACAATCGCTACATTTCAAACTTGCATAATTATCCTCCTTTGAATTTAGTTATTGACACATTTTCAGATAACAATGCATATTATTTGAAGCTAAAGAATCATAAAAATAATTAACTGGTGCTTTAATCTTAAACATCTAAATTTGCCTTTTTTTAGTATTAATAGCATAAAATAGAAACATAGATCAATTAATAGTTTTTTTTTATCGAATAGATCAGTTAATAGTCCATACTTACCTAATCAACTCTAAACACTGAACATGAAATTGCAAGTACACAAATGATAACAAACATAATTAACGCTATTACCAGTCTAAACATAATGTTGTGAAGCACCAACACAGCCCTGGACCATTCTACTAAATCAAGGAGGCTTCTGTAATATAATTAGATAAACATTTTCTCTCAAGATTGTATGAAAGGACACCAACCCCATTTGTTGTCTACATGGTTATCAGGTTATGTCAAGAATAGCATGTAACAATTAAGAACTGACGTGTTCCCTAAATATGCACCCTCACTATATGTTAACTAACCAAGTGAAGCAGAGACATAAGGGGAAGAATGACAAGGTCAAAACAATGTTAAAGTCCCAAAGTGTAAGAAACTCATGAAACTCCATAAATTTAAAGATGAAAATAGTCAATGTAAAAGCACAACTTTGTCATCAGGTCATTCAAAAATCAAAAGGTTGTCAGAAATACATTAAGTAATTTAACATTTGCTCTGTTCATTTTTACAGTTACAGAGAACGAATGTGTCAAACCTCATATTTCACTTCAGCAGCCGAGATGTCATTTACAATACCTCTACTGTCCTCACTAAAGAGTTCAGTAGTCATTTGACTCCTGTGTTTTGCCCGCTCTTTAGCTGCATTACGGGGATTCGTCAAGTCATTTTCATCCTCAACTTTGTCTTTGACCACCACTACTTCATCTTCTGACCTCACCTTCTTGCCCTTTGGAAACCTCACCCTTTTTCTCCTGCATAGAAGAATCAACTCTGTTGATGTAATCCAAGTATCAAAAAATTTGTCCAGCAGCTAATAACAAATTATAAAACCCCGAATACAGAAACACAATTACTGAGAGTAGAGAAAACGCAGCATATCTTCTGCAACTAAAATAGGGAACAACAAAAACATATTTGAGATTTAACAAAAACCGATTCCACAATTTCCCGCGCAAACACATAAACCGAAGCATTGTTGACGAAACTCCTCAAAAAATTGCCAAGTATTGGGCCCAAAAACTCGACTCCATGGGAATTAAAGCTGAAGCGTTTCATAATACATATAACAGCATAAGAACTACAAGTCATATTTGAATCGAATCATTTCTAGCTACCTAAAGACAGAAAATCTGTTCTACCCAGAAGTCATTTTTCCCCAGTAAACGTCAATTCAGGCATGAATCAGATTAGGGCTTTGTATCATAAAGGAAGAAAAGGAATATTACGCAGGCGGTTTGTTGAAATCGTCGTCGTCTTCCAAAAAGGGACGCTTATTGTTTATGCGAGATGATGATCCCTCCATCGTTGCTGAAGAAACAATTAAGCTAATGACTCTGTGATTCACTCCAACACTTTGAGCTTCTAAGGAAGAGAGCAAGATTATAGAGTCGTTGTCGCCGGTTGTCTGCGCGTGCTTGCTCGAGACTGCTCTCTTTTCTTTTTCTTCTTCTCCGGTGTTTTTTTTTTTTTCCTAAGATTTTTAAAATTATTATAATTTATTTACACCGAATAATGATTTTTCTTTGTCGCGCTACGAAAATGACAAGATAAATTGTAAATTTTAAAATAGTTTTTGTTTGTATCAATTTTTCTTTATGTCGGCAAAAGAAATATTATAATGTTATGTTGACATGAAATTTTTCTAAACAAAATCTAAGATAAAATTTTCTAAAATAATAAAAGAAAAGATTATGTTTTAATTTTGATAGCTTGAACGGCGAACAAAACCCTACAGCAAAAAATCCGTTGAAAAAATATAAATTGTTCCTCCATTCTTTTTTAAGGATAAAAAAAAGGCTAAAATGCACATACACTCTCTGAGTTTTGGGACAGGGGCACATAGACCCCATGAGTTTTAAAACGTTACACATAGACCCCCTGGGTTTTTACTTTGGGGCAGAGACACCCCTTCTGTTAGGGTTCCGTAAAAATTAGGCGTTAAGTGCCACGTCAGCAAGCATGTGTGAGGGGTGTCTCTGCCCCAAGGTGAAAACTCAGGGGGTGTATGTGCCCCTAAAGTGAAAACTTAAGGGGTGTATGTGCCCCTAAAGTGAAAATTCAGAGGGTGTATGTGCCCTCAGACATGTTTGCTGACGTGGCACTTAACGCTAATTTTCACGGAACCCTAACAGAAGGAGTCTCTCTGCCCCAAAGTAAAAACTCAGGGGGTCTATGTGCAACATTTTAAAACTCAGAGGATGTATATGCCCCTGCCCCAAAACTCAGGGGATGTATGTGCATTTTAGCCGATAAAAAAAGTTATAGTTATCGGCATTACAAGCAAATAAAATTACTTGAAGTTTTATTTTTAAGGGAGAAAATAAAAAGAAGTTTAAATCAACATAAATTTTCTTCTCTCTGTGTTCATGAACATTACAAAATGATTAAACAAAATAACATTTAGGAAAAATTATAGCCTTAATAAAAAAAATCACTTTTTAGTGATTCAAAAGAGATAAACTAGTTTATGTTTCTGAGAGCTTATCCCAATAAATTTAAAAAGCCATTTGAATTTTGAACTCAAGTTATGACTTCTGACTGCAGCTTTGTAATAAAATGTGGAGTAAGCTATTATTTGAATCTCCAGATACAAGGTCTATCAATTTAGCTCTTGAAAGGTCCTCACTATTATTTTCTGAAAAATACCATCAATGCATAGTCCTGCTCTGAATTTAACCATCAATTTAATCTACACCACGATCATATCAACAAGATTTTTAACATTTTGGAGTTCAATATTGGTGATCATTTAAAGCGCTAAACTAATGAAACATGCAGCTTTGAGACACCAAAACGATATATTACTCAAATGTGTGTCTTTTACTGGTATCCTCTAGTTATCTTTAATCAAGCACACATGGATTCAAGTCATATTTTTTACAAAGATCCAGAACGTGAGTTTTTCCCTCCAAGTGTTAGACTAATAGCTTCCAGGAGTTTAATGTCCTCATCACGCTTTGATATTTCTTCTTGCTTTGCTCGTAACTCTTCCATGTGCAGCTCAAACACCTCTGCAATTAAAGTCAGAATTATATTAGCTTTGCTCGTGAGAGACCTGAAAAGGAGTGTTTCAGATTTCTACCGTGACAGATAAAATACATTAATCATTCCACGATTACCCATCCCCAGAATGGACTTGAAATTGAGACCTTCAAATTGGACTTCCTATGAGCCGTGATATAACAAATTAGGAAAATTGCTAATAGTCCCCTTCAAGTCAGTTACAAATTACAAGCACCTGCCCCAACTAGCAAAATTGAAAATACCCCCTAAACCATCACTCTTCTGGATGTAAATCCTTTTGTCCAGTTTTGTTAACTGAGATGTTACTTCAGACTCTTGTCATTTGTCCCACGGCACGCTCCCATTAATCTAAACAAAAATCCTATCAAAATTTGCACATCAAATCATTCTAATTGCATTAAGAAACCTTTCAATCTGAAGTTTTCCAGTGATTCCAAAAACAAATGAAAATTGTGAGGTGTTAAACTTGAGGTGCCGACAGAAACGCTTTTGACACAATTAAAATGGTTTGAACCAGCATCTCAATCAAAGGTGTTCACAGCTCAAGAGGGGTATTTTCCGGTTGATGAGGGTGTTTGCAAATAAACCAGACTTAAAGAAGGCTATTACATTTTTTTCCAATTTTCCCAACCAAATTTTAAGAGTTTGGGATGAGGCTTCTTCAAGCAGAAATTCAGCAATAACTCAAATTTGGAAGCTGGCTCAGAAGAAGATTAAGTACAGAAAGTATTCTTGCAAGTTGCTACTGGAATAGCAATTGACATGAGAAACTAACTTTTCTTTCTCTTTCTTAGCATGAATTGCTATTGCTGACCATAATAAAACAGATACCAAGGGCTAGGAAGACAAAAATTTAATGCACTCTGAATGGATCCGATGCTTATTAAAGCACCCCCGTTGATATGATAAGCTAATATTGCAAACTTATTGTAACATCCATCCATGATATCTTGTGGAGTATGTATTCCCATGAAGATTAATGTGCAAACTGCAGAGACCCAAATGCAAAAGAGGACTACTTCTTCGGTACTATAGTATTTATCATTTTGATGGCTATAGCTCAACATGAGACTATCGTAATATGAATTTATTTAAATCTAAGCTAACGGCCAATGCAAAAGCCAACACTTCACTACTGGTAAGGCCGTAAGGGTTCCATTCTCTATAGAAATCTTAACAAATGGGCCAACATTAGCCTCATGCATATTCACACAATCTGAGTACTTCCCTGAATATTTAAAATTGACCACAAGATAGCTCATGACTCATGAGTCACGTAGATAGAAGGCAGAAAGTACAATCTCAATAGATGAGTTAGTTAATTCCCAAATATTAAAAAAGAATCATTTGGTCTACCCAGAAAACAATCAATTTTCTAGTTATTAACTAAAATAAATATAGACTTGAATTATTCAACATACTCGTGGTGTTCTCAAGCTCTTTAGTAACCTCTTGTGCACGTAATTCAGCTGCTTTCTGTGCTGCTTCAGCTTGTCGCTTTTCAGAACGAGCACGAGCAGCAGCAGTGATGGCAGCATCAAGTTCTCTTTCCAATGTCTCCACTCTTTGTTCAAGAACCTAGCAATAAGTTTCCTGAGTTATATGCAGTAAAGACAGGAAAAAAAGGCTTCCTATAATAGTGCAATGAATCAGTTATTGATTTCATACTGCAGAATTTCAGTCAATAAAGATCTAAAAAATTACTTGGGCTCAATTTACTTTCCTTATTTTTATTTAAAACAAATTTGATTGGAAAGTTATAACTTGTGTGATTGTGTCCTCCTACATTCTAGGAGAGTGAATGGTGGTCACCGGATTTAAATTCCTTATTTTTATGAATAGAAATAGAATGCATGAAGTCATAATCAAACAACTGTAGATCTGAATATATGTAAACATACCCTACCATATTTAATGTTTAAACTGCAGCTGCAGTTAGTTTTAGTTTAGTTTTCCTTTTTTCTTCCAAACATTATTGGGGCCCATTCTCCACGATATGTCACACATGACATCTCTATCAATCATCACGCTCCATCTTGCTTAAAAATGTGAATACGTGAATAATTACTTCATAACAACCTAATGAGATGATCCAAAAAATATATTTGTGATCTTAAAGAAACCCTTATGAATGCACAAATCATTGCTCGCTTATACATATACTACTACCAAGAATGAACAGAACCAAGATCCTAAAACATTAATCACTGTTACCAGGACGAAGATGTACTATTTTAGCCTTTTCGAGCGGGTTAGACCTTGATGTTGAAGTCAGCCCATGGAAACTAAAAAATATCGATTTAAATATCCTGTTTATCAAACACGGGCAAAGAGGAATACTAAACCAACAATATATAACACATATTCCTAAATCCAAAGAGCAGAAGCAGTTCTGTGTTTGAAAGAGTAGTTTAAACTTTAAAGCCAAGGTTAGCGGAAAATTGAAGAGCGAAGAAGAGAAACCTTGATGGTACGGGATTGTTCAGCGGTGAGGAAGGCAGTGGCAAAAGTGTGGTCCTCGAGGAAGACGGAATTCTTGAGGAGTAGGTTTTGGAGTGAATCCAAATTGGAAGACATCTCCGTCAGATTGGATATGGCTCCGCTCCATCCCTCGCTTCCCTTACCTATCTCCTCCATTCTCCCACCATACTGCACACAGCACACACTAGTCTACTCTATAGCAGTAAACATCATGGTAAAGGTGAACAGTAGGTCAGTGGCTCGAAATGACAGAGGGAACACGAAAATCGTATTTTTAATTTAAAGTAAATTTCAACTGAAATCATTTTAAGTTTATATTTTTTTTCATGAAATAAAAAGTATAATTTTGAAAAAAAAAATTTGTGATTGATTAAGGTTCAGACTCTTATCCTATAAAGACAAGGATTTGAATCCTATGAGGCTATGATCGATATTGATGTAAATCATTTTATAATCTTCAAGGAGGTTGAGAGCTCTTCTTAACCTGTGTAGAATAAGCTTAGTAAAATACAGTGCTTATCCCATCTAAACTAATTTTAAAAAAAAAAATCGCAAAATTTAAAAGAAAGTGTGACTTATTATGTTTGGTATGTTTTTTTTTTGTCTTATGCTTGGTATGAATTTGAAGATAGAGAAACTGGACTTTTGTTCCGTGTATATAAGAAACTTTGGTTTCTTGCGCACAGGGAAAGGAAAGTGCATATAATCTGATTATTATGTGATAGACATAAGTATTTTATATTTTTATCTTTTATTTTTTTATCTATTTCATATCATATAAAATAATATTATTTTTTCTTTTTTTTAGAACAATATTACTCTTTTATTTCATTGCATACCAAACATACTTTTTATCACTTAAGGTGTATTTGTTTTGGGGTGAATATTTGGAACTATCAATAGTTCAAGCTCACCAATTGCAAGCCGTTGGATTTGTCTTGATATATGTGTCATTTTATATTTTAAAAAGAACAAAAATTTGGCACAAATCTCTAGACAGATTCAATGGTTGATACTTGATAGATGATGAGTTTGAGCTCTCGATAGTTCTATAGCATTACCCTTTATTTTGAGGAATGTTGGATTCCCTCCAACATTTTTCCTACCAAACATACATTTTTGCAATGTGATGAAATTATATTTTGTTCTTACTTTTTTATTCACTCTTATTCTATTTTCACGTTTAATATAAGGATAAAATAATTATTTTATTTACTTTTATTCTATTCTCATTGTCTTACTGCCCAACATAATAAACTCATTTCAATTCTCATCACATTATCTATACCAAATGAGCCCTTATTTTCACTTTTCACCAAATCATCCATCTCCTATCAAAGGCCATCTCACCAATCTATGTGTCAAAATAGTTATTTATAGGTCACAATATACTAATTATCAATTTAGTTATAATAAAATTTACACACATATAATATTAATATTAGTTTATTGCTAAGAATAATATTTCTTCTTCATATATTCTTTTTGTTTGCCAAAAATCATATATTCTTCATATTAAAAAAATATTTTTTGGTGTGTAGTAAAAACTATGAGTGAGGATAAATTATTAATGTTATTTGTGTTAATTTTACATTATTATTTGTGGTTAATAATTTGAATGACATTATGGTTGAAACGAAATAGATTGTTATTGAAAACTTTTGACACAATTAGCCATAAGAAAATGTAGCGGCAAAATTAAAAATTGGTAAAATATAAACAAAAAATTTAAGTTGTTTTTGTTTTTTTATCCATTAAACTGGTTAAGACTTAATTTGTATATCTTTGTTATGTTTGCTCTCCAATAAAAATAAAAAATATTTATTAAAAAACTAATCATAAAAAAAAATTAGTTGTATAAATAGATACATATCAATTCCTAAAGAAAAAACCTTGTCACAAAAATATTAACAAAAATTCTTCCTTCAAATTTGCCCGAGTGATTTGAGATGTGGAAAGCAAGGCCTTATGATTATGTTTTTTTTATACGGATATTTTTATATTAGAATTAATTCTATTTAAATTATTGTTAGATATTAAATGTGAATATTTCTTTGACGAAAATTCAAATTTAAATTCATTACATTCTAAAAAATTAGTTCCTTTTATTAGATTCAATCTCAAAATATTATTTGATGATACAGAGAAATGTGATGTGAGGAGGCAACTCATTTTGTTTCCACTTAAACAAAACGCATATGGGAGCAAATGGAATGTTCTGGAAGTAAAATCTTCAATATGACAAAGAAATTCCTAAAACACTGGCTAAATTAGCGTCCAACGTGTTCAAAACTGATTGGATAATTTGTGTACATAGGTGGACCCGTTCTAAACTTAAATCGGCGGGCACAATCACAGACGGACTTAAAGCGGTTTCTTGTTTTTCCAGCAAATGAAAGTGGGGTATCTTCTGTAAGAATACAAAGAATAAAATTATAGTATTTTATGATTCTTACAAAATAATTTATATATATCAGACAGATTATTTATCATAGTTTTTTTTCTGTTAATTTTTTAATTTTTTTTCTGGTTCTCTCTCGTCACTTTTTTCTATAGTATATTTTTTTATTCTATGATACTTTTTTTACAATACTTTACGTGTGTGCATTTATACTAAACGTACCTTATGGTTCGTTTGGTACGAGGAAAGATGTGGGAAATTGAGTTTGCTCACCTCTTTATGTTTGTTTGGTATCAAGTGAGAGATGTTCCATGGTGAGTTTAGTTCCATCATACTAGGTGAGTTTAATTTCATCTCAAGAGGGTGGGAAGTTGTGGTGAGGTGAGGTAATGTTTAAAGATTAAAATGCCTTAAAAAGATTTGTGGCTTTTGAAAAAGTAAGGGCAAAAAAGGTATTTCATACTTTTATCTTCTACTTCTCTATCTTCCCACCATACCAAACAATATTACTTTTACATTTTACTTCCATTTCCTTACAAACCAAACATACTTTTTATCACTTACTTCCACTTCCACTTCCCACTAAAATACTCACTGGATACCAAACGTCACCTAAGGGTATAGTTGGTTAGTAGGGAGGAGGATGTAATGGAAATGATAATAAGAATGGAGGATATAATGGGATTGCATAAGGGAAAGAAAAAAAGTAGTACGAAAGCAATACGATGTGAATTGAATAAAAGTAAATAAAATAACCATTTTACCCTTATATTAAAAGTGAGATAAAATAAAGTGAGTAAACAAATAAGAAAAAAAAATAATTTCATTAAATTACAAAAATAAGATGTATTTGGTTAAAAGAATATAAAAATATTATATTTACGTTTGCAAAGAAAAAATAATAAACCAAAGGTGACCTAATTTTGCCTCCCATACTTAACTTCTCAGTCCAACTTCCTATCCAAAAAAAAAACTTCCCACTTGACTCGAGGCCTTAATTTGGCCTTTGGAAATCCCAAAATACCAAACAAGTCCTTCTTAAAATGCCAATGGGTCCCACTACACTATGGCCATTATAATGGTTTTGCCATACACTTCTATTTAATTAATTTGTTGCAATAGCAATAAGAATTTGTTGAGGTGGGTGATTTTAAATCAATAAGATAGAACTGTCCTTTTAAACTCAACAATAATATTAATGCAAATTTTTTGTCATTTTTACTTAGGTGTGAGTGTGATTACACACCCCCACACTTTAAAAGGCTTTCAGGGGGGCGTTACGTGATTTTATAATTGGGTTGAATTTTTAAAAAAAATAAAAATCCACTTGCATTACATGATTTATAATTGGGTTTAATTTGATTGAGGTTTAGGGTCTAGAATTTATATTTCACATGCACAATCATGTCTTGTGGTCATTTGTGTCCAAAATTATATATATTATATAATATGTATATGCACTAATTAATTAACCATGAAAATCAATGTTACATATTTACATAAAATAAACAAAACCCTACTTAATTGTTTTGGTAGTGGGTTTGATATTCACTATTGTCTATATATAACCACAAAAAGGTTCCTGATTACAATGTATTAGGAGGCTAAAATTTTGTAACATGCGTTTATATATTGAAAAACAAGGTTATATATAGTTAAATTATACGTTTGGTATAAAGTATAAAGTATAAAGTAAATTATGTGAATCTGCGTGGAATTCAATACAACAGTTAGTAGTTAATATTTTTATGAATATTTAATTTCCTCGCCACTTAATAAGCTTAACATATTGAAATTTAATAGATTTAAGCATATCACTAGCATCTTCAGTAATAAAATAAAAATTGATTTAACAAAGAAGCTTTCCTCCTCAATAACTAATTTAGTTGTGCGTATTATTTTCGCGGGATCAAGGCTACTTAATTTTTAAATTAATTAAAAATAAATTGCAAATCTTGATTTTTTTATCTTTAGGGCATGTTCATTAGCAAGAAACCAATTTCATGAAAATTAAAAAGTAAGTGGGGTCTATTGGATCCACTTACTTTTTTACTTTTTCATTCCCATCAACTTTTAAAAAACAAAGAAAAAAGAAAAAGAAAATATAAAATATCTATTATACCCCTTTGATTTGATATGATTTGATACAATTATTATAACATTCTTGTTGTAAATATATTGTGCTTTTGTGGATGTCTTTAGCACTCCCAAAACCTCCATAAATCAATGAGCTCATAACCCCAAATTCAATATGATTTATGCCAATATTGATTGTGCATTATATGCATACCTTAATGCTTTGTAACTTATGATGTGAAGGTTACCCTAGTAGCCCTATAAATAGAGGGTGTGTATGCAATGATTTGATACACCAAAAAGTTGATTATTGAGTACTACATTTCTTCTTCTCTTGTCTTCTTCCTTTCTCTTTTACTCTTATCATATAGTTTTACAATACGTTATCAGCACGAAAGCTCGAAGGTAGTTCTTCTAAATCCATTTGATAGTTCTACAAATTCAAGTTTCAATTTATGATTTCTTGTTTGTATGGCTATCAAAATTTTCCTTCTTGTTTTATATATCTAGTTATTTTATTTATACAGTGGACATTTTTCTTTGATCATAGTTTATTTCATATATTTTTATGCTTTAATTTATTTATTGCTTCTTTGATCATAGTTATTTTATTATTCTTTGCTTTAGTTTATTGTTATATTTTATTTTATACTATGTTATCAATTTATCGTAATATTTTTCTTGTTGCTAATTAATCAATAATTTATTTGATTTATACTAACTTATTATTATAAATTGTATTAGTTTTGTTAATTTGTTATGAGTTCTTAATTTGATTATTATTGTTAACTATTTAATTTCATATTATTTAAATTGTTCATTTACTTGTTAATATGTTTTATGAATTATATATTATATATACTAATAGTTTATTGTTTCACTTAATTTTATCTTATTTTGTATTTTAAGATTGTAACGTCATATCTCTAATTATTATTATTATTATTATTATTATTATTATTATTATTATTATTATTGTTTTTCATTAGCTTGCATCATGTCAAATCTTACCAAACTCGAGTTTGTAGCCCTTGACATATCTGGCAAGAATTATTTGTCATGGGTACTAGATGCTGAAATTCACTTAGAAGCTAAGGGTCTAGGTGAAACAATAAAAACTGGAAATGAGGCATCTAACCAAGATAAGGCAAAAGCAATGATATTTTTGCGTCATCATCTGCATGAAGGGCTAAAAGCAGAATATTTGACTGTTAAGGATCCACTTGAATTGTAAAAAAATCTTAAAGAAAGGTATGACCATCAGAAAACGGTAATACTCCCCAAAGCTCGTTATGATTGGACGCATTTACGCCTCCAAGATTTTAAGACAGTGAGTGAATATAATTCGGCAGTTTTCAAAATAAGTTCTCAATTAAAATTGTGTGGAGAAAAAATCACTGATGAGGACTTATTAGAAAAAAACCTTTTCAACTTTTCATGCTTCTAATGTTTTATTACAACAACAATATCGTGAAAAAGGTTTTAAAAAAATATGCCGAATTGATTTCCTGTCTTCTTGTGGCTGAACAAAATAACGAGCTGTTAATGAAAAATCATGAAGCCCGTCCAACTGGATCTGCTCCATTCCCTTAAGCGAATGCAGCAAAATATGATAATTCTGGAAGAGGAAATAATAATTCCCGTGGTCGTGGTCGTGGCCGCGGACGTGGACGTGGGCGTGGTAAGGGAAAAAATAATTACCATAATCACGATGGTCATAAACAAGAGAACAACAATAAGGGTTCTCAAAATAGCTCTTCTAAGGGTAAAGACAATATATGCTATCGTTGTGGCATGAAAGGCCATTGGTCACGTGTCTGCCGCACACCTGAGCATTTTGTCAAGCTCTATCAAGCTTCAATAAAGAAGAGGAAAAATCCTGAAGTTAATTTAACCCTTCAAAATGATGATGATGATGAAGCAAAAATGCAAAATAATGTGGAAGCCAATTTTGCCTACAAAGAAGATGACTATGAAGGCCTCATTGACATAACACATCTAGATGCTGCTGATTTCTTTGAAAATCATGATTGAAAAATGAAATGCAGCAAATTTTATGTTTTTCACCTATGTTTTATTTTCCCTCTTATGTTTTAGTTGTGTTTCTTTCTTCATTGTAATTTTAATTTTTTAAGTTTCTTATAATGTATTTTTGTTTTCAATGAAGAATATGGATATTCCTCAGTCTTCTGATGGATTTAAAATCAAAGAAGATATATGCCTTGTGGATTGTGCTACAACACACACTATATTAAAGGATAAGAAGTATTTTTCTTCTTTGGTTATGAAAGAGGCATACGTTAGCACAATATCTGGTAGTACAAAATTAATTGAAGGATATGGAAAAGCTAACTTATTATTACCCAGAGGAACAAAATTGAATATAAATGAAGCATTATTTTGCAGTAAGTCTCAAAGAAATTTATTAAGTTTCAAAGACATTCGACAAAATGGTTATCACATTGAGACCACAATTGATGGTGATATGGAATGTCTTTGCATCACTGCAATTATTGGGGGTAAGAAATGTATCTTGGAAAAATTACCCACTTTTTCCTCTGGTTTGTACTACACAAATATTAGCATGATTGAGACGCATGCCATAGTAAACCAGAAGTTTACTAATCCAAATACTTTTATTATTTGGCATGACCGGTTAGGCCATCCCGGTTCAATGATGATGCGAAGAATAATAGAGAACTCAAATGGACATCCATTAAAGAACCAGAAGATTCTTTTATCTAATGAGTTTTCTTGTGCTGCTTGTTTTCAAGGGAAATTAATTATAAGGCCATCACCAGCAAAAGTTGGGATTGAATGCCCTACATTTCTGGAACGCATTCATGGAGACATATGTGGACCTGTAGCTCCACCTTGTGGATCATTTCGATATTTTATGGTATTAGTAGATGCCTCTAGTAGATGGTCACATGTTTGTCTATTGTCAACGCGTAATGTGGCTTTTGCAAGATTACTTGCTCAAATAATCAGATTGCGAGCCCAATTTCCAGATTATCATATCAAGACAATTCGTCTTGATAATGCTGGTGAATTTACATCCCAAGCTTTTAAAGATTACTGTATGTCAATCGGGATAAGTGTGGAGCATCCTATTGCTCATGTACATACACAAAATGGTCTTGCAGAATCATTCATTAAACACCTTCAGTTAATTGCTAGACCATTACTCATGAGAACAAAACTCACTATTAATGCTTGGGGACATGCTATTCTGCATGCTGCAGCACTCATACGCATTAGACCAACAACATATAATAAGTTCACCCCTATGCAAATGGCTTTGGGTCAGGAGCCAAATATTTCTCATTTAAGGACCTTTGGGTGTGCAGTCTATGTTCCGATTGCTCCACCACAACGCACCAAAATGGGTCCTCAAAGAAGGTTGGGGATATACGTCGGGTATGAATCCCCTTCCATTATTAAATATCTAGAACCCCAGACGGGTGATCTGTTTACGGCACGATTTGCCGATTGTCATTTTGATGAAAATAATTTCCCAGCATTAGGGGGAGAAAAGGAACAGCTGGAAAAACAAATTACATGGAATGCACAATTATTGCATCATTTTGATCCTCGTACAAAGCAATGTGAACTTGAAGTTCAAAGAATAATTCATTTGCAAAATATTGCAAATCAGTTGCCAGATGCATTCACTGACCCTAAAAAAAGTGACAAAGTCACATATTCCAGCTGAAAATGCTCCAATTCGTATTGAGGTTCCTGAAGGGCAACCTAATACTATTGCGAATGAACATACAGCACGCCTGAAGCGTGGTAGACCAATTGGTTCCAAAAATAAGAATCCTCGTAAAAGAAAAGGAGCAAATAAAGAAAATGGCCAAGACGAGGAAATATGTATTTTGAATGATAAGGAAGACATAATTGATAAAAAATCTCCAGAAGAGATTCAGGTACCTGAAAGTAAAGAAAATAATGAGATCTCAATCAGTTATGTTGATACTGGAAAAATATGGAACCGATTTGAAACAATTGTCGACAATGTTTTTTCATATAATATAGCGCTAGAACTTGCAAATGAAAATGAGGATCATGAACCAAAATCCGTCGAAGAATGTCGACGTAGAAAAGATTGGCCAAATTGGAAAGATGCTATCCAAGCCGAGTTAAACTCACTTGCGAAGCGTGAAGTTTTCGGACCTGTCGTCCGAACACCTGATGGTGTAAAACCAGTCGGGTACAAATGGGTCTTTGTGCGAAAAAGAAATGAGAAAAATGAAATTGTGCGATATAAAGCCCGACTTGTAGCACAAGGTTTTACGCAAAGACCTGGAATTGATTATGAGGAGACTTACTCTCCTGTGGTGGATGCAATTACTTTTAGATATTTAATTAGTTTGGCTGTTTGTAAAAGGCTTGACATGCGCCTAATGGATGTTGTTACAGCCTACTTATATGGATCACTGGATAATGATATATACATGAAAATCCTTGAAGGATTTAAGATACCTGATAGAAATAATTTGAGTGATCGAGGAATATATTCAATTAAGTTGCAAAGATCATTATACGGATTAAAACAATCCGGGCGCATGTGGTATAATCGTCTTAGTGAGTATCTGCTACAAAAAGAATACAAAAATGATTCTATTAGTCCATGTGTATTTATAAAAAGATCAGGATCTGATTTTGTTATCATCGCAGTATATGTTGATGATTTAAACATAGTTGGAACTCCTAAAGGTATTTCAGAAGCAGCAAAGCTCTTAAAAGAAGAGTTTAAGATGAAAGATCTTGGAAAGACAAAATATTGTCTTGGGCTGCAAATTGAACATTTAGAAGGAGGAATACTTGTTCATCAATCAACATATATTAAAAAGATCCTTGAACGGTTTTACATGGATAAGGCACATCCATTAAGTACCCCTATGGTGGTTAGATCACTTGAAGTGAAAAATGATCCTTTTCGTCCACGTGAGAATGATGAAGAACTTCTTGGTCCAGAAGTACCATATCTTAGTGCTATAGGAGCACTAATGTATCTTGCTAATAACACTCGACCTGATATAGCATTCGCTGTAAGTTTATTAGCAAGATTTAGTTCTTCTCCAACTAAGAGACATTGGAACGGAGTTAAACATATATTCAGATATCTCCGAGGGACACTTGACATGAGATTATTTTATTCAAATGAGTCCAAGTCTCCATTAGTTGGATATGCAGATGCTGGATACTTATCAGATCCTCATAAAGGCCGATCTCAAACTGGCTATTTGTTTACATTTGGTGATACTGCTATATCTTGGCGCTCAACAAAACAAACTATAGCAGCTACTTCATCAAATCATGCAGAATTGCTTGTAATTCATGAAGCCAGTCGAGAATGTGTATGGTTGAGATCCATGACTCAACATATTAAGAAATCATGTGGTTTATTACTAAATGAAAAGGCCCCAACTACATTGTATGAAGACAATGCTGCTTCACTACAAAAAAAATGTCATTTAGCGTCAGTCAGATAGTGGCGGTTTTGGAAAACCGTCGCTAAATTCAAATATAGCGACGGTTTAACAATAACCGCCGCTAATTACTGGCAGTTAAGACTAACCGCCGTTAATTAACGGCGACAACGTCTAAACGCTGTTAATTAACAGCGGTTAAACATAAACCGCCGCTATTTAACGGCGGTTAAATTTGACCACCCCTTAAATGTTTATTTAGCTTTTTTTAGGGCATTGGCAGAATCGAATACGGGTCTTTCCAAAATGTATAACAATATTATACCACTTGTACAGCAAACGAATTTGTCCATGTAACCAACTATATTTTATATGTATAATTAAATTGGCCCACCTCTTAAATGTTATTTAGCTCTTTTAGGGCATTGGCAGAATCGAACACGAGTGCTTCCAAAACATATTGCAATATTATACCACTAGTGCACCAGTTGAATTTTGTCAATGTAAGCAACTATATTTTATATGTATAATTAAAATTAACAAATATAAACCCTAAAAGTGATTAAGCGAGCACACACTGCGCCAAACCAATTTCATTTTCCCCTTGTTACTGCGCCGTTTTCATCTATGGCACAAAAATTCTTTTTTCTTCACTCTTTCTCGCGTGGTTCAATCTCTTCTTCTTCTTCTTCTAAACCCTAGTCCCTCACAAAGTCCTAAACGCACAGACCTACGAAGCCCTCAACATCGAAGTCACTGCCATTCGAAGTCGTCATGCTCAAATCTCTACTTGCGTAAGTTTTCTGCTCGTGTTCGTGCTTATATTTCTTTTATTCACCGATTCACTGGAATTCGTTTGATTTATTCAACTTTCACTTTTATTCGTTCGTGCTCAAAATGCAATTCGTTGGCTTTTATTCACTGATTCAAGGATTTCTTGGTTCGTGCTCATCTTTCTGGTATTTTCAAGCTTTTATGAGTTTCTTTTTATAAACAAAACAAAGCTTCCACTGGTCATTTAGGGATTAGACCAAAAAAGGTTTTTCGGTTAGTAGTGTGTGTATTGTGGTTGTGGCTGCTGAGATATTGAAACACCAGCGTAAAAAAGATGATCTGGAAGCTGAACTGAACAAGGTATCAGCCATCTACATATACAAACATACAAGCTTGTAAAGTGTGATTCTTATAATATTCATTGCGAGCTTTTTATTATCTTGTTTGCTAGTTTTCTCTTCTTCTTTTTTTTTTAGGACTGCTGGACATATCATAACAAAAAAAATATTTATTTGTCTACAGTAATAGTGCTTCCATGATGATAACTTGTAGTTGGACATATCATAACTTTACTAATTATGAAAATTTTCATATTAATGGCATAAAAAAAACTGTTTCTGATCATGTTATTTTAGACGAAGTATTGATATTTCCACGGGTGCTCTTTGGCTTTGCATGAACACTGAGGAGTTTATTTGACTCATTCTCTTTATGTTTGTTTATAAATTTTAAATAGTTTCCTATTTGTTTATAATAGAAACTGTGCTGCTTTACTCAAAGTGATTTAGGTTCCTATTTAAAACTATTTGGTTTGACAAATGACTGTACTGAAAGGATTTAAATCTCAACTTTGAGAAAGGAAGAGACCAGGCAGATGACTCTTTTCATGGGTAAGGATAGATTTTAAATTAGCTTTTCTTTTCTATATTAAAATATGTTATTTGGAAGCTGCCCCTGCATTATCATTAACAACCTACACTACACTAGCTAACACTTCAATTAAAGATACTTGTGATAAACTCTCTTATTTTATTTTATTTTTTTTGAAAAAAACTCTTATTAATTTGGTTCTTTTTTGACACTTATTCTCCATTCCTGAAGGTACAAAGTCTTTATAAATCCCAGTATTAGTGACGTGCTATGCACAGCTACAGCAGAGGCGCTTGCCATGGGAAAATTTGTGGTTTGTGCTGATCATCCATCAAATGAGTTTTTCATGTCATTCCCCAACTGTCTGACTTACAAGACATCTGAAGACTTTGTGGAAAAAGTAAAAGAGGCATTAGCAAATGAGCCTTATCCTCTTACTCCTGAGGAAAGATATCAACTTTTGTTGGAAGCTGCTACTCAAAGATTTATGGAATATTATGAGCTTGATAAAGTCTTGAACAAAGAAAATGATGGTGTAAAATCAAGTACAGGTAATAGAAAGCTCGTTGCAAGGTGCATCAATGCCTAGTCTGACGGAACTAGTAGATGGAGGCTTAGCATTTACTCATTATTGTCTCACTGGGAATGAATTCCTGAGACTATGTACTGGAGCAATACCTGGGACACGTGACTATGATAAGCAGCACTGTAAAGACCTCAATCTCTTACCCCCACAGGTAGAAAAACCTATCTATGGCTGGTGAATAGCTAGATTCTAGGACACACGAGTACCATAATCAGCACTGGCGTCTTAATGGATAGTTAAATAGATTTACTAGGTAAATTTTTAGTGTCAATTCTGTATAATATTTTTGGACGAAATGATATTATTCAACAGAGGACTCAAAATAGTAAACTTCTGCTACTATGTGTTTCTTATATTAACAAACTGATATTTCTCTGACTCTTAATTCTTGAAGTGATGAACTAGAGAGACATGGGGACTATTTTGTAAACTTGACAATTCAACTTCTTACTGCTTTTAAGGTATGGATTTTCCTTTAATGGCTTTATATACATAGAGAAAGGATATAGGGCTTAGATTCCCTTCCCTTCTTAGTCCTCCCCCTTTTTGTAAGACAACCTGATCTGTCATGCACAGAAAGATTTGGAGCCTTGGATCACCCGTATTGGAACATATGTAGACGACCTCAAAATTTTAAGTCAGGTAATGCTCTTCTTCTGTTGAATGTATTGTCTGCTTGGTCATATAATATTTTGGCATTTCTTTTCCAGGCTTTCTTTTGAGAATAAAATTTATATGAAATTTATCTGCTTTATAAATTTTTATCACCTGAGGAAGCAGATCAGGGAAGTCATCCAGAGCAGATAATAAAACGGCAGTTTTATGCTCAACAGGGGAAATTTTCCAGGTTTTGTATTCTGGGTTTTATCTCGTGCTTGCCTTACTAAAGATTTTTTTTATATTGCTTTTCCAGCTTGTTAATAAGTTTATTAGATTCGGTGAAAAGAAAAAATCTGATGTGAAATGTTGCTATAAATTGCTCCTTTTCAACTGTTGGTGACCTAAAAACACTTGTTAAACATTTTACTTGTTGCTGTTAACAACTTTTTATCATGTACTGAATTAAAATTTTTTATGGTTGCTAAACTCCATAAATGATTCTATTTTCTTCCTTATACTTGAATTTATATGTTATTTCTTGGTAATTTGATGTATACAAATACTCTTTCCAACAGGCAAGTCCAAGGACGAAGAAATGGGCGATTATATCACTAAGGTGAAACAATTGATGGAAGATGAATATATGTGTAGATGAATATGTTATAGGATGATACTTTTATTATAATTTTGGTTTGTGAGAAACTTGATGATAATTTTTGTTTGAAACTTTAATGGTAATTTTAGTTTAGTAGTTAAATTTTAAAGTAATTTTAGTTTGTAAGAAGTTTTATGACAATTTTAGTTTGGAACGCTTATTGTTTTGGAAGATTTGTATTTGAACAAATTGATTTATTTAAATTTAGTTTTAATAGCCAATATTTTAATATAAATTTAAGTATATTTTGGTTATATATAAATAATATCAAATAAATATGAAATTATTTATTAAAATACAAAAAATTTACATCTTCACTAATAGTGGCGGTTTATTAATGTCATTTCCAAACTGCTGCTATTTGGTAACAGTTTCAAAACCGCCACAAATTTAACGACGGTTTTCAAAACTGCCGCTATTTAACGGCGGTTTTTAAAACCGTCGAAAATTTAACGGCAGTTTTAAAACCGCCGCTATGTAGTGTCAGTCTCGTAAACCGCCGCTAAAAGCCTTGCGACGGAAGGTTTTGCAGCAGTTTTATAAACCGCCGTTAGGTGCTTTAGGGGCGGTTAAAACCGCCGCTAAAACAAAAAAAACCGTCGCTAAATTTAATTTTTTTTGTAGTGCTTGCATTGCCCAACTAAAAGGAGGATACATTAAAGGAGACCAGACTAAGCATATTTCACCAAAGTTCTTCTTTACTCATGATCTTCACAAAGATGGTGAAATTGATATTCAACAAATTCGCTCAAGTGATAATCTAGCAGATCTATTCACTAAGGCATTACCAACTGCAACATTTGAGAAGCTAATTTACAAAATTGGAATGCGCCGATTAAGAGACCTTCAATAATGCTACAATGAGGGGGAGATAGCGCTGCACTCTTTTTCCCTTTGCCATGGTTTTGTCCCACTGGGTTTTCCTGGTAAAGGTTTTTAATGAGACAGTTTATAATGGATGTATTATTATAATTGGTGTACTCTTTTTCCTTCACTAGGTTTTTTGTCCCACAGGGTTTTTCCTAGTAAGGTTTTAATGAGGCACAATTTTAAACATCTAAGGGGGAGTGTTGTAAATATATTGTGCTTTTGTGGATGTCTTTAGCACTCCCAAAACCTCCATAAATCAATGAGTCCATAACCCCAAATTCAATATGATTTATGCCAATATTGATTGTGCATTATATGCATACCTTAATGCTTTGTAACTTATGATGTGAAGGTTACCCTAGTAGCCCTATAAATAGAGGGTGTGTATGCAATGATTTGATACACCAAAAAGTTGATTATTGAGTACTACATTTCTTCTTCCTTTCTCTTTTACTCTTATCATATAGTTTTACAATAATTCTTTTATTTTTATTATTTTAATATAAGGGGTAAAATAGTCATTTTAATACATTCTCATTTCATTTCCATTACTAAATTTTTACTACTAAACACATCAAATACATTCTATTTTTATTTTCGTTTTTATTTCTATTTCTACATAATGAACGTGGCCCTTAGTCTTTACACCTATTTGAGGGGGAGAAAATGGGAGATTCCACTTTTTTTCTCCAACAAATATAATTAGTTAATAAGAATAGTTGTCACGTCTCATTAAGCTCATTAATGTATTAATGAGTACGTTTGCTTAAAAGGAAATGAATACAGCTTTCTCTAAACTAATATCATTATCTTCGTCTCCACACCCATATAAAAGGGAAAGAAGGAAAATTCCCGTAGGCTACATACAAATTAAATTCATTTTGTCAGTATTCTGACACAACAAATTGAATATTAAGTTGGTCAAATCAAAATAACAACATAATATAATAATCCCAGACTCTTTTTTTTTTTTTATGTAATATAATTCTTTCGCAGTTTGTATTTGTATTGTAGCGTTTATTTTGGCCCGTATGTATAGTAGTGTTTACTTCTAAAAACTTAAAAAAGAGTTGATATTGATAACACCAAAATTTCTAAAACTAAATTGATATGGTTATGAAGACAAAACCACAAGTTATTAGCTTATATAAATATTAATTTTGTAATAATTATAAATATCATGACTTTAAAAAAATTAAGACAGTGTATATCATAATATTTAAAATGTGTATATTTGACCAATATACATCTATAATAATGAGTATAGTGTTGAAAGATACATTCACTAACAATATAGATATAAACAACTTTGATTATATAAATTAGTCTTCAAAAAATTAAAACACTATACATTTAACGAAAATATTATATTAACTGTTTACTATCTATGTGGTACCATTAATTACTTATATAACATCATTGATTATTAACTATTCATATCAGTGATTCATAAATTATACTGGCATATAAATTAATTCATACAAAGAATATATTACTATATAAATTAGTCTTTAAACAATACACTCTTATGAAAAAAAATTTAAGGAATAAATTGTGAGTGAGTGTTAAAAACTTAAAATAAACAAAATTCATCTCCGATAGCATGTTTGGTACGGTAAAAGAGAGGGAGAAGGAAATGGATATGAACCTAATCATATTTGGTATGTAAAAAAAAAATCATATATTCCAATCTAGATAGGAAAAGGATGTTCCTTGCTATGCGAAGTTGATTGAGGGAGGAGAAAGTGCATGTTGAAATGATTATTTTGTTCTTACAAATTTGTGATAGATAATAAAAGTTAAGGTAAAACGATATTTTATATATATATTTTTATCATATCAAACAACATTACACTTATATTTTTCTATATATTAAAGATATTTTTTATCATTTATTTTTACTTCCCACAAAAACACTCACATCTTACTTATAGCTACCCATATGAATACATTTTACTAATAGCTACCCAAATGTATTTTTCCTTTACAGTACCCAAAAAAAGTCACATCTAAAAAAGGGTGAGTTTATGACATACTCAATAAAAATTGTATTAATGGTAATAATTATGCTATATATTTATTATATAATACAACAAGTTGCATCATATACTCAATTTTTACAAAAATCCAAAATGTATTAAAATTTTTTGTGTGAGTAGAGAATGTGGAAAGTTGTTGCTATACTGTAGAGATATCAGTAACAGAAAATCCTTCAATATAATATTTTTAAAAAAATAAATTTATTGTATTAGTAATTTAGATTGCCACGCGCCTATCAGATCCGAACTCGATGATGAAATGGTTATTACAGAATGGGTCCCATTGCCATTGCGGAGCGTGTATAACACGCATTATAAAGGAGTTTCAAATATAGCTCGAGTAATTTACATTAAATAATTTAGAAATAAATTTATAAAGAACATGAAGAAAAGGTAAAAGCTTTAAATACAGTGTGAAGACTCACAGTACAGTGTTTGTTTCTTTGCTTCTGCGTGTTCATATATAAAGAGAAAAAAAAAATAATATTTATATATATATATATAGCTCTCTGGGTCTCTCTTCTTCTCCAGCTTTAATGGCGTGAGAGAGTACGCGAAGTGTACACCTACGGGGATCAGTAACCGTATGTAATCCTCCAATCTTTGCATGCCTCACCAACCCCTCACAAATAAAATCCAAGAACCCAAATGTGATGAGTTTTCTTTCGAAATGGGAAATGTAATTGATAATTTCAACTTCTGAACCTGACCCGGATGATCAAAACTGGTAATCTTTCATGGGGCTGTGTTGTTTGTCCGGTATGAATGAATCGATATCTGGAATGGGTTTTCTGATTCTGTGATTGTTCTATTTGGTTGGAGTGAGTTTTTTTTTTTTTTTCCTTTTCATTCTCTATTTCCTCTATATCTTTCCTTTTTCCGGTGGCATCTTGTTTGGTTGTTTGTGTAAGCATAGAGATGGTGAGAAAGACGAGAGACGACGTGAGGGATGATGAGGAGCTTGAAATGTTGCTGGATGAGATCCCTCAGGCGACATCACATAATCCTCTTCTTCACCGTCGGCATCGACATGTTCATGGCGGCAGTGATGATCATGGGTCTTTTGTGACACTGACTATTAATGGAATGTACGGCGAGGATGGTGATGATCCTTTCACTCAGAAGACATGTCCATGTGTCTCGTCTCCCGTAAGCGGTTTCTCTCTTCAATCAGATGGTTCTTCCTCAAGCTTGTTCTCCGGTGGGAATCCCTCATCGGACAATGGATCACAAACGCCACCTCCATTGGAGGAGCTTAAATCGAGTATGCCTTTCGGAGTTTCTAATTACCAGAACAGCTACTGGCTGGATTCGACCATGCTCGATTCCACTGCGAGGAAGAAGGCTAGTGATAGCTTCGTTGATGAACTTGGCCTCTGCGACAGTTTGAGTAGAATAAACATTCGCAATCAATATGAGAATTCCTATCATTTCAAAGATACATCAATAGGCATTAATGGACTTCCATTTCGCGATAACAGTTCTCTAGGCGGAAATAATCAAATCAACGCTTATAAACGTGGAGATTATGACGACGTCAGGAGAGAATTTTCTGATTGTGTAGGAGTTCAATCCCCTTTTCCAAGGAATCCCAAGAGTCTTGACGCTGAAAGAAATTCAGCATTGTTCGGATTACCTCAGGATTATAAAATGGCCAACGTATTTGGATCACCACCCTGTTCTAGACAGTCTGACACTACGCATTGTCAATTGAATGGCTTTAGTGGTCCGGACTATTCTCCCTGGCACAGTAGGCAGCTGATAAATAACCACTGGTATAGAGAAAATTTGGCATCACAGCGTTCTGCTTCTTTGACTGGACATCAATTATCTGTTTCTTTACTTTCTGCAAAGGCCCAACAAAGTGGAATGAATTTGATGGAAGAAAGGGGTTTGTCAAGGTTGCCAAACTCTTCTCTTTCTACCAATTTAAGGCCTTATTTAGGTGTCCAAAATTTACTGCACTACAGCCTTCCTATGTCTAATGCTAGAGCTGTGCCGCCTTCACACACTAGAATCCGACAATGTGGCCTAGAAGCTATTACTAGTGAGGGGAGCTTTATCTTACAAGGTGAAGGTTTGAATTATTTCACTAACAAAGGTTCTGATCGTTCAAGGGGTCAGAATAAGGGCGCTGGGCGTGAACCAGCTTTTTTTAACCCTCTACAAAGATCAGAGGTACTCAACCCACACCAGGTTTTACAGTCCTACAGAAATCCTCAGAGTGCTAATATTGGATGCTCATTCCCTTTAATACCTGAGTATAATTCCCTAGCCGAGGCTCAAGGATATATATATTTACTAGCCAAAGATCAGCATGGCTGTAGATTCCTGCAAAGGGTATTTGATGAGGGTACACCACAAGATGTTCAAGTAATATTTAACGAGATCATTGGACATGTAGTGGAACTTATGATGAATCCTTTTGGCAATTACCTAATGCAGAAGTTGTTGGATGTGTGTAATGAAGAACAGAGGACGCAGATCCTACTCATGATAACTGAGGAGCCAGGGCAGCTTGTCAGAATCTCTTTAAACACTCATGGGTAGAGATGCAACTTATGCAAGTAGTGCAATAGCATATTGATCTTTCAATGTTGATTTTGACATCTTTTTTTCTTTTGTCAGCACTCGTGTGGTACAGAAGCTGATTGAAACTCTCAAGACTAGGCAGCAAATTTCTTTAGCTGTATCAGTCCTTGAACCAGGATTCTTGGCTCTCATCAAAGATCTAAATGGAAATCATGTGGTCCAACGTTGTTTGCAGTGCCTAGGCAAGGAAGATAACACGGTATGAAATCTATTTTCTCAAGTAATTAGTTTATATATTCTATAATAATCTTGTATGTGATGTTGTTAACAGAAATAAATATGCACAAGTCACTCTTGCTGAAACATCAAAAAAAAAAAAATTTTGGAGTTATGATATCTGATATCCCAATGTGAAATAACAGTTCATTCTTTTCCTAAGATTCATTGTATTCTCAAAATTTATCACACTTCTTCCACAAAATTTTAGGATTGTTACGATAACTGATATCCCAATGTGAAATAACAGATCATTCTTTACTAAGATTCATAGTATTCTCAAAATTTATCACACTTGTTCCGCAAAATGTATAACCTTTTTTGTAATTCTAGTGATTGCTCGATAATGCAATGTTCTGACCACAGAGATTTCAATTTACTGCATCTTTCTAGTTAAAGTTTTATATATTATTAATATAAAATTGCAAACCATTGTCTTGGTATACTAGTTCGCTTCCTATTTCTTTTTTCAAAGTATATATTACAGGAAAGAATTACAGACTTACAGTCATGTTTCTTCTATTCAGCAGTTAGATATAGTAACCTGTCTAAATGATATTAGCATCTGCTCTTTTTGCCTGATCATATAATTATCTCTTTTTTCATGTATCTATAATCTAATGAAAAAGTAGGGACTTCCTCATAGCTAGAATATGATGCAGGCAAGTCTTAGTGCCAGGTTCACCTGCACAGTTGACATGTAATATATTGACAATTATGACTTCTAAGCATAAGGAATGATTTATTTCTACACACACTCTGCACCCTCCTCTTGTGCACGGGAAAGACTGCAATTATTTTAATGAATAATATATTTTACATCAGTGGAGTGTCTGACTATATTATTTAATAACTTGTTTCACATCGCCGCGTGGAGTTGACTGTCATTTTCTTTAGTAACAGTGTCATCGATTTTAGGCATTATAAATATGTTTCAAAACCTTTAGCCGCTGGTGAATAACTCTTTTAATAACACTTTGAATTAAATTGATTATGGAGAAAAATTATGAAGTCGCTTGTTGTTATTATGGTTAATTCCAGAATATGCTAGCTGGATATAGAATTCCAGTGGAATATTACAACTTTCTGGAAACTGACCTAGATGTTGAAAAAGTGATTCTCTGTTTGTGTCACTTGCAATTCTCTCGCAGATAAAGATGCTTCAAAGTTCAACATTTTGAAAATTACCAATATGTATGTAAGATTCCATTATCGATCAATTTATAGGTCTATGTTCTATACTAATCCCAATAAAAAGGAACAAAGGATAAACAGTATGTTATGGTTGAGTCTTCCTACCTTTACCATGTTAATTTTCATGATACTTTAACGGACAACATCCTTTTGCTTTTATAACTTTGTTCTTGCCCTTATAAATTGAATCTGCACTGCTTGTTTTTGTATGCTGTCTTGCTTCTTTGAAACTGAGGATACTGTCTGGATGCATCGATGATATAAACCATCTTTATCCTCTCTTAGTTCAATTGGTTTGGCATAAACATGTTAATAAAAAATTTTATAATTTCCTTGTTATTTGCATGGAGCAGTTTATATTTGTTGCTGCTGCGAAGTATTGTGTTGACATTGCAACTCATCAGCATGGCTGCTGTGTTCTGCAAAGATGCATTGCTCATTCAAGTGGGGAGCATCGGGAAAAGCTGGTTGCAGAAGTATCTGCAAATGCACTTCTGCTAGCCCAAAATCAATATGGGTAATTATTAAAGACATATTATTTATTTACACACAAACCCTTTTACCTATTGAAGGATATATATTAACTGTTTTTCTGTCTAAAAACCTGTATTTTCTGTTTTGTATCAAAAACTAGAACCTTGACTATATTGAAACTTTGAAAGGTCTTCTGTGGTAATTGGTATAGAAAATTTTAAGCCATTATGCAGGATTGTGAAATGTAGCTGGTAATAGATGTGGTATTAATGGAGGCATATAATCTTGAGAGTAAATGCTTCAACTCTAGCACTGGGCCTGAGACCTTCTTCATATCACCATTCCTTGTACAAGGAGAACAAAAATGTTTAATACTATCAGATTTGAGTTTCAAATTGAAATCCATATATAATAATCACTTTTATCTTTATCTAGTTTTGTAATCTCTTAAATCGGGTAATAGTTCAATACACTTGAAAGAACTTTGAGCCTCTTTTTTCTATTCACTTTACGAGTTGAGGCCCATTTCTTGACACATTTCTGCCAATGTCTCTGCATGTGATATAGTTAATGAATCTAGCCTGCCTGATTATCTTTTATTGAGCACTACTTCTACATTAATCTAATTGTTGCATTTGAAATTATTTTTGTACTATGAAACTGTAAGAGATATATGAAAGTTCATCCCTCACAGTTTCTCCACCTTTTCATCTATTGATTCCTTCTGTCCCATGCAGAAATTATGTTGTTCAATTTATCTTGGAGTTAAAAATTCCATCTGCCACTGCAAGTATAATTTCTCAATTTGAAGGTAAGTATGTGCACCTGTCAACTCAGAAGTTCAGTAGTCATGTGGTTGAAAAATGTCTTGCTGTATTCAATGATGAGCACCGCTCAAGAGTCATTCGCGAACTGCTCTACGCTCCTCACTTTGAGCAGTTGCTTCAAGACCCACATGCAAACTATGTTGTTCAATCAGCTCTTCGACATTCTGAGGTTTGTGACACGACCTACGTATTTTCTCTTTTGCTCCCTTGTCCATCCCCCCAGGAAATATCTTTGATTGGTCACTTTTAGTAAAGGCTTTATCATTTTCAATGAGGAAGCAAAGGGACAACTTTTGATCAGTTGAAAATTTTGGCAAGGTTATCTCTTGGTCGAAAAGTAGGGATGACCTGATCATTTATTTGCTGCTTTGTATAGTTGTAAGAAGTGCATGCGGAATTTATCCTTCTTTTCTATTTCTCATGTTTGCCTTTTACTTCTGAACTAGGGCCATGTGCATAATATACTGGTTGAAAAAATTGAGTCCTACAAAGCCGTCTCGCGCAATAGCCCATATTCGAAGAAGATTTTCTCGCAGAAGCTTTTGAAGAAATGATGTATATTCTCCCGATTTGCTAGAAGTTTTGTTGTTGTTCTAGATTACTAAAAGCATGTTGGAGTCTGCCACTACAATTATATGCATTGCATGGTTATTTAACTGTAAGTTGGGATACTGATAACCATTCAAAGGAGTTAGTCTTTTTCAGAAGTGCTTATACATTTATTTTGCTCAGGTTTAGGTAAAAGAAGGGAGAAGGAAAAAAGAAGATATCTTTGTTCATTTAAATTTTTAGACTTGTCATGTACTATTCTGTTGTTTTGTATCTCAACTTCTTGGAAATTATCATCCTGTTAATTATGATATTCTCGTTGTCTGACACTGTACAGTGTGTGTATATATATATATATATATATATATATATATATATATATATATATATATATATAATCCTAGGATGATTTGGTGTTACTGTAAAAGTACCGAAGCTGAGAGAATTACTTCCTCTGTTCTGTACACAAGGGAACTGATGATGCTAGTTTTCTTATTAGTGTTAATAACTCAATATCTCCTATACTTCCCACTCTATTATCAATTATAAGTCCAAATTCTTATAATAAGCCAGCAATTGGGTCGTTCAATTTTTAAAAATCTTAGGTGTTATTTTTATGTTTATCATCAAGTTTGTCAACAAAGAAAAAAAAATAACATGTGAATGAGTTTTATAATTCATCTTTTCTGCATTGATTTTGTTTTCCAAATGCTTTATTTTGATTGTATAAAGGAAATTGTAGCCTTTTTGAAAAATAACCAACTCATTAGGTAACAAAATTAAGAAGATTTATTGATTTAGATTTTAAACTAAAAAGTAAAAACTAGCCCATGAGCTTGGAGTTGGATCCTTTAAAGTAATTTCATAAAATTTTTAAAATTGTCTCTACATGTAATTTTTTTTCAAAACTTTTAACCCGTGGAAAGTTAGTATTAGATAAATTTTATGAATTTTAGGTAACAAATAAGTATAGGTAATAACTTTTTCTTTTTGGAAAGGGAATAATAAGTGAAATGCTGTCAATTCTACCTGTATGGTGGAGCTGGAAAGGGACCATTTGCCATTATTGTCAATGTTTGGAGACAGAACACTGAAATC
The DNA here is from genome assembly GCA_014851425.1 of Senna tora. NCBI lineage: Eukaryota > Viridiplantae > Streptophyta > Magnoliopsida > Fabales > Fabaceae > Senna > Senna tora. The sequence continues at coordinate 31,118,183 of CM026272.1, read as the reverse complement.
AGTGATAAAAGAAGATCAAATTGTAAATAACTTTTTTGGAAATTGTATACTGCAATTTAAAGAATAAAATTTAAGCTAATAAAATTGACTTAATTCATAAACGAATCTGGTAAATAAAAAAGTTTATTTTTTTATCTTTACCGGTGATTTTGCTGTTAGTCATATCCTGTTTGAAGTATTAGAAGCAAAAATATGTTTAACTTGATAACAAAAGTACCTTAAAATAATTGTCACCCATTACTTATATATTTTTAAATTGTAAATTTTCTTACTTCGGAGCATCATTGTTTTTCTTCATCTTTTGCTCTTGATTGTGATTTGCGAGGATAAGCAAAATTTAATGCTAGTTTGCGAAGATCTATCCATTGTAATTGTAGTTTTGCTTTCACTATTAGCTGATGAGTTACATATAAAAGGTCTTATAGTCCCATCAAGGTTAGGCTATATGACAATAATGTCATATCAGCTTGAACTAAATATATTTTGGATAATTACATTAAAATGATAATTAGTGAAAAAGCATAAAATAAGATAATATCTATAAATAATATGCATTGCCTTATATATACATGTAGTAGTGTCAAAATGAGTCGACCCATTTATCAAATGAGCCTCGAAAGTGAGGCTCAAATCTGCCTAGACCGTGAGCCACTTTTTTTTTGTTTTATTTTTTTAAATATTTTAAATTTCTTAATTACAAAATAAAAATTAATATTGTTATAACTTTTATTTTTTATCTTATAAATAAAAGTCAATAAATTTTATTATGACAAAAAATATTTTATTAAATATTTTATTATTATTCAAATCATTTATACATATTATTATTATTAGAATAAAATTTTTATTTAATACATAAAAATATCCAAAATATGTGTCTTTAATATATATTTTAAACAAATTTACATTAAAATTTTATTTTCATTAAACAAAGTAAGGCAGCCTATGAACGGTCGTTTAAGAACAAATTTATTTTTTTAGTTTCAAACCTATTCATTTAATAGATAATTTGAATCCGTTTTAATTTTACTAATACATGTGCGTGCGTGTCAATAGAAAAATATACTTAATATTAAATATTCATTTTATCCTAAAAAATATATAGTCTCAATCAATTTAATTTCCATGTTAGCATTAGTAATAAGAATTTAATAAACAAAGTTGACCTGCACTAAAGTATTGACTATCATTTTAATAACTCTAGTGTCACATCAAACTTTTTATTAATATGATAGTTATATAACTAACATATAAAAATTTAATTAGTCAAAATTAAATTGCATATTTATTGAGATTATGTATATTTTAAAAACCAAAATAATAATTTATTTAATGTAGTGAAACATGTAAACAAGATATATGAGTACACTAAAAAGTGTCTCAAAGTACCCTTGTCGGTTTATAGTATCCAAAGGTGTCACTTTTTATGGCACTACTTATCCTAAATAACAATATTCTTTATGATACTCTTCTTTTGGTCCAATATGCCCTTGTGAGTTGTGACCACAACTAATTGCATTAAGAGAGCCGATTAATTATAAATAGACTTACAGTTTTTTTTGGAAGTAGTTTTCACTCAAAAATGTATATATATTATACTTATATGCCTCTTTATACTTGATTTAAGATACAAGTTGTCATATATTTCTATACTATTAATTTATTCAAGATAGTAGAAATAACCTCCAAGCAAAAATCAAATGTAACAGCAGATTCATTTTGCCATAATGTTTTAATGGTTTGTCATGAAAATAGAACTATCTTAGTAAAAATACTTATATACAAAACTCAATTTCAAACTTAAATTGAACTGAAGTTATAACTTTATCCAAAACCTGGGTGCACAATCTTTTATAACCTATAATGAACAGTGCTCTATTTTTCATAATCTAACAGCAAAATTCCTTGAGAGGTTTTGGACTGGTGATTTCAGACCAAATTAAATCATTAAAAACCAGAATAAATTGTATTATTCTCTTTTGACATATCATTAACTTATACTTCTCTTTATTATAAAAAAATTTCTATTTTTTTCCCTCTTGAAAGATTAAAAAATCTATAATTTTACCCATTTCCATAATAAAGAAGACCTTTTGTGTTTATTATCTATACAAATAAACATATATTTGTTTGATAATAATATAGTGAAATAATATTTTTTAAAATATTCAATTAAATCGTAATTCAAAGTTTCAAATCACTATAACACTTTAAATAATTCAAAAGCTTGTCAATTTAATTGACTAAAAAAATATTAATAGTATCAAACAATCATATGTTTTTCAATTTTTTTTAAAAAATTAAAATAGAATCGGGTCAACCTAAAACCTGTCGGATCAATTGTAAAGTGGTTCATAAAAATCACTCGGACCAACTTAGTGTTCGGGTCACTGAACTCCGAATCAACTCGGTCGGATCGATTCAAATTTTCAAACACTCACTCCACCTATATGTCTCTCTCTCTTCATAACCAAGTCCAACTATCTTATGTTTGAAGGTACTTAGAATTTAATGAAAGAATTAATTTCAATACTCAAAAGATGAATATTCTAGCTCATCTAAAAAAAATGTGATAATTAGTATAAGATGCAAAGTAAAAAAAATGGCTTAACAGTTTGGCAAAAGTATCTTTCCTAACCCCAACGTTTGGGGGTCCTATCAGTTTCGCCCCTAATATTTTTTCGCTGTCAATTGTACCCCTAACGTTTTACGTTTCTGTCAATGTCACCCTTTTCACTAACACCGTCAAATATTTAACGGTTTTTGCTGACGTGGCAAAACATTTTTTTTTCCTGTCAATTGTACCCCTAAAGTTTTACATTTCTGCCAATGTCACCATTTTCACTAGCACCATCAAATATTTAATAGTTTTTGCTTACGTGGTATCCTATGTGGCAAAAATATCTGACTTGGCATATTTTTTTCCACACCAGATTTTCTACTCATCTTTTTTTCCATTAAAACCGTGTCGTTTTAACCTCACCATATTCCTTTTAAAATATAACTCAAACGCACGTGCCATTTTGCAGACAAAAACATCGGAGACATTATCCATTCTCTACTTTGTCGGAGACGTTACCCTAAAATAGAGAATGGATAACGTCTCCGATGTTTTTATGAGCAAAATAGCGCGTGCGTTTGAGTTATATTTTAGAAGGAATAGGCCGAGGTCAAAACGACACAACTTTGATGGGGGAAATATGAGTAGAAAATTTGATGTGGAAAAAAATATACCAAGTCAGATATTTTTGCCACATAGGATGCCACGTAAGCAAAAACTATTAAATATTTGATGGTGCTAGTGAAAAGGGTGACATTGGCAGAAATGTAAAACGTTAAGGGTACAATTGACAGGAAAAAAAAACGTTAGGGGTACAATTGACAAAAAAAAAACGTTTTGCCACATAAGATGCCACGTCAGCAAAAAACTGTTAAATATTTGACGGTGTTAGTGAAAAGGGTGACATTGGCAGAAATGTAAAACGTTAGGGATACAATTGACAACGAAAAAACATTAGGGGCAAAACTGACAGGACCCTCAAACGTTAGGGTTAGAAAAGATACTTTTGCCTAAGAGTTTTTACGGTGGAGAAATCAGGAAAGAGATTCCAAGGTGGGCCACAAAAAAAACAAGTGTCGACTCGTATTTTTTCTAAATAATAATATATATTTTTTTAAAGAGCCGAGAGATAGGTGTACAACGCATTACGCACCACGCAGCGCACGTGCCTAGCTTAGTGCAGGTACGACAGCACTCGCAACGAGTAATACCTCGACACGTGTCCCTGTTGAAATGCTTATACACGTGGACCAATATTGCCGCAGAAACTGATCGGATCTTAGAGTCCACCTCCCGTCCACGAATTCTGATATCCACCTCGGTTTGTCTCGATCTTCTCGCCACGTGTCAGTTTCTGCGTGATACCTTTTTTCTGAGATTAAAAAATAGATTAATTAAAAATATTCTTCGGAAAAAATAGGAAAAATAAAATTCTGAGGGACTTTGTTCGATAGGAAAGAAAGCTCTGGACTGGAAGCTCCTAGGAATCCCGACTAGATAGGAGGTGAAAGAGAACTCAAGCTCCTACCTTTTGTGGTAAATTTCAGCTCTGTCACTTCGAATTCTTGCTTCTTCCTAATTTTTATTTTTCTTGGAAACTTTTCATTTTCCCTGAAAATTTTGTCCTGAGGTAGGTGAATGCTAAGATACTATATCTACATTCAGATTTCTAGTTTTTTGTGTTTTTCCGACTTCGGTAGCATGATTGAGCTATTTCAATTGTTGAATTGAAATTTAAGCTGTAGAAAATAAGAGATCTTCAATTGAGCTTCATGGTGTTCTAGTTTGGCTTTATTTGATTGTTCATCCTCTTCTTTTCCTTTTTTTTTTTACCTTTTAAATTTTATTTTGTAGAAACATAAATGAGTAGCAAACAGTTTGTTAATTTCCTTATTTACGTATTTGAGAAAAAAAATTACTTCTTTTCACCTGAGTTTCCTTGCAACCAGCTAGTTAGGGTTGTATGGTTCGACTACGGTGTGTCCTTTCTGTACTTGGTATTACTTGGTTTTGGTCCCTTGACAGAATTTTCCAGATTTTTAGTTGTAGCATAATAATACAATTTTTGCAACCTTTGGATTGTAACTTCGGAAGGAAATGGTAAAAATGAACTTCCATTTGAAAGTGTGGGGATTTTGAATTCCTCCAAGCACTAGGGAACTTGCCAGCTGTTGATAAAGAAATTCAATTTAGGCGATTTTAGTTTAGGAAAATGATATGGTATTATGGTTATTTTTATTTGTTTTCTGGCTCAAGGTAGGTATAATATAGAATTATAGATTAGTCTGGAGTTTTTTTTTAAGCCAGTATGTTGTTCAGTCAAACCAATTTTTGAGTCAGCGAAGTTGTTGACTGGCTCTGTTTTGAAATTAATTAATTAATAAGAGATATTACTCATTAACGTACTACTTATGGATATTTTTGTTGGCCTGTGTAATCAGGTACAGTTTGGGCTTTTAATAACTTTGAGAGTACAACCCAAAATTGTTGTGTTAATAGTGTTGCCATTGTAATTCTTGAACTGAAAATGGGAGTGTTGAATTTGACTGAAAGTGAACTATTTGACAAGTTCCTTATTGAACATGCTAGAATCATGTATGATTACAAGCGTTCACACTTATCGTGTATAATAAAAACAGCAAAGTCTTTTCCCAGCTAATGTGGTGTCTTGACTCGTTTCTTTAGTTAAATTGTTTACAGTTAGATCCATCCTAATAGTTTTTCTTATTGATTTCTCTGGTCTCCCCTTGCCTCTAATGCGTGTATAATGTTCAAAGAAAAATTATAATGAGCACATAACTTATAATGTGTTTTATTTTGGCCCTTCATAAAGCAAAAAGTTCTGTTTCTTAGTGAGTCGTTTAAAAGTGTGACTTAAGTTGTGTTTTGTTATTGTTATTTTATATGATAGAAAAGAACTTTTGTTGACGAATATCCAAAAGAAAACATGACATTAGATCAAGCAATTGCATGCGCATTCAGTGGTGGATAGAGGTTCTAGAAGGAATGTCAAATTTCTGCATGTATGAGGTATTTATTATTGCACTTCAATTTTAAGTTCCAAAATTCATATGTAATCTATATTCATATGCTATCTGCCCGCAGAGCTCATGTTATCCTCTAACTATCTCTACTTTTAAGTTCAAACGTCTCCATAACTAGAAAATGAAGTATCCCTAATTGGTTAATTCCACTGTTTTAAGACATTAACTAACAATGGAAACTTGATTGAATTGCATGTTGATTCCACCCTAAGAATTCTTAACAAGAAATTCATTCAACTTCACCCATAGTTCTAGCACTGATATATTTTATCCCAATTTTTTTCCACGGTTAAAAGAAAAGGATATCTATGTTAGATGATTTTAATTGTTACAATTGTTAAGCAATTGTAATTATGCATAAAACCCTAATTTTCAACATGTTTAAGTTCCTAATTTTCACAGCAAACTTAAAGGCCTATTCCTGATGTAGAAGAATTCGAAAACATAGTGGATTGTTTTCTCAAATTGATTTCATTCCCTTTTCCTTTCTTTATCGGTACACCAATTTGCTTTCCGATGGAGAATTTTCTCTGTTTTTTTCTCTTTACGTTCATTCTGTGCCCATAACTGCATTATGGGAAGAGAGAGGACTAATATAAGTAGGGTTAAATTTTCTTTAATCCGGTATTTCCATCAAGTAGATGTATGCTTGATATTTATTTAGCAATTAAAACAATAATATAGATAAATATAAACTTAATTATCTTCAATCATATAAAATTAAAGATAAATACAAATATTTATTTAATTTTTATGCTACATTCCAGCAATCTACCCGAAAGCTTTAATAAACATTCCAAAATGGTCTTGAGGTTTAACTTGCATGTTAGCAACTCTTATCTGCTTTGGATACTCCACAATTCTCAGAATTACCTAGGTTAGAAAATTTTCAGTGAAATTAGGGACATTTTTTGTTGTTGTTTCTTTGACACATTCATGAAAATGAATTTCCTCTCTTTGGTAGCCTGGAGATTTCTTATCTTTGTTCCCTAGAGCTTCATTACGATATAATTGACAGAATTCTGAAGTAGTGAAGTTAACATTGAGCAGTTTGTAATGAGCTGGAAGAAATATGGAAAGTCCTCAGTACCATGGCTAGTGTTCGGTGGCAGATCTTGTTGATAACTGGAGAGTGTACCTTCATATAATATAAACCACTCTGTACTGTCATTGGTTATATCCTGTTCGGACTTATCAGATGTTTCTGTTGCCATGTTAATTATATTTTCAAATTTCAATTAATTCACTTTTGCATGCGACTACACTTCTGGTCTGTCCTTGTAGCATAATCTTATTAGCAGCGGACAGTTATGCAATACACTTTCAAAGAGAATGGAATGAAGAAACAGCCTCTTAGTTATTAATAAAACTCTTGAAAAGCTTGTTGTTGGTTGATGGTGGGTGTAGCTGATGTTACTGTCAACGTGAAGGCTACATCACTTGTTAAATGGTAAATTTGAAACTTAAATTGCCTGTTATGACTCCAATTATGTCCTTGTTTATGTCAAAAGCTTGATCCTTGTAAGAATCCTTGTCAACTGGTCGGTCATCCTTCCTTGATGTTCTCAGTTTACATCTTGGAATTACATTATTCAGGTTTGTAGAGGTGGAATCTGACTTATTTCCATAAAACTCTTCTGAAACCCTTTTAGCAGGGTAAACTTCCTTCTTTACTGCTATTTAACATTTTTTTAACCCTGATGGCAGTTGAGTGGTGAGAGCTGCATACGTGTGGGCTTTAACAGATTTATAATATATAAATATATATATATGTGTGTGTGTGTGTGTGTGTATTGCGGTTGGTGTGTTCATATTTGTAACATATTATTGTGTTGTTGCATGGTTGGATGTCAATATCTTTTGTTGTCTAGACTTTTGACCTTATATTTTGGATACATTTCTTAGTATCTTTCTTTTTCTTTATTTTTTGGCCAATAGTATTGTTTTTTTCCTAATCTTTTCCTTTAGTATAAGACTAATTTGATGATCCCAGTAGACAAAAACTAGAAGTTTGATGAAGTTAGTTCTATAAGAGAGACGTAAAATGTTGGAGAAGACTTATCATAATCTCCTGTGTTTCATGTCTCTGTAGCTTTAGGACAAATTCTGAACAGGCTGTAAATAATTATGGTTAAAACACGAAACCTAATTTTTAAGGCTTCATTGGGAGGATGATTGTTTGAGAGGGTGGTGGAGTGGGAAATAGTTTGAGCATCTTAACCTTTGATTGGGTGTATAAAAGCTAATGGAATGGGGTGGGTTAGGATGGTTCTAAACCATTCTAACTCTCCCCACCCCAATTTTCGAACCCCTCTAAATTGGGGGTCTAGGATAGTTTGGGTTCTTCATGAATTTTCATTTTAAAGGGGTTAATATTGCAAAGATGATATTGGAAATATCCTCAAGCCCAATCCACCCTATAAATGACTTTGTAACATCCAACTAGTGGAGAGTGAGAGACCGTTTATTTTTCTTTACACTTTTAATTAACGTAGTAGGTTCTCCCCAACTGTATTACGCACAACTCTGCCCCACTCCACTAATAACATCCTACCCTACTTTCAAAACTCTTAATCAAGCCCTTAATTAAGAGAATGGGGGAGCCGGTTGGGCTTTATCCTAACCATCTAAGCTTTTAGGATTAATTGTTATTTGACACTGTTTGTAGGAATTTATTTTTTCTGTGATGCCAGGTTATTGGTAGTAATATTCTAAATATTTGTTTTGCACTCTTGGTGTTACAGCTTGAAGATAATGTGTGGGATAAATCTAGTGAGAATGATGATCACATAGTGCCCCATGCTTGCGATGAACATAAGGATCAGTTTGCAATACAAGGCAATAGCTGCAAGAAACAACGACAGGAATTAAATAATAGTACTGATAAGGGTAGTAGTTATGGTACTCATGATAAGGAGAAATTGTACTTAATGCCTCAAAAAGGAAAGATGTTGGAAAAAGGTTCATGGTCTCACACACCTGAAGGTGTGTTTCCTTCAAGCAATGCTGACTCTAACATAGAAGTGAAAAGACTAGCATCAGATAATACAGGGATGTCACATCATTGTTTCAAGAGCAGCAATATAGATTCTAGTGGTAGTGAGCTTTGTGCTGATGATGCTATTTTGGGAGACAAGTGTGTGGTTGAAGATGATAGTGTGTGCCAATATCCAATGAACCACGTATCACAGACTGATAATGAACTCAGTTTTCTTGATAATGACGGGTGGCTGGATATTGGAAACTTTGAAGATGTTGACCGGATGTTTAGGTAGTAAGCTCTCCTATTTGACTAAAGTTTTTATTGGCTCACCTTTACCTTCATTTGAATATCACTTTACAATTGCAGAAGTTGTGACTCAACATTTGGAATAGGGAGTCTTAGTAATGAAGAGGAGTTCTGCTGGATCACATCTTCACACGGCACTGAAGGATCTGATGAAGCATTGAAATCTGACTTTAAATTTTCATGTTCTGAAGCAACTCAATTGAAAAGCATACCAGGTTATAATATGGACTCCGAACCCAATATTGAAGGTCCACTAATCAATGATCCCAACAAAAGGTCATCTATTGACAACAAAATGAGATCTCTAATGAATGTTGATGATGATGCTGTCCCTAGTCCAGTATCAATGTTCGGTGATTCAGACATGAAATCTGGCAATTCTGATGACTTGAGGTCCAAAGATAAGGTTGGTGTTGCTTTCCATGTTACTTTTTCCTTCTTCTTTTTTTTTTTAAAAAAACTCAATTAACTAACTTGGTTCTTAACTCTTAAATTTCAAATTCTAGATCTAAATTCTGTGGATTATTTATTTTATTTTTATTAGAGACTACAAATATATCCTGCGCAGCTCTCAAAAACATCAGAAGTAATGATTTTGACTTGTGGCCCTCATATGGTCAAAATTGTTAAATGTCAGTGCATTAAAACTATTGAACTCTGGTAATAAAAGTAGTGTCAAAACCTTATTGTGGTTGACAACTTGACCTCTCAATATTAATCATGGTGAAATTTGTTTATTATAGAATGCAATGGTAGCTTATCTGAGTATATTCATCCATTTAAAAGATCTTTACAGTTTGTGAAATCAAATAATTTATATCGTCATCAATTGCTGAAACTTTATTTTAAGAACTGAATTCTTTTTTTTTTTTCCCTTTTGGTGCTAAAATAACTGAATTCTAAATCAACTGAAATTTCTATCATATTTAGTCTTCCTAAAGCTCTGTAAGATGACTGCCGGTTCTATTGGATAACTAGAAATTTTTTGTCCCGATCGAAATCATAACTACTATTAAGTGTCATTACGTGAGATGACTGCTGGTTCTGTTGGATAACTAGAAATATTTTATCCTGATCGAAATTATAACTACTATTAAGTGTCATTAAGGGCAATTAACCGATAATTCTCCTTCTATTTCATGTTTTGGTATTTGTTCTGTGGCAATGTAAAACTGCGCTTTGAATCCCTTTTTTTAGCAATGTTGTATTGTCTGAAATCTGAATACATGGTCTATTTAAGTTGAGCAAACCTATAATCTTTAGTTTACTGTCTCCTACTTTTTATATCACAACAGTCTCTTCGAATTATAATTGTAGAGGAAGCTGCCCAAGCCATCAGAAGGAAGAATAAAAGATGATATCCTGGAAAATGGTGATTCTTTTCACCCCTTTGCTCCTACAAATCAATATGGAGATGTAAATCAACCCTACGAAGCCTCTTCCAGTGGGGTTACTTCTCATGATGGCATTCAGGAACATAAACAAAACCTAAATTCAGGTTGTATACAGACAAAAGTTCCCATAACACACCAAGACTATAGCAATGCACCAGATCATGCATCCCTCCTTCCAACTTTATCGGGATCCCTATCTGAACACAATGGCTATCCATCTCCTTCTCTTAAAGAATCATCGTTTGCATCAAACAAGGATAGTTCTCTTGCTCATCCTTTGCAGGCTGCTTCCTTGAAAATAAATGACAAGGGAGACAAGCTATATCACAGCCATAATGCTCTGCCATTAAGTAAGAGTTTCAAAAATGAAAATATATCAAGTGTGGTGTCATTTAACAGTCAAGGTTCAGCTCGACAGCAATTGCATCAGTCTGAAAATGAGAATGAAGGTCATAGTGCTGTGCAAGGAGTTAGCATAGGTTTTTCACAAGAAATGGACTCATTGAATGGGCAGGGAAGCTCATCCATGAGCTCTGCACTGGAGGAACTATCCCTTGAAGCTACTAATTTTCGCCAGCTGCGACAGGTCATGGATCAGGTATTGGATTCTGTTGTGATGTTGAATTCAGTCTTGCGTGCTTTGCTGGTTGTCTCTTGGACTATGAAGTCCAAGTTAACATTTTGAAGGCATGCTAATGTGCTTAATGTAGTTAAAATGGAGATCCGGATATGGTTCAGCTACATAAATTACATATCTTTGAGACAAAATAATGCAATGTTTGCTGTAATGCTTTTCCTTTAGATTTGGCTTCTTTACTTAAATGAGAAATTGTATGTGAGTTCTTAATTCCTAGGTAGTGTAGTGACAGCTTCTCCTAGAAGAGATGCAGTGCAACAATGATTGATTTTAATGCTACAGACAATTGTATGTGAGTTCTTAATTCTTAGGTAGTGTAGTGACAGCTTCTCCTAGAAGAGATGCAGTGCAACAATGATTGATTTTAATGCTACAGACAATTTGTGTGATGCATACGAAGGAAGGCAAAATTTGTTAGTATATCTACATGTCAGAATGCTTACACATCCCCTTACACCATCTAGTGTGAAAAAGGATTAGTTTGTTGTTGTTGTATGCTACAGTTAACATAGTCTAGATTATAGATTAGAAGAGCTTCCCTGTATTTTGTTCATGAAGAAAAGTTAGAACAAAACAGTACTCCATGTTGTGATTCCAATAAGGTTATTAACTCATTAAAGTCATTGATGGTAATCTATCAATTTGTTGATTATAATTTGCTTTGTTGTTCACAAAAAATTTGCTTGAGTGCAGTTGGATATTAGAACCAAAATGTGCATAAGAGATAGCTTATATCGCTTGGCTAGGAGTGCTGAACAAAGACATAATTACGCAAACATAAATGGTAGCATTGGAGATGACGATGAAGCTTGCAAAGCTATGGCACAGGATACAAGCAGGTAGCTGCTCACTTTCATCTTCTTGGTTAGATTTTTATTTCTCTACTAGGCAGTCTGCACACCGGTTGGAATGCTGGTTTAACATAGTTGCCAGTTATAGTAGCTTGACTAGTTTACTAGATTTCCTCCGAAGATTTAGTATTATTCAATTTTCATTGTTACATGCTGACAGAAATAATGTTTCTGCTTGAAAACTTGATAAATGAAACATAACATATATAAGAAGGAGAAAGGGCAAATCACGAGTGAGAAAAAAGGTCTAGAGATATGATGTCACTATATATATATATCATGTATTTTCATTTTCAGGCAGACCAGAGGTCTAGAGATATGTTTGAGATCTCCCTGTTCATTTGTGACTTGTGCTTATAAAACTAAGAATAGAGGAAAAAAGAGAATGAAAGAGAGACAGTAAGAACTAGGGTAATACATTTTATCCATCTGTTTTCTACTAGAAGGAAAATCCGCATGAAACCTTTGAAACGCCTATATTTGTGTGAAACTTTTCTTTAAATCTTTATTTGAAACATCCACGTGTATAATGTATTAGTTACCATCTTGGGGACCCATTATCTAAGTATTCTTTTTTATCTTTCCTGTGCCTATGTTTTACCAGTTACTGATCACTATTCTCTTATTCAATAGTTATTGTGCAAGTTCTCTAATAAAATTTGTGGCACATGATACATTTCTGTCACTGGGTCTAGAAATATATTAATCGATAGTCGATTCCTTGGGCAATGAAAGTTTCTCAAGGGAATATGCTAGACATGCATAATTCATTTTTTAACTCCATTCTTAGCTATGAGCTCCCTTCTATTTTTGGTCATCTATTGGGGATTTAGTGTATATTGACAACCCTTCCACCACGTCTAACATATGGGTCTATTCAGGTGTACGGGATTCATGGATATAGAAACTGACACAAACCCGATTGATCGGTCAATAGCACACTTGCTGTTCCACCGGCCCTCGGATCAATCTATGATAACTCTTGACGGGACGATACCTTTCAAATCCAATGTCATGGTATGCTTTCATGAAGATAAAAAGTATTTCAGTAAGGTAGATAATCGTTTTCTGCTGCTAGTCTCAATTTTATGGTTTTGATTAACAGCAGATACTGGGATCGGTGACCAATCCACCAGTGGGGACTGAGAACCAGGTTTGTCAGGAAGAAGCATCTACTGGAATGGAAAGATAACCTAGAAAAAATGAGATTATTTTGGTCTATTATGTCTAATTTCAAAGTAAAGATAGAACACGTTGGCGTCGCTTGATCCATATAAGCCAATTCCACCTAGTAAGAAAAAGGCTTTAATTATTATGTCTAATTTCAAAGTGAGAGTGAGCCTTGGAGCAATGGTAAGGTTGTTGCCATGTAATTTGGAAGTCATGAGTTCAAATTCTGGAAACAGTCTCTAGGATAAGACTGCGTACATCTGACACTTTCAAGTCTCACTTGGTAGGAATCTTGTGCACTAAGCCGTGTTTTATGTCTAATTTCAAAGTCATCATGTATGATGATGTAAATATATTCTTGGCCTACTTGGATGCTTTGTTAATTTGTAATTCATTTTTGCAGTCTGTACCGTAATATTGATGTTAGTCTCAGGCCAAAAAATATTGATAACGTCTGATCATATGTTAAGTTATCTGCTTAGCCTGCCTCAGCTCATTGTTTGCACCAGATTTTTGTTCCTCATGTTTTCTAGACTGCCGTTGTTTGTGTTTCACTTAACAATTGGACATTACTACAGGAATAAGTATTATTTGGGATCTCAGATATAATTGTGTTTCACCATCACATGATTCCGTATGAAAGCTTATGCCTTTGAATTCGGTATCTATTTTTTCCTGCAAAGTTTGCCTTTTTCCTTTAGGCATTTTAACAAACCATACTATCTTAGGATAAATGCCATTTATCTGGAAATGGTTTTAACCAAGGAAATTTTTGAGAAACCAATTAAACAGCCATTTGGAATAATGCATGATTAGATGGACTCTCCTATAAAACTGAAGATGACTTCCGATTCCAAAGTATTAGAACTCAGAAAATTGTATATGCTTAATGGGTCCCCGTGTCTGATATTTTGCAGCAACTAAAATTTTGTTTTTTAAACCATAACAATGAAAATAAATTATTTAATACTGACCAAGAACCTGTAGCATATGTAGAAATGCTTTCGTATACACATTCATTAAACCAATAGGATCTATATTAAGCACAGAAATTACCGTAAGAGTAAATTCCAACAAAGAACTAGGAGAGATCTACACAGAAGATTAGGCGCTAAAAAATCTCGATTGACCTTTCATTTAAGCTCATAACAATCCAACTAGTTTTTTCCCCAGTACTACATTATTGTAAGTACTCCACAACCACAAGCCATTTATCTATGAAGTACCCTTCAGCAAATGCTTAAAAATCCTTACATAAAACAAATCATTCCTGTCTATCACTATCTGCTCGAATCCCAACATGCAAAAAGAATGCCAGAAACCAAGATATGCAGTGGAAACTGTATAATCAGGCAAAGGTACAACACGTAACAATACTTGTACACAAAGGTAGTGTAAATTACAGAACCTTAACTACATTCCTTTGTTAACATTCTTAACCAAAAATAGTCCCAGACATTGTACATTAATAGGTATCTAGAAACAGTACCATTAGATACGGCTAATCAAACTGTTGCCTAAGTTGCATCTCTGTTTCACTTTTCCATGTTGCATGAGATGACTGGCCCTTCATCCTTTTGGATTTTTCCTTATCTTTGACGGTTGATCCTTTCTTCTTAGATTCAGCACTTGTATCCTGTGGAGGGCGATCGCCACACACAGGGCAGACCATTCCTTTTGCATTGGAGAAGGTTTTAGGAATCCCACACTGCAAACACATCCTACAGAGAAAGCCGAGCTCTCAGACTACAAGCAACAAAAAACATCTATCTACACAGACATTAATGATGGACTGGAAACAAGAGAAAGAGAAAAGAATTGTTCTGACAATTAAAGTTGATGCTCTTTGTTGTTTTACTTCAGAATTGCTATGAACTATATTTATCCACTGACCACTGTACTACATGCAGCGCTAATAGATATAGAAAGAAGCAAAGATTAAGAGAATCAGTATTTTATGTGTCCTTAGTTACTAAGGGGTAATGCATACCTCAAAAGATCTGCAGCATCTTCTGCATTAGGATTGGTAGCAGTAGCCACCTTCTTGCCTCCTTCTGATGTGCTCAAAGCAGCAGATGTTGGTGGTTCACTACCATTGATATCACTTCTTACTCGCTCATGGATTCCAGTAAGTTGAGGTTTAGCCTCAACCACAGCACCTATAAACAATGTATTAAACTATCAATAAATATTATTATCTCTTTGTAATGAATACTGAATAGGAATCTGCGCCTTTACACAGAGAAACCGATTAAACCAGAAAGAAATTAAGTGAATTCAAATCATGGTAAATAACAAAGTACAAGCTGATTTTACGAACTTGCAAGAGTTCACCAATCCTGTTGGGAAGCCTTAGAGAACCACCTAAAGAAACTATGCGCTGGAACCCAAAAAGAAGCCAAAAAAATACAACTTTATCCCAGAAAAGCTGTGAGGGAGAATTCTCCAAACAACAATTCTGACATTATACTCTACTGCAGCCATAAAGCACCACAGGTCCACAACAAAGATGAAACAACATATTTTGAAGAACCTTATATATAACTTCCCCCTACTTTGCCTCGGAAATGGATAAAAAATTCAACATAAAATGTCCCAAGGAGTCTGGACTCTGGACAAATCCACTGCTTATCAGGAATTCCAACACCACGAGGTAACTTGTCATGAGGGGTTAAGATAAATTGGCATTGATTTAAAACCCTATTAGAGTATCAGTAGGTGTTCCTAGAAAATCCATTGTATTAATACAAACAACCTAAACAACATTAGGCAAGAATAATATTATGTACAAATTCCCCTGATCCAAAAATCAGATTGTAAGTAGAGTAGCAGAGATATTACGGTTTGATCACAGTGCAACAGGCAACAGCCTTGAATTTTAGAAATTTATTATCACAAAAAAGTCATGAAGATAGATAATGATTATAAACCAAGAACATATGTAAAAGGAATTATTAGCATCTTATGAAGTTTGACTGTTCTGGATTAAACCCTCTTACGTTTAAAAAAGAACATATACAAAGAAATTAGACATATAGATTAATATTTTCTTCACAAATTAAACTGGATTTTAACAAAAGATCCAGATGGGCTGATGCAACATTGGTCTCAATGTACTTTATCACTACAACCATAAAATTTGTATACTCATTCTTTGTGCTAAAGAGATATTTGAAGTTTATCTTTGTGGAAGCAAAACACAATAAAAAACTTACTGCACTTTACCTGCAGGTAAATCTTTCTTCTCCTTGCGATGCCTACGGCCGCCATGCCTCCCTTGCTGTTGATCAGCTTCTTTAGCTGGGTTATATTCCTCCACGCTATTGTTCAGAAATTCAGGCGGCCCAGAAACCTCCATAATGAAAAACAGAATCAGTCGAAAATCAATAAATGGGACAAAATTGAAGGTTTCATTTTCTTTTTCAATCTTCGAGACGAAGAGAAGATAAAACACTCCATTAATCCCAGTATCATAACACTATCAATTTCAGATTTCCAACATTTTCCAGAGAACTCTCAGTAACGAACAAAACCCATAGCCTAAAAAGAAAGAAAAGGCAAAATTACTTCGGAGAAGGCGTCAAATGCAGAAGGAAGTCCGGGAGCAGTGGAAGGTTGAGGAAGGTCGAATATGGATCTGTCTCGGAGAGACGGGTGTGCCACTTCGGAGGCTTCGACGCCGCCTTCGTCATCGCCGTCGTCGTCATCGGAGGAATTTTGATAATGGGTTCCATTATCAATGGTTTCGTGTTCTTCTTCTTCTTCTTCTTCTGCCGAAGAATAGCCTTGGATAAGAGCCAAGCTCATTGGACCTTGCAAATTCCCAAGCTCAGAGCTTTAAGGTGAAACCAACCCTACTTCGTCACTGGGTATGGAAGAGGAAGACACTGATTATTAGACTCCCACAAAATATGCACCGGCTGAGCTAAGACTGAAGATGAAAGTAATTAAAAAAATATTGTTTTATGATGGAAATTAAATAAAGGTCAAAATTTTAAATTGGTATCTTGTATTTGTACGAAGTTTCATATTGATCCTTTATGTTTCAAAAAGTTTAAATTGATCATTTATGTTTACAAGAAGTTCCAAATTGGTCCTTTCGTCTACTTCCATCAATTTCTTAAGTTAAGTGCTGATGCGGCGTGCTGACGTGTCCATCTAAACTAACATGTCATGTTACGTTATTGCCACATCAACGCCACGTCATCACATATGATAGTAGATGATGACGTGACATGGCACGTCAGCTTAAATGAATACGTAAGAGAGATGATATATCCACCTCAGCACGTCACGTCAGCATTTAACGGAAGAAATAAATAGACTTGGACGGAATGACCAATTTGAAACTTCTTGCAAACATAAAGGACCAATTTAAACTTTGTGAAACATAAAGGACCAATATGAAACTTCGTGCAAACATAAGGGACCAATTTAAAATTTTGACTTTAAATAAATATAATTCTTTCTTTTTCAAAACTGTAATTATATTAATTTTTATATTTTAAATATAATAAAAAAAAATAGAATCTCCAATCATTTTTATTACCTCATATCATGTATATATTTCGATTTTTTAAGTAAATTATACTAATAAATTAATATAGTTAGATATACATAATTTTGATATTAAAGATATCGTACCTCTCAAACTATATTAATATAAATAAATATAGTATAATCAGTTTACAAATAAGGAGAAACATACCGGGGAATGAGTCCTATTAATTACTAGGACTCAAAAAATTTGAAGTTAGTGATTTTATTACAAATGAATTTGATTAATTATTAGTTAGTTTGTACCACATGTTGATTGAGATCGCGCTTCTTCCTAGAGGTAATTAAGAGGCAGCTTATAAATTATAAATAAGATAGTTGTTACGAGAATTTAAAGTTATTCACACTCAAAGCTAAAGATGAACTTTAACATTAACATTTAGTTAAGAGTAAACAAGTTCCTTCTACTCAATCAATCTTATAAAATTTTAAATTAGTAGAAAGAACACTCATTTTCCGCCAAAAGATAATTACATGGTGTGACAGCTCCAATTCCTAAAGCACTCTTCCAAATTCCATTTAACACTGTTATTTATGCTCTGTATATTACCTTCCTGCAATGTAATATAAGCCACTTTAGTATAAAATTCACCATAGCTTGAAATCCCATATGATCTTATTTTCCAAATGATAATGAGATAGAGGGAGTTTTGTTATAATGTTGGCCTTCTCTCTGCTTTATATTGCCCCTCATTCTTCTACTATCTTAGAATTTCCATTGCCTAATCAAGTCCTTAGACTCTCCAATACTCTGAAAATGCAGGGTGCACAAAGTTTTACTAGGTAGCTCTAAACACATGTTGAATTAACTAGCTAATTATTTTTAAAAATATTTTAACTTTTTCTAATAAAGATTGAATGAGATAAATAAACTTTGACTAATATATTGACAAATTAATCTATTTCAATGACTCTTATGAGGTCAAAATGCTACCCATATATTCCATCCATTACCATATTTGATTGACCAAGTAAACCCTACTAAATATAGTGCCCCTTTTCTTCAGTAGTTCCACTAGTAATCCATTCTCTCCCATTCCATTAATGAATGAATCAAGGATTACCTATACCCTAATTAACTTGTTAATTAATCAATAATTTCTCTACATGATCTCATCATTAACATAATTAATGGAGGAACACAATCAAACTCAGCATTCTGATACCTCCCTTCTTCCTCTTCCTCCTCGTCCTCCTTCTCCTCCTCCTACTCCTCCTGAGTCTCAAGAAATAATCATCCAAAATAATAACAACAAAATTTCTCTACAATCTTCCCTTCCTTCTTCTTTACCTCATCATGAACCTCCACCACCATCTCTTCCTCTTCCCCCTCTTCCTCCACCTCCTCCTCCTACTCCTCCTGACTCTCAAGAAATAATAATCCAAATTAATAACAAAAATAATCCTCAACAATCTCTTCCTTCTTCTTCTTCTTCTTCTTTACCTCAACCTTATCCTCAACCTTATTATCCTTATTACCCTCATCATCATCATCTTCAACCTCAACCTTCCCCACCATCTCTTCCTCCTCTTCCTCTTCCTCCTTTTCCTCCTCCTACTCCTCCTGACTCTCAAGAAATAATAACCCAAATTAACAACAAAAATTATTCCCCACAACCTCTTCCTTCTTCTTCTTCTTCACCTCATCCTCATCCTCCTCAACCTCAACCTCAACCTCCATCACCACAACTTCAATCACAAGGCTCTAGAATTGTCCACCTACCAGTAGATCAGGTGTATAGATCTGTATTACCTAATGATCCCAATAATAATAGTAATAGTAATCCTCAAAACAATCACCCTGGAGGATCATCCTATAATGTTTCTCATGATCAGACTTCAAATTTTGCCTCTCATCATAGATATTTTTGCTTCTCTTCCTCCCTCTTCTCACGTTTCTTAATTATCTTTGCCATTATCGTTGTCCTTATTGTCATTGCCGCTTGCATATTTTACCTTGCACTTAATCCCAGAAACCCCAAATTCTTTATTGAGAATCTCACCTTAAATTACCCTTCATCATCACAAAATTCCTCTAATTCTAATAATATTTATCACCTTGTTGTGTACAATTTGTCTATGGAAGCTAATAACCCTAATAGTCACTTAGGGTTCTATTATTTAGAAGGTGGAAGTGCTACACTTTTCTATAAGAAGCAAGAGATGGCCAATGGGAAGCCTCCTCAATTCTATAATGGAAAAAAGGAAAAGAGGGTTTTTCACTTGTTGCTCAAATCATCATCATCATCATCCAAAGGTTTGGAGAAAGAATTTGCAGAAATTATTATGAAAGATGATGAGAAATATTCAAATGAGAAAATTCGATTAGTGATAATGATCCGAACACCTATGAAGATAAAACTTGGGAAATTGAAGCTGTGGAAGATGAATATGAAGATCACATGTGATGTTAGTGTATCGATATCATCAAAGAACAATTTAAGATTAGGGTCTCGACGATGTAAAAATACAATACATTAATATTGATAAGTGTAGAAACACAATTTTTTAATGATATGTATGATTCATTTAAGAGGTAATAAACTATAATTACTTTAATCTCTCTCTCTCTTTGCCCTTTTATAAATATTTTTGTTTTCCTCTAACCAAATGTTGTTGGCATTTCATTTTTTGTTGTTGTTGTTCCTTTCTATTTTTTTAAATGTAAATTAGACAAAATTAACTAATTTGGTGTATTATTATTTATGTAAATGAAATGAAAATCTGGAATATTTAAGACAAAAAAATACTGTGTATATATATTGATGTCTTCTTGCAACCATAAAACATATATATACTATATATGCATAGATGAAGTAGTATATGCACATCAAAATGAATTTTATGACATAATGATCAATAACATTATACTATTTTTTTTTTGGACAAAAACAATAATATTCTATATAAGTAATAAAAGAAAACTAATATATGACATTAACCGAAATAACTGCACATAGGAATGTGTATAAGATCCCCTTCTCAATCTTTCAGGAACGAAATTATCTATATACTCAAAGTTTTGTGGATAATATATATATAATGAAAAAGTTACTCTCCTTCAAAAATAAATAAAAAAAGGCCATCTCAAAAATAATTAAATAAATAAGGCAAAATAGTAAACAAAAAGTTTGACATGATTAATGAAGATTAAAAATACATATCAAATTAAATCCAATTTGAAAATAGGTATGTCGTCTAAATGTCTATTTGTTTCTATAAAAGAAATTTGTTTAATTACATTGATGTAATTGATGTTATCCGTTCTTGTCTACTCATTGAAAAGATATCCAGTAGTATTGTAGCACTAATTTTAGTACATCTCTTAAATCAGTTATTTTTTAATTTATTTAAAGTAAATTTTTATTAACAAATGATACTACATAATTAAAAAGATGTATCAAAGTTCAATAATAATTTTTATCCCGCTCCTCGGGTCCTCCTCCCATTATTTTATAGGTAAACTACTCTCATTGATTGCTTACAATTATTGAGATTTTTTTTAATGCAAGAAGTGTAGTGGATAAAATGATAAACACAAATAAAATATACTCTTAAATTACTTTGTTGGACTTTATAGCTTAACGTAATTTATAATTTCATCTTTGTATATAGATAAAAATTTTGTTATCAAATTTATATTAAATATGTATTATTTATAAACTAAGCATATTCATAACACATAGTTAATTAGTTATATAAGCATAATTTGTAATAACATTACAAATAATTTAAATCATATTTCCAAAGTTGAGAATTTTAATTAGAAGAGAAATGCATATGCATGCATGTTAGAAATTATGCATAGGAAAAACTGAAAAAAAAGGAAGAAGATTGAGATATAAAATATTTCATGACCATTACATAATTTGTTAGACATTATTAATAATTAGTTTGTGACATTTTTTTTTAGAAAAAATAGTAGTAAGGGAAGACACACCTAAGTGCTATGAGACCGGACGCTAATAGCATATTGAGGAGATCAACAAAAATCTAATACAAAGAATTATCGGATTCTTGACCATTTATATTAATTCACATTGACAATTTTTAATCTTTTACAATAATCAAAGAGTGAATTATTACTTTCTATTTGTCTCAACGTATCAAAATTAGGCTATAGAACATATGTGTGTATTCCTTTCTATTTCATACCTTAAAAAATGGTCGTTTCTTTTTTTTGATAATTTGTTTTAAAAAAATTGATAGGAAAAATATGGTTGTTTCTACTTTCTATAGAAGGGAATTCTCTATCATTATCCACCAAAAGACACGGAATGAAAATAGGAATTAGAAGAAAGAATTTTTAAGAAAAAAGAAAAGAAAATATATAGAGAGCATGCTAGAATGGATTGACCATGAATCATCATTGAATTGGGGGACTCTGTTAGGGGTAACGAATCCCTTCCTGAACGATCAAGTCTGCGCCTTTTTGCAGGCCAACGTCGTCGTCGTCGTCGGGTCTTTGAATAGACACCGCGACGACCTCTTCGACCCCATCACAACCCCCTTTCGCTTCTGCTTTCCAAAGCTCGGGGCTTGTGGGTTGGGGTTCTGAGGTTATGGCGACGACCATGGACAAAATCTTCCTCAGGCTCCGGAATTTGGATGCTTACCCTAAAATTAATGAAGATTTCTATAGCCGTACTCTCTCCGGTGGCGTTATCACCATTGTCTCCGCCGCGGTCATGCTCTTCTTATTGTTTTCCGAGCTAAGTATGACCTCCGATCCTTCCGTTTCTTTCGTTTTCTTTTTAAATTCGTTAATTCGAATATGTTTGATCACCTGGTTGCAATGGGTTTTGTGCCAATTTCTACTTTTGCTGCATTGATCTGAGATTTATACTTAAGTGGGAACATAAGTAACAAACAAAAAAGAAAAAGGGATTTTCCCATGTTCTTTCTTTTCCTTTCTGGCAATGACGTCCCAAAATTTTAATTGTTAATGCACCGTTCTGAAGTACAGATATTTTATAAACTATGTTCAGCTGAAAAAAATAATAATTCAAGGTAAGTAAAGAAAATAATAGCGGTGGCTCTGGCTTCATTTGCATTTGTTGTTTCGTCTCACGTGGAAAATTTCCCTGATACTGACCCTTGATATGTGAAGTGATTCAGAATTTCAGATTAAGGGCTTGATCTGTGATGCTCTAATACTGACATTTTATCTGTTAAGCCTAATTATTTGCATCGACATAAGATATGATAAATTCTATGCCTATAATGAGGGCTAGAAATTAATTATATTTTTACAGCATAACATAATAGTGATTGAGGCCCTTTGTTGTGCTACTGCTACTAATACGCGTTACTGCAGTTTTGCCATTACACTGCGTTCATGTTCTTTGTTACTTGTTGCAGGTTTATACCTCTATACAGTTACTGAGACTAAGCTTCTAGTGGATACTTCAAGAGGGGAA
This sequence comes from Senna tora, assembly GCA_014851425.1. Lineage (NCBI taxonomy): Eukaryota > Viridiplantae > Streptophyta > Magnoliopsida > Fabales > Fabaceae > Senna > Senna tora. Next base: position 31,095,261 of record CM026272.1, on the reverse strand, counting down.
ACCTTACACATCAATGTAATTATTGTAGTTATGTTGCAAGTTTTGTTCAATTCTTCATGTTATGAGTTCAATCTATGGACTATGTCTTGATTCATGGGTAGTTTGCAAATTTTAGCGTTGGATTGTTGAGATGAATTTCACTTTTTCCCTCATATTGTTAGATTTTCTTCCAAATCATATTCCAAGTCTGTGGGCTGTGATTGTTTTTCTGACCTTTTGGCTTGAAAATGCAGTTTGATGTCACTTTTCCTGCTGTTCGATGCTCTATACTCAGTTTAGATGCAATGGATATTAGTGGGGAGCAGCATCTTGATATAGTATGTACTGCTTAAATTAGCATTTTCTTAATAAATTGTTAAGTTCCAGTAATTCTAACAGTACTATATGGAGTCACATTGGTATATGGCTTACTCTTTAACTACGGTTTTCTTCTTAATTTCTCTTTCCCTAAGTTTCATGTTTATACTGCTCTTTCTGATTCATTATTTGTAATGTACTGTTTCTATTTGCAGAGACATAATATAGTGAAAAAAAGAATTGATGCCAGTGGTAATGTGATAGAATCCCGGCCAGATGGAATTGGTGCACCTAAGGTTAGCCAAAATACTCCATCACTTTTCTTCCACTTTTAATTTACATTTTAATAAAGATTTCTGTATTATTATTAGGAAAAATGCTAGTCTGTATTGAGTATTTTTATGCCATATTTTGTGATGCTTCTCACTGGGCTTTAATTCTTGTCTGATTGCCTTTTGTTGTTGACTTTGCTACATTCATAGTAGGTATGAACCCTGTTGGCTAGGAATTAAGATTTCTCCAGAGGTGCTTCAGAAAGAAAAGCATTATGTTTGGGATTCTTTCATATATGAGTAGTTTGTTGGTTGTAGAACATGAAACAGCTGATCCTAGCATAATTTCTTTTTTTTCTTATTCTGTGATTAGGTTCTTTTTGTTAGCTAGCAGCTTTGGATGACATAACTAATTAATATGAAAAGGGTTTTATTTAATGTTTTATCATAAAACTAGAACTTTTACTTGGTAAAGAAATGGTAATATGGATGATAGCGTGATTTTGCATATCCAGGCAGCTCTTATAAACATTTTCTATGTGGATCTTCATGACTTATGGAAATTTCTATTGGCAACAAGAATATCCTAATTGGAAAGTTCTAATCTATGTGGATCTTACTTCTCATGGTTGGCATTGTTTGTAATAGTAAATACGGGTGATCACTTTTCTGGCATCCTACTTGTTCTCCTAGTCAATGTCACATTTATGTACAATGCAATTAGGATTTTGCAAGGTGAAAGACCTCTAGTTTGCAGGCTTTATTTGATCTTTGGTACATACAGCTTTAGTTTAACAGATGTGTTTCCCTAGATTAGAGTTTGTTCTTGGCTTATGCATTATTTATTACCTAGAATTCTAAGCATTCAATAGAGGGTAAAACCGGTCAAAGCCTTTGCATCTGATAGGCAAACTTATTTTCTTATCATATCAGGCTAGTTTTCTGTAGATTCCTGATGGTGTTTTAGAGCAGTTGATTTTCGAGAGATAAATATGATTTTCTGATCTCAGTATTTTTAGCTCAAGTCATATTCAGTCTTTTGGGAAATGTTTATATTCTTTGCGCATATGGATTTAATATACTCCTGCATTTCTTTCCTGATGCAGATTGAGAGGCCTTTACAGAGACATGGTGGCAGACTTGAACACAATGAACAGTACTGTGGTTCATGTTTTGGTGCAGAAGAGGTACGTTCAATCATTTGATGGTTATCTTTTGAATTTGAAACTACAGTAAGATCTCTTGGGGATCAGAGTGGACAGTCAAAAGTTGTAAGGGTTTGATATTTGAAATTCATTGCATAAAATTTACAGTGGAAAGCAAATCAGTTTTAGGCTTCAAGAAATTATTCTTAATTGTAGTATGCAATTGTTTCTTAATTTCTTACATGCTCTCCCTCCCCCTCTCTGCAGTCAGATGATCAATGTTGTAATTCTTGTGAAGAAGTGCGTGAAGCATACAAGAAAAAAGGCTGGGCGCTATCTAATATGGATTTGATTGACCAGGTTGGAATTGTTACTTTTGTTCTATCACAGTATCACTTCACTCACGCTGCATTTTTCTGTGAATTCAATTGCCACATTTATAAGGCTTAAACATATCATATATATTGTATTGAATCATATTTACCTTACAGCCAGCTAATTGCTATCCCTGGCATTCACTATTTTACATGGACATGGTCACAAGTTTTGACTTGTTTCAATGCCATGGTTTATACAAAATCTCTGCTGGTGTTTAATTACATGTCAGTGGCATAAGCCTTGAGTTGTGTGTTCAGTATTTACACTGTCGACTGACTTTCTTATATGCTAAAGTATATCTTTGGATTTTAATACATGGAAATAATCTAGTTCTACAGCCTTTGGCAACTCATACTCTATGATTCTGACAATTTGGTCTTGCTTCCAGTGTAAAAGAGAAGGTTTTATACAGAGGGTAAAAGATGAAGACGGTGAAGGATGTAATATTCATGGATCTCTTGAAGTTAACAAAGTGGCTGGAAATTTTCATTTTGCAACTGGGAAAAGCTTTCATCAGGCAACTATCTTTCTGGCTGATCTGCTTGCTTTTCAGGACAATCATAATGTAAGATTCAGCTGGATCCCTAATATCTTTTTGCTTGACTTTGAAATGTTTTATCATAGAATCATTCATTTGTCAATTATCTTTGTTTGTAATATCACAATTGATTTTCAAAATATGGTATGTGGTGCAGATCAGCCATCGGATCAATAAGTTAAGTTTTGGTGACAATTTCCCTGGATTGGTAAATCCTCTTGACGGGTAATTATTTCTTTCTTCACTATCTTTATATTCTTTTCGGGTGGCAAGGATGGTTTAAGTGTTTTGTCATCTGAAATTCTTATCTAGTATTAAATGTTGACCTAATGCCGTATAAATTTAATTATAATATAACGAAAAGTTGAATTAATGGAGTACGCTACCAAATTGTTAGAATTCTTTTGCAGTTCTGCTAGAAATAATTTATTCGTGCATGCTTTTCATGTTGCATTTAAATTTGTCTTGCCAAGATAAAAGTTTTTCTTTGAAATTTAAGACAGATGTAACTTATCTATATGCAATTTTTTTTAAAGATAAAATAATGTAGAATACTTAGTGGGAAGATAGCCCAATGACTACTTGACTAGAGGTAGAGGGAAACCGGAAACCAAAGAAAACAATAGGAGAAACTATTGGGATGAATCTAATTATCACCTATCTAACTAAAGAAATGAGCAAGGACGTATTGCTTGATCCATGTAGCCGACCCCACCTAATTTTCATTTGTTGTTGTTTTTTATTGTAGAATACTTAGTTTGTTATTGTTGTAATGTAGAACACTTAGTATCTATGTGTGAGATAACCATCATAAAAACAATTTCTTTGACTACAATTTTCTTTCTCCTACCATTTAAATTTCCCTTTCTTCTTTCTTCCTTTCAATCCTTTGCAGGGCAGAATGGGTGCAAGGAACAAGTCATGGCATGTACCAGTATTTCATCAAGGTTAGTATTATATGCATATAATGTCTTCAACAAATATCTTGTATGGTTTTTTATGAGTATTACCTAAATGCTTGATAATGATGTTGGCATTCACCTAAATCTAATTCACCCAAATTTTTTTCTCCCATATAAACATATACCTCATCGTTGGCAGAGGTATGAGATAAAACCTGAATAATTGTTGTTATGAATCCTATCTGAACAATTTTTGTTGTTGCACTTTTTCACTGAGTTTCATGTTTGCTGGGGCACTTTTGTGTACACATTACAGGTGGTCCCTACAATATACACAGACATTAGGGGTCGTGTTATCTATTCAAATCAGGTATTGTCTAATTAAGAAAATAAAAATCATTTCATGTTGTTGATTGGATAATGCCTAAGTTGCATCATATATGTTGTTGCAGTATTCTGTGACAGAGCATTTCAAGAGTTCTGAGTTTGGCGCAGTTCCTGGAGTTTTCTTCTTTTATGACATAAATCCAATCAAGGTAAAACTATTAAATCTGACAAGCAGATTGAGTAAAATGCTTCGAGTTTTTTCTTAAACTGCACCGTTAGTGTTATCTTGTGTTTTCTGCTTTAATCTGATGCCAACCAAGCATGGTACAGTAATCTGAGTATGTAATACTTCCTGAATATTATCACATATAAAGGATGGGGTGTATTAGGGATTTATTGCTGAATTGTGTACTCATAATTCGCATGAGTACTTAATTGTCTATGCCCCTTATTTAGTTTTCATGTCATGAACTCCTTTGCATTTTAGATATTTTGATGATTTTGTTGCACCTGTGACAATGTGTTTAGATTTTTGTACTTTTTGGTTTATAAATTCTTACGACACTTATGTCATAACCCATAAGTATAATTACAATCTTTGAAAGGTTTAGTAACCAGATTTCGACATTAATATTTCCAAAATAACTCAGACTTGAAAAACCCTTGACTTTTAAATTTACTCAAATGTTAAGACAAAGACAGGGTTGTGTATGTTGGCAAGCAAATGTCTATGGTGGTTTGTATGAGGGATTTTATCAGAGCTGTATGTCCCCTAAATTGTAGTCATTTGTGCCGGCGACTTGAAGCTTGATCTACTACTGAGAATTTAGAAATCCCAAAAAAAAAAAAAAAGAGATATTGTTCTTCTGCATGGCACAACGAAATCAACTTTGATGTTATTACAACATCTTCTCCATTAAAATTTATATGTCATAATATGATGCAAACTACTGATTCAATGGTGATTTCTGTCTAGTTTCTTCTATTGTGTAGAAGATCTGGGAAGAATTGAACAAAGGAACTCATTTGATTTAAAATAAGAGAAAAATATCTCTGCATTTATGTGGTGATCTATAAACTGTAATATTGGTATGTTTTTATGTTGCAGGTCAGTTTTAAGGAGGAACATGTTCCGTTTTTACACTTCCTGACCAATCTTTGTGCAATTATTGGAGGTAGCTTCTCTCCGTCTCTATCTGTCTCCCTTTTTCTTGTCTCCTATCTTCCCTGAGCAACAAAATAAGCGTGAATAAATTGCTCTTTTCAAAATAGCTATGTAACTATACTCCTGTGTGGAGTATAGAATGTAGATTGTAAAATTTATAGCTGATATAATTAGATAACCACATCTTAACCATACATAGAAATTAAGCTTATCTTACAAAGAATATGTATCTGATCAATTTGCCCTTTGCTCTAACATACATTGCTTGTTCGTTAATATTCTCATAATGTAACTGACTATCATCAAGACAATTGTATGGAATTCTGTGCATTTGTATCGAACTAGTATGTATTAGAGATTATATTAAAGTTCTCCTCTTGTTAGCTTAAGCTTTTGAGACAAATTAATCCTTACCACCAAATTAGTATGTATTAGAAAATATTTTTTTTTGGTAATAAATGGGGAATTATGTAAAGTTTTTGATATTTGAGTTAAAATGATTCTACCTCTGTACACAGGTATATTCACCGTTGCTGGGATAGTAGATTCATCCATATATTATGGTCAGAGAACAATCAAAAAGAAGATGGAGATTGGAAAATTTGGGTGATGTGGGCACCATTGAACGGTAATGGCCAAATTGAATCATGCTTGTGATGTACTTGGCTTGGCTGGTTGATGCAGTGGATGTTGTTCAGAATGTGATGGATGAAATGCAGATACCAAAATTTTGTAATGTGAAATGATGCCTCTTAATTTGGATTTCTGGACGTCACTAGTACATCCAACGCTCCCTTCACATTTCTCATTCGATGTAGCCAATTTTCATGTCGTATTTTTTACAGTAGGTTAACTGTACGAATTTTGGTATATGGAATGCACAAAGCTAGATATAGTGTTCTCAGATATATTTGCTGTTCAAAAACATGACTACTTCACTCAGCTTTTTCATAAGGATGCATGCTTGATATAAGAATATTTAATTTCTTAAATTTTTACTAACTTAAACATTAATTTTAACATTTATAAACATCCCTAAATTATTTAGAATATTCATTAAGTTTTGAAATTTACGCACTTGAAAATTTCTAAATTTTTATGCACCAATCAAGGACTCTCATGGGATCAAGTGTTGAATTGGAAAAAAATGAGATAAAAAATAAAATAAGATCCATTAACTCTTTGGTAACAATTAGTTAAGTGCTACTGGTTCCATCTCGGCTTTAATATGATGTCTTTTTTTTCGTAATAAAAAGTTTAAGTAGGGGTAAACACCGATATCTCATCAGGATTAGAGAATACTTCACTACCTCTTTGAAGATTTATAGAAGAATTTACATATCGCCCACCAATAAGGCTCTCACATCGGTTATTGGATTCGAACCCAGCTTTAATATAATGTCTTGAGATAGCATTATGTATGATTAGTGTTGCTAAATAATCATTGAAAATTTTTTAAAAAATAAATAACAGGCAGGCAGGCAGGCAGGCAAACAAACTTGATTAACAAGTAGAATATCATTTTCCAATGATCTAATAGCTCATATGACACCAATCTCATTTTTTTTCAAGATTGAAGATAAATTGATGTCTTGTGGTCGTCTCATACCATTTGTCATTTCTCTGGTTCTCCCCACGTGGGTCACGAAGCTCTTGTATAACAAACCAAAAAAGAGGAAGCATTATAATTGCCGAGCTAAAATACTGGGAATGTCCAATAGCATAAGACTAAGACTCCATGAGAACCTGAATTCCTCCCTCACTAACTGAAGTATTGTAAAGCTTCAACTTGATAGCCTCAAACTCAGCATTTTCCATCTCTTCTCTAGTCAACCACAGAGGTAAACAGTGATCAATCAAGTCTTTTCCACAACTCAAGGATGAACTTCCCTTCAAAATCCGGGTTCTCGCAAACCTCATAATTCTTGCTAGGTTAAAATCAGAAGGCTCCTCAGCATATATCTCAAGAATTTCCCTGATTGCACTGCACCAGATAGGTCGAGCTACCTTGAGGAAATCATGCAACCCTACTACCGGAAGGTTAACACTTCCCAATTCCGATTCGTTGCGCTCCCCTTTTCCATGAAAGTCTGAGCCCCCAAGTTTTAAAAGCCCATAGCTATCTGCCAGGTCACTGTATGCTGCAGGCCAAAATTAGGTATCACATAGTGAATGACTGAATATAAGAGAAATTTTGATGGGAAGATTTCACTTCTATTTTTGGCCCAGAAGTGATCTCATGAGAATGAATAGTAGTTAGTAACATTTAAATTTAATACTCTAAGGAAAAAACTCAGGTACAGGTTTAATGATTTTATCAAGTTGCTCAATGCCTCAATCACAACATGACAATTGGAAATTTTTTTTTTACAGATCAACATCACATGATTGGAACTTCCAGAAAAGTTATTACACATGTTATGTTATAATTGGGGAATTTAAAGAAATAGCAAAAGAACATTAATTGAATTTTATCTAAAGACTAATGATATGGAGAGGTTAACAACATCAGAGAAATCTCACAGAATTTTTAAGTAGGGAATTTTGTTATGACTGGATAGAACAGGACCAATGCATTGTCATCTCTCAAAGCACAAGTTTTATTTAAAGGCAGGAGGGGAAAGGCAAAGTAACGCAGTACAATTTAAAGAACATATAAGACTAACTTTGTTTGATAATGTACATCCACAGTACACACTAATCTTGCCTTATTAGGTAAGTATTAAACTTAAAGTATGCAGAAACATTGTCAGTGCAATGAATAATGAGTAAATTCTGCTCAATCATATACCTGCCAGTTTCCCATCGCTTCTGTATACCTCCATTCCATGAAGGCCAGCTTCTTTTAACTTCCTGACAATGGGAACGGGATTTTTTAATGCCCATGGATGAGCCAGTACAGCTATTCCACCTGTATGACAAATCATTTTTATTGCTTCCTCTGCTAAAGGCTCACTTCCCCTGAAAACACAAAATGTCATTATCAGTTATATTTTCCTTAAGTACTCAAATACAGTTAGAACTTAAAAGAGCCAGTTATGCAATATTACGTGGAGTAAGCAGGTCCACCATCAAAAAGATATCGGGAGAAGGCTTGTCTGAGATTCTCAACATATCCTGCTTCGACCATGGCACGTGCCACATGAAGTCTCCCAGGAGCAACCCCCTTCCCTGCAATCCTACAAACATGCTCCCACTTCAGAGGCAACTTGAGCTTGTTCAGTTTTAGAACTATGTTCTCTGCACGTAGAAATCGGCCATCCCTTATATCTGCTAAAAATTTGTCCAGCTCCTCAAACCTCTTAGGGCCGCAGCTGCTGTAATATGCTAAGATGTGAACTGGTTCCTCTGCTTCAGAGTCTCTGCTGCTAGTGGATGGCAATACATCAGAAGCATAGCAGAAAGAGGAAATCAAGCATCAGAAGAGAAATATCTTATAGTCCTTGGTTTCCAGTTTCTATTAATCGGTTAATAAAAAATTATATTTTTCACAATATACATGTGCCCTCCCTTTAGAGAGACTAAGCAAATTAACTTGAAGGAGACCAGTGGCAGATAAGGAATGATAATTGTAATCATATTATATAAGCATCAGAATTCAGAATATTACCTAGGAGAGATTATTGTACTGATTTCAACACCTGGAATTATCTTGATGCCATATTTACGAGCTGCTTCTTGAGCCTCAGGGATGCCAGCCATTGTGTCGTGATCTGTCAGAGCAAGAACTTTCACCTGTTATGAGCAAATAGTATTAACTAAAAATGCGACCAGTACTACAAAATTGAATACTAATCACCATCTATAGTTTTAGGTAAGGCTTTCTGAATTAAATGGAAATAAAAGTGATCATTTTAATAGATATTCTTCCAAGAAATCAATTCCTTCTCTTTTTATTTTCATTAAATACCTTGTACATGTAAGATTGTTCAACCAATAAAAAGCCCTTGGCTGTGAACTTCTGGAAATTTTGATAATACTGGGAGAGAAGTCTAATGCATTTATGTATGTATGACGAGTTAATTTTTCTTTCAACATAACATAACAATAGGTTGAACTATGACAAGGCAATATCTTAATTGGAAAGCATCTTACTCTGAATTCTATTTACAGCAGCCTTCAGAGTATGCATCAACAAGTATGTGGATATTATAAAGAATGTCAAATGAAAAAATAAAGCAAATGATCATGCAAGACTGACTTAACCCCAATATTTGTGTGGTTAGGAATGACCATTGTCACCACAGAACTAGTTTGCTTCTTTACTTGGTGGAAAACAAACATGAGAAGAAGGGAAACACAATTAGGCAGGTTAACTATAAGGATGGGACAATGGGGTTAGCAACATGTCAAAAACAACATTTTCACATGGAAAAGGAATGAAGCACAGATTATACCCTGTGGAACAGTAGATATAACACCATAACCACACTTATCAAATGCAATAAAAAGTAGCATAATTTGCATTGCTTATGCAGCTAAGTTTAACACTAAAATGTTTAACTACATAAAATATCTGATCTTAGAAAGATATGAGCATGTAAAACGTACCCCGTTGGCATGAGCTCTCTGGACCACTTTCGAAGGCGATAAGAACCCATCACTGAATTTCGAATGTGAATGCAATTCAAACACCACCTTCTCCCCACCTCTTCCCAGAGCCTTCTGCACCCCAAAATCATCCACGACCCATGAAGCAGCAGCAGGAGGAGCCTGATCCAAGAAAACCCATTCACACACAGACTTGAAAGCAAAGCTCTGCTCGCCGTTCATCTTTTTCTTACTCCCTCCCTTCTGCTTCTTCTTCTTCTTCTTATTCTTATCACCATTATTACCCATCACTAAATGAAGACCCTAAAAAATTTGTGGGATTATTATGGGTGATAGGCCATTAGGGTAGTTTTCCCCTATAGATGAGGGAGAAATATAAGAGGATGTGATAGACACAGATACCCGATACCTGATACTCGAAAATGGGCAATCTTATTGTATCAGATTCAGAGATGTCATACACTAAACTAGTGCTTCACCTCTCTGCTCTCACAGGATTCACGAATAGCCCCAAACCCTCTTTTCTGCCATATACGCCAGCTCGCTTTTGTCTCTCGCGTTAAAGGAACTTTTTTTTTTGGGCCAGACCTATCGTAATCTAATTATTTGTCCCAGATATTTAACTTTTTTGGCCAACAATTTAATTTTATTTTACTTTAGGTATTTGTTTTTAACCTAAATTCAACTCAAACTTTAAAAATGAAATTATGCTCTTTTCATATACAAAAACATACATACATAGGAGAAAATTGACTAGTAGAGGGATTTTGTAGATGATCAGCGATGAATATGGTTAATGTTTTGGTTTAAAAATTGTCATCACCTATTAAATTATCCTGGGTTAGTTACATTTCCAATTGTTGTCTTCATATGCTGTACTATGACTATTCCTTCAGTCTTCAGATACAGAAAACTTTATGACCATGCAGTAACGTACTAACTTACCCTATGAATAGGTAGAGTAATTATTTTGATCCAAACAACTCATGCCAACTTCTTAACAGAAAAATTCATTTCTTTTTTGGTATACCATATGGAGAGGACAGAAGAGTGTTCGAGTCTTTATTGGTTAATTTGTATTTTTTTTTAAAAAAAATTTATAACTTTGTATGACAATGAAAAAACCAAAGAAAGACATAGACAGTGAATTTCACTAGTATTGGAAATTTGGAGTCTCCTTTTTATTATTTCTCAAATACAAATTGTTTATCTTATTAGCTTCCACAAAATTTTTAAAGAAATTCTATTTTTAAAAAGTCAGTTGATGAAAATTAAAAATTTTCAAAAGCATGGCACTTAACCTTAATTTAGTATGCTTTAACTTTAATAGGTGATTTGTTTTTTGGAAGAATAATATAGTCAATATATAGTTACTTTCGATAAGGAACAAAATTTTGATTGACCATTTGACTATGTCAAGATTAGTCCATGTATCCAAGGAAAAAAAATAATATTTGTGAAAATGAAAAAAAAACACAAATTGAAGATTATAATTAAATGTTAATTAGTTATCACTTTATTTATAATATTTGCTTGTGTACAAATTAATGTGATGAATATTTTGGTTTTTTAATAATCATATATAACTTGTTAATATGAGCTTGCCCGCAAAATGATCTTATCTCATGGATCATTACTTTTTATTTTCATTTAATTTGTTTATAATCTTTAAGAAAGAATTTAAAATTTCAGTATTATTAAATTTTTCATGAACTTTGACCCTACTCTAATATTAATAAGGGTAAAGTATTTTGGTATCCCGAACCCAACATTTGCGCCTTCGGTCAAATATGCTTTAAAGTTTAAAGTTTAAACATTTGATTGCGGTCAAATATGTCCCCAACGTTTTAATTTTTGGACAAACTTACTCTTTTCGGTATTAAAATAATTGACAATTTTTGCTAACTTAGTGTGACAAATGGCAATAATATCTGACTTGATCCATTTTCCTATTTTATTTCAGCTTCCTAGTCATCGCATTCATCTCCACAATATACTTGCTGCCTTGCTGGGGCATCATGTCCTTGTGCGCTAGAATTTTTAGGTCTAGTGTGGTTACACCCAAATTCCACTTTTATATTTCTGCATTAGATCATTCCTATAATTGTTGATTTGTTGTTAACCAAGTTGGTTTATGATGTACATTGTGGTTTTTTGACTGCGTGTATTGAACTATAATATATTCCAGATATGGACCCTAAAATCTGGGGTTAAAGGCACAAAATATGTAAAAAAGCTTAATAGGGTATTAAATTTTGAGATTGAAAGATGAAGGGGTTAGGTTCAAACGTACAGTTTTGTTGATTGAGGACATTAAGGCTGAAATAAAATATGATGTAGAAAAAATGAATCCAGTCACATATTATTCTTATGTGCCAAGTCAAATAAACAAAAATCGTTAATTATTTTAACGGTGTTAGTAAAAATGATAAATTTGATTGAAAATTGAAACGTTAAAGGTATATTTAACCATAATCAAACGTTTAAAGCATATTTGACCGAAAGCGCAAACATTGAGAGTATCAAAATTACTTTACCCTATTAATAATAATGAGAGAAAGACTCTTGTCTAATTAATTAAATTATTTTGGACCTCAATTTGGTTAGGAGAAAAATTAAAGCACCCTGCCCTAGTCCACCTACATTGATTAGTCCCTTCATGACATTTATTTATTATTACGCTTAATATTTCAAACCTACTTAGACACTAATCCTTCTTTTTTTTTTGTATAGCTTCGTGCGATACGAATTTGAATTTCTTTTCTGCACAACAAAAAATAATTAATATGATATTATCATCTGAAATAATGAAAAATGAATATATGCACATACATAATAGTGCAATACAGAGATAAAAGTATAATATTAATAAGAAAGACATAACCTAAATAGAGGAGTACTCCTGGTATCCACCGTCGAGTACAATGACTAATCCCCTCGCTGAATTGTAGGCACCTCGAAGGGTGGGACAGCTGACCCAAGAATTTAAAGTTGCTCCATACTCAAGGTATGAATCAAACCCCTAATACTTGGTTAATTAAGGATGGATTAGTCCCTTGTACTCCTCTAATACTGAATATCCTCTCTCACGACAATATTATATATATATAAACTCAATAATTAAATTACTTTCATTAATTATATACCTTGACCACTTCATACAAGATACTTTTCCATATATCCTTGCATGTATATATATATATATATATATATATATAGATGAGATTGGTATCGAAAATTAAAAAGCCATAGAATTAAGTGGTATAAGAATTATTAATCCCACAGGTATAGCTAGCTAACTAGGAAGTAATAATTCCATGGAAGGTTGTAATATTAATTTGTATATAAGCAAAAGAATGGTGATGGTGTTCCTCTTATTGGTTGCTGCAGGAAATACATCTAATAGATCACTAGTAGTGGAGGCAGAAGAAGAAGAAGGGACGCGTGTAGGGTTTTATTCAAAGACTTGTCCTCACGCTGAGTCCATAGTTAGGTCTAGTGTTCAACACCATTACTCCTCTAATCCTTCTGTGGCCGCTGGCTTGCTTAGGATGCACTTTCATGATTGCTTCGTCAGAGGTTGTGACGCTTCTATTCTTATCTCTGGTCCTAACACTGAGCAAGCATCTCCTGCCAATGCTGCTTTGAATGGCTTCCACGTCATCCATGATGCAAAGAAGCATCTCGAGGATGCTTGTCCTGGGATTGTCTCTTGTGCTGATATCCTCGCTCTTGCTGCTCGCGATTCTGTTGTTTTGGTATATATATATATATTTTTTATTTGTTTATTAATTTTGAAATTAATTAATTAATTAATGGATTTATATGATATATTATAGAGTGGTGGAGAAAGTTGGAAAGTGCGTACTGGACGGAGAGATGGACGCGTGTCAAACGAATGGGAGGCTGCTCACCATTTGCCTAGCCCTATGGATCCCCTTCATGTTCTGAAGCACAAGTTTGAGCTCAAGGGTCTCAATGTTAAACACCTTGTTACCCTTACTGGTACGTTTATATAGATTGAAATCTAGTTTCATTTAATTTTTATCAATTCTTTGTCAATTTCATCTCATGCATCATCTAATTAAGGAAGGTACGTACACAAATAAATTTTTAATTTGAGGTCAACATACATACGTACAGTTTGTTAGATGCATGTACACTTTAATTTTTAATTTTTGAAAGAAGATAATTAAAAAGCAAAAAAAAAAATTATTATTAAATCTTTCTTTTTAAATCGCCACACTCAACTCAATCTCACTTTCTGTATGTTGGACTAATTAACATTTCCGACATGAGTTAACTCTGGCCAATGCATATATGGTAATAGGAACTGATTAGTTGGGTGGAACTTAATTGTGATTTGGACTACTTGCCCACCATTCTAATTCACGGATAAAAGTTCAATGGTACCGTATTACTAAACTTCAGTATATCCCTTTAATCATGTAGTGCTATTTGTTAATATTAATAAAAACTCACAATAATTAGGGCCCACCTTGAATGGTTTATGGACCAACTGATTGGAAGGATGTACTGAAATTCAGTACTACCGTACCACTAAACATATGAAATTATAAGGCTAGTTTAATTTAATTTCTCATTTGAATACTGGACATATCATGTGGTATCAAATTCTCATAAATTTAATCAAGGGGCTGATTAAGTGGAGTAGAGCAGTTTTAAATTAACTATAGGGTCAGTTATCTCACCCATAATTAAGAAGTAAAAAAATCTCGTAAATTAAACTCTATTTAATTTGATTAATTATAGGTGCACACAGCATTGGAAGTGCAGCATGCAAATCACTGGGTAAGAGACTAGTGGAAGCAAATGTGTCAGACTCAGAGTCGGAGAATTTCATAAACCCTAGATTTCTGCCAAAACTGGAAAAGCTGTGCCCACGAAACGACGACGTTGGTGAGAGACGAATTGCACTAGACACATGCAGCCAATTGGAGTTCGATACTTCATACTTCTTTAACATAAAAAATGGAGGAGGCATCCTCCCTTCGGATCAGGCCTTGTGGAGCCATGGTTCCACAAGGAAGTTGGTTCGCAGATACTTGTCATCCTCAGATAAAGTCTTCTATGTTCAGTTTGGAAAGTCTATGGTGAAGATGAGCAATATTGGTGTCAAGACTGGTTCTCATGGCGAAATTCGCACCAAATGTCATGCTGTTAATTAATTATTATTAATTCATATTTACTCAACTCTCTAAACCATACGTGTGTTAGTTTCTGCAATAATTCAGATAATATTATATGTGTAGGTAGGTAGCGAGTGTGAGGAGTCAATATATATATAGTAAGGATCATATATAGTACCATTATATATCTGGGAGTTTTTACAAGTAAGATATATGCATGTCTCAACTATTTGATCTGTTGAAAATATATAATTTAGTGTTACGTTTCAAAGTTTTAAATTATTATTTTGGTTTTATAAATTTCATATATACATGCTTGCGTGAGATTTAAGTGTAATATAGAAATTATATTTATATAAAGGAGGGAGATCTCAAGGGAGATCAGAGTATTCATCTCATGCGAGAGATGTGATGAATTATTATTAATATCGTTGAAATTAAATTAAACAATTGACAATAAAATAGCATTCAAATCTCACATGAGGTAATATATTTTAAACATCGTGTAAATATCATATGATTAATTTAAAATAATATTTTAATTTTAATCATTTATTTTAATTTAAATAGTTAATTAAAAGGTATTTTTTACATTTCTCACATGAGATAAGTATTCTCATAACCTAAGTTAAGGAATTAATTTGGAAGTAGATATATAATAACTCATACCTATATATCAATTAGTTTGTTAAAGTGGTAGGTACTCTATTTCTCTTAAGCAAGATCTCAAATTCGAGTATTGTGTATGAAAAAATTTTTGTTGGGAGAGCTTTACTCCTATTATGAGGACCTCAGTTAGCTCGAATAGAATTGTCGCCAATCGAAAGATACCTATAAAAAAAATTATACAATTGCTTACTAAAAAACCGATATGTAAAAGCTAAGCTATTTTTGTTATATAAATGAAATCCCTTTTTAAATAAGTTTGACACACATATATATTGCAAATTGAAGATTATTATTTAGGGTAACACACAAGTCACATAAATATCTTTAACTTGTCAAAAAGCATGCAAATTGAGATTTGTTTTGATCGGATAGTCCAAATTAAGATTCATTGTGATTTCCGCGTCGTTATAATATGATAGTCATTATATTGACTATATATGACACAATGTATATATCTCCACACTGACCTAAATTTTAGGCCAACTCAATTTTGTAGTCATGCGAATATTGAAGATTGTAACTAAAATGTAAATTTAATTATTAAATTTTGTTGTTAATTTCGTGTTTTGTAATTATTAGATTCATATATATATCTACTTAAGGTTAAAATTCCAGTATATATCGAGTAGCTGTTAATATGTCTCCAGAGCATCTTTGGTTTTCTGAGTCTTCTTGATGTAACAATCATAAATTTGTAGTCCTCTAAATCTTTTTCAAACTAGTCCACATGTCTGGAGACGCGTAGTAAATGTTGCTTTCACAGAATAAATGAACTGTATATATACAATTAATAACATCTATAAATTAAACATTCTTTTTCATCATTACGGTTGGAGTACTGTTTTCAAACTTTAATTTGTTTGACTTAATAACTATGTATATATATATATATATATATATATATATATATAT
Source organism: Senna tora (assembly GCA_014851425.1). Lineage (NCBI taxonomy): Eukaryota > Viridiplantae > Streptophyta > Magnoliopsida > Fabales > Fabaceae > Senna > Senna tora. The sequence goes on along the minus strand of CM026272.1, from coordinate 31,078,955 downwards.
ATATATATATATATATATATATGCATGGTTCCGAGCAATTTTAATTAAGATTAAAGTGAATTCTTCCGTATCTATCAATGATGGACTAATTCTTTTGGCAATTTTACTTTAAACTCATAGTATAAAATTTTAAACTTTAAAATTCTCCTTCTTAAAAAAATATTCTCTTAACATTTTATTTTTGTCTTTTTGTTAATAAGAATCTGTCTAGACCATCCGTCTCAGACCCAGACAGATTTGGACTGTCTTTTTTTTTTATTATTATTTAATGCAATCCGTCTACTATATATATATATATGATACATATGTATCATACATATGTATCATACATGTGTATGATACATATGTATCATATATATATATATGTTTTTTTTCTTATATATATATATATTATATTTATAAATTTTAATAATAAAATATAGAATTATTTTAATACTTAAATATGTAATAAAAAATTAATAATATACTTAATTATATATATATTTTAACATGTTAAATTATGATAAAGATATGTTAGAGTCGAAAAAATTAATCACTACTCACTTAAGTTAGGAGAGTTTATGCTTATTTATAAATGAGCCAAAAATATTTCAACTCACTTAACTTGCGAGTTAGGTGAGTCAACTCGTAAGTTAAGTGGGTTAAACGAGACAACCTAATATGTGAGTTAAACAAACTAACCTAACTCACTTATTTGGACAGTTTATGTTGGATATTTTTGCATATAATTGCTCTTTTTTTCATATAATTGCTCTTAAGTACTCATGAACAATTTTTTCAACGTGGAAGGCAATATTTAATTTGACACACAGAAAAATAAGCAAGCATAGGGAGAATCATTTTAGCAGAGAAAAAGTTGTGGGTATAGAGTCATATCTGTATAGAAGTTATAAATTGGCAACTCATAGGATTAGGTTGGTTTGTTTAACTCATATATTAGGTTGTCTCGTTTAACCCACTTAACCTACGAGTTGACTCATCTAACTCGCAAGTTAAATAAGCTGAAATACTTTTAGCTCATTTATAAATAAGCCTAAATTCTCCTAACTTAAGTTAAGTGAACAGTAATTAAATTTTTCGCTCTAATCAATTTTTATCATAATTTAATATATTAAAATATATATATAATTAAGTATATTATTAATTTTTTATTATATATTTAAGTATAAATAAAATAATTATATATGATATTATTAAAATTTATAAATATATAAATATATATATATATATATATATATATATATATATTTAATGCAATCCGTCTGCTTGCTTGGCAAATGAATTGCATTAAATAATATATAAAATAAAAAAGACATTTCAAATTCGTCTGGGCCTAAGACGGATTTGGCCCAGACGAATTCTTATTAACAAAAAGATAAAAATAGGATGTTAAGAAAATACTTTTTTAAAAAAAGAAATTTTGGGGTTTAAAATTTTATACTATGGATTTAAGGTAAAATTGCCAATTCTTTTGCATTTAAATTAATTAACAACCTCTAACAATTAATAAGATGCATGTATAAATATATAATTACGTGCTCCTCATAGTAATGTTTTGTAGATAGAGCGGAAGACTATTTCAAGTCTTTTTATTTTTTATTTTCAATACATGTATTTGTATTTTGTTATACTTGAGATACTTGTGTTCCAAGTATTATTGTAAACACTAAATATTGATACTTTGAGGAAAATTCTAACATTAGTTCCTCATGTTGTAAAATTAAAATATAATTCTTTTCATGTCTTCCTAAATTAACAAGTCAAGTCCTTTCTATATGTCACTTTCCATACTTTAATTTCTTACCGAGTAATATTGGTGACCACAGAAAGTAGGATAAGCTAACAATTCAGATCATCATCTTCAAAAAACGCGTTGCAGAAACTAAGGACAAGAAACACCTTAATTAACCTATCAGGAACAATTGATTATAGTAAATAATTATTTTATATCTAAACGTACTTTTTATATAAAATTTGAGGTGCAAACTATATATATGGATGCTAATCATATGAGTTTATGCCTAAGACTCAAAGAAATTGGATGTCTAATTCTAATCAAGACTCAATAATTAAGCATGAAGGTTTAATATAAGAAAGAATCACATGCCTCCAAAATCTTCCACAAGTCATAAGTTGTTCACTATAATTAACTAGCCGTTCGTGATTGTGAGAATCTTGCAGTAATATTGAATTGTTTTCAAAAATCGTGGGATTGTGTGTTTATCATTAAGTTAGGCTAAAAGTTATAATTGTTTGTCAGATATAATTTTTTCTATTTAATTTGGTCTAGTTCAAGTGTCACGCGGTTCCACTATGACTTGATCTGAGGGTCCACCATACAACAATTATTGATACACTTTGGTCAACAATCTCTCCCTAGCTCAGTAATTGCTCTGTTGAGAATCGAACCCGTGATTTTGGCTCTAATACCAATCGAGTGCTTGCCACTAAGCCAAAAGTTATAGCTGTTAATCAGGACACAACTCATCCCAATTACTGCTGCGTCCCGTACAACAAATTAAAAACCTCAATAACTATAATATTAAAACCCCTATATATACCTGCACCTCACATTCCTATATATAAGAATCACACCCCTCATTGAAACCAAAATTACTCAAAGATCTATACATTATTAATTCCTATAATATTATAACTTGCAATAATTCAACAATATTAATGGGTGGTAGTTGCTACAACAAAAACTTGTTTGTGGCGTTTATTATCTTGCTTGCTTTGGGTGTAACAAACAGAGTAATAATAGTGGTGGAAGCAGGGGAATTAGGCACGCGTGTAGGGTTCTACTCAAACACTTGCCCTCCTGCTGAATCCATTGTTAGGTCTACCGTGGAAGCTCACTTTAGGTCTAAACCTTCTGTGGCGGCTGGCTTGCTTAGGTTGCACTTCCATGACTGCTTCGTGAGAGGCTGTGATGCTTCCATTCTTATCTCTGGCCCTAACACTGAGCAAGCCTCTCCTTCTAATGCTAATTTGAATGGGCTTGAGGTCATTGATGATGCCAAGAAGTTTCTAGAGGCTGCTTGTCCTGGTGTTGTGTCCTGCGCTGATATTCTTGCTCTTGCTGCTCGTGATTCTGTGGTTTTGGTACGTTTATATATATCTATATTGGTATGGGGAAGAAATTGAATTTTGTTTTAATTTGGGTTGTATATATATATGCAGAGTGGTGGAGTGAGTTGGAATGTGGCCACCGGACGCAGAGATGGGCGAGTGTCAAAAAAGTGGGAGCCTGCCCTGAATTTGGCTGCCCATAATGACTCCATTGCTGCCCAGAAACGAAAGTTTGCTAGAAAGGGTCTCACCACCAAAGACCTTGTCACCCTTGTAGGTATGTATTAATGGTTGGTTTGATAAGTGGATTTATTTTGAAAAAATGACAATGAAAAAGGGAATGAGGTGATTATGTTTAGTCGAATGTAAGATTTAAATGAAAAAGAACGAGAGAGTTGAATAAGATTACAATTTTATCCTTCATAAATAATTTATAAAAGTAAAAATAGTCAAGAGTGGGAACAAAATTGTCAAAAAAAATTTCAATTTGATCCCTGATGTATTTATGTTTTTTTTTTTTCCATAATCAAGTATTTATGTTTTCAATTTGGTTCGGCTTTTGAACATAAATATATCAAATAAAAAATATATACAAAAATTCAGCCACCTTTAAAAACTATTTACAGATATATACCACTTTTATTGTGCACATTGAAAAATGCCCTCACCGAAGACATTTTTCGTAATTTTTAACAAGAAAAACGCCTTCAGTGAGGGCGTTTATAGGGTCAAATGGTCAACCCTATAAACACTCTCAGTGAGGACATTTTTTACAATTTTATCACACTTATCTTTTACAATTTCAATTTGGTCTCACAAATGTTCATTTCCTTAATTTGGTCCCTCGTGTATTTATGTTTTCAATTTGATTCCTTTAGGTGGTAATCACGGATTCACAGTTAGACAGAGGGATCAAATTGAAAACGGTTTGTTTTGTGAAGTACTAAAATATAGTCATTTAAATTTTTCAACCAAATTTAAGTCCACATTAAATTGAGAGTTGAGCTCTAATACAGGTGCGCATACGATTGGTACTGCTAGTTGCAAATTGTTGAGTTATAGTGTTGGAGGAGCAAATGGATCAGGCGGTCCTTACGTTAACCCTAAAGTTGTTCCCAAATTGCGCAAACTTTGCCCACAAAACGACCCCAACAGACGAGTTGCCTTAGACATAGACAGCGAGTTCAAGTTCGATATTTCTTACTTCGCTAATCTCAAGAATGGTGAGGCCATTCTTCGTTCCGAACTCGCACTCTGGACCGACGCTTCCACCAGAATCTTTGTTCAGAAATACTTGGCCCCCAATGTCTTTAACCTTCAATTTGGAAAATCTATGCTCAAGATGGCCAACATTGGTGTTAAGACCGGTCTTCGAGGTGAAATTCGTACTAAATGTAATGCTGTTAATTGATTCATCTACCAAAATACATTGAATGTAAAAGTGATGGGGTTTTTAGATAACTTACATAACACTTATTAATAAGATTTTCACATGGAACATGATTTCTGTATCACTTATTGACATGGAAACTTCATTTACAGTGAGTTAGGTGAGTGAAACACAAATAGTACATTAATTCAATTCAGCTAGCATGGGCCATGGGCTTCAATAACAGAGGGCAGTATGATTTTGGTGGCAATTGGCTTGAAATTCAATAATTTAAGAAGCCAAATAGGGAGGATGAGCTTTTGCTTATATCTAACCCTTCTCCTACTCATCCACCAAATTGATTGAGATGCATGCAAAAATTTGATGATTATATTTTTCAACTACCAAATGCACATCAAGTACACTGAGCACTGTTAGTTAACTCTATTTGTTTAAGTTATTGCTCCGATTCAAATTGGCCCGAACCGTGTTTGGCTGTTTGCGCAATGCCTACTAAGTAGGGGTGTACTAAGTAGGGGTGTTAAAGACCGAACAAAACTGACGTAATTGAACCAAATTAAATCGAACAAAATCGATCAATCTAAAAATTTAATTTTAAAACTAAGTTGATTATATATTGTACTTAAATGAAATATTACTATATTTTTTTATTATTTATATTGAATAAAATTATATTTTTTATTAATAAACTTAAATATATAAATTTGATAATATAAAAATCTTAAATCACAAAATCAAACGGCTTAAAATTACTTATTTATAATATAATTTAATTTAACTCTATAAACTTAACTAGAATTTTAGAAAACCTGTCCAACCCCCAAACCCCCACAGATGAACTACTACTAAGACCTTCATCAATGTTGGAATTTCCGCCGTCACTCAAAAAGCCATTGGTGATTTCAGACTTTACCTGCCTCGTTATTCTCGCCCATGACGTCAGATGACTGCACCAATTAACAATCACGGCATTCAACACTCACTCTCACTTCCCACATAACATTAGCACTTTCCTTCTAATTCCAGAAGCCGAGCTTTTGTGAAGCTCGACAATGGCTGCTTCCACTTTGTCTAACACGTTGCTGTCTCCTTCCTCTCTCACTTCTCACTCTTCCCATTCACACACATCCAAATCCTCAATTCTCAGATTTCCTGTCTCAAGATCTCAGCTTGTGGCTACCCAATTGAGGAAAACTAGGGGCACAACTCAATTTACAACGTTTTGTTCCTCGGATGCTGCTGATGGTCCAAAAGAAAATACTCCCATCGAATTAAGTATGCATTTTATGCTTTGGAATTTCATACTCACCGACTCTACTTCACTTTTTTTTTTTTCTTTTTTTTTGAGTTTTGACAAACTTGATTTCTGGGTTTCTTTATTTTTGTTTCAGGGTATCCAGCATTTCCAACTGTTATGGATATCAATCATATTCGTGATATTTTGCCCCACAGGTAGGTGAAAACTTTTTAGAAGGTTTTTAGTGAGTTCGGTTTCTAAATTGTCTTTTAACTGAGCCATCCTTAACTTGGATTTTGTTTTTCTTTGTTTTCTGGGGTTGTGGTATAGGTTTCCATTTCTTCTAGTGGATAGGGTGATTGAATACAATCCTGGAGTTTCTGCAGTTGCCATTAAAAATGTTACAATAAACGACAACTTCTTTCCTGGGCATTTTCCAGAAAGGCCAATCATGCCCGGTGTTCTCATGGTTGAGGTACAGATATTATGATGCTTCCTAGTTCTATATCATTTTAGTTGCCCGTAAACATCTGATTATATTAGTGTAAACTTTCTATGCTTTATGGTCTATGGTAAGTGGTAACCTGTATTTAACCTTGTTCAAATTTCAGTTTATTACAATCTACAAGGTACTTCTACTTAGTTGTATCCTTGTTATAAAGAAGGTGATGTCTTACCCCACTTTGGGTATTATTTACAAATCTGTGAAGCTGTTAGTTCATTATGGGTTTTGAGTTCTAGTAGGGGTTTTGAAGAGAGGAGGGAGGAGGAGGGGTGGGAGGGGGGGACTTGACAATATTCCTGAGTCCTGACTGTTGATAAGTATGAGATTCATTAAAAAATGTTCCTGACCAACTATTGTAGCGCTTAAATGAGAAATTGAAACCTTTGTAGAAACTGAACTTAGAAGCAATGCTGCAAAAGATCTGAAACACACAGTAGATAGTGATATCAATTTGAGAAAATATTGAGATATTTAAGATTTGAGATCTAAGCCTCTAATTATATATCATAATTTGAATGAAGGAAAATTCACTAGTAAACTTTGAATGTCATTTTTCTCAACCTTTGCCACTCTAAAGTTAAATGTTGGGCATGGTGATGGTGATGGGGGTTGATAAAATGTGACTGACTCCATTTTGATGGATATGATATGTGTAGCTGACTTTCTTTCTTTTCAAGCTTCCTTCTCTCAATTTAGGCATCTGTGCTTCAAAGGCATGCAATACAGTGTGAACGCATTTTTATTGGACATGCCGTATGACTGAAAGTCTGAAACAGAGCTTATTTTCTTTTTTGTGGCCACACATAGCTTTTTCTTTGAATCCAACTTAGAACAATTTTAACTTATAGCACTGTGAATGATAGAATATTAGCCAAAGATCAATTAATGGTCTCTGAAGCTATTGTTACAGCTTCATCTTGATTGGACTAGAGTACCACAGCCTTTGATTTCTCCGTAGATGTTGAAGCCCATTTATCTTAAATGTATTTATTGTTTAACTTAAATATTTTCGAAAGAGCTTAGGTCAACCTGATTCTTTTGCAAAACACTTCCCTATTGGCCCATGTGTCGGATTTTATAAGAGTAAGATAATGGGCTTTGTATTAAAGCAGTCTAATATCTGGAGTCTGGACAATGAGAAAGTGAAGAAGTTAATGTAATCTTATAGCATTTATTCTGTAACTGCTTTTGAAGTGGCGAGGAATCTAACAGCTCTTCTGATGCAGGCAATGGCACAAGTTGGCGGCTTGGTGATGTTGCAACCTGAAGTGGGAGGTTCTCGTGAGAATTTCTTCTTTGCTGGAATAGACAAAGTGCGTTTTAGGAAACCAGTGATTGCAGGAGACACATTAGTTATGAGGATGACACTTGTTAAGCTGCAAAAACGTTTTGGAATTGCAAAGATGGAAGGGAAGGCTTATGTCGGAGGTGAAGTTGTGTGTGAGGGTGAGTTTTTGATGGCTACAGGGTCAAGGAGCGAATGATTAGAGACAACCCCAAATAAAAAATAAAAATGGGTTGATTTTATTGCTCTTCTTTTTTAAATGAACGCCTCTGCTTATGAATGCAACACAAATGTGGGGAATTTTGCTTCGGTGCAAAATAATGTTTCATCTTTTGTGTCAAAACTATCTGAATATTTTGTGCTTCTTGGCTTTGGCTGTCTAGTGTTCAATATCTTTTACATAATCCGTGGACAAAAATGGTGAGTTTGATAGGGATTTTATCTCTGTTCTATTTTAAGCATTTTCCTGTATTTTCTGGTTTTAGGATATCTTATCCTACAACAAGACGAACCTCCTTCCCTTCTAATAAATTTCTTCTTTTATCTGGAAAAGAAAAATGATGCAGCTGATGGAGGAATTTGGATGGCTTTTGACTTTATGATATTTACTTATTTAGAAATGAGATTATATTTTAGGGAGACTTTCAAATAGTCTTGGTCTTCAAAACATCAATAATAGATCAAACTAATCATAGATGGACATTTTTAGGTATGTATGTGATACTTTCTTTTGAAAACGCACCAAATCTTTTTATGTAATTTTTATAATTGACTTAGTTTATTTTTTTGGATAAATTGAGTCTACTTGAATTTTTCTATATTGTGTTGATCCTGTTGCATGTAACAAAAAGACCAGTGGTTTGGATGAAACTGGTTTCATACAAACACAGGCAAGAGGCAACCATGCATTTTTGCATCTCCTCCTCATCCCTCTTACTACACCTGGCCTAGGAATGAGAGTTAGAAAGACGTGTTTAAAGTATAGCTATATTATAATACATTCACAAGCATGCATCCAACTCCAAGATTAAATCATAGAAATTGAATTTCTCATGGGGGAACTACTCAGTGGCTCTACAGGACAAAGATTCATGTGCAACTGTCTGGTCTCTCAAATTCAATTATATCTACACAGAATGTTTTGTTTACAAGCCAAGAGCACCAAGGGGTGTCTTCCCTTGTCCAGCTTCAAAGTAGAAGATCAGCATAGCCAACATAGCAATCCTAGCATGCTTGATCTCAGCAAGTTTCAGTCTCTCCAGCTTGTCTCTGTCAGGAATGTAAACCCCATCCTTGATTGTGCCGGCCAAGCCCAATGGGTCGAAGAATTTGCCGCCCGGGTAGCCCTGGTCACCGGTGGCATTGGAGAAGTTCTCGGCGGTTCTTGACCAAGGTGTGGCCCACTCCACAGATTGTGAATCAGGGTTGAAGAAGTCCACCCACCTCTTGCTCTCCACCCACCCCATGAGGAGCAACTGGGTGCCCAAAAGAGAACCGAAGGAGAAAGGAGCAATGGCGGAAGGCTCAGCTCCGGCCTCAAACCATGGAATTCCACTCCAAGCTTGACCAACAAAGATGCCTACAACTGCAGTCATTGCCCACCGCCCATGGATGAGCTCTGCTTCTCTGTACCATTTGAGGAATGCTGGGTCCTTGCCTAGGCCAAGTGGGTCAAAGCCATAGTCACCAGGTAGTCTGCAATTGCAATATTCAACAGACAATTCATCAAGACTAAGACAGGAAATTTTCCAAGGTAGAACTAGTTTGTATAGTAGACAAAGACAACTTTTGAAAGGATATATAAACATGATGTTAGGCATAAGTAACCATAGTATATCTTTTGTTAGTGATTCTACAAACCAGGATAAATCAAGTCTATGAAATACTTGCAGATCTAATCTGAGCATGATAGAAAGTAGATTTTCTTGACAAGTATGTAAAACATATTAATGTATATTGATTGATTTGATGTCCTTATCAATGTGTAGAAGAGAATAACAGAGTAGAGGGGGGTGGGACTTCAGAACGGATCTGTGAAGTGCAATTTTCATGAAGTGCTGAAGGGTTAATGTGTGGTTAATATACAAAAACAGCAGAATTTGCATTTTAAAGGATCTAAAGTCGTGTTGCTTACGAGCCATCGAGCCATTCGGGGTCGATCAAATTGCCTCCACCTCTAACACCAGGGACCCAAGACTTCTTAGGAGCAGCAGCAGCAGCTACAATGAACTTCTTGGGAGTAGCAGCAGAAGCAGAAGCAGCACCTACTTTAGCACCCAAAAGGGATTGTGTCCTCTTTCCCCCACACAAGAAGGAAGATGTCAACCCATTCAACACAGCACCAGATGTTGCAGCACCAGCCATCTCCCCTATTTACTAATTTTCTTTCTCTGAAACTTTCTAGAGGAAAAAAAATTGGATATGCTGCTTGCTTGTTTGTGCTTGATTTGTTTGTAGAAAGGCACACTAGGGAGTGAGTTTTATGTGTGGATGTGAGGAGAGAGAGAAAATCTAAAGGTGTTTTGTTAGAGGACCAGATAGGACGAGAAAATCTGTAGAAGAAATCTGGGAAGCTATCGTGGATAGATTTTGGACCAATGAGAACTGGTTAGAGGCATCCTCATCCTATGTCTCTCCCAACCACGTGGACCTGCTGTTACTATCTTTCTCAAGATTAAATACTGCATTTATACATTACATCCCATCCCATCACAGCTAATTTACCAAAACAAAGAGAATCCATTATATATATGGCTCCCGATATTCTGATATTTACGCAATTTGTTCATTTAGAAAATGTAATTTTTGCATCATTTACAAAAATAATTAAGATTTATCTTATATGTGCCTTTAAATTAAATGTTAGGGTTTTTGTTGATTAGCCAATAAAAAATTTACCAACATGAAATATGTGTAAACTCAATTTAAAACTAATTTTAAATGTTTAAAAATTCTATTAATCAATAAGATAAAAGCATATATTAGATGGATCCAAATAAGTATAATACAATGAAATCTTGGTTAAAGTATTATTTTGGTCCTCAATGTTTACATGAAGTTTAATGTTAGTCCTCATTATCATCCCATCTGGGATGATAATGATGATGATGAAGGAGAGAAGATGATGATGTGGCAATGTGGGGCGACGTGGCAGTGATGTGTCATGCCACACCATTAAAATATGACACGTAGGAGAGAGGGTGTGCCATATAAGCATGCCACATCATCATTTAACGGCAAAAAGTTAATGGTGTTATGCTCGAGGACCAAAATCGCACAAAGAAAAAACTTTGAGGACCAACATTAAACTTTTGAAATATTGAGGACTAACATTAAACTTCATGTAAACATTGAGGACCAAAATAATACTTTAGCCTAAAATCTTTAAAAATGAATAGATCCCTCTCCTATAAAATGAAGTGTTTGCTAAGCATGTGTAAGCAAAACCAATGACGGTAGTACAAGATTGAGGGCTGAGTCTTGATTTATTTGATAATTGTTTACAAAACTAAGCTTCTAATTCACTAATTGATTCTTAGTTCTACCTCCTTATTTTATCGATTTTTATCAGGATCATTTTATTAAGGACAATTTTATTCGAGATATTGTATTATCATCAGATACTTCTTTCAACAAGAATTTAAACTTTAATTTGTCATGTTGTGAAAAATTAATTATTTCTACTTGATCTAATCTATTGATTTAGTTCTACCTTTCTGGCTCAAAAGAAATCTGTATACATTAATTACTAAGAGTATAAATGATAAAGTAGTATGAGCAAATTAAGGAGAATTAGTACATCTTCCCAACATACAATATGCATTTGTGGCGTAATTAAATTCCTTATGGCGTTTGACAAACAGGAACTCATGAGAAAACACTCCAAATATGTCAACAAACAAAACCTATTTCATTTCCATTTAAGAAGCAATAGGAATCTATTCTGATTTCTGATATGAAATTAATATATAAAGCAAACATATTTATGCCCTTTGAATTTTCAAACGTTTGATTTGTGGTAGTTAACAAGTTCACCTTGTTGTAATGGAACTGATTCTTGTTGGACAATTAAGGGAAGTTGTAAATTTGTGTTATGTGTGTTACTCTGAGGATATCCAAAACAGCAGAACTGTTGGCCATTCGAAGATCATCATCTGTGTACAACATGTTTATTTTATTGTCTGGAGGGCAAGGATTTTAAAATTTGGAAATAGCCTCTCTAATCTCTACTTAGAAAGTTACGTATATTTCATCCTCCGATCACACACCCCTTTTTCTATTATTGAAAAGTGGGTGTATATATAATTTTTACATGTAACCTTATTCATTAGAATGAGTCTATCTGATCACTAATCTCTTGAATATTGTGGGGCTCAATATTAGGGATGATCCTTCCAACGGATGACGCTCCATTACTACCCATCTAGGGATAAAACCAAAGAGACGATAGTTAATGGAACACAAATCCCTTGTCATATGTGCCACACCACGTTGGTTATAAGAGTTTATTTATAACAAGTCCTCTTAGTACTTGTTAAAGTTTTTTTTATTAGTGCAGAGATAATTTATTATTTTGAAATTTGTAAAAAGTTAACAAAAATAATTTTTTAAACTCTCTCATTGATTGAAATGAATTCTTAACCTCAAGTTAGAGCACTATTGATTAACAAAACCGTTATTATAAATATCAATCTTTCTAATAAAGTAATAAGGCATAGTTTTTCATTGCATTTATGCAGTCTTTTTAGTGTTAAAGAATAGGAATAAAAAGAAGTTATTTTAATATTATGAGCGCCAATACATATTATGTATGGAATCTACACTTATCGACATCTACTCAAGAAAGTTATCTCACATACAAACTCTAACTAGCGTTAGAAGAGGATTTGAAGGTTCTACAAAACACTAATTTTTATTTTCTTAAATGAATTTTTTAACTTGTGTCTACCAAGTGGGCATTTTGGTATGCTATAGGAAGTGAGTAAGGAAACAAAATTTTATTATGTTTTATGTTATTATGGAGAGGAAAGAAGAAAGATGAATCTCTTTAAATAAGGAAGGAAGGTTGTCACTTGCCACGTAAAGAGAGGGAAGTGATTGTGAAATACCTTAGTTGTTTGGTGTTTTTTTTACATGATAAGAATTCAACTCATAAAGAAAATGATTTGAAACTTCTGAAAGGGAGCCATTTCACTAATTTTTTTTTCTTTTGGGCCTGCATTTCACTAATCTAAAGGAAAACAAATAATTGCATTTTTTACAATCTTTATTAATATTTTTAAAAAATATATAACGAGTAAAGGAATAATTTTAAAATGCTCAATCATATACTATTAAATTATTAAAAAAAAACATTCACGCGTCATATCATTATTAAAAAAATATTGAAGAAATATATTTTTAAGGTGTCTTTATGCTAAGAATTTTTAATTGAAATTTATCATTATTAACGAATGATTAATGAGATTGGGTCTATTATTGACAACTAGGAAAGCAATTCCACAATCTTGGCCAAGGGGAACATACTAATACAATTAGACTTTGTGGCACATAATAATTGAAATGCAGATGTAGAAAATGATATAAACCTATATAGACTGATTGAAAAATGATGGGCAATATATTGAATGGACATATTAATGCTCAAATAAATTATCTGAAAATTATAGCATATTAATTAAGTTTGACGAGGTCTCAATTAAATAGATTCGAGTTGACCGATTTTGCTTAGAAGAATTTTGAGTGTCAAATTCAGACCATCGATTTTAACTTACCATTACTTGTATTGTGTCTTAAGTTCCATTTTATATGAATTGGATTCGATGTAATTTATTTTTTTGTAATTATTGTATTATTTCTTTTAAATATACATTTTTATTGACTTTTAATATTTAGATTAAGTAATTTTTAAGTTAAAGTTTGTGCAAAGTAAAAGATTAAATGAGATCATTGTTCTTAATCATTAATAGTTTAATACATTATATTATAATGTATTTTAAAATAAAAATAGTTAAGCTAATATTTAATTACATTAACAAATAATTAATAAATCATTATTTTGCATACATAAACTAAATAAAAATAAGACATCTCACAACTCATAATTAATTATATAGTAAAAAATCGAGTTAAACATCGTTCAACACAACAAATTTTAAAATAAAAGTAGTGGATTGGACGACTTAAAATTTTTCAAATTTATTACTTGAACCACTAATATAATGAATTAAATATTTTGACTCGAGCCAATTCAACCAATATAATGGATTGATTTGGGTTAAGCAGATTATCCAACCATGCACACCTCAATAAACGTTATAATTTTATAAACCGACATTTATTTTATAAACCTACATATATTTAAAATAAATAAAAAAGATCAACAGGTAATCGGTTGGAGTGGTAGATACTCCGTTTTCCTTACAAGGTTTCGGATTTGAGACTTGCGTATAAAAAATTTCAGCTGAGAGAACTCTACTCTCGTTATGGGACATCTGCTTGCTCGAATATGATTACGTTAAAACTTATTTAAAAAAAGGTTTAAGAATTGGCATTAACATGAGCTGTCCAACCAACTTTAAGATGAAGCTACCACACATGTGACTCTTCTTTGATTAGGGTCCACACCCTTCAATGAGGATGAAGGAAATCCAGAATGCATTTCTTAGAAAGCATATAAGGAAAATCCATTATGAATACTGAATAATTTCATATTGTTCAAAATTAGTAGTATTTGTCACTTGTACACTTCATTCACTCGCTTTGTCACCTAGGTGATGAGGTTCAAATTTTGTTTCTTATTTCCAAAATTATTGTCAAATAAATAACTTCATTTTAGGATAGACAGGCTAGGTACTTTTTTTACATAGGCAAAAGTTTTAGTTCCTCATAAAAATATACACTAAATAAATAAATGTCTATTCTTGACATTAATAATTTTATTCTCCAAATTAAAAGAGATGATTTGTTGAAGTAATTTTAAAGAATTGTACAATCGTAACCATCTATCTCAATATTTATTTTAATTTTGAGATTGTGTGATTTGTTAAAGTTATTTCAGCTTGAACGTATTGCTCTCTTTAATTCTCTCCTAAAAAAAATATATTATTCCGATATTAAAAAATTCCTGCAATAATATTCTTAATTTATAAAGAAGGTAGAATAACGCAATTATTTTGACGTTTCTGGGAATATGATTCCATTCCTTTGATCATTGCTGGCTCTCCCAAATAGAAGAGAACATTGTGAACTACTAAAGCATGATTATTTAGTACTGATCCTGCAGTGTGCCAAAATGTTAATTCTAGGCACATACATTAGCAAAATCTATGTGAAGGATTTCGGACATATCTGGATGTCGGATTCAAGTAGTCACGCTAGATTCGATCACAGTGATGAACTCATATCATAATACACAGCAAATGCACTTTTGTGGGAAGAGGAAGTTTTTTGTGGTTTTTTATATATAGGCTAAAGTATTATTTTGGTCCTCAATGTTTCAAAAGTTTAATGTTGGTCCTCAATGTTTCAAAAGTTTAATGTTGGTCCTCAAAGTTTTTTTTTAGTTGATTTTAGTCCTCGAGCGTAACACCGTTAACTTTTGCCGTTAAATGATGACGTGACATGCTTACGTGGCACACTCTCTCTCCTACGTGTCATATTTTAATGAC
This sequence comes from Senna tora, assembly GCA_014851425.1. Lineage (NCBI taxonomy): Eukaryota > Viridiplantae > Streptophyta > Magnoliopsida > Fabales > Fabaceae > Senna > Senna tora. The sequence goes on along the minus strand of CM026272.1, from coordinate 31,063,796 downwards.
GTGGCATGCATGACACATCATTGCCACGTCACCCCATATTGCCACATCATCACCTTCTCTCTTTCATCATCATCATTATCATCATCATCTTCATCTCATCCCCTCTCTCTCTTTACATCATCATTATCTTCCCCACCACCACCACCACCGCCGATGCCACCACCATTGGCGGCGGCGGTGGTGGTGGTGGGAAAGATGATGATGATGATGATGTAGAGAGAGAGAGGGGATGAGATGAAGATGATGATGATGAAAGAGAGAAGGTGATGATGTGACAATGTGGGGTGATGTGGCAATGATGTATCATGCCACATGGCCCACGTCATTAAAATATGACACGTAAGAGAAAGTGTGTGCCACGTAAGCATGTCACGTCATCATTTAACGACAAAAAGTTAACGGTGTTACGCTCGATGACTAAAATCGACAAAAAAAAAAAACTTTGAGGGCCAACATTAAACTTTTGAAACATTGAGGACCAACATTAAACTTCATGCAAACATTGAGGACCAAAATAATACTTTAACCTTGGATATATTAAAAGAATAGTCAATTTTGTACTCACTTACATGTATTAATCACTTACGGTGAATGTGCTAAATAGCTGTTGCCACCAACGTGATTTAAACTAAACGAGCATATTACATATTGTCGCCTTAAATTTTATGTTATTTACACAAAAGTCAAAATTCAAATGGGCTTGAGTCCAATCTCTTAAGAGTGAACTGAGTCATTTTCCTACACTATGAAACTTCTGTTTGAAGACTAATTCCACAAATGAAAAAGTTTGAATACATTTAAATTCTAATTAATCAGATCGTTTAATTAATTAGTCTTCATTATCCCCTCTTCTAGTGTTTTTGATTGGAATCAATCTTTTTTTTTAAAAAGAAAAAGTAAAAATGAGTAGATTTAATTATTCTATTTTTCGCTTGTTGCTTCATTGGGTTTTAAGTTTAAATATGATAATAAATAATATGCGAGTATATATGTACACACATACTCAGAGGTATATATTTTGAATTTTGATATTCACATTATCATCTTATATGATATACTATTTCAAACCTAATATTTTATTATTAACGATGGTGTGACATATGTGATAAGGAGTTTATATTCTATTAACTATTGTTTTATGTGTTTGATCCATGAAAAAATGAAAATAAAACGTCATTTATTGAGAGGGTCGCCTCAATAATAGACTTTGTAAAATCTGAAAATCAAGCTCATTCTAATTGATATCCTAGTTATATACTAAAAAAATCTATCATGTTGAAAGATACTATTTGATTTGTACACACCAATTAAGGTTTAAGGATTGTTTAGTACAGTATACTGTGTTTTTTTTTTTTTTAAGTTTCAAACCTACTCCTCCTGTAAATTTAAATCAAGTCTCGATTAAATTTGTATCATAAGTATTTTAAAATTTTTATAATTGACTTTAAAATAAAAAACTAGCCAAACTTCATATACTATTAGAATTTTGAATAGTATACTAACAGAATAAAGTTTTATTTGTCGAAATAATTGTCAAAACAGTAGGCTCAATAGTATTGGAATGATTAATTATGAGGTCATAGTGAAGACGAAAAAAATATTAATTAAATGTTAGATAATGAAATAGATTAACATAAATACCCACTAAAAATAAAAATAAAATATGAAGAAGATATTATTGTTTTTGTCGGAAAATACAAACATATAATATTTGAAAAACGAGTAGGTTAAAAGAAATTATCCAACCCAAGGTTTTTTTATATAGGTAAAAGCATCATTTATGTTTCTAAAATTTACCTAAATTTTTTATTTTGTCCATAAATTTTGTTTTAATGTTAACCCCATCACACAAAATAATTTTATTTTATTTTATTAATGTTAACTTATAACTTAAAACAATGTTATTTTTTCTATGTTAAAAGGAAAAATATGAAGAAATGATGCTATTTTATGAGTTAATATTAATATTACATATGTAATATTATATTATTATTTGTCATCAATAATTTGGTCGACTTTAGATATTAAGACGATATTTCAAATTTTAAGAACAGAATTGATTATTGTAATTTAAACCATTAGGAACAAAATTTTAAAAAAATATTAAAAATTTGTGTAAAGTTCAAAGACATGTTTTTACCTTATTATATTATAAAATAATACAATTTTTGGTGTGATGTGAATATTGACAAGTGACATAATTATATCATATATCTTCTTATTATTATATATATATATATATATGAGAACGAAGATGGAAATTTTGTTGGCAATATATCTAATAAAGATGAAAATTTTACAAGAAATAAATATATTAGCATTTAGAGGCATTTTGAAAAGATTTGTGAGGGGTTTTGGAAAGTGAGGGTACCTACTTTCTTAATCCACTTTTATCAACCCCACAAAGCAGAAGAGGGAAAGGTTAATTAAGAAGCTTAAAAATGGATGGTGACACAGTAACACATCAAAAGGTATTGTTCTAGAACAATCCCGATTCTTCATCTCACACACTCTCTCTCTCACAGTTCCACCTGTTGTCTTCTCCACTACACCACAATTCACAAACTTCTCTCTATGCATTTGACTCATGGCTTGGCCCCACCACTAACACAACACTATATTTGAATTTTCTCAAAACCAATTAATCCCAAAATTTATTAAAATTTTATTTTGTTTCACCAATATTCAAAATTATACCATCTTTTGTTTATATTTAATATTTAATATATATATATATATATATATATATATATATATTGGCATGAATCAAAGTATATTTACTTATTTATTTTAAAATAACTACACTTAAATTTTAAATTTATTTTTATCGGAATATGAGAGCAATAATAAAGATATCTAGTCGAATAAATATGAGAATTAATAATATTACGACAAAAGAGTGTTTCCTACGCCTAACATTTGATGCCATTGTTCATTTTGCCCCCAACGTTTTTTGTTATCAATATTTTTTTTTCAATATTATCATTTTCAATGACGTCGTTAAATAATTAATTATTTTGTTGATGTGACATCATATTCATATGTGACAAAATAAATTGACTTGACAAAAGTATTTTTTTAATTAAGATTTTTCTCTATCTTAGCTTGCACAATGTTGTGTCATTTTGAACCCTAAACATTCTCTTTTCAAACAAATTAAAGTATCGCGCGAGTTTACTCTCACTTTTCTTGGTTAGCTCATTTGTCACGTGTGAAAAGGCTTTTGTCCAGTTAGCTCATTTTGTCACGTGTGATGTCACATCAACAAAAATTGTTAATTTTATTTAACAATGTTAGTGAAAAGGATAATATTAATATAAAAATAAAACGTTGGGAATATAATTGACAGCAACAAAAAATGTTGGAAACAAAATTGACAATTACGTCAAAGGTGGGGGGTAGAAAACACCCTTTTATCTAATATTATAAGTAAAGACATCGAAATATATTTTTGTAATTAAATTTATAATAAATTTAAATATGAGATTCAATAATAAAGATATATAGTTGAATTTAGTACTGAAATTCAATATTAATATACTACTAAATAATATTTTCACGACATTTTAACTTTAAAAGAAAAAGACAAGATATTCTAAAAGTTTTGGTTGAGATGCAAGACGCTGAGTTGATATATGCCTACTATACATATATATATATATATATATATATATATATATATAATCCTCAAATATTTTTATGGTACATTCATACTCTGTATATAATTTTAAGATTTTTAGAAATTCTATTAAGAGTTCACATTTTTTGGGCCAAAATAAGGGTGTGTTCTTTACAAGGGAAAAGAGTAATAAAAAAAAATATAAGTCCCACATATTATTTATTTTTATTTTGAAATTGTGTATAATTAAAAAAATATATATAAAATATCTATTATACCATTTGATTTAACATAATCATAATTTTTTTCCTTTTTATTATTTTAATATAAGGAGTAAAGTGGTAATTTTAATACATTCTCATTCTATTTTTTTTTTTCAACTTTTAATAACAAACACAATAAATACATTCTCTTTCTCTTTCCATTTTCTTTCAGTTCTATTTCTGCCTAAGTTAACATTTGAATTCATATAAAAAGTACATGAATATGAACTTTGTGTGATTGCCACTTTATTTTAAATTGCTTAAATTAATGCCTAATTAAGTTCGTTTTCATCTTTTCATTTTGTAGGGAAAGGGAAATTCTATGTTTCTTCTCATTCTTATTGGTCACTTAGGGTTTTGCTAACCGGTTAAGAATGCATTTATTGCTGTAAATTAGTCAAAAAGCTTATAGAATTCTTAACTTGCATTAAATGAGTCTATCTATTTTTTTAAGATATAAATACCCCTAATCTATATCTTTAATATTTAATCTTCTTACCAAATCTAATAATTTTTTTACCTCCACGCATTTCATGTTATTTAACTTCTATAAGTATTTATAAAAAAAAACTCTTATAATTAACTTTCTTATTTAGTAATTAATTTTCATAATATAAAATATTAATTTTATACATAATACTCCAATATACCTAATATAGTTAATATTAAAATTTAACACGAATTTAAATTTCACCTTTTGTATTACTATAAAAATAATTCAATAATATTATGTTTAAAAAATAAACTTTACTTATAATAATAAATTAAAAATAATTCTTAATATATATTTGACTTTTAATTTTTTGGTTTAGTGAGCAATTTTAATCATAAGTCAAATAAAAAAATTATTAGATTTGATAAGAAGATTAAATATTAAAGATATGGGTTAGGGGTATTTATATCTTTAAAAAAAGTAGATAGACTCATTTAATATAAATTAAGAATTCTATAAGTTTTTTGACTAATTTACAGCAATAAATGTATTCTTAACCAGTGCCCTTATATTAGTCAAATTTTTAGATTTGATTTTGGGTATAAAATCATTTTAAATTTCAAACCAAAATTTTATGAAAATATTTATAAATCAACAAATATATTAATTATTCATTTAATAATAAATATTTAGTTGCCAAAAAAAAAAAGTAGTCAAATCACTAAAATTATTAAATATTTATGATTTTTTGACTAAAACGAATCTAATTTACCTTGGCGGAGGAAAGATAAAATAACCGGACAAATTACATTAATTGTATGATAAAATTTTATTATATTAAAGAAAAAATATTCAAAACTTTCAAAATTTAATTCAACATTGTTCAATTTTCATTCTAATTTTCTTTTTTTTTCATAACATTAACATTATTGGAAGCAAGTACAAAACAATTAATATATTTCCATTATTATATTAAAAATCTCATGTAAAATTTTATCAAATTACATCTTTATTATACAAAATGTAACATTATGATATTTTTCAAAAACATTTAATATATTTTTTGCATTAAAAAATAAAAATATATAAAAAGAACTAATACAATTACCATTTTCATATATATCTCCTTCCTTGTGTATAAAATAATTTTAAGTTTTTAGATAAGACGTTTCAATTTTTATAATGTCTATAATTTGATAGAAATTAATCATTATGTTTGACAATAAAATTATTCTTATTAATAATTTATCTACTTTAAAACAATAAAATTTTACTTAACTAATAAAAAAAATTTTAACAAATGCTAAAGCTGGTAAGATAATCTCATATATAATTTATTTATTTTATTTTCCATAAATCATGCGAAGCATGGAGAGTGAGAATCTGACACGTACGAGATCACATTTCTTCTCACCGGCTCTTCTCTTCTGTGCCCGCAAGGCTAGGCAAAGCAAAGCTCTTCACTTTTCTCTTTCTCTCTCTCTCTCTCTTTAAAAATCTTTCCTTTTTATTTCTTTGATTTCTTTCCCAATTTCCAATTATTCGTTTCGTCCTCACTCTTCACTCTTCAACCTCACATTATTATTTCCTCCCACTTCCTTATTTAACTCCTCCATTACTACCCCCACTCACCCACATTCTATTCTCTCTCTCTTTCTCGTCTCTACCTCACAAATGGCTTCCAACTCATTCCTCTTCTGCGTTTTGGCCATCTGGGTATTCCATTTGGCTCCCGCTGCTTCTTCCTCCGCCCACCACGCGCCTGCGCCTTCCGTGGATTGTTCAAGCCTCATTTTGAACATGGCGGATTGCTTGACCTTCGTCTCCAATGGAAGCACCATCTCCAAACCCGAGGGTCACTGCTGCTCTGGCTTGAAGACTGTGCTTAAGGCCGATCCTTCCTGTCTCTGTGAGGCCTTCAAGAGTAGCGCTCAGTTCGGTATCGTTTTGAATGTTTCTAAGGCAGCCACTCTTCCTGCTGTTTGCAAACTCTCTGCTCCTTCTATTTCTAATTGTGGATGTGAGTATTTCTTCTGATTTCATGTGGGTGACCCATAATCCCATTTGGGTATTCTCTGTTTTGAGATACTCTGTCTCTGTCTTTTTGTTTTCTGAGGATTTTTGGTGTTCTCTTCTGTTCTGTTGGTGAAAGTTTTCATTTTTATGCTTATCTGGGTAACCCTGGGCTTCTGTGTGAGCTTGGTTTTGAAAATCTAAACGAATTTGTTGGGTTGAAAGAAGGAATTTGTGTGGGTTGGATTTGGAGTTTTCTCCTAATGTAGATTTGTTTCAGTGGTTTATTAACTTGGTTTCTGTTGTTTTGCAGTGTCTTTGTCTCCTGCTGGTGCTCCTGGCCCTGGTATGTTCTCCCACTATTAATTAAATTATTTCAATACCGTTTTTAAACTTTGATTTTTCTTTACAGTTTAATATTGGAGTCATACTGAAACTGAAAAGTTCCTAAATGTTAAGAAATGCATGTGGTTTTCTGGGTTTCTTTTTCTTTTTCCTGTGCTATCTTCTTATTCCTTGTGTGGGAAATATTATTTACAGTAAATTCAATGAACAATATTCTCTTCTTCTTCAGTAATTATGAAATGCAGATACGATCAAGCATTCATATACACAGAAATATAAGATTTCAAATATTAATGTCCTTTGGATGCACATACTGTTCAGAAACCTGCATGCATATCAATATGCTTGCCACTCTATCTGGGCATATGAGCATATCTACAACTTTTTCTTCTATTATTTATTTTATTAATTCCATTTTTTTCACTATTATATAAAGCAATTAAAAAATAATGGGAGAAGCTGTATATACAACTCCCTTGAAAAGTTGACATAATTTTTTTTTTCAAAAAAGAATTTACAATGTAACAACTAACACTACCTTCCTGGTGCAAATTAAGAGGCTATCATTTAAAAATCATATGAACTTATGAAGATCATCATCTAAAAGTTAAAATTTTATTTTTAATTAATATGTAATATTTCACTTTTACACTTTTTTTGTGGCAGTAAAAGTGAAAATTTAAGAGGATAAACTGTTGCATTATAAAGTTTGGATAAAAGTTGCAAATAAGTTAGCACATGAGATTATTATTGGTGGTACCAATGTGCATGATTATTGATTCTTTCTGGCGGAATGTCTGCAGCAGCACCCGGTCCGATGGACGGCGGCGCCGGGGCGGCAAGCGAGTTATCTCCGACCGCAGCACCGGCACCATCTCCAGGGAACTCAGCATCATCCCTGCTTCCAATTTCAGCTGCATCCTTGGTCCTTTGCTTATTAGCATCCATTTTCTCAGGGTTCTGACTTCTGAGCTGAGCTGAGTCTCATGTTCCATTTTGTACTAATTAATACTACTAATAGAGATGACATGAGGGACTACTATGTTGATGTTTTCTGTGAGTTTCCAAACGCTTTTAGCTTATTCCATGCGTGACTTACAGTAAATAATATTCATTCTGCAGCGACTCAAACCTCTTTTGAGTGTGTATGTGTATTTTGCACCCCTTTCTTATGCCTTTATATATATATATATATATATATATATATATATATATATGAGAGTAGTTACCGGTTATTACTCCTTCTGGTTCACAATATTTGTTTGAGTGGGGGATTTTTTATGTTTCAAAATATTTGCAATCTTACAAAATAAAAAAAGCATTAATTATTTCTTTATAATTTTACTCCTATCTAATACTTATTTTTAATATAAGATTAATGGAAAGAGTAAGTAGGAATAATTAATTAGTAAGGGTAGTTCAGTCTTTTTTATCTCATATTAATTTAAGATGAATTAATAATTTTTTTGGTATGTATGTATTCACTCAACGAAATAAATATTGTGAATCGAAAGAAGTATGTACGTTAACATTATCCGGAAGACACATTTAAAGCAGGTTTGGTGTTAATTTCGAAGTGTTTTTTTGTTTTCAAATAGGGTCGTGATGAGCCAGAGGTTTTAATGAAGATGGATGTAATGTAGTTCATTGTTGGCACGTGAAAGGACGTGTTTATGTATGGTGTTTGTGGTAGGTTGTCTCTAACTGGGGCCAACTTGGACAAGAAATCAAAATACAGCTTGGAAGTGAATTAACTATACAACTATTAATAATCGGCTTCAGAAAATAGGATGAGCACTAAGTTTAGAGGACTGAGTGGTTGCTATTTGCTAGAGCCTTCTTTTTCAGCTTCTCTCCAGAGTCAATGCTCTTTATATATAGTGGTTAGGTTGAACCTATCCAATCAATTCGTTTAATCCACTAAATAGGTGAGTTATATTTTATTTTATTTTATCTTGTATAATTCTAGCACTATTACTAATCCATTTATTATATGGACCAGCCCGTATAATTTACGAGCCAGTTTATGGTAGATTGGTCGGCCAGTTTCTCTAAATATTGAGGTGGGTCAAATGGGTCAAGTAAATGTTTAACTCGTGGTGGGTTAATTTGTATGGGTTGAATTAGTTCACTTTGACACCTATATCTTTATGGTTTTTGTAGTGGAAAAAAAATTAAGCAACAAAAGTAATTATGTCTTCTTTTTTTTTTAAATGAAAAAAATGATAGTAAGAGAAGACACATGTTAGTGGCATATTTAAGAGATTAACAAAGGTTAATTTAAAAAATTACTGTAAGAGAAACTTGAGTGCAGAAGATTGGTTTAAGAGAAAGATTAAAAATAATAATAATCTTTAATTCATTCATTCACTCACCTTATTTTTTTTACTTCACAAACTTAACATTTTCCTACAGAAAGTCCAAATTGGAGGATCCGCAATCTTTTCACATCCTTATGTTGAAGCACCATAACTGCCTTCCCCTATATAGGCCATGCTTTCCTACAAGGGAGATTAAATTAAACAAATAAGCTTTTCAATCTTGTAGACATTTATAAGATTTTTTTGGTAACATATTTATAAGATTTATTATGTCTAACGCTTTTATAGCCATGCTATGGTTCCTTTATTTATTAGGAAAAGTTTTAGGCTTTCTTCTCTCTCTCTCTCTCTCTGTATATACATATATTTTAGTGGGCGTATTTATCCCAATCCAGAAGAAAAAGGCAATGTAGTGGTGCCTGCACCAGAAAACAAAAGAGAAAGGATGGAATTGATTAGATATTTTTTGGTATGCTTTATTGTCACCATGCTAATGCCTTTGCTTTTGGTTTGCACATGACATGAACCCCAACTTCTGCATCATCCACAAATCCCCCTACCTTCTATTTTCATTCACAACCCATAACATTATCATCCTTTCCTTGGCCAGTATTTCAAATTTTCTTTTTTGATATTTTGACATATTACAATTTAAGATGATTACATATTTTAAATAATAATGTTTAGATAAAATATATATATATATATATATACTTAGACTTCATTTTTAGTATATACTGATTGGTCATACTTAAATAGTTATGTAATGTAGGTGTTGAATACTTGAACTTAACTTCACCCTGCCGGCGCCGTCTTTAAAAAATTAACACATGTATCAATATCTTATAATATATATATATATATATATATATATATATATATATATATATATATCATGGTTTATACAACTTATTTATCTTATGATTAGTTTATTTTTTTTTAATTCACATGTTACATTTGTATTAAAAAATTTAATAGTAAAAATATAACAACTGCATATATATTTAGTCCAAGTATAAAAATAAACAACTTGTATTATTATTATTATTATTATTGTTATTATATTGACTATTGAGCATTGAGCATGTTCGAAGGAGTCAAAGAAGGCCACTTAATGGCAATGCCATTGCCTTCATATTTGACTCTTTGTTCTTGCTCCTCCACTCCTTTAATATTAATATTATCCTTCTCCCAAATATATATCTTCCTTTTTATTTCCCCAAATACACTTACAATTATAAATAGTTTTTTTTAGGGATACATTATAAATAGTTATAATAATAGTGATGTTTTGATAGTCAAGTTTAGAGTTAGTATGGACCTCTTTTTTTTCCTCAGATTTTTACACTTGAGATTGGAATCATATTCATTTTATATAAATAGTTCAAAACTCATTTTTATTATAAATATGTAGAATTTATTATATTAAAATAAATACATAAAAATTATATTATTTGCGTCAAATTTTTTATATTTAGTTTTAATATTTATATATAAAATATTATATTTAAAAATCGTCCTGCATGAAGAATGCATTGAACTTGGGCCCGACCGTCCCTATGTTGTCTCTTAGTAGATATTGAATGAGAAAATTATATTGTTGCAACTTTCTCAAATTTTGCCTCAATTATCTAATTCTTTTTCACTAAAAACGAAAATTAGTTTCTTTCATTTATGCATTTATATATCCAAATCTGTACTACTCAAAATCCTCACAGATGTTATAAAAAAAACTCACAGATAATATATAATTTGTTATGATTGAAAACTTTAAAAAAATATTTAATTGTAAGATCTTTTAAGTATTTATTGATCCTTAAAATATAATAACACAAATAATTTTCTCTTTTTTAAATCATATAGTACTCCTAGAAGTTTTAGTGTACGCCAACTTTTTAAAATTGTAGCTGTAAAATTATAAATAATAATTATATTTCAAAACCAAAAAAAAAAATTAAGTATAATTATTAAAAAAATATTTAACTAATGCTGTACAACATGAAAAATAAAAAGAGAGTAAATGGTCTTAAAGAGCAAATTGTAGTTTGAAGATTAAAAGGGGTAGATAGATAGCATACCACAAAAATACGTGTTTGACTGTGAATTGTTCAACACCTACCAATACTTTCTCAGAACTTTCATTCCTCGATACAGTAGTGAAGAAGCAAATTTTCGTAGTCTCCGTCTTAACTCTTAACTATATATATAAGGATAATAAGAAGCACTACCTCTTAGTGTAACGCTTTTCAATTCATCATACAAAGATCCAAAAAAATTCAATCAAATTCCACAGCCACTATGAGTATAGCAATGAATTTCTCATCCCTAACCCTTAATCCCAATCCCTTTCACTCCCTCTCAACCAAATCCCAACTAAAACCCTCTAGGGTTTCCGTAATTACGTGTTCAACCACCACCACCACCACCACCACCACCACTAACTTCTACAATATGCTGTGTGTGAGCCCCGAGAGTGCAACCATGGCGGACATCAAGCGAGCTTACCGATCCATGGCCCTCCGGTACCACCCGGACGTGTGCCGCGACGCCACGGCGAAGGAGGAGTCGACGAGGATGTTTGTGGAGCTGAATGCGGCCTATGAGACGCTGTCGGACCCTCGGCTTCGGCACGAGTATGATCGCAGAGTGCTAGGGTTGGGGAAGAGGATGAGTTGTGAAGGAGAGGGCATAATGGGAAGGAGAAAGTGGGAGGAGCAGGTGGTTGAGTTGAAGAGGAGGTCTAGTAGAAGGATGGGACAAAAGGGGAAGGAGAGGTCTTGGGCGTCTTCTATGAGAGCCCAAAGAATGAACAAGAACAATCACGATTGATTTCATTTCTTCATCACTACAAATATATATTATGGATACATTATTCTTTTATTTAATTACCTCTAACTGTAAGTAATTATGACAGCTCAGATAGTCACATACTCACATGTAATTTTTTGGTTCACAACTATATAGGTACCTTAGTTAAATATTATTGATGAATATATATACAGATTCTCTCATTCCGATTTTTTGTAACTTCTAGTTAGAAAGAATTATATATATATATATATATATATATATATATATATATATATATATATACATATATACATATATATAAACAAATAGTTTTTTTTTTAATGTTGATGCAACTCATTTTCATTTTTTTATTTTTTTTCCAAGTATTTATCAGCATCTTAAATGAAGGTATAAAAAAAATGTAGTTTCTAATTACTCTGTTTTTCTGCAACCATTAGGCATTCTTGAAGTATGAATTCAACTAAATAAGATCAACACAAGCAAATTAGAGATTTATTTTTCCCTTTCAACTTTTGTTTTTTCATAGATACAAAGAGAAAGAAAGAAAGAAAACTACATAATAAGTTAATAACACACATCAAAGATTCAAAGTGACCCTTATACTCTTTAGCTTTCCTTTACGCTCTCCCCACCATTTAATGCATATATATATAAAAGACAATTTCTTTTATCTTCAATGCTAAAATTGAAACGTCATTTTTTTTTTCTTTTCCTAAATTGAAGTCACAATAGCTAAAGGTAGGTTGATGTGAGTTTCAAGAATCTATCAAGGTTCTTCAACTTTTGAACCAAAGGTGGCAACAGCATCAGCCACTGTGAGAAATATCTTGTCCTCCCCAATTAAGTCTGTGAACTTAGATGCGTGAAGCTTCTCCATTACTATGGGCCCAGGGTTTGCCAACACAAGCTGTGAAAACAACATGAACAAACATATTGGTTTGTTACTTAGAAGCATCAATTTTTTAGATTGAACTACATGTTTAGCCAAGTTATAGAAGTAACTAATTTTGATCTTACAATAAAGATAGTTAGATACTTTAGCAGATATACATAATAAAGAGTAGAATATGTGATTCATGTATTACCTGGACCTCTCTTTTCAGGAGGCTCTTGTATAACTCTTCAAAGGCGTGGATGCCACTAGTGTCAATGTCAGTCACAGCTGCAAGAATGTGATACGACAAAGTAATTCCTTCATCAAAGCCTATTCTAAATTAATTAATTAAAAATGGGATTAATATTAAGGGTTTCAATTGAAATCCTTACGTGACATTTCAACAATGAGATGTTGTATTCTGGGTAAGTTGGTCTCTCTCTTCTGTGCATCTTCATCAACCAGCCATCTCAGAATTCTGCAAATGTTGATTAAACTTCTCATGAGGTCACTGCTTATCTATTAAATGAACTAATCTTGTACTGTCTTGAGTTTTGACATTGCCATAAATAAAGGGCGGCCAGTGCACGAGGCTTCCACCAGGTGGGGTCTGGGGAGGTTTAGATGTATACAACCTTACTCTTACAAGCAAAGAGACTATTTTCAAGATTTGAACATGCGACCTCCAAGTCACATGATAGCAATTCATGCTTTCCATAAGAAAAATTTAAACCTATAATAGTATTCCTGATGATACATTATATGTTTTCCAGAATGTTCATGTGTAGAGGAACAAACAGAGGTTTATGAAAGTAGGGAAAGGAAATGTAAATAAGTACCTCTCCTTGATGTAGTTGGAGTTTGAGAAGTAGATTGCAGAATCAACTCTGATAATCAGCATACCAGGGACTTGAGTTGCTTTTGGGTATTGATGGATGTTCCTATAAACAGAAGTTCCTGGAAGCTTCCCAAGTACTGCTGTTCTTGGTCTTGTTACTTGTAAAAGGATCTTGGCAAAAGATATTACCACCTGAATACATACAAACACGCAGGTTTAGTCAGAATTACTAATTAGGAATGTTAAGTGTCATTAGTTTCTTTCAAATTATTGTTTTTGATTTATGTTATACCGCAATGAGAAGGCCAATCTCAACATTTTTGAAGATGACACCAAGGAAGGCTCCCACGCAGGCTACAAAGTCGAACTTGTCGATCTTCCAAAGCAGAACAGCAGCTTCAATGTCCACAAGGCCTACCACAGCAGATATTATAATGGAAGCAAGCACAGCATTTGGAGTGTACTTGAAAAGTGGTGTGATGAGTTCTAGAGTTAGTAACACAACAATGGACATAACTATGTTTGATACAGCAGTAGTACAACCAGCCATGTAGTTCACTGCTGACCGAGAAAATGATCCTGCATCAACATCAGAAACTATTATATAAACATTGACACGAAAGGTGTTAAGAAAAGGACAAGATATTATATACAGTTCCTTATGTCTTTGCAGCCAAATTCTCCAATCAAAGTAAAATATGTGATATTTTTTTAAAAGAACTAATTATAAGATAGATGAGTTGTACAAATCATACACACGTGAGTTTCTGATTCAACTAAAATAGACAAACTGATTCTAGGTCAAACCAGGCCTTTTCATACCTGTGGCTACATAGCAGGATGTGAGGGAACCAATAACATTCATTGTTCCCATTGCCACCATTTCTTTGTTACCATCAAGTGAATAGTCTTTCATGGCAGCAAAAGTTCTCCCAATTGCTATAGCTTCCTATACAGTTCACAGAAATTGGTTTCAAATTTGCTGCAATATTTTGCTCTAGCTGATATAAGGATTCATCTACAGATCCTTAAATTTTCTTACCGTGAGGGCTATCATACCAGATACCACACCAATCCGTATACCAGGGACAAGATACTTCCCACTGAAGAATATTTCGTTAATAGATGCTGGATTCAAACCCCTTTCTAGATGCTTCACCTGAGATTTAAAAAGACCACTTAAGCTTTGTTTAAAATTCAATTCACTGAGTTATGGTACTTAAGAGTTAGAACCTATGCTGCAAAATTTCTTTTTTCAGTCACAAGAGTGCCAAAAAGATACTTAGTACTTACAATTGCAACGCCCTTTTTGTCAGCCCGAGTGATGTACACGAAAAAGGTAGATAGTATGACAGAGGTCAAGGGAGCAATTGCAGACAACCAGAAGAATTTCTTGTTCTTTTTAGTCTGTGTTCAGTATAAGAAAAAACTTCAGATGCTTGGAATGGAAGAATTTTTATAAAAAGTGAGAGGAAATGCCATGAATGGAATTATTACCAAATACTTAGAGGTAAGAAGGAAGGCCAAGAATGATACTCCTATGACTATAGTTTGCCAGTTCCACTGTAAAGCAGAGAATATGAGTATGTGAATTTGCTTTTTCATTGAGTCTATTATAGTGCTTTGTATGTGAACTGAAGGTTTTTTAGGACATATCACTTAAAAATTCTGCCAATTAATAGAAGTGAAAGTTTCAGGGTACCCCATGGTGTGCTGAACTACAAACTGAACGCATGACGGAGACAATATCAGTCTTCTTAGTGAACTTGTTTATGCCAAGTAGCCCTTTAAGTTGTTGAAGGGCAATAGTAATGGCAGCTCCAGCCATGAACCCCACTATGGCAGCATGAGATAGGAAATCAATCAAGAAACCAAGTCTGCAACACAACCAGATAGTATCAGAACTTGTTTATGCCAAGTAGCCCATATATGCAAAAGTCCATGGGCTTAAGCCCGGTCTGACCCACAAACAGGTCTACTTATGACATAGTATCAGAACTTCCATTATTAAGTGCATTTAGTAATTTATAGAGTGAGAAACCTGAAAACACCAAGTGCCATTTGGGTGATTCCAGCAAAGAAGGTGGCTGTGAAAGCAAGACGGAGATAATCATGATTATTGTAGTCACTAATCTCATCTGTGAGCATGCTTCCAAGCAATAGGGACACCACAGCAACTGGTCCTATGGCAATATCTCTTGAGCTTCCCATGAAGGCATACACAAGAGGAGCCACGAAGCTGGTGTCTGCAAAAACCCACACCAAATCACATAACTCACCTCAAAAAACAATCAAGTGTCACCATACAGCACTTGGAAAATACTCACATAGCCCATACTGGGGATCCAAATTTGCAAGCTTTGCATATGCAATATCCTGTGTGGGCAATGTGACAATGACCCATGTGTCAAATCCCATATATATATATATATATATATATATGATGGAGAAGCAGAAGTAGTGGTTGGTTACCTGAGGAATACAGAGGCTTGCAATGGTAAGTCCAGAAACAAGATCACCTTTGAATTTAGCAAGATTGTACTGTGAGCCCCAATCAAGAATTGGGAAAAGTGCTTGAAGGCCAAGAAGAAGCTTGGTGGAACGAGGCTGGTGTTTGAAATGGCGTAAAGGATTGTCTGAGAAGAAAGTCTCCCTCACTGCATCTTTAATCTCTTTCACAAGCTTTTGCTTAGGAGGAGCTCCCACCTTGTGAATATACAAACTACAATGCCCTCCTGAACATTCACCACTACTGCTTCTTCCTTCCTCCATTGCCTTCTCTACTACTACAATCTTGTCTGTTCTATACTGCTAATGCCCTGAAAATCACAATAATATAATTGTTAGCTAGTAGACCTATCTATTGCTTAGTCAACTTCGCACAGTCTCCACATTTTGTCATGTGAAAGTATGTTTCATAAACATATTGTATGCACAAATTTGTGATTGGAGTGGTGTTGTTTGGACAAGAATAGGATAAATGGAAGACGGTGACAAATGAGAATACCAGAAGAAAGAGCAAGAGACAACCAAGGAAGTTGCCTTTTTATGGGAGAAGCAATGCCTTATATAGCGATTGAAATGGAAGTGTTGGCTATGTCAAAAAGGTGTCTGACGTGATACATTACATATATATATATACTTACACAAGGACTTAACTTATTGTGGAGGAAATTATAATTTTATTCTCGGGTGCAATGGTCAAAATATTATCAAATTCCGAGAAAGAATAAGTTAGATTAAAATTACTACTATTTAATTCTAGACAATATAATTTGGAGTTAGAGAGAGTTGGATCGATACTTAAATATTAATTTGTGTTCTTTTACTCATAGTCTCTTAAGTTTGATTTATGGAAGATGAGAATGAAATATCATTCGTAAAAAATGTCTTTCTCACTAATAGACTTGATATTATATAAGAAATTAATCATCACTCATCATGCTCGCTCTAATACTAGATACATTGACTAAGACTAAAAAGAAAAGAAAAGAGGAGAGGGAACAAAAAGAGAAGAATTTTAGTTTGACCTTATTCCCTAATAATTATTATAGTCCACACAAATATTGGAGGTTACAATCATTAAGCTTTTCTTGGTTCATTGCCATTAAACTATTCTATATTACTGAAAGAGATGAAGGGGACAGCTATTAAGTCCAGGTTCATCAAATTTCTGAATGATGGACCTTAATTGCTGATTTGGAATCTAGGGATTGCAACTAACTGAGGCAAGGAAGCAAAGAGCAAGAGCTTCTTGAAGTTTTATACTTTTTACTTTGGTAAATAAGGAAAAGAAAAGAAAAACTCTTCTAGTTTTATATTGATGCCACATAAAATAGTGTGTAAAACAACAAATAATGTTGACCCATATCCTAATGTCTTTTTTGTTGTTGGTGATTTCACGTTTTTAGTGTTTTAAAAAATCCTCTTTGGTAAAATCTTTTCATTTTGTACTATCTTACAAGTAGATGTAGGTTTGGTAGGTTAAGTAGATTTTATTGTAATATTAATGTTTTTACAGTTGGTTGAACTGTATTGTAACTTGGTTTGTTTAATAGTATCGTTTTTATAAAAAAAAAAAAATCTTTTCATTTTAATTTGTTTCGTATTTTTTTTAAAAGTTTGCATTATATTAAGTATTTAATTTTAAAATTTTTTAATTTATTTGTTCTAATAATATGTCAATTTGATAAATAAAATTTATATATTTTATTATTATCTGATCAATGAACTCATAAGATTATAAATTTACAATTATTTAATTTTAAATTTTTTTTAATTTATTTGTTCTAATAATATGTCAATTTGATAAATAAAATTTATATATTTTATTATTATCTGATCAATGAACTCATAAGATTATAAATTTACAATAAACATTAGCAATCAATTCGTCAATAAATTTTGAATTAAATTAACAATTTGTGAACAAAAAATTAAAAGAAAACAAGCAATGTGTGAATAAAATTTCAGATGTTGGTTAAATCAGCAACTTTTTTTTTGTTCAGAAGAAAAAAAATTAAAGATTTTGATATTTCAAAGACTAAATAAAGAAAAGATATATTTTTTTAGAATCAAAACAATAATTAATTATTTTCCTTTAAATAAAAGTTAGGAAATTTAATCTCTCCTCAAATTCATATATATATATATATAGGCAAAAGTACCTTTTCTAACCCCAACGTTTGGGGTCCTGTCAGTTTCGCCCCTAACGTTTTTTCGCTGTCAATTGTAACCCTAACGTTTTACGTTTCTGCCAATGTCACCCTTTTCACTAACACCGTCAAATATTTAACATTTTTTGCTGACGTGGCATCTTATGTGGCAAAACGTTTCTTTTTTCTGTCAATTGTAACCCTAACGTTTTACATTTCTGCCAATGTCACCCTTTTCACTAACACCATCAAATATTTAATAATTTTTGCTTACGTGGCATCCTATGTGGCAAAAATATCTGACTTGGTATATTTTTTTTCCACATCAGATTTCCTACTCATCTTTTCTCAATCAAAGTTGTGTCGTTTTGACCTCGGCCTATTCCTTCTAAAATATAACTCAAACGCACGCGCTATTTTGCTCATAAAAACATCGGAGATGTTATCCATTCTCTATTTTAGGGTAACGTCTCCGACAAAGTAGAGAATGGGTAAAGTCTCCGACAAAGTAGAGAATGGATAACGTCTCCGATGTTTTTATGAGCAAAATAGCGCGTGCGTTTGAGTTATATTTTAGAAGGAATAGACCGAGGTCAAAACGACACAACTTTGATGGAGAAAAGATGAGTAGGAAATCTGATGTGAAAAAAAAATACCAAGTCAGGTATTTTTGCCATATAGGATGTCACGTAAGCAAAAATTATTAAATATTTGATGGTGTTAGTGAAAAGGGTGACATTGGCAGAAATGTAAAACGTTAGGGTTACAATTGACAGAAAAAAGAAACGTTTTGCCACATAGGATGCCACGTCAGCAAAAACTGTTAAATATTTGACGGTGTTAGTGAAAAGGGTGACATTGGCAAAAACGTAAAACATTAGGGTTACAATTGACAACAAAAAAACGTTAGGGGCGAAACTGACAGGACCCCCAAACGTTGGGGGTTAGAAAATGTACTTTTGCCTATATATATATATATATATATGTGCGGGCGCGCATGTGTGAGAGATTTTAATTTTCCATCTTATCTTCTATATGTATTTATTAAAAAACAATTTATTTATTATTTGTCATTTGTAACCCAGAAACAAGTATTGATTCAATGGACTAGCTAAGCTATGAAATGTTTAACTATATATATAACATATAATTATGCATTTTTGGGTTGATGAACATATGGCATTCCACACTTGCCATTCATAGTTGCACCAAAGCTAATCAAAATTAGCTTTTCCTACCAAAACTTTGACTTTGATGAAAAGCTAGCAAGTGAACAAGCAAAACCAACCAAAGTGTTTGAGGGAATCTTTAATTGCATATATATATATATATATATAAACTAGAGATTTCGCACATACATATAATTTATTCTTAAATTTTTTAAAAATATAATATAAAATAGTTATTATATTTTAAAATTATTAAAAATTAAACATTTTTAAATTTTTAAATAGAATTTTTATCATAATTTAAAATAAAAAAAATTAAAAAATGAGAAGTTATGCACTTCTTCATTTTCTTAATAACCACATATCATACTTGGTTATTTATTGAGAAATTGAGGGGGAAGTTAATTTTTTAGTGTCACACTTTACTTGTGTGACACCAAAAACTCCAAAGCCATATATATATATATATATATATATATATATATATATATATATATATATATATATATATATATATATACATCCATTGCAATTCCCTTATCCCTCCACTTTGTCTCCAATCAATTTATTTAAAGTAATTTAGAGGTGGCATGACTTTTTTTGCACAAGACAAAATTAAATGAAAGATCTAGCATGTTTTAGAACTCAATCTTTCTACTAATTTTTACCAACAGCCATTTTCATCTAAAAATAAAGTGTAAATTATTATTTTGATCTTTAATTATTAAATTTATTTTTTGAAATATTTAAATTATTAATTTTATCCTTCAAATAATATTTCATAAAAATAACTTAATCCATATATTACTTAATGAATGTTCAAAGTTCAAACAACATTTCATCAACTCAAAAAACCATTAACGCACATAATTAATGCATGTTATTAACTTAGGGATTAAATTCTTTCAAAATAATCTCTTTTATGAATTAAATTAAGATAAAATGTATCCTTTATAAACTGAAATAATAATTTACTTTAAAATAAATAATAGCTGTTGTTCAAAAATAATTTTTTTTAAATGTTAAGATAATTCTCAAGCCAATTTAATCATTAATTGAGATTAGGTTGCTTATTGAGTGGTTTCCCTTGAAATTTGCACCCTCTCTAATAAGCATAATAGGGAATAACAAATGTTATATAGGTGTTAATCATGAGGTTTAACTAAATAGATGTTTTAAAAATTAAATTCGTCGTTGAACTACAAAAGCAATGCAATGCCAATTCATAGTTTTTACTATTCATAATTATGGATGCAAGAATTTTATTTGAATCCTTTTTACTTTAGAATATAATTATTTATTTGGCTTCTTATAATAGTTAATTATAATTGAACCATTTGTCAAACTAACCTTAATTCTCAACAACCCACTACTACTAGTAAGCCAAAGCCCAAAAAAGTAGAATTTTATTTTTCACAAAATAAACTTTAAGTCACCCAATCAGACTCTGCCATGAAAGATCATGAGAGTAAATAAATCACGTGATTACATGAAAAAAGAAGAAGAAGAAGAAGAAGATCTTAGGCATTTGTTCATATTTCATAGTAATGTTTTACACCTAGGACTAATGTATCTGGACTCATATTAGCTACCCATCAATAATTAACTAATTTAATTAAAAACTTAATTACTAAATTTCAGCTTTTCAACACAACTATACTACTTTCTCTTCTCATTAACTGTATAACAAGGAAACAGAGATTTTTTTTAAAAAAATATATAATTTGGCGTTAAATAATAGACAGTATTATTCCATAATATCTCAAAATAAAAATAAAAGAAACACTGAATTGCAGGAGTGAATTGAATTGAATTGAATGATTTGAATCTTAATTACCTTCTCCCATGACGACGACCATATTTGAGAAGGAGCTTAATTATTTCTTCTTCCCCAAATACCTTATAGCATAGATGATGTTTGATTGTAAATATATATATATATATTGAAAAATTTGGTATAAGAACCAAACACCGTGAATATATAATAAAAATAATTTTGTAACACATGCAGGATGAAAACATTTATTTCTATTGTATATATAATGCCAATAGAGTTGTCATATAACAACAAAACAACATTCATTATTAGACTACAACATGAAGAATTAAAGATTTGGAATGAACATGGCTTGTAGGAGTAGATGTTCAGTAGTACGGTAGTACTGAACTTCAGTATATCCCTTCAGTACATCCCTTCAATCAGTTGTTTTAAAACATTCAAGGTGGGCCCTAATTAATGTGAGTTTTTATTAATATTAACAAATGACACTACATGATTGGAGGGATGCACTGAAGTTTAGTGGTACAGTACCATTGAACTTTTATCCGGCTTGTAGATAGGTGATATTGACTACTATTATTGAGGCTAAGATTCCTAAAATATTATTGTGGTTTTTAAAAGGAGTTTTTTTTTTTTTGGAAATAGGGTGTTGGTTTTTATCAACCAAGTCTTTTTCTAGTAGTGTCAATATTGTTGTTATTGTTGCTTTCGTTATTTTTTTTAGCAATTAATCAATGGCCAAAATACTTATTTTATTCATAAATTTTGACAACATTTTTAATTTCATTGCTAAAGTTTATTCAACAAAAACACTATTAATTTCAATTGTATATATAATGCCGACTATCATATAACAACAAAAACACCATTCAATCCATGCTGCAACATGACATGAAGAATTGATTAATTAAAAAAAGGATATTTTTTTTTGGAAATTGCATGATGGGTGGTGTTGGTTTATTCTTTTGTTGTTATTAATTGTTGCTCTCAAGTCTCAATGTCGTTGTTTTGTTGGTAATAATTAATTAAAGAGAGTAAATTGAATTATCTTAATTGTCATGAAACTTGAATAAATTATATTTATTTATTTATTGTGTAATATAAAATTCTGATTTTAATTATTTATAATATAACAATAAATTCATTCAGTAAATTTTATTCTAAACTTTAACATATGGTTCTTAGATCTCGTTTGGTAGACAGAATGTGATAGAAATGAGAATGATAATGGGTTTACTATATGTTTGGTAATAGGAGATTAGAATTAAAATTAAATAGAAAAAAATGGATAAAATGACTATTTTTCTCTTATATTAAAATATTTAAAAAAATAAAGACAAAAACATAATTTCATCATATTATAAAAAAAGACATGTATAATAAGAAAAATTTGCAAAAGAATATTGGATTATCTCCAATCTCCAACATTCTACTAAATAAACATGCCCTTAATATAACATACAATCATATAGCTAGATTAATAATTTTGAGTTTGTGAAGGTGGTTCCGTTTTTTCATTTTTTAAAATTCTTTTCATGTATTTATTTTTTTGTATTTTCTTTGTTTCTTAAAAACTTATTTAAACCAAATAATTAATCATTTTTCAGAGTCATCTTTAAAATAATATTTAATTCTTATTATATTTATTATTGTACTCAAACATCTCATAAAATGCAAAAGATTTATAATTTTGCACTTCATCATCATGAGAAAGAAAAAAAAGAAATTATAAACAGAAATAGAAATAGAAATAAATAGAAATTAAAAGCATCACCAAACATGAACATGCATATATTCACCATAACTGAAAGTCACATGAAGTGATTGCTATTTCATACCAACTCATTCCTCATTTTTATCCCATAAGGATATGGACCACATCATCATCATCATCATCATTCATCACATTAACTAAGCAAAGTTAGGAAATGTGAAGACAAAGTCAGAAATTTATAACATGCTGTCCTCTGAATCTGACTCTGCAACTTCTGTGCTTGTATTTAATTACTACTCACACTTGCAACTCAGAAAATATTAAGTAAGTAATAGTAGTGTTGATGATCAACAAGTCCAAAGCTCAGCTCTTTTGACCTTAGAAATGCTCTCAACCACACCCACTGGAGATATGTGCCCCATCACTGTCACCCTCTTGCTCTCTAAATCTATGCTAAATGATGTTACCCCTGCATCCATATATATAGAAGTTAATTAATCAAAGCTACCTTATTATAATATAATTCAGAAATTTGAAATATATATATATACCTTCCATTTTGGAAAGATGTTTCTTAACTTTACCAGCACAACCTTGACAATGAAGAGCAACCCTCATCACAACCACCTGCAAAATATATATATAATAGCAAAACCAAAATCCCCAATCTTCATCTTTCTTTTGGTAACTAGTGTCTTCAAATTATTATCTAATTGATTGCTGAAACTTTTAAATTTTTTTTTTAACAAATTTCAAATCATTAAATGTTATATCAATCAATTAAAAATACTTTATATAATCACTATTACCAAAATCCTTTTTTTCAAAATCAGGTTATTTATCATTGAGTATGGTGATCAATACTTTCGTTAACTTGTAAGTACTTCGATGAGTGGAATAACTATTGGTTTACTCCCGAAACCAATGATCAAACTCTTAACATCTAATTAAGGGTGTATGAGTTTCTTCCACTCAACCTAAATTAGTGTTATCAAAATACATTTTAAAAGAGCAATGGAGAGACTCATATTTGGATTGAGGGCAATTATACATTAATCAATAGTCAAAATGTAGGGTTACCCTCTTTAATTGGCACTATCATTAATTATTCAATGAATTTGAATATTCTTGCTTAATTATCAATGTCACTATTAAGTATTAACTAAGCAAAGAGTATTAATATATTGTTTTTTATTAATTTATTATATTCGAATACGAAGTTTATAAATAATAAATTATCAAAATCAAACTATGAGGTGATTTGAACTCAGAAGTATACTTTAAGTGTTTAACTGTGGAAGAGACACTTTGTTTGTTTGTTTTTTTTTTTTAAAAAAAGGCATAAAAAGATTCACTGTCTAATAAAAGTTATAATTTTCACAAAGAAAAGACATACAAACAATCATTCTGTATTGTATGGAAGGAATATGAATGGGAAAGGGTCATGGGAAGAGCACGTGAAACGACACCTTGAAACCTCTGCCTTCACAGAAATACGAGAAAGACAAAACATGGGGATCCTCTGTTTTCTTATACTGAGTCCACCTGTGACAAATCTGGTACAATACTATTCCTTTTGATCTACTATTAAGTCATCATTGAAGGAGGAGAGGGAATTTCAAATTACTTTCTGGGTTTTATTGAACATTACTCTAGCAAATGTACCAGAAAAATAGTATACAACACTGCCATTTTTTGTACTTAAAGAACAAATTAAAACCCCATTTCCTCATGATAGATTGAATCTTTAGTTCTTGATTTATCTGAGAAAAATCTAGCTTTGTCATCATATCATGTGGGTACTGTTTTTTTTTTTGGCCAAAATGTGGGTACTGTTTAAATGAAACTAAATTGAAAACTTCTTTTCCAATATTAGAAGATTAGGCATCAAATGCAATTGGTTTTGGACAAGCAGAAAAGAGAGAGAAACTCCATAGATTTGTAAGATCCATGTATTAACTTATCTGACCTGAAACACATGCTCAGTAGGTGTTTGATGAAATGCCTTAGGCTCTTTTTCTTGATCTTGACCTCCCTCCTTCTTCTGCTTGATCTCTGGTATAGCGATGGAGACAGTTTTCTTATCAGCAGGACCAATCCTGCGAGGCTCAACAAGTTTGGAGTACTTGGGATAATTGAGGAGTCTGGTATCATCAAGAAAAATGTTTCTGTCAGGCCTTCTAGGCACTATCACCGACCGATGATCCCTAGTGCTCATGCACACAGCCGTTGATGCCTGAGAATGGCACATGAAACCCTTCCTCATTTTTCTATTGCTGCTCTTCTGGCTCATCATAACGTACGAGAAAGAAAAAGAGGGTTTTGTGAGGAGAAGAGGAAGATGAGTGGTGGACAGAAGCTAGATATAAGTTTATAAGTTTTGAAGGTAACAAACAAAAGAGTTATAGTTCTATTGTCGTCGTTGAAAGCTTTCAAGTTCAAATAATGCCAGTAAAAACTAAATTAACCAAATGAGTAATAGTTCTTTTTTTTTTTTTTTCTAATGCTAATGCTGGATTCTGGTAGGGAAAGAGTTGGAGAAAGTGACAATAGAATAGTAAGAGACATGCTGTCATTATGGCTTAGCTAACAATGGGTTCACTGGCAGCATAGATTCTTTTTGGCATTTTATGTATTTTGTATATGCCTATGATCTGAACGTGTCCAGATCCTGTCCTTTTCAGTGGTTAATGCTGAAGAACCCCTTTTTCTATGAATGAGAGGGAAGGGTATTTTATATGAAGGTTTGTTTCATCAGGGGTAAAAACAAGAGGAAACCAGAATCAAAACTGGTTTCTCCCCATTGTTACCATTCTTATAGGTATTGTCACTATCTCCTTCTTCTGCAGAATCCTTGGCCACATAGTGAAGAAGAGCTGATGAAGGCGTAGTTGGATAAACATTGAATGGTCAAGAAGAGTCAGAGGTACAGAAAGAGACTAAAACTTAAAACCAGTGAGCTGGAGGTTGCAGTCCTAGTTACAAATGTTGAGTCTGTCATAAACAGCTAACCCTTCAGGCCTACTCCTATCACTTTTAATATGAACATGAATCACTAATTATATTAATTGACCTGTCCTGTTATAACTTGGGTCCTTAGGAGAGAGTGTGTGAAAGATATTCTCTTTTTATGGCATGGCCTACGATGCCAAGCTTTTTAGATTTACCTACTTTGTCTTCTTTTTTTCAAGGGAGTAATCTGTTGGGATACACATTTCAATTTCCATGCACTCTAGGAATCCAATCAAGAAAACTCTTGTTTGATAACCCACAAAGTCAGAAACTCTTTAATGTTAAAGCTAAATCCTTTTAGCATTACGTGACAGAAAAAAGTAGCAGTGAAAACTGAAAGTCTGAAACCCTAGCTTGTGAAGTGGAAAGTAGAAACGGAGCTTACTAGCTAGCAGCAATGGCATTGCTTTTTTATATGCTACATTTCATGTGGATAGGAGATAATAGCAAAGGCAAAACAGTTTCTTTTTTGTTGCAAATATCTGCTCCGTTTTTTCATTTGAGAAAGACAGAGAAAAGGTCTTCAGTTTATCAAATAAAATACAATCCCATTTTCCCAAAACAGAGGGAAAATGGTTCCTCTTTAGGAACACAACTTGTACCAATTGCTATAAAGGGGCTCACACTAGTACAGAAAGGTAATTTTTTTTTTCCTTTGCAATTTTCTGACTGAATTAGTTTATGGACAAATTATCAAGCAACAACCCCACATGAAAAGTCACAATGTGCAACATTATCAATTGGCTAAAGATCTATTTTGGTCCTCAATGTTTGCATGAAGTTTAATGTTGGTCCTCAATGTTTTAAAAGTTTAATGTTGGTCAGATCGCTCCGTGGTCTGGTCCAAATTGCTCCTCAAAGTTTTTTTTTGGGTCGATTTTGGTCCTCGAGCATAACACCGTTAACTTTTTGCCGTTAAATGATGACGTGACATGCTTATATGGCACACCCTCTCTCCTACGTGTCATATTTTAATGACGTGGCATGACACATCACTGCCACGTCACCCCACATTGCCACATCATCATCTTCTCTCCTTCATCATCATCATTATCATCATCATCTGGGGTGACGTAGCAGTAATGTGTCATGCCACGTCATTAAAATATGACACGTAGGAGAGAGGGTGTGCCATATAAGCATGCCACGTCATCATTTAACGGCAAAAAGTTAACGGTGTTATGTTCGAGGACCAAAATCGACCCAAAAAAAAAAACTTTGAGGACCAACATTAAACTTTTGAAACATTGAGGACCAACATTAAATTTCATGTAAACATTGAGGACTAAAATAGTACTTTAGCCTTATCAATTCTAAACTATGAATATGTTGTTATGCGGATTTAAATATGCTAAAGTACATTTTGCATGAAGTGCATAAAATGCACATCTGGGTCATGAGATAAAAATTGAGATCCGTATCTGTACTGCAACACTCTCATCCGATGGCCCAGTTCGTGCATTTCATGTACTTGCACTTTAGCGGATCCAAATCCGTTGTAATGCAGGTCAGTTTCTATATACTCTAACAATGTTTCCCTGACTGAAATCTAAACAGAAACCCTTCTCTTTCCTTATATGGATTCAAGAACTGACCCTCTTAATTATGTTTTGGGTGAAGCTCGTGAAGTGAGTTAGTTTTTTATGTTACTCCATATGTGGGCTAATGTATAAAATAAACATACTTTAGCACCAATGGAAAATTAAACATATTTGGCCGAACATCAGAAGGCAGGTATGTCCCATGAAAACGTTTCCTAATGATGAGTGGCATGAGCAGTACTACTACTAGAGTTGATGATCAGTTATAGTAGTAGAAGTAGTAGTGCCTAACCACTTTAGCAGTGGAATAGCATGTGAAGTTATTTATGTGGATCAGTCTTTTAATTCCTTCCTTCCTTCCTCTGTCCCGTCCTGCTTTCCTACAGTGTTAAATCCTAGGACCACTGACTCGGTCATAGCATGTCAGAGTCTCTCATAGAGATGATATTTATAATCTGCTTTTCTTCTTCAACCTAAAAACCACTCAGGACCACCACTTTGTCAACCCCTTCTACAAGTTCTTTTAGAAACCTTTTGCAGCAACCAAGAAATCCACCATTTCAGCTAAAGTACAATACTAAAATTTAATGCAACACCTCCTCCATATTACATTATCTCCACAAAAGACGTTACATTTGAGCAAAATTTCAAGAACCTTCAAAAACTGAAGCCTTGGACTAGTTCTTTTGTTTTTCTTTTCATTGGCAAATTGCAGTAAAGGAAAAATACAAAAGGAAGCAACTCTGGATGCAAAATCTTAGCTAGAACATTGCTCTTTTGGAGAATTATTGAAGACAAACTTGCATTTAATCTGGTACATACAAACCAATGTCCTTGGGGTGTCATGGTTAGATTCCTAGAAAGAGACATGATTTTTGCTGTTAATCTGTATTCGAGTTAATGTAAATGGAAAGCTCACTGATTGTTACTTCTATAATTTTATTGTTTTGCACTTATAACTTCTTTTTCATAGTATATGAAGCTTGTAATGAAATTGAATTTAGCTATGAAGAATTGTAACTTCTATAATTTTATTGTTTTAGAACCCCTAGAAGCTCAAGGGGTTGGATGCTACATTATCTCTTCCCTTGAAAAGTCTTGAAGTGGTGGAATTGGAGAATGGCATCTTTTTCAGGTGGTCCAGTGTGCTGGCCATGACAGCAGAGAATAAGTTAATATGATGGTTACAGTGTTAGGACTTAGGAGAATGAGTCTAAAGCACCACTTAGATATTTGTAATTGTAGTTTCTTAAAGTTTGATAATCTAAAATTATTTTTCATTTTTAAAGGTTTAGGAGGTTATTCATAATTAGTAAACCAAAGTTTTCACAACATATTAGATTCCACACGTTCCTCCTTTTTCATGAGGAAACAAGGTTTTTCAATTGTCTTCTGATCATTGATCTGATCCCCAGACTTGAACTGGAATTTCTTTTATGGTAGAGATTTTTCATTAAAAAATTGAATTTAGCACCTATCGAATTTTAATAAGCAGCTTTTGTTGGGATGAAATTTGTAATTTTATAGTTAAGAAATAAGAATTAAGATACATCTATATTAATATGATTGTTGTCTGTTAGTAGTTTCTAAAAATAGTCATTTTATAATTAAAAAAAATTAAAATATATAATGGGAGAAGATAATAAAATAGAAAAAAATGGAGATAAATATATATGAAAAAAATTGATTATCTCATCTAATGTAAACCTGTTAAAATTAAGGATGAAATTATAGAAAACTCTTTTTTTTTAACTTTTTATTTAAACAAAAATAAATCAGGATGATGCTGTAGGAATTTTGTTTCTTCGTGGTGTTCCCTGCTAGCCTTTGCTAGCTCCTTTCATTATTAAAAAAAATCGACTGTCTAAAAAAATCATAAAATTAAATTAGATTGTACTTGTTAATCAATTATATTACAAAATAATAAAGTTAAATATATTATATATTAAAATAGTACTAAAGTCCAGGCTAATAGACTCTTGATAATGAAATGTCAACCAATAGTCATTGAAAATATACAATAAATACTAATTTTTAAAAAAGATTACACGTAGACTTACATGTATGACATGGGCAAGCTGATGTCAGCATATGTTTCGTACGGTGGCTTCAAAGAAAGCAAGAGATCTGATCTGCATCGTCTATTCAACCTAAACTACTCAGATGAACGGTGTCGATTTTCCCTACACCTCATGTAACTACAACTACAACTACGTACATGTTTTTTTAATATGATAAGAAATAATTATGATTATATTTTAAAATAATAAAAAAATTATTTATTTCCCTATTCTTCTAATAACTACCTATTTCCCTCCAAAAAAAAAATAACTACCTATGGCTATAATAATCCCTATTTGTACTCTCACATTTCAGTACTTGATGAGTTGGTAAATTTTGTTTGTACCTTTCATCCCTAGACGTGTGTTTCATCTCATCACGTCGTGTATTTTACTTAATTTATTTTTCAGATTTAGATACATACTATAGTATACTATACGCTATCGCTATGGTGCATGTTGTAGGTAGAGTGTGTGGACACATTGACACACACACAAGAGGAGTTGATTGAGTCGTGTGAGTTTGGGTTGGGTTGGGTGGGCTGATTATCAAGGCGACGAAAGCAAGAGTGCGCTTCATTCCGACGTCTTCCCTCCACTGCTGCACCAAAGTTTTCGGTCCTCTCTCTCCCCAAATTCACGAATTCTCCATTCATTTCCTATTCATTCCATCTGCGGTTAGTTGATTGACTTCTGCCCTCCATCATTTTTTATTTGTAATTTCGCTAGCTGTAGAAATTTTGGGATTCACTCTATGTCTGTCACTCATTTGTCACTGTATTATTACTTTACTGCTCTCTCTCTCTCTGTATGAGTAATTGAGTATGAGATGATTGTGTCGTGAATTATTGATTAGGTTGAGGTTTCTACTTTCTATGCTGTGTGAGTGAAGGTTCTTTGTTTTATATATATAATATATAATATTTCATTTCCACTTTTGATTTTTTGAAGTAATATGAGTAATCTAGAATTCTGGTATTGCATATTGTGTTGAAAATTCAAATTGTTTTGGAAATAGAATGACTAAACTGATATATATATATATATATATATATATATATATATATATGGTAATCAATGTCTAATTTAGTTTCATTGTTGCTGTTGTTTGCTGAACTTTTTTAAAAAATAGAAAATAAAAGAAGAAGAATTGGTATAGTTCTAGACTTCTGGTTTTGTATTTTGTGCTGAAAATTCAAATTGTTTTGGAAATTGAATGACTAAACTGATATATATATATATATATATATATTCAAATTGTTGTTTACTTCCCTGTGTCAGATATGGATTATTTAGCCCCTCATTTTCTTTAATTCAAAGCAAGCATTGCGTTGCTTTGTGCTCTCTCGATTTTTTGAGATTACAGGGCCTGTTTAGTTCTGTTTTTGGTCTTTCATTCTTTAAAAGAGATTTGTGAAACCAGTTTTGAGAATATCATGTAAGTATTGTTTTTATATGTACTTCTTTTTTATGGAGTTTTTATATGTACTTGTGAATATGGCACTAATGAAAATACATGCTTCTTATATATATATATATATATATATATATATATATATATATATATATATTGTTTTAAAAAACTAGAGTTGTTTTATGTTTTTTGTATCTTTTTATTACTTTAAACAGTTTTTTTTAGAAGTTCTGCTTTTAGAAATAAAAAGAGTAAAAGACTCCTTTGAGAATAGAAATCAAATAGGCCCATATTCACCATCTAGTTGGTGTAGTAATTTCTGTAAAATTTCTCTCTCTCTCTGAGTCTGTCTTATAGACACTGCACATGCACTTGTCGGATTAAACTTATGGCTTTCACTGATTTGTTTTTAGACTTTTATCTTCTTTTGTGTAAATTTACACACTCTTTCCCTGTTACTCTCCAAGTTATGTTTCTCTCTCAAGTATGTAAAACTTATACACGCATCTTATACTGAATTTTTATTGTTCTCTTTACTAGTTAATTGATAACTTAGTTAAATTTTGTTGCAAATTGATGCTTTTCTTTGTTCAAAGGCTATATACTATGTAGATAAATCCTAGATTCCAACTCATCATTGAATTTTCTTCTTGTTGTGTAGGGAGAGAAAATTTTGAAAGATGATGTTCTTGAACAGATTTACCTTGGACGCTTGATTTGGTTGTGTTGGATTTGCGTTTGATGTTAATGGGGAATGTACTGAGTTTGAATGGTTCCAAGACTATACGGAGTGAGCCATGTGAGAATTTGGAAGGTGAAGCTTGCAAGAGACAGAGGTTATCAATAAGCTCTGTGGAGGAAATGTCAAGACTGATTCCCTCCCTTCCTGATGAGTTATCACTTCAGATTTTAGCTAGAGTTCCTCGCATTTGTTATTTGAATCTCAAGTTAGTTTCTCGACCTTGGAAAGCAGCCATAGTGAGTTCAGAATTGTTTTGGCTGAGAAAAGAACTTGGGACAACAGAGGAGTGGCTCTACATACAAACGAAGGACAGCAACAACAATAAGCTTTTATGGTATGCCTTAGACCCTCTTTCTAGAACATGGCAAAGGTTGCCACTAATGCCATGTTTTCTCTTTGAAGAAGCAAAGAAAGGCTTGGCTGCCCTTCGGATGTGGGGTGTGGTGGATTCAAGTATAAGAATTGCTGATGTCATAAGGAAGTGGTTTGGGAGAAAAGATGGCTTTGGTCAAATGTCATTTTGCGGTTGCTCCGTCGGTGCTGTCGATGGTTGTATTTATGCTTTGGGAGGATTCTCTAAAGATTCTGCAATGAAATCTGTTTGGCGTTATGATCCGGTTAAAAATTCTTGGAGTGAAGTTAGTCAAATGTCAGTTGGTAGAGCCTATTGTAAAACAGGTACATTAAACAATAAACTTTATGTTGTAGGAGGGGTTACAAGGGGTCATAGAGGGCTAACTCCCCTTCAATCCGCAGAAGTATATGATCCAAACACTGGCGTGTGGTCCGAATTACCAAGCATGCCTTTTGCAAAAGCTCAGGTGCTACCAACTGCCTTTCTTGCTGAATTTCTCAAGCCCATTGCCACTGGAATGACAATATACAGAGGAAGGTTATTTGTTCCTCAGAGTTTATATTGCTGGCCATTTTTTGTTGATGTTGGGGGGGAAATTTATGATCAAAATATGAATTCATGGCTTGAAATGCCAACTGGAATGGGTCAAGGTTGGCCTGCAAAACAAGCTGGAACTAAATTGAGTGTTAATGTCAATGGTGATCTGTATGCACTGGATCCTTCAAATTCTCCCAAGAGTGCCAAGCTCAAGGTCTATGACTATGAAGGTGATGATTGGAAAGTTGTTGCAGGAGATGTTCCAATTAATGATTTCACTGATTCAGAAGCAGAATCTCCTTATCTTTTGGCTGGTTTACATGGGAAGCTTCATCTTATAACCAAAGATGACCATGAAAACATTACAGTCATGCAAGCTGACTTGCAGGGTGATTTAGCTTCCTCCCAATCTTTCTTGTCTTCACCAGATAACTCATCCAGTGAACAGCCTGAAACATCAGAGCTTGAATCTGAGAGAGACTTTTGGAGGGTTCTTGCTACTAGGAGTGGTAGCTCTTCTGAACTAGTTAGCTGTCAATCCCTTACAGTTTGATAATCCAGGAGCCAGAGTCCACTATGGTTTTAATTTCGAATTACGATATTTATGTGTTGGTTGGTATGGTATGATTGATGTGAAGTCACAAACTTTCCTTGTTGACAAAGATTTTCAATTTGTAAATGCCCCACTTCACCAAGTCATTGGTAAGATGCAAACGTTCCAAGTTATTTTCATATACATAGAATAATGAAAATTGTACTTGGTATGAATATGCAAACACAAGTCAAAATATGCTTTTAGCATTTATATTTTCATATAGTGGATTATACTTGCACCAATTGACAGGTTCTCTGTTCTACGATTGTATTTAAGTTATTCTTTAATTTCTCTCCCATGTGAATGATCAAATGATATGATACAATACTATTCGAAACCATGCATTTTTTCTATAGGAACTACCATTACGGTCTACGGATTGTACAGTCTTGGTCATTGTTTACCAGTAAGAGTTCTTAGTTCTTAAAATGCTTATTTATTTATTCAATATTTTTTAAGTTTGTGATTGAAATTTGGTCTGAAATAGGTAGTAGCTCCATGCCTCCATGGGTGAACTACTAAGAACTTACTGTAGCTGGAAATTCTCAAATCTACGTTACCACACAAACAAGAGACACGAAAAATAACAGAAAATAATAAACTCAAAAATTGGGTCATAATTTTTTTTTTCTTTTTTACTTTTACGCTCAAACAAATTTAGAAAGTACTAATCTTGCTTTTATTCAGACATTGACAGGAGCAATATCTTCAAAATTCAAGTTTTATTTCCAGATAACACTTTTATAGCATCATGTTATTAGAACCAAAAGCATAGTTGAAATGTGAATACTCAGATACCTAGTGTGCTCCATCATCCTTACCATTTTACTTTATTTTTATGCAGATCACAAACCTAAAGAAGTAAAACATAAGTTTACCAACTAATAAAGAAGGTATTTTAGTCTGTGTGATGCCTCAATGATAGACTCTCTCTGGCCAAAAGCACTAATTCTTATATATTCTTCCCCACTTGGACCAAAACCACTGCCTGGGACAGTAATTATGTGTGTCTTCTCGAGAATTTCAGCAAAAACATTCCAAGATTTGGAGCCAGGAAAATGTACCCAAACATAGGGTGCATTTTTGCCTCCATAAACTGTCAAACCTAGAGAAGCCAAAGCATTAACCAGTATTCTTGCATTCTCCATGTAGTAGTCAATAATGGACTGCACAGCCTGAGAAATTTTCCAGAATAACACTTAGCAATTAAACTAGTGAATTAATCACACACACAAATAGGAGGTTCTTTCACTTGAATAGCTAACCTTGAAACCCTGTGGAGAGAGACATGCTAATCCACCAGCCTGAGCTATGTTGGATGCTCCATTAAAGCAAGTGCACATAATGCGATCGAAATCGTGTAACACTGGAAAGCCATTAGAATACAAGAGTTCTTCAGGGACCACTGTCCAACCAAGGCGGACACCAGTGAACCCGGCAAACTTGGAGAAGGACGAAACTTCAATCGCAACCTGAAAAGCATGTCATGTTTTTGTTAGAGAATCTAATACTTAACACCCAAGAAACTTCATCCAAGTTTAGTTCAAGACTTGTGTTTTAGCTTGAAGTGATTCAGTTCAGATTTCAGACATATATGTAGGTCATAATTCACACAAGCATGAAAAATTCACCTCTCTGGCACCAGGAATTTCAAAGATTGATTTTGGACTATCGTCAGTGATATAAGTTGAATATGCAGAGTCAAAGATAATGATTGATCCATTCATTTTGGCTACATCCACAAGTTGCTTTAATTGCTCCCTTGTTGCTGCATGACCAGTGGGATTGTTTGGAGAGCATAAGAACATAATATCTGCTCTTGTGGTAGACAGATCAGGGAAGAAGTTAGTCTGAGGACCACATTTCATGTATTCTATGTTTTTGTACTCTCCAGATTTATCTACAAACTCTCCAGCCTGACCAATTATGACACTTGAATCTATGTAGGCCTGTCTCAGAAGAATTTTTCATGATTAGAACACTGATTCTGTTGGAGAATTTATTCAAACACTCATTTTAAGAAGCAACTGAAATAAGTAACACATTAATCATATACTTATAATCAGTTAGTGATAAAAATACCGGAAAGGATGGATCTTGTACAGCTATCTTTAATTTGGAACCCAGAAGCAGCTGCAAGTATTGAAACAAAATTCAATTCCAGTAATTTCAATTGAAAAGGACAAAGGATACCATGTTTTAACCTAAATGAAGAATAAAGTATTTATGGAATACCTGAAGGCGAGTAATATCACACTGTGCACCATCTGATACAAAAATTTCTGTGGGTTTTATCCCCATTTCTTTATAGAATGTATCAGCAATTGCCTTCCTTAAAGCCTGTAATGTGGTATTGTCAGATGCTATTTAATGTGCATGAACATCATAATAATAAAAGACTATATAAAAATTGGAAGTTAACAGAGTGGATCAATATTATATAAAGTATAAAGTACTGTATTTTGAGTCCATAGTCATTCATAAGAAGAAAATAAAGTTTTTAAAGAAATCTTTTTGTGTTAATTTCTGAAACAAGAACCAGGATACCTTTTCACCTTGCTCAGGTCCATATCCTTTATAACCTTTGGTTGTTGAAAGACCATGCACAAACTGCAAAACACCATATAATTTCATATTTCATAAACAAAATCTAGAAATTTCTCTTCAACGTACATAAAACCTACTAGTAAAAGTCTAGAACTCTTACTCACATGATTTGGCCAAGAGAATAAAGAGACAGCCTAAAGAATCTGCCAAGATTTTCCCTTCTAAATAGTGTTGATGAAAATAAATATAAATCCCCATGGATAAAGAGTTTATACATGTGGCTTCTTAGCACTTCCCCCATGAGGTGGCACATTATTTCTCAAAGTCTCTTATATATGTTGGATCAACAGAAAGAAAGATATAAAAATCACTTACATCGACCATTCGTGATGTTACAATCGTGGGTAAGGGCTTTGTGGTATCACCAACTCCCAGGTCTATTACTTTTGCATGTGGATATTTCTCTACATGCAGAATCTCATGTCTTTCAATCTGATGCAAGCAGGACCATAATTAGCTCTTCGCACAGACGATCGAATTCTTAAACTAGAAATTTGAATGAATAAAGAGGAAATGGGAATAACATTGACAGCAACCTCAGGAAACAAATAGCCATGCCTCAGTTTCTCCATGTTTGCATTCCTAGGTACTTTTGTACAGTGTCCTACTCCTACACATGACATGTATAATGAAATGTTTAAGGCTAAATGAGAAAACAATGAGAATATTATAAATCCAGAGAAAATGTAAAGTTGAACCAAACCAGTGTGACTTGTATGCAAACCAATTCCCACTTCATGATTCTTCAAACTGCATGACAACCTGTAATTGTATTTGATTACAACAAATCTAATAATATATGGCAGTGAAAAGCCAGAGGAAGCAGAAGATAGATAAGCCAAATTCTGTTGTTTACCTTCCCTTTACCATCCATGGCTGCATGCCAATACCATTTGTACTAATCATATAACTGCTAATTGACATATTTTCCAGTGATTTTTGTTCTCCAAGTGGATACTCCTCTAAGGCTCTGGTTTTATATTAGATGAGTACTAGCACTTGTACCAATTATCCACAACCCCAACTTTATATATATAACAAGTTCAATCAGCAAACCAATAATTGCTTAGATTCTTACTAGGAAAAGAAAAACTAAGAAACTGAGTTTCATTTTCCACATCTTCACCTAATTTTCCCATTTTCTTTTTGTCTATATTCTGATCTTCTTTTCATGTGAAATACTTGGAAACTGGATAGAGGATCTTATTCTTATACCTCTTCAAAGTTCAAAACACTCTACTTTAACTATGTCATTCACTATTATAACATTCAGTCAAAATAGCTTTCATTGATACTTCAAAACCCTTCTCACTACAATACAATTGAAACTCGTGTAAATCTCAGATCCTTCAAAGCTGTTACACTTCATTGCACATTATAATAAGCTGAGTTTCATGTTAGTCAACCTCTATTCTCTAAGGCTTAAGAGTTAGCTGAAGGAAACACGTAAGCTATCTTTTTTTTTTTCTAGAAGACTTTTAAAACTTAAAATATTGTCATTATTCCTTTGAAAAGTCAAGCTTTCCTCAGGTTTTGTCTTGTGTCAAAAGACAAGAAGTTTAAGAACTGGGTTAGCCTTGCATCAATGACTGTGGAAATAAGACGTGTCCTATACAAGCCAGTCTCTATACATTAAAAAACAGCCAAGGCAATGTGATTTTTTTTCCTCTTTGTTTCCTATAAATATCCTCCTATTAGAGGCAATCCTACTTGAGTTACCGTCGGGCGTCTTCCACCGGGGATTCAAACTTTGTATATTGACTAACTATGTTGAATGTAATTTCTACACAAGTTCATTCAAGCAACACATGTGGAAACTACATGGAAACTGATTTGTGTTCAAACCAAAAGGAATGGTAGTGCACTATATGGAATATATTACCTAATAAGGACCCACATTCAATATAAACACATGTGAACAAAAAAAGTTTATACGAGATTAGTCTTAATAATTTAATTGGAATATGTTTTAGATATGGAAACTAATGATATTTTTTATTGGTTGATCACAACCCATTATTTCAAAGCCATGAATAAAAAAAAAGGTGGAACAGTGGAAGTCAATAAACTTGCAAAACCAGATGAACTATTTGTTTTTCATTCCAACAACTTCTTCAGTGTCAACCAATTTATTAAATAAAACCTGACCAGAAAATTATTGGTCATATAAAGAAGAATATAAAACATTATGTATCAAAGAAATTTCTTCATATTTTAAAATTCCTTTAATTAAATTTTCTAGAAATGTGACCTTGAATGCCAGGATGTGAAACTTAGAACCTTGACAAAGTGATCCAAAACTTGACTAGTTTCCAATATTGCCTCTTTGAAATAACAGAAAGGCAAACCAACTTGTTCATTTATCCGAATTCTGCTTCTGTTTTTTCTTTGGCCATTTTTATCCGAATTCTTCTTGAACCTCCAAATGTGTTATAAAGGAGGAAAAGGAAGTGTTTTTTTCCTTATTTATTTAGTGTTGTAAAACATTTAAATAAAAGAAACTTCATCAACTTTTATCCATTTGTACATAGTTATTATTAGACTATTGGTGTATATTGATCTAAATGACTAGATTAGAGGTGTTTAAGAAATGAGTAAATTAAACTCCGATCCCCTTTATATATGTTATATAATTTAAAAAAATTAAAATTTAGGAGCAACAAGAACATAAGAGAAAGAGCTTAGAGAAACAAGAAGAACATAAGAGAGATGCACCAAATTCATTCATTCATTCACTTGTTTACAATAGCCTCTATTTATAGGACTTTAGCCATAAGGTAGCATTAAGAATACAATAATGTATATTTAAGCACACTAATTGGAAGGTTACACAATTCTCTTAAAGGTGCTTTCATGGAGAAGTTACTAAGGATACAAAGAGACAAGTGATCATATGGAGGGTTTAGGAAGAATTCAATGTTGAAAATGTGGTCATCCACATATAATACATATATTTATAATACTTCCCCTTGGATGACCACTCATTGTGAACATACCTCATTAAAACCTTGCTAAGAAAAACTCAGTGGGACAAAATCTTAGTGAAGGAAAAAGAGTACATAATTCATAATTAATTTTCTTCCCCTGATTTTATATTGTATAATATAAGTCTTCAGGACTTCGTATGAATATGCCTCGTTAAAACCTTGCTAAGGAAAACCCAGTGGGACAAAAAAAACTTAGCGAAGGAAAAAGAGTACATGATTCATAAATAATTTGCTTCCCCTCAAGTTTATATTTTATAAGGAAAGTCTTCAGGACTCCGTATGAATATGCCTCGTTAAAACCTTGCTAAGAAAAACCCAGTGGGACAAAAGCTTAGCGAAGGAAAAAGAGTACAATATTCATAGTTATTTTTCTTCCCCTCAAGTTTATATTTTGTCATGAAAGTCTTTAGGACTTTATATTTCAATGTTGTATCCATGCTTCTTAAGAACTTGAGGTGAAATACTTTAATTAAAGGTCAGCTACATTATTGCTAAATTGAATTTTGTGAATACCAATATCACATTTCTTTTGTAGCCTATCAATATCTTATGATGCATACTGCATTTTCCTCATACAATATCATTGGTTGCAGGCAACCGACATATTTCTTTAATATGAGGAATCATGGTTCTCAACCAAATACGCTTATAGGTTGCTTCATGAATAACTAATATCTCTGAGTAATTTGATTATGTGGCTGTAACGATTTACTTCACTTACTGTCATGAAAGTTCCTCCATATGTAAAGATGTAACATTTTGAGACCGAGCTTTACGGGGATCATAAAAATATTCAACCTTAACATATCCAATTAATTATGGTTTTCCTTCCTTTGAGAAGAGTAAACTGAGATAAGATATTCTTTGAAAATATCTAAATTTTGCTAACAAATTTATTGCAATGGCTATGCCTAGTTTAGTACAAAGTGTCCTTATTGTACTAAGGTATGGTACTTCAGGACCAATAAATTGTGTTTATCATCTTCTCATGGATAAAAATGGTATGTATTTATATCAAGTGGACGAATGATCATAGGGGAACTTAAATCCCAAACAAAATCTTGAATCCCAAGATTTTTCATTCCAAATCTATTTCTCAAGTACTATGCAGGTTTTAAAATCTCTTCTGGAGTTCCTACAATATTTATGTCCTTAACATAAACTGCAACAATGAAAAATTCAGAGTTTGCCTTCTTTATAAATATAAGGACAAATATGATCATTTTTATAACCTTTTAATAAATACTCACTGAGACGATTATACTACATTCGTCTAGATTGTTTCAATCCATATAAGGATATTTGTAATTTGATGGAATATATATCTCCAGGTTCTGATTTATATGCTTCAGGCATCTTAAATCCTTCAAGGATTATAATGACCTATATAGCTACTACTTGCATCAAACATACATCAAGTTTTTCAAAGGCTACCATATCAATTAAAAATGATACAATTGTATCCATAATTAGATAATAAATATCATAATGATCTACGCCAAGCCTTTGTGAGAAACTTTGTGCCAAAACTCGTGCACAATTTGTATTTTTCTCATTTCGTTTACGAACAAATACCCATTCATACCATACAGGTTTAACATCTTCAGGTGTTTGGGTAATTGATCCAAAAATTCTCGTTTTGATAACGAGTCTAATTTGGCTTATATTGCCTTTTTTCTATTTTGGCCAATCATTTCGATATCGATATCATTTTGTAGTTTTGGGATCAGGTCCCTCATCATTAATAATTTCCGATGCAATTGCAATTGAAAATATAGTCAACAACAATTTCATTTGTTTCTCACATTTCTCTATAATTCAATGAGATCTCATGATTTTCCGGTACCGGGTCCACTTCTGGGGATGAAACTACTTCAAGAGTTACTTTTTCAGAAATGTGGGGTTGTTGATTCATATTTAAAATATCCTGAATATCCTTGAGAACATCTTCTTTACTTTTTCTCCTTCTGGGAATGATATCTTTTGCAGTAATTGGTCTATCACGCTTCTGGCGTATTTCAGATTCATTAGCTGTTGTACTAGCAGATTGTCCGCCAGGGACATCTAATCATGCTAAAATATTTGCAGCTGATACATACGATTTAATGACCCACTAAGTATTTGTAAAATTATCTGGTAATTCATTTACAATAATTTGCAAATAAATTATTCTTTGAACTTCAAGTTCACATTAATTTGTACGAATATTATGGTATGATAATGTTGATGTATTTCAACTAATTATATTTTTCTTCCTCTATTCATAAGTTAAAAGTTCAATATATCTAATAATAGATCACGAATAAAAACCAACATAAATTTCAAGAGGAACATATAAAATACAACCAACAATTTTTAATACGGATCAAAGATGCAGCATGTATTATAGCATATCCCCAAGTAAATTTTAGAAACTTTGACTTCATAAGCATAGGTTTAGCAATAAGCTTTAACCATTCAATAAAAGGTTCAACTAAACCATTTTTTATGTCCATGAGCTACTAATAGTTCAACTATAATTCGTATTGGCATGTAATAGTCATAAAATGTTTTTATCTAAACAAGAAAGTATGCCCTTAATTGTATCATTTCAGCAAGTAATTTAGAAAATCTATATTACAAGTTAAAAGTTAACAAATTTATGACTATCGATTAGATGCATCAATTAAAATGAAAAAAAAATTGAAATGAGCCACATGATAGATGAATATAACTATAGACATTTTCTTGAATATATTGTAGAAAATAAGGAGACTTGATGTGTAATATAGAAAATGATTATTTAATAATTAATTCACATTACACAAGATTCACAAAAGAAATCAATTACTAATAGGATCTTCCGGTCCTTCAACAAATGTCCGTATGTAATTTGTATAATACGTCGCATGAAAAGTGAGTTTGGATGACCAAGTCGATCATGCCAAAGTATAAAAATCTTAGGGTCTGACCACTTTCAGTGCATAAAATTTGATTCGTCAAATTTTATATTTATTAGATATAACCTTAAAGAAAAGTAAAGATTTTCTCTAATATAAGCTTCAGGCTTGATATAGTAGAAATAATGTATGGATATTCTGTATCTCACTTATTTTTGTCTCAATGTGATAACCATTACGGTGGATATATTTCTTTAAAATTTGGTAGATTTCTTCTGGATCTACAAGAAATATATAATGTATCACCAATATTAAAAATTTATCTATTTCGCAATGAAATGTGAGCTCTTCCAGAGTCTTATATGACATTTGCAAAACTAGATATCTTATTAACATTAATTTCAGCTAATGTTAATTTTGTCAAGATAAATTGTATGAGTTGTGCTACTATCCACAAGAAATATGTAATCCTCTATAACGTTGAATATAATTGTTTATCTCAAAGCAAAATTAAAATAATTATAATACACTAAGTGAGCAAGTTATACTTAAAATTCAAATGAAACATATGTGATTGATAAATTTTTAAAGTGTAGTCATTTTTTGTCACTAATTAAATTATAAGTCTTCAAAAATTAAATAAAATTAGACACATCACAATCAATTTTCATTTGTGATCCATAAGAAATAGTAGGATTTACAAACTCAGAAAATTTTGCTTTTATTTCAGTTTCCTTATGTTTAGTGAAACATAATAAAATATAACATAATGTAAGACCAATAACATATGCTACATTTGTAGAAAATGATGTTATCATTTCTTTGAGGTTTTTTTCTTTGAAATAGTTCATCTTCGTTTTTGGTCTCGTTCTTGTGTTTCAGTATAGCACTTTTATTTTCATAATTTGATGGAAAATCATTTTCAATATTCCAAAATATATTTTCTTTCATGGTCTCATTTTGGACCACAACCTCATCCATGACCTCAAGAAAAAACCACGCTCACTTCAGGGAATGAAATTGATCCAATTGGACAAGATTTTTAATTATTCTTCATCAAAAGCTCAAATCTCATTATTTTGCTCTTCCACAAGCAAACAAGAAACTAGCCCATAATATTTGATAAATTAATCAATGCTCTCGATATTGCTACTGCAGGAGCACATTCGAAGCATGAAAAGTAAAATATGTTTTTTCTAAACATATCTTCATTAATAATTTCCTTTCCTTATAACTTAATTATAGAACTAATTTCAAACAAGGATGACATATATTCACTTACAAAATATATTGTAGATGTAAGTGCATCCAATTAGAAAGAGCTTTAAGATGAATCATTGATCATTTTGGAACTCATATATATCATTCCTTCAATTTGTTCCAAAGAACTACTGGTTCTTATTTTCATATCTAGCTCTTCATGCAAATGAATAACGAATAAAAATCATTGCATTTTGCGCATCCTTCAGGGATACATGAATTTGTTCTTCTATAGTATTTCAAAGATTCAATATTGCACTCAAATAAATTATGAAACAAAAAAAATTCTCATGATAAATAATTTTTCTTGACATATCAAGTGCAACAAATATAAACATTATGAAATTTGATAAAACTTACATTATGAGAAAAAGAAATATATTCTTGCTTACCATGATATGATGAAAACAAGTTTGAGCTCCTTTCGACACAAAATTCTAGAGCTTCATGCTGATAACGTGTTGTAAAACAATGTTCTAAAACAAAAATTTAGGAGCAACAAGAACATAAGAGAAAGAGCTTAGAGAAACAAGAAGAACATAAGAGAGATGCACCAAATTCATTCATTCATTCACTTGTTTACAATAGCCTCTATTTATAGGACTTTAGCCATAAGGTAGTATTAAGAATACAATAATGTATATTTAAGCACACTAATTGGAAGATTACACAATTCTCTTAAAGGTGCTTTCATGGAGAAATTACTAAGGATACAAAGAGACAAGTGATCATATGGAGGGTTTAGAAAGAATCCAATGTTAAAAATGTGGTCATCCACATATAATACATATATTTATAATAAAAATTCCATCTATTTTGACCAAAATATTTGGCTAATATTAATTGGTTACAAAATTTTTAATTTATTAAAAACATATATTTTAAAATTTATTAACTAATTATAATTTATTTAATAAATTCAATCTATTCATTTTTCTTTTTAAAAAAATTTGATTTAAAATTGTTGTTGTGTTTATATATATACATTTTTTTTCTGTGAAAATATAATAACATATAGTAGTTTCTTTGATGCAAGTAGAAATACAAGTAAAATAATATCGCTCAATTAGTAGGTTGAATGGGAAGAACTCTTAGGTGCCGTTTGGTAGCCGGTGAATATTTAGTGGGAAGTAGAAGTTTTTTATGTGTGTTTGGTATGTAGGGAAAGGGAAATAAAAATAAAAATTAAGATTGTTTGGTATGATAGGAATGAGGGAGGGAAGTGGAAGTTAAAATATACATAATACTATTTTACCCTTACCCTTTACCCTAGTCTCTCGCACGGCTCTCTCTCTCTCACGCCTCTCATCTCGTTTCATAGCCGCATACTGGTGCTTCTCTTCTTCTCCCTCGCTCAAGTCTCTTCCTCTTCGTCAACGGTCTCTCTTCCTCTCCCTCAACCGCCTCTCTTCCTGTAAAAACCTTTATAAGGCTATTTAAAAGCCTCTGTTTTAAAGTATGGTCCAGGACCTTATCAGCCGGCTGATACATACCCATCAGCCGGTTGATAAGGTACTGGACCTTCATCATCACCAAAGAACTCCATCTCCTTCCTTCTTGCCTCTCTCTCAGATTTGTGGCTGACTGTGTGTAAAATATATGTGGAGAGAAGGGCAAAGTAGTCATTTCACAAAGTTTATCCTTCTCTCCACCTCACCTTCCCTCCACTTCCCTCCAATTTATCATGGAAGCAAGCTTCCCACCTAGCAAGGAAGGATCAACTCTCACCTCACCACTTCCAAAACCATACCAAACACACTTCTCACTCACCTTCCCTCTAACCTCTCTTGAGGATGTCATACCAAACGGGGTGTTAATTCTATCCCCACATAACACACTTGCAAAGAGAAGTGAGAAGCCTTTACTCCGACTAAACTTTAACCTTGAACTGGATTAGTAATAAGGTTCAGTTGC
Source organism: Senna tora (assembly GCA_014851425.1). Lineage (NCBI taxonomy): Eukaryota > Viridiplantae > Streptophyta > Magnoliopsida > Fabales > Fabaceae > Senna > Senna tora. The sequence goes on along the minus strand of CM026272.1, from coordinate 31,019,058 downwards.
CGGTGGTGTCCATAAAAAAATATTTAAATTTTAATAACTTGATATATAGTTCTTCAAATTCTCAGTATTGAGAAGAAGAAAAATTAATATATATATATATATATATATATATATATATATATATATATATATATATATATATATAATTAAGATGATTTTTAAAAATTCTTATGAGCAATTAGAAAGTAATAGCAATTAATTAGAAAGTAACAACTTTTATTTTATTATTTTGTCATATTTTGGACCGAATTTCTTTTTCTTTTTAAAAATTAGTCACAATTCACAAGTAAACTCACATCTAGAAGCCCAAAGGGATTATCAGTTAGGCCCATTTAATAGCCCAAAAGAAAATGGCGTACGGACGCGAACAGTAAAGCCCATAGGCCATAGCGAAGCGTCTATGCAACGCTAGGACAGTCGCCAAAGTAGTACACTATAAGGGCACGTTCTTTACGCAGAAATGGAAATGGAAACAGAAACGGAAACGGAAACGGAATGCGTTTCCTGTGTTTAGTAGTAAAAGTTTGGTAATGGAAATGGAAAGGGAATGTATTAAAATGACCATTTTACCCCTTATATTAAAATAATAAAAAGAAAAGAAGGTTATAATTGTGTCAAATCATGTCAAATCAAAGGGGTATAATAGATATTTTGTATTTTTTTTTCTTTTTTTTTTTATAGTTGATGGAAATGAAAAAGTAAAAAAGTATGTGGGGCCCGGTGGGCCCCACCATTTCCATTTCTATTTCCATGGGCAATTCTTGTAAAAGAACATGCCATAAATAAAGAAGGAGAAGCGACCGACGTAGCATAGAAATCCTACACGTGTCTTCTCTTCTTACAGACAAGACCTGTCACTTTTTCTCTACTGGTCCTTTTCGTCTCCTTCCCTCCCAAACAAACAGACAGCGTTTTTCTGCCTCACTGTACAAATTACAATTCTCTCTAACAAAATTGAGCGACAAAATCTACGTTACAATGTCCAACTTCTTGACGAGCACTACTGCTTCAAATCCAAACCCTAACAAGTCCTTTGAGGTATTCGAAATTCAGGCTCCCCCACTTTTTACTGCGTGTTTCTGCTCTCACTGAGAATCTGAATCTTCTAAAATGCTAGTTTCTCTTCACTGTTAAATCTTTTTGTGGATTTTCCAGGTGACTCAGCCTCCTAATGATTCTGTTTCCAGTCTTAGTTTCAGTCCCAAAGCCAACTTTCTCGTCGCCACCTCCTGGGATAATCAGGTTTTTCTTTTCTTTTTTTCTTTTTTTTTTCTCTTGGCTTGATTACTTAATTATACAGTGGAAGTTTGCTCTCTTTCGTGTACTGCATCTTCGAAGATTTTATTTAGAGGCGGGAAGCAGTTTTTTTCGGTTTTGGACTTAGGCTGGAAATTTTCTTTGACGCTAAGCTGTAAGCAATTCCTTTACTTCCTTACAGGTTCGATGCTGGGAGATCATGCGAAGTGGGGTAAATGTTGCCAGTGTGCCTAAGGCATCTATGTCTCATGACCAGCCGGTATATTATTGTTTTACTTTGTTGTTAGTGCCGTGTATATGTTTCTCAGTTTATGATCTGAGAGATGTAAGATGTCTGACTCATAAATCATCGACCGGAACATGGTAATAGATTAATGTAATCATCTCTTCTATGAATCTGAGCATCATATATGAGCTATGATGTTAAATCTGTATTATTTTTGTACTGAATGATGCCACTAATAATTATATGCATGGAGATAAGCTGATGAGTTACTAGATTCATAAGTCTTGCAGTATTGGTTTTTGTGATCCTTCTCATTTTTCTTGTCCAGATACCCTAAGCTGTTATGTTAGTATGTATTTCATAGGTCATACTGTCTATCCTTTGCATAGGTTTTATGTTCGGCTTGGAAAGATGATGGCACAACTGTCTTCTCTGGTGGTTGTGACAAGCAAGTGAAGATGTGGCCTCTATTGTCTGGAGGCCAACCAATGACTGTCGCTATGCATGATGCTCCAATTAAGGAAATTGCTTGGATTCCTGAGATGAGCCTTTTAGTAACAGGAAGCTGGGACAGGACTATGAAGTAATGCACTAGCATTTTCTATTCCAGAATTTTTCTTCAAGTAGCTCTTTGGAATTACTTAGCCTAGCTCTTGAGGTGGTCTTCTATTTGAATCAGAATGGACGTGATATTATGGGATAGGCATGTCTGAAAATGTGTTCTCAGATCTAGAGGAGATGTAGAATTGCTTTTCCTGGTCTTTTAGTCGATTATCCTTAGAAATTATTTTTAGCTTCAGCACGTGAAGATTTGTTTATGAATAGTGTTATTATTTATTTACCAGTTTCCAGTTTCCATTACAGATTATAGTGTATGTTTTAGTATTTTGAACCTTTAAAACTTATTGCTAATCCTTCTGTTTTTGCATGGTACCGTCATTGAAGTTGGTTATGCTGATCATTGATATGGCATTTATTACTTTTCTAGAGCTTTTCAAGATGTCCTGTATATGATGATTTGTTATTGCCATATTTATTATCCGTGTCTATTCCATGTTTAGTTTCAGTGATAATGCTTGTTTGACTTCTAGATCTTCAATCACTAATCTGCATGATCTTGTGCTTCTATGATTTTCACATAAGAAGCTTCCCTGGCTACTGTCAGGTACTGGGATACTAGGCAGTCAAATCCAGTGCATACGCAACAACTCCCAGAACGCTGCTATGCAATGACAGTTAGACATCCTCTGATGGTTGTTGGCACTGCTGATAGAAATCTAATTGTTTTCAACTTGCAGAATCCTCAGGTATTATTTTCTTTTTCCAGATTTATTTCACAACTTAATGTAGGACCAATTTTTTATCATTCTCTCCTCTATTTCAATTCTTTCTCCTTGATGATGGGACTATTTTGAATCGATACTAGATAGAAAGAGTGGTATGTTGTTCTTGATAGTACAAGAGGAGATTTATTGTTTAGAGACGGGAAAGGTTAGGATAAGAAATTATCCTAAAGAAAGGAAAGAGAAAAGAAAATCAAGCAATGAAATGGAAGATAAAAAACAATGAAGTTAAGCTCTCCATTCTCTATAAATCAGTAATGAATCTAAATAGTAGTCCTTGAGTCCATATGCTTGATGCATATCTGTCCTGCAGACTTTTATACATGACTGTAAAAAGATGTAGCATGTTATCTGTCTAAATGTATCAAATTAAAGGAATAGTACATCTTCACAAAATATTTCCCTTCCTCTTGCTACTGAAACCCATAAGATCAATCCGCCAAAAAATCATCTAGTGTGGGACAAAGCGATATCTTGCCTGTTTTTGAAACTGGGCTGTTATTCCTGTTTTGGAGAACCAATGACAATGAGTTGACCGTGAGTGATATGAGACTGTCGAAGATGGTATGCACTTCTGTTGTAAGGCTTTTATAGACAGGATAACAAGTCGTCTTCAATCTTTTGTTCTGTCTACTTCATACGATCAGCATACTGAAGCTAGGAATGTGTTATTATTATTGATGATTCTTCTTTTTTATGCTTTCGGTCTTGCATGAGGAATTTATTGGGAGCTTCTTAGCTCTTTTGACAGTTTATCAGATAATTGTCTGCTAACCAAACTTAGCATTTTTAAAAGATCCCAGTATGTTAACGTTTAGCACTCTATTTTGTATTTCGTTGTGGGCAAAGGGTTGCCATTTAGGATCATAAAGCTAGGAAATGCATTCTTGTAATTCATGGTATTTCTTTTTTTGAACTTTTAGTCATGGTGGGGAAACGTCCCTTATCTTGACAATTTGTTCATCTGCAACAGGTTGAATTCAAGAGAATTGTTTCACCCTTGAAGTATCAGACAAGATGCCTTGCTGCATTTCCTGATCAACAAGGTTTCTTGGTAAGCTTTATATATAAGCGTGTGTGTTTGTGTAGCTTCTTTTCAGTGTCTTGGAAAACTTGTATTAATAATACTCTTTCCCTTTTCCCCATTCAGTTTCTATAGCCATTTTCTAGTGTGGTTTTATATATGTTAGGAAGGTTTTTAGAATTTCCATCCACTTTTGCTATCCAGAATGAAAGTAGTGAACTGTCCTGCTCCTGCCAAAAAGTATAATGTGCTAGAGCAGGATTATATCTTCTAAAATGATGAGTACCTATTATCTGTCTTCATTTTCTGGATTATCTTTCCTGAGTACCTATTATCTTACATGACTAGATTGATTAATTGGGACTGTACTTGAAACCGATGATATGTTCTCTGTAGGTTGGATCAATTGAAGGAAGAGTTGGGGTGCATCATTTGGATGATAGCCAACAGGGGAAAAACTTCACTTTCAAATGCCACAGAGAGGGCAACGAGATATACTCAGTCAACTCTTTAAACTTCCACCCTGTAAGATTTTGCTTTCTATTGGTATCCCTGCCATACTCTTTTAATTTGGCTATCAATATACTTGCTGAATTGTCATTTATGATTCTTTAAGATGGTAAAATTGCACTGTTATCTTCCATTTTAATTTGATACTTCCATTACCTGCTCCAGAGGCAATGTTGAACATCACTATATTCCACAATATAATGGGAATTTTGTTAGTATGAATTTTTTTGGCTATTGCTGTCCAGACAAACAATGCTTTGGAGGAGCTTTAGAATTCTAAATAGGTTTATCAAGAAAAGTCTTCCTATTATGAAATGAGTTATGAACTGAACATAAGACACATTTTCATAATTTCATATCTTGGTTGGTGATAAAACCGCACAAATCTAGTAGACACTAGGGACTGTGTAACTATTTACTTACTAGAGACTCATCTTTCTCATAATATCAGTTTTTAAAGTTTTTTTTTGTAGATGTATACATGTTGCAGTATAAATACCAATGACATATTTGACTTCCTAATCAATACTTGAATTTTTTTATCAAGTTCATTTTTATTTATGGATTTATCTAACATGTGAGCTAATGACCGGAAAACTGTGAAAAATCAACTAAAAAACAATTTTTTATGTTTAAAAAAAAAACTTCACCAACCAATCAAAATGAAACCTTAACATGCGCCCAGGGAAAATGTTAGATAAACCCCTTATTTACATCTTATTCTTAGGTATCCTCTGGTTGTTATATGCTTTGGATATATTCTGACAAATATTTAGGTGATTTCTTCTAGATCAAGTAGGTCTGCAGAAAATATTAGATGAGAATATTTCAAAGGTGTACAATCATTTTTACCCTTAAAAATTTATCTGTAGTTTTGGTTTACTTCTGGAGCCGGCAGTTGTTATCTATAATAGACATATTTAATATCACTAAGTTTGTCCTCTTTAAACTTTAGATTTGCAAATATGTTCTCATTTATGAATCACTTTACCACTTGTTTCAGGTACATCACACATTTGCAACTTCTGGTTCTGATGGTGCTTTTAATTTTTGGGACAAGGATAGTAAACAGAGACTTAAGGTTCTCCACTGCTTTCCTGCATCTTAATCATTGGCTAATTTTTTTAATCAATAATTAGTTAAAGGCATGGGCTGCAGAATAAAATCCAATGGGTCTTTCCACCCTCTCCTCCCATGTTCAACACAGTATTCTTCAATTCCTGTTATATTGCAGTGTTCTTTTTTGTGTAATCAAATGTAATGTATGCTTATTTAATTTTAATACAAGATTTTCTTATTTCAGGCCATGCTAAGATGCAGTCAACCTATTCCTTGCAGTACCTTCAACAATGATGGTTCAGTATTTGCTTACTCGGTACATTTCATTTCTGTACAAGTTTGCCGTAGTGTTCTGGTCTTCTCTTCGTATTAATAGAAAGAGTGTATATATATATACATATATATGGGGATGCGCACTCATATGCACGCCTAGTTTGCCCGTTCTAGATTGAGTCCTCGTACCTAATAGAAATTTCAAATTTCTATATGTTTGTAGTCTTCACTCATGTATATAATACGTTGATATCCTGTTTATAGGTCTGTTATGACTGGAGTAAAGGAGCTGAAAATCATAATCCTGCAACAGCAAAGACGTACATTTTCTTGCACTTGCCACAGGTATTTGGTTTGGCTGTCTGTCTATTAGAAAGAATAATTAATAGCTTTTGATGACAGGCAACGTTATATGCTTCTGCATTGCAGGAATCTGAGGTCAAGGGCAAACCACGCCTTGGTACTACTGGTAGAAAATAAAGATTATGCTACTCTGCTATACTCTTTTATGTATATAGATGTGTAATATTGGCGGATATCAAGTAGGAATGGTCTTTGTTGATATCAAGTTTCATAAGCTAGTGAAATTTCTTCCTGTTTATTTCTTCATTCTATATATGTATATTGTTTGGATCTGGGTCCTTTCATGTGACATAATGGTCATGTGAAGAGAAAAATAGACACTGGGTAATTAATTAGAAAATGACAAAAGACTTGTATCTATATTTCTCCTCACATAACCATCATATTACAGGAGAAAAAATCCAAGTCCTATTTGTTTGTAGTTACCTAGTTTTGTGATCAAGGATGGGATGATTTATAATCTTCAGCAAGAGGCATCTGTAAGTAGGTTCTCATGATGTTGCTTAGAGATTACAGAATTATAGCAATTTGACAGTTTTAAGGTATTTATATTTCAAGTATTGGTTGTGAATTTGTTAATGGAATGATTTAGTAAAATAACGATTTCAATTAGGATGGTTTAGAAGTTTTTTATTGAATTTTTTTTTTCCAAATCTCTAGTTCTTTCTGCCTACTAGTTTTATAAGGAAAAAGCTTATGTGCTGTTGTTTACATACTTTTGGTAAGGTTAACCAATTAAAAAAAAACATGTGTCAATTTCAAGAAGAAAATTGACACATGTCTTTTTTTAATTGATTACATTGACACATGTCTTTTTTTAATTAGTTAACCTTACCAAAAGCATGTAAACAATAACATATAAGTTTTGCCCTTTTATAAAGGCTCAAGGGCTAAATGCGATTTGTTGCATAGTTTAATCATTTCTTGCCTTCTGGCATTTGTTAGTGCGTCCCTTTTTGTGTCACTCATTTGCTCAGAATTAGTATTACATCCAGTACATATACAATCGGATGTAAATTGAGCAGTTTTGTATATAGCATCACTATGAAAAGGTGTGATTCAAATTAAATCAATGAATATTGTCGTTTCAAGTCTTTTTACACGTGTAGATAGATTGTTGAAAAATGAAAGATGTTGAAGCTTTGTTGAAAACCCTGTATACTTGGACTATTTTCACGGACTCAAATAAAGGCTGCCATGAGACTCGTACTTTCTATCATCTCATCCTGGGAATTTCTGGAAGTGAATTTGGTGAGATAATTGAGAAGGAGAATGGCAATGACCAAATTAGTTAATGAAGTAGATAATCTTGTTTTGAGCCATAAGATCTATCAAAAGTTTTGTTGTCCTCCATCACACTAGTCCTTCCCTGCAACACTTTTCAACTCCATTTTGTTTTCTTTTGGTGTGATTATTTTACTTGTTTTCCCCTACTTGTGTGTGCAATTAGTTGTAAACACTTGTTTCATAATTTTTCAACTGGGACTGTCATAAACAGTGAAATGCCAAGGAACCTCTCAAGTCTCAAGACAACGAAATACAATCTGGATTCTGAAACCCCTATACTCGCTAAATGAGACTAAAATTGCATTTATTTCCATAGATGTTCACAAATATTTTATAGGTACAAAGCAGGTATGGTCACTTGTGGACTAGAGCTCATTACAAATTTCTTAATAATCACAACATGATCACTGGGGGATTTAATCTGGGCAAGAAGATGATCCAAAAAGAAACGAGGGGATTTAAAAACGTACAGTGAAAATCATATGCACAAATCTTGTGTACTATCGACGGTTTTGCTTTTATGCTTTGCGGGTAAATATAAAACGTTCAGAAGGATCATCTAGGACCTGACAGTTCATCTGGAGGGATATGTGAACTAGAGTCTTCAATCCAATTAGCAGTGGGGTGAAGGGAGTGGTTGTGTTCTAGCCTGAACGTCTCCTCTTTTTGCCATTGATCCCATTTTTCAGCCAAACCATCACCTTCTAGCATCCTTACCACCTCAGACATCTTTGGTCTTTCCATGGGAGAGCCTTGTGTGCATAGTAAGGCCACTTGGATTAATTGCTCTACCTCCTCTTCATTATAATTACCCTGTAAATCAGCATCCACTAGTGTTTCCAACTTCTTGTCTTTCAGAAGTCCTTTTACCTGGATTCAAAGCGGGGTCGTATGAGATTATATTGTTTATGGGGTTTGGACATTAGTCATTGGTGCTAAAATTACATTAATATTGACTTGAAGAACAGCAAGGAAGATGAGATTCTAGAATTTGGGATAGAAATCAATTCTAAAATGAATATAAAAAAATGCTTCTTGCCAGGACTGTATAGCATGAAATAATTAACCACTACTCACAATGCAAGTTACCAACTAGACCTTAAGGGGGAACCAAGAAACAAAAATGCACTGAAAATTGAATGCTATTGTGACTTTTGCACAGAAATTTTGACTTGATAATACATATCCTCTCTTGGAGTCTTGGTTCTTCAACCTTCATAACATTTAAAACTAACAAGTAATAATCTAACTTTTAAGAAAATCTAAGGTTACTAAGAAAGAACATCAGGCACCATAGTCAGAAAGGAAATCAAATATTGATCAAGGAATAGGTATGCTGATTGCTAAATAACATTTTGGTCATAAGAAACCATATGAGGAGATTGAATGGTACTACTACTACTGCAGTTAGCAAAAGTTGGATTACTACAAAATAGAAGACATAAATATGAAGTAGTGTCATGAACGAAGACATACCCAATCAAGTAACATGACATCATCATCATTGGCAAGTCGTGCTAGATCGAAAGCCCTCTGTCCAGTTATTAGTTCAAGAAGCATGACACCATATCCAAAGACATCAGTCTTCTCTGAAGACTTTCCAGTAGAGAGGTATTCTGGTGCTATGTGCCCAATTGTACCACGCACAGCAGTGGTAACATGAGTATCTTTGTAATTCATAAGTTTTGCTAAACCAAAGTCTCCAACAACTGCTTCATATTCCTCATCCAACAATATATTAGCAGCTTTGACATCACGGTGAATAATCTTTGGATCACAATGATCATGCAAATAAGCAAGCCCCCTTGCCGATCCCAGTGCAATACGCTTCCGTACAGGCCATTCAAGAGGGGGTAGTGATTCAGGACGCTCTAAGACATTAGAAAACAATATGAAAATACAAGATAAACAAGGAATGAATTTGACATTGAAAACTACGATGAACTTTACCAGAAAAAGAAACATGAGAAATTTTTTTTATGCCAAAACAGAGAAATGAGGGTACCTCGTAAACATGATGCCACACTACCGTTGGCCATGAAAGGATACACTAACAACCGTTCAGTTGGTGTCATGCAAAAGCCACGCAGTCGAAGCAAATTACGATGAACAGCTAAGCTGATCATTTCAACTTCTGTTTGAAATTGCAGCTCTCCACCCTGTGTGCGTTCCTCTTTAAGTCTTTTCACTGCAACTAAAGAACCATCAGTTAATCGTCCTTTGTAAACTTTACCAAATCCACCTCTACCCAGAATGTTTTTGTTACTAAAGTTGTCTGTTGCAACTTGCAGCTCACGCAGGGGAAACTTTTTAAGCTGACCAAGGTGAACTTCAGGATCCTCCTCGGCTGCCAGTACAAGGACAAAATGCCGATAAATCAATTATGGTTGTCATATACAGCACTAAATGGTATGTGAGCCATCTTTTTGTTATTTAAGACTAACCAGGAACATCAAAGAAATAATCCTCTGGTTTCCTTTTCCGGCAATAAGCAAGCGCAATTGCAGGGGCTGCAAAAAGAAGAGCAGCACCAGCAGCAACTCCTCCAGCAATAGCTCCTGTAGCACTGTTACCTAGAAGGGTTTACAGTTGAAATGGGAAATCATTACTCTATTCAGAGAATTCAATCATGATAAGATTACTATTAATAAATAATTCCCTCTTTTTCAGCAAATTAAGTCATTAATAAACAAGTTTTGGTCGCAGACTCACAGGTATCATCTATGACTACATTAGAATTTAGAATATTTGAAATAGCTACTTAATCTGTCAATTGTCAACTCTTCCCTTTCTCCTTCCCCTCACTGATCCAAAATCGGTGAAAGGAGTAAAGGAAGTATTAATATGCGTAGAGAAAGGTGTAAGGCCATTCCTAACAGAAACAATAATGAAGTGCCGGAATTTAGAATATCCCCCCTCCCACAGTATAAGTATTAAAGGAGTTGTGAAAAATCCACAATGGTGTCTTTGTTTAGCAGCTTAAGCTATTAGGTCAACTAATGTATAGTAAACCAAGTAGCCTAGAGTTCGTTCTTTACAATTAAAAAATCTTTATAATTTAAGTTTGTTGTAATGTAATCATATACATTGTTCAATCCACTCTTCAAGCCTAAAAGGCTAACGAGAAGGCATGTTCTCTAATTAAAGCTTTAAGGCAGAGTAGTTTCTAAGAAATCCAAAGCATTAAATTAAACAAACATCAAAACCTGAAGGAGCTGACGGTGTTGGAGAAATCGGTGGAGCTGGAACAGATTTTTGTATTAATCTAGGATTATTTTGATAACTGTTCAGTAGAAACAGTGTGGTTAGCAAAATTTTGATATGTCCTTCCTCAAAAATAGTATTAGAATAAATAAAATTACTTGCACTAACCTGATGGGAGTAAACAAGGAAAATGAGCCATTGACTGGGATTTCTCCTTCTAGCTGGTTGTTTGAAAGATCACTAAGATTCCATAATGATCATGGTCTAAAGTTACACACTTGTAATAGTATGACTAATCTACATTTGCATCAGATCATTGAACATTTAAATATAGCAGAAACACTTACAGGACTTGCAGTGAAGCAACATTTGTCAAAGACATGGGAATGCCTCCTGACAAGCTGTTGTTGTTGAGACGCCTATTTTATAAAGCAGAGAGATTAGTTTGCAAATAATAATAATATATTGATAATGTAGAGAAATATGCCAGTGATGGATTTAAAATTATATAGTCACTAGTCAGCACTATCATTAATCGTCGTCTATTTTTAGTGACTATTCTTTTACTCACATTATTTGCAGTTGCAGCACATAATAATTAAGTATTATTAATAAGAATTGTATCTCTATACCTTGTAATATGTAGTTACGAATGTATACATACACATTTTCATACTGAAGAAAATATTTGATGATAAAAATTGATGCTATTGGAATGGCACTAGCTATGTACTACAGTTTTAGGCTGCCGCCATTGTGTGGGAAAGTAAAACATATGGATGCTAAAAGGCTAAAGCAAGAAACAAACTTGAAATAGATTTAAGCAAATTTAGCAGACTGAAGATATGAGATTAAGGAAAGCAAGTCATACAGGAACCGTAGTTTTTTAAGGTTGCCCAATGTGTCCGGTATTGGACCATTTAAGTTGTTCAAATAAAGATCCAAGCTCACCAAGTTTGTCAAATTTCCAAGCTCGTCGGGGATTTTCCCACTTATATTATTACTGTAAAGTTCCCTGACATAGAAAAGAGAATAATTTGAGATTCAACCAATTAAAGTGAAATTTTTCTATAAATAACTTGAAGATGATGGAATATGTGCCCATGACTGATATGGAAGGGGTTAAAACCCAATGGTATATGAGATGAACACTGAAGCTCTCAAAATTATTGACAGGCGCGTATGACATACAAAACCTTTGCTTCAGCAATTTATGGAAACATTTCCAAAGGCCAGCTAATGTCAAGCATAAGCTTAGGAAGACCGCAAAAGAACAACTGAGTATCACTCAGTAAATAATGTAAAATCCTAATGTGCTCAAAAAGAGGCAAGTCTGTAAATCTTTATTGTATTCAATTCACAACTTACAAGTACTGCAAATTTGGGAGCTGACCAAGCTGTGGAACTAGTGGACCCGAAAGGTTGGCATTTCCAAGATCACTGGCCAAAGACAAGTAAAAAAAATTAATATATTCAGAAAGGGTATTAAATGATAGGTAAAATTGTAAAAATCGCATAAATAACTTACACACGCGTCACACTATTATCGGGGCTGCATGTTACATGAAACCATGTACAGGGGTTGACAAGGGTAGAATCCCAGCTTTGAAGAACATTATTAGGATCAGTCACGCTGTTCTTCAATGCAGCTAGGGCATCACCTGTCTTGGATAGAAGAAGCAATCTTCAGGTGCCGATATCCTTAATATTAAGTCATATATTATCCTATCTAAGATCAACATCATAACAGCTAACATTCATCACAGTCCAACTATTTAATAGTAGTTAATAAATTTGGAATCAAACAACGTATCAACGTCTATGTTACACTGTGAAACGGGAAATTTTGTGAAATACAGCAATAAGAAACATAAGAGGACAGTTTCTTCAATTCATCCTTGATCATATAGCTTTAAAAAGACTAGGCAAGTAATAAAAGATGAATGTTATTGGAAAGAAATGTTTTCTCTAGCAAACAATAAAAGTATTTTTACTAGAACCCTGCCGTATACAAATACTGGACAAGTCATACCCATAATTAGCCCTGAAGTATTAAAGTCAAAATTTTATCTGAATTACCTGAGCATAAAAATAAACTTGTGGTGATTTATAATCCACAATGAAACTAACCCAGCACAAATATAGCCTATTAAGTAACTTCTCCAACTCCAACCATTAGTCATTCAAAACACATAAACAAGTAACAATTGTAGCTAACAGAGCAAGGAAATCAACTAAACGGTGAATTTTTGCATGTCAGTCTATCTAAAGCACTCATATATTGCGTAGGGCTATTTATGAAACGTTTGAAAACCCAAAGAGCAAGGACAAAACGTCACCGCCCACCTTCAGTATTACCAGAAACCTTCAGCACCAAACCAAGCACTAAAATTGCACAAAAGAGAAAAGAACCCATGAGCGTCATAACCATGCATAAGCAACTGATTCATTCCCCAATTTCAAGACCCTTTTTAAGACTAGTTGATCTCCATGAAACTCATCAAGTTCACAAGCCCCTTGACCTCGTTGACCAAATGGAAATCGCTGCAAGACTTTGAAGATATTCCACAAAAAATTTCTGGGTGAGTCCGATTTTCCACCTTTCTTCTCCCCTAGTTCTCACTTGGGGAGATTCTGGGGCTGCAATCTCAGATGGGTATTGATTGTTTTAGCTGAAAACACAGGCAACGAAGACGAGAGAGTGTGTGAGGGGTTTCCCAGCATCAAAATTTGCAAGGAGTTGAAAAGTGGACTGCGGAAGGTTGTGTCGAGCCGAGTCAATGAATGCTGCTTACTCTGTTAGAGAAATTTCTTCTCTTCTTCGCTCTTTGCCTTTTTTCTTATAAAAAAAAAAACTTTAATTTCCTTTTTTTTATCATGATTTATGAACTGTGATAAGAAAATGATCTTCAAAGGAAAATGAGAAGGAGAGAGAGAAAGTGGGGTCAAAGACGCACGCTTTCTTGCCCGCCAGTGGCTGTCCCCACACCCCACGGTAATCACTCAATAATTAAAACGGAAATACGAGTGTGTCGTGTGTGTCTATTGAACGTAATCACTCTCTAATACTAATACATGTAAATTTTAGTCAACTAATTAACAAATATGGAATTTTCCTCACTTCACTATTTTTGGGATTTTGATATTCAATTTAATATTCACTCATGTCTTAGATGAATTTGTAATTCTCTCTCTTTAAGATATATGATATAATATTGCGTTTTTTTATTTATTTTATATCAATAAAATTAGTATTTTATACTGTACTTAATTCATTCTATTTTAAATTTTTGTATTAAGAATATGTTATGACGTAAAGACTTTAGAAAAAGTATCTTTTTTTATGTCCAAATTATTTAGTTTTTGTCAATTTTGTCACCAATATTTGTTGTAAATTGTGTCCATAAACTTCAATTTACAACTAAATTTGTCATTGTCCTTTATTTCGTCTAACTAGTTAACGGTATATACAAATATAATTGTTCACATGGCCTCCGATACTGATTATGATATCAAGTCGTATATTTAGCTATGTTGTTTGTTAATATAGTCACAATGATTCACTATAAAATAGAGGCTTTACCGTAACTAAATTAACGAAATATTGTAACTAAATATAAGACTTAATATCACATTCAATATTAAATAATACACAGTCATAATTTTATATACCATGAATTATTTAGGTAGATTTAGAGTAAATAGCGAAATTGCTCAAATTAAAAATTTAAGAACATAATTGAAACCAAACAAAGTTTATAAGCCAAATTAACAAAGATCACATATAGTTTTAGTTTTGGGACTAAAAATATTCTTTTGTGTAAGACCAAATACAAATTTAACAACATACAATTTTATATTACAAATAAAATCACAAATAACATTTACGATTATAAATTTGATGAAATTTTTATTTTTTAAAAATCAATTAATAGTATCAAGAACATGTCTAATTGAGATGGGGATTTAATCTCTCCTCCATACAACTGGTTGACTTTAGGTAATGAACTAAAAAATGGAAACTACTCTATCAGGTCAACTCTCTCTCTCCAATTGTACAGATTCTGAATTAACTTATAATTTGTTTGGGTTAAATACCTAATCTAGTTAGTCGTTAATATTATTATAATTAGAAAAGAACAAAGAATTCGATTTGAATAACTTTGAGGGCAGAATAAATATAAGCTTATGAAAAGGATATGAGAACGAGGCTGGATTAAAAAAATGTTGCTTAAATATGGTTTAAGAGTATTAACTTACATAGACATTAATTAGCAAAGAAGACCCATCAAAGAACAAACAAAACTAATTAAATAATTGTGACAGAATCTAAGTTATAGATTTGGTTGCTTAATTTCAATCTTTAATCATTTAAACTATTTCCTATATAGTGTGTGGTAGGTATTGTTCTGAAACAGAAACTTTCATGAATGAATGCTGTGTAAAAATGAAACTATATAGCCTTACAAATAGGAATTAATAGATTCCACTTATCAATATTAAAATTCAAGAGTTTGATTTCTTGTCTTAAATTATGGTGCACCTATAATTATGTCTACATATATGTATACAACTTTTTGGAGAAAGGTAACAAACTAAAAAGTACTATTTAATGATATCTTCATAATATAAAAAATTCCACCATCCTTATCATCACCACAAAGACTTAACTTTTCGTTTGTGTACTCAAAAGAAAATCTCAATTATTGAATTCTGATACAAACTAAAAACATTATATCTATAAAATGGGTGTTCTTAATTTCTACCACATGCATTTTCTGATTTCCATGTGAGACCTTTTTGGTGGAAAATAATAAATGATCAAACTAGTTAAATACACAAATGATCTGTTTTAGTCTGATTTGAGCTCATTATTTTATTTGTACATTAATTACAGATAATTGTGATGGATAATTGACTGTTTTGTTCATTTTGATGTACTTTTGTGGTTTTTTTGTGCACAACGAAAACAAACTAACAAACACAAACCATAAGGTTTGATTATAATATGAATATATATATTGGGAACACTATATCATTAACTTTAATACATACAAAATTAAAACACAAGCATTTTATTTCAACTTTATTTGATTATTTACCCTATTTTCTAGTGACCTTTCAACTTTAACTAAAATTAACAAAAATCAGAAAATTGAAGAAAAAAGTGATAATAGAAATACAGTGATAAGTGATGACCCAAAATTTTGCACTGTGAATTGGATATTTAATTTTGGGTCAATCATTTTTTGGTAAAAAAACATAATATCTTGGTCCATTAATGCTGGGGTTCTTTTTCTTTTGTCTTTAATTTGACCCCTTCATAGACCCAAAAATAAAAAATTTGACCCACCAACGTAATGGTATATGGAGCCATGACCATCCTTTTCTTAATTGTTTCTATCTTATTTTCTGACTGAAGATGGGCATCTTTTGTGGCCAAACTTTGCATGGATTAACTAAAAAAAGTGTAAAAATCAATCATTTATAAGGAGTGTGTTTTGTTGTAGGTTTTGAAAGAACTTTACACAGGAATATTAGAGTGATAATTCAAAAAAGTCCAATACATCTTAGGAGGTCTTATCTAGACTTGATTTTTTTTTTCTCACTCCAATTTCTTCATATAAAACGTTTTAAAATCCAAATTTTATTTTTTGTAAAGTAACCATTCAAATGAGTGGATTTGTAATGCTCCGTTTAGTTATCTAAAGGAAGCTCAGGTAAGAATTCATTATAATTTGAACTCTCTGTTTCTCATAATTCAAAAAGAAAAACTGCAAATCAAGTGGATATATTAATGGGCCAAATCACATAGGCTAGTTTAGTTATTTATGAGAAAGACCAGATTTTTTGGGCCGTATGAGCATTTCGGCAGATTTCAAGTGAGTAGCATCAATTAAATGGGCCTAAAAGAGAACTATACTTTTTCCTATACTTTTCTTAACAAACTTGATTTTGGGGGCATCACTTGCTGGTTTCTTAGTTCTTACTGCAAGTGAGATATACTATTTATATTTTTAATATAAATCTTCCAACTTTAAAATGAGAATTTTTTTTTTCTTCAAAAATATAATAATTAATTATTTGATATTTTAGGATGTATCAGTTTGACCTGATTTCATGCTTTAAATATTTTTGGTTTATGTGTTTGTTTGTAGTTAATTAGCAGTATATGCATATAGGAATTGATACCTTGCAAATTGCAATGCGTTGCAAAGACGTGTCCTTTTTCTTGTCCCGTTTTCTCAACTAGAAATTGCAATATTAATTCCATTATTCCTCACTCTTAATATGTACAAATTAACGTGTGTTGAAAATAATGAAATCTGATTGGCCTCATCAAGTCTTTGTGAGAATACGTTAATTAATGGGAGATTCTATATATATTATCCCAAACGGGCCCTTAATTCACTTCTCTATAAGCACCTTTTCGGTGGCCACCACTAACAATAATCTAACATGTCCTCTCTCTTTTAATTACTTTCTTCAATAACGTCCACTTGTAGTATTCCCTCCTATAAAAACTATTTATTTATTAATTACTTCAATCTTCTTCATCATCATATATATATACACTTTTTGGTAGTAGGCGTCAATTAATGGCACATTTTTTAATTCAATTTTTGTTGATTTATAAATAACCATATACTAATTATTATTATATATATATATATATAGTGTAACACTGTTTAATGCTTCATTGGCATGCAGAAATCAGAATCATATATAGTTAGTTAGTTCATATATTAACACTTCTATCCGACAGGAAATAAAATAGAAAATAAAATAGAAAATAAAATAGAAAATATAATAGAAGAATATATCATAATTATATATGTTTGATTCTCATTCAAGTAATTTGTTAATAGTGTGGGACCCCCGTTATGCAAGATTTCCATTAATAAGTTGAAGTCTCATCGTCATCAGTCCAAACATGAACAGGGACAAGCTAACAAATAGGATATATATAATTATATATATGTGGTGGTTCTGCCTACCACTAATTATGCATGCATAATAAGCACTTCTTTAATTAATTAAATCATTAATGATTGAACTAAATAATGTTAAATTGGGAATAAAAGTTTAGTACTAAATAGTATCAATTCGATACATCCCTCCAATCATGTATCGTCTTTAATTTTGTTGATATTAATTTAATATATCTCACATTAATAAAGACCCATCTTAAATAGATTATGATCTCGAAATTAAGTGATTAGAGAGATATACTGAAGTTAAATTATACTATTGAACATCTTCTCGTTAAATTAGAATATGTACGTGGAATCCATACATATATATATAGGCTTGCATAGGATGTATGTGTATGTGTATACATGTATAGTAGTCTATAACTATATCATCAGATGCTTTTCTGGCTTGTATATATCGCTTTAATTTGGATAATATTTTAGCAGCTAAAAAATTTATGTATAATTAAGAGTTAGTTTTTTATTTCATTATGTGCATAATAGGAGGTTCTTAGTTTTTTATTAATTTTTTACATGTATCCTTTTATTGAAAGTAATTATATATTGTTACTTGAAGTATTGTTTAACACTAAATATAATACATCTCCCAATAAAAATTTAAATTTTAATTTGGTCAAGAATTAGTTTCATCCACTTGACTCAACCCATGAAGGTTAATGATTAGTAAATAAAATAACAGTAATTAACTACGTAGGGATTGAACCTAAGACAGTAATTTAATACATTATTCAAGATTTCAAGTTCTTAGTGCAAGAGATTGATGAAGCCATTAACAAAGTAGAGCATATATGTATAAATGGAGGCCAGCTCATGATGTAGTTGTAATTTAATTTGTAAACGAAAGTTTATTTATGAAGAATACATAATATTCCTCTTTCAATTATAATGTCTTTATCAATTAGCACATGGTAGAAGGAAATTAAAGGAGGACAGAGAAGTAGCTACAGATCCCAAATCATGTGCTAATCATTTAAGATTATTGGAAATATGTTTCACCAAATACTATCTAACCACATAGTAGATGTTCAGTGGTACGGTAGTACTGAACTTCAGTACATCCCTCTAATCAGTTGGTCCCTAAACCATTCAAGGTGGGCCCTAATTAATGTGAGTTTTTATTAATATTAACAAATGGCACTACATAATTAGAGGGATGCACTGAAGTTCAGTTGTACGATACCATTGAACTTTTATCCCTAAGCACATGCATAATCACTGAACATGTTCAGTATGCAGTCTTAAGTCTTAAAGTTCTTGTTAATTAATTCATTAATTTGTCTTTTTGGACTTAATTAACCTTGTATTGTATTTACACGAGGCACCGCACAAGGAGCATATAATCCATCCTTTTTCTTAAAAAAAAAAATAGTTAGTATCGCATATTAAAGGATATGGAAAAAGCAATATAATGCAAGTTCTAATTATTGGAAAAATATTCAGCTGTCTAGCCCAGCCCACTTTCTTTGAAAAATTAACACTTATCTCCTCCAAAAGTACGAATAATATTATATTAGTGTGTTAATCTTATATTTATAGTCGAATGAAAATATTAATAGATTCGCTGATGAACATATAGAGGAACCATATATATATTCATTGTTGGGAAGATCGATCGAATGATGAAGAATGAGACAATATAAATTTACAGTCAGAGCCATTATCAAACATTCTTTAGAAATTAATGATCAAGTTGCAAGTGAAGAAATATTTGACTTAATTATAATTATTAATAGTCATGTAAATATAATTAGTGGATGCCTTGTCGTCGTAGGGCCGGGCCGATAAGTTTTTTATTTAAAATAATAATAATTATTGTATTATCTATGTGTAACACATTATAATGTGTCACAATTATAGACTAAAATTAATAATGACCAGTATATATATATATTGGTCACGTTTGGTTTTTTGCAAAAATTAACGTAATCTTTTTTGTAATTTAACATTCCCTTTAACATTATTCTTACTAAATATATCTTATTTTTTGCAATATGATAAAATTATATTTTTATCCACTTTTATTCTATTCACATTATTATTCTCATTTCTTGCAACATTCTCATTCCTATTACATTCAACATTCACATAACCAAACATGCCCATAACCTTTCCAAGGGAATGTGTCCCAACCTGAGGGCATGCTTGTTTGACATGTTATACACAAACAATAATATATATATATACATCAAAGGAAATATGAAATTTGATTCAGTAAAGTATAGAGTGTATGAAGTGCATCATTCAAATTGTTAAATAAAAATTGAGATTCATGTTCGACTGTAAGCTTCATCCAACAGCTCAAGATGTACACTTTACACACTTCACCGAATCTTTAATTTAACAGATATTGATTCAAAAAACATATAACGTCCTTTAATTAGTCCATTTAATTTACATATAAAAACTTTAATTATGATAAAATACACTTAAGATACAAGTAACACGTTAATCATATTTTCATGATATTTATCTATATATTCATTTATTCTATTTATTTTAAATTAATAGATTGAATTTAAAAAACCTCATATTAAACCATATATATCTCTTTGGTGGCGGTGCGTTATGGCAACTGCATAAGTGGAAAATTGAGTGTAGTAAGCAATATAAACAGAGAGAGTTGAAGTTTCAATTCATAATAATAATAATAATGAATGGTTAGGTTAAAGGGTTGAACTGTATCTTCAGAAGCAGCTGAGGTTTAGGTCTGCCCTTGAGAAAAAGGGCTAATATATATATCACAACTTTGACTCGAAGAATTGTACAATTATTTGTTTCTAGGTAGTACCCTTAATTATTTCCTGTAGACTTTAATTAATTAAGAAACCAGATTATTATTTTTGAAGCAACGTAACCACTTGATATGAGGGTTAATTAGGGTTGGTAAATTGGATTGAGAGTCTTTAATTTCTTTTTTTTTTTAAATATTAAAATTCACTTACCTGTGTGTAAATTTTGCATTTGAGAGTGGATATATATCATGAGTTCATGATGCATGCCTTTATATAATTAATTATATGGTTGAGATATTCCAAAGTATAAATACTAAAAAATAAAAAAGTTGGAAACCAAAAATAAAAAAAATAAAAAAGTTAATTATATGGGCAAGAATATAGACGCTTTTGATTATGTGAAAATTGGATGTAATGGGAATAGAAATGAAAATACATGAGAAAATAGAAATAGTAATGTGAAAGTGATATGATGTAAATGGAATAAAATTTGATAAAATGATCATTTTACCATCATATTAAAAGTGAGAATGGAATAAAAATGAGTTAAAAAATAAGGATAAAAATATAATTTTATCACATTACAAAAAATAAAATATATTTAATAAAAAATTTAAAATTATAATATATATTATATACATAGATAAAACTAGAGGCTTCACATACACATTCGTGCATGTCAAAAAAAAATTTTAATTTATAAAATATAAAATAAATTATTATTAATTGTAAAATAATAAATTAAAGATTTAAAAATTATTTTTTTATAATTACCACAATCATTATTTTTTAAAATTAAAATTACCACTACCACTATTCTCCTATTTTTTTCTTTTCCATCATCTTCTCACATCATATTTTTATTTTCTTTTTTAATTAATTAATTGACTATTTTAGGATACCGGGAAGACCCCACAGCCATATTAATATACATAACAAACCAAAGCAAACGTGACAATAATATTGAGAATTGTGGCGTAATGTATGTAAATACTGATTATCCTTGTTTGAAGGAAGAATATAGTTAAGGGTTGATGGGTCCATGTGTCTCTCTCATATATATCTTTGGTACGTAACAAAGCATGGCGGGAAATTTGGAACACCGATAACCATAATATATATTGGTGTGTGTGACTACTTTTCTGTTATTTACCCGACACTACTTTCGAATTCGGATATGTTAAAGTGTAGATCCAGTAAAATGTATGAAATGCGCAATATGAATAGTTAGATGTAATTATATAGTACGGACACAAATTTTAATTTTTATTTAATAATTTGAATCTACACTTCATACATTTTGCACTTTATTTTATCCAAATTTGTCTGCTTCCTACTCTTACTCAATCAATAATTAATGTCCTTCGCTTCATACAATTCGTACAAATGAATTTATTTTTGCTATTTCTGTTCTACTTTTCTTCTCCTGATTTTGGTTCAACATAATGGAAATTTGGGAAGGCTAACACAAAAGTTGGACAGAGTATTAGGATTCACTCAACATTTTAAAATTAATATGGATTCAAAAGCATAATAATCATATAAAAATGGGTCATGTATTGAAAATTTAGTAGAGAAAAATATGTTATGTACGAGAATCCTTTTCTTTAATTAATCAGATAAAATCTTGACACTTAATAGCAAAATATTATTTTTAAAAAAATAATGATGTTAATTTTAAAAAAAAGCACAAATTTTAAATTAAATTCTATATTTATTTATTATAAAAAATATAATAAGATAATACTTTAGAGTTATGGTGAAGTCTGACTTATTATTATTTAACTATTGAATATTTGAATTTATTTTAAAATTTATATCATCCTAAATTTTATAATGAACAAAATTAATAATAAGCTTCGGTTCATGATAGCATAGGATTAGGAATAGGCGTATGGAAGAATCAATTTTAGGATAAGAGAGTCGTTTACACTTGACAGTTCACACCTTACGAGAAGATCTGCCTGAGGGATGCTCATGCTAGGAAGAGGATCAAATAAAATGTAAAATGTGTAAAATGTATGAAATATATCATTTAGATCGTTAAATAAAAATTAATTCGTATCTGCACTGTAACAATTTCATCTGACGGTTCATGTTATGTACTTTATGCACTTTACCAAATCTGTATTTTGGCAGATCTGAATTTGTTCAGGCTAGTGGTTACTATTCAAAGTGGACCCCACCGCCCGTGATCAGGGATGCGCGTGGGTCCCACACGTTGATCCATGATGTTAGGGCTTTCCTATTGGTCCCGTGACCATGAGAGTGCGTGTGGGTGTGGACTGTGGAACTCTGGATAGGGCCCACCCACAAATAAATTCTTATAATAATTATACACATTTAACATTTTTCTTTTAAAAAAATTATAAGGAATTTAATTCATAATAATAACATTTTTCAAATATCAATCTAATAGTTTATTCAACAATATGGTAATTGAAACATTAAAATATATATATATATATATATGGTAATTGAAAATCTTCCTTTTTATTTGAATCTTGCTAATTAATGATTTAAAAACATTAGGTAATGAAATATTTATTTGATTAATTGATGAAACGATTAAACTTTTTAATTTATATTTATTAAATACTTAATAAACATGTTTAATATTTTTAAATCAATATTTTAAGAACACTAATTAGTATTTTTACAGAGCATAGCCGGTTTCAAGCTGACTTTGTTATATTCACCTTCCATTTTGTCTTCCCCCATATATCTGTCAACTTCATTTGCTTCCACTTAGCTAATATCCAATACTTTCTTTCTGTATTTGAGGAGATTTCAATGAAGTCTAGCTAAAACGAAAATGCCACTTCAATTAATATGTCCAATATATATTTTATTTTCCCCTCCTCTCTTTTCTATTAAAGACGATTATATTTTTTGAAACTTTTTTTTTTGTGATAAATTATTTTACATGCAACCAAATTAGATTATCTTGTTCCTTTTCGGTTAACTAAATTGATTGATTAAGTGGAAGTCTTATTTTAAGAGTTAAATAATTAAAGTGTTATTATTTATTCATAGTCTATATTAAGTTATTAACCCGTGCCAATTGTTTTTCACGGTTTGCATTAATATATGTTTCAAAAAGATAAATATCACATTCAAATAATGTTGTGCTTTTTAGGGTTTAATTAGGATTTATAGAATCTTGTAATCATCTTGCTTTTTTTCCTCCTGTAACTAAAGCAGCATCAGCTAGAAAAAGAAGAAAAGGATATATATGATGGGAGTGAATGAAAAAAAGAAGAAGAAATAAAGGTAGTCAAATAAACATTTGAGTTCTATTAAACTTGCTTGTCCACTTCTTAACTAGAGACAATACTATAAAAGCAAATAGTATTATTGTAAAATACAGCAAGTTATATGCTGTAATGTAACAAAATGAGTAAAATAAAGAAACCTTCTTTTTTTTTATTTTCTATATTTTCCCCAACCTCTTTCTCCTTGTTAGCAAGAATTGAACCACCCAACCAAAACATTTGTAAAGAAAAGTTTGAAAAGGAAACGGCTCCTAAGATCCCTTCAAACAATTGAGAATTCCTCCTCAACTAACTTGTATGTTTATAACAAATTCACAACCCACGTACACTTAAATCAATAACTTCTTGGAAGTTTTTTTTTTTTACAATTATTATTTAATAAAAAAAATCTGATATTAAATATAAATAATATTGCACCTAATAATTTTTTTCGTTTCTATCCATGAAATTGACAACCTCACTTCATTTATTTTGAAACAGCCTAAAAGGGTCACAGCTAAGCTTCACAAGATTCACTTCCTTTTCTTCGCAGTTAACTCACATATTTGAACCCTTTCCCATGCAATATTAGTGCCCTATTGCTTCCTCTCCACCCTTTTCTCCAATTTTAATCATGTGACTCTTTCTGTTTCTTATTTTATTTTCTCTCTTTTTTACATTTTTTATTTTCCTAACATATTTGTTGCTAAAGAGTAAAGACCAAATTTAAGCTACTTTTGAGAAATATATAAGAACTTGCTTGATTAAAGGTCAAGAGATTGAAACTTGTTGTCTTTCTTCGCTTAATTGAATTAATTTTAATTCAAAAATAATAGATTTGCTGTTAATCCACGCTTTAAATTAAAGAAAATTATAATAGTTTCCAAATTGTGAAACGATGTAATGATAGTCTACATCCTAACATTATTTACCGTCAAAGGAAAATACTGACTCTGTTTTTTTTTTTAATTTAAAAAAAAAAAAACTACGCATGCTGTGCAATATAAATACTAGAGCAAGTAATGGAACTTCCAAGCAGAAACAAACCCTTCCCTTGAAGAAAACCAGAAAATTTCTCTTGGACTCAGATTTTTACAATCTCGACGAGTCCTTGAGAAAAAGTTGTACATATAGATTCTCTTACTTCTTCTTTTGCCTCTTTGTCAAAAGATAACAACTTTGAATAGATTAGTCGGTTTCCATCTTCTCCTTTATTCGTCTTCTACAATGGTACATAGCCATAAATCTTCATAGAATCCATACCAAACCTATTTGCTTATTCTTCAAGCCACAATGGCCTTTTCCAAAAACAGAGCACCGAAGGTCTCTGTTTTCCTCTGTTTCCATTTCTTCTGTATCTCTGTTTTGTTCTGTTCTAGCCGGGTTTCAGGCCAATCATCACCAGTTTTTGCCTGTGATGTGGTAAAAAACCCGGCTTTGGCCGGCTACCCGTTCTGCGACAAGTCATTGCCGATGGACGCGAGGGTGGGGGACTTGGTGAAGAGGCTGACATTGGAGGAGAAAATTGGGAACTTGGTGAATTCTGCAATGAATGTGAGTAGGCTTGGGATTCCAAAGTATGAATGGTGGTCTGAGGCACTTCATGGAGTCTCCAATGTTGGTCCAGGGACTCATTTTTCTAGTGTTGTACCTGGGGCTACTAGCTTCCCTATGCCTATTCTCACTTCAGCTTCTTTCAACTCTTCTCTTTTTCAAGCCATTGGAGAGGTAACATCACAATCTCCCTTCATGGAATTTATCTATCGTTTGAATAAGAAATTCTCATAAACTGATATGGAAGTTCGTTGCCACAGTAGGGAATTTCTTGTGTTATGATTAAAATGCAATTTTTAGTTATTACAGAAGTAGATGGAGTTCAATAAAAGAAGGGGAAAAAATCCTAGTCTTAAATTTATCATTTAGATATTTACATGCATTTTTCCCAATTATTAATAGAAGTAGACGGAGGGTTGTTAAAGGAGTTGATTTTTTCCTCTGCCTCCATTGTTTTTGACCTTAAAGTGTATATCTTTTAGGTATAAATAAATTTATGATTGGACAATACAATGTAATAAATGAAACAAAAATGTAGGTAAGGTCTTAGTGGGAACTTGCAGAATTCTAGTCCAGACGTTCAGAGGTTCC
This sequence comes from Senna tora, assembly GCA_014851425.1. Classification (NCBI taxonomy): domain Eukaryota; kingdom Viridiplantae; phylum Streptophyta; class Magnoliopsida; order Fabales; family Fabaceae; genus Senna; species Senna tora. The sequence continues at coordinate 30,993,386 of CM026272.1, read as the reverse complement.
AGCTGGCAAATTGAAGCCACTAAGAAGCAAAAAGGAGAGGACTTGATGCTGACATTTAAAACAGTCACATAATTTAATGATCAATCTTTCATAATCAAATGCTCATTGTATATTAAATGGGCTGAACAATTACCAAATTCCATAACTTTAATCATAATGCAGAGGTGAAGCCATAGAGATACTTTTCTAGTATATATTTTGCTGCAGAATGATCCATTTCTAATCAGCTTTTAATCAATTTGTGAAAGTATAGCTTTATACCTGAAAAGGGTGACTTTATGGTTAATCTGTGGTCATTAATGTAGGTGGTTTCAACAGAAGCAAGAGCAATGTACAATGTGGGGTTGGCTGGTTTGACATTTTGGTCCCCAAATATTAACATATTCAGAGATCCAAGATGGGGAAGAGGGCAAGAGACTCCAGGGGAAGACCCTTTGCTTTCTAGCAAATACGCGACGGGATATGTTAAGGGTTTGCAGCAAACTGATGATGGTGACACCAACAAGCTCAAGGTTGCTGCTTGCTGCAAACACTACACAGCCTATGATTTGGATAACTGGAAAGGTGTTGACCGCTACCACTTCAATGCTGTGGTAATAATCTTCAGTTTTAGTTTGAAAAAATATAAGTCAATGTGCCTCTTTTTTTTCTTTTGGGTTAAGAAAAGCAAGAAAAAAAATCATTTTTTTTTGGGTTGTTATTTTGTTAGGTGACACAACAAGATATGGATGATACTTTCCAACCACCATTCAAGAGTTGTGTGCTTGATGGGAATGTTGCTAGTGTCATGTGTTCCTACAACCAGGTTAATGGAAAGCCAACCTGTGCAGACCCTAACCTTCTTAAAGGAATTATCAGAGGCCAATGGAAGCTAAATGGGTATATCTCCATATCTGAGATAGTATGCCATTGTTATTGTTGTTTTGTATATTGTCTTTAGTTATAGCAATGTGTTATATATTTGGAATATTGCAGGTATATAGTTTCTGATTGTGATTCAGTTGAAGTGCTTTTCAAAGATCAACACTACACCAAGACTCCTGAAGAAGCAGTAGCCAAATCCATTCTTGCAGGTAACTCAACTAACTACATATGAAAAGTTACAACACTTATTTATTAATGTTAGAATACACTTACTAACTTTGCTATTTGCAAATTGTGGGTGAATGAACAGGCTTGGATTTGAACTGTGGGAATTATTTGGGGCAATATACAGCAGGTGCAGTGAAGCAAGGTCTTGTGGATGAAGCATCCATAGACAATGCTGTGTCCAACAACTTTGCCACATTGATGAGGCTTGGCTTCTTTGATGGAGACCCAAGCAAGCAGCCTTATGGGAACCTTGGTCCGAAGGATGTGTGCACCCAAGCGAACCGGGACCTGGCTCGCGAAGCCGCAAGGCAAGGGATTGTGTTGCTTAAAAACACCCCAGGGGCACTGCCCTTCAATGCCAAGGCCATTAAGTCACTGGCAGTGATTGGACCCAATGCCAATGCCACTAGGACCATGATTGGCAACTATCAAGGTACAAAATTAATGATAATTCAGCTGTGACTCTGTGTGTAGTTCATAAATATTTCATCTTCCACTATCTTCTTAAGAAAATTTATGATTTAACTACTAAGTGGGTGAAAATTTTGCAGGCATCCCTTGCAGCTACATATCACCCTTGCAAGGCCTAACAGCCTTGGTTCCTACAAGCTATGCTTCTGGCTGTCCGGATGTGCAATGCGTCAGTGCAGAACTAGATGATGCCAAGAAGATCGCGGCCTCTGCCGATGCAACGGTGCTCGTGGTGGGTGCAAGTTTGGCCATAGAAGCAGAGAGCCTTGATAGAGTCAACATCCTTCTCCCAGGACAACAACAACTTTTGATCACTGAGATTGCAAATGTGTCAAAAGGACCTGTGGTTCTTGTCATCATGTCTGGAGGAGGCATGGATGTCTCATTTGCAAAATCTATTGACAAAATCACTAGCATCTTGTGGGTTGGCTACCCTGGTGAAGCTGGTGGAGCTGCCATAGCTGATGTCCTTTTTGGATTTCACAACCCAAGTAAGCTTCTAAGGCCTTTTCACCCTAGAGTGACAACTAGGACCTCAAAACACTATATCATGACAGATGAATTTTTATTTCCATCACATATGACACCTATTAAAATAGTAATCTTTTTCGCTTTTTTTTTTTCTTTGTGATACAGGTGGGAGACTACCCATGACATGGTACCCACAATCCTATGTAGACAAAGTACCAATGACAAACATGAACATGAGGCCAGATCCAGCCACAGGGTACCCTGGCAGGACATATAGGTTTTACAAAGGAGAAACAGTATTCTCCTTTGGAGATGGAATAAGCTACTCCACTTTTGAGCACACACTAGTGAAGGCACCTCAACTGGTCTCTATATCCCTAGCTGAGGACCATCCTTGCTATTCTAATTCCTCAGAATGCAAGTCACTTGATGTTGTTGATGATAAGCATTACTGTTCAAACATGGCCTTTGATGTTCATCTGAGAGTGAAGAACAAGGGGATGATGAGCAGTAGTCACACAGTGTTCTTGTTCTCTAGTCCTCCTTCACTGCACAATGCTCCTCAGAAACAATTGGTGGGGTTTGAGAAAGTGAAATTGGCAGGAAAATCAGAAGCATTGATTAGGTTTAAAGTAGATGTTTGTAAGGATTTGAGTGTGGTTGATGAACTTGGGAAGAGGAAAGTTGCCTTGGGACAACATTTGCTTCATGTGGGAGACTTGAAGCATCTCTTGGGTGTGAGGATTTGATATAAGTTTTCAAATCTTCAGCACTGATTTTTATTTTTATTTTATTTTCTCATTGCTTTACTTGAAAGAAAAGTATACTGGAAATTGTAAGTTTCATGTACTTGTAACTAATTTCTCTGATTTTTCCAATTATTTCAAATAAAAAAATGATAGGAAGGAAAAGAGAAATGACTATAGTGGTGTAAAGTTTAAAACTTATTAGTTGTATGTGCTACTAATTTCTTTTCATTTATATTATAGTTCAAATTTTGTGTATACATTTCAAATACCAAAAAGATCAAGACGTTTAGACTTTAGAGTCATCCGAATACCATTTAGAAATTCAGGATTTTTTTTAAAAGAAATTGAACCTTGCCTGAGGTTACTAATTTATTTCAATTCAGAAAATATTTTGTTCTAGATAAGATGCCTTCCTAGCTTTATTGTTGAATTGAACTGCTTCATGTCCACAAATTTCATGCAGAATCAACTCCACATTTCTTCAGTGGGATGACAGTAAATGGAGATGTTATGGATGTTCAGATAAAAGTATAGGAATAATAAAAAAAAGTCAAATGTTCATTTTGGTCCTCTATGTTTCACACTAGTTTTAAATTAGTCCTTTATCTTTCAAAAGTTCTATATCGGTCCTTTATGTTTCACAAAAGTTTTATATTCGTCCTTCAGGTTTCATTGAAGTTATATATTGGTCCTTTATGTTTCATTGAAGTTCTATATTGATCCTTTATGTTTCATTGAAGTTTTATATTGGTCCTTTATGTTTCATTGAAGTTTTATATTAGTCCTTTATGTTTCATTAAAGTTTCATATTGGTCCTCTCAGCATGATTTTATTTTTGGCTTAAACGACGTCGTTTGAATGTTTTTAGTATATCTTAGGCCACGTCAACTATCAAATACACGTAAGAGAGATTATGTGTCCACCTTGGCACGCCACGTCAACAGCTAACTTAAGAAATTGACGGAAGTGGATGGAAGGACCAATTTGGAACTTCTTGCAAACATAAAGGATCAATTTAAACTTTTTGAAACATAAAGGACCAATATGAAACTTCGTGCAAACATAAGGGACCAATTTGAAGTTTTGACCTAAAAAAAATTTACGAGCTCCAAATATCTAATTCTTTGGTATTTTTGGGAAGTTGGTTTCAATTGGTCTTCGCTAATTAATTCTTATACTGGAAGAACTTCTATGACTTTGGAGTTCCATTTAAACTCGTGGGCAGGGTGAGAGAACTTGTCCTGATGTAAACTTTTGAATTTATGTTCAACTTTCTCTTATTCTGGTATTTGGACTAATGATCTAAGGTTTCATCATGATCTAAGGACACGTTCTTTACACAGAAATGGAAATGGAAATGAGATACGTTTACTGTGTTTGTTAGTAAAAATTTGGGAATGGAAATAGAATGTATTAAAATTACCACTCTACCCCTTATATTAAAATAATAAAAAGAAAAAAAAGTTATAATTATGTCTAATCAAAAGGTATAATAGATATTTTGTATATTTTTTTAAAAAAAAATTGATGAAAATGAAAAAAATAAAAAATAGGTGAGCTCTAATGAGCCCCACCCATTACCCCATTCCATCTTCATTTCCATTGTTATTTGTTGTAAAAGAACAAGACCTACATTCTTCTGCCTTTCCATATTTCCTTTCTAGTCTTTATAGTTTCAGTTTGATTGTGATTCAATCCTTCAACTTGGTCTTTCTGGAGGAACTAATGAGACATCAAGCGTTCTGGATTGCTCAGGTTCATCCGAGAATGATGCGAGTTAATACCTGTCTTGTTTCAAGTATGAAATTTACTAACATTTGATAAACTTTATAAAAAGCTTTCTTACTATTTACCTTCTGTCAATAAATTAACTTCACGAGTAAATTATGTACCTTTCAAAAATGAAATTAAATATCTTTTGCTGTCATATAAATAATTAAATATATGAAAAAAAAGCATTATCTAAAATTTGCAAAGATCCCTGATCCACGTAAGATCTAGTATTCACTTTCCAACCAAAACCAAAAATACCTTCCTCTCACTCTCACCACTGAACTCTGAAAGCCATTGCGTCCACCTTCAATCCAAAACCTCATCGGCTTATCCAATGACTATCACCTTCTCCTCCTTCCCCTGCACAACTCCCTTCTTCGTCTCTTCCTCCCACAAACGACTCAGATTCAATCTGCAATCCTCCTCACAACTTTCCCCTACCACCACCCTTCCTCTTCAAACCCCTTCCCTCCCCAACACTGGAGTCATCGTCATCGGCGCTGGCCTCGCCGGCTTAGCCGCCGCCCTCCACCTCAATTCTCAAAACATTCCCTTCGTTCTCCTCGAAGGATCCGACGGCGTCGGCGGCCGCGTCCGTACCGACTTCGTGGACGGTTTTCTCCTAGACCGCGGCTTCCAAATCTTCATCACTGCTTACCCAGAAGCCCAAAGACTCCTCGATTACAAAACCCTAGACCTCCAGAAGTTCTACTCAGGAGCTCGGGTTTTCTACAATGGCCAATTCCACACCGTCGCTGACCCCATTCGCCATTTCTGGGACTCCGCCAAATCTCTCACGAACCCTATTGGGTCTGTCGTCGACAAATTGCTAATCGGGTCTACAAGAATTCGGGTGTTGACCAAATCTTATCAAGAGATTTTGAGTGCAGACGAGGCTCCCACAATTGATTTGTTGAAGAAAATTGGGTTTTCTGATTCCATCATCCGGCGATTCTTTCGGCCATTCTTTGGTGGAATCTTTTTTGACACCGAGCTCGAAACGACCTCGAGGCTGTTCGACTTCATCTTCAAGTGTCTCGCTCTCGGCGACAATACTCTCCCGGCTAAGGGTATATCGGCAATTCCGGAACAGCTGGCGGCAAGGTTACCGTCCGATTCGATCTTGTTGAACTCCAAAGTTGTTTCCATCGATCTCGATGAGTCCGAATCACCGAGTGTGAGATTACATAACGGACAAGTTTTGAGGAGTGAGCTTGGAGTGATTTTGGCGGTTGAAGAACCGGAAGCGGCGAAGTTGTTGGCGGGAAAAGGCGGTCCGGTTCAGAAAACACCGGTTCGGAGCACGGTATGTTTGTATTTCACGGCGGACCGGAATCAAATCCCGGTTCAAGATCCGGTTCTGTTTTTGAACGGGTCGGGTAAGGGGATTGTGAATAACATGTTTTTCGCGACAAATGTGGCTCCATCATATGGCCCTCCCGACAAGGCTTTGGTGTCCGTTTCACTGATCGGGTTGTTTGAAGATGTGTCTGATGATGAATTGGCAGCTATGGTTGTGGAGGAGCTTTCGAGCTGGTTTGGGGAGAAAACGGTTCGAGCATGGAAGCACTTGAGAACATACCGGGTCGGTTTTGCCCAGCCTAATCAATGCCCACCCACGAATCTGAGTAAAAACCCGAGAATTGATTCGGGTTTGTTTGTGTGTGGTGATTATTTGACATCAGCTACATTTGATGGGGCTTTGGTCTCAGGGAGGAGAGCAGCAGAAGCTTTATTGAAGGATAAAGCCTTCACTCGGGCTTAAGAGTAATGTATTTCACCTGAAAATTTTGTGTTTAGATTTGGAGTAATTGTGGGCATGTTTTCTAACAAAGAGGTTCATGAAAATTCAATGTATATAAATATTTTAAGTAAAGAAGATGCCTTTTCTCTAGATTTCATGTTATATGAACGAAGAAAATGGATGGAAGGTTGATGAAAGATGATACACCACCACCAAATTGTTGGGTCAGCTGAATGCTACTTGAGATATAGGGAAGTGTGAATTTTCTCCCACAAATTGTGGGATTATCACCAATTTGTATTTAAACTGTAAAAGTTACAAAAGAGTTGTTGTAAATTATTAATTAACCTGTTATTGCTAAAATTTTGTTTGGGAACACCTAGTATTGAAATTTGTTTTAAGGTTTTGAAGTTTCTTCATAAATATAGTACTCAAACAAAGAAGCTTCTTCATAAATAAAAGGAAATAATTTGTTTGTATTTACTTTTATATGAAAGAAGTTTGGACAGTTACTAGTTGCCAAACAATGCGATAACCATTCGCCACTATGAGCTTCGCCTTCATGGTCTGGTGGCTAGAGCGCCCTCGCTAGAGCTCTCATAGGGTTTCAGTTGAACAATGTCGGAGACAGCTCTACATGAAATAGGATCATTATGTCATTATGTGAAGCCCCTTTGTGCTATCTTTGTCTCTGAAGTGTGATGTCTGATGCTAACTCTACTAGGGCAGAAAAAAGTTTCTTATGGAAATTCAGGTACTTCTTATTCCTTCTGTGTTAGACTTGGGTAGGACTGAAGAGAACCAACGCCAAAAGGGAATTGATGAGAAGTTAAATTTTGTTTTATTTTTTAATATCTCTTGTATAGATTTAAATTTATCATTTTTTTCCTTTAAAATATCTGTGTTAAGAAAAATAGGTTAGAATAGGAGAAAAAAATAGTGGAGTTGCTGTTTTGAGAAATGGTACACGAGAATTGTTCTGTCATGTTGTGAAGTTCACTTTTTTAGATGATCATTTTGGCGAACATTTGGAAGTTTCATACAGCTAGTTATAATTCTAAATAAGTGGAGAAATATTTGTGCTAAAATATTTTATGAACACCATGCTCGAGAGTGTGACAGCCAGCAGCACCGATTTGCTAGTATAAGTTCTAGAAATTAATATCTTTATTGCCATAATACCATGCTCATGAACAATTTTCTTTTCATTTTCTGGATATTTATTATTCAGGTCAGTTATAACTACAATTCTACAAGATGATATGTTGAAGTTCTGATAATGCATCTATTTGGATTTCTTTTGATAAAGTTATATCTAGAATTTATAAATTTCGCCCTTTTTTCCCATATCTTTTGCTTGTATCTATTTTTTTTTTCTGTTCAGTTGTTTCCTATTGACGCCCATGGTGGACAACTTGCCTGCATTCCATTGGGAAGACTTAGAATCTGCTTTTGAAGATGACCTGGATCATATTTTTGACATAACCGATGTTGATTGGACCAGCAAAAGAGAGATGCTGAGATTGAGCTGAAGAGGATATTTCATATATGATACGGGTAGTTTTCTTCTTGATTTACTTTCAGACACGGTCACATGGAAACTGTATATTATCCTCTCCAATCTTCAACTTGATCATGGTTCTGCAGAGTGGAAGGCTAAAGGAGATATTTTGATTGATAAATGAACAACTAAACTTAAATCAACCCATGAGAATATGACACTGTCAAGCCTTTGCTGGAAATAATTGAGCATTATATTATTTTAAACATGCATGCATAGCAAGATTCCTGGCATTTTTTAATTCACTTTGCTTTCTTCCTATTTTAATGCTTCTCTGGTAGTCTGGTGGTTTACAACAAAGGATGAACTGGTATTGATTATGAAGACTCTTCAACGTGGATCACAGAAATGCAAATAATAGGCTATTTTTCGAATACATAGTTTAGATTGTTGTGCATTTGGAGAATATTTCTATTGAGATGTGCATTTGCTAACAAAAGCAAATAATAGAGTCGGCACATATTCAGGTTTTTTTTTTGCTTTCAAAATAATGAGAGAAGATCGAGTTGACATCAAAGATACAAAGGATAATAGAATCATGAAATTTACATCATTCTGGATTGTTTTCCTTGCTAAGAAGCGTCTTTTGCCCTCTCATTGTAGGTTCGATGGATAACTCATATACTTTCCGATTGAACTAAATCTAAAATGTCAACCTCTCGACATGATTAGCAAATACCACCTTGTCAAAGCTCGTATGACTACAGCTCTTTAATGAGGACATTCTAGAACTTGAAGCGTCAGAATCATCTTGAAAATTATCTGTGTATGCCGTTATTGACCTGGGAACTTGACAGTGAATGTCAAGAGGAAGTGGAGGAAGGCCAGCATCTCCCATAAGGAACTGAACAATCCTTCTCATACTTGGCCTGCAATCAGGATGAGGATGAGAGCAAAGCAATCCTAGAGTGAGCACTAGATCAGCTTCCTCTTTGTCATAAGCATCTAAACTTGGATCAACAGCTCTAGTGGTCTCCTCTTTGGAATGTAGTACCCTTACCCAGTCCACCAGTACCAGTTCCCCAGCATTCTTTTGCGGCTCTATTGCTCGCCTTCCAGAAACTACTTCCAAAATGAGTATGCCATATCCATATACATCTGTGCTTGTTGTGGCTTTCCCAGTTTTTGTGAGCTCAGGAGCCATGTACCCTAATGTTCCCACTATATGGGTTGTCTTTGGATGGATCCCATGCTCACTAGTCTTTGCAAGACCAAAATCACCAAGCTTTGGTTGGAAATCTGCATCTATCAACACATTGCTTGGCTTCACATCTCTGTGAACAACCCGTAGGTCACATTCTTCATGGAGATACAGCAGTGCTTTTGCAACACCAGTAACAATCTTGTACCTTACATCCCAAGTTAGAATTTTCTTCTTTTGATACTCATTTTCAAACAGAAGCCTGTCTAGGCTACCATTTGGAACATAGTCATAAATAAGAAGGAGTTCATGATGCCTCCGGCACCACCCATGTAACTGCACAAGGTTTCTATGCCTTATTCGTCCCATGCTTGTTATCTCTGCAACAAATTCTTTCATTCCCTGTCTTGAATCCGGAGCAACCCGCTTCACAGCCACTTCTAGTCCTGTGCAACGGATTACACCTCTGTAAACTTTTCCAAATCCTCCATACCCAATAAGGTTTTTCTCCCCAAACCCTCCTGTTGCTGAATGCAGCTCGGAATATTTAAATCTTAGAGCTCCATATTCGAGTTCCCAGTCTTCTAAAATCTCATCTTGGGTTCTTATTCTGCGCAGGACATGAAGAGCTCCGGCAATTACCAAGATAAAAAGAATTGCACTCGCAAAAGTGATGCCTACTGCAAACCCCTTCTGGTGCACTACCTCATTGGAACTTCTTGACTGAGTGAGTGGAAGAGATGACTTATCCAGATCCTGTGCTTTTCCTCCAAGCCTAAAGCTCCAACCATGAATATTATAATCAGCTATTAGTAAACCATTGGAAGCAGAAAAACCTGCATACATGTTGTCATTCAACACTGAGGATAGGTCTATAGGATAAGATATGAGAGGATGACTTGGCTTGAGAATGCCAAAAGGAGAGATTGTTACATTCATCAACTTCTCCTCTTCATTGTAATCAACCCAGGCTTGAATGACTCGACCACTTTTGAGACTGATGGAAGTGTTCTTGCTGCCATCGCTTGAGTAGTATATTGCTGGCTTAGATATGTTAGAGATGAGGCTGGAGATATCTATGCCCACATGATTATCGTTGATGTCCTCTAGTTCAGGATTCTGTATTGCGTCGAACTCTACTGCCAGGTACAGGGTAGAGAATTCCAGGCAGCTTGTCTCATTTGGAAGCCCCATGTATTGGTTCACAAGGCAGCCTTTTGGGTCTTTGGTGGATATTAGGACGAATGCAAGGCCATGTCCTCCAAGGTCAGGGTATTTGGGAACAATGGAAAACACAAAGGTAGTGCTGAAGGTTACTACTTCAGATTTATTTTGAATAGATTTTTTGAATGGTAAAGGAGATGGATAGAATGCATGGCCAAGGATCTTGGAGGAGCTATTTGTCAAGGTAAGTATGCCATTTGATCTCACATAAGAAGACCCTTCAAGGTTCAAGCTCCCTGGGAGAAACCCATTTTGTACAAAATTGATATCTGAGGCTACAAACATAAACACACATGAAAGAAGAAGCAGAAGGATAAAATATGGCTGAACTGCCATATTGGTAAAGTTGGTTTTTGGTGAAGAAGGATAAGCACACTGCACAACTTAAAATAGGTAATGTTTCTCTGATCACTCAAAAGGCTCGTCAGCATTCTAGAAGGAGCTTATATATACTCTACGAGAAGTTCTAGGACCTTGGAAGTGATAATTCAAACTTGTGGAAACTCACAGCCAAAATACTTCTCATAAGCAAATTGTGTTAGACAGATTAACCAAGCCCATGTGCAAACTTCATAATTGGAAGTCCTAGTTTTGCCTGTGCAATTATTGATACATGGTAGAAATTAAGTAGGAACTAAATGAAACAGAATTATTTCTTTAGTTCTCATTTTTATTTAGTCATATCAATGATTAGATCATTTATAGTAAGTGGATTATATCTATTCAAATTGACAATAAAATAGTTTGAAAAATAATAGACAATTACATTTTAGAGTAACACCACCTCCTCAAATGGAGGCACCTCTCATTTACGAGTGGAGGATAACTTATTATCCAAGTTATATTTTTACTGAAAAAATAGGTTGCTTCAAACGAAGGTTCTCCGTTTCATTCTACTGAGAACATGTTTTCGTCTAAAAAAAACAAGATATGTCTTAATGATACATTATAACAATGTTATTTTGTTGGCCAAAAAAACAATGTTACTTCATTTTTAAAAGGATTTAGAACTATTAATTTTTGGAGGTGAGAGGGTTTTATTTTATAAGAAAAATAAATAATAGATTAACTATACAATTGGTATTGGGCTGAGCTGTAATGATGTCTTGATATCCTAAAACTAACATTAAAAAAAAACAGTAAAAATAATTCTACAAGTGTAATTTCCAGATTTTAATGCATCCATTGTCATATATATACATATAGAAGTGACTTTAATACTAACTGATATTGTTACAGAAAGATTGGTGTAACTTATTATTAATAATAAGTTGAAGTGGAAAGGTCAAAGTAAGTCCAATAGTAAACAAGCTTATACACTTCAAAGATACATTTTTATCTAATTGACTTATTCTTCTAATTATTATTTAGTAGGCTAGGATTACCTAAGAAATTAGTCCCCTTTTTTTCTCTTTTTGAAGTGTAAGTTATAATTATAGAGGTTTTAATTGGATAAGTGAGTAGGTTATATTTTTAACTGAAAAGTAAAAACAATGCAGTATGATCATTCATTTTGTGAACTTATAAATAATTGTTCCTAATTGGAGACTTGGACCAAGGGCCTCTATAGACAATTCATGGACCAAACTACCTAGGCTTTGAGCTTCCCATGATCTTGGGACCACATAATATATCGATCATACGAGCTTATATATATATAAAACCTAGGTAAAACTTTCTTTTGGTTTTTTTCATAAAGTAAGTTTTATTTATCTCCATTATCAAGTTATCAAATTTTAGTGGATAACTTGTTAGCGGGGAGATCTAGAAAGGGAGCTAGCCATATGTGCAATATAATCAAGGAACTAAAATTTAGTTATCACATAATTATATTATATATGTCATGTGCATATGATTAGAAAAAGAAAAATAGATAGCTTGAATTATTATCTATTTATTAATGCGAAAATGGAATACATGGTTGCATCAAGAGTGAAGAAAGATCAAGATCACTCCCTTTCACTTGCTTCAAAGTGAAAGAGATAAAGGTGGCAAAAATGTTGGGCTTTATGGGTACACATGAATATATAAAAGCCATTGAAATGGGCATTTCAATTTCTTACTAACAACCCACTTGAGAGTTTTGAAGCTTTCTAGGAACATAGGAGAGATAGTTATTGCCGTAAATTAGTATCATTTCTTCTTGTTACTATACACCCATGTGAAACTTTCTTCATATTTGCTTGCTACCGAGAATTTTTAGGGACGTTTAGTATAAATGTACGGATGTAAATATTGAAAAAAAATATTGTAAAGTAAAGTATTGTAGAATAAAAAAAAAGTACGGTAAAAAAATGAGGAGAGAGATAGAAAAAAAAATTAGGAGAAATAACAAGTGTGTTTGATATGAATAAAATATGATGTAAAATTTTTTTTTTAGAAATCATAAAAAGGGTTGTGATTCTTAAAATTCAGTCTTTTCCAAACATCCTTCCTTCTCATCTTCAATCGAATTCCAGGGTGAATTCTTGAAAAAGGGTTGAGTTTATAGAATTGGGTGGTAAAAGATGAATTTGCCCTCGACTTTTTTCCTTCAACCTTTTCCAAGGACTTTTTCAATATTTAATAAAGGACAATTTAGTCTTTTTATCTCACTTTCTTTTATAAAATTTCAATTTTATTTTTACATACTAAACATACTTTCTAATTCTAAAATTTCAATTCAATTCTCACAAATTCCAATTCCATTTTTCTTTTCAATTCAATTCAATTTCAAACTCCAAATCATACCAAACACAACTAAGTTTCTTTCTTTACCTTTTTAATGGAATTTTGATTATAACTAAGTTGATCTTAAGTTAATTATATTGTACATTTTTTTTTAGGAAAACAAATACACAGTTTATTATCTTGTTTAGTTTGTATTGTTAAAGCTTGATTACATTGTATTTTTTTTCATAAAAAATTTTAATTACTATGCATTTTTAATTTGTGCAAAACAGAATATGTTAACCGACCGCTTAATCTATATACTTGACCTAATTTAGTATGAAAAGGCTTTAGGAATTGTTACATGCATTTTTAATTTAATTTTTCATGAAATTCCTAACTAGCTTCTTATGCAATAATTTTCAATGAAATCCCTACTATAATGCAGTAATTATCGCCACAACTAAATTTCTTTCCCAATCTATCATTTTCGATCAATCCATACGAATTTATCTTCAGTGGTATGATAGTGCTGAATTGTAATACATCATTCCAATTAGTTGGTCCTTAATCCATTCAAGGTGAGTTCTAATTAATGTAAATTTTTATTAATATTAACAAATGACACTACATGCTTGGAGGGATGCACTAAAGTTCAGTGCTACAGTAGGACTGAACTTTTTATCTAGGTATAATCAACATAATATATAAATAAGTTTTTGTTAATATGACTATAATAGTGTCACAATTGTTACAAAATTTCCCAAATACTATTTTTGTCCAGGTATAATCAACATACAAAATGAATTATTAAAAAAAAATATACAAAATGAAGATGTCAGAAAGAAAAATCTAATTATACATAAGGATAGGTAGATAAATCAGTTATCTAATTATAAGGACTAGACTTAAATAGAAATATTTATATTTTTTTACCATTTTTTTAAAGTAAAATAATAGAGCTCATGAGTTGTAGTTAATTAAAATAATTTTCGTTTGTCATTTTATATTTAGTAAATCAAATAGTAAAAAATTAAAAATAGTACATATATTAATGTTTTCCTTATCTAAATTAACCTAAAAGACTAATTAAGTAAAAATGAGAAACATAGGATTTTCTTCTATATATATACACGTATGAACAATTAACTACACTATATATAGCACTTAAATCTTTAATTACCTAATCATCAACCACCCTTGAATTTAGTTTATTCAAATACATTCCACAAATTAAAATAATAAATATTCTCTTAAAAAAACTGCTTTAATTTCTAAGGAATTATGAATTATCAACCATAGGTGTCCTTTCAAGATTTCCTTTTGAAAAATGATAACTGCCCATTAGAAGTATTGCTGAAAAGGATATAGAGCGAATTTTTTCTTACTAGTTTGAGATAATTCAAAAGGGAGGTCATAAAGCTGGTATTAAAATTCAGCAATTCTCTGACCGTTGAATTGTGGGATATAAAATAGTTAAAAGTTGGGATTAATCGTTAATCTTTTTGACATATAGTTGATAAGTGCATGCATTAATTATATGTTATCCCTTTGAGAACATGATATATCATTCTCGAAATATAATGTCTCAAGTGGGAAGTGATAGGATTTATCCCTTTTAAAGATGCAATAAAATAAAAGTATTTTAGATTTTAACTTGTGGAATTAGTTTTTTTTTTTAAAAAAAAATAAAATGTTAAATACTAGCCAGGTCAAAAGGTTGTTCTAAACGTCTAGTCGTTTGGACTGGGTTAATTACATCTTTGATTTAATTGTTGAATATGACCAAGTATTAGGTTCAATCCTCAGCTTAATCAGAAAAAAGCAAAATGGGGTGGACTAATTAGGTTAAATTAGTATTTTATACTTTTAATTTTATTTAAACTTTTAAGTTTGACACTTGAATTAAAAACTCTCAAAATATTTGAACTTAATTCATTTAGTTCACAGTTTAAATTAAAGGAGCTATTTAGTTAATATAGTTAATGATTACTCATGAGTCATAAATCATAATTCTTACTAACTTCCCTTGGCCCTAACAAATTATATACCTCCATCCAACCTGGTCCATAATAAATCATTTCTTCTCACCTACTTCATCCTCTTTCTTTCTTTCTTTTTGTGAAAAACATAAAAATGTAAGTAAGTATGAATATATGTTATATATATATCTAATGTTGTTATTGGATTGGACTACATGACTTTTGAATACGGACTTACTACCATATTTCTCCCTTTCCGTCTTTCTTGATTTAAATGGGCCCTCTTTTTTTTTAAAAAAAAGGGTCAAAATATGTTGGCCCTTTGGCTCATTTTGACAAATTTACTAAATCATCTTTTATTTCAGAACTGGTAAGTCAAACTTTAGTCCCTATTAAATAGCTTTAAATGTTTTGAGCTAAAACTAACTTTTATTATTTGAAGTTGTATGAATTCTTAATTTTGTCGCTTACCATCTTTTCTCTATCTCTGATTCATCCGCCAAGGTTTATATCATAAATTATAGCAACTAATTATATGATAACTCTAATTAAAATGAATATGATTTTGTGCTACTTCCCAAATACTACTGAATTGAACCAACTGATCGAAAAAACTCTAATTAAAAGTTAATTCTTCTTTATGGTTTCTAATCTTAATTAATCATTGGGCATGGTGAATATTGGAGCTCATGAGATCATATAGTCACTACTTTCTCACAACACTAATCATATTTTATCTTGTAATTAAGATTAAGAGCAGTTCACCTACTCGATCTATATCTATATATCCTAAAATCACCCGACAATAGCATTACTTCGACTGAGGGCAAATTTCCGTGATTAATCACCTATAAATCCCATTTTTTATACCTTTTTAGATTCCTAATTAATAGCAGAAAAGGGAAACAAACGATCCAAACTAAATTGTTGCTTCTAATTTTAATATGCATGTAGGCTGCAGGCCATTTTCACTGCCATATGACAACTAGCGATCCATAATTAGAATCTAGTTTTTTTTTAAAAAAATAAAAATTAATAGTACTTTTTTTTTTATTCCATACGTTTAATTAAGGGAACTATTAATTTTATTCCAAATGTTTGTCAAAATTCTTATTGCCGTGTTAATTAAACATTAATTCTACTAATTAATTAAATTAACAAAAATTGATGAGTGTTGTCACAAGTGAATTGCATGTTAACGACTATTTATACGTTCACTTTCCAGTTATCCCCGGAAGAAATCAGTAAATTAAAGGGTTTACTTTAGGGTCTATTTATAATATTTTATTAAAAAACAACAATTTTTTTTAAAAAAGTTTTCTATAGGTATTCTCCTATGGAGGTATTAGCTAAATATACAAAATCTCACATCTGATAAGATAATAGAATAATCAATCAAATATGTAAGTAACTTGATTTTTCTCTTTAAATAACTATTTTTTAAGGGAAGATTTTTCAAGTTACTTTAGTCTCAACATGAGGCAATCTTCACATATAATATATATATATATATATATATATATATATATATATTAATTTGAGAAATGAAGACAAATTATACACAGTATAAAGTTAAGTGGTGATTTGGTAGTTGTTTGTGAGCAGTAGGAGCTGCTAGATTTGCTTAACCACACGACACGACATGAATATCCCCACAAACAAATTAAAGACGCATGCCATTAATCATATATATATGCCATTTCTTTAATTACTTGTTTTCTTCAATATATATATATATATATATATATATATATATATATATATATATATATATATATACACACACACACACACACAAAATGTTAGCTTCAAGTTTGAAAGGCAGATCGATCGAGATTAAAGAACAAGCAACCTTTTAATTTTTAAAACACCCTTTGGTTAATTTGTGGGGCAAGGAAGACAATTAGACAAAGATACACATAGGTATATATATGTTTACTTAATTAGTTTGATCATTTCATGTATTTAAGTTATATATACATAAAATTTTCCTAACAATGAATTAATATAATTAAATATATATTATAACATGCAGTAACATGAAGTGGGCGGTGATAAGACATGCATGCACGATCGATCTTACTACTTTTTATACTTTTTCTAAGAACACACTAATGTTTTTGTGGTGTTTTTTTAATCTCTTTTAATAATATAGGTAGCAATGGCCAAATGTCTTGTCTTTAGACAAGACATGATTGAATGAGAAAGATGGCCTAATTTTGCTTATTACTTAAATTGCGCTTGTGCAGAACGAGGATTGTGTTTGTGTGTAATGAAAAGAATTTATCTAATAAATCTGATCGAGTTTAGATTTTTATAAAATTACAAAAAATATATAATTAAATTATCTTTATTATTAATTATGATTGACATTAAAAGAATTAGCGTTAATTTTACAATTAACATTAATGATTATGTAAAAAGTATTTTAATTAATATCACATTATCGCTTATAATATAACAAAATTAACAATAGCATCATCAATAAATAACGTTATTGTCAGTCATTAATAAATGACGTTAAACAATTAATATTAAAATTATTATTTTTAGAGTGAAAAAGAGTCACATTTAATATATTTGACAATGTCAGAACTGTCTTCAACAAGAAAAATATTTACACAATTTGCTCAGTACGTGGCGTCTTTTAATTAATTAGTTATTTTTGACTACTGAATAATATATTACAACAGCACAATTAATCTGGGAGTCGGACATACATTATCTAACTAATTAATCACGACAACATCAACCACGCACATTTGAATAATTAATTGTACCAAAAAATAATGACAAATTGTAGTATAAATAATATGAACAAGAGTAAAGTGCAGAAAAGTGTTGTGTATATTGGATAAATGAGTCTAGATACAAAGTGGACGTTATATACATAATGAGTACAACAACGTAACTATAAATAGAATGGATACACGTGAGTGGCACATGTAAAACTAACTAACAAACTATACAAAACCAAATAACAGAATATATATAAACAAACTAGTAACTACAAATAATACCATATAGATATAGATATAGGATGTCTAGTTTATCCTAAAAGTGATTAATTAATTACTTGAGAATATGTATGCCTCTTGCTCTTTGACGAGCTGGAAATTAATATACAAAAATAGGTACAGTAACAGTACGTGTGGTTTTCACTTTTCACTGCCCCACCGGCCACCACTTATTGTGATCAGTGCTGGCTAGAATTAGAATCATAGATATTATTCCTGTTTTGACAGTTTTAAATTTTTGGGCAAGCTATTCCATCCTTTGAGGTTGGATTAATCACTGTATTCAACTGTGAATATTCTAATCTACAAAAAAATCATAGATGTCATTTTGATGATAATGTCAATATATATGAATACAAATAAAAATACGGACCAGAATTCAATCGTGTCTTTTCTTTTTACCTATTTTTATTTTAATAAAAGAAAATACTCCACAATTTCTATACAATTGAACTCCCGAAAATGTTACCCTAAAAATATATGGTTGTCTTTGTAGGTCGTACCTTGAAGAAAGGAGAAGCATCTTCTTAATAAAGGCAAGCATATGAATTTTACTGTAGAAAGTTCGGCTATTTAAATGAAAAATTAAATTCAGATTTTTAATTATATGCATGGGTATGGATTACACTTGATCATGGCCAAATATGAGTCCTATCATATATAGGTTCCATTAGATAAAAATTTAATTCGAGTTCAAAAAAAAAAAAACAAAAATCTAATTTGTTTAAAGATACATACCGAATTAAAAAAATACCGGACTTGAACTTTTTTTAAGCTCGACAGAAAGCTTGAAAGTCTAAATTAATTTTTTAAATATAAAATAACCAAAAGTAGTTATTCCATTTAAAATATTTCTTATTTTATTTCACTTCATAGAAATATATTATATATATACAAATAATTATACATAATTAATAATATTATATATATATATATATATATATATATGAAAACTTTTAACAGAGTTAAACATAATATATTTTTAGTTTATTAAATCATATATTTTAAGTATTTTAAATTTATAATTTGAAATGCTTAACTCTAACTTAGGTTAATTAAAAAAGATAATATATAATTGATTTTTATTTATTTTTCTAAACATTGGGGCACGACTGGACTTTTATCTTATGAAAGGATCACGGGCTTGGACCCATAGTTTGGAAGTGTGTTTCTAAAAAGTTTAGCCTATTTTTTAACGTGGCCAACTGGTGATCATCCTCTAAAATACTTTACAATTATACATAAACAAAATATATATGTATAATAATAAATAGAAAATAAGAATTTATATAAATTTAAACAAAATGTTAAAAACAAAGAATTTGTGAGAAAGTAAAAATCTCCAAAACTGGGAAGCAGCAGAAACTAGGGACAATATATGCTTTCTAGTCCTTTTCCTTTGTTTCTACGTTCTAGTCTTATGCTCATAATAACCCCACCACACATAATGCACTATACATTTTACTTTTCCTATCCCAATTAAAATTAAAAAGTACTACTTCTTCTTCTTCTTCTTATTATTATTATTATTATTTTTCCAAATATCCTAAAATGCATTTGAAGATATTTCCCATTTGTGATATGTCAAAGTTCAAAAGGACAACAGTACTGAAGCTATATATATATATAGATAATTCTCATTTTCTTTGTGGAGCAAGCACAACACCCAGTACCTATAAGTTTAGGAATATATATTTGTCGCTGGGCCTTGTTTGGATGAAATTAACTTGGTTCACCACACAATAGTAGAAAACAGAGTATGTAGGTTATTTAATTTCGTACTCAAATGTGACTTAAAAGAATTGGGTTATGGTTGAATTATATATAAGAAGGTAAATAAATAAATGTAGAAATGGGTGAACTTGGATTGAAAGAAAATCATGGTGTGTAGTTGAATGGAAGAAATATTATTGGGCACATGAAGGAGAACAAAATGAATGGAGCTGCAAAATGTATTAATTTTATTTTATGGTTGGAAATGTTATAAGCAAAGCAGTTCGCGTTCATGGCCTTGGCCGGTTAGCTACAGCTACTTCTTCTATAGGTTATAGGTATTAGGTAGTGTGTTTTTACAAATTTCTTTCTCTCTTTTCTAAGATACTATAATAATACATTAATTACATCAAGCCTTGTAGTTGTAGGGACTACTACTTTCCCTTCCCTGCCTCCACCAATCACTCAACCCAATCACATGAATTACTCTCATCTCTCTTCCAACTAAACTTATGTTTCCAAACAAGAATTAGGGATGAAAAAAAAGCTAAGGATTACTATTTTTTTTTATTAAAGAAAATCTATTTTTTAATGTGATGAAATTATGTTTTTGTTCTTATTTTTTATTTCATTTTCACTTTTAATGTAAAAATCTTTTATTTTATTTACATCACACTAAATTACATTCACATGACATTTTCATTCTCATTCCCTCTTCTTTTCTCCTAAACAAACACACTTCCTTACTTTAATTTGTTTCATGTGGGATGTATGTAAGTATAAGCATTAGGCAGCAGTACAAAAGAGAAAAAAAAAACGATGATCATTATTATTAATTGCTAATTATTATATACGAAGGATATATATATATATACACTATATAGGTACACTCGAAGAGGTGGGTCAGGGTAGTTCAATTGGTCCATGACCAAACCAAACGTCCTTTGTGTGCCACGTGCATGACAGCAGGTGGATGATATCAGCATGAAGTGTGATGATGTCCCACAGTAAATATATCAACATTTTATTTATTTATTTATTAGATATGAATAAATAAAGAAATGATATATACGAGTACTTGAGATTTCACATGGCACTCCCACCACCTTGCCTCCAACACAAAATCCCGTTTCTTCTACTTCTATTCTATCTATTCAGTATTCATCCATCACGTTCCGTTATCCGCCGCATTGCTTTGCTTTTCTTTTTTTCTTTTTAAATCTTTCCTAATAATATTCTCAGAATTTGTCCCAAATTAAATGGTGACAGATTTATTAGAATTAATTAGGGGCTCTTCACTATAAATACCATTCCTTCCAAACCAAAAACTTATAATCAATCATCCATTGGTCTCACAAGGCCAGTAGTGTAGAATTGGTTGAATAATGGGAGATAATAATAATAAGAATGTGAAGCTTCCACCTGGGTTTAGATTCTACCCCACAGATGAAGAGCTTCTTGTTCATTTCCTTCGTAGAAAGGCCTCACTCCTGCCTTGCCACCCAGATGTTATCCCTGACCTTGACCTCTATCCTTATGACCCATGGGATCTTCATGCCAAAGCTCTGGCTGAGGGCAACCAATGGTACTACTATAGCAGGAGGACACAGAATAGGGTGACTGAGAATGGCTACTGGATGCCAATGGGAATGGAAGAGGCTGTAATTGGAGGAGGAGGAAGCAACACAAAAGTTATTGGAATGAAGAAATACTTTGTCTTCTATTTGGGAGATGGTGTCAAGACCAATTGGCTAATGCAAGAGTATCGTCTCTCTGATTCTGCTTCCACCTCTGCCAAATCATCATCTTCCTCCAAAACAAAATCTCACCCAAAACCAGTTAGTATAATTAATACTATATGTGTAACAGTATATGAAATGTTCAAATTTATTTATTTGTTTTGGTTAATTTGATTGTGATCAGGATCGCAGTAAATGGGTGATTTGTCGAGTTTACGAATGCGACGAAGACAACGATAGTGGTGGTGGTGGTGGTGACGGAACAGAGCTGTCCTGTTTGGATGAAGTGTTCTTGTCATTGGATGATCTCGAAGAAATAAGCTTGCCAAATTAAAATTACCAAGGTTGTTGTCCCATCAAAATGGATGATTAATTAAGCTAATTAATTGTGCCTAGTCATTGTATTTTTTGTGATTAGTTAATTACTTTACTGGATAATTAATATATATATGTAGCAGTAGTAGCAGCTAGTAGTAGTAGCTACCTAGCTAGCCGCCATTGTAGATCAGTGAAAATGCCTTAGCACTTCAAGTGGGGCACTATCTGAGATTCATAGCCACCCACCCAAACAATATGAATATGCCTTACATATATACAATGACGTTATGCTTTCAAAATATCCATTTTCATCGCTACCAAAACAGGATCACATGGATAATATTGCATAATATTGTTAACTAGAGATTTTAATTTAAATATATATATTCATATATAGTCTTCCAATTGACAATTTCATTTTCTTATTATGTGTGTGGTAACATCATATCAGAATATAATCTATGATCAAGTGGGTTTAAAGTTTAATAATTGCGATGATCCATATTCGTGTTAATTTCAGCGCATGTCCAAGTGATTTTGGATTGAGTTAGAGTGGCGATATGATATTGACACACTATATAACCTCCGCCACTCAAATGTTAGAAAAGAAAGCTCAAATAATAATGTACATGTACATATCAGCCGCAGCTACCTCAGTATATACTGTTTCATGAAAGTTTATAAGTGCACTTCAAATTCTGGACTCACTCACTATCATGCATAGTACTATACTACTATGAATGAGTTAACCAGTACTTGAAGTTCATCATAATTGTTTCCTTTTATTAAAATTTAAATAAAAATTCTTTAGCTCAAATTAATTGAAACAAGCCAGTGAGATAGAGCAGAAGAAGCAGAGTAGAAAAGTTGAGATTGGTTTAAGTGTCACATATAAAAAGATAATGAGAAAATCAATGATTTAATTAGTTCCTAAAAGATGTATATATGTGTTCTCTAAATATATAATTTTATGTGTTTTATTTTTTTCTTATTGATTAAAATTAGTTAATTCATCATTTATCAAACAAATTATTTCTTACCCATCATATCAATTAAATAACCAAACTAATTATAAGTTAATATTTCATTTTATCTTTCAAGGAAAAACCATACACCTTTCACACATCAAACAAAATTAGTATATATATATACCAACAAGCTAAGTTGTAGGGTTTAATTTGGAGATTTTTTTTGGTGAGCTTAATTTAATTTACAGTGAAAGAGAATGAAAGATAGGTGAGGGAAGAGGGGGGTTACTAGGGTGGGGGTGTTGTAGCTTTTTGTCTACTTTTGAAGCTATTTGGTAGTTGTCTTGTGTCACAATGCTAAGGAAACATGTTCTTTCTTTCTTTCTTTTAATTTTTTTTTATTTAATTATTTTGTCTTGAGCTATGGGTGGCTGCTTAGGGAAGCATCAAGTCATGTGTGATGCAAGCATGTATATTGGCATGCTCAGAAGCACCATCGATGACTAGCACTATTTTTTTAATTTATACATATCATATCATATCATATGCATTTAACAAGAGCTAGAGAGATCATCACGCAACATATATATATATATATATCTCACAAAAACCAGTCAATTCTAATTGCTCTAATCCAAACGGATATATATATATATATATATATATATATATATATATATCCACTTAATTCACAATCACACACACAAGAAGATAATTTATAACCACGCTTTATATAATTACCACTGTGTTAATTTGTTTTTGCTTTGGGTTCAACATCGTCTCTTGTGGATGGTGTCATGTGATGTATGTGAGGACATAAATTGATACATATATATAGTGGAAATATACTATTCATATATATGGTTTTTAACTTTTTATTATGAAAATAGCTAGAATCCACTATTTAATTAATTTTATGTATATCTTGCATGTCTCATCTCTCTTTATCATATACCGTCATATTATTTTTAACATAATAATATGTTTAACTTTGCTGGGCTTTGCTTTTATAAAAGGTGTGATTCATTTCCTTATATCTTTTAGGTTTTTTTTTTGGTAGATAGTCTTGATCAGGGATTTTTGGAATTTTGAGTATAAATGTTTGTCAAGATTTTTTTTTTGGTTAGAAATGATTTTTTATTAAGTAATTACAAAGGGGGGAAGCATAAAATCCGTATAAAATATATAGGAGTTAAACTAGCTAGGTTTACAAATCATTTAAAGACTAAAAATTAGAACAGAAAGACTGCGATCTCTAAAAACAAGAGATAGACAATATATATATATGGTTATCAAAAAAAGAAAAGAAAAGAAAGAGAGACAATATATATATGGAGTCTAAATTCTAAACAAAGTTCATAAATTATTTAAAGTATATAAAGAAACCTGCTTTCTGTCAAGACAAGGGCCAGATTACAAAAGATCAAGAAGTAAATTAATACACTTCTTAACAAAATATAAACAACATAAAAAAAATTATTAACTCACTTAATTAATCAACATTTTAACATAACAAATATTGTTGTAAAAAACTAATTAAAAAAACTTGAAGGTCTTGATTAAAATTTTAAAAGCGTGATATCCCTATATGAGTTTGGAGCATTATTTGACGTTTTATCATAAAATTAATTTTACAGAAAATTCGAACTCAAATTATATAGTAGAGAATTTTAACAAATAATACTAGAATTTAACCTTCTTATATAACAAGAAATTAAATTACACTTTTTACATGCACACCCAAGAAAAAAAAATATATAATAAACTAAAGCAATTCATTTTAGACTATAAGGTGTTTAATAATTTTGAAAGGTATATATTGATGAATGAAATAGTGTCAATTAATATCATAAACATTAATAATTATTAATGCACTAATCTTTTACCAATAGTACTTGCAGAAAAGTTGTGCCATATTATTTTGGCAAATTTTTTTATAAATAAGATAAGTTTAATTTCGATGGATTTATTTTGAGACAAATTGTGATTTACATATATATAAAACAAAGTTTTGGCTCCACTTATTAGAAATGCCTTTCCTTGCACACCCAATTTGACGTACCTAAAAAACTATATATGTAAATCACAATCCAATTTGTATAAGGCATGCAAGTACTGATGATGTACACATGTTTTTAATGTTCAATTTAAATAAATTATTTATATTTTTTAATAGAATAATCAACTTTAAAATTGTTTTTTTTAAAATTAAAATAGATACGTCTCCCAACAATCAGACTACAGTTGCCCTGTAAACTACAGAGCATAGTGTCTTCCTGCTTGCTTACAATGTGAATTATTACTATAATGTATATTAAAAGTTTTCGTATGTGCGATGTAATTTATTTTTTTACATAATTACTTGTGTGGAGAAAAACGTTAAGCTAATAATAATTTAACCATTAGAAAATTGGAAGTGAGTAAAACAAGAAATGGTGTTTTGTCCCATGTGATGTTAATATATATATATAAGCAAAGCATACCCTCCCTTCCATGGTAACAACTAACAAGTAACAACAATAACAATAATAATAAAGAATAAAGAATAGTATATTTGATTGCTTAATCAGCTCGTAACCACTGAGCCTCCTAATCATCTCACTCGTGCTCAGTTATTAACATGCTACATGCTTCACTTCTCTACAGAACTAATTCAGACTGTCCAAATACTATTTCCCAAAAAAACATAATTATACCTTTGTGCCTCCCAATCCCACATCCCAACAATCAAATAGAAAAAATATATATAAAAGAGTAGGTATGCTTGCTCTTCCTCTCCTCTACCTTGGACTCGGAAATTAAAGTTCAAAATGCCAAAATTCAATTGGAACCTATAATCATTGCAAAACTCATGGAAACCTTCCCAAATATAATGGACCTATTTTTCAACTTGTTCCTAAAGCTTTGCTTCATTTCCAACCATTTTTATTATATAAACAAATTACACATACATCAAATAAGTCAATTTTTTTTAGCCATCCAAAAACCCTGTGTTGGGCTTGGGTTGCTTGTTTTCAAGGCATGATGATGGTTTATAACATTGGCAAAAAGTGGAAGTAGCAAGAATGATTGTGAGGCCAATACCTATATATGTAGCTTTCGAGTGAAGCTAATTTATTATACTACTACTCATCATCATCATCCTTCCATCCATCCATGCAACAATTAAAAGGTCAACACAAAAGTTCAAAACAAGTCAACCCCACAAGAAAAGGATTTTTCAAGAGGGAAAAAGACAACCAAAGAAGGCAAATTGTTGAGTTAGTTAAGTGTGCCAAACCCCAACTCACAACTTGTGGCACAAGTCATGCGTCCCAAACAAAAACAAAGCACAACTACCACCCTTTTGCATTCTAGCTAACACAACGTGCGGACATGATTAAATAAAAATTAAAGCATTAAACAAAGTAGTTTAATTTGTCTCTTTGTACACAAAGAATTACCTAAAACGTGTTATAAACCACACATGCTATAAAAGATCATGTAACAATTGTTTTGGGAAAGTAAAAGGAGTTCAATTTGAAGTTTTTCTAATTAATTAAGCTAGTACAACATGGAGGCTAGTGGGTTGATGTACCAGACAACTAGTCACATTTTTTTATTAATTTTTTGTTGACAAAAAAAGAACATTCTAGAAGAGTGCACTTACTTTACGGACATGGATCCGCATCCATCATGTACAAGATTTAAGTTGTCATATGAGAATTAAAATTCTTGTTTGTATTGTAAAACTTTATTTGAGAACCCGAATCATACACTTCAATAAAAAATATACTTTTAACAGATCCAAGTGCGTGAAAGTACAAATTTACTCTTGGAAGAAAAAGGCCAAAGTTAGTGTTAAAATGAGATATATAGGAGTCCAAAACCCAGTAACACATAACAAGAGATTTCTTGTGTCCAAAGGATTGATCCCATTAATTCTCTTTTTGTTTCAGGTAGTCTTCACCTGAGAAACCTCTCCATGGCAAAATACTAAGGACATATATGATATATATATATATATATATAACCACATGAGTGTGGCCTGTGCCCCGGTTGTTCACTTAGTTGGTTGATTTTTTAACAAGTGGTGGGGTTCGAATTCCATCTTTAATCATGAAAAACATTACGTGATAGCCATTTATTTTCAGTATAAGATTCGTGATAAATTGATTAGTCACTCACTATTGTTATAGATACCTGGTTTAGATCAGAAATATATATATATATAGAACCTTTAATACGAACAATTAATAAGCTTGAAGTAGTGCAACAATATAGTCATCATTATCAGTACAGTTTAACATTTACAAGCGGCATGAAGAAGGGATATACCCCTATAACGAAACAGAAAAACAGAAGAAAGCAGAAGAGAAAGACGAGAGCAAAATGAGCAGAGAAAATTCTGTTTGTATTGAATGAATCATCACTATACAAGAAGTGTGAATATATAGGAAATACATAGCTTCTCACACACGTTAACCAAGCTAACTAGATCTAACAAATCAGAAACTACTTTCAACTAACTTGCTGAGCTGGCAAACACTGAGCTGTAACTACAGCTGTATAACTATATCTAATACACCCCCCTCAAACTCAAGGTGGGGCTGCTACATTGAGTTTGTCTCGAAGAACAGAAAAATGAGGAAAGCTGAGAGGCTTGGTTAACACATCTGCAATTTGATCTTGAGATGGTATGTGAGACACAAGCAATTGATTTGAAATCACCTTCTCTCTGACAAAATACAAGTCTAGCTCCAAGTGCTTAGTACGAGCATGAAGAACTGGATTATGAGCTAACATGACTGCACTTTGATTATCACAAAAGATAACTGGCTTGACTTCTACTGGAACTCTCAACTCTTTCAATAACGACTGCACCCAAGTGACTTCAGCAGTGAGATTAGCAAGGCTCCTATACTCTGCCTCAGTACTGGACCTAGCCACAACTGGCTGCTTCTTAGACGACCAGGAAATGAGACTAGAACCAAGAAACAAACACATACCAGAAGTAGACCTTCTGTCATCAACATCATTCGCCCAATCTGCATCACAAAATCCAAGCAGACCAAGCTTGGAACTAGGCTTCAAATGAACTCCATAAGTAGAAGTAAGCTTTAGATATATAAGAATCCGTTTCACTGCCTTCCAATGAGTGTCTAAAGGATTTGCATGAACTGACAAACTCGATTAACACAAAAAGCAATGTCTGGTCTGGTTATTGTAAGATACTGAAGAGCTCCAACAACAGTCCTATACAGAAAAGGATTATCCATAGTATCACCCTCAAACTTGGATAATTTCTGACCAGAAACCATGGGTGTCTTGATGCCTTTAGCATCAAACATAGAAGCTCGTTTTAGCAAATCATTCACATACTTTGTCTGAGTCAAATAGAGACCACCATCAGCACATTTCTTGACTTCAATACCCAAGAAATAATGCAAATCTCCAAGATCCTTTAAAGCAAACTCAGAGTTCAACTGAGAGATTAAAGACTTGACAAATTTGCTGGAACTACTAGCAATTATTATATCATCAACATACACCAAAACATAAGTGACACACTGACCCTTTGCTTGAATGAACAGAGAAGGATCACATTTGCTAGCAGAAAAACCAAACTTATGAAGAGTAAGAGCTAACTTTTGAAACCAAGCTCTTGGGGCTTGTTTTAAACCATAAAGTGCCTTATCCAACTTACACACCAGACTTTTATCAGATGACTCAAAACCAGGAGGCTGCTCCATAAACACTTCTTCAGACAGATCGCCATTCAGGAAGGCATTATTTACATCAAGTTGATGTAAATGCCACCCCTTACTCAAAGCTATGGTTAAGACAGTTCTAATAGTAGTAGGCTTGACAACTGGAGAGAAAGTTTCTGAGAAATCCTCACCTTGTTGTTGAAGAAACCCTTTAGCTACAAGACGTGCCTTGTATCTCTGAACAGTTCCATCAGGGTTCTCCTTGACTTTGAATATCCATTTACAGCCAATAGCCCTCCTATGAGGTGGAAGCTTCACCAAACGCCAAGTTTTGTTCTTTTGTAGGGTTGTAAACTCATCAACCATAGCTTTATGCCACTCAGAACTTGCAAGAGCTTCCTTCACAGTAGCTGGTTATTTCTGAGACAAATAAACCTTTGGTTTGAATACACCATTCTTGGCCCTAGTTACCATAGAATGAGTATTTCCGGCTACAGGAGCAGATACTACTTGTTCTTGCACAGGTATTGCATTAGGAGGAGTAACACTAGAACTTACTGCATTAGAACTAGTTGAACCAGATTCAAGATTTGCATTAGGAGAACCTGTATCATCTGAAATAGAAGGTTGGAAACTAGTAGAAGTAGTACCATTAAGAGTATGAACATCAAAAGCAGATTGGGCATGAGAAGACTTCGGAGGGATAGCAGAAGGAAGAAGAGATTTAACAAGAGGAGGAACACTAGGTTTAGAACTTTTGACAGCAAAAGGAAACAAGGACTCATCAAATTGCACATCTCGAGACATAAAAATCCTACCATTAGAAGCAAGACACTTATACCCCTTATATTGTTCACTGTACCCAAGAAAAGTACAAAGTTCAGTACGAAAGGCTAATTTGTGTTGATTATAAGGTGTGAGAAGAGGAAAGCAAGCACAACCGAACACTTTGAGGGACATATAGTCAGGATTAGTTTTGAATAAAACTTGAAAAGGACTATGATTGGACAAGACAGGAGTAGGTAAACGATTAATCAAGTAGGTAGCTGTATAAAAGGCTGCATCCCAAAACTTAAGAGGCATTGAAGCATGAGAAAGCAAAGTAAGACCAGTTTCAACAATGTGCCTATGCTTCCTCTCAACTGACCCATTCTGTTGATGTGCATGAGGACAAGTAATTCGATGCACTATACCAAAATTTTTAAGAGAAGACTGAAAAGCCACAAACTCACCTCCTCCATCAGTTTGTAAGGCTTTTATTTTGAAAGAAAACTGAAGTTCAACCATAGCTTTAAAGTGTAAAAAGACACTTAGGGCCTCAGATTTATTTTTAAGAAAATAGATCCATGTGAATTTGGAAAAGGCATCCACAAAAGCTATGTAATAAAGGTAACCACCAGATGAGGGATGTGGAGAAGGACCCCACAGATCTGCATATACTAATTGCAATGGTTCAGTATAAACAGTATTTGAAGGAAAATAAGGCAACCTATGTGATTTTCCATGCAAACAAGCCGAACAAGAACTTGAAAATTTATTATGAAATTTGAGATTACACTTATTCAACACAGAAGAAACAATTACAAGATTAGGATGACCTAACCTATAATGCCACAAAGTTAAGGCATCATCACTCTTAGAACTAGTGGTTACATTGAAAGTAGAAAGACAAGTTTGCTTGACAGTAGAATCTAGTACTGCCTTGGACACCTTTGAAACATTGGAAGAAGGAAGATGAGCCAAATGAAATTGATTGAAGGAATATAGACCTTCAGAGTTAATACTGCCCTCCAAGAGAACTTCCTTGGTACGTTACAGGACTTCCAATGGCAATTAAAGAATCAACAATAGACTTTATCTTAAGTAAAAATTCAGTAACAGTTTTACTTCCCTTCTTAACTGTTCGTAACTCTGCTCTATACTGATGCACCTTAGCAAGTGTATGAGTTGCAAAATATTCAGCAACTTTGTCCCACAGTAGATAAGAGTGATCGATGCCTACCAAGAGTGTTTGCATAGAGTCACTCATAGTAGACAACAACCACGAAAGAAGCAACTGATCCTGCTCAATCCACGCTATATACTTCTCGCTGAGAGTTCCAGCCACTGCATCACTTTCTTTCTCAAATTTCTTCGGTATAGCTTCAGCTCCAGCTATGAAATCAGTCAATCGATGACCTCTGATCGACGCTAACACTTGTTGCTTCCAGACAAGAAAATTCTTATCATCTAACTTCGCTGTAATATGGTGATTGAAAACAACATTGCCAGTTTTAGCAATATTGCTCAAGGAGGAGGACGAGGCAGTTACTGGAATACCTGACGCCATTGATAGGCTCAAGGCTCTGATACCATATAACGAAACAGAAAAACAGAAGAAAGCAGAAGAGAAAGACGAGAGCAAAATGAGCAGAGAAAATTCTGTTTGTATTGAATGAATCATCACTATACAAGAAGTGTGAATATATAGGAAATACATAGCTTCTCACACACGCTAACCAAGCTAACTAGATCTAACAAATCAGAAACTACTTTCAACTAACTTGCTGAGCTGGCAAACACTGAGCTGTAACTACAGCTGTATAACTATATCTAATAACCCCATCTCACAAGCCCACAAATCCAATAGGACCATGAGATTGATTGGAAATTCACATGACGTCAATGATTTATTCTAATTTGATGTTTCTTCTTCCTTTTTTCCTATATTTGGCAACACATCATGAAGAACTAATTAAGCGTACATACTTCTAATCTTTTACATAATCATGCTTTCATAAGTTTGAAGAAGGAAGCTTCTGATAAGTTCATACAATGTGGGGATATATATGTTATCACAATTTCAATGATTATATATATATACATTACACTGATAGTGAAAATTGATATCATTAATCGAAATAACTACACAACCAGTCCTGTGGGAGACAGAAAGAGACAAAACAGAACACTTCAATTTCTTTTCTCTTTTTTAAAAAGAAAATTTATCTCCCTGAAAAATTATGTCCCAGACAGGATTGGAAGTTTTAATTTTCTTTTACAGATGAGTTGCATAATTTCCCGAAGAATTTTTTGTTGAGAGTAAGTGTGAAAGTTTTGAAAATTAAATTAAGCAAAAGTGGCCCATTTGGTACTTAGAAAGTTAGAATGTCTGATGATAAGAGGCTAATTATATCTTAGGCAACCCAAGTGTTTATAAGGTTATTAATATTAAACAAAGTTGTTGATGTTTTCTCTTCATTGATGCCAAGCCTCTTGTCTGGTGCAGCAGTTGTTTGCAACAGGTTAATTAAATTATTTTCAATTTATTTTTTGGAATTAAATTATTTTATTTCCTCAATTTTTAATTCAAATTATATAACTAAAAAACTTGTAACTAAATGAGTATTAAAATAAAAAAAGCAAATTTTTGTCCCCATCTTAAGAATTAAGGCATAGGATTTTTTTTTGGAAAAGAAATCATAAAATTAGATAAAAAACAAAATTTTTAAATGGTTATTTGTGTGATTTTGAATTAGCAGTTAAAAAAGTTTTTATTAGATCATGGGCCACAGGTTTAGCTGGCAAGCCCAAGTCCAAAACCTTAGCAGGTTATCGACCCGGAAAAAGAAGAAGAAGCAAACCCTAACCCTAATACATAAATTTTGAACGCTGTTCCTATTCTTTTTATTCCTCAATTCTTCTGCAGTTTGTGGCCGCTGAAATCTTCATTCACTTGGCTCTTTCTTTCTCCCCGTCGCCATGGTAACATTCTCTTTCTCTATTGGCTATCTGTTCTGTTTTATCTATTTCCCTGTCTCATTTTGCTTTCGAAAATGCCAAGTGTGGTGGTTCGATTCTCTGTTTATTCTTAGTAATAATAGGGTTATTGTTAGTGTATATATTATAATGTATCGTATTAGGCTCGTAGCTGAGAATAGAGGTGTATTCATAGTAATTCATAGCTTTTGAAAATCTGATTTACCTTTCTCCCCTCTCGTATCACCTCCACAAAACTTAAACCTTTTGTTTTCATATTGCATTTGATTAGAATTTATGATAAGAACTGTCAGGGGTTCACAAAAGGAATAGGTGGTGCCAAGGCTTTAAGTAGCCGGAAAACTTAGTGTTTTGGGTTCAATTCAAATTTAAGGTTCAAATTCAACGTGTAAGATAAGTCAATAAATCTATAATTTTAGTTTTTAGATTATTAGCTGAAGATTCATATTTTTCTTAATCTTCAACACAATGGAAATCGGTTTACGAATGACCTGAAGTCACTACATAACTCTGTTTTTGCAAGATGGAGCTTCAGGCTTAATTTTGGAGGTGTTTTGATTCCTAAATGTTTATGTTTTTGTTTTGTATGAGCCAGAGCTGAATGGTGTTTATAGAATTATAGTTATCTGTTTATCACTTGCTGGTGGTTTGGCGGGATGAAATGAAATATTTTTCCTTAAATATGTCAAATTATTCTGTATCTGACATTTGTTCAATAGCTTGTGTCTCAATGAAACTCTAATACACAAAGTTTAACCTTCTTTACTATGTTAGTGGCGATTTGATGTTGAACTTCTTTGCTTTTCATTTGTTGAAATTAATGCCATAATTGTAGCCTGTGAAATTCTTCGCATTTCCCCCCTGTTCTCTATATAATTTTCTCCAGAAAGTATTAAATGTGTATTTGAGGTTTAAGACCTAGTTTGGAGATGGATTTTAAATAAAGAAATTAAACCTCTACTTTATTACATAGTGAAGAAATCTGTGCATATAATTTGAACATGTGATGGACACATTTTTCCTGCAGGTGAACGTTCCAAAGACCAAGAAGACTTACTGCAAGAGTAAGGAATGCAGGAAGCACACCTTACATAAGGTGACCCAATACAAAAAGGGCAAAGACAGTCTTGCAGCTCAGGGTAAGAGACGTTATGACCGGAAGCAATCAGGTTACGGTGGCCAGACAAAACCTGTCTTCCATAAGAAGGTAAGTCAATAATATGTTAAATTTGCTTTATGTACTGAAGTTTTAGTACCATAGTGGATGCTTGGTTATTTGAAACTTGCTAATTTAATGTAATCTTCTTTGCTTTCTATTAAATAGGCAAAAACTACCAAGAAAATCGTACTGAGGCTTCAGTGTCAGGGATGCAAACATGTATCCCAACACCCCATCAAGGTTAGCATAAATGCTTAATATGTTTGGATGAATATAATCATATATTTCTTTGGTTATGTTTCAAGATTTATGAGTGGCAATTTTTTTTTTTGGTTTTGCCCTGCAGAGATGCAAGCATTTCGAAATTGGTGGTGATAAGAAGGGGAAGGGAACTTCTCTTTTTTAGGTGGAGAAATGGGATCTTACTGGCTCTTGCTGTTATGCGTGTCATTTCTTCTTTTTTGTTTTTTTCAATACCGTTCTAAACGCTTGATGTTTTCTCTGTTGACACTTGTTAGCAATGTGTTACGTAGTGTTTTTGCTAGCTTAATTTGGAACACGCTTAACGGATCCTTGCATTTGTCAATCATGAAGTTGCTTTATCTCTGAAAGTTCCAGATTTTGAATGAAACATTTTCACACTAATTCTTTTCCAGCAGATTACATAAGAATAAAAGTGTATGTAATATACTCTAACTTTTCTAAGCCAAAATAAGATTTGCAGAAATTGGAGAGTGATCGTTACTTGGCACTATTATTAATTCGTAAAGGAAATGCAAGAAACTAACACCATTATAAATTTTTTAGAGTGATCGTTACTTGGCACTATTAATACCACTGATTTTTCTTTCGCCCGTAGTCCCATTGAGAGACTACATAGCATATCATAATTAGGGGGAATTCCGTGTGTGTGGAATAAGAGACAAACTAATGAAAATCCTTCTTATTAGGCATTAGTAATGTCCAAAGCTTGTTGGATACCCTCCCATGTAATTCATAGGATGCATCCTTGTGATATTGGCATGTCCTTGCATGCCATTGCTTGTATATTGTTGCCATAATAGCTGCTCCTCCACAAGCAACCTTTGCTTCTTCTCCATCTCCGACATTTGCACATATGCTGGTGGAGCCACCATCATCGAGGCCGCGAATGGATCTGCACTGATCCAACTGGAACCATGGCTCTCTGGAGTTGGTGGTGCCGGTAGGGCTAGCATGGCTGGCCTTCCTGCCGAACCCAAAGCTACACTGCTAGCACTTCCAACCCCATAACCAGACCCTGGTATGGCTGCTGCTGCTGCTTGATTATACATCCCATCCAATAGAAGTGTATCAAACCCACCCCCTAATGCTGGCTTCTGATTCTTCAAGCTACTAGCTGATTGCACCAATGCTGTTTCCCAGTCTGACCCATCATCAAAAGCACGCCATGTAAGAGCTGGTGTAGTGCTAGCACTATTGCAAGTAGCCAGTTCGACTCCATCAAACAAAGCCAAAGCCATTTGATTGGCATGATCGTTACTTGTTGTGACGGCGTCATCATCTCCCAAGTTGAGCAAATCGCCCTCTGTTTGTACAACTTTTGGTTCCTCTGGCTCCACTTCTTTTACTTCCTCATTGTACCCCTCTGGTGGTGGTAATGCCTTTATTTCATTTACGTCCTCTTGTGGTGGCTCTTCTTTCTGTGGCTCCTCAACCTTGTCTTCCTGGGGTTTACCAATCCTTTTGGATTGTGCTATGGCGGACTTGTCTCTAATGAACTCGTCCATGATCTCGAGCTTCCTTGGGGTGATCCTGTCAATCTCTGGGAACTCGGAAGAGCGTGCAATCCCCATGCTCTTATTCCATGTATAGAACAGTTCTAATTCATCGTATTGTTTCCCCACACGACAAAAAATGTCGTACACCTTGATGCACTCTGGGACTTGCATGTCTACAAAACGGTCGATTAAGATCCCCAGAATCTCTGTTATTTCATAATATACATGGAAACTCTCCTTTAAGATGGGGTAGAGAGCCACTATGACAATTCGATGGTTCTTTGCTGCACCTATTACACGAAGGAACAAAATGTGATGATAATGATGAATCCACACATTTTGGATGCAAATAAACAATAGGAAAAGTACATTTTTTGTCCCCAAATTGTTAAGTGGTGTGAAATTTGCTGTTAAACTTTGTTTACTGATAATTACGCCCACAAAATTTCAATTTATCTAATTTCATTTATATAATTAATGGTAGACACAAATGTAGTTATTTATAAGCTTTAAGGTGACTGTAATGTTAAGTTAAGGATTTAGTTATGACTGATTGTCAATTCAGCCACAACTATGAGTTAGTTTAGCATTGTAAAATAAAAAGTATCATGATTAAATTTACGAAACATTATAATTAAATATGTGACTTCATATCACAGTTAAAGGCTACGTGAACTATATATGCATCGATATAAATTATTTAGAAAAAATTAAGGTGTATAAAAAATCACTAATAAAATAGAAGTTACTAATGAACATTCCTATTGCATTACTTTGATGACACAGTTATAAGGGTATACATACATAACATTTGGATCTCGAAACAGTTTTTTTGTTTGTCCCACAACTATTTTCAAACTTTATTTTTTTTATGCTTGTATAAACGTAGTTAAGTAGTATACTGCAATCTTGTGCAAACTTAATTGTGTCTTTTAACTTTTTATACCATGCAAAATTATTATTATTATTATTATTATTATTATATTAGTTTATTAAAAGTTATTTATAAAAATTTGATAAGAATCAAATAGATTTTATTGTTTTATTATTTTAAATTTTGTTTTCAAAACAAATTAATCTTAAAAACCTCCTAAATATGAATAAAGGTAAAGGTACCTGTGGGACGACAAGCTAAGAAGCGCTCAAGGAGCAATTGCAAATGCTGCATCTTGGCAAATAAAACGTCAATCCTCATCTCACGCACTGGTGTATAATTGTATTCCTCCCTATCCCTCCCTCTCTCTCGCTCTCTCTCCCTATAAAAATTCCTCTCCCTCTCCCTCGTTTCCTCATCTTCTTCCTGATCATACCCAAACATGCTTCGCCTCCCTCTCTTACTCTGCATATTATACTCCAGCCTCTCATCCAGGTACAGCGCGTACGTCCTCACGAACGCCGAGAACTCCCACGCGTTCGACTTCGAGCTATCGCGGAAATCCGACATGTTCAGAAGCCGAGTCCCCCTTCTTGTGGCGAAGAATATCTCCTGCTCGTACGCCGGATCGCCTTCTTGCAGAAGCCTCTGGATTAGGATCAGAGCCTTCAACGCCACCGTCCAGCTCCTCGTCTTGTTCAGCCGTCTGGAAATGGTGGCCACGCACGCCCCGATGTTGCCGCGCGAGTAGCATGTCAAGCTCAGGATCTCCTTTATGTGCTTCTCCTCCGCTGGGTACTCGTTGTGCCTCGTCGCCTTCACGATCGCCACGTCCAGCTCTGCCAGCGACGCGCTGCTTCCCACCTTCGCTAGCCCTATGCTTGTCTGATCTTTCACTGCCCCCAGGGCCCTCCAGATCTTGCTTGTCGACATTTTTTTTATTTCTTCCTCCCGATCTGGAATACACTAAATATATATTTTAGGGATTTTATTCAGATGAATTCAAACAGATTGTTATTATTTATATATATATATAAGGACTTACCAAGAAATTAGCGAGAGGAGAAATGAAGGGGGAGTTGTGAAAGGATCAATGTGCCATGAGGAGGGAAGGGAAGGGGGGAAGAAAGAGAGGTGTGGTGTGTTGTGTTGTATGAGGCCTTCAATTCAATTCCTTTCCATTTGGTGTGTTTGTCCAGAAGGGTGAACAAACATTAGAAGCTCTGTTGAAATGAGCCAACCATTGTCCCTTCTTTTTAGCATCAAAATGTGGGAATTTCATTAACTGAATGACGTGTCATCCCCTTAATTGAATCACTCCCTATTCATATTTCATATTTATGATTTCTTCGTTTGAAACTATTTGACTCCAACGCAGACACTATTATTATATTATTATTGCCAACGCCTACCTAGCTCTTCTTTATTTAGAACCATCCATCCATATAACTAATTACTTTGTATTTTCAAATTAAGTCCAACCCAATGCTTATAAGTGCCTTGGACTTTGGCCCAAAGTCAACCCAGTCCACAACTAGATTTTGTTATTTTATTTGCATAATTATAAATAACAATGTGCACCGTAAAATAATATTTTATTCCACAAAATCTCCTGTATGAACTCTATATATATATATAGAAGTTAGACAAATAAACTAGTAATTATACGTTTATAATTAGTTATAGGCTTGTAGGTGATTGAATTAATTAAATGAAGAGCAGGTGCGCCTAATCTCTCCAGATAAACCGGTCTTAACTCCAATTTGGCCCATCTTAATGATAGAATCAACAAAATCAGACTCAAAAGATGGGCCGAAATCACTAAAGTATGAGTCAATCACATTCTTGGTGAACATATCATCAGAAAGCCTAGCATCAGACTCAAGCACAGCAAGACCTTCTCTGATATTCCTCAATATGTTTATGTCAAATTTCTGTTCACTCCCTACGTCCATGGCCAGCCTGACGTTGACATCTCCGTTCTCCGGGCACCGATTCGTCAGCGACGGCAGGAAATCCGGCCTTATAGAAGGGTCAGTTCCTCCACCAGGCACAAAGTTGTAGAGCCTCCTGGTCATGAAGAAGCAGGCCGTGCTTCCTATTGTATGAGCAGCTGAAAGAGGAATAACGCAATCAATGAAACAAGTAGTGTAGTGTGATGTGATGTGACTAGTAAATGAATGAATTAAATTTACCACTAAGAAGTACAAGGTCTTTAGGTGTGAGGCCTTTGTTTAGAAACTTGTCCTTGAGTAAGAAAATGGAGTCAGAAACTTCTGGCATGTCATCTGCAAGTGTTACATTGGAAACCAATCCATCTCTTCTCCCTGTTGGGACTTGGTATAATGGTCCATCAGCCTGCACATCACACTCACACTTAGATAAATGTGAAAATCACATTTAATTATAAAGAAAATTATGAATTGTACCATGAAGACAGCGTCTCTAGCTGCTAAAGCAACAATGTCCGCACAAGAAACAAGTCCAGGGCATGACTGTTCCAATTGTGCCTTGGCTCTTTCTATCACATCAAACCCTCTCACCCCTTGATGCCCGAACGCACGTTTCTCTGCTTCTTCACCATTCTCTATCAGAATCGAACCGTCACACCCCTGTTTCAATTCAAATTCACACACACAGAGTGAAGAGAGTACTAGAGATGGAAGATATTAAACATTAATGGATTACTTAAAACCTCAACAAAGCAGTCGTGGAAGTGAAGCCTGAGTAAAACGGCAGGCATGGTGGGGTCAGAGCGAAGGGCATCTGCAACCACGGATCTCACAATGGACTCAGCATGCGGACATGTTTGGGAGTAGAAACCCACTTGAAGCTGCCCTTTGCAACTCATCATCATCAACATTGTGAATATCAGTCCTCCCACCATCACAAACGCCATCACCGAAGAAACCACACACACAGAGTGATGAGTGATGAGTGATGTGTGTGAGTGCCTGTTTTAAAGGCAAACGGCAATTCGGGTTGTACACGACATCTTGGCGACTCTTCAACCGACACCTCTCAGTGTAAAATGGAAATGTGTCACTATTCCTATGCGTTTTTGTGTTAATTCCTATTACACAATGGAAAACAGGGGAAGTGTGCTTTGTATTTAATTTGCTATTTATTCTCTCTTCCCTTCCCTAAGTCAATACCATTGCTTCCTTTCTCTCTTATGTTGTGTCCAACCACTCAATATTGTGGGTGGCAGCTGCGTACACGCACTTCAACTCTTACTCATATCGATTTGTCTTTTTCTTCTTAATAGCATCCCCTGTTAATTTCCTCATTTACACTCTGCTAGGTTAGAGTTAGGTGTTAGACGTTACATGGCATTCAAAATACCAATATAATTATATCCCGTCCCAGAAAGCGATGATCAAAGAAATACATATAGCTAATAGCATTAGTCTCTTTCACTGTATTTTAATTCTTTGTTATTCATTTTCTAATTAAAACTAAATATTTGATTTTTTTTTTCTAAAACTAATCATATAAAAGACAAATTGTATAAACCATACAATCATACACGTATGATGTATCAACTTCCAAGTGAAGAATATGATGTTCAAGATATAAACATCGTACCTCAGATTTTTCCTTTAAAGTATTTGTAAGAATGTAAAAGTGACCATGCATGTTTTAATTATATATATTTTTTATCACAATTTTTAATCATTATAATATATATATATATATATATAGTTTTTTTTAATACAATACAATATTGCATAACCATCATCATCATCATCATTAATATTGTTATTGTTATTATTATTATTATTATTAACTCAGATTATTAACATATATTAATTGGTTGTGTTTAATGATGACATGATAAGTATGAACTACATGTCCTATAAAAAGAAAATGTCATCTATGCCATTATTTGAAAATTCTTCAAATTCAAAATATTATAAATGAATAAATAAGTTAAATATATTGTTTTTAATTTTTGTTCACAATATCCTCTATTAATTAAAGATTATTCTTCACTACTCTATCAAAAAAATGATTCTTTACTATCGAGCTAATATTAATGTAGGCATCTCTCTAATTGCAAATAACCGCTTCTACTGCACTTAATTTTTGTTGGTATATATTGTTATTTAAGTTATGTCAACTATTTATGAACGAGAGACTCCAAATAAAAGGGAAAGTTATGTGAGCAGAAACTATAGAATGTGAGGAAATAGATGGGTGGTAGACATAGCTAATTAGCTATCCTTTTTACCTCTATTATTATAATTTTAAAAGTTAGCCAAATTTCCACTTCAAGTATAATATATGAACTTTTAATTACTTTCCACCCTGGAACAGCACTCGATTTGTATAATTTTAATCAAATTGATTTAAATGAGAGACCTCCTATTATTAGCATGGATAATCAAATGATCAAGTCTCTTTTTGAGTTTGATGTTAACACAATAAACTTGTCTTTATCTAAAACTATATATCATTTCCATCTATGAAGTGTAAAAGCATGAAAGTGAGACATGCTTCAGATTGCACAATAAATATTGATATCTATTAGCATCCACATCTATTTTAACCACAAACTTCTATAAAATAAATAGAAATGTTTTTTTCTGAATAAACAAAATTGTTAGTTAAAAAAAAGCCTTCCGAACCATAGATTTTTTTAAAAAAAGAACTGGGTCTCAAATTTGAGGCGCAAACTTTTTGGTCAATAATTTGAGGCCCAAATTAAAGAGATAAATTCAACTTTTTTACTGGGCTTGGCCCTTAACAAGTATAATGTAATGTTTACCTACAATTTTCAACAATTTTACAAAAACACAAATAATTACCCCATGATTTCTATTCCTTTTACCTTTTAATTACCTTTCATAGTGGATTCTTCACAAGGAAATTAAAATGATTAAAAAAAATAAGGATTTTTTTAATTAAAATTTCCATTATATTTATTAAAACAAAATCAACTGAGGATAAACAGCTGAAGGAGAGCACGTGTGAGGTTGGATGTGCGACGACCTAAGACAGAATCACAGAATCCCAAAGGGCTAAGGAAGGAGTAAGGAGGCGCTAAGGCTGATTCGGTAAAAGCGCAGCGGAATTTGTTTCCCATAAAACTCACAAGTGAAGTAAATCCTTCATCTTACTGTACCCCCTTCAGCTTCTCCCTTAGGTATTCTCTACACAACACCCAACACTTTTTGGAGAACCAATCCTTGCGCCACTGGTACTGCTCTATATTTCCTCTTCTGGCTTTCAATTTTGTTCCTTTTCTGAGAATTGAGTATCTTGTTTATCATTTGAGTGTTCCAATTGGATTTTCTTTTTGGGTATTTGATTATTTGTGATTATTTGCTTCAAAAGATCCATTAGAAGCTAGAGATTTTGATGTGTTAGGTTTTAAATCATGGGGTTATAGATTTTGCTTGGGTGGGTCCCAAAAGTCAGAATGTGATGAAGGTGTTGTGTGTGTGTATATATGTATATATTATTTATTCTCTGTGATTTATTTATTGAATAAATATCATACTCTCGTTGTTAAGTTGTTTTGGCAGGTCGCTCCTAACTGAGCTTTTTAAGCATTGAAGGAAACATCGATGCTCAATCTTTTTACTTTGAGTTTATGGCTATTAAAAACCGGTGCTTATATGTTGCTTAATAGTGTTGAGCAGTAGCAAGTATCAAGCATGCGTGGAACTGTGAGAAAAGTGTGTTTTGTTTTAAAGCATTCTACTTGATAGAAATTAACTAGTAACAAACTAAATATCTTATGTTGAATAATTGAAATCCAAGCTTAGGTTTTCTAATACATGAAACTTCCTCGAGATTATATATTTATTGAAGTTTGGAATCAAGGTACTAACATACTTATTTTTTGTGTTGGTGGTGTCATTCCTTTCTTGAATAACTTGAGTTATGCATTAGGCTAAGAAAGTCTCCCTTTGCCATGTCTGAGACATTTTCTTCCCCCCAGGAATATGGAATTCAGTTATGTACCTATATTGTTTGGGTTGTTTTATGAAGCATATTTTATCCTCAATTGAACCTTGTTAAGCATCTGGAGAGCTTTTGTTTATGATGTTTTTAGTGAA
This sequence comes from Senna tora, assembly GCA_014851425.1. NCBI lineage: Eukaryota > Viridiplantae > Streptophyta > Magnoliopsida > Fabales > Fabaceae > Senna > Senna tora. Next base: position 30,951,464 of record CM026272.1, on the reverse strand, counting down.
GCTCATTTTGTACAGACTTGTTAAGTGTTCCATTATGTCTGTTAGACATTGCTACTTCCTTCTGTTTTTCTGTTCAAGTTTCCATCTCCTTTCAACATTCAAAACAAATAGTTTATCTTTCGTGAAATGAATTCTTCACATAGCTCTGAGAAATTATAACAGACTGTTCAAAACTTCTACAGACTACAATTGGGTGTTTGGATAAAGGGTTGTATGTGTGATCTTCCTCTTGTTTGCTCCAAAAAAAAAACAGCACCCTAAATGTGTTCTTAATCTTATCATTGTGAATTTGTACCCTTTCCTTGTGCCTGACCTTTTTGCTCTTCCTGACCAAACTTTACCCCTAAAATATTTTCCATTTGAAGTCCTGAAACATTCCATTTAGATTGTAAGTCGTGACCTTTGGAAGTATTGTATAGCACATACTATTTGGTCCCATAAGCTAATAGCTGACCTGAAGTGTAAATATAAACTCTATGGCCTTTTAATTCATTGAGTGTGACAAATGGAAGCTGTCTATTAAAGCTTAGAAGCTTCCTTCATCTTAGCTATCGAAATATTTGGTTCCTCAAGGGTGTTCCCATAAGCTGACAACTGAGCTCAAGTATAGATATAAACTATAGCTTTTTAACTTACTCATCTTGACAAATGGAAGCTGACAACTTCTAAGATCAGGAGCTTCCTTCTATCTGAGCTATCACAATATATGGTACATGAAATTTTAGCTCTTTGAGAAACAAATTATGCAGAAATGTAAAGCATTTAAAATAACTTAAATCAGGGTAAAAGCCAATAAATTTGTGTTGTTTTGGCATAACTACTAATAATCAGGAAGCAGGACTGTGCCTTTTCTGGAATTGCTTCTCCTCTATAGTAATTGTACTGTTTTCTGTTGAAGTTTATTTTTCTTAATAGTGATAATAGTAGTTTGTAACATACATTCTTTCTTGTGATCGTTGTCAAAAAGGGCTATTATTCCATAGTGTGCACTTTGTTTGTATAATGCATATTTTGTCGCATTACTTTCTAGATAAGTGGAATCATGTCAAGGTATCTGTTTGCTGCCTTTTGTTAATGGAAATATCATTTTCCTGTTTTTTCTTGCTTGAAAATTATTGGATTTATTCATGTCAAGTGGGTTTCTTTCTCTCGTGTATATGAATTGTGGGATGGACGACCCTGGATAACTGACTCAAAAATTCTATATCAATGCTTGATTCCTGTGAAATATGTAGTTAAAATGTCAGAAGTGGATGAGTACCGTTGCTTTATTGGTGGCCTTTCGTGGTCAACATCTGATAGAAAGTTAAAGGATACATTTGAGAAGTTCGGCAAGCTTGTTGAGGCTAAGGTAATGAATTCTATGTCATTATTGTTTTATCTTATTTCTCCCAGTTTCTGTTATTGTTACAACTACATTTCATGCTCATGCTTAAAAGGTTATTTGTGCTGCAATAGAGTAAATGTAATAATGATGCTGTCTGTGCACAGCTTTTGGTTGGGGCCTCTAATTCTCCTCTCTTTCTTTATTATCTTCGGAGCGATGTAGTAATATCTACTAAATGTTTTGGTGTTATTTAGATGAAGGATTATATTTGATTTGGAGGTTGTTCAGGTTTTGTATATATACGGTTTCTTTTTGTAATAGTCAGATGATTTTAGATATTTTCTTGATATAGGTGGTTGTGGACAAATTCTCTGGGCGCTCTCGCGGCTTTGGATTTGTCACCTTTGATGAAAAGAAAGCAATGGAAGATGCTATTGAGGCTATGAATGGCATGGATTTAGATGGCCGAACTATCACTGTTGATAAAGCTCAGCCTCAACAAGGATCTTCTAGAGATGATGGCGATCGCTACCGTGAGCGGGGTCGTGACCGTGACCGTGATCGTAACCGAGATTTTGGAGGTGGTCGGGGATCTAATGGTGGTGAATGCTTTAAATGCGGTAAACCTGGTCATTTTGCTAGAGAGTGTCCTGGTGAAGGGGCAAGAGGAGGGGGCAGGTATGGTGGCAGGGAAAGTAGATATGGTGGCGGTGGAGGTGGCGGTGGTGGTCACTACGGTCCTGATAGGAATGCAGATCGTCATTCTGGTGGGCGCAGCAGGGACTCTGGTGGTCATGGAGATTCTGGAAGTGATCGTTATGGTCGTGATCGTGGGGGGCCTTATGAGCGACGAGGATCAGGAGGCTTTCGTTCTGGATAGTATATAATCTTCATTGAGGTATGCTACATGCACTGGACTCTCCTTTTATATGTGGTTTCTAAAGGTACATTGGATGTTAACGAAATTTTCTATGTTATTTTTGCAGCTTCTAAATTGGAGGTGTTGCTGTGACTGCCTCAACTTTCCTTTTCAATGACCATGTTGTGGGATTCTTGTTTGGATGGATCAATGATACCAGTGTTTTGATATGCAATACTCGGCACATATATCAAACTCTTTTATGTTCCTAAAATGCTGATCATTTGGTCTGTTGAAATCTTATGCATGCTTGACTTGCTGTCCAATTTGATGTTGTGCTCTATGCTATCGATAAATGCTGCTGGGTATCTTGTGAGTTGTGACTTTCATAACATGGGGAATTGAGAATGACATATTTGCTACCGGATTCCCAGTTTCCAGTATTGGGAAGTTATTTGGTATTGGATGGGTTTTCCGAGGACCAAGGGGGAAGTCCGTCTCTGGGAGTTTCCGTAGAATGCCATTTCAGAGTCTTTGAGTAAAACTAGTCCAGTGGGGAAATTATTCATATATTTTTCTTACACACCTTCCCTTTAATTTGTTAGTTTTTTGGTTTGTGCTTTATTAATGTTATTGACCTTTTGGAAGGATGCTTGTCTAGTTATGCTCTTTCCGGATTCATCATTGGATTCCTCTCTTGCTAATTGGATATGCATCATCTTTTAAACTCAAAACATGTCAGCTTCAAACAAGTTGTTAAAATTTAGATTTAAATAAGAACATATTATAATTTTATGGTTTTATGTTTTTAAATTTTGTTAAATCGTGTATAAAAATCATTTTGGTGCAAAATCGGAGTTGAATCGATGGAATAGGTGAAATAGAGTAAAATTGAATGGAATCTCGATTTTACCTTGTAACTTCACGATTTCACCACAGTTCCAAAATAGACTCGTTTGAAGCTTTCTTAGAGTTTGTGATATTCATAACTCTACCCTATCCAAATAAAATCTCTTCATATGTTAATGAAGTTAATAGTTTTGTGATTAATGTTGATGATGCTCGAGTTTGTACTACTTCAAATGATTCGAGTTTGGATTTATATAATATTAAGAATGAAGTATCAAGGGTTGATGATGATACAAGGTGGTAATTATAGAGGTGAAAATAAATCAAATCATGATTATGTGAAAAGATTATTTGATTTTTTTAGTTAAAAATATTGTTTAATTTTTTTAGTTTAATTATTTCTCAATGAATTATTAAATTATTTATTATGTATCGAATTATAAATAGTAGATAATATATATGGTATATACTAGTTAGGTAATTATAATGAATACAATGGCGGACTCAAAGGAGACTAGGGGTGATCTTTTATATATATATATATATATATATATATTATTTGTTGGGAGTGTAGCACTCAGCAATAAATTTGACAATATTAAAAAATTTATTCATTAGACCGATGCTCTAGTCGAATACTCTGATAAAAAAGAAAATATAATTCATACAAATAAAATGAATTTATGAGAAATATACAAAAATATATGCTCAAGTATTAAATATTGTAATATAATGTATAACTTAAGATTGTGTTTATAAAATGCCCGGAACGGATCATATTTCATAAACCAATTGATTTACTTTGCAAAACATACCTCTCAAAGTTGAGAGATGCATTATTAATATGGGATTGTATCCTATTATAAAGTTGAAGCGATTTCTTTAAATATTTTTAACACAAAATAAAATTGATAGGCTTGATGATAATGGTGATTGTGTGGAGAGCACTAACTATGAGGTATCCCTTTTAATGGGTTCAATCAATATATAAATAAAAAATGCAACTAACACTGAGATATCCCTTTTAATGGGTTCAATCAATATATAAATATAATAAATTAATTTGAGGGAGTGTGGATTCCACACGAAAAAGCAACATGCCACTTTAACAATCTGCAAATTAATTAACAACTAAAACTAGAATTTGTGCTAAATATTAATTTTTAATCAATACAGAAGCATGCATTAATCTCAAGTAGACATATGCACTATGTTACGTTTCCTTTTTTTTTCGGTGGGTTGGTTTTATTTTTTTACGGAACGAAGAATATTGGAGGAAATGAAAATATGATAGAAATAAAATATAAAAGTGAGTAAAATAATCATTTTTATTCTATCAACAAAATTGGGATACTATCTGTGAAAGCACAACAAATTACATACAATCAATTTGGACAGAACCTGGAAGAATAGCCGAGATCAATAACACCTTGCTTGTCTTAATTCCAAAAGTGGAACCCAGAGACTATACAACAATTCAGACCTATATCCTTATGCAATGTGTCGTATAAAATTATTTCTAAGATTATTGTGGAAAGATTAAAGTTAATCCTACCTAATATCATTTCCTTTTCAGGCCAGCTTTGTTCCAGGAAGAAACATTCATGATAACATAATAATCACTCAAGAGATTATTCATTCAATGGATAAATCTAGAAAGAAAATGGGCAACATGGTGATAAAGATCGACTTGGAAAAGGCATATGATAGACTAAGCTGGGATTGCATAAACAATACTTTGGCTAATATAGGCTGCCCAAGGGAACTGAAGAATCTCATAATGGCATGCATCACTACAACCAGTCTGAATGTATTATGGAATGGGGAGGAGACCGAAGACTTCAACCCTACTAGAGGCCTTCGTCAGGGAGATCCTCTATCACCCTATATTTTTGTTATTTGCATGGACTTACTTACTCACCTGATAAATGAAGGAATGGTAGAGAATAGATGGATAGGAATAAAAATGGGCAAAAACAATATCTCTATGTCACACCTCATGTTTGCTGATGACTTATTATTATTTGGTGAAGCATCCGCTCAACAAGCATCTGTTATTATGTCTTGTTTGAAGAAATTCTGTTGCATAGCAGGACACAAAATAAATACTACAAAAACGAGTGTGTATTTTTCAAAGAATACACAGAATGATATTATTAATGATCTTGTTTCCATGACAGGTTTTAAAAGATGCCAAGACATAGGCAAATACCTTGGAGCAAACATAGCAAGAGGTAGGCAAAGGAAGAGTAACTTCATGCATATACTAGAAGGGATACAAAGAAAGCTATCGGGTTAGAAGGCTAGCTGCCTTTCCTTAGCAAGAAGAGCTACCCTTGTCCAATCAGTAATTTAAACTATGCCATTATACCATATGCAACACAACAGAATCCCAAAGGGAGTGATCCAGCAGATCGAGAAACTAGAACGAGATTTCCTGTGGGGAAGTACACCTGAAAAGAGAACCCTGCATCAGATAAAGTGGGACACAGTTTGTACCCCGAAGGAGCTTAGGGGATTGGGAATAAGATCCCTTGAGGAAATGAACACGGATTTCCTGTATAAATTGGCATGGAGTTTGCTGACTAAAAAGGAGAACCTTTGGGTGGATGTTATCTCTAAAAAGTATAACTTTGATGGTCATAACAGCGAGAGGAGAAGAGCAAAGCCTACTGACTCGCGGCTATGGAAGGAGCTAATGAAAATATGGCCGGAGTTCATAAAAAATATTAAGTGGACGGTGGGCAATGGCACAATCATCAAGTTTTGGAAGGATCATTGGATTGAAGGGATTAAGAGCATCAACGAATATGTCAATATGGAGGCAGCAGGGCTTACAGGGGATGAAAAATTGTGTGAATTCACGGATGAAAGTGGAGAATGGCAGATGACTGAGCAGATGGGAATACTACCAATAGAAGTTATAGGAAAAATCAAAGGTACATTGCACCACCCAATCCAATGCTGGGCCCTGACACACCAACCTGGAGCCCAGAAAAACAAGGCATGTTCTCAGTTAAAAGTGCTTACCAGGTGATCAAGAACGACAGGAAGGAAGCCAGCCATGTATGGAAGCTTATATGGAAGACTAAAACCCAACAAAGAAACAAATTGTTGCTTTGGAGGTTGGGACATGAGAAACTTTCAACCAGAGATAGAGTTGCTGTCTGGTCAAAATCTGATCCTACGTGCACTAGATGTGGAAGTAGGAAGGAAACAAATCTACACTTGGTTAGAGATTGCCCCAAGTTCAATGCAATATGGAGATCTTTCATAAACCCAAATGACCGAGCGGTATTCTTTGTTCTACCCATGAAATAATGGATTATGTGGAACTTGAAGAGAAGAGAAGAGTTTGCGGGTATCCCTTGGCCTATAATCTTCCCAATTGTATGTCATTGCATATGGGAATGGAGAAATAAGGAGAATAAGGATAAAGAGTTTAGAGTACCCGAGGTCCCACATAGAGTAATTTTGAACATGGCAAAGATTCACGTGGCTGCCTGGGCTACTGAGGGACAAAAATGCACGGAGCAGAGTCGAAGTACTTTCGAGAAATGGTTAAAGCCTCCTCGGGGCTGGGGGAAAGTAAATGTGGATGGAGCAATGTGTCAAGCTAACAAGATGGCGGGTTGTGGAGGATTACTGAGGGGTTGTAATGGTAAGTGGATCAGTGGCTTTATGGCCATGCTTGGTCAATGTCCGATTATTGGAGCTGAACTATGGGCTATCTATCATGGTCTGAACATGGCATGGGACAAAGGCTTCAGGAAGGTCGAACTAGAAAGTGACTCCAGGGTAGCAATTAACCGGGTGAATAGCGTGAAGGCACTTGATAGTTTCCTACACCCAGTTGTGCAAAGCATAAGAGAATTATTGAAGCGTGATTGGGAAGTGAAGATAAAGCACATACCCAGGCAAATAAACAGATGTGCGGACAGACTTGCAAAACAAAGCTTAGGGACCCCTCTTCGGCTAACGCGCTTCGATACGTTGCCAGAGGTCGTAAAGCTAGATTTTCAAATTGATGAAAGATGTGATAGTGGGTCTAGTGACCCAGGAGGCTAGATTTAACTGTTTTATTTGGTTGGGTGTCCTTGGGCCCTAGGGGGCCCCGTCTTGTACCCAAAAAAAAAAAATAGAAGTGAGAATGAAATAAAAGTGAATAAAAAAGTAAAGGAAAAAACATAATTTCATCATATTGTAAAAAGTAAAGTATGTTTGGTATGAAAAATGTTGGAGTGAATGTTGAATTATAATCAAGGTTACGCCCTAAATTCTTGAAAACAAAGAGGGCCTGAATATAATTTGTTGCTCATTTCGTTATTTTGGTTTTCTGGTCTTATTGTGATCATAAAGAAAAATGATAAATGAAATTCAAAATGAATCACCTTTGTAGAAAATTTTACTAAGAGATTGATTTTGTAGAGAATTTTACTAAGAGATTGATTTTTCAGTATTAGTTGAGTTATGAGAGAAATAATAAAAAAAATCTCTATATTTGTTATAACTCCATCAAGTAATACAAAAAGATCGCTGAATCAAAATTCTTTTTTTTTTATTAGGAAATTATTGATCCTCTTCTTGGAAAGGTGACATCATAAGAAATGAGTTTTTTTCAACCTTATATAACTTGTAATCTTTAATTATCAAAAGATGATGTGCCATTTTTTTTTTCAGATAATTAAAATTTTCTAAGAGAAAACAAAAAAATAAAATAAAAGATGGACAAACAAACTCAAGATTAAGATGTGTTTTAATTATATAATAACATTTATTTTAAAATTGATAAATTAAGTACAAAAAAATTTACAATACGTTCAATAACAACAAGAAAACATAACCTCATGCATAGCTAGAAAGAAATTTATGTAATCAAATTCAAATAAACTTAACCCTACAAAGTTTTGGGATAGTAAAGTGGGAAAAAGACTAAATTAAAGAGATAGGAAGAAAACAAATTCTATATGAGAGAGATAAATTAAATTTGCCCATTTTTTTGCTTTTTATTTCTTTAGTCTTTCCTACTTGACGAAGTTCATTTCTCTCTCTCTCTCTTACTCTTATCAATTTCACAGATGACAGATGACATAAACATCACTCACTCCCCAAATATGAAAAAAATGAATATATATCAAAATGAGCAACTTCTTATAACTTTCGTGTGGAAGCACACTCCATTCCTCATTTTAATAATAATATATACGACACACTTTTCATAAAGTTGGTCTCGTTCATTTTTAATGTTCCACTATCTATACCGTGTGGAGTGCACACGAACATTTCTTCCAATATAAATATTAGCCATGCATGCATATAGAATAAAAGACAAAGAAATAGGCCTGAATAATGTATTTTTGAATTGAAAATATTTTATAAATAGTTAGGATTACGAAAGAATATTTTTGGATAAATTTTAAGGATATTATATTTAATTTTAAATTTTCTTAGATAAAGTTTAGAGTTATTATCCATGTTTAAGGATAACTTAAGAGTTTAATTAAATTTTTTTTTTTATGTATAAATGTCATGTAAAAGTTAATGATAAAGTGAGATAATTTTGTCCAACATTTTCTTCTTTTACTATCTTAACAACTCTATCGTTTAAATTGCTTTTAATTTCATCTAGTGAAGTGAGATATTATATATTTTATTTCATAGTGAATCGTGTACAGTAGGGAAGAGGATCTCTCCCATCCCAATATATCTTAGTATTATTATTATTATATATATGGTATACTTTCTATTTTGATTAATATTTGGGGTTCAAATCTATTGAGCTGTGTAACTGTACCTAGATATACAGATATATTCTGTTTTGTCTTTTACTGTTAATACCTAGATATATTATTTTTTGTCTTTTACTGTTAGTATATTACAGATGTTAATTATATAAGTACTCTATAACAAAAAATAAATAAATAATTGTAACGTATTTTTTTAGGCTAGCGTAATATGTCCTTTAAAAAAATATAAATACAACAAATTCAATGAGCTGTGTAAACTACATAATTTAGACATTTGTGAAAGGAGTAGAATTAGACCTTATATTTTTGCTATCAAATTTTTAATAAAAATATGGCATTTAAATAAATTTAAAGATAATCAATCACATAATATAAAGATGAAGAGTGGCCGGTAATGTGTGTGTATATATATATATAAACTCTTTACTAAAATAAATTATAAAAAATACAATACTTTTCATTTTGTATAGGCATACTCCTAATCCTAATATAAGTTGCATGTATTATGGAGTGTTTAATTTATTTGAGGCACTTTGATGCTAGATATATCTCCCATATGAGATAGGAAGCTTATAGTTTACCGGTCTGTGAAGAATTAAGAGTGAATTTCACTATATCTAACTCTTATTGATTTTTGTATTTGGTATTAAATTAATTTAAGAAAAAGAAAAAGAAGGAAAAGGATTGATGAATAGAATTAATATGAATGGATCCCCCACATACAATTGGTTGGGTGGTAGTGCCATCCACACTATCTCTCTCCTTTTATTAAATAAATAAAATTAAAAAAGTAGTCCGTTATATACATATATTATTTACGCTCTCTCTCTATATGATGACTATAAATTGAAGTCCATTGCAAGCGTGTGTTCTCCACGAGCTAGCTCTCATTAACATATTAATCATATTACCATCCAATTCCAATACACTCTTAATTATTCATGGCTTCCAATGGAATCCCCTCCAACTCCAACTCCAACCACATTGACATTCCCATTAATATTCATAATACAACGCCAAAGCCAAAGCCTTCCATTGATGACCACGACGTAGACTACAGCCAGAGGGGGCAATGGCTCCGGGCCGCCGTGCTGGGAGCCAACGACGGCCTAGTGTCGGTGGCGTCGCTGATGATGGGAGTGGGAGGCGTGAAGCAAGACGCGGGACCCATGCTGGTCGCTGGATTTGCGGGCTTAGTGGCGGGTGCATGCAGCATGGCCATAGGAGAGTTCGTCTCCGTCTACACTCAGTACGACATAGAGAAGGCCCGCATCAAGAGAAGTGAGTCTAGTGATGATGAGGCCCATCAAGAGAAGCTCCCGAGCCCGTCTCGGGCCGCGCTGGCTTCTGCGCTTGCCTTCTCGGTGGGGGCCCTGCTCCCACTGCTGGGTGCGGCCTTCATAAGGGAGTATAGAGTGAGGATGGGTGTGGTTGCGGCTGTGGTTAGCCTGGCTTTGCTTGGCTTCGGAGGGGTGGGTGCGGTGCTGGGTAAGACTCCTGTCACCAGGTCGTGTGTTCGAGTCCTCATGGGTGGCTGGATGGCCATGGCTATCACTTTTGGCCTCACCAAGTTAATTGCCCTCCACTACTCATAATCAACTTTGTTTTATTTCTTACTATGTTTAATTTGTGTGCCATCAATAAATTTGTAAGTAAATATTAATTGTATCCACAAGTAGTGAAACTAGTGCATGCCTGCATGCTTTTGTTTGTATAATTGCCTTATTAGGTGTGGGTTTATATATAATTAATTAAGGGTACAATGTATATATATTTTGGTATCTTGAATAATAATATAATTAGAAGAAATTTTCTTTGACATTTTAATTTCATCTTATCAATTCGGACCATTGGTTGACTGCAATACAATTTTGTTACAACCGATCAATGGTCAAGATTGATCGAGTGAAGTAATTTCATGTGAAACTGATCTATTTTCATTAAAGAATATATATATATATATATATATATATATATATATATATATATATTGTAATCAATTTAGATCATTACTCAAGATTGAAATACGTGTTTCATTAATAACAACTACCAAGTCTTTAAGCTACGAATTAAGTTTGCATCTACCTTTGCACGCTATTAATTTCTCAATATACTGCCATAAATAATTTATAATTCAACATCTATCCCCCTTTTAAGTGTGTAATGAGTAATCACGCTTTAATTTGGGCCAAACCAATTCAATATCTGTCCCCCTTTTAAGTGTGTAATAATGAGTAATCACCTTTTAATTTGGGCCTCACAATTACATTAATTGTTTGCATGCTCATTGTTTAGACTTAAAGAATAAGTATTATATTCCAAAAAAACAATAAGTATTATAATTATCTAGGAAAAAGCACATTTTATCTATCATCATCTATTCATATTTATCTCTAATTTGCGTAATTAAAAAAATCTTACAGCACGTTTGATATGGTTTAGGAGCAGGAAAGATGAGGTAAAATGAATCTGATACATGTTTGATATGGTTTAGGAGTAGGGAAGATGAGTTTGAGCTTCCCTTTGCAGAGGGAAGCTTCATTCCCTCATGATGCGGCAGGAAGTAGAGAGAAGATAAGGTGAGGTAAGGTTTAAAGACCAAAATGTCCTTAAAAAATTTGTGGCTTCTAAAAAAGTAAGAGCAAAAAAGGTATTTCATACTTTTATCTTCTATTTCCCTATCTTCATCCCACCATACCAAACAATATTACTTTTACATTCCACTTCCATTTCCCTGCATACCAAACATACTTTTTATCACTTACTTCCACTTACACTTTCCACTAAAACATTCACTGAATACCAAACGCCACTTTCATCTATGCCAAGTTGTGGTTTTAGTTTCAATATCGCTGCCTATATATATTCTACACATTCATCATCTTCCCAACAAGCTAAATCTTCCCATTGGAAAACCATGATGCTTAGTTACACCCAAATATTTGCAACACTTGCCATCTTCCTTTTCCTTTACCACCATGGCAGTCGAAGATGCAAAGACCCAATTGTCAAAGATTTACCACCATGGCAGTCGAAGATGCAAAGATCTTCGAGCCTTTTGGAGCTTGACGATGGATTAAGAGGTGTGGAGATACAGCAGAGAACTGCTTCATTCCGTGTTCAAATCCAGAAGGTTCGAGAGGTTTATGGAGGAAACTGTACGGAACAAGTTTGACGCTTGTCTCCTTCCTCTTCTTGATGAGGTGGAAAGGCAAGGCGTCGAGGTGGACCTGCAGGAAGTGTTCAATCGATTCAACTTCGATAATATCAGCTCCATCGTGTTGGGATCCGACCCGAAAAGCTTAGCCTTCGATTTCCTTGACGTTACGTGCGAGAAGGCTTTTAACGAAGTAGAGGAGTTCATATTCTACAGACACATTGTGCCCAAACCCATCTGGAAGTTCCAAAAATGGCTCAGGGTTGGTCCAGAGAAGAAGATGGCGGAAGTGAGTGCAACTTTTGACAAGTTCTTACGCGAAAGCATAATATCAAATCAGGGAAAAGCATGGGATGATGATCATAATAACAATGATGATGAGTGTGACTTGATCACACTTTTGATGAGACAGGAAGAAGGAGAAGATTGTGCGAATGACAAGTTTCTGAGGGACACAGCATCTAGTCTTTTCATTGCAGGAAAAGACACCATAACCTCTGCTCTCACATGGCTCTTTTGGCTCGTAGCCACACACCCATATGTGGAAGCTAAGATTCTTCAAGAGATGAAAATGAAAGATAATAATAATAACGTATATTTACATGGTGCTATATGTGAAGCTTTGAGGTTGTATCCTCCTATACCTTTTAAGTGAAAACAAGCTCTAAATGATGATGTGCTTCCGAGTGGGCACGAGGTTAAAGCCAACACTACAATATTGTTTTCTTTCTATACTATGGGGAGGGATGAAGACATATGGGGGAAGGATTGCTTGGAGTTCAAGCCAGAGAGGTGGATTTCAGAGAGTGGACATATTATTCACGTACCATCTTACAAGTTCATTTGCTTCAATACAGGACCCAGAAATTGCTTGGGGAAGAACTTTACGTTCGTTCAACTGAAGATGGTGGCTAGTGCTATATTTGACAGATATCATATTCAAGTGGTGGAAGATCATCCTGTTTCCACTGCACATTCTATGGTGCTTCTAATGAAACACGGCCTTAAGGTTTGAATCAAAAAGAGGATGATGAATTTGATGTTTCCTAGATGCTTTCTCTTATATTCGTTCTTCAACCAGCTTCCTCCTACAAATTTAGCAGGAGTGGTTGCCAGAAATAAGATAGATATTTAGTCTTCCAACTTTGGTAGTGATTTTATTTCAGATTTACTTCTGGTTTTTAGTCCTCATTTGTGAAAGTGTAGTCTCTTATTATTAGATCAATTCAGATCTAGCAAGTGGAGCTTGTTTTATTTTACTCTATGTATTTGTTTTCCTTTGTGAATTTCTTTTGACAATCAGGTGATTCTGGATTCAAGATTTGTTATAATCATATCTAAAATCTACGGATCATCAATGTTAAAAAATTTTCACTCGTTCATCATGTGATTGGAAGAGTCTACGACACTTTCATTTTTGAAGATTACTTCATATCTGATATGCAGGGGGTATAAGAATGATTGGCAACACCAAGGACAGTTAGATTTTGCATCCTGACGAAATATGATTAGCTGAACTTACACTTTGTTTACTTAGTTCAATAATTGTTAGAGTTTATTCTTCAATATTATTATACTGAAGTTTTCTAAATTATTGTAAGTGATGTTTGGCTTTTTCTATAATATAATGGAGGTTTAATGTAAAGTTTTAGTTGTCTCAAATTTACTATTTCTAAAAAATATGAGAGAGATATAAGTGAAAAAAATTAAATATCCTACATTAATGGAGACCAACCATGAATATTGAATAGATTAAGGACTACCTTTTTATTTGTATCAATCTCTTATTTTAGAGAACGATATACACAATTTGATCTCTGAAAGATTCAAAAATTGGCATTTTCATCCCTTAAAAGATCTAAACTACCAAACTTGGTCCTTGAAAGATTGCGCCGTTAGACAATTTTGTCCTCCCGTCATGCCCAGTTAAATGCACTTAACAGAATTGCTAACATGACACGTTAAATGCGCATGTGACCCGTTAAGTGCTGAAGTTGTCCTATAGTCCTTAATTTTCTTAATTTTTTGGCCGTGAGTTTTACAGTTCTTAAGAGGTGAAAATTGAGTTAAATTCTGCACTTGTCATTTTAGATGAGCATTGTATAAAAAAAATTTGGTTTGATCAGATTTTTGGGTAAATTTGGTTTGTTAATAATAAGTTGACTCAATGTGCCTATCAAGTTTTAGATATCCAAAGAAATGGATTGTTTCAAAAAAAAATTTCCTCCCCTCCCCTCCCCTCCCTTTTTTTTTTTTTTTCTATTCTCTTCAATTCAAACTTATCTTTTATGGCATAAAATACCTATGAGAAAAAAATGTGAAATTCAAAATATCTTTGATAGATACTGTCACGACCCCCTATCGGATGTCCGTGACCGGCATGGGAGGTAGGATTTCTCCTATCCCGTAAGCCTCTAATCCCTTATTGACATTCTTATATATGCATAATTACCCATTTCTAATACAAACAATATATAGTATATATGGCCATCCCTACCCGGTGACCTAAGTAGCACGCAATCCACGGCTCGCTCAACGCCGCTTCAGTCTATTTATATACACATAGTCAATCACACGTACATATAATATACATCATCTAACGACAAAAAGTTAACGGTGTTACGCTCGAGAACCAAAATTGACCAAAAAAAACTTTGAGGACTAACATTAAACTTTTGAAACATTGAGGACTAACATTAAACTTCATGCAAACATTGAGGACCAAAATAGTACTTTAGCCTTGATTTTTCATAGTACCTCTTGCTGAAAATTCTCCTAGGTTATGTACAAATTAAATAACCTCCTTAACTATAAAATTTTAATTAAAATCATCCAAACTTCAAAATTTTATGTAAGCACCTTTTCTTGTGTTAATTACGATTTTAATATTTACTTAAACTCCAAAATATGACCCTCAAAATGATTAATGATAAGGCTTTATTAAGCCTTCAGCAATTATAATTTTTTTACAAAAGCGGGCTATACCAATTCTTTTTAAATTTAGATCAAAAAATAAAAAATTGGAAATCTATTGAAGTTTCGATAAAAAAATTTGGCCATTCAAGTTTCAATAATAATAATAATAATAGGTTTGAAGTTCTGGCCAAAGAAAGAACGCTTTAGGTAGTGTGTGTGAACTGTGATATATATAGAGTGAAAAGCATGGGATTGATGGTTTATGGAGATTAAATTTCTTGTTGAATCTTTATTTTTCAGTGTTTATGTACTTATGTCATATATGCAGAATTTATCAAGAGATTATATAACATATTAACTGTGCAGAATAGATATAGGAGACGCGAGAAAATAGTGCAGAAAAAATAACCTGAAATAGCGTGGTTCAAATTGGAATCAACTTCAAGTTCAACCACTATAGGAGAGTCAAATACAAATACTATATATAAACCAGTGTTTAGCGTGATCCATAAATGCTAACCCACCCTCATGGATATATTCTCTCCCTTACCTTTTATGTATGGCCAAAAACCACTCTCAATATCATCTAAAGCTTTGCTCATGTGGAAGTGGGATATCTCCATTTCATTTGAAGATAATCGTTGGCCACTGTACCAAAGCAACATTGTGAAGCTCTGGTGTTTATAGAGCATCTTGTTCACCAAAAAGAGGAATAGAGAGAACCCAGAAGCTTAATACATGAAAAATGTGAAATCAAATGATGGGCAAGGGCGGAATAAAAAAATCAAGAAACAGAGTAGTGCTTCAGTTTAGTAGAAGACGAAGGCTTGAATTTATAGAGGATAAGTATTTGAAAATATTTGAAAATTTTAAAAGTCTATTCTATGAAGGTGTGAAATTATAAATTTGTCTTTGGGAAATAGTGTAAATGGAAAAGAGTAAATAAAAATAATAAATAAAAATAGTTTAGAAGATAAGTATTTTTCAAAATCTGACCTAGAGAAAAGTGGTGAGTAATGATATCACACAAATAAAAGAATGTTAAAATAAAAAATAATATTAAAAAATTACTATTGATGTAACTTTGATCCAGGAGAAGACACATGTCACTCTATGTAAAAAATAACTTTGAAACACAAAGGGACACGTGTACATATCCTCATAAATAGGAGAATTTTGTAAATGAAAATTAAAGAAATAATAATAAATTTAAAAATCCAACCAATGAAATAAAGGGAAGCCAACTCTAAGAGCCAATGAGAAAAAACTATTGAATAGAGTTGTTAAGTGACCAAAAAAAAAATAATGAAGCTCATTTAGGATGTCCACGTGTCAGCACCACAATTTTCAGTTTCAGCTTTATATAGATATATAGATAATAGATGGAGATGAGAATCAATGTTTGTTATAATGTTATAATAAATTTCACATACATATTGTGGAGGAACGTACCCTAATCACTACTGATTAGAGGATTTGGGGGTTTGGTTTTATTCATGTTTTATTAATAATGTCTTATATAAGAAGTACTACTATCATATATTTCCAACACACTTTAATTGGCTAGGGTTATATAATATAACAAGTTCCCTTGTACAGAGATAGGAGAGAATGATGTAATTTTTTAGGATTAAAATACTCTTAAAAAATTTATTATAAAAAACAAATATAAAAATAAAAATAGTAAAAATTTATTTGATCTTAGAACATATATTAAATAAATTCTTTTATCAATAGCGTTCGGATATTAACGTGGACAGATACACATGACTAACACATATTATCTTGAATGATTCCATTTGTTATGGTGTCATATAATAATACATTGTCATTTAAGATAACACAGTGTCATCACATGATACCAAAAAGGTGTCATCTCATGATACCAAAATTAATGTATCATGTGAAATGACAGCATAGAGTAAAAGAATTTTATTTTACTTTACTAATTTTATCTCTATTATATTTTATATTTTTTTAACAATAATTATTAATACACCATATTTTTTCACGTTTTTAAATCATTTTGTTACATATTTAAATAATTGTTATTTTTTAAAACAAATAATTGTTATTTTTAATTATATTAAATTATATGATTATTTAAAATATTTAATTATTCACGGTTTTTTAATTTAAAACTATTATAAAATTTTAAAAATAATTATAGAATAAATATGATAGTTAATTTTTTAAATTTAGAAAATATAAAAATAAATGACATGATATCTTAGATGACACTATTTTAATATTTTATACTAAACACTTGCATCTTACATCACTGTAATGTGAAATACCATATCAAACAAGAGTATTAAATATAACATGGTATCTGATATGACACCATTTTATACCATGATATATAAACTATACCATGTTATTTGATATGACACCGTACCAAACGCTCTAACCTAAGATGCTCAAAATTTTTAAAAATTCCAAACAAATGTTTTAAAAAGTTAATTGCCACGTATTCTCAAAGATGCCTTGAATACGTACATACCTAAATTCTACTTTGTCCTTTTCTTTCTTTCCTAATCACCAAATCTAAAATTTCTACCAAAAATTACTCAAGCTAGTGATGGATCCAAGACTTCAATAATTAGTTTAGAATATATAATTTTCGTGTGTTGATCAAATCATTAATGGAATTATGAAGTATGAAACTTATTTTCCAATCTAGTATAGGGATAAAAGTTCAATAGTACCGTACCACTGAACTTCAGTGCATCCCTCCAATCATGTAGTGTCATTTGTTAATATTAATAAAAACTCACATTAATTAAGGCCCACCTTGAATGGTTTAGGGACCAACTGATTGTAGGGATGTACTGAAGTTCAGTACTACCGTACCACTGAACATCTACTCCTAATATAGATATATATGGATCGTGTATGCATTAATTATGTGTAATTCTATAAAAAAAATTCATAAATGTTCAGATTTGTCATCAACTTAGACCGTGAGTTCTCATTTTAATTATCGAATTATTAAATCGAGAGTTTCATAATTTATCAACTTGTAGATTTCTCCGTCATATGTATTATCCAAATTTTATATGTATAATTTAATTAAGTAAGCGACTCTCCAATATTCCCAAAACATACGAACAAAAAGAGAGAGAGAAATGACTTAGTCACATATCATTATCAATTAGTCTTAGAACTAATATTTATGCTTAATTTATCTTCATTATTTGATGACCTGTGCTGTGTCCTGTGAGATTCTTTTCCGTTTGCTCCAAACACTTGTATGAGATTCTTTTACTGTTGGCAATAATTAGAATCCTCTTTCTTTACAAAATTATCACTTTCCACATATCCTTTCTCAATTAATTACTCTTTTACAAAATTTATGATCCAAAAAAAAAAAATTGAGAGAGATAGAGAAAGTGCCTAGTTCATATCAATCTGTGGGATCAAATACTATGAAAATACTGAATTTCAATACATCCCTTCAATTATTTAATATATATTTTTTTAATATTAATAAAAGCACACACTAATAATAACCCACACTAAATTAATTAAGAACCAAATAATTAAAAAAATGTACTAAAATTTAATTCCGATATGTGTCACATTTCAGTACTCATATCTATTAAATATTATAGGTATCATCCAATGTTTCTATTCTACTTAATATAATTTGTCTTTATTATTTTAGGAAGATTTTATAGCCTGAGATTCCTTTCCTTTAGCTATAATTATAAACACCTATATATGATATTCATTTTACTGTAGTTGATAATTAAACTCCTCTTTCTTTACCAAGTTATCACTTTCCATTTCCTGTCAAGTGTGAATTAATTACTATTCACACAAAAAATATGAAGTATTAATTTTTTTTTAAAAAAAAGGGTTATACCCCCTAAGTTTTCGGCGTTAGAACAAAACAGTAATTAAAGATACAATTAGACCAGTAATTATTGGTCATATAATCGATTTTTCCAGCAGTAGTCTCCATTTTTTCCTTTTGAGAAAGAACAAGTACTGAGGACAAAACTGATAATTAGGTTTTCGCGAAGAGAATAGCAAATCTTATACACGAGGAAATTCATATATTGTATTGTTACTCGAGACATAAATTTAAAAGAGAAGGATAATTCTTATGAAAACCCAAATTACAAAAGATAAGTGGATCACATTAAAATAGAATGCACCAAAGACATGCTTATTCTTATGTAAACCCAAATTACAAAAGACATGCTTATAATAATGTCAATTAGTAAAATGTATGCAGTATATATCCCCCTTCTATCCAACAACTTTCAAATCAATGGGATGTTAAGTTTGGCATCATTTTTTTAATGATAAAAGAGATGGAGGAACATTATTGCAAGTATTTTAATGAAGACTAAGGGGTGACTTAATGCACAAAGCAGAAGAGTCAAGACATGGCAACAACCTTATCGTTTCTGTAAAACTTACCAGTCACCATCATCTCAACGAAGACTAAATTGAAAGAAACAATATATATGTATATGACTAAAATGAAAATACACCAACCTGGTCTTCATAATTGCAATCCCCTAGAACCCAACAACTTGGTTAACCCAAAAGTGATAGCCATGGCTATCCACCCCCCACCAAGAACCCTAACACAAGACCTAACCACAGGAGTCTTCCCCAACACTGCACCCAACCCTCCAAACACCACAAGAGCCAAGCTAGCCACTCCCGCAACCACCATTAGCCTCACCTTGTAATTTCCTATGAATGCAGCAGCAAGCACAGGCACCAATGCTCCCACACAGAATGAGAATGCAGAAGCAAAAGCAGCCTGAACTGGATTAGGCAACTTCTTCTCTAGATCTTTATTCTCTATTCTCCCCATTTCTATATCCTTCCCATCATCTCCTCTATTCGTAATAATATCCCTCTTCATCTGGGAAAACTCAACTTCATATTGTGTGTACACAGACACAAACTCTCCTATGGCCATACTACAAGCTCCTGCCACTGAACCTGCAAAACCAGCAAGAAGCATGGCTTTCACATCTTTTTTCACAGCGCCTACACCCATCATCAATGAAGCAACCGACACTAACCCGTCGTTCGCTCCCAAAACTGCAGCTCGAATCCATTGCGCCCTCCGAGAGTAGTCGAAATTGTTGCTGTCTTCTTGATGCTGGGTACTTTGTTTCTTACAATCTTTATCATTTGCATTAGTATGGTCAGGTACCACTCCTACATGGTTCTGTGAGACAGGACCCAAGGATCCAGGGGAATCCATATGGATGAATGAGAAATAGAAGAGAAAGGAGCAAAGGGTTGAGAGTTAGAGATGACTGGAGAATGATGGCTCAGTGGGTTTTTCAACAATAAATGAGTACTGGAAAGACTGGGGAATAACGGAACTTTAATGGATGATTCATGTTTTGAGTATTCCTTTGGTCTAAAGTAATAATATAAGATGAATGGAAATCTCTTCTTCTCCGCACAAATCAAACAAGAAGAGAAAAGACAATAAGAATAGTATCCGACAAATTTTATTTAAAATCACTGTCAATAAAAATAATTTTCTGCCAACATTAAGCAGTCATTTAATTTTGAAAATAAAAGTAAATATAATTTTATAAAACTTCAACTTATAAGCAAAAGCATAAAACTGCGGAAAACATAAATAAGAACATGAGCAACTTATAAGCTTCCTTAAGATGAAACCAAACACCCCCAACAACTTCATTCCACTATTTAGAGTAAATTACAGGGGTTTACTTTAGGCTGGAGTTTCACGTCAATTAGATTTCAATATGCTGTTTTATTTTGTTCCATGTGTGATCAAGTGTTTGCTATCACATTCTCTTAAAATGTGTGTACATATATATATATATATATATATATATGTCTACACACGCGTATGCACAACTCATCACTACATTATTGACTTTCTTTAAAAAAAAAAAAAAATCTAGGAAAAGCTCATTTGTCCTGTGTATATGAACCCTTCAAACAAATGGGCAAATGGCAATAGAACATAAATTTTTATTTTACTGGATTACAGTTGTATGGTTATTATGAGATATTCCAACTTGTAAAATCTTAACCCATGCAAACCATCATACCGCTTTTAAACTTCATCATTATCATTAATTTCTGTTTTCAAGGCAATGACTTTCTAATCCAGTTAAATCTAATAATCAATGCTACATGGTACAAGTATAAGTTATAACCTTAAAAAAGGCAACAAACCTTGATAAATCATTTCCGTCTACAATCCTGCAAAAACCTCCTTAGGTAATCAGAAGCTTCACAGTAATCCTGAGGCCAAGCCAATTCATTAACCAATCCACTCGGACAAATGTTCCAATCCAAAGTATTGGACAGAATATGAATATCACAGGCATAACTCTACTAAATAAACCAGAACCAAATAGAGAACATTTAGGCCAAATACGAATTTAAACATGATCTGCTAATTATCCCCCCACAATAGCTTATTCTATAGCGCGTGTTATCTGTAGATTTAACAACTGTTGGTTCTTGAAGGATATATATAGTTCTTTTATATGGTCGTCTACTTCAACTAAGTACTTGAATATCTTAATTTGATTCAATTTAGTTCTTCATATACCTTATTCGCTGTAAATACAAGACTCCGGATGCGTATGGATTGATTGAAATGAAACAAAATAAAACATTTGATTGAGAATAGATCACTCTTTATTTTATAATTTCCAAAAACCCAACTCCGGTTCCATTCCTTTGCATGAAAATGTTAAACCATCTGTAAGAACCATCATCATCCAAGTAGAATCAAAACTTATAAACAGAATAAGGAGCTATTCACTTCTACAACATTGAACCATTTTAATGGCTACTTGATAGCCCCATTAGGGACATCAGATAAAACTAGAAGGATAATATGGCTACTTGATCAGAATTGTATATTTTCCAGAGTATAGCTTTGATTTTGACCACCTAAACTCCTTCCTGAATTCCATGCTCATCCACGATTTAATTTTAGGGTATAGTCATCGACAAGCTTATTGAAACAAAACCAAATTCATACTATACTAGACATCTTAACAAGACAAAAAGAAAAACACATCATAAATCATACTATCAAACTTCAGTACAATAGATAGAATCAAGAGAAATTTCTGTCACAAAATTAATGCCTCGACAAATAAAAAAAATAAAACTGAATTGGAAATATTCTGAAAAATACTCTCAATTTGTAGAAAGTTTGTGTATTTTTCTATCATCTCATCCATTAGTTGTTTGCATTTATTATATTACCTATAACACTATCTTCTAACTGGTCTTTTTTCCAGTCCACATAACTTTAGCTCTGAATAATACACTGATCTTTATTGATTTCCAGATTAGACTCTGTTCATCCCTCATAGGACTAAAGCCTCGAGGACCAGAACAAGAATAATATGTTACAGATAATAACAGACAAAAAAGAATCAGCCACCCTAGTTGTTTACCTAAGCAAGGAGAAAATAAAGTTCCTGTGCCTTTCTGTTCAGGACGAGCTCTTGGAAATATCACTTTTCACAAGCAAATGCTTGCAAGGAAGCATAAAATAACCAGCAAAAGGCATTAGATAACGTTTTCAAGTCCCAGGAACCCCAGCAGCTAAGGCATAATTCTCGAGATAAATGTCACCATAAAGAATTTTGGGTTTACTATCTGGAATGGGTTTAAACATGCAACCAACCTCCACTCCTGTATTTCAAGAAATGGCAGTCATGATGTCCATTGAATCTTTCTTCTTCCCCATGCAATGCAGAATCTGCTTGCTTGCGTTTTTTTTATTAAGATTCACACTACTATCTTCTCACCAAAGTTTATCCATATATAGAACAACTCCCTTCCCTTCCTTCAGTAGCTCTTCTCCAGTCTCATATTCAGCATCACATTCAACTATAAACTCGCCATCCTTTGAACCAGTTCTCTGGTCATTCCCTCTGATTTGGGTATCCAGCACAAAAACAGACAATTCAAGCCCAAATGAGCATAATACCGTCAAAACATCGTTTTTCCAATTAAAATTTTTTTTTTTTCCTGAACAGAGTGCCGACAATGGCCACAATGAAGAGCCTATGCATACGTTTAACAGAAACAGTAAGAGCATATTTGGCAAAACCCTCGTTTTTTTGCGATGGAGAACTGGAAATGGAAAGCAAAGGACTTTCAGCCAACTTAAAATTTTCGGCATTGCAAAGCTTAAGAGTGCATTGGATTGTTGGGGTATTGCGAGATTAGCTGTCTTCATTTCTTCAGTTGAATGACGTTCAACTTCATCGCCGGAGAAGCCCCATGAATCGAACAAAATTGTGGCCGGTAAAGAGGAGTATCAGGATTTTGCAGAGGGCATTTGGGCGGCGATTGGGAATTTCCAATTTAGGGTTTTGCGAGATGCGGCAAGCCGTTGGGTGTTTAATTGCCACGCGCTGAGAATGCAAGTGGAACTTTGATAAACAGAAGTCAGGACAAAGCAAGATTTTTTCCCCCTTCTTTATTGCTCTTCTATCTATCCATTGAGAATCTGAGAGGGCATTCATTCATTTTAGATAAGAAAGCGTATTATCAATTATGTGTTTGTTACAAGAGAAAAACGTGCCTATTTGGATCAATAATTTGGAGAGTGATGTTTTGGGGCACTTATAAATCATATATGAATATTTTTAAATTATATTATTTTTAATTTTAACTACTTAATTATTATGGCATAATTATATAGCATATTTATGCGAATGCGAGTCAATTTTTTCAATTTGGACACCTTCACAAGATGGCTATAGTTTTCGTGAACCACTCTCCTCTTCTAATTTGTTACGAGCAAAACCGATTCTTCTGTTTTGATCTTCTTTTTTATCATCTCTACATTTATAGGAAGGAGCCTTAAAATAGAAAAATGTACATTTGGTATCTTTAGAAGTTTTTTTTTTTTGGTGATTTGGTATCTTTAGAAGTTATTTCTTGTGTGCCTTTAAGCATTTAAATTGCAAACAATTTTAATGACATAATGACATCAAACAAATTTAAGGTACAATTAACAGAAATCTTATCATTTAAGGATACTTTTATCATTAAAATATTATAAATTTGTATTATGCAATATTTTTCATACATTTTTTTAAAGTAATATTTTTTTTCATACATTAAACTATTAAAATGATGAAAAATATTAAAATAATGTAATATTATAAATTTATTATTTTAACATATATTATTATATAGTTCTAAAAAAGATATATTATTATATATTATTTATATTTATTTAACAATATATAAAATATTATATATTATATTATTAAAATAAATATTTTAATTTAATATAAGAATATATATATATATATATATATATAATCTAAAAAAAGATGTCACAATTGGCAGAAGTTCGTCCATTATGTTCACGGACTTCTGCCAAATTTAAATAAAAGGAAGTTTGTCTGAATTTTAGATGGATTATATCAGACGTTGGTCACTTGGTCTCGGATCTGGATGGATTACTTATAAGTTACAATACATGAGATAAATTAGCGATGATTTGTTCTTAAAAGAGATTTTCAGATTTTCTAATTTTTTTTAGGCAAATTACTATTAAGTGACTGAATTGTTGGTCAAATAACTATTTAATCCTTGAATTTGGTAAAAATATTATTTAGTCCTTAAATTTGATAAAAATACTATTTAGTCTCTGAATTTGCAATTTTGTCAACTATTTAGTCTCATGAACTCTATCAGTTAGATAACCAAGCACCAGCTGATGTAGCACCGTTAAGTGTTTGGACACATGCCACCTCATATGCCACATTAGCATTTAATGGCCACATGAGCTGGTTATCTAATGGGTAACAGTCAGGGACTAAATAGTTGACATAGTTGCAAATATAGGGACTAAATAGTTGACAGAGTTGCAAATTTTAGAACTAAATAGTATTTTTGCCAAATTTATGGACTAAATAGTTGACAAATTTGGGGACTAAATAATATTTTTGTTAAATTTAAAAATTAAATAATAATTTGATCAACAATTTAAAAATTAAATAGTATTTTGACTCAATTTTTTGGGATAGTTTAATATAAAATTCGCGTGAAATAGTGGATGAATATTGTATAGAAAGGAAGACCACAAAATTAAAAAATATATATATATAAAAGGAGCTAAGATATTGAGGGCAAATATATGAATTATCAAATCATGGAATCAACTAATTGTGAAAGGGCCCAATGGAAAGATTCCGCATCGCAGATTCACATGGTATTGGCCCACATAGGTGGGACCGTGGGATCTATAGAACACGAGAATGGATCTTATGCAACACATTATGCAAGACATGCATGCACCATTTTCCTTCCCACAACATTGAAAGCGCGTGAGTTCCGCACCTATATAGACCACGCTTCCGGCTTCGCTTCCATCAAGCTTGGCCCTGCATATCTCCACTCTTGTTCGTTTCGGCCATTCAAGCCAAGACACAAAGGCCGACCTCGCACTCTCCCAATCTTTCATTGTTCGGCCATTTCCACGCAATCAAGGTATTCTATCCTTCTTTTCTTTTCTCTTCTTGCTCCGATCTGACTTTGATTCATTCAACATATATACCACCTCCGGCTCAGTACAATTGCGTAGAATTGTTACTGATTTACAAGAGATTCACGGTGTCCGAGGTGTTGTTTTCTGGCTATTGTAATGCTTTTGCTTTATGTATGTATGGAATGTTGTTCTCCTCATATATGCCTGCCGATGGATCGTTTCATGTCCAACTTCTCTATTTTCATCTGTCGCTTCCTTTTTCTTTTTCTTTTTTTTTTTTTTTGCATTGGGTGGGTTTTGTTTCCAAACTCAGTTCTGTGATGTTTTTCAGGTTATTCTTGTGCTAGAAGGAGCAAAATGGTCAGAAGTAATGATGTTATGACTGATGAGTTGAGTATCGCGGGAGCAGTTGAGCAATTGCCTAAGGATTTTCATCTAAAATCTGTGATTAAAGATCCTGTACCACCTATAGTTGAAAATAATGGAAGTGTTAATGCAGAGGCTAACATGAGTGAGGCTAAACATAAGAGAGATATAGTACTAGGGAGGAATATTCATACCACTTGCCTCGAAGTTACAGAGCCAGATGCTGATGATGAGATTACTGGGGACAGGGAGGCCTATATGGCAGGTGTTTTGGCTAAATACAGGAAATCTCTGATCGAAAGGACAAAGCATCACTTAGGTTTGATATATTTCCTAATACTCTAACTGCTTTCTTAGGTGCCTTTCTGATGTTTATGTCGCTGAATTTTATGCGCCATGCAATGTTTCATAATGGGAAAGGTTACTGTTGTAAAATTTTGTTTTAGGTTTTAGTTTATGAGATGTTGGTCAACATGGAAGAGCATCAGATGATTACCTAACAATTAGCTGAAATATAAAGTAGAGTTCTTAATTGCTCATTCCTTCTTTGGAGGGAAATAAAAAAAAAATGTTTATGATCTTTCATATTAACAATCTATAAAATCCATCCAAATAATGCTTTACTTCATATTATGCAAGAATTTAAATGAGTTGGACAACTTTTGAAGTCCAGATTTTTCTCCCATTAACTTCTTAGATTTCTAATCTTTATTTATGAACTACCTCTTACAGGATATCCTTATAATTTGGATTTCGACTATGGTTCACTTGCTCAGCTTCAGCACTTTTCAATAAATAACCTGGGTGATCCATTTATTGAAAGCAACTATGGTGTCCACTCACGGCAGTTTGAAGTAGGTGTTTTGGATTGGTTTGCCAGACTGTGGGAGATTGAGAAAGATGAGTACTGGGGCTATATAACAAATTGTGGCACAGAAGGCAATCTCCATGGCATTCTAGTTGGGTTAGTTTCGTTCAATTATATTTAGGTTAATATTTATAAGCTTGTAAAACAAATTCCTAATATGTGAAAGGATCTTTGCAGGAGAGAGGTTTTTCCAGATGGAATTCTGTATGCCTCACGGGAAACACATTATTCCATTTTCAAAGCTGCTCGTATGTACAGAATGGAATGTGTGAAAATTGATACCCTCTGTTCTGGGGAGATTGATTGCGACGATTTCAAGGCCAAGATTCTTCTTAACAAGGACAAGCCAGCAATTGTTAATGTCAATATAGGTGAGTTTCTTTCTCTCCAACGCTTCCTCTCCCCTTCACTCTGTTGATTCTAGCGCTCACACTTGAATCTTGCAGGCACCACTGTCAAAGGAGCTGTGGATGACATTGATCTAGTCATTAAGAAACTCGAGGAAGCAGGATTTTCCCAGGATCGATTCTACATCCATTGTGATGGGGCTCTGTTTGGTCTCATGATGCCTTTTGTCAAGCGTGTAAGTGTTGAATGTTAATGAAAAATCATAAATTATTTCAGATATAAGGTTGAGCTTTTCATTTGCTATCTCTTTTTTCCTATAGGAAGTTCATGTACCCCGCGTTGTGTTTGTTTTTAGTCCTGTTAGTTAAATTGATATAACACATGGAAATTGCTCTTAATGCATAGCCAATAGCCAAGCTATTTTATGGTGGCTTCTAACTGTTATCTGACTTGATGACTAAAAGTTTTTTCTGCTGGTGCTATGGCAGGCTCCGAAAGTTTCTTTTAAGAAGCCTATTGGTAGTGTCAGTGTTTCTGGCCACAAATTTGTGGGATGCCCCATGCCTTGTGGTGTTCTGATTACAAGATTAGAGCATATCAATGCTCTCTCCAGAAATGTGGAGTACCTAGCTTCTAGGGATGCCACAATCATGGGCAGCCGTAATGGCCATGCTCCCATCTTCCTCTGGTACACCTTAAACCGAAAAGGATACCGTGGTTTCCAGAAAGAAGTACAGAAATGCTTGAGAAATGCACATTATTTGAAGGACCGCCTCAGAGAAGCCGGGATCGGTGCAATGCTGAATGAGCTGAGCAGCACAGTTGTATTTGAGAGGCCACACGATGAGGAGTTCACTCGCAGGTGGCAATTGGCATGCCAAGGGAACATAGCTCATGTTGTGGTAATGCCCAACATAACCATTGAGAAGCTTGACAAATTTGTAGACGAGCTTGTGCAGAATAGAGCAACGTGGTTTGAAGATGGGAAATGTAAGCCTCACTGTATTGCATCTGATGTAGGTGAAAAGAATTGCCTCTGTGCTTTGCACAAGTGAACTGTTGTAGCCATATTAGAGCTACTTAGGATTGTAGCAGATTTTGTTGTTGTTAAATGTTAATTTGTACGGGTGTGTTGTGTTAGGCTTGCTTTGAAATTTGATGTACTGAATCTCACATTCACAATATTATTTGCTCTTCATACTTTTTTTGACCCTTAGTTTCGTTCAAAACAATTGTGGAATTGGAATTGAAATTAGAATTAGAATTGGTGGGATGGAATTGGAATTGAATTATTTGAATTGAAAGGTGCATTTGATATAAAAAGATAAAATTGAAAGTTTGTAAAAGAATATGAGATAAAAAAACTAATTTGTCCCTCAATAAATATTAAATAATTTTTTTTAATTTTATTTTTTTGGTATATAATTATTTTTTTTATATTCATTATAAACAAACAATTATTTATTACTAATAAAATAATTATAAAAAATTAATAAATAATTATGGAAAAAAAAAACAGTAAGAGAAAGAGAGTAGGAGCAAAAGTGTTTTTTAAACCCAATTCTTCGAAAAATACCCTACAATCTAATTCCATAAAATTTACACACCCAATTTCACATAACTAATTTCACAAAAATTCAATTCCAATTCCTAACTTAACCAAACTAAAAAATTCCTACCATAATTCCATGTACACCCAACCACACTCACGGACAAATGAAATTTGGTAGACCTGCTTTAGAACTGTTATACTGAGACCTGCATAATCTTTTGAGTCTTTTCTGTTTAGAAAAACACATTTCATGGCAGTAAAAAATTTGGCCCAAAAAAAATGGCAGTTAAGAATTAATGAATTGTAACTAAGCAATTTATTGACTAGTTTCCATTAAAAAAAAAAATTGTATTGACTAGTTTGTATGGTTTCAGTGAAACTGTCAATTAATATATTTCCATAAAATTTGTGTATAGGTTGTAAAAAAGTTATGACAATCTGCTTATCAACTAGCAATAGTAACAAGGCCAAAAAAAAAACTTGCAATAGTAATGAGTTATATAATTTAATATAATATTTATCAATAAGAAAAATAATCAAAGAAAAAGTTTTTTTTGTTCAGGTATCTATAGAGTTGGTCTGATGATTAATTTTTTAAGTATTGTCACGTTCATTACTGAGAGTAACTCTCCTAATGGATGATACTTCATTCTCAGCCCATCGAATCTAGAAGACGACAATTAAGAGCGAACAGACCCATTAATGACTATTTCTTTTACAGGATTAATATCCTTTTATCCAAATTATGTGGAAGCAAAACACACAATTTTTAAAAATTAATTTAAAGAAAAGGTAAAACGGAGAAAATGATCGCTCCTTTAAAAACAAAAAATTCCGGTGAAGTAAAAAATACAATTCTTTTTGGTGAAGAGTGAAGAAAAATACAGAGAAATGGACAAAAAACAAAAAATAACAAGGAATTATATTATTATGGTAAGAAAATAACAAGGAACTGGATAAGATGAATTTAATTAAATTAGTAAATATTTGGTTTAAAAAAATTAGCAATTTTCATACTGTGTGAGTATGATGGTGTGTGCACATATATGTATATTATTAATCCAGGAGTTCAGGCTGAAATATTTAATTACAGCTGAGAAATAACTTAATTAGTGGGTAATTTTTTGCAGTATCTGGAATTTATTAGCAATATATATATATATATATATATATATATATTGCTAATAACTTTGAAAGTTGGATCCGATGCAATTAACTTTCGCGTAATTACGGTGCAATTACTTCGTTGAAGTACTAATAGAGACTCACACTAATAAGGACCTACCATGAATAGATTAGGGACCAAAATTTTATCAATATTAACAAATATCATCATCTTAAATAGACTAGAGACTAAATTGTTATTAATATTGATAAATAGTCTCACAAGGCTATTTAGTGATGATATTGACCAATATTGATAAAAATTTGATCCCTAATCCATTCATGGTAGGTCCTTATTAGTGTAGGTCCCTAAATTTACTTCATTCATTCGAAATAATTGCACCGTAATTACACAAAAACTAATTGCACCGGATCCAATTTTGTGAAGTGAGATGAGGGGAGGAAGTTCCTAGTTTGGAGAGAAGTTAGAGAGGGTAAAGAAAAAATAATTTTTTATGATTAAAATATTTTAAAAAAATTTAATGACAAATAACAAAAATAATATTTCATAAATTTATCTTTCATTTCTGATATTTTCCGCATCATACTAATTTTTTATCACTTGCTTTATTTTTAATTTTATTCCCTACAAAATTATTCTTCTCCTATTAATCACCACCTAAAATAATTCTAGAGTTTTCTTGAATCTGTCCACGTAGTCGTTTTTCACTCGCATAAAAAAAATCAATATATCATTATATCGGATCTAACCCGGATCCGATTATACTAATGTGGTATCATATCCATCTAATTTGATCCGAAGCATAAATACTCCGATAAACCCCACAGGCCCACAACCATCTCGCAGCCATTGCCCGAAGCCTTCTGCAACTGCGAGATCTCATTGCCCTGTGCTGTCACCCTTGTCTTCCTCTGCTTCTCTCGCCATTGTACGCCTCTCCTCTAATTTCTTTCTTTTTTTGGTTTCTTCTAAATAGGATCTATCACTGTCTTTACTTTGATTGCAATACTTATTGTATAATTACTTTGGAAATTTGCTGCTACTTGATCTTTCTCTGTTCTTCTCTTTTAGAAACCATGAATGTTTCTGCGTTAAAATTGCGGAAGTGAACGTTTAGCATCCAACTGATTGACACCGTTGCTTATAGTTGTTTTCAGCTTACTTTCGTTGTGAAATCGATGTTGGCTTCATGTTTAATTCAATGTAATAAACTGAGATTGTTGCATGCTAGGTTTTATGGCTTAGTTAAACTTAGCTGCTCTCTGCATCTAAAATTCAAGATTGGAGTTTGATTAGATAAGAGAGAGAGAGAGAGAGAGAGAGGGGGGACCTGGCCATGCACCTGGTTTTGACTAATTTGACTTTGCCATGATTCCATTGTATCAGTTCAATTTATGTTTCCCCTTGCTTGATCGTGAGAGATTTTGTTGTATCCACTGTTCTTTCTACATAAGTTTATTTATCCAATGTTTTATTTTACTCTGCCACATGACATCATTAATACTTCACTCCTCCATTTTGAGAATTAATCCCGGGAAAGAAATGCTTCCCTGTGAGTTTTTAGTAATTTGAATTCATAATTTTATGTGTTGGAATTATATTTAAATATATGTGAGGAAGGCACCTCATTGTATTTGCATAGCATTGTTTTCTCTACCATACCTGAAGAACAGGTATAATATATTTTTTTAAAAAAAAAATTGTTGAATTACTTCTTACCTGGTAAAATTTCTTTCTGGTTTCTTCTGCTTTGGAAATTACGCTTTATAAGTTTATCTTGGTAAAGTGGACACTACTTAATTTGCATTTAAATGAAAATGCATAGAATTGGTACTGATTTACAAGAGATTAATGGTGTCTGAGGTGTATTTTTTCTGGCTGGGTGCTTTGATTTAGGCTTTTTTGAGTTCTTTTGATGTAGTATTGCTCCCAATAGAAAATGTTTATTTTGGGAAGTCATAGAGTTATCTATGTAATGTTGTTTTTGTCATTTGTGCCTGGTGATGGTTTATTTTATGTCTAAACGCCCAATTTCTACATTTTCAATTGTAAGGTTCTCTCTTTTGTTTTTTTTTTTTTTTTTTTTGCAATTTGGGGTTTTGTTTTCAAACCCAATTCTGTAATGTTTTTTCAGGACCTTTTTGTGCTACGAGGAGCAAAATGGTCAAAAGTAATGGTGTTGTGGCTGAAGAGTTGAGTATCACGGGAGCAGTTGAACCATTGCCAGAGGATTTTGATCTAATATCTGTGATTAAAGATTCTGTACCACCTATAGTTGAAAACAATGGGAGTGTTAATGCAGAGGCTAAGATGAGTGAGGATAAACATAAGAGAGATATAGTACTAGGAAGGAATATTCATACCAGTTGCCTAGAAGTTACAGAGCCAGATGCTGATGATGAGATTACTGGAGACAGGGAAGCTTATATGGCAAGTGTGTTGGCTAGATACAGAAAATCTCTGATCGAAAGGACAAAGCATCATTTAGGTTTGACAATACTTCATCTACTCTAATTGCTTTCTTGAATGCATTTCTGATGTTTATGTTATTGAATTTGATGCACCATGTAATGTTTTATAGTGGGAAACCTCTTACTATTGTAAAATTTTCTTTTAGGTTTGTAATCTTTGTTAATGAACTACCTCTTACAGGCTATCCTTATAATTTGGATTTCGACTATGGTGCACTTGCCCAGCTGCAGCACTTTTCAATAAACAACCTGGGAGATCCATTTATTGAAAGCAACTATGGTGTCCACTCACGGCAGTTCGAAGTTGGTGTTTTGGATTGGTTTGCCAGATTGTGGGAGATTGAGAAAGATGAGTACTGGGGCTATATAACAAATTGTGGCACAGAAGGCAACCTCCATGGCATTCTAGTTGGGTTAGTTTCGTTCAATTTTAATTACGTTAACATTTTATAAGCTTCTAAAACAAACGCCTGATACGTGTGAGGACCTTTACAGGAGAGAGGTTTTTCCAGATGGAATTCTGTATGCCTCACGGGAAACACATTATTCCATTTTCAAAGCTGCCCGAATGTACAGAATGGAATGTGTGAAAATTGACACACACTGTTCTGGAGAGATTGATTGTGATGATTTCAAGGCCAAGATTCTTCTTAACAAGGACAAGCCAGCAATTGTTAATGTGAATATAGGTGAGTTTCTTTCTCTCTGTTTCTCTCTCTAATGCTTCCTTTTGTTGATTCTAGCGCTTACACTTGAATCTTGCAGGCACCACTGTCAAAGGAGCCGTGGATGATCTTGATCTAGTCATCAAGAAACTCGAGGAAGCAGGATTCTCCCACGACCGATTCTACATCCATTGTGACGGGGCTCTGTTTGGTCTCATGATGCCTTTTGTTAAGCGTGTAAGTGTTGAATGTTACGAGAAAATTAGAAATTATTTCTGATATAAGGTTGACCTTTCCATTTGTTATCTGTGTTTTTGTTAGGAAGTTCATGTACCATGTTGTGCTTCTTTATAGTCCTGTTAGTAAAATTGAAATAACACATGGGAATTTCTCTTCAATGCATAGCCAAGCTATTTTATGGTGGCTTCTAAGTTCTATCTGATATCTGACTTGATGACTAAGTTTCTTCTGCTGGTGCTGTGGCAGGCTCCAAAAGTTTCTTTTAAGAAGCCTATTGGCAGTGTTAGTGTTTCTGGCCACAAATTTGTTGGATGCCCCATGCCATGTGGTGTTCAGATTACAAGATTGGAGCATATCAATGCTCTCTCCAGAAATGTGGAGTACCTTGCTTCTAGGGATGCCACAATCATGGGCAGCCGTAATGGCCATGCTCCCATCTTCCTCTGGTACACCTTAAACCGAAAAGGATACTGGGGTTTCCAGAAAGAAGTACAAAAATGCTTGCGAAATGCACATTACTTGAAGGACCGCCTCAGAGAAGCCGGGATCGGTGCAATGCTCAATGAGCTGAGCAGCACAGTTGTATTTGAGCGGCCACATGATGAGGAGTTCACTCGCAGATGGCAATTGGCTTGCCAGGGAAACATAGCTCATGTTGTGGTGATGCCCAACATAACCATTGAGAAGCTTGACAAATTTCTAGACGAGCTTGTGCAGAATCGAGCAACATGGTTTAAAGACGGGAAATGTAAGCCTCACTGCATTGCATCTGATGTAGGTGAAAATAATTGCCTCTGTGCCTTGCACAAGTGAACTGTGTTATTAGAGACACTTCGGATTGTGGTAGATTTTGTTGTTTTTTATTTGTATGGGTGTGTAGGCTTTGCTATGTAATTTCATACACTTTAAATCTTTGCTCTTTATACTTTCCTGACCCTTCACGAAAGTAATAAACGACAAGAATATATTATCTGAGTGACCACTGATCAGCCTTTCTACCCAATAACAATAAAAATAAAATAGGAGAACCATGTGAATTAGCTTGGGAAAAGCATTATTTATTGGTCGAGTCATTTGTTTCCGCTCCATCACTTTATTTTGACACCAAAACAAGAATATATTTGTGTAGAATAATGTAGAAACACTTTTACTTTCTTCTTTCATTGTCAAAGTTAAGTCTCATCACCACTCCTGCACTGCACAACCATTTTATGGGATTCCTTCTTACAAGCAACTTAAAAGGCAGATATTTATTACTTAAGGTATAAGCTATTTGCTACTTGGCATACTCGTTAGATGCTTATCATCATCATATCACCCTTCATTCATCCCTGAACTGACTAATTAATTTATTCTAAATAATTATCATTACATATTGAATAAAATATCATATCAGAATTATGACATTTTATTTTATTAACTGTGTATCGGTCATTGAATTTCATATCGAACTCAATTAAATCAGTGACAGCTAGTGCAAGACATATTGATACAATTTAGAGTTTAGACTGAGTTATATATGATTAGGAAGCAACAAATTTTAATTAAAAGAGTTTCATTCATTTATAGTATTCCTTACTATAAGAATTTTTTTTAACTTGATGAAAAAAAATAATTAGTCATATATATACTCTTAATTATATTACGTCTAATATTTATTTATCTAAATTCAGTGCAAGCAAAATGCACACACAATTATTAATATAGAAAAAATACAAATACCCCATCCAGCTATCATTCACTTATAAATAGTTAAATACCCCTTCAAATAAAATTTGTAACAAATATCCCATTGTATTTTAACATAATTAAAAATTATTCTATCTAACACTTTTTCAATAACATAGTTGAGTGTTTCTTTGAAAAAGAATTGCATATACCCCTTTCAAGTATAATCTATATGCAAATATACCCCCATAAGCTATAAAATCTTGCAAATACCCCTAAACTATAAAATCTTGCAAGTACCCCAAATTATAAAATGTGATAAATATACCTTTATACTTTCACATAATTAAATTTAACTCAAATCTATAACTTTGAATTTTACTTAGAATTATTAATTTTCTTTAAATCCCTGAACTATTTTAGTTTTCAAAAAACCTCTCAAATAAACTTTTTTTTTCCAACTCCAGTTTCCTTCTAATATTCACACACACAAAAAGGCAATACACCCTAAAATCAACTAAATTTTAAAAAATATGCATGATATCCAAATTAAAGAATTCATGTATGTATATATACATGGATACAAATTGAAGAATATATATATATATATATATATAAAGTGCATTGCATTTTATGAATTCTGTGGTGAATTCATATGCTATATTATTTAATTGATTATTAATGCATTGCCTTTTGTATGTGTGGAGTTGGAAGGAAATTTGAGAATAGAAAAAAAGTATACTTTATTTGGAATTTTTTTAAAATTGAAATATTATTTATGGAAAAAAGTTTTTTGTAAGAAAAATTTATAAGTATAGAATTGGAGTTCAATTTAATTATGTAAAAGTATTAAGGTATATATATTTATTACATTTTATAGTTGGAGATATTTACAAGATTTTATAGTTTGAGCAGTATTTATAAGATTTTATAATTTATGGGGGTATTTAAAAGATTTTATAGCTTATAGGAGTATTAGCAAGTTTTTTCCCCTGTTAATGAATACTTCCCTGTTGTTTCAGAATTTATTATGGGTGAACATCGGTTCGAGCTGGCGCCAAACTCAATTTAACCTGTCATGTTGGGTTAGTTTGGTTCGGGTTAAAAGTTTTTAGTCCATCAGAACCGAACCAAACCGCCAATCCGCCCAATTTTTTAATATATATTTATGATTAAAAAAATTATTCGATAGATTGATTTCAAAATATTCTTCTATAATTTTTTTATTATTCCATTACCCGGTACGCAAGTCTTCCAATCATAAAATTAATTAGATAAGCACATAGTTAAATTATAAATATATTGTGTGCATAATGCATTGAAACTTAAATAACAAGATCCAAATAAATTAAAACAAATGAATAAAACGTGATATTAAAAAGTTTATGAAATATAATTTATTAAACTATATTTTATTTTATATTAAGTATTTTTAAAATTTTGACTAGTGGTGCTCAATAAATCAAGAAAGAAAAAAAAAAGAACTGGCCCGCCGATCCGAACTGCCAGTGAATGATTTGGGTTTGTTGATGCATTTTTAGTAAACCTGAACCAACCCAACTCACTGATATTTTACTTTGACCCGAATCAACTCGCCCCTAACCCGAATCAACCCAAACCATGTGCAGCCCTAGAATTTATCCTTCAAAATTTTTTTATAAACTTATCCTTTTTAAAATTAATTAAACGAAAAAGTGAAACAAAAAAAGGTAAAAAAAGTTTCCGATGGAGTAAAATAGATTTTTTTTAGTGAAAAAATAGAGGAAAATAATCGAAAAACAAAAAAACTTGTACGAAAACAATTGCAATATATTATATGGTGAGAAAATGACAAGGAAGAACGAAAATGAAATGCCTTCACCGTCCATCACTCCATCTCGAAGAAAAATATTATAAGCATTTCCCATCACCATTTTCACCCCTTCTCTATATATTTAATTATGGAACTGGAGTTTAGACTTTATAGACCCCCCCCCCCCCCCCCCAAAAAAAAACTATGGAATTATAATTTTGAAGAAATTAAATTAGTAAAGACTAGGTAAAAACAAATTAGCTATATTCATACTCTGTGTGTATACATATATAGTTTTTAAAATTTAATATAAAAAATAATGTTATAGACTTATAGTTTTAAATAATAAAAAATCATTAAAAAATGTTTAACTTCCAATTAATTTTTACTCTTTTCATTTTTTGTTTTTATCTTTCCTCGCACTCACATCATATATGTTATTTTATATACATGATATATACTTTTTGAGACTAATAACAAGAAGATATACCCCCAAAATCATTATTATTATTATATATATATATATATATACATATATTAATCCATCATCAGTTCAGAGTATACATTAGTAATTCATGAAATAATTTAACCATTGTTTAGAAAAAACTTAAGATCACAATTCAGTGGGTAATTATTTTCTGTATATGAATCATTCCAATCAAAAGTTGATGGTAATTATCTGAAATTTATTGGCAAAATATATATTATATATCTTCCGTGGGTGCAGTGCCCACCACTTTCTCTTCAGCTGGTAAAGTTCTTCCAATTTGAATACAATGTCTACCTTTAAGGTGTGCTCCACCATTTTCATTCAAACTCTGTGTCCTCCATTTTTTTAATTTATATTTTGTAAAATATTGTGGACACAAGTTCATATTACATAATCAATAAAAGTATTTAAGTAAAATAATCATATAAAAATTGCAGATAAGTATTGGCCATATAACACACACACACACAAATTCTGTGAAGTGCATTTTCTTTTCTTTTCCACATTGAAATGAAAGATCAAGCATACATGCATATATATTCAGGAAATTAAATGGAATCTGCAAGCCCTAATGTGTGAGAAATAACAGAAAAATACTTTTGACATTTTAATACAAACTTGGATTCTCTCTATACCACATGCTGTCTCGGACCCTCTGTCAGCTATAAAAGATAATTGTGACTAACAAATCAAATAATCGTAACTAAAGATCATTGAGACTTAATATAATGATGAACCTTTAATATATATATATATAATGAAAAACCTAAAAATGCAAAAAAGAAAAGGAAAGAGCTTTTATTATGAATGTATAGATGATCATACCCCAACATAATCCACACACTTTGTCAAGCCAAAAGTAAGCCCCATGGCCAACCATCCTCCAATCAAAACCCTCAAACATGACTTCACCATTGGAGCTTTTCCTAGAACTGCACTCAAACCCCCAAACACCAACAAGGCCACGCTCACCACCCCCACCACCACCCCTAACCTCACCTTATAATCCCTCACAAACGCCGCCCCCAGCAGCGGCACCGCGGCCCCCACCGCGAAGGCGAGGGCGGAGGCGACTGCAGCGTGGAAGGGGTTGGGCAACTTGTCTTTGTCGGACTCATCACTGCCTTCTCTTACCAGCTGAGCCAACTCCATGTCGTACTGGGAGTAGACGGACACGAACTCCCCGATGGCCATGCTACACGCGCCGGCCACCAAGCCGGCGACTCCGGTGAGGATCATGGTCTTGACGTCCTTGCGGACGGCTCCCACGCCCATCATGAGGGAGGCGGTGGAGAGCAAGCCGTCGTTGGCTCCGAGAACGGCGGCTCGGAGCCACTGAGCCCGCTTGGCGTAGTCGACGGCCACCTGGATGTCTTGTGAGGGCACGTGATGCTCATGCGCTTCTATGTCGAAAGAGGAGGGTTTGGAAGGAATAGGATGTGCCATAGATCAATAGAAGAACAATATTGGTTATTGAACGTTATAGGAAGAAGAAGAATTGAAGGAAATGGGATATGGAAGAGTGTGGAGGGCACACGCCTTGGGGTGAAGCTATATATAGAGGACAGAAAAAGTGGTGCTTACGTGGATAATATTTTTATATAGAGAGAGAAAAAGAGAGAAGGAATAGAATATATATAATTATTATATTGTTAGTAGTGGGGTGAGGGAGGAATCTTGATGCGTTCACATTTGCAAGGAATCACCTCCTTCCATCTCACGTTCCCACCTGCACTGCAAATCCACCCTACCTTCTCTTACTACTATATATATATATATATACTGCCTTATTATTAAATATATAAAATGAATAAAGATAAAGACAAACAAATATACACGGTTATTCTCATTCATGCCTACATTTTTTACTTCAAACCTCGGAATACAAAAACATAGGGCCGCTAAATTAAGTGGAAGCTCAATGTTAAGGGTCTCACATTCAGTGAGGATTTATATATAAGAGAGTTAGGACATTTGTTTTACAAGAAATACTCAAGAAAATGGAAATGGTGGGTTCACCAGGCTCTACTTAATTTTTTATTTTTTTATTTTCATCAATTTTTAAAAAAAAGAACAAAAATACAAAATACTTATTATACCTCTCTGATTTGACATGATTTGACACAATTATAATCTTCTTTTCTTTTTATTATTTTAATATAAGGGGTAAAATAGTCATTTTAATACATTCTCTTTTTTATTTTCATTACCAAATTTTTACTACTAAACACAAAAAACGCATTCCGTTTCAATAGAAAAGTTACCAGGTACAAATACAATATCAATGCCTCTCTGTGGGAGTTAACTATAACCGATCGACAGAAAACGTGTACCTAACCAATCCATGGACGGATTGATATTATTGACACATACCTCATCTAACTAAATAGAATAATTTAAACTTATTCCAAATTTTACTTCTAAAAGAACAAAGGAAATGTGTTCATTAATATAACACACAAATATATATATATATATATATATATATATATATATATATATATATATAATATTAACATAAATTTTGTTGACTAGTTATAATTATAATTATAAAATAAAATGAGACCCATAATGTCTAATTGTTCTCTATGACTCAAAATAAGAACGATATAAATATCATTTATAGTTTACATTTGACCCAATCTTCACAGTCACACACATGATGTTTTATTTTATTTTTTCATGAAATACTGAAATTTAGATAAATGCAAACTGAAATACAGAGTCTGGGCCAAGGCCCCCAAAAAAGCAAAGTTACACATTATTCAGGATCCATACGAGCTGAAATCTCTATACGACTACAACTCATACCCAAAATAAAATAAAATAAAAGAAGGAAAGAAGGAACAACATCAAACAAGGTAAAAGGTAGCTTCATGTGGAAGATGTTTAACTAACAGATCAGTGCAATTGTTCTTCTACCGACTGAACTGAGGTAGGAAGAACTTGCTCATGATGTTTTATACTTTTATATGTATCATTTTTCCCAATTAGTTTGCTTAAGGTATCCTTTGTTTAGACACTAATTTTAACTGTTAACTTATGTAGTAATAATTTAGAGAATTAAATGTGGTTTGTTCTTTTAATTATTGGGATTATTAATTTACTATATTTTGTGTCTGAAAATGAACCAATGATTGTTTAACAATTTAGAATATTAATAGGAACTTTTTTTTTCTTGATAGAATATGAATAGGAACTTATTCTGACGATTTTTTAATTAAGTGAAAAAGAATAATTGTCAATAATCACTTGAACATGAAACATTAGCTTTCAAAATTAATTTGAGTTATGACTTTTTATGTGAAATTTATAAGTATAAATATTAAATATTACATGTTAAGTTTACCAAAAGTAAGCCATGATAATTCATATAGCTATGTCAATTTTTAACTAGGCTTTCATCAATAGTAATTTTTTCCCACATATGTGCGTCTTCTATTAAGAGTACTCTTGTTTGAAGTACTATTTAATTTGGTACAAAATTTTTTGAACATTAATTCGTTACTATATGAGCAACTAACACTTTTGATACACTCAACTCCGTTGGCTAAGAATCTTAACTTAAAACTTAAAAGACATAAATATGATAATTTTATGAAATTATTTGGGTTTATAATTTAGGATTCACTATAAAGATGTGTGAAGGCAAGAGACTATAGCCATATTATTGCACAACACACGTTGTTCTCTTCTCCCCACTTTAACTCTTCTTTCGGAGGATACTGCGTGGACGGAAAGTGATTCCAGAATTTCATCTCCAGAAAAAAAGAAGAAGAAAGCGATTACAGAATATTTTGTACCAAGAAAATAAAACATGGCAAAATATAAAATTCTGTTTGTTTGGGATATTTTATTTAAATATTAACAACCACTCAAATAGTAGTATTTAAAGCTTACCAAAAACAATATATCACATGAGATTATAATTTTTGTTTCATCCTCATATTTTTTTAGTTCTTAAAAGATAATGTGGATGTTGTTTTAATATTTAAGGAGAGTGAAAATTAAATAAAATTATACTCCTAAATAACATAAATAAAAAAAATAAGTATCAATGAATGTGATTGTAAGTTGGGATGCGAAGGAGTAGTTTGTTGGGATTGGAAATACAGCCTTCAAAGGGAAACAAAATTTAGCAGACAGTGAAAGTGATGCAAGCTTTTGCACGGATATAAAGTACTGTAGAGTAAAAAAAAATATTGTAGAAAAAGTAAAAAAAGAGATAGACAGAAAAAGTATAATAACAAATATGTTTAATATGTAAAAAATATGATGTAAAATTTTTTTGGAATCATGAGAATACATATATTCTACTGTTGACAAATGTTACCAAACATACCCTTAGAATTTATACTGGAAAGTAATCCCTGACTTCATTAGAAATTTTGGATCCTATGGATAAGAAATTTAAAGTATGTTTTGGATGGGTATAAAATTTGTTTATTTATTTTGATATTAATTTTTGTTACATTAAACTTTATTAAAAAAACGTAAAATAGTTTATTTATGGTTTTAAAAAAATCCATTAATAAGTTTTATCATTAAAAAGTTAGGGTAATTAAGTGAGTTGAAAATGGTAATTACTGATAGAGAATAACATTCTTTCGTTTTTTTTTTTCAAAATGAGTTCCTACCTTAATTTCAAAGATAAAGTTTAAATTTTTGTTTCTTTCTTAGAAGAATCAAACTCCTACTGTTACACAAATAATTTACGATTTTTATTTATTTATTTTGCCAGAAGAATTTACGCTTATAATTAGGTCAAACATTACAAAGTTTTTAAAATGGAATTTCATGAGACTGCTGTCAAAAGGCAGGCTTGCTTTTGGGCCCGACCAGTAAGCTGTTCTTTTTTAAAATCCCATGAGGCATTCTGATAAGTGCCTAATAGAGTTTGATATTTCATTCTGATCTCTGATACGAAAAGGGCAAAGGGTAGACAAGGCAATTTTCCGGGAATACGTGCTAATGGTTGAAATTTTTGCAAGCAACATCACCACTTTGGACAAGAAAACCCCAGAATACAATTTGGCCCACAAATCAAAACCTTCACTGATCGGTAGAGTAGACAATCCCACTTCAATATAATGAGAATCACTAATATTTATAAAGAATTCGTTCCAAAACAAAAGAACTAATGATTTGACGATAGTTCTTATTAATTATGACCTAAGGTCACCAAAAGTTCAAACTTTCACAATAACCGCAATAATAAGCATACAGAAATATAGTTTGGGTGCAAAATCAAATGTTTGGGAGTAGTTATTTTGGAACAAAATAGATGAGAAGATCATTATCATAATATAAGGCAAAATTATCTTCCATTACTTCAGTTTAGTGAACAGCTTTGGTGCAACCTGCATTACAGGATTATGATTCAGTATTGAATACAAACGCAAGAATATGACACAATAATTGACATTAAAGAGCAATACTTACACATTTGTCAACGCAATGCCAATAATCAAAATATTGTCCCGTGCAGTGTTTCTGCCCAGATTCATCACCTTGGATTCTTTTAACACACGCCTGTAGCAAGTTAAAGAATTATTTTCATCTGCTAACAAATAATTTTGTTTGCAGAAAGCCAAATACAAAAAGTATGAACAATAAGGAATGTCACTTCTCTCTTCCTAAATTATATTGAATTATTGTTCAACAAAACAGTCTTAGGGTATCTACTCAAATAGTGAGTCAAAATTTAAGAAACCCAGTAATTGACATGAGAATGTTAGTTTTGTACATCTGTCAATCATGTAAGTGCATGTTTAGGGGGATCTTAACTGCGCCATGATAGTAATTTTGTGGCTTTGCTACTTACAATCTTGTTGACATACAAAGACATGCTCAAGATTCCATGCAAAGAAAATTTTAAGTTCATATTGCTCCAATTCTATAATAGTATCAAGCAGAACGCTTTTTTATTGACGAAAACCTTCTATAACATTTCCTCACTTTGGGCTGTCACAAAAAGTCAACTGATTATGCAATGTACTAGGACAATCATAATGTAACTCAAGTTTATACCAACTCCAACATCATCTGACCTATTT
Organism: Senna tora; assembly: GCA_014851425.1. Classification (NCBI taxonomy): domain Eukaryota; kingdom Viridiplantae; phylum Streptophyta; class Magnoliopsida; order Fabales; family Fabaceae; genus Senna; species Senna tora. The sequence continues at coordinate 30,908,469 of CM026272.1, read as the reverse complement.
ATGGGCTCTGCAAAACCCAAATAACAAAATAATCCTCTGCATCTGCCCAGCCAAAGGCACTAGACAACATCCCTCTGGCATATTGTTTACAATGGCAACACTACATCTCTAGAAGTTTTCTCTATTTCTTGCTTCTTACTAGCATTTCCTAATTGTTCTATACTTGTTGCTTCAATTATGTCATTCCAACTTCATGCCACTCTGCCTACATTGATCCTAGGATACCCCAACAGTATCTTCTGGTAAACTGTAGCACAGAATTAACTAGTGCAAAAGGAAGAAAATTAACCAATGATTCAATGACATATTGACTAAAAGGCTTAACCGCTTAAGTAAAAAATCATTGGATGCCTCACCTATCTGCAATCAAGTTTCAAATCTGGCAAATAAAAAAAAAAGAAGCATTGACAACATCAACTAAAACAGAAGCTCATCTATTTATGATATGGCTTACAATCTTAAATTTCAAAATCCACACCTGATATTCAAGTAATGGTTTCACACACTTTGGTTTGCAAACCTCTTCAAGATATATCTTTTGATCAACAGGTTCTTCGTCAGCCCTATATTCACAATAAAAACCAAACATTTAACGATATACAAAGAAGTAAGAACCAAATCAAAGAATTCAAGTCCTCAAATCTGCCAAAATTTTCATAAGGAATACTGAACACTAATTTTGTAACATTCTGTAACCCTGCAATGTGATCAATACATTACATGCTTTATCCAAAGCAAATTTATGATCAATCATTTGTCATATTGTTATATACTTATATTCTATCTTTCTTCAAGCGTAATATCGTTAGTCAGCTTTAATCATTTAATCAAGAAATGAGAATCCATTTGTATGATCCTCCCAATAAAACTACTTATTGGCAAGCCACAAATCCAATATAAAATTATTGGTATTTTAAAATATCTATATCTCTAAACTTGTTGGCATTGGATACACCACCCAAGTCAAGTTGCACCAATCACCGGTACAAAGAATCTATATTACTGATGTGGCAAATTAAAATTAAGAATAGAATAAGTTTATATAGAAAGGACAATGGATACAAAAAAATAACTCTCACGATCAAGCCAGGGGAAACATATATTGCACTGACACAAGGAAATCATGGCAAAGTCAAATGAGTCAACACCATAGGCATGGCCGCATGGCCAAGTCCCCGGAAAGTCTAAATCAAGAACACATCCTTTTTTCCCCTCCCATGAGCTTTATCTAATCAAACTCTAATCTTAAATTTGTAGATGCAGAGAAAATCTAATTTTAACTAAGTCAGAAAACCTAGCATACAGCAATCTCAGTTTATTACATTAAACAGGAACCCAACATCGAAATCACTATGAAATGAAGCTGAAAACAACTCTAAGGAACCGCGTGAATCAGATGGATGCTAAACGTTCACTTCCGCCATTCTATCGCGGAAAAAATCATGGTTTCAAAAAGAGAAGAACAAAAAAAGATCAAATAGTAGCAAATTTCCAAACCCTAGATTTGCAAAGTAGTTATAGAATAAGTATCGCAATCAAATTAAAGACAAAGATCGATCGGATTGAGAAGAAACGAAATAAAGAAATGAGTTAGAGGCGTACATTGGCGAGAGAAACAGAGGAAGACTTGTGTGATGGGGCAATGAGATCTCGCAGTTGATGAAGACGTTGAGCACTGGCTGCGATGGTTGTTGGGTGTAGCGGAGCTTATGTTTCGGAGCAAACAAAACGAATATGAATATTATGATTGTATAATCGGGTTCGGGCTAGATCCGAGCTAGTCTTTCGCTATAAGCCTATGGGCTAATGAGTAATGACTGAAAAATAACTACGTGGGTCGGGCCGTCAAAACTACGTGGGCAAATTCAAGATGATTCCAGAATCATTCTATATTTTCTCCGGAAAAAAATTTAAATTGACATTTTGTTTTTATTTATTTTTTTACAAGTATCCTTCTAACAATTTTGAAGGAGAATGGAATGCTTATCATTCAAACTAATCACTTTGTTTTACTCAATGTTTTTAAAATCGGATCGGTCATTGAACCGGTCGAGGTACTGGTTCACGGTTCAAGGTCTAACCGTGGTCGAATCGTAGTCGAATCGGTGGCATTTAAAATATATATTTTTAATTAAATATACTAAAATATATCATAAAAAATTATATACTTCATAATTATATGTTTTTATCTCGATCTAAACATGATAAGAAATAGAACAAGTTTCAAATTACCACAATATCATATTAAACTCTTCAAATAAGTTCAATGATCAAACAATAAACATTGAAATAGAACAATCCTTACAACTACAAGTCACAACAAATTCTCAATAAATACTAAATCATAAACAACAACAAAAATTTTGTTTTTTAAAAAGGAAAAACCGGTCAAACCGTCTAAACCACCGGTTCTGACCGGTTTGGACGGTTATTGACCAGTTTTTCCGGTTATTGACCGGTTTTATATCTGACCGGTTCTTTGGTTATTCCGGACCGAACTGGCAGCCGTTTGACCGGTTTTCCGGTCCGACCGGCCGGTCCGGTTCGGTTCTGAGAACAGTGGTTTTACTTATTTGTGTAGCCGTAGATTGAGCACTGGTTGATTTCTATTTGTAAAAAATGTTATTTTGTTAAAATTTCAAAATAATGTTTTTACAATAAGGTTAAGTCTAGTGGGATATTTTTTTTTTAGGGAAAGTCTAGTGGGATTAGTTCCTTACAATATGTGATAAATTTGTGATAAAATTTATTGAAAGAATTGTTCAGACCGTGCCTCAAACATGATTATCTCTAATAAAAAATACTTATAAGAAATAGAGTAATGTTTTTAACACGGGAGCCTTAATTCAGTGTTTTCAAAGAAAAAATATATAAAACGTTTATACAATATTTTGAACTCTAATTTTTAAAACCAAAATTTAAACAAATATTTTTATTATTAATGACATGTATGTAAATATTTTCAAATTTATAATATTTTTAAAAAAATATTCAAAGAATAAATTTATAAATGCATCCTAGTTTGTATCCTATTAGATAAACAAAATTTCTGATAATCTCACAATTTGACTGCAGTCTATATAGTTTAAAGAAACGAGCCGTCTTTGCTGATAGTTTTGCAACAAAGATTTGCAAATGCGAATTTTTTTCAAACATTAACATAACATTTCAACGTTGTTAATGTTATGAGTAGGGGTGGCCACCAAACTCCATATTAAGGAATTGATCTATTTCTTAATTATAAATCTTCATCATATTCTATCGTTGGACAAATTGTGATAACATATACTCTCTTGATAAAGGTTTAGGAATTAGGAGTGGGGATGTAGGATTAAGTGTGTGCGAAATCTTCATCATATTTCTTAATTATAATTGAATGTGAATATGTGATATATATATATATATATATATATATATATATATATATATATATATATATATGGTTGGATCAGCTAAACAGAGTTTGACTCCATTTGATGGTAAGCATTTTATCTAAAAGTAAATATAAGTTTTATTATTATAATCTAAGGGGACAGAAAGAAAAAGGAGATCGAAATTAATTAAGTCACTATTTGTGAATTGTGATGGGTATTTCAATCAGAAACTTCTTTCTTTTGTAAATCATTTTATAAATCTCTCCATCACTTTTTCTTTTGTTTTGGGCCAAACACATTGTCATTCATGAGTTGTACGTTATTACTTATTACTATGCTTCTTCTGAAAAATTCACTGTAATTTGGAAGTTGTAGTTTTCAAATATTGGCAGGATTATTCAACTATAATTGCTGATTTAGAATATATCAAACCACTTTCATGAAAAAATATCAAACTTTTTTCTAAACCAACTATCGAATTATCAAGATTATCTTTTAATTAGGTTTAATTATGCATTAAATTTGAATTATTTTTGATACGGCAGAGCCCTCGGCCTTGGCCCCTCTGCGGGGCGCTTTGGCTCGGATCCGCCACAAGGCATCGGCTTAGGCTCCGCCGTCGGACCCTTACGGCTCCCCTCGACCTGAGGGACCACCTGTCAACATCACGGGTGTCATTCATGTCGCCGCACTTTTCGGGTAGTTATGCTGACATGGACTTGCGCCAAAATGACTTCCCCTGGAAAGACCCAAAATACCCCTCGGCGAAGCCTATATAAGCACAGGTAGCTCCATCGGAGCAGGTATTGAATTCTTACTCTCTCACCATATACTCTCACTTCCGATCACTGACTTTAGCATCGGAGTCTTACCACGAGAGCCACCTCCCGTCGTGGGTTGATTGCAGGTCGCATTCCGAGAGCGGGAGTTGGACAGGAGGAGACTGATTCATCAATTTTTATAACTATAAATACAAGATAAACTAATCTAATTAATGTATTCATATACTATAAATGACTAAATTAAAAAGAGAGAGCAAATTAAGTTTTGATACTCTTATTTCATCTCCCTCATTTCTCATTCTCCAAACCAAAAACGACCGGCCAAGGAAACATAAAATAAAGTATAATATTTTAATTATATTATTAAGAGTTTCATCAGAAAGAACTATGAGAAATTTCCTTTTTTTTTGTGTGTAAAAAAAGTGCTTCGTACGTCCTATTGTTTACTGTATCATTCAACAACTACGGTCTTATAACTCTTATTATATTTTAGAATTAGTTTACTTGCCTTGTTCAATAAGGTTTCCATTACCTTTTTAACTAAGATTCAAGATCTAATAATTAATCATTTAAAATTTTTTTAGTTCATTAACACGAGTTATATGTAATAAAATTAATATTATTCCCTTTGATCAAAGTCCTCCTTAATAACTTTTTTTTTTTTTTTAAAAAAGAGTCCTCCTTAATAAGAATCGTGGTCCTTATTCATATTCTACTGATATGAATCATGAAGTGGTGGCTTCATGGCCACTTCATGATTCTTATCATCTTCTCATGAACTTTGGATATGGCACATATATATATAATCATAAATATTAAAGAGTTTTCAGTTTTTGATGGGTGTATGTACTTTTAATTCTGACCTTGTTATTTTTAGTCTTAAAGTTTCAAGACCTAACATATATAAGATAAATATATTTTTCATTTAAGCAATTAAAATATTTTTAAAAAAAGCAATTATTGATTTCATACAAAATATATTAGTACATTTTCATATTAAATGATCAAATAGAATTTTAAAAAGAAATTTTTTAGTAAAATACAAGTAATGAATGAATGAATGATTGAAGAAATGAGAGAGGAGGTTGAGAAATTGATAAGAGTAGAGGGAGAGCATGGAGACGTGGTCGGCATAGAGTGGGGCCCTATAGGAACCGCCAGCGCATCATAGCCGCCCGTGATGACGTGGCAGAAGACCAACATGGAGAGACATGGACGGCTGATAAGTTTGTTGGATTCCAAATCCAAAATCAAAGCTTGGATTCCCTTTCCTTACAAAAAGTCGCGCCCTTCTTCCATCTTTCTTCGCTTTCCACTTTCCACTACTAATCTATTCAATTCTTCACTACTTTTTCCCTTTTTTAAGAAAATTATAAAAATGAGGGATACATTATATTATTTATTAAAATGATTGATTATTCATTCTAATATTTGTTTTGTGTAGCTATTTTCATCAGAATAAAATTACAAAAATATCACATGTTAACTTACTTAAATATGACAGTGAAGCAAGTTACAAAAAAAGACAAAAATTGATTTCAATTTTCAAACAAAGCTGGCGTTTTATTTTCACCTTTTGCATTGCCATTCGGCACCGGCTGTTATTACATTTACTCAGCAAACCAAACACAGCCTACTGCCATTTTCTACGCGCATTTGGGTTTCATTTCACTTTCATCTCACTCTCATCTAGCTACTTCTGCTCGTACAATATAAAACGCTCATTTCACGCTTTCATGCTCTTCCTTCTACACTTTCCGCTCTAACTCCTTACTCCTTTCCCAGCAAACCGGCGAGCTCGAGTTAGGGTCCGAAAGGTACGTTTCGGTCCTCCATTTTTCCTCTTGTTTTTGCTTCTTTATCTGTCAACTGTGATTCTTGGGTCATTTTTGTTTTGCATGGTTCTCACTTCTCAGTAGACCCTTCTTTATGGGTAGTTTAAATTTGACTTCTGGATGCGTGATCCTTCGATAATTCTCAGATGTTGTGTCCTGGATCCAAAAATATCAAATCTTTTTTATTTGCTTTTTCAGGAGCTAGATCTGTTTTATCGCCATTGTTTTGAGTGGGTACATTAGATTGAGTTGATTTTGATTTAAAGTGTCTCTGATGCGCCTGATTTTATTTTTACTCCATTTTCCTGCAATTTCCAGGTGATCAATTGGATATGATAGTGTGAATTTTTTTTTTTTTTGGATATTAGAAGTCTTAGGAATGTTTTCTGCAGGGCATAATTCCGATATTTTCGGTGTCAAACGAACTTGTATTGTTTCTTGATTTTTGTTTTTTTCCCCCATATTTTAGAAGTAAAAAGAATGGAAACTCGTTTTCTATTCATATTGCACGAGTTTTTGCTTGCTCTAGATTTTAGGTTCCGTAAACTTGGCCATAGAATGCCAGGAGTCAGAACAAATAAATTGGCTTATTCCTTCTCTCTTCCATTGTGGTGCTTCCGGTGCTAATTCTTACCGGAGGAATTGGTTCTATACCGATTTGTTCCCTTTCTGTGTACAGATTATAAAAGATGGCTGATGGTGAGGACATTCAACCTCTTGTTGTTGACAATGGAACTGGAATGGTCAAGGTTAGTTTATCTGTTTATGAAGCAATAAGTTAATAGAGACATTTAAAACTCTAGAAATTGGAGCTTCTACATTTATGGAAAGGGCCTGTAGGTTGATGCTGATCTCTATTTTATACAATGCTTACAGGCTGGTTTTGCTGGCGATGATGCCCCCAGGGCTGTGTTCCCAAGTATTGTTGGGCGGCCTCGCCACACTGGTGTTATGGTTGGGATGGGCCAGAAGGATGCTTATGTTGGTGATGAAGCCCAGTCGAAAAGAGGTATTCTCACCTTGAAGTATCCCATAGAGCATGGTATAGTCAGCAATTGGGATGACATGGAGAAGATTTGGCATCACACATTCTACAATGAGCTTCGTGTTGCCCCTGAAGAACACCCAGTACTTCTTACTGAGGCACCACTCAACCCCAAGGCCAACAGAGAGAAGATGACCCAAATCATGTTTGAGACTTTCAATGTGCCTGCTATGTATGTTGCCATCCAGGCTGTTTTGTCTCTCTATGCCAGTGGACGTACAACAGGTTTGTTAGAAGAGTAGATTTTGTTCCTCACATTTTTTTTATCAGGGAACTTAGTTTAGGTAAATTCAAGTTAGGCTAAATGCTGTAGGTCTGGAATGTTGCAAGAGAAGAAAAGAACAGAAACAAGAGAAAGGGCCTAAGTGATATGAGCAAACTTGAAATTCTGTCAAGCTGGATGGTGTTCAACTTGAACTGATTGCTGAAAGAAACTTGTAGCCTTTTTTTTAAAAAAAAATAAAAAACTGTAATCATTAAGTTTGTTGAATAATGACCACCATGGGCAATAGATACATGTTTGGGAGAGACGCATTTCTTTCCGACTTTCCTCAATCTTATCTACTATCTTCAAACCTTATTTTCCTTCCTGGTCTGTATTCTTATTGAACTATTGCTTCTATAAATAGGTATTGTCCTCGATTCTGGTGATGGAGTGAGCCACACAGTACCCATTTATGAAGGGTATGCTCTCCCTCATGCAATCCTTCGGTTGGACCTTGCTGGTCGCGACTTAACAGATCACTTAATGAAAATTCTCACCGAGAGAGGATACTCTTTCACCACCTCTGCTGAACGGGAAATTGTACGTGACATGAAGGAGAAATTAGCATATGTGGCCCTTGATTTTGAACAAGAATTGGATGTCTCCAAGACTAGTTCTTCAATAGAGAAGAGCTACGAGTTGCCTGATGGACAGGTTATCACAATTGGGGCTGAGAGATTCCGATGCCCTGAAGTACTTTTCCAGCCTTCTTTCATTGGTATGGAAGCTGCCGGAATTCATGAAACAACCTACAACTCTATCATGAAATGTGATGTTGATATTAGGAAGGATCTATACGGAAATATTGTGCTCAGTGGTGGCTCAACGATGTTCCCCGGAATTGCTGATCGAATGAGCAAGGAAATTACTGCCCTTGCCCCAAGCAGCATGAAGATTAAGGTGGTTGCACCTCCTGAGAGAAAGTACAGTGTCTGGATTGGTGGGTCTATTCTGGCATCACTTAGCACCTTCCAACAGGTTTGTGCTGTCACATTTCTGAAACACTTTTCTGTTTTTTCATGTGGCCGATCAATAAATAGAATGAATAAGCTTATGAATGTTCTTTATGTTCTCTCCAGATGTGGATCTCCAAGGGTGAATATGATGAATCTGGTCCTGCAATTGTTCATCGCAAGTGCTTCTAAATTGGGCGTCATATGCCAATCAATAATGGTTGAATTATTGAAGCTTCGGATTTTAGTAGAAGGGATATTTCTAGTGTAATGAATGATTTGGCTTGTAAGTTAGATGTCTTTCATTAGGTCCTTAGGAGGAGCTGGATCTCTGGTAGGTTCTGTTTGGTTTGATTTTTCATTTTATTCCCTTTTCATGCTTTGGCCATAAAATTTAGGCGCCTTGAGTTAGGAGGATGAGAAGTTTTATGATTTTTTTTTTTTTTTTTTCAGGGAGGGATTTCTGAGTCAGTTTCTGTTTATATTTGTTGTATGCTTAAATGGATTTTGAGTTTGCACTTTGCAGAGCAACTTTTTTCCTTCAACTTGGGATCTTGAATACTGGCAATCTCTCTTCCCCTTAATATATGTTATTTTTTTAATTTTTACATGACCAAGACCAAGAATCCAAGATTGGTTATGATACAGAAATACATCAAATACTAAGATTAATAATAGATGAATTTAACCTCAAATCGTTCTTAAAAAAAAAACCTCAAATCTAAGTAGAGTCACTCTTCCCAATCCAGAGGAGTTATGATTATGGGTGGGAGGAAGGAAAAGTGTGTGATGTTAGGTTAGGGATTTGATGAATGGGTTATGGGCTCATGGGTGTTTGGGTTTTTTTTTTGTTAATGACATTTGGGTTTGGGTTTTGTGTAAAAGATAAAATAATTTTTTTAAATAACGGGCCAGCCCTAGCCCGGTAAAAACGGGCTGAAAAATTTTCAGTCCAACGTTATATTTTATATCGAATTTAACGGACCAGCCCATAGAGTCTGACCTGTATTGACAGCTCTCGTTATGAATTCATATATATGTTTCATATGTGTTGGAATATATATGTTTCATATGTGTTGGAATGGTAGTCTCTTAAAGTCAAACAACGAATCCCACATTATCTGGCAATAAAAATGGCTAAAATCACATTATATTATGCTGACGAAGATTTAGATAGAATCAAATGCTATGTTGCTGTAGTTTTAAACAACTTCCACATCAGATACTTGTGTGGCTGACTCAAGGAAGAAGATGAAGAATCATGTTTATCTTCAGAAGCAAGATTGACTTACTGCGCATAAAACAATATTATTTCGTAGAATCCTACGTGGTTTCCATGTGTCACTCATGCGTACCTTATGGTTCTCATCAACCATTTTATACCAATTCTTTATCTCTTTCTTAATTGAATGACGCGAAACGCATAATTAAGGTTATATACTTATATTCTTCATTTTGTTCTTATCAACTTGTACACAGATGGAATATCGTCATCTCCACTTTGACATCCTGGAATAATTTCCTATGATATTCCTCTAATCACTAACCATTTTCTGACAAAACTCTTCCCACTTCGGAAACCCCAGAAGAAGAAGAAGAAGAGAAATGGACCACGTGGCGGATGCTCAGAGGACAGATTTGATGACGATCAGTCGGTTTGTTCTAAACGAACAATGCAAATACCCAGAGTCTCGTGGCGATTTCACCATACTCCTCAGTCACATTGTCCTTGGCTGCAAATATGTTTGCTCTGCCGTTAATAAGGTACTCTTTCTTTTATACTTCAATGTTCTTTCAATTTTGGCTACTTTGGAAGAGAAAATTTTTAGGTACTCCTCAGTCACAACGTTATTTCACCTTACGGCTTACATGAACTTGAAATAAATTTTTTAGTTATTACTGGCATTGATGAACAATATGTGTGATTGCGACTGACCGAAAATTTAATTTAATCTTGTTTAAAGGAACAATTCCAAGTTGCAATGTTTTGATACTATTGGTTCAATACTTTAGCAACTATACAAAATAAATACCTTCATTAACAGGCAGGGCTAGCAAAACTATTTGGACTAGCTGGGGAGACCAATGTTCAAGTAAGTTCTCTGTTTCTGATTCTGAGAATTCCTTTAATATATTTGTTGTAAGAACTTTCTAATCTTCTTTTTCTTTTAAGGTATTTAATTTCTATGTAAACTTTTTCCAGGGTGAAGAGCAAAAGAAACTGGATGTTCTTTCAAATGAAGTATTTGTCAAGGCCTTGATTAGCAGTGGACGTACAGTAAGTCTACAAAACCCAGTATCATTTCAGTAATCCTCTTATTTTTAGAGTTATATTATAAACAGAAGTACAAATAGTCTAATTTATAGATCATAGAAAGGATAAGATCTCAGAACAATGAGTTACCTTCTAATTGATATTGAAAAGCAATTTTCTGCCATTCCAATTGTCTCAGTGCATACTTGTTTCTGAAGAAAATGAAGAGGCTATATTTGTGGAGCCATCACAGCGTGGAAAGTAAGTTCGATGCTCTAGAAACACATGAATCCCAGTGAGTTATATCGTCATATCTATGTCAAAGATCCTCTTGATTTTGCAGATACATCATTGTATTCGATCCGTTGGATGGATCCTCAAACATTGACTGTGGTGTTTCCATAGGAACTGTATGAATGTTTCAAACCCAAAGATAATTGATCACTTTGAAAAATGAGAGACTGATCTGCAGTGTTTGTCCTGTTGCATTTAGATCTTTGGCATTTACATGGTGAAAGATGAAAATAACCCAACTCTTGATGATATACTGCAATCTGGGAATAACATTTTAGCAGCTGGTTACTGTATGTATGGAAGCTCCTGCACGGTAAAAACAAACACTGATCTCTGCAAGAGAAAAAAAAAGGGGCCTAGTTTTCTTGTCATGATGAATATCTGGTGTTGATTGAGCCATTTATGGAATTGCAGCTAGTGCTTAGCACAGGAAGTGGTGTGAATGGGTTTACACTTGACCCTTCCCTTGGGGAGTTCATATTGACACACCCAAACATCAAGGTATTGAAGTGCCTCACTATCTATTAATTCTTTCATTATTTCTGGTGTGATAGTTGGAAGATTTAATTAACAGGGGAGCTTTGTTTAATTAATTGTTGTCTGTTGATTAACTGAACAGATACCGAAAAAAGGAAAGATTTATTCTGTGAATGAGGGAAATGCTAAAAACTGGGATGAACCAACGGCCAAGTCAGCTTTGAGGATTAATCTCTTAATTAGTGACATATATATAATAGAATAATTTTCATTCACCTCTGGACAAAATTAATCTTGCCTTAGCTTTTCAGATATGTAGAAAGCTGCAAGTATCCTCAAGATGGCTCATCACCAAAGTCTCTTAGATACATTGGAAGGTTGAAACAGTAATCTATGCTTTCTTGAAAACTATTTGATTTTTTGATGGTAATAAATTAAGATGAGTGATGTTGCAGCATGGTTGCTGATGTGCACCGTACATTGCTTTATGGTGGTATCTTCATGTATCCTGCTGATGAGAAAAGCCCATGTGGAAAGCTACGGTATGTATGTATGTATATGCATGTAAGAAGGAATTTCACATATTGTTGCCAATTTTGTTTTGTTTTAGTCTCTTGAAAATTGTGTGTGGTCAATATATATTTATATATAGGATTCTGTACGAAGTGTTTCCAATGTCATACTTGATGGAGCAAGCCCAAACTCATGGGTAAGCTACTCAACATTAAGAATACCTGGGCCAAAATTTGGGTAGTACCTGGCCTTACCCATCACTTACCACCATTTATTACCTACCACCACTACCCACCACCACCCACCACCAACACCATGCATCACCTGCCACCACCACCCACCACCACTTACCAAACACCACCATGAAATCGCCCACCATGGACCATCGCCAACCGCCAACCGCCACCACGCACCACTACCACACCCGCCACCACCACCAACAACAATGCCCAATTGCCCACCACCACAACCATGAACCACCCACCATGCACCACCACCACACCCATCACTACCCACCACGACTCACCATCCACCACCGCCACCACACCCACCACCCACCACAAACTGCCGACCAACCACCATAGCGTACCACCACCGCCACCAACACCCACCACCTACCAGAAATGTGCATGAATCTTCTTGTTTCCAAAACATCCATGTAAGAATATTTTGAATTTTCATAAATCTCATTTTTCAAGAACTGTAATGTCTAATTATCCAAATTAATTACAATTAAGTTTCTTTATACATAAATTAATATATTATAGTATAAGTTTATCTAAGATAGATGTGTGTTTAGAGCACAATAAATATTTAATCAGAATGATTAACTGATAAAGTTTTGAATATGAAAAATTAGTATTTTAATTTTTTAGTACGTTTTATAATTTTTAAATCATTGAAATAATACTTTATTAAACAATATTCAAATACAATTTTAATTAGTGTCTTAATTTTTTTGGCCAATAATTAGTGTCTTAATTAATAGTATTGATTTTGAACAACCATAGATAAAAATTTTGCATCGAACAAAATCGAACACTTGATCGTTTATCGGTCAGATCGATCTGATTCTTAAAACATTGGTTCTAAGCAAACAAAAACAAAATTTAAAGTAATATATATATATATATATATATATATATATATATATATATGTTATAATTATGTATACTAATGGGCTAAGCCCGGGCTTAGCCCATAAGTTTGGATAAATACCTAGTCCATTGTAATGGGTAATAAAACATATAGACTTTGGACTCAAGCCCAAGCCCATATATATAAAGACCATGAGCTTAAGTCCAAGCCTCCCCCGCCCGACCCATGAACAAGTCTATATATGATCAAGCTGGAGACATATTCTTGTTTGAAAAAGATTAACAGAATGTGTAACAATATATTGGGGTACAAATTGCAGGCACTTGACTTGGTTCCAAACAAGATACATGATCGATCTCCGATATTCTTAGGCAGTTACGATGAAGTTGAGCAAATTAAAGCTCTCTATGATGCATCCGAATGTGATGCAAAATTATGATTGAATGTTACTCTGTTCCAATTAATCTCAAATTGTGATCCATGTATTAATTAGAAATATTATCAATACTCTACATTTCTCTTGTACCATATATATGTTCAAGTCCATATCATCTATGCTTCAACAATTTAATTTGATACAAAGCGGTAAAATGCATTATAATTAATTCAAGCAAAAACGCATTTTTTTTGTTACTCTTTCAGTCTTTCTTACACAAAAATTAGTAAGCCACCCATTTTTTTTAATTAAAAATAAATAAGTAAAATATAAGTACGAGGACGCTCAAATAAAATGAAGGGAGGGACAACAACGAAATTTAGAGAATCAAACGTCCTTTATTAAAGAAGGATAAAGTTCAAGTATTTGTAAAAAGTTATGACTGATGAAATCAGATTATTTTCATTAAAAATTTAACAAATTATTGATTCATCATCTAATTTTGTCAATAGAATCTTGTCAGATGATTCCGAAAGTTAAAGATAGATAAATCACATTATATATATATAACATGCACATATAAAAAAAACGTAGAAATTGAGTCCGTATATAACACGCGCCATTTATTTATATATATATATATATATATATATATATATATATATATTATTTTGGTGTTGATATTAGTTCAATTTTTATAAAATAAGAAGTGGAATAACAAAAGAAAGAATGATCTAGATGTCCAATTAATTAATAATATAAGTGGGTCCCACACATAGCGGGAATCACATGTGAGACCCACTTATGTGTTATTCTTTCTCCTTATTTTTTTACATTTGATAGCATAAGATCCATTCTCAGAAATATAGGTAGCATGATTAGTGTGAGAGAAGAATGTGAAATGACGAGGGATTAGAATTAGAAGAGCGTAGAATGGACGCGTTAGGTGGGGATTGGGGTGTGAAAGGTAGAGAATGGATCTTATGCTGTACAGTATAGAAAAATAAGAAGAGAGAGTGCCACGTAAATGGGTCCCCCACATAAGTGGGTCTCACATGTAAGACCCAGCGGTGAGAAAGCGTGAGAGATCAGAGAGTCACACCAAACATAATCCTAAACTGAATTGAAGATGGAGCTGAGGAAGTTCACCTTTTCCATATGCACTACATCAACGTTACTGATCTTGTTTTCCATATCAGTACTATTGCATGTATGTTTTGTGCATTGCCAACTAAGTTTACCTTTGTCTCTTTTGTCTTTATTACTCCTTTGTTTTTGTATATATTGCTCACATACACCCTCTTCCTTCTTCATTCCGGCCCTAATATACACTTTCTCACTTTCTTTCTTTCTTTCTTCTTCTCCTTCTTCTTCTTAGTTAAAAGCATGAGAGAGGTTGGGGTTGAGAGGAATGGTGCGCTGGTACGAGATTTCTGGCTTTCAAAGTCCATGAATATATATACATGATGAATCCTTCATGTCATCTCGGACCAGGCTTCATTCCTTTCAACACCTCACCTCTAGGCTCTATATATATATATATATATATCTTCCTCCTCCAATCTATATATTCATACTGCTGCAATACTAGTACTACCAACCTTGTAAAATGTTGTATATATATATATATAATTATATGTTAGTTTTGTGCTTCTTATTATACATGCTGCTTCTGCGTGAGATACTGTCTGAGCTTCTTAATTATATGCGCTATAGTGATATAATTTAAGGAAACCTCTGCTTATGTATTATATTTCTTTTTCTTCAATTTGGTTTTCTTGCAGGTATAATTTGAAGGCAATATTCTGTTCGAAGCATATAATCAAGCACTGAGCGCGATCGATCGAGTATTATCCATCTATATCTCTTTCAACAAAAATTGTAATCATACATTAAAATAAAGAGTAAATTTTTTATGATTGATTTGCTACTTATATATAAGATTAGCCAAAGATTAATCAATTATTCAATATTGTGAACGGTCCTTCGATCGCTTCGAATGGTTCACTTAGGTCACAGGCATCTTTTGGGTCAAGCCAGCTAGCAAGTTGAAGCCACCTGCAGCCGAAAACAAGCTATGATTACTTAGCTCAGCATTATCTTTTTCTTTTTGTTTAATTTCACGTTGTAATCATATATATATATATATATATATATATAAGAAAATATTTTAGTTTAGTTAAGTAAGAATATTTGTGGATTACGATTTTCTTAAATGAAAAAAAAATTAAAGTGATCGATATGATCAAAAGACATTTTTTTAACCCGGCTAGCTCTTTAATTATAACTACGTGATACTATTAAATGTTTTATTGAATATCAAATTATAGTATATCGTTACTTCATAAATTTGTCTTAGATATGACATCTGAAAAATATTTAACATGATGTGGAGATGATTTTATGAGAGGACAACACATTGAAATGAGATTTTAATTTTTTTTCATATAAGTGAGTTTATTTAGCACCAACAAAATACTGAACGACACTACAACAAGAACTAATAAATTGATTGTCGTGATTTTTCAGGAACTAAAAAGTATATTATGATCTTTCAAAAACTAATTACTAATAATCTATTCTTTCAAATATCAAAATGCAGATTTACTATAAAAAAAACTGTTTATAACATATATATATATGTCTTTAGGATACATGTTAAAATTCCATTTGTTTTATTGGTGAAATTTTTAAACATTAAAAATTACCTTTTTAGTTAACTTTTCACAAACAATTTCATGTTTATAAATGTTTCATTAACTAATAAAATCTTAAGGACACATTAAAAGACTTGAAATTTAAGGTCTAAACAAGATATAGGGTTGGTTGGGGCGAAGCTAACCCGATATTTTTTTTAAAAGTTTTTTCTAAATATTTTATTTTATTTTTACTTTTAGTATTATCATTGTTGGATGAGAAGGAAGAAAAGAAGTCAAAAGAGAAAAATAAAATGGAAACAACTGTATATATATAGAATCCAAATATTAAATATACGCATTAGACATAGTAATTATGGTGATTGAGGAATTAAAGAAGGCAAAAAGAGAGTGGGCTTCGTATTTATAAATATCATGTACCTATTTTTGGTTTGTCCTCGAATTGAATGAAGCAAATTAAAAGATGAGTCAAATTGATGAGATTCAGAACTAGTGATGACCAATGCACACAACAGCTATTGAGTTGTAATTTTAAGCTATATATATCAGTTTCTAAATATAAGCAAGAAATAAAAGTAATGGCAAAACGCAAAGCTTGTTGAAACTTTTTCTCCAAGCCATTAAACACAAAAGCAGAGAGGCTTTATAAGGGTTGTCAAGTCTTACAATTTTCCCAGCCCGCTTGTGTCTTGTAAGCCTTGACAAAGGGAGAAGGAGCAAAAGTGTATGTTTGCTCATTCTCCCTAATAGTCAAAGCATATAATATACATATTATATTTTGAGTCATGGGAAACTGTGCTAGCGCACCCAAGACCAAGGAGGGCCCAGCTCCTGAAGAGCCTGAATTCTTGGCCTACAAGGAGAAGAAGGTTCAAGAATCATTGGTAAACAAGGAGAAGATTAAGGTTGAGGAATCGTTGGGAAAGGAAGAGGAGAAGAAGGTTGAGATTAAGGAAGAGGAGAAGAAGGTTGAGATTAAGGAGGAGGAGAAGAAGGTTGAGATTAAGGAGGAGGAGAAAAAGGTTGAAGAATCATTATTGTTGGGAAAGGAGGAGGAGGAGGAGAAGAAGGTTGAAGTACAAGTGTTGGAAAAGGAGGAAGAGGAGGAGAAAGTTGAAGAATTGGTGACAAATGAGGAGAAGAAGGTTGAAGTAGAGTTGGCAAACGAGGAGAAGAAGGTTGAGAAGGAGGAGGAAGAGGAGAAGGTTGAGAAGGAGGAGGAAGAGGAGAAGGTTGAAGAATTGTTGACAAAGGAGGAGGAGGAGGAGATGGTTGAGGAGGAGGAGGAGAAGATGGTTGAAGAATTGTTGGAAAATAATGAGGAGGAAAAGGTGGTTGGGAAGGAGGAGGAGGAGGAGAAAAAGGTTGAAGAAATGTTGACAAACGAGGAGGAGGAGAAGAAGGTTGAAGAATTGTTGCCAAATGAGGAGGAGAAGGTTGAAGAATTGTTGCCAAATGAAGAGAAGGAGGTTGAGCAGGAAGAAGAGGAGAAGAAGGCTGAAGAATTGTTGGAAAATGAGGAGAAGGAGGTTGAGAAGGAGGAGGAGAAGAAGGTTGAAGAAAAGGTTGAGAAGGAGGAGGAGAAGGTTGAAGAAAAGGTTGAGCAGGAGGAAGAGAAGAAGGGTGAAGATTTGATGGAAAACGAGGAGAAGAAAGTAGAGCAGGAGAAGAAGAATAAGAAGAAGAAGGTTGATGAAAATGGCGCCCCCAAAGCTGCAAATGGCAGGACTCTAGGCACCTTGATCAATAAGTTAATGTTGAAATTTTGATGTTTTCATTATATCATATGTAAAATATCATTCATGAACTTAACGTTGTATTATTCTCTACAGCTTTTTCTCTTAGTTTTTTTATCCAACACTAGGAAATTAAAGCATCAAGATGATGCATCCATGTTTCCCAATTTTAATTAGAATGCAATAAGACATCATAATTACAATGATAAATATATATTATAAATAAATCAATGCTACCTACCTCATCCAGCTCAAACATCAAACAATTTTAAGAGATGTGTTAGAATTAAACATTAAGTCCTAGATCTGATAGGATAAGATACTCAATTGAGTATTTAAGGAAGTTTAATTCTTTCCTCCTACGAGTTAGCTTTTTGAGGGTGGATTCTCAAGTTACCTTGAGTTTTAACATGATATTAGAGCTTAATAATGGTCTAACGATTCAAAGCGATCCAGATCCAAGATGTGAAAAAAAAAACTCGCGATAAAAAAGAAGAAGAAAAAACAAATGTGGCCTCTGAGGTTTAGAAAAAAGAGTACAAGCCCAAAAGAAATAAAAAAGGCCCCTAAGACTAAAAAATAACACAAGCCAAGAAGAATAAAAACAGACCAGTTGGACTTGAGGGGAAGTATTAGAGATAAACATTAAATCTTATATCTCATAGGATAAGATATTGAGTACTTTAGGAAACTTGATTATTCTCCCTTACGAACTAACTTTTGATGATAAATTTTCAAATTACTTTGAGTTTCAACAAGATCAAACCCCATTTCACAAAGCCACAATTTTGAAATTAGTTTATGACATTTCCCCTCTTCTCTGTAATTACTTCGACGAATATATATTGTCAGTAAAGGATAAGGAAGTAGATAGAGAAAATTAAGGCCAAAGTGGCGAATTTAATTTTCTTTGTTTTAATTTGGTCTTGTGAAAAATTTTTATGGTCAATATATTTAGAATTCTGTATGAAGTGTACCAATGTCATACTTGATGGAGCAAGCAAGACTTCAAGCTTTTACAGGAAAACAAAGGGTATAAATCATTCATCACCACTGTTTCTTCTTTGATTGGGTTTCATGTATATATATATAAAATTATGATTCTAGTATTACTCTGTTTCAATTAGTAATTAAGCCACACACTTCTTACTTAAGAATGAAAATGAAGCAATAATAATATATAGTAACCAATTTAAAGAATGAAAATATTATCAATGACTCGTCTAATATTATGTGAATCCGCGCTACACGCTATAGTTAGAGGCTAGAATTAAAACTGAAAATAATGTAATTTAAAAAATAGGTAAATATAATTTATTTACCCGCGCACCAATTATGATGACTGTACTCACATTTTTATTATTACTTTCTTTAATAAACTCTTAATACATGATAAATTTATAATAATTTATACGAACTCAAATTCATAAAAATATTGACCCTAAATTAAAAGATATTATCTCTTCATATCAACGTGATTAATTTTTTTATTAAAGATAGAGCTTATGCATGTACCTTTGTTTAAAAAAAAAAGCTATGAGTTACGAAGTCAAATATTTTCCGTTAAAAATTTAATAAATCATTGATTCATCATTTAATTTGGTCAATAAAATCTTTTCGTGTGACTTCAAAGGTTAAGGATCGATGAATCACGTCATATATATAATATGCATACAAAAAGATATAACAATGGAGTCTATATATAACACATGCCATTTAATTATATATACTATTTAATTTTGATGTTGATAATATATAGTTTTAAATTTATAGAAAATAAGAAGTGGAACAATAAATGAAAGTGTAATATTAAATATTAGTGTGAGAGAATTGAAGTGAGGGATTAGAAATAGAAGAGCGTAGAAGGGACGCGCTAGGTGGGGGATTGGGGGTGTGAAAGTGAGCGCGTGAGAGAGTCACACCAAACATAATCCTAAACTGAAGATGGAGGTGAGGAAGTTCAGGTTTTCCATGCACCAACTGATCTGGTTTCCATATCAGCACTATTGCATGTATGTTTTGTGCATTGCCAACTAAGTTTACCTTTGTCCCTTTTGTCTTTATTACTCCTTTGTTTTTGTATATATTGCTCACATACACCCTCTTCCTTCTTCATTCCGGCCCTAATATACACTTTCTCACTTTCTTTCTTTCTTTCTTTCTTTCTTCTTCTCCTTCTTCTTCTTAGTTAAAAGCATGAGAGAGGTTGGGGTTGAGAGGAATGGTGCGCTGGCTCGAGATTTCTGGCGGCTTTCAAAGTCCATGAATATAATGATGATGAATCTTTCATTTCATCTATCTCGGACCAGGCTTC
Organism: Senna tora; assembly: GCA_014851425.1. Lineage (NCBI taxonomy): Eukaryota > Viridiplantae > Streptophyta > Magnoliopsida > Fabales > Fabaceae > Senna > Senna tora. The sequence goes on along the minus strand of CM026272.1, from coordinate 30,888,496 downwards.
ATTCCTTTCAACACCTCACCTCTCTCTCCCTCTCTATATGTAGATATTCGTATACTGCTACTATACTAAGATAAGAACCAACCTTGTAAGAAATTGAATTATTAGTTATATATATATATATATATATATATATATTAATATTAATTTGTGCTTCTTAATTACAATATTGCTGTTTCTGTGCATGTGGGACTTATACTACTGTCTGAGGCTGAGCTTATAATTTGAAAGGATCGAAGCCGGATCTATGTGTTTGGAGTTTCAAGTTTCATCACCTGGTCGCTCCCACTTAGATTTAATTAATTACTAGGCTAGCTATGTATGGTTTTTCTTTTCGATCGATGGATATGATGTTGTAATCCTATATATGTTTATTAAATAATTTGTCATATATATAATTAATTAATTCCAAAATAAACAAAAGTCTTGAGCTGGAGTAGCTAGCTCTGTGCAATTAGGTGTGGGTTCAGGAGTATGGATGGCCAAACATATTCGCTCTGGGAAACCCAACGATAGAGATCTTTCCCTCAGCTTCAGCTTCTTGGCCAATGCTCTTTCCATAAGTTTTATTAGCTAGGGACCGGACTAGTCTTAATTTCTTTCTATTCGCGCGGTCCGCCATTGTATAACATCAGATCTGGAAGTGTAAATGTAATATAGATGTCGAAAATGAATCCCCTCAGTCCCACTCTCTCTTTTTCTTCACTCTTCAATTTTTCTTTTAATTTCTTATTAATGCTCCGCCAATTATTTAATATTGCGTTCCTTTTTTTATACACGCCTAATTATATATATGTTTATTTTTCGATTCTCTCTTTTTGGTTAAACAAATAGGTATTACTTAATCTAAGTAGAGGTGCCAAAATTAGGTCCTTTTAAATTTAAAAGGCAAAGTACTTTTTACTATTATTTAGTTTTTAAATTTTGTAAAAATACTATTTAGTCATCGAATTTATAACTTTGTCAACTTTTTAGTCCCATGGATGTTACTCGATAGATAACCGAATGATATAACCATTAACTGCTAATGTGGCCTAACTCCTCTCCTCGCTCCTCCTCCTGCGCTGTTGAAAATTGAGTCTCGGAGCCAAGCTTTGCTTGATGTGCAGCTATGACGATCATATCTTGCCTCGTCCTCACAATAAAATTCTCTCCTACATCAACGGCGACACCCGCATCATAGTCGTCAGTAGTTAACGATCATGTTAGAGTAACGTCCAGGAAATTAAATAATTAACATAGTTATAAATTCGGAGATTGAATAGTAATTTGACCAATAATTTAAAGACTAAAAAGTAGTTTGCCTCTAAATTTAATACTGGAGAAATTCTAACCTAATTAATAATGGGTTGAGTAGTTAAGTGTAACTCTAGAAAACAAAAAATAGAATCAAAGTGGGTTTCGGTCGTTGAGAGTTGAGTTAGTCCGATTTTTATTTTGGATTAATTAATTTAGGTGAAATTCCTTAAGTTATTCTGTAAAATTTTTCAATACAAATAAAATATGTAATAAAAAGTATTTGTACTTGTATTATTATAATCAATTATAAATGGAAAAAAATACAAAAGTCTAAATTTTAAATGATCAATTATTAAAGAAAGAGAATAAAACTTATTATTAAAACTCAACTTCATAAAACACCAACTTCAATTTAGTTTTTTCCTTTTATTTTATAACATATTATTTTACTTTTAATATTTATCACTGGCTCACTGCCGCATTAGAATGGGAAAAAAAAAGACAAAAGACACAAATAAAATGAACACAACTACTGTGTATAAAATCCAAATATTAAATATAGAAACTAGAACAATTTATGATGATTGACAAAAAGAAGGCAAAAAAGAGTCAGCTTTCTATTTATAAATAGTACCTATTTTTGCTTTGTCTTCAAATCAAAGCATAAGATGAGTCAAATTGATCACATTGACAACTAGTGATTAACCATTCACCAATCACACAGCTATTGAGTTCTAATTATACGCTGTATCATTTTCTAAATATAAGCAAGAAAGTAATATAATTAAACTAATGGCAAAACGCAAACCTTCGTGAAACTTTTCCTCCAATCCATAAAAATATTAGCACCATTCAACACAAAAAAAGACCCTTTATAAGGGCTCTCAAGTCTTGAAATTTTTTCCCATCTCACTTTCTGTCTTCTTGGTCTTGACATAGGGAGAAAGAGCAAAACTCCTATCTTTGTTGATTTCTCCCTAACAGTGAAAGCATTCTTAGAGATGGGAAACTGTGCTAGCGAGCCCAAGACCAAGGAGGGCCCAGCTCCTGAAGAGCCCGAATTGTTGGCAAACGAGGAGAAGAGGGTTGAGAAGGAGGAGAACAAGGTCCAAGAAAATGGTGAGGAACAAGCCCCCAAACCTCAAGATGACAAGTCTCTGGGCACCTTGCTCAGTGAGGTAATGTTGCTTTTTGACTTTTCATCATTTTTATTTATTATGAGCTTCCACGTCTTATAATCTTTATGTTTAGTATACGAATTAATGTTTAGCAGAGAACATCAGACAATTTCATTATATTTTTTTAAACCTAATTAAAACTCAAGGTAACTTGGGGAATCCATCCTCAAAAACTAGCTCATAAGGAGGAAGAACCAAGCTTCCTTAAGTACTCAATTGAATATCTTATCCTATAGATGTGAGACTTAATCTTTATCTCTAATACTCCCCCTCAAGTCCAACCGTTATTTTTTCTAGTTGTGACTTGACTTTTTTTTTTTCATTATTCTTGGCTTGTGTTCTTTTGAGTCTCAGAGGTCTCTTCTTCTTTTTTTTTCGGACTTATACTCTTTTTCTGAACCTCAGAGACCACACATTTTTTCTTCTTCTGTTTTTTTACCAGGGTTTCTTTTTTTTTTCCACATCTTAGATTTGGATCATCATGTGTCGTGAGACCATTGAACTCTGATACCATGTTGAAAATCAAAGTAACTTGGGGAACCCACTCTCAAAAGCCAGCTTATATTGGGAATAACCAAGCTTCCTTAAATATTTCATTGAGTATCTTATCCTATCAAATATAAAACTTAATCTTTATCTCTAATAAACCTCGTCCCTAACTTTGTTGAATTGGCAGAATGTAGAGGAGAAGGAAGTAGAGAAGGCGAAGGAAGCAGAGAAAGCAGAGGCTGAGAAAGTAGAAAAGGCCGAAGCAGAGGATGAAGCTAAGGTTGAATCTAAGGCTGAAGCTAAAGATGAAGAATGAAGATATATAGTGGCTCGCGATTCTGATGACAAAAAGAATTCAAATTTGGCAAAATGTTAACGAAGAAAATCCTCTGGTATTTGTATTGAATGGGTGCTATGAGGGAACTTGAGCTTTTGTGTTTGGGGTGCTTAAATTTGTTTTTCCATTTTTCTTTGACCTTTATTTAAAAAAAAAAAAAGAATTTATTTTTTTGCCCCTTTTATACTATGATTGCATTCTTTTATTTACTATACAAAAGTGCAAGTGTGTTTCGGAATAATGAATGATCCACGACAAAAGAATAGAAACTAGAAGTTTACATATATATCAATTAATTATTAAATCAGATGAATGTATTTACGTAATAAATTTTATTAATGTCTGTAAGACTAACACCATATAAACTTAATGAATAGGTCTATCCGAATTGGTCTAAGCTTGTCCTTTTTCTTGCATAAAAAAGTTACTTCATTCAATCCTTAGTAAATACAAGGTCAAATTATTCTTTTGGTCCTTAACGTTTGCACCAAGTTTAATATTGGTCTTCAACATTTCAAAAGGTTATTTTAGGTCCTCAACGTTTTTTTTTATCAAAATTGATCCTCTAGCGTAACATTCGTCTGGTTTTCCATTAAAAATATAAAAACTAATAAATATACAACAAGAGGCAATACATTTTTTAACTCTTTGTGAGGATGAGATGTTTTTCTATTAAAAAAATAGTTTTAAATAATAGATATGATGAATAAAGTTACTACTTTTAAATACTAATATAAATAAAAAACCTCAAAGCTCTTACTGTAAAAAAAAATCATTTTATGAAAAGAGAAGAAACAATATTTATGTTAAAAATATTTACATTTATTTTATACTTTGATATCTCATAATTTTTAATTGAAGTGAACACTAAATTAGTGTTAATTAATTGTAGAATTTATATTAATACCTTTAGTGTTTTTTTTTTATAAAAAAAGCATTAAAGCTTCATTATATTGTAAAAAAAGTCAAACGGCACTTACAATAATTTAGAAAACTCCAATCTAATAATACTGAAGAATAAACCCTAACAATTATTGAACTAAGTAAACAAAGTGTAAGCTCAGCTGATCCTATTTCTTCAGGATGAAAAATCTCACCGTCCTTGGTGTTGCCAATAGAGTTGTTACTCTTATACCTCCCGCATATTAGATCTGAAGTAATCTTCAAAGTTGAAATTGTCGTAGGCTCTTCCAACATCATGATGAACGAGTGAAAATTTTTTAACATAGATGATTCGTAGATTTAGATATGATTATAACAAATCTTGAATCCAGAATCACCTGATTGTCAAAAAAATTCACAAAAGAAAATAAATACACACAAAATAAAACAAACTCCACTTACTAGATCTAAATCGATCTAACAATGGGAGACTACACTCTCACAAGAGAGGACTAAAAAACTCAGAAGTAAATCTGGAAGAAAATCACCACCAAAATTGGGGGAATGAATATCTACCTTATTTATGAAACGTAACCACAGTAACAAAAGAAGAAGAAAAATAGGGAGGGGTTGCCAATTTTTGGATTGGCAACCCCTCCGATTAGATCTACAGAAAGAAACTGGTTGAAGAACGAACGTAGAGAGAAGAGAAAAAGCGACTGCTAGGGTTTTTTGGTAGTGCGTATTAAAAAAATTATAATATGTAAAAATAACACAATTATATTTATTATCAAAATATAATTGGATAATAAAATTGCAAAGATATTAATATATTAAAATTGCAAAGAACATTGTACCAAAAAAATAAATAAAATTGCAAAGAACAACCCCAGATGTATATATGGCCCATGAAATAATAGGTTGGATGATGAATCACAATATGCGAAGAAAACGCATACGAGGTGGACTAGCTAGTTAGCCCACTTTGATAGCCTTACCATTAGGCCCCTTTCATTACTTTATCTTGATTTGTGGGGAGGCATGGCAATCTACCGCCCACCATTACTACTCTCACTACTATAAGTTAAGATAAAATTGTGTTGCAGTTAATTAATAATCTAATCAATAAAATTAGTTTAATCAAATTGTGTAAATAAACTAGTATTGTAGTGTTGATACCACTTGAATAATCATAAGGAGATTTGGACCCAAAAACAAAAAATCATCATGAGGAAATTAGCTAGTTTATGTTACTCTTTGTTATCAAGTTTTTTAATCAAAATGAAACATGTAACTTTTTTATAAAATAATATTAAGAGAAACAAATTGTATATATAAGTCATACGTGTCGATTTTTTAATTAAAAAATTTATACTTAGTTTTTTTTCCATTATCTACACCCCAGCACTTACTCGTCAGCGGAAACAAATTAAAATGAGATGTTGGTAGCAACTGGTATATAGCTACTAGTTTATTTACAAAGTAATTATTTTAAGTTGTTGAGACTTCTGAACAAGTGAGTATTAGTGGAATGATCTGAGATTCCAATATAACATGGTAATTATGTCATTCGCTAAACTGCTGGTTTTGGACATTAGCCAAATTAAATTAAAGTATATATATATATATATATATATGTCCAAAAACGACATTTGCTTTTCATCTTAATTATTAATGCTATGTATGTGGTTGGATTTTGCTGAAAATGACATCCTCAAACAATTGCCTTCTTAAAGAAATTGAGATTTCAAAATTCTAGGTCTTTATGTAATATTAAGAGGACCTCATGTCATATACCACAGATATAAAACAGGTCAAGATGACACAATAAAAGGCACATAGTTTTTATATATATATATATATATATGCTGCTTCCGCAATGAGATTTACAGTAAAAGCTGCGATATAAAAAGAAAACAAATAAATTATTGATAAGTTAAAAATTAAAATAACTAAAAGAGATCAGAGGTTAAATAATATATGATGAATTATTGATGATCACAATTGTTATATTACGATCCAAAAATAAATTAAAATGAGATTTCACATGATTATAAATGAGGAACACGTGGAGTTCTGTTATTACACGTAGAAAATGAGATTGTAATTAAAGAAGAAACTTGTGTGCGTGTTGAATTGGCCAAAAAACAAAGAAGAAGAAAACTAATTAAACCCTAAATACACTGAATCTGCTAAAACAAATTTCACTATTTATAAATTTTGAATGAAGAAATTATAAACCCTCTTAAAAACACACAAATATCCAAAATCTAATACATCCTTTAAACTAGTAATAAATATGTGAGTTGATATATGATTATAATTAAACGGCAACTTGTAGGCATTTCGAGAAGTGAGATAACTGATCCGAAGATTTAAAATTATGGATCAAACCCCAAATCCGAATTTAATTCTTTTTAATAATTACTCAACCCAATCTATGTTTTAATTATAGATGGGCATATATATATATATAGAGAGAGAGAGAGAGAGAGAGAGAGATCAGTGTAGTGAAGGTTGACATGGGGGAAAGACAACAAGGACAAGCACTACTACTACTAGTAGCTATATTAATATTAGTAGGTCCGTACATGGAATTGCAATATTTTAATTAATAATTTGGCTATAAATTGGCATGGCGGTTTAAGTTGAGTTTGAGCATGCATGGGCACAGAAAGACAAACAGAAATTAAAGGCCTAATTAATCGGGTAATTAGTTTAGTGTGTGAAGGATGAGGGAGACGTGGAAGAGTGTGATACTGATGGTGATGGTGCAGATATCATACAGTGGGATAAATGTGCTCTACAAGCTCGCCGTTAAGGATGGCATGAGTCTCAGAGTCATTATTGCTTACCGCTTTATTTTTGCTGCTGCTTTCATGGCTCCTCTTGCTTTCTTTTTTGAAAGGTTTTATTTCATTTTCCTTCATTTAATTCCCATTTCTTCTGCTTTAATTATTCTCTTCCACACTCAATTCTACACTACTTGCTCTTCATCTTCTATCCTTCAACTTTCTCTTAATCATCTCAATCTAATTAGCTCGGTATAAACATTATGCATGTAGACAGTAGAAATAAATGTAAACCAAATACAAAAAGGCAAGCATATATATGATCAAATGTAAGGGGAAAAAAAACCTAGCTGCTTTCTTTCTCAAAGTGGACTGGTCTCATGAATCGGACCAAAATAAAAAAGAACTTTTAGTACAGCTCATTATTTTATAAAATATGATATGTGTCATTTTATTTAATTTTTTTAACTCTATTAACTGAAAAAAAACATATATATATATATATATATATATATATAGGAAAACTTAAAAATATTAATATCACATAATGATTAAAATATTATAAATTATATGTAATATTAATAATTTATAAAATAAATTACACTAAATAACTTTTTTAATCATTATTTTGTAAGTAAATTTATATTATTATTTTTAATAAATTGATTAAATAAAAAATAAATTAAAAATTTTCAAAAAAAATCCATAGACTAACCCAATTCTACTCTTAAAAGACTTTAGATCAGATCACCTTCTAATTAAAATCAACCAAATCTAACCCGATGGATCATAATAAAGACTTAAGATTGATTTGCTGCAGAAGGGGTTAGATATTATATCCCCTTTGACTAACCACTTTTCCAGTCTCTCTTTTAATTGTGTGTCGCGTCGGTGGCTAGTGGTTTAGTTGACCAACAAGTGTGGTTAGAAGACTTTCTCAGTGTTATTGTCAGGGAGCTTGCCTCATATGGCTTTTGATTTCTAATGAAATTTTCTTTTCTATCAAAAAATAGGGTGTGTTTAATAGGTAGAATAAGTGAGAGAATGAAAATGTTATGTCAATATGATTTGATGTGATGTAAATAGAATAAAAGTGAATAAAATAATCATTATACCCTTATATTAAAAGTGGAAATGAAATAAAAGTGTATAAAAAAAATAAAGAAAACATAATTTTATCACATTATAAAAAGTGAGATTTGTTTAGTAAAGAAATTGTATTAAGAGACCACCCTTCCCTTATTTTTTTTCTGGCTAACAAAGAGGCGCTGCGCTTAGTAAATCTGCCCATTTTAAGAACCATATTCATAAAAAGTTTAAAACTATAATTGGAATGACTTTGTGAATTCTTTTGTAGGAAGAAGATGCCAAAGATGACTTGGACAATTTTGTTTCAGACTATTCTCTGTGGCTTATTTGGGTATATGTTTATTAAATACTATTATCTTGAAATTAAATTATTTTTTGTTTTCAATTTCTGAAGTCTCTGGTATATTTTTATTTTAAATTTAGTAATTTAATTAAAACGACATCAAATTAGCATTTATAAATATTTGATGTTACAACATACCTTTATATATATATATATATATATTGATATAATTATATTTATACCTAAGCAGAGGAACATTGTCACAAACATTGTATTTGGAGACGCTGGCTTTGACATCAGTGACGTTTGCTTCGGCCATGTCCAATCTCAATCCGCTGGTCACCTTTATCATGTCTCTCTGTTTCCGGTAATTAAGCTATTTTATTCTTAATTCTAACTATATATATATATATATATATATATATATATATATATATATATATATATATATATATATATATATATATTAATAGTTTAATTTTATTGTATATTATTTTTCCCTTTTTTGTTTTGTTTTGTTTGGTGTTTCTCGAATACTACAAGGCTTAATATATTTATTGAATAGTATAGGTACGTTGCAATAATATGATCACTTGCCATTTTGCCTTATGAGTAAGCCGATGATTCCAAATTGGATGCCACAGAAGTTTCCTTTTTGAAAAAAAGAAAATTTAAGTAATTAAACCCAACAACTAGCACTTACAATTAAGTTTTGAAAGTTACTTTTGTTAACAAATTAAAGTAAGTTGTCACGTTAATAATATGTAAACATCATCAGGTTGAAATAAATTTTATTTTAATTAGAATGTGTCATTGTGATTCTAATTAAAGTAACTTTTGTGAGCACCAATAATTGAGGCGTTATTAACATGTGAAATTAAAGTTGGCTCAACAATTTCCTAATTGTTGATGTGTTAGTTAAATTAAAGAAGGAATAATTTTTACTGTTGATGTGATTGATTATATATCTTATAAAAATTTAAATAAACATAAATATATATGAATTGAAAAAATGGATATGGAGCAGTGTGGAAAGATTAAATTGGAGAGAAGGAGCAGGGAAGGCGAAGACGTTGGGAACTCTCACAGGAATTGGAGGGGCCATGCTTCTTACTTTCTTCAAAGGCCCTCCAATACACACTCCCTCTTTCCACCTTGAGGGGCACGTGGCTGCCTCTCACTCTTCCTCTACTACAGGTGGTAGCACCCTATTGGGTGCAATCTGCGCCATGTCAGGCAGTCTCTCTTATGCTCTATGGCTCATCGTTCAGGTACTAATAACATTATTATCATTAATTCCTTTTAATTACTTTTGCTCCTAATAACATTCATTTTTATTAACTTCAAATTAATACTATTCTCAGGCTAAGATGAGTGAGAAATTCGCATGTCATTACTCGACCACTGCGTTGATGAATGTGACGGCATCTGTGTTTTCTGTTGGCATTGCCTTTTGCTTTGAGAGGGATTGGAGTCAATGGAGATTGGGATGGAATATTAGGCTCCTCACCGTTGCTTATGCGGTATATATATATATAAATTTGAAATAATTAATTAATCATATCATTTAATTATACATTAATTATTGAAATAAATATAAAAATGAATATATGTTGTGTGTAGGGATTAGTGCCAGCTGGAGTAGCGGTGGTAGTGATAGCATGGTGTGTGCACGTGAGAGGGCCTCTGTTTGTGTCGGCTTTCAGCCCTCTCACCCTTGTTATTTTGGCTTTTGTGGCTTCTTTCTTTTTGGACGAGATCCTATGCCTAGGCAGGTACGTACATACATACTGTATAATTAATGTATGTATATATATCCATTTTCATTTTTTATGTTTATAGTTAGTAAAAATTAATGGAATAATTAATAATGGATGATGCAGTATAATTGGAGGAGTGTTGATAGTGTGTGGGTTATATGCGGTTCTATGGGGCAAAAGCAAAGAGATGATTATTAAGAAAAAGAGCAGCACACATGACGATGATCTTCTATCTCCCTCAATCCAAATCCTTGTCAAATCTCCACTCGATGACAACGTTAATATTACTAGGAATCAACAGCATCTTTCATCGTCACAAGTAGTGCATGATAGCCACAATGAAAGCAACAAACAACAACTTACATCTATCAACAAATTAAACGTCTCATCATCGTCACTCTCATGCACTTAATAACATTCAATCTACATTTAAGAGTTGAGATCGTGTGCATACGTATACGTTATGATGCCCACTTTTCACTCATTCTTCAACATTATGCAAAACCTTCTAATTAAATTATCTTCCTTTTTGCTTATATTAAAATTTTGTGAGAGATTTCATTTTTACATAATTAAATTACATTTAATAACTTTATTGAAGGACTAAATAATATTTTGCCTCATTTATAATTACTCTATCATGACAAAAATATGTGCGTGAACTAGCTGAGTCTAATTAATTGTGCTCTATTATGCCTCTTTTTTATGAATAATAAACACATTCAATCGCTCATTTTCCTAATCATCCTCCATTGATCGATCACCTTTTATTTTTGCCATCCATTAATATTGCAGGGGCTGTTTATATCATCGCTATGGCCCTTTCCTATCCCTCTTTCTTACTTTCACTAATATTCTACTTTTTCACATATATATTCAATATTATAACCTTAATGATATATAGTAATATTCATGATCTAATTTAGTATGCCTGGTGTATATAAAAGAATATAAAATGTAATGAGATGTAAATGAATGTAATGTTATAGAATTTTAGAGGAAAAAAAAACATCTTTTGTATGCAAAGGAATAGAATGTAAATTTTAAAAAATAAAATGAGTTTGAAGTGGTGGTGATGACCACGGCGGTGGCCATGACAGTAATGGGTGGTGGTGGTTATGATGATTGTAAAAAGTAAGAATAATTTTATAAAAAAAATATTAATTACGCAAATAAAGATACTTTACCTGACATTTTTAATGTAATCCAAATACATATATGTGATGTAAAATGTGATTACATTGCTATCACAATTATCACGTTTCTAACCCTACCAAATAAAATAATTCCTTGAAATTTGTGCAGTTATATATTACATTAGAAGGAATGGATGCAAACGGAGCCTTATTTTGTACTACTTTTCCATACAAAACAAATGCATCAGGTATATATATCTAGTGCGCTTTATCCAATAATGCACTTAGAAAATAGTTAATATAGGGATCGATATATGAGATGATTCATATATATGTCAATAATTGAAAACTTGCTAAGGAAAGTACATCAATAATATAATCATGACTAGCTCCAAGAGATCACTTTAAAGCAGAAGCTTATATCAAAACATTTATATCAAGTGATCTAGAAGCAAAATTTTGTCTCTTGAATTACCAAGATAATCCTTTCTCTCTCAAATTAATTAGGAAATACTAGGTTCGTGACGTTAAGGTTACGTACTACATACACTATCACAAGTTTTTATTTAGGTATATTTAATTTCAGTACTAGCTATTGAATACCCTAAAATTTACCACGGCTTTTTTTAGACCTTTTTTTGGAGATCAGATATGATCCCTGGGATAGATAAATGAATAGGTATACCTGGTTTAATTTGGGTAGTCCCCTAAACTTTTAAAAGTGACATGAATTAGACCCCTAAACTTTCATATTTTAGCATATATATATATATATATATATATATATATATGGGTTGTTTTGTATAATTTATCTTGAATATATTAATAATTCATTTGCAACCTCAAAATCTTCATATGTTTAGCATATTTTTTTTAGTGAAAAGTGTAATTCAAAGATACGATTAAATATTTGATAAAATGTAAAATTTTAAGGGGACGATATATGTAAAATTTTAAGGGGACGATATATATAATTGTTAATTTTATTTAAAATTTAAGTTTGATACGGCAGAGCCATTTTGACGAGCCATTAGGCTCAGTCTGACCTTCTAAGCCACCTCACCAGTCACGAGCCATCCAACTCGGCTCCGACGTCGGACCCACCTAGCTTCCTCCGATCTGAGGGAACATCTGCCAACGCCACAGGCGTTATCCACGCCTTCGTACTTTCCGAAGTTGGTTATGCTGACGTGGTTCCCGCCAAACGACTCCCGGAAAGGTCCAATCTACCCCTGGCGAAGCCTATATAAGCCGAGTTAGCTTCCTCAGGTTCGACACTGAATTCTTACTCTCTTACTTTATACTCTCTACTTCCAATACCTAACTTTGGCATCGGAGTCCTACCGCGGGAGCCTCCTCCTGCCGTGGGTTCTTTGCAAGTCGCATTCTAAAAGCTGAATCTGTAGGAAGGGAGACTGATTCATCAAAGTTCAAAGGTTATAAAGTGAGTTGAAGTTAATTATATAAGGAACTTTTTTTCATTTTTATATTTTTCAATATATTATGTCTGGCTAGCTATCACATTATTTATAAATCACACAGAAATAGAATTCAATTATAATAGGAAATATAATTTTAGTATGACGAGTTTTCTTGAATGTTATATAACAAACTCACTTATATATCATGAATATATACTAACTATGCCACAATATTTTCCATGTCCATATTATTGGAAACAAAATTAAAGCGAGAAGCAGCTAGAAAATGGCATATATATATGATATAATTCTTTGAACGCGCCTTTCAAGACTAGTATATATAATTAATAATTAGTAGTGGAATGATCTGAGAGAGACTCCATTATATTACTACCACTAACATCAAAGCCTTTCGCGCGCAATTAGCATTTTGATCTCACAAGTGTGAATATGTATTGTGTGTTGTTTTTAATTTGGACGTCATCATCTAAATCAAGGTATCTATGTAAAATATATAAAACGAGATTCGCTTTTCCTCCTGAATCCTCAATAAATTCTCTATGTGTGGTTGTTATTGCTGAGAATGGCAACCTCTCAAATTAAACAATATATACTCTCTTAATTCTTCAAATCCTTATCCAATTGAGGACCTCAACCATGGGCCGGCCGGCCACACATATATATATATAAAACTGCTCATGAATACTTCATACTTTTTTTATATTACAAGTGCATATCTAGTAGGCAAATATAATAATAATCACAAGTTATATATACTACAATAATAATAATAATTGCGATCTAGCTAGTAAGAACGTCGAAATTTATGCTATATGACACACTCTTCACATGAGTATAAGTGAGGAACACGTGGTGTGATGGTTATAAACATACATATAGGAGATTAGGTGGATATCACAGTCCATTATATATACTAAAAAGCAAAGGTAATTAATTAAAGTAATAAGGTTAATTTGGATATATAATTAAAGAGCTAGGTATATATGTTGATGTATGGTACATGAGTTTGGGAGATTTTGTTTAGGGTGGGAGTAGGTGAAGGGGAGATGGGAAAGATATGGAAGGTGGTGGATGGGTTGAAGCCGGTGATGCTACTGGTGATGGTGCAGTCTTCATATGCTGCACTCAACGTACTCTACAAGCTCGCCCTCAGCGATGGCATCAACTTGAGGGTCCTCATTGCCTACCGCTTTATTTTTGCTACTGCTTTCATGGCTCCTCTTGCTCTCCTTTTTGAAAGGTAACCTTAATTACCTTCTTCTCTTCCTTCTAATTAATTCCCAAATTAAATATATACTTTAATTTCTTTTATATATATATAATTATAAAGAGCTAGCTAGCTACCAAATACCCAGCTTCTTTTTCATCTAACTACTACTACTACTCTGACTTCATTATACTTTATTTTAATTTGCAGGAAGAAGATGCCAAAGATAACTTGGACTATCCTATTTCAGTCACTTCTCTGTGGCTTATTTGGGTATTTAATTTTAACGACCCATATATATTAATATTTAAAAAAAGTATGCATGGATACTTAATTAGCTTAAAAGACCAAATTAAAGTGTTATATAATTAATTGGTCAAGTTACTAGAGAGAACACTTAAACATATATAATTGATATAATTTAATATATATCTTATTATGCCTTGGTTATTATTGTTATTTATGTTAATTAAGTAAATTTATATGTATAATTAATTATTAATTATAAGCAGAGGACTACTGGCACAAACCTTGTTATTGGAAACGCTGGCTTTAACGTCGCTAACATTTACTTCCGCAATGAACAATCTTACTCCACTTGTCACTTTTATCATGTCCCTCTGCTTCCGGTAAGCTTCACTCTAATTAACTACATATTTTAAATAAATAAATTCTTTTTTATTTTTCTTTTTTGTATATATACACATGAACTTAGTTTGTGCTTGTTCTGATCTCTCTCTGGAATATTGTAAATTATTGTGATGGATCAGTGTGGAGAGATTGAATTGGAGAGAAGCCGGAGGGAAGGCGAAGAGCATTGGAACCCTAATAGGAATTGGAGGGGCCATGCTTCTTACATTCTTCAAAGGTCCTCAAATACACACTCCCTCCTTCCACGTCACCTTCCTCCAGCCCCATCCAAGCCACGTGGCATCTCCACACTCTTCCTCTGCTGGCAGCACCCTATTGGGTGCGATGTGCGCCGTGGGGGCCAGCCTCTCTTTCGCTTTGTGGCTCATTGTTCAGACTAAAATGAGTCAGAGATTCCCATGTCATTATTCCAGTACTGCCTTGATGAATGCCATGGCCTCCCTCTTTTCTGTTGCTTTTGCCTTTTGCTTTCAGAGGGATTTGTCTCAGTGGCGATTGGGTTGGAATATTAGGCTCCTCACCGTTGCTTATGCGGTATAATTAATTCTATTCTAAATTAACTCAACCAAATTAATAATTAATTAATTAAATAAATAATGTATGTTATATATAGGGATTAGTGCCTGCTGGAGCGGCGGTGGTAGCCATAGCATGGTGCGTGCACATGAGAGGGCCTGTGTTCGTCTCTGCTTTCAACCCACTCTTGCTTCTCATTTTGGCTTTTGTTGGATCTTTCTTTATGGACGAGACTCTTCACCTAGGAAGGTGTATATATATATATATATATATATATATATATATATATATTCATAATCATATTATTAATTAATTAATTAATGTGACATGCATGCACTCACCTAGCTAATTCCGTATATGGATATGCAGCATAATTGGAGGATTGCTGATAGTGTGTGGGTTATATGCGGTTCTATGGGGCAAAGGCAAAGAGATGAAGAATAATAATAATAATAAGAACATGATGATGATGAATGTTACGCATCATCATGTATCTACTCCTCCCACTCCCACCATTGAAATCCTTGTCAAATCTCCCGTCAAATAATATTAATTCTTCAAATCATGTTGTTATTAGGAATCAACAACACAATTCATCACAAAATAATATTATTGCAAGTACTGATCATGAAGCTGTGCAAGCTAGTCACAATTAATATATAAAACCCAGAAAGAACAATTAGTAGCATCAACAAACGTCTGTCCCCACTTCTCTCTTCTAACTCTTCCAACTCAAATTCGGTATTTCTTAATTAATAGCTAAGCACTTTTAATTTGGACTTCTATTTGGTGTTTTCATCATACGACTCAACGATGGGCAGCTTCCACAAAAGTAAAATAATCTACTCTCATTATTAATTATTAGTTAATAAATATCTCTAAAATTAATTGCAAAATTGGTGAGACGTGTTCGTTTGTATGTGGTGCTTCTAGAGAGAGAGAGAGATGGAAATAGGGGCGAGCAATTGTGAATCCTACTTCTTAATTATTTTTATTTTTATTTAAATGTACCAAATGTATCTCTTTTAATTTTAAATGGAATTAATGATCATTCTCGTTGGTTTGAGTCAAGTAGTTAGGTCGGATTAATTAGCTTCCTTCAATTAGGCCATATGTTTTACTTGTTGTAATAATATCACTTAAGTATTATTTGAAAATTGTAACAATTAAGAAAGACTAATTGAGATTTTTATAACTAACTTTATATTCCCCAACTAATTATTAACTATATATTCCCGCCATTTCTATATATAGAATTCTGCAAAAATATCTCTGATTAAATTAATTGTGCGTACTTTTTCCCACTCAAATAGTACTGTTATTTAATTCTCTATTTCATAACAAACCAAATTTTAACAATGAATTAATTATTAGCAAATTAAGGAACTAGTTAGCTAGCTGCTTGGCTATTCTATGCATTAGTATGTTAAGTTGATTTTTTTTCATAGTTTTCTTCATTTTTTTATTTAAATTTGAGAAATTACAAACTTTTTTAAAGAATATATAAAGTATGAAAGATATATACAAAAAAAAAAAAATTTTAGAACTCCACATAAATCGAGATTTACTATGAGTGGATTAAGAATAACTTCTTTGTCCCTAGCTAATAAAGGTGGTCCCTAAACCATTCACAGTAGGTCCTTATTTGTGTGGAATTTTTTTTTGTGTGTCTATAACTCTTATTCTTTAGAAAAAGTTTACAATTTTTTAAGCTTAAATAAAAAAAGAAGTGAAGAAAACTAGGAAAAAAAATTAGCCTAACATACTAATACATAAAAGAGTCAAGCACTGAATCCATTCTCGTATCATAATTCAAATTTCTATTAAAAAATGTTAAAATTTAATGCTTCACGTACACTTAACACTGCCTCCAATTGAGATTTTTAAAAAAAAAAAAAAATACAAATGTAAAAGTCCCATGCATGTCTACACGTACGGAATTGCAACATTTGAATCGCATATAAATAAATTCTGTTTCAGTACTAGAGTTTGATCAGAAACAGCGGGTGGATCTTCTTCTGATTTCTGGCAATTATATTGTGTGACGATCGATGTCATTAATTAGGATGATCAGGAATATATGTGATGTGGAGAATGGAACGAAGGCTGTAATACTAATGGTGATGGTGCAGATATCATACAGTGTTCTCAATGTGTTCAACAAGCTTGCCTACAATGACTTTGGCTTGAACATCAGAGTCGCTCTTACCTATCGCTTTATTTTTGCTACTGCTTTCATGGCTCCTCTTGCTCTCTTTTTCGAAAGGTTTCTAATTCAATTATATTTTATATATATATATATATACTCTCATTAAATACCACAAGTGAATTAATTAATTATATATTTGCAGGAAGAAGATGGTAAAGATAAGTTGGAGAATCCTGTTTCAGACACTTCTGTGTGGCTTATTTGGGTATTTGTGTTTGTTACATATATTAATATTAATATTTAAGATAAGCTATATATATATATGATTTAATTAAGATTATAGATAAGCAGGGGAGTAATGGCACAGAATTTTTACTCGGGAGCGCTGGTTCTAACATCGCTCACCTTTGCTTCTAACATTAACAATCTCACTCCACTCTTCACCTTTATCGTCTCCCTCTGCTTCCGGTAATTAATTGCTAACTATATATATCTATTCTCAAAATTTAATTAATTAATTTCCATCATAAATGATTAAAAATATTTGTATATGTTTAATTGTTTAGTATGGAAAATTTAAATTGGAGAGCAGCGGCAGGAAAGGCGAAGATCCTTGGAATTGTAACAGCAATGGGTGGCACTATGCTTCTAACTTTGTTCAAAGGTCCCCAATTAGACACTCCCTCGTTCCACGTCAGCTTCCTCCATCCCCACGTGGCATCCCCACACTCTGCTACGTCAGCATCCAGTGGTAACAGTAACATAGCGCTTGGTGCACTCTGCGTCGTGGGCGGAGGCCTCTCTTTCGCTCTCTGGTTCATCGTTCAGGTGTCGTTTTGCTCTCCTTCATCATATGTCGTTTATAATTATATTGAGATTTATGGATGGACTAATAATAGATGATGGAGTGTACAGGCTAAGGTGAGCGAGAAATACCCATGTCATTATTCGAGCACTGCGTTGATGAATGTGATGGCATCGGTGCTTTCTGTTGCCTTTGCGTTTTGCGTTGATAGGGATTGGAGTGAATGGAGATTGGGTTGGAATATTAAGCTCCTAACCGTCGCTTATTCGGTATATATATATATGCATCTCATGCATTCTTCCTTGCTTAATCGCTGACCATTCATTTAATTTCTTTCTCTCATCAATCACTATCATATAACATCAAAGTGTAAATTGGATCCTTTAAATTTATCGTCTCAAGCTCGTAACCACTGTCCTTCTTCCCGTGAGAAACATATATATGTATGTTTAATTAAAGGTAAAAGTATCTTTTTGTCCCAAGGTGTCTATTAATTTGGTGCACAAATTTTGCTGCTTGTTAATTACACACCCGCACTGCTAAATTTTTAATTTGCAAGCCTACCTTTCATGTTAACTCCGTCGTCTAAATGATTAGCGATAAGTAAATATGAATGTTTACGTAGTCTCAAATATTGAACGTGATACTAAGTTACCATATATTTAGTTACAGTGTTTCATCAATTTAAACTATAATAAATCCCATTTTATTTTGTAGTGCTATAACGATAAATATGGCTAAATTGAGGACACAACATAGATAAATATATAATTCGGTATCACAATCGGTATTAAAAACTATTTAGACAACAATATTTTCATTTGCTATTAATTATTGGGTTTTGCTGACCACTGTCTTAGGACACTGGTTAAGAATGTATTTATTACTGTAAATTAATCAAAAAGCTTATAGAATTCATAATTTGCATTAAATGAGTTTATATTTTTTTTTAAAAGACATAAATACTTCTAACCCATATCTTTAATATTTAATCTTCTTATCAAATCTAATAATTTTTTTATTTTAGTTGCACATTTTTTAACTTTAATAATTTTTTTTATTTTACTTATGATTATAATTGCTCACTGAACCAACAAATTAAAAGTCAAATATAAAAACTAAATTCTTCAATTCTATAAATATATGACCCAACCTCTGGTTACCATTTCATGTTATTTAACTCTTATAAGTATTTATAAAAAGAACTCTTATAATTAATTTTTTTTATTTAGTAAATTTATTAATTTTCCTAATATAAAATATTAATTTTATATATAATACTCCAATATACCTAATATAGTAAATATTAAAATTTAACACGAATTTAAATTTCATTTTTTATATTACTATAAAAATAATTCAATAATTTTATATTTAACAAATAATATTTTATAAAAAATAAACTTTATTTATAATAATAAATTAAAAATAATTCTTAATATATATATATATAGAGAGAGAGAGGGAGAGAGAGAGAGAGAGAGAGAGAGAGAGAGAGAGAGCAAAGTTTAATAGTAAATGATGAATGGTAAAGAAATTAATTTGGGTATTTATGTCTTTAAAAAAATATGCAGACTCATTTAATGCAAGTTAAAAATTCTATAAATTTTTTGACTAACTTACAGCAATAAATACATTCTTATAACTTACAACAAGTTAGCAAAACCCTTAATTATTTATGCATAATTAAGTTACTCCCTGTGGTTCACAATATCTATTTGAATGGGGGATTTTCTATGTTTCAAAATATTTGCTATTTTACAAAATAAAAAAAACATTAATTATTTCTTTATAATTTTATCTCTATCTAATACGTATTCCCAATATAAGATTAATGGAAAAAGAGTAAGCAGGAGTAATTAATTAGTAAGGGTAATTTAGTCTTTTTATCTCATATTTTTCTAAATTTAAGGTGAACTAATGATTTCATTGGTCTGTGCGTACCTACCCAACGAAGCAGATATTGTGAACAGGCGGAAGTAAAAGATACTCCCTCTGGTTTATAATATATGTTTGAGTGGGGGATTTTCTATGTTTCAAAATATCTGTTATTTTAAAAAATCAAGAAAGCATTAATTATTTCTTTATAATTTTATCGCTATCTAATACATATTTTCAATATAAGATTAATGGAAAAAAAGTAAGTAGGAATAATTAATTAGTAAGGGTAATTTAGTCTTTTTATCTCATATTTTTTAAGTTTAAGGTGAACTAATGATTTTTTTTGTCTGTGCGTACCTACCCAACGAAACAAATATTATGAACCGGAGGAAATAAAATTATTGTGAATTGAAATCTTATATGAATACAATGACAACAAAGTTTTATAACAAAATTGTGTGACACCACACCTTATACATTATGGGCCCAAAAAGTATTTTTTTTTCTTAATTAAATTGATTTTGTTTTAAGAATATTAATTACTCTTTAATGAGAATGAATGTACCTTTTATAATAGGGATTGGTGCCTGGTGGAATAATGGTGGTAGTGATTGCATGGTGTGTACACATGAGAGGACCTCTATTTGTGTCTATTTTCAGCCCTATGGTGCTTCTCATTTCAGCTTTTGTTCAATCTTTTCTCATGGGCGAGAAGCTCAACCTAGGAACGTACGTACCTCTCTACCTTTCCTTCTTAATATTCAAAATTGGCCCAATTTTGAACTCATGGGCCTCTCCCATTTTTTATTTCAATGGGCTTCAAAGTTTGCCCAAGCCTGAATTTTTAAATGACGGATCACGGATTCATTAAGCTCAACAATCAAGAATTTGGGCGTTAGAAATTAATAAGCATATGGATTGTATTTATAAGATTGATTTGATATATATATGTTTAATTTATAATTAATTAATACGAGGGAAGTTGTGAAATGAAATGGATGATGCAGTATAATTGGAGGAGTGTTGATAGTGTGTGGATTATACATGGTTCTATGGGGCAAAGGCAAAGAGATTAAGAACAATAAGATGACTGTTTCAAATTCAATGCCGTCAGAGATACAGAATCAGCATGTGCCTCCTCCCAGTACTACTGTTGAGATCAACGTCGTCAAATCTCCACTGAACCACAATTTTAATACTTCAAACGACGTTAGGAATTGTATATGTCAAGATTCTTCATCACAAAATGGAAGTCAAGTAGTGCATCATATTCATAGCCACGCTATAAAGGACCAAGAAAACAATAACAAGGTATAACACCAAGAAACGACGACGTACTTAAATGTATTGTTATATTCCTCAGAAAAAAAATTTAAGGTAAAATAATATTATTAATAATTAATTATGCAGTTTTTTTTTTTGTGTGAATATATAACGCCGTTCTTCCTACATTCAACAACCCACTAATTAGACTTGCTAGATGATGTTCCCTTCTGCTAGAAGCAGAAAAAGTATCATTTCTTTAAGTGGAGGCGCCATATCACACCACACCTATTGTTTAGTATCAAATTAAAACTCGTTAATTACGTCTTAAAAATACAATTAACTAAATGCCAGAGGTTCGATTCTTGAACTTGAGTATATATATATGTAGCAACTTTAATTTAAATAATTGGACCTACAACTGTTTTATTATTCAAGGTGCTTACAATTCAATGAGAACATTAATTACTGTACTCGATGATGAATACCTTGATTTTAAAATTTTTAAAAAAAAAACTATAATCATATCTTACAAATAGACAGTAGATTGTGTGCCCAATAACTTAATTAGCCTGGTCCATAATGAGTAGATTAGTTAGGGTTGTAAATTAGAGTTAGGTCTCCTCTCCATCTCACACACATGGTTGATTAGTCAATTGTTCTATTGAATAACTGCCTACTGTAAGTGCTTGAATGTTAATGGAAAAGACTTAGAATACGGGATTGATATTCCAAATGAAGCTAGAACGTTTGTCTAATTATTATTGTACTAAGGTGTTCTTGATTCATATACTAACAATTATTACTTTTTTTCGCATCTCAGTTATTCTTCGCTCGCCCCTAGAATATACACCACTAAGGTCCTTTTGTGGACTTGCGTCACAATCTTCTCCACATGCTCTCTAATAAACAAAAACAAAATTAAAGTGGGAAGAAACTTCATAAATGGTATAGTTAGCTAGTTTCAAAATCGATGGCCATATATATTCAATAATGGAGTGATCTGGGACTCCACTAAACCTCGAGCGCTTTAATTTTGCAACTTTCTTCTGTTTGATCTCTTCTTTAATTAGGAGGTGGGTGTACGTGTTTTTCTAAATTATTTGGACATATAAATTAACCCAAATCAACTAAAAGTGTATATGTATATACACATCCAAAATGGCATTTGCTTCTTGGTAAATTCCATGTGTTGATGGCTCTATATATATACGGTGACAACGACAACCTCAAATTATAAAACGACAACCTCCAGTGTCCTAATAAAGTAATTATAATAATCCTTCCAAAGGATATCATACGCCAACACACGAAATCTAGTCATGCTTTGTATCTTCCATGCAAAATCCACATTTTTAAAGGATTGAATTATGGCTATTTGCACGTCTTGGCACAAGGGGTATTCGGCGGACGATTTGAGCGATTTTTTGTGAAGATTTAATGTATTTATCGATTTAAATTGATAGTGTCAAACCAAACCAAACTAAATCAAATCATAATCGAGTGGTTTTGAGCGGTTCGATTTGACAGTTTAAGACTTGTACGTCATCGAACTTACATATTTAAGTTTATTAATAAAAAATATAAGAATATTTCATTTACTTACAATATACAATCGACTTAGTTCTAAAATTAAATTTTTAGATTGACTAAATTTAATCTAACCTTCTAAAAAAATTTTAAAATTTTATTATTTAAAAATTTTAATATAATATGTACATATATATACATGTATGTGTATGCGATTTGATTCGGTTCGGTTTTTCGACAAACCAAACCGACCCAAACCAAATATTGATCAATTTTATTCGGTTTATGCTAATTCAATTTGATTTGAGTTAAGTGCGTCGATTTTGTTCGATTCTGATCCAACACCCCTACTTGGCACGCTCAATTCTCGTATGTGTACGCAGGGCAAGTACCCAAGAAAGATTATACATTTAGAATGACAGAAATTTAATTTGAATATATTTACTATAAATTTCTTTAATATATATATATATGTATGTGTGTGTGTGTGTGTAAACTGTAATTAAAGTATAATGTTGATGGAAATTAAAACAGAAAGTATATATAGAAAAAAAAGAGTTGTTTCAACCTTTATTTATGTCTCATTCATTATAGACATCCGTAAATGTATTATTGATGAGTTGCATCCAGCGAATACAAAGACTTGAGATTGACTTGTCACTTTGAGCTTTGAAAGAATTTTGGCGCCAAAAACAAATAGTACATTATTATTGCATATTGTGTTACAAAACACACAGAAGAGAAGAGAGGCAAAGCAAGCCACAAGAGTACAAGCTAATTTTAAATGAAAGGCTGAGAATTATTATAGGAATTTCACATGGGCAAAATTGTAGGAAAACTAATATTCTACAATGCAAATTCTTTAACAATACTTCATTTGTTCTTATAATTAATTAACCATGTATAAAACTAGCCTACTTTATCATTTCACATAATAATGCGTAGTGCATGGAGTCATTCTCAATTGTAGATGGGAAAGAGAATGATGTTGATTGGAGTTAGGAGTGGTGGGAGGGAAGAGTAGACAAGACAAGTGGAGAAATGAAGGTGGAACAAGAAGGTGGTCTACTTAGTTTGTATCTGTAAATGTAATTGGGTCGTGTGTGAGAGAGATGAGGTATGAACGAGGTGAAAAGGATCAGTCTCTTACAACTTGATGAATTTGAATTTAAATTATCATTAGACAAAATAATGCTGATATAATTTAGTATTTAATAATAACTCAAACATGATTGTCTCAAATAAAAACCTACGTTAAAAAAACAAAAAGAAAAAGAGAAGAGATGTGTGGTGCAAATTGAAGCATAGGTGAGGGTTTTGCACAGTAGTCACGTAAAGGATGACGTGGGAAACAACAACAACACTGATTGATGTATTGAATTTGGGAAATTGGAATCATAAAATTAAATATATTAATTAATTAATTAAGGATCCGTACGTGTAGCTAGCTAATTACTCCACTCGTAGTTTATTATAAATAGCATGCATATATAAGCCCAGCCCTCTGAGTCTCAGCTACCTCTGATCTTGACAATAATATACAAGATAGAGCAATAATTTAGTAGGTAGGTATAGAGTATAGAGAATAGTAGTGATCTGAGAAATATGGGAATGGGATCAAATAATGAATCAATAGAAATATGGAAAGTGGTGGATGGGGTGAAGCCGACGATGCTAATGGTGATGGTTCAATTTTCATTCGCCGGAGTCAATATTCTCTACAAGCTCGCCGTCAACGACGGTATGAGCTTGAGAGTCATCGCCGCCTACCGCTTCATTTTCGCCACAGCTTTCATTGCTCCTCTTGCTTTCTTTCTTGAAAGGTCGCCTTTCTCAAATTTCTTCATTTCTATTCATCATTATATTATTCCTCTCATCTCTTCTTAATTATATATATTTTATCATCATGCCTACCCTATTTTATCCTCCATCTTTAGTTTTCTCCATTTTTGATTTATGATAGATTCAATTCTATATATATATATATATATATATATATATATATATGCATGTATATATGCATTTCAATATTAATTATATATATATACTTTACTTTTATTGAAAATTAATGGTAGAAATTGACGACGCAGAGGATCGGAATAATATTGAGGCGACGTTATGATAAAGATAAGATATTAGCTAGATTGTGCTACTTTAGTAGTTTACTTTAGATAGTCAAATGAAAATGATTATATTGATTTTTGATTTCCGGTGGCAGATCAAAGTTCTATATGTGCTAATGGGATTTTGCTATTTCACCACATATATATGCATCATCCATGGGATATTATTATTTCTCAACACTCCCACTTGAGTTTTGCACTATATATAAATAAATATATATATATATATATATATATTATAACTATACTATATATGTGTTCAGAAGCTTCACGCGACGGAATTTAATCATAATACTACGTGTTTTCTCCACTGTTTTTTTGAGAGAATTCAAGAAGCATGCATTAATTAAAAATATAGTAATTAAAACCCAACCCCGGCCACAAATCTCTCTATATATATTATATACGTACTTATTAAGGGTACTTAGCTTGTTAAGTTCTTAAACATGTAAAATTATTGTTTTGTAATTTTGTTAACCTTTCATTAATTTGCAAATTTTAAATTATTAAAAGGTCTAACAAAGCCTTGTAATACTTACGAAAGTATCCTAACTTTAAGTTAAACTGAAATTACTGGTCAATTATTTGCAGGAAAAAGAGGCCAAAGATGACTCGGACAATACTATTCCAGGCATTTCTATGTGGACTATTTGGGTATGTACACTGTCGTCTATCAAAGCATTATTTAATTATTAATTAATTAACTATCTTCCATAATTATTTATTCATTTTTTTTATTTTAAATATACATGCACTTTCCTTCTTTCTTTCTTTCTTGGGAAGAGGCAGTTTTGGAGACAAATAAATGCCGAATTGGGTTGGCCAACTGTACAACACACATGGAATCCAAACCATGCGTGACTCTTTCTACACACTCCATTTGTTATGTGAACAATTTAGTATTTTCTAGACCTCCTCACACTATATACATTCTTTAGCTTTCTGTCTCTTACCAACCACAATATTATATTATAATTATACCTAAAATAAAATATTTTTTTTATATATATATTGAGGTAATTTTTTTAAAAATATTTTTCTTTCTAATTTTATCAGGTTGGTCTTACTTCCATGTATAGCTAGTATGGCGCATACTTGCAATATTTCATTCATTTTGTTAATATATATTTGCAATCCATTCGAAACTGATCAAATATAAACATGCAAAAGAAAATTTAAATTTTAGTATACTAATTATTTAACGTCATTTGTAAGTTAATACGTCAATAACATGATTTATTAATTTGATTGTTATAATTGTTAATAACATTATCTTGAGTGTTAGTTGTACGTAGAAATTACTTAATTAACGTTAAAATTATATTTTAGTGGTATGAGATTATAAATATTGTGTAATTGGAATTTTATATATTAATTGAAACAAATGAAATGAAATAAAGCGATTCAATAATAATTAATTAAAATATTAATATATATGCAGAGGAGCATTGTCACAAAACTTCTACTTGGAGGCTTTGGCTTTAACATCGGCAACTTTTGCTTCTGCAATGTCCAATCTTATTCCAGCCATCACCTTTATAATGGCTCTCTGCTTCCGGTGAGTTTCATTGCATTTCATTAAAGTTAATTTCCATATTTCCACTTTTCTCTCTTTCTTTCTTTATTATTATTATTATTATTATGGTTTATCTTTCATTGCTTTGAATGTTTTTCTCACAAATTAAATTAATATAACCTGGCTAGGTACAATTAATGATCATCAATTTGCCTTGTAACTTGGAACACCTTTCCAATTTCGCTTCCCTTTCATGGGGAATTCTTTTACCTTTTATTTTTTCTAAAAGCTACTTTCTCATATATATATATTATACATACTACTAGTGGCTTCTAATTTTTCTTTATTTTTTAATTATTTAAAAATAGTTATTGTATTTCATAAATTCTATATAATCGTATAAGAGTTTAATTTGTGAACTTATAATACCAAATAAAATATATAATTTTTTAAATTATTAACAGAAAAATTACCTATCAAACAAAATTTTAACACTTCAAATTCAAACAGTATTAAATCATTAAAATGAGTGAGTGCTATATGCATAGGATTCTTATGTGCCCTTACACACATGTTAAAATGATTAATTCAATTTTCAAGTATTAAAAATTATTTTTTAAAATAAATTTTTATAAATTTTAAGACATAAAAATACTCTAGACCAATATATATTTTGAATTCATTAATTTAGTTGAACATTGAGGTTTCTGTTTTTTAATGGATGCATTAATTGAAATTTATGATTTTCAGTTTGGAAAGAGCGAACTTGCAAACAGCAGCAGGAAAGGCAAAGGTGATAGGAACAATAACAGGAATAGGTGGGGCCATGACCCTCACTTTCTTCAAAGGCATACAAATACACACTCCCTCCTTCCACGTCAGCCTCTTGCATCATCCTCATGACGCCCACGTGGCATCACCTTACTCTTCCTCCGCCTCTCACACCCTATTAGGTGCCCTCTGTGCTCTCTGTAGCTGTTTCTCTTACGCCCTCTGGCTCATCATTCAGGTATCTTGTGTATATATAATTAACGTCCGTCGTTTTGCTTCTCTCTTTATTATTGTCGTTTAATTTTTAGTGATTGTTTGGTCTATACTATACGTACAGACAAAGATGAGTGAGAAATACCCAAGTCATTACACAAGCACGGCATTAATGTCGGGAATGGGGTCACTCTTATCCATTGGGTTTGCGCTCTCCCTTGAGAGAGATTGGGCCCAATGGAAGTTGGGCTGGAATATCAGGCTTCTCACGGCCGCTTATTCGGTATTTAATTAATTAATTGTTTTTTACTTAATTAATTTTAATTATTCAATTGAATTTTGATTGAATTAAAATAATGGAAATAGGGAATAGTGGTTTCGGGGGTAATGGTGGTAGTGATTTCATGGTGCGTACACATGAGAGGGCCTCTTTTTGTGTCGGTTTTCAACCCACTGATGCTGGTGATAGTGGCGGTTGCTGGATGTGTGATGCTGGAGGAGAAGCTATATCTTGGAACTATAATTGGAGGAGTGTTGATAGTGTGTGGATTGTACGTGGTTTTATGGGGAAAAGGGGAAGAGATGAAGAAGAAGAATCAACTAGTGCCATCACACACACTCCACGAGATCATCGTCAAATCTCCACCACAAGATCAAAATCGACAACAAAATTCATCACAATTAACTACTGCAAGTGATGAAAATACTCAACAAGAGAAAGAATGAACAACAACAACAACAAGATCTCAAGTAGTGTACGTCAACAAATTAAATGTCTCAGTCACATGTCTAAACCTTATATAAGTTCCATATATTGTCTAATTAAGGATAGAGATAGCTAGATAGTGGTGTTCATATATAGTGTACATCATCTATCCTTTTCCAAAAGCTCCCACAAGCATGTGGTTTTCATGAAAACACAAGGCGCTATCCTCTTTTTTTTTTAAGAAAGTTTAGGTAGGAGTAAGTGTTGGCGGTACGATGAGACCAAGTGTAAGCATCTGTATCTAATAAGATATTTATATATCACCCACCACTCTTATTAGTCAATGGGTTTAAATCTTAATTTTTATGATGTAAGTGTTCAAATTTTAACTAATTGTATGTCCGTGTCACTCTTTGTTGACCCAATAGATTAGTCTGTTCTCTTCTATTTAAAAAGAAAAGTAATATTCCATCAGCTAGCAAAGTCTATCTATTTTCATTGTAACATATATATATTAGAAGACGGTTTTTATATGTTAAACCTTTTTTTGTGTGTTTGATTATGGTTTAATATTTTTGTCTTTATTAGTTTCCTTCATTCCCACTAAAATTAAAGCCGCCTTGCGCAGCCACAAATGGTTTTAGACTTGCCCTCCTCCTATTATTTATCTATTACTTTTAAAAAAGTTGGTTGTATGATTAAGAAAAGCAAAAAAATTCCAAATAGAAAGCACGAGAAATGGGAAAGAAATTGTAAAAGATGTTTAGGGTGCATCAGCTTATTAAGCTCTGTGGAAAATCTGTACAATATTATTTGGTTTCTTTTCACATCCCTTCTTTCTACTCTCTTTCTTTTTCTTTTTTTTTCCATATATGGTAGTACTTTCTACTTTCTTTCTCTCGTATTATATTTCAGTCACAAAAACAAACAAATATTAAAAAGTTTGATAACATTTTTTAAAAATTATTTTTGATTTTAAAATTAATTAACAACGCTGGCTTTAATTAGCCTATCCAATCCATAAAAAAAAAATAGCCCATCCAAACTTTTTTTAA
This sequence comes from Senna tora, assembly GCA_014851425.1. Lineage (NCBI taxonomy): Eukaryota > Viridiplantae > Streptophyta > Magnoliopsida > Fabales > Fabaceae > Senna > Senna tora. Next base: position 30,859,486 of record CM026272.1, on the reverse strand, counting down.
ATATATCTTTTATGAATCATGATCTTCTTTAATTTTAAACAATATATATTTATAGTCTTTCATACATTGATCACCTTAAGCTTTGTGAAAATAATAATGAATTTGAGCACTATATATGGAGATGAAGGTTGAAACAAGTGTACTTCACACCACTTCTAAGCACAAGAAACTATCTTTTAGCATAGTTCAACCTTGCCTTTGCAAAAATATAAGGAAAAAACTTATATGCTGTTGATTATATGTTTTTTGTAAGGTTAACCAATTAAAAAAAACATATAACCAACAGCATATAAGTTTTGTCCAAATAATAATGGTTTAATACTTTTGTGCAAAGTAATGACTATACATTATGATGTGAGTTCGAGTTGGTACACTTAAAAAGAAAAGGAAGTTATTGGCCGAATTTTGTATGTTTGTATTTAGAAAACTATAAGGCCAAATGACTCTTTTGGTCCTCAACGTTTGCACCAAGTTTAATATTGGTCCTCAACGTTTCAAAAAGTTATTTTTGGTCCTCAACGTTTTTATTTTGGTCAAAATTGGTCCTCCAGCATAACTCCGTCTGATTTTTTTTGTTAAATGCTTACGTGGAAGGCTTATGTGGCACACCCTCTCTCCTACGTGTCATATTTGGATGATATGACACCCTCTCTCACTCCAACTCAACAAAATGACGCCGTTTTACTGAGTTGGAGTGAGAGAGAAGTGATGCAAACAGGATTAGCTAGGGAAAAATCCGTAGCTAATCCGTAGCTAATCCCTAGCTAATCGGATTAGCTAGGGATTAGCTACGGATTAGCTACGGATTTTTCCCTAGCTAATATTTGGACGCTAATTGCTAGGGATTTTTTTCGTAGCTAATCCCTAACTAATCCCTAGCTAATCCTTAGCTAATCCCTAGCTAATCCCTAGCTAAATTCCCTAGCTAATCCGTAGCTAAATTCCCTAGCTAATCCGTAGCTAATCCCTAGCTAAAATTCCCTAGCTAATCCGTAGCTAATCCCTAGCTAAATTCCCTAGCTAAGCCGTAGCTAATCCCTAGCTAAATTCCCTAGCTAATCCGTAGCTAATCCCTAGCTAACTCACCACCTCCAAAAATTGTTGCCGGCGACCTCCTCCACCGGCCTCCGGTGGCCCCTCCGGCGACCCCCTCCGATGACGGCCGGCGACCACCTCCGACGACGGCCGCCGGTGACCTCCTCCACCGCCGGCCGGCGGCCCCCTCCGACGACGGCCTCCGGCGACCTCCTCCGACGACGGCCTCCGGCGACCTCCTCCGGCAACCACTTTATATTTTTGAAAAATGGTCCTAGGAGGCCTCGAAGACGGAACATCATGAATGGTAACATTTAGACCAACCACTAGGCCATTTATCACTTTTTGATTTATTAATGTAAAACATTTTATATATACACATATAATAAATTAGCTAGGGATTTTTTCCCTAGCTAATTCGTAGCTATTAGCTACGGATTAGCTAGGGATTTTTTTCCCTAGCTAATTAGCTAGGGATTAGCTTGGAAAAATCCGTAGCTAATCCCTAGGTAATTTCCTTAGCTAATTAGCTAGGGATTAGCTAGGGTTTTTTTTCCCTAGCTAATTAGCTAGGGAAATTCGTAGCAAATCCCTAGCTAATTAGCTAGGGATTAGCTAGGGATTTTTTCCCTAGCTAATTAGCTAGGGATTAGCTACGGTTTTTTTCCCTAGCTAAATTCCTTAGCTAATTAGCTAGGGATTAGCTACGGTTTTTTTTCCCTAGCTAAATTCCCTAGCTAATCCGTAGCAAATCCCTAGCTAAATTTTCCCGCCTTTTCGCGCCAAATTTTTTTACCAAATTAGCTAGGGATTTTATCCCTAGCTAATCCGTAGCTAATTAGCTAGGGATTAGCTAGGGATTTTTTTCCCTAGCTAATCCGTAGCTAATTAGCTAGGGATTAGCTAGGGAAATTTTCCCTAGCTAATTTCCGTAGCTAAATCAGTTTTTTTTTGTAGTGAAAACGGCGTCGTTTTGCTGAATTTGAGTGAGAGATGGTGTCATATCATCCAAATATGACACGTAGGAGAGAGGGTGTGCCACATAAGCCTTCCACGTCAGCATTTAACAAAAAAAACCAGACGGAGTTATGCTGGAGGACCAATTTTGACCAAAATAAAAACGTTGAGGACTAAAAATAACTTTTTGAAACGTTGAGGACCAATATTAAACTTCGTACAAACGTTGAGGACCAAAAGAGTCATTTGGCCAAACTATAAATAAGTGAATATTGGCGACAATGTTAAGCACGTGAATTTTTAATCTTTTTGTCATTACATTGTTTTGTATGTTTGTATTGAGGACATTATTGTGAATATTGTGAGAATAACTTGTGAATCTTGAAAGTCAATCTGAAAACTAATCCTCAATTTTTTATTTTTTGTATTTTTCATTGTGATTTTTTATTGTTGATTTGGTATGTTTAGTTAGTGGAGTGGAAGATGTAATGTTGAATGTAATAGAAATAAGAATAGGAAGAGTAATGTTGGAGGGAATGGAAATGTTATGCCAATATGATGTAATGTGATGTGAATAGAATAAAAGTGGATAAAATGATTATTTTATCCTTACATTAAAAGTGGGAACAAAATTAAGGACAAAAACATAATTTTATCACATTACAAAAAGTTGGGTTTGTTTAGTAAGAAAAATATTGGATCAAAACCACCAACCAAACACACCCTTAATTTTAACAAGTTTAATTTTTATAACTTTCTCCATGCTGTACAAGTATTCTGTGTATTTCCTTTGATTTTGTAAATTGCAATACTTAATTAACAGACTTATTGTATCTCTTTAATTTAATATAATTAGTATGGAGCTGGTACAATGCACGGGGTATTAATTTTTTTTAATGTATTAAGAGAAAACTAATCTATATTTAATCGTTTACATTTTTGTTCTAAAATATACTTGATTATATAAATATGTTTCCGTAGAGTGTAATGGCATTAGTATTACAAGTAAAAAAAAAACAATGAATGAACGTACAAAATTCATAAAGAAAAATATTAATAAATTACACATAAATAAATGGAATATATAGCAATTTGGCATATGAAACATCTATATAACGATCTCAAATATTTTCTTGCACACCACATTAAGTGTTGAATTGGTAATTTTATCACTTTTAACGCACACAAGTATTTTCAAGCCTCTTTTACTCCTTCCTCTAAGAAATTGTCACATATAATTGTCCATGACAAAAAATAAGCTTTGGAAGATGTAATCCAATATTCTCCAAAAATTGTCCCGACTTTTGTTGATAGTTATTGCAAATGAAACAATCAAAAAAAATTGGCGTCTCTCTAGTTGAAATAACAATCTTGGATCAGTATAATTAAAGAACATTTGGACGATAATATTGACATTTGCTATTAACTATTTAAACAGAATTAATCTAAACAATAAAATTACTTGACAACAAATAAAGTTATATAAACAAAATTGTGAGACACCTTATACATTATGGGCTAAAAAAGTTTTTTTTCCTTAATTAAAGTTTTGTTTTATTAATATTAAAATTATTCTTTAATGGAAATTAATGTACCTTAGGCTTTGTAGTAGGGATTGGTGCCTGGTAGAGTAATGGTAGTAGTGATTGCATGGTGCCTCCACATGAGATGGCCTCTATTTGTGTCTATTTTCAGCCCTATATGGACGACAAGCTCCACCTAGGAACGTAGGTACCTCTACCTTCCCTTCTTCATATTCAAAATTGGCCCAATTTTGAAGTCTTGGGCCTCTCCCATACTTTATTTCAATGGGCTTAATACGATAGAAATTATGCTTAATGTATAATTAATTAATACGATAGAAATTGTGAAATTATACATGGTTCTATGGGGCAAAGGCAAAGAAGTTAGGATTAGGAAGTTGATAATGATTTTCTGTTTTTGTAAGAACAAGGTATTGTGTATGAGACTATGAGCTATGCATGCCTAGCTATGTGCTATTTGCTAATGTCATTATACCCTTAGTGCGAATATATATTATGCATGCCTCTTTCTCGATAATCTACCACTTTAATTTGATGCTTTTCTACTCCATTATACAATTTTCCCCTTCTAATCTGACACGTGTTTATAATTATATCATTATTTATTCTGTCCCCAAATCTCTATCTAATTATTGATATATGGTAAATTAATAATAAACTCATCATTGTGGCGGTTATCAACTCATGCATCTTCAACTCTCATTGGTACGGTAGTACTGAACTTCAATACATCCTTCCAATCAGTTGGTTCCTTATTAATGTAAATTTCTATTAATATTAACAAATGACTCTACATAATTGAAGGAATGTATCAACTTCAGTAATACGATAGCATTGAACTTTTATTCCTTACCTGTCATAGTGTCATTCATGGTTCAAGTGAGGCGAGGCTTGGCTTAGCTTCAAGGGTTTTACAGTCATTTTAACTTACAAAATATGTGCCGATAATTAATTAATGTTGCAATAATTAACTAACACTGCTTTCCACTTTCTTTCACTATGCATGCTTAATTAATTATTTGGTTTTATTAATGCACGAGTTTATAACTGATAACTCGTGCATTAAACTATAGTCATTATTCAATTGATTTGATTGAATGAAAAGAATTCATCTATTTTTAATCAAGTGTACGGAATCGAAGATATATAGTAATTTTATATTCTTGGACACACAATTCCTACTAATCGAGGTACCTAGGCCTAACTATAAATCAGTGAAAGAATTAATTACCGTATTTGACGATAAATACTTTGATCTAGAACAAAACAACTATAATCATATCTTACAAGTATACTATAGAGCATTAATTCTCCATATATGAAATTCATGATTTAAAACAAGATAATTATATAATTACAATAATTATAAATTAAAAGCTTACCGTAGGTATATATATGAGTAATTTAATAAGATTATACTAATTACTCATCATTTTGTCTCGCGGTCACGTGAATATTCAACCTATCACGAATTATCACATATAATACCAATCTCAATTCTAATATTCATTAGAGTAACAAGATAGGATATTAATTATTTAATCCGTTAAAACAAATGTAAATCTTATTTTATATTAATGCTAATTCACATTAAAATTCTAACCCATTTCATATAATAAAAAAAAGGCTATAAGTATAAAATGAAGGAGCAATTATTACTTTTGGGGGTAATATTATAAAGTTATTAAGAGCTCATGTTCACCATCTGTCAGTCATAAGATTTGTCTGAAGATTTGTGCTAAAATACTTTTTTTTAAAAAATTTAAAATGGTAAAGATCTCAAATTTAACAGCTTGCAACCGATGAACTTGAGCTCTTGATAATTCCAAATAATCAGTCTATTTTTTTTCCATCTGAGTTCATGGCAAGGCCCATGTAATATACACCACTATAGGTCCTTTCAATCTTCTCCACATGCTCTCTAATAAACAAAAACAAAATTAAAGTGGGAATAAACTTCATAAATGGTATGGCTACTAGCTAGTTAGTTTCAAAATCGATGGCCATATATATTAAAATGGAGTAATCTGGGACTCCACTAAACCTCGAGAGCTTTAATTTTGCAACTTTCTTCAATTTTATCTCTTTATTTTAGGAGGTGGGTGTATGCGTTTTTCTAAATTATTTGGACGTATATATAAATTAAACCAAATCAACTAAAAGTGTCTATATATACACATCCAGAATGACTTCTTTTTAAGTATAATATTGATGGAAATTAAAACAGAAAGTATATAAAGAAAAAAAAGAGTCCTTTCAACCTTTATTTATGACTCATTAATTATAGACATCCTTAAATGTATTATTGATGAGTTGCATTCAGCCAATACAGATGCACGTTTGGTTACGTAAATGTTGGATGTAATAAAAATGATAATAAGAATGAAAATGAGAATAAAAAGGAAATGCAGGAGGGAATAGAAATAATAATGTACAAGTGATGTGATGTGAATGGAATAAAAGTACGTAAAATGATTATTAAAAGTGGGAATGAAATAAAAGCAGATAAAAAAAATACGGACAAAAACAAAATTTTATCACATTATAAAAAGTAAAATATATTTAATAGGAAGAATATTAAATTTTATTACACATTATTACATCATTCTTTTTCCATGAAGGAAAGTCCCCGAAGACTTGAGATTGACTTGTCTCTTTAAGCTTTGAAAGAATTCTGATTAAAATGGGCTTGAACATGTGGGTCAGTCTGACCTACTCGCTAAATGGGCAGGCTTGGATAAGTAAATTATGCTCGTTTAAAAACGGACCTAAACAGATTGACCCGTTTAAATCTGCGGGTCCCCTCGGGCTGGCATCACCTCACTCCTCCTCCGCCACTCACATCCTCTGTACTCTTTCCTGCTGTTTCTCTTACGACCTCTGGCTCATCATTTAGGTACATATATATACATTTAATAAACGTCGTCGTTTTGCTTCTCTCTTTATTATTATTGCGTTTATAATAATAGTATCCCCGCACCCTCTTGGCTGCCCTCTCTCCTCTCGGTAGCTGTTTCTCTTCCGCCCTCTGGCTCATCATTCAGGTATATTGTATATTAGTAAATCTTTTAAATTTAAACCTTTAGATAAATGTATATTAGTAAATTTTTTTAAAAGATTGTTTGAAATAGTAACAGTTATGAGTCTTTTTTTATTTTTTATGAATGAGTCTCTTTCTTTTAATTAATGAAGTTACGAAATTATATTTAAGGAAACGAATGGTCAAAATAATAAAAAAGCTCACATATAGAGGGGTATTTAAGTTAGTTTTTTTTTTTTGTCTTATTTTCTATTAGGAAGAAGAGTGGCTAAGTCTTTGCTATACTAAAAGAAGTGACCCATTACGAAATATTTATGGTAAAGAATTTTTGTTACTTTAACGGGCGAATATTTTAAATTTAAACCTTTTAGATAAATGTATATTAGTAAATTTTTTTAAGAGATTATTTGAAATAGTAACAGTTATGAGTCTATTTTTTTTATGAATGAATCTCTTTCTTTTAATTAATGAAGTTACGAAATTATATTTAAAAAAACGAATTGTCAAAATAATAAAAAAGCTCACATATATATAATAATATATCTTATCAAGCTTCAATAATTCTACTGAATATTTCTACAAAAGTTTGGAATCAAGTTGGTGGGAGAATCAGCACTATCAAAATGGGTTGATCCGCATCGACTTAAGATAGGTCGGCACTAAACAAGCTAAGTCGGTTTATTTATTAGGCGAGCTTGAAAATGATGTCCAAACACATTCATATTGGCTTGCGGGTTAAACACGCTAGCCTGTGGGCCACTTTATTTTTAAAATGTATTATTTTAAAAATTATTATAAAATTATATATTTATTTAAAAATTAATATTTTTTTATTTTAAATTAATATTTTATTATTATTTAAATTAATATTATATTATTATTAAATTATTTATACACATTATTAAAATAAAATTATTATTTAACAAATTTAATTACATGAAATATATATATTTATATATTATTTAAATAAATATATATTAATTATTTATTTTTAAAATTTTTTGCAGGCTAACTCGTAAGATTCACGAGTTTAAATGAATCAACTTATTTAGACCTATTTTTAAATGAACTTATTTTTTAATGTCCAAAGAACAAAACATATATATTATTTTTTGTCAGTAGTAGAGAGAATTGAACTGTTGGAGATGATCATACATAACATTAGAAAAAACAAAACAAGGAAAAATCTTTTTTATCAACGCGCAAGTGAGAGCGTGTTGTCGTATATTGAAATGCATGGCATTCCATTAAGGTGGTGCCGTGGTGGACCCTTCAAGTCTTTTACTTAGGAGAATCCACGTGGATATTAGAGTCCAAATTAAATGGTGAATAATTAGAATAACGCTTATGACTATTTTTATATATACAGTGCTCGGATAAAAATTTAGTATTATTTTATTATTAAATTTCAGTGTATCTCTTCAATTATATAATTTTATTTGTTAATATTAATAAAAGCTCACATTAATAAAGAGTCATTTTGAATGAATTATGTACCAATTGATTATAGAGATGTACTGAAATTCAGTATTATCGTACTACTAAACATCTACTCACATGACATACTAAGGTTTTTTTTAATTAATTAACTTGATTTATCTATAATGAATTTTAAATTTTAAATAATTACTCAAACTATTAATTATTCATTTATATCTTCATAAATTTAAAATAACAAATATAAATAGTTTTTATATCAACAAGCCATTTATTACTAAACTGGATTATAATGTAATATTTACATTAATTTGAGTAGAAAGTTGAAAAAAAACATACATCCATATTAATTAAAATTTTTATTCTGATTAGCATATTGGTCCTTCCTTTTATTTAGTTATTAATTTTACTGATAAATTTTAAAATAATATTAAAATTTAAATTAATTTACCATTTAACTATTAAATCTATTTTTTTTATAGGCAAAAGTACCTTTCCCAACCCCAACGTTTGGGGGTCCTATCAGTTTCGCCCCTAACGTTTTTTCGCTGTCAATTGTACTCCTAACATTTTACGTTTCTGCCAATGTCACCCTTTTCACTAACACCGTCAAATATTTAACAGTTTTAACTGACGTGGCATCCTATGTAGCAAAACGTTTTTTTTCTGTCAATTGTACCCCTAACATTTTTTTTCTTGTCAATTGTACCCCTAACGTTTTACATTTCTGCCAATGTCACCTTTTTCACTAGCACCATCAAATATTTAATAGTTTTTGCTTACGTGGCATCCTATGTAGCAAAAATATCTGACTTGGTATTTTTTTTTCACATCAGATTTTCTACTCATCTTTTCCCCATCAAAGTTGTGTCGTTTTGACCTCGGCCTATTTCTTCTAAAATATAACTCAAACGCACGCGCTATTTTGCTCATAAAAACATCGGAGACGTTATCCATTCTCTATTTTAGGGTAACATCTCCGACAAAGTAGAGAATGGGTAACGTCTCTGATGTTTTTGTCTGCAAAATGGCACGTGCGTTTGAGTTATATTCTAAAAGGAATATGGCGAGGCTAAAACAACACGATTTTAATGGGAAAAAGATGAGTAAAAAATCTGGTGTAGAAAAAAATATGTCAGGTCAGATATTTTTGTCACATAGGATGCCACGTAAGCAAAAACTATTAAATATTTGATAGTGCTAGTGAAAAGGGTGATATTGGCAGAAATGTAAAACGTTAGGGGTACAATTGGCAGGAAAAAAATGTTTTGCCACATAGGATGCCACGTCAGCAAAAACCGTTAAATATTTGACGGTGTTAGTGAAAAGGGTGACATTGACAGAAACGTAAAACATTAGGGGTACAATTGACAGCGAAAAAATATTAGGGGCGAAACTAACAGGACCCCCAAACGTTGGGGTTAGAAAAGGTACTTTTGCCTTATTTATAATACCACAACGCGAGGGAATACCCACATGTGCGTCAATATAAGTTTATAGATCTTTATTTAGGTCAAGTATTTTTTTTCTCTATGAATTTATTATTTAAAAAATGAGTTATCAATTTTATATTTTTCAATTTATAATAATGGATAACTTATAAATTTTAATTATTTAATTACTCAATATAATTTTACCCACAATTTAACTAAATGTCACTAAAATCATTAGTGATGAAAGTGTTTTATTCATAGGTAAAAGTTATTCAAACCCATAGTTTTATTTATGTATAAGTATAACTATTTATACCCACACTTATATTTAATGTCTCTAAAAATACTAGTAACATAATTATAACTTATGACGATGCTTTATATATAAGCTAATTAATTAAGGTGGAGAAATTAATGTAGAATGAAACCATTAATGACAAGTAGTGAATTATTCAGTGAGATGGCATATAAACAGATAAAAGTATACTATTATAAGTAAGAGGACTTCAATACATATTCGTTCAATGACATCCGCATTTTATGACAAAAAAAACATTGTAATTAATAAGTACTTATATAATAAAGATTTACTATAAATAAATTAGAGACTAAAAATTATTAATATTGATAAATAACATATAATTAATAGAAGGAATATCGAATTCATTATTCTCCTAGTACCAAACATCCTCTTCATATAACCAATGAGGAATAAGAGCATTACATTAATTGCTTTATTTTTTTTTAAAAGGGGATTGTACAGGAATGTCTTTTTTGTTGATCATATGAACTCCGAAGCTTTTTCTTAAATATTCTAGACTCGATTTGTGTTGCACACCTAATGACATTAGGAGAGTCTCCCATTATATATTCATAAGATTTCGAACCCAAAATCTTATTTAAGTAATATCAAACCGTTTACCACTTGAACCAATTGATTATATTGAAATGTATTCAAACTAACTCATGTATGCCTTTAATTTTCCCTTTCTTTAATTTTATTATTATATTTTCAAATTCTTTATAGTTGGAAATACATCAAAAGGCAGGATTTTAACTTTAACTTTGATATAAACCGAATGTAAGCCAAAGAAAATCATAGAGAAAAAGTAGCTAGCAACACACATAGAAAGACTTCCAAATATATGATTAATTAATGAGTACAATAATCAAGTATGTTGATTAATTAATTTAGCAATTATATGTGTGTACATGGAAAAAAGTAGAGAAGTTGTAAAATGAATACTTCCCAAAATTAAAGATGAACAAAAGTCATATTTGTACAAAATTTTACTTCCTTTTTTTCATTCGTATATTGTCTTTTTCCTCCTATAGGGAATCAAGGGCAGGATAAATAGGATAGGTATAACACTATCCACCCTAAATATTCCAAATGCCTAGTCCCAATTGGTTCAGTTACTTAATAAAGTGTCTGGGAGTTATTCAATGTTATCCAATATATATATATATATATATATATATATATATATATATATATTGGAAAAATTAAGTATATATATGTTTAGAATTATTTTTAAAGTAAGTTGCACTCTCTCTATGTCAAAATTACACCCCTCTCCCCCTAATTTATTTTAAAACCTATAGTACATACTCCCCTTCCTTAAAAGATTAAAAATATTTAATTTCACACTTTTTTTACTGATATACTCTAAATAGCATATAATTATAATTTATTCTAGAGTATTTTTAATTTTCATTATTATTTGTTGTGTTAAAAATAATTATTTTATTGTATTTGAAAAGTAAAAAAAAATCATATTATATAATCATTAAAAACAATTGATTTTAGTTGTGTTTTGGATAATTTTATGTATTAAATAATAATTTTATTCTTAAAATGTGTATACATAATTTAGAAAATGATAAAAATTTAATAAAATATTGATTTAAAATGAAAATAATATTAATTTTAAAAATAAATACATTACTTGCATAATATATTTGTCAACATTGAGATCAAAGTGAGAAGAGGACATTATATGTACATGTAACTGAATCCAATAATTCAATGGGAAACTAGTTAACAATTACGGAGAAAGAAATAATAATTAAGACACGCTTTAGTTAATATAAGTATGTAGTTATGAGAATAAAGGATGAGTTAAAACAAATGTATTTCTCTAATGAATTCCTAAAAGGATATATATATATATATGTCATAATAAATTTTAGTAACTTTTATTTGTTAGATAAATAAAAAATATAAAAATTATAACATTATTATTTTTATTTTTTAATTAATTGTTCATTGTTTCTATTATTAATTATTTTGTCATACATGCATGTATAAGTATTGGCAGCATTTAAGAGAAATTATTGACTAACAAGACAGCACTAATAGTTAGGGATACAAGTTTTTTTTTTTTTGGTAAACTGGACAGAACAAAAAAAGTCTAGCAAACGCAAAGACGAGGCACCAAATGACCATAAAGATCATTGGCAAGAATCTTTTCTAAACTTGCTTGAGGCTTGTCAAAAACTTGCAAACCCTCAGGGAGGTTATGACTAAGCTTTGAGTTAGGGATACAAGTTTAATGGTGTTGTACTATTGAAGTTCAGTATATCCCTCCATTAGAACAATTTGTTAATATTAATATACATTCACATTAATAAGGACCCACCTTGAATGATTTAGGGACTAACTGGTTGGAGGGATGTACTGAAATTCAATATTACCGTACTACTGAACATATAAATGATAATTCTCTTTCATGATTAATAAAAGGGCATGAATGCAATAACAATTAAGAGAAAAGGACACGCAACCATATATAATTATGGACAAGAAATTGCATTAATTAATACTTAGTATAACATTTTCATTGTGAATTCTACTAATTTGCTTTTTGTAGCTGCAATCTTTGAAGTGAGACACCCTTAGTTTGAATGGCAGACATCAAGGACTAGCTAGTATTAGGCATTATTACCCTCTTTCTCAATAATCTACCACTTTTAAATGGAGTGATTGGGACTCCATTAAAATTTGAGAGCTTTAATTTTACAACTTTTTTTCAATTATATCTCTTCTTTATTAGGAGGTGGGAGTATGCATTTTTTAAAATTATTTGGACATATATATAAATTAACCCAAATCAACTTAAAGTGCATATAATATATAGATATATACACATCCAAAATGGCATTGCTCGGTAAATTCCATGTTTTGATGGCTATATATATGGTGACAATGACAACCTCATATTATAAAACAATTAGTGCATGTGTCCTAAAGTAATTATAATAATACTTTACTTCCAAAGGGCATCATATGCGCCAACACACGAAATATAGTCATGCTTCGTGTAACTGTTATTTTTGGTTCATATAATTTATAATTGTAAATAAGGATTGTAATGGGTAGTAACATTGGGAGACTTGTCCTTAGATGATGACATAGATACCTACATACTTTAGTAAGAGATCAAAGTCTACGTAGTTCGAAGAAAAAAAGCCCATAGGAACCGTTAAACATGAATGTAACCTGTGGTTACCGTGTGCGGCTAGGACGTATATGTATTCTTCGAGCGGCGAGCCACCTGATGGAGGTATATCGTATGTCAGTGATAAGAGAACTGGGATTTCTATACATCAATTTGGATGAGAATAAGTGAGTTTTATTATCTGTCGATTAGACTTAATGTCGTTGATCAAACCTTCTTTCGATTCCCCGAAGTTTGGAATCGAGTTGGTGGGGGAGAATTGAACGGAAAAGGTAGAAGAAGATGATATATGTAACGGTTCGAGATGATCATACATATTAAAAAAAACAAAACAAGGAAAAATATCATCTTTTCTTATCAACGCGCGAGTGAGAGCGTGTTGTTGTATATTGAAATGCATGGTCCATTCCATTAAGGTGGTGGACCCTTCAAGTAATCAACTTAGGAGAATAAACCTGGATTTTAGAGTCCAAATTAAATGGTGAATAATTAGAATAACGTATATGACTATTTTTATAGGTTAAAGTATTATTTTGATCCTCAATGTTTGTATTAAGTTTAATGTTGGTACTCAATATTTCAAAATTTTAATATTGGTCCTCAAAAAAAATTTTTTGATCGATTTTGGTCCTCAAGTGTAACACCATTAACTTTTGCCGTTAAATGATGACGTGACATACTTATGTGGCACACTCTCTCTCCTACATATTATATTTTAATGACGAGTGTAACGCCATTAACTTTTGCCGTTAATTCTTTCTATATAATAATGTGCGACGACATATTTTTGATATATATACATATATTAGACGAAGCCATATATTTAATTTTTCAAAACCTCGATCCTTGGTAATTTTGTCTATCATGCGAATATACATTTTTAATTATAATTTACTTAGTTTGTACATGAAGCAATTTTCTTTTCATCCTCATTAATTAGCAATAGATAGAGAAAATGGAATATATATATATATATAAGCAGTCATAATCCATATATATATATATATGTTTATATATAGAACACGAGAATGAATTCAGTGTTTAGCTCTTTTATATATTAGTATGTTAGGTCAACTTTTTTTTATAGTTTTTTTCACTTTTTTATTTAAACTTGAAAAATTGTAATTTTTTTTTAAAAGAATAAGAGTTATAAACACAAAAAAATAAAAAATTTCACACAAATAAGGACCTACCGTGAATGGTTTAGGGACCACATTTATTATGGACTAAAAAGTTAATCCCTAATCCATTCATAATAAATCTCGATTTTTGTAGAGTTTTTAATTTTTTTTGTATCCATATCTTTCATACTTTAAATATTCTTTAAAAAATGTTTACGAAAAAAGTCGACCTAGCATACTAATGCATAGAAGAGTCAAACACTGAATTCATTCTCATAGAACACGCGCGAGGTAGGGTCCACTCCACCTTACCATGACGACTAATCTTCTAAACTTGTTTGATGGGTGTTTACATTCTCATCACCATTAGACTTTGGCGCATTACACACAGCACAAGCAGCGTATTGTTAATTAGGAGAGTAGTAAGTTTGGATAATTATATAAAATATGTAATAACTGTTCAAATTAAAATAAATACATATTAATATATAATATAAAATATTATTTTTATTATTAATAATTAATTAATTAATTATTCATGACAAGGGTATTAGGAATAATCATGGATAGAATTTGTCTAAAATATTATATTCCTTGTCCTCAAATCCAGACTTAAAGAGATATCAAAATCAATCCTCATTCTTAGACCTTATGGATAGTCGAATTTCTATACTCGGATTCAGACCCATAGAAATTCTAAAATACATTTTTATTTTATCAATATAAAAACTTATTTTTATCAAATTTTCATATATAACCAAAAAATAATAAAAATTTAAATCATAAATATAAATGTAATATTAATTTACTTATATATATATATATTATTTAATAATTTTTTATCATTATATATTTTCTCAACACAAAAAATAAAAAAATATTACTTTTTATATAAAAAATAAATAATTATCATTGCAGATAGGGTATGGGTAGGACCGTCCTCAGACTCGTTGACATTGTATCCGAACCTATAGTCAGACCCATAGGATAAAATTTTAGGATAATCTTTGTTTTTATAAACGAAAGTTTAGGTGGGGGTAGGCACCAGTATCTCACCAGGATCAGGGAATACCTCCTAACCTCTGGTCATAGGATTAACATATCACCCACTAATAAGGCCCTCACATTGGTCATAGGGTTCGAACCCTTGCCCTTATTAGTGGGTGATATGTAAATCCTATGACCAGAGGTTAGGAGGTATTCCCTGACCTTGGTGGAATACCGGTGCTTACCCCCACCTAAACTTTCGTTTATAAAAAAAAGTTTATCATATGGGTCTGACTATAGGTTCGGATACAATGTCAACGAGTTTGAGGACGGTCCTACCCATACCCTATTTGCAATGATTAGGGATGGCAATCTTATTCGGATCCAACGGGTACCTGGAAAATTTACCTGTTGGGTCCGAGTCTGGGTATTGAAAAAATGGGTTTGGGTCCAGGTCCGGAGATTTTAATGGGTAAATGTCCGGATCCAAGGACGGGTAAGGGTGTATTCACCCCGGACCCGGTGATATAATATATATAAAAATATATTATATCTCATATCAAATTGTGTGTTTGAAGTTTGTTTTTCTTAAATTTGGAAATAATTAAATTTATGAATGTGTGTTTAATACTTGTGTTTAAAGTACTTGTGATAAAAGTAGCAGATTTTATTGGAAAAATAGTAAATTTTTTGGGTCCAGGGCCGGGTCTGGGGATATAAGTATTCAATGGGTCCGGAGACAGGTACGTATCAAATTTCATACCCGATCGGGGACGGGTCCGGGGATGGGAAAAATATTGACTACCGGGACTGGAGACGGGGAATGCAGTATCCTACCCAAACCTTACCCATTGCCATCCCTAACAATGATATTATTTATTTTTTATATATAAAGTAATATTTTTTATTTTTTGTGTTGAGAAAATATATAATGATAAAAAATTATTAAATATTATATATATATATATATATAAAAGTAAATTAATATTACATTTATATTTTTATTATTTTTTGGTTATAGATGAAAGTTTTATATTGATAAAATAAAAATGTATTTTAAAATTTTTATGGGTGTGAGTCCGAGTATAGAAATTCGACTATCCATAGAGTCTAAGAATGAGGATTAATAATTTTGATATCCGTTAAGTCTGGATTTGAGGACGAGAAATATAATATTCTACATAAATTTTACCCAGGAGTAAAATTAATTATTAATAATAAAAATAATATTTTATATTATATATTAATATGTATTTATTACATATCTTACTGTGTGTAATGCGCCAAAGTCTAATGGTGATGAGAATGCAAAGTTGCAAACACAAATTGAAAGCATTTCACGTGAGGCGACGTCGTTTTAATCGGACAGCAACACTTGGAAAGGCAGAGGATCTGATCTCCTATATATATAGCACTCCAATGGCTGGGCTTTACATCCACAAGACCACAACAGTTCTCTCTCTATCTATATATTATCTTTCAGCGTTAACTTGAAGAAGATGAAGGATTTAAGTAGGGTGTTGAATGGGTTGAAACCAGCTATGCTAATGGTGTTGGTGGAGACAGCATTTGCAACGGTTAATATTCTCTACAAGCTTGCCATTAACGACGGAATGAGCATGAAGATCGCCACCGCTTACCGTCTTCTCTTCGCTTCTGCTTTCACTCTTCCTCTTGCTCTTCTTTTTGAAAGGTCCTACTCCCATTATCCCATCCTACCAGTACCACTCTCTTATTTTTCACTTACACTTCTTCTACTATCCAAATTTAATGTTTCAGCTTTCTTTTCATTTCTTTTAACAGAAACAAGAGACCAAAGCTGACTTGGAGGGTGCTTTTCTTCGCCTTTCTTTCTGGTTTGTTTGGGTATATATATGTTTCATTCTTACCCTCTCTTTAATTTTTATCACACATATATATATATATATATGTATATGAGTTACGTTGCGTCGACTGCATTATTGGAAATAATTAAGTACATAAATTATAGTATAACTAATGAAATTATTAAAATGACAGGGGGAGTTTATTTCAAAATCTGTTCTATGAGGCTCTAGCTTTGACATCGGCAACATTTGTTTCAGCGCTCTTTGATCTGGTTCCTGCCATCACCTTCATCATGGCCATCTGCTGCGGGTATATATATATGCTTTTTCTTCATTTTTTTCTTAAAATATTGTACGTTTCACTACGTACTATACTATAATTAAATACATACCTTCCTAATTAAATCAGATTTAATTTGGACAAAAAGCGCTACTGCTGAGGTCAGATGAAAGATCTTAATGAATATTAAATGAATAACAATTTTAGTGGAAATTAAAGTTACCTTTGCTTTGCCTATATTATATTAAAATTAAGAATTATGAATTTTGATAAAGGTTCGAAAGATTGAATCTGGGAGTAGCAGCAGGGAAGGCGAAGGTGTTAGGAACTGTAATGGGGATTGGTGGGGCCATGCTTCTTACTTTCGTCAAAGGTCCAGAAATTCACATTTGGTCCTTCCACATTAACCTTTTGCACCAAAACGCCGCCGTTCAAGCCCCTCTTCCCTCTGATTCTGATCAACACAGGTTGATAGGTGTTCTCTGTGCCGTAGCAAGCTGCTTCTCCTATGCTTTATGGCTCATCATTCAGGTCTCGCCTTAATTACTCAATTAATTCACAAAAACTCCTTTTTAGTCCTTCATCTTTATTATATTATTCAATTTAGTCCTCAAGTTTTAAAATAGTTAATAGAATGCTGAGTATATTCATACTTGCAGGCTAAGATGAGTGCAGAATACCCAAGCCACTTGTCGAGCACAGCTTTGATGTCAGCAATGGGAGCAATTCAAGGCACTGTGTTTGCTCTTTGCATTGAGGGATCAGATTGGAGCCAATGGAAGTTGGGTTGGGATGTTAGGCTTCTTGCTGTTTCTTTCTCGGTATGCATAGTGCACGCATGGTTGATAATATATGTGTCAAATTTAAATTAAAAATATAGAAAAATCACGTTTAATTATTAAATAATTTTAATTTGCAGGGAATTGTGGCGTCTGGAATAATGTTTGTTGTGATAGCATGGTGTGTGAGGATGAAAGGCCCACTCTTTGCTTCTGTATTCAACCCTCTAATGCTCGTGTTTGTGGCCTTTGCTTCTCCCTTGATGTTAAATGAGAATCTCTATCTAGGAAGGTATGTAGTATATTTAATTATATTATACATATTATCAACATTAAGTAATTAATTAATTAATTAATGATTTGATTATTTTTGTATATATATATATGCAGCGTGGTTGGAGCTTTGCTCATTGTGTGTGGATTGTACATAGTGCTATGGGGTAAGAGCAGAGATAAAAAAAATGATGACTCAGTTAGTGTCAGATCAAATCATCCAACAACAACAACAATTCCAACCTAATCTTGGGTTCATGAAGAATTCTGTTTCTGTGTCTTAATTGAAGTCAAATTGAATAGACTGTGATATATCATGTCAAATTAAAGTCCTAGGGGCGTGGGGTGAATTTTAATTGTTAAATATTTTTTTTTTGTTGAATTAATTGTTAAATATTAAAGTGTTGTTTGTAATTATATTTTTTAAAGTTTGCCACTATTTAATTTTTTTTTATTGACTTCGCCTTGTTTCACATCATTTGTATCAAATTCAAATTATTAATTGAGCGATATTTGATATGTTTTTGGAATATTTCTAAAAAAAATTGTTATGTTATTTCAGAAATTACTGTATTAATAATATATATTTGATTTTAATGTTACTTCAGAAGAAGTTACTCTTGGGTTAGATTACTCTGATTTTGAAGCCCAGTCTGTATCTAAACTTGCAGTTTTTTTCTTAAATATAACAGGTATAGTGTACAAATCAGTAGTTTGAGAAAAAGTAAATCCAACCCCCCACCCCTAAAATTTTACTCCAATCAAGTGAGTATTAGAGATTAGTGAATTTTATGCGATTTAAAGACTATTATGTTTGGCCAAAAAAATACTCTTGGATGTATTTGGTTGATGGGGTAGAGGATGTAATGTTGGATGTAATCTAATATTAAATTCAACATTCTTCCTACCAAACATACTTTACTTTTTGTAATGTGATTAAATTATGTTTTTACTCTTACTTTTTTATCCACTTTTATTTCATTTCCATTTTTAATGTAAGGGTAAAATAGTCATTTTACCAACTTTTATTTCATTCGCATCACATTAACATGACATATCCATTCCTTCTAACATTCCCATTCTTATTCCTATTCTCTCACTTATTCTACCTACCAATATTGTTTTTAAGTACCTTAAAAGCTTTGAAGAGTTCATTAGTATTATATTCAATGAAAATTTGAGTTAATATCTATTACCAAAAAAACATTTGTATATATCTGAAACTCTAGATTGATCAAATCTAATTTGACATTAGTATTATATTCAATGAAAATTTTAGCGAGAAGTATAGATATTTGTAATCAATTTCTGGTCATTGGTCAAGGTGGTGGATTCCGAGAATGGATCCAGTGCTTGGCTCTTCTATGTATTAGTACACTAGGCCGACTTTGTTTTATAGTTTTTTTTCATTTTTTTTATTTAAATTTAAGAAATTATAAACTTTTTTCTAAAGAATATCTAAAGCATGAAAGATATAGATACAAAAAAAATTTAAAACTTCACGTAAATTGAGATATAGTATGAGTGGATTAGGGATTAACTTTTTAGTCCTTAATAAAGGTGGTCCCCAAACCATTCACGGTAGGTCCTTATTTGTGTGAAATTTTTTATTTTTTTGTGTCTATAACTCTTATTCTTTAGAAAAAGTTTACAAATTTTTAAGTTTAAATAAAAATAAGTAAAGAAAACTATGAAAAAAAGTCGACCTAGCATACTAATACATAGAAGAGCCAAGCACTGAATACATCGCTGATTCCAGCATAGAAGTGTGGTATAAGGAATTGATCAATTTCTACATAATACATATATTGCAAAACCACCAAAACATTCTGCCTTTTTTATAACACCAACCATTTAAATCATTTTTAAAATTCAAATTTCATAATTGCTTTTGAAAAATTAATTCGAACAACAAAATTGTTAAGAATTATATATAATCAGAATTTAATTACGATTGAATTCACCCATTTAAATCATGGCAAAGCTATTTATATTCCTTGTATTTTTATTTATTTTTTGATAAACGCAGAACATCATTCTGAGCCAAACTCATTCATTACAGAGAAAGGAAAATTACTAAACCAAAAGTCATTGTCTGAAGTGTGAAGATTGCGAGCAACATGATGAGCCACTCTATTTCCATCACGCCTAACATGGGATAAGGAGAAGGAATTAAAGCACTTTGAGAGAGCCTCACAATCTTATGGAAGGTATTAACAACCACCAAACAATCTGATTCAAATTCAACATTCGGCAACTGATTGCGATAAGCAATACCCAAAGCCCAACGCAGCACAAGAGCTTCTGGCAGGCAGGGATCATCAGGAGCGAGCGTTTTTGAGGCAGCGACTAGCACAAGGTTACCTAGCAGCATCAGTGTTAAACTTAATCGAACCAGACTGAGGCGGACACCAAACTGCAGTGGTAGATGCATTAGTAATTGGGATACTGACATTCGCTTCTCTGAACTCATTATAAAGCCGCAACGCATGAGACAAAGATTCCTCCAAAGGAATACACTTTTGCTCCAAGACAAGGGCATTGCGACGCTGCCAAATGGTCCAACAAATCATCGCAATTAAGCATAACGTGTCCTCAGATTCTGAGAGCATTGATTCCATATTGTGACAAATAGAGATAGGAATTTTAAAGCAACTCATGAGGTAAGAAGGTATGGCCTGAGCAATAAATTTAATGAGCACTTCCCTCCCTGCTTGAGTGAGACACTTCTCCTTCCATCCCTTGATTTTCTTCCACACTCGGTCTTGAAGATGAGAAAAGATAACCTTCTTGGATTTGCCCACAATAGTTGGGATACCCAAGTACTTATCATGGCTCTCAACCACCTTTACACCCATCCCATCTTGGATTAAATTTCTTCTAGATTCATGAACGTTTCGGCAAAAAGAGAGCTCAGTCTTCTCCAAGTTAACCAATTGCCCAGAAGCTTTCTCATAGGAATGGATAACAGCAACTGTACTTTGCACAGCCTCATCAGTTGCTTGACAGAAGAGAATACTGTCATCAGCAAAGAAGAGGTGAGTAATGGGGGGAGAATGCATCCCAATCTTCAGACCCCGAATCTTCTTTTCAGTTTCTGCCTTATCAATCAAACAAGAATTGATTCCTTGTAAAGTCATCGGCTAAAACGTACATGTACATTGATCACAATCAAAACTGATAAGAATTGATTCCACTCATTTAAATGGTGCAGGAGGGTGTGAAGTTGGCTCACATAAGAACTATCTATAATTATATTCTCCATCGAACACAAATCCATTTGTTTTCTGATTTCTATCAATCATAATTCATAATCTACGAGATAATGAGTACAGCAAGCAGAGCTCAAATTACCATTTTCTTCTTAGTTCTTACTTGTCTTGCCCCTTTTGTTGGAATCCATTAACTCACCATTTTGTTTCTGCACACTTAGTGTGTTCGGTGAAATGCCCAAGTCAGTAAAATACATGTGTTCTTAGTTCTTAATTGTTTTGCCCTTTTCTTGTTCTTTAAGTTCGTCTTTGTTTCGCAAATTTTCTGTAATTGTTTTATCAAGTTTATTTGCAGCTTGAAATAATGTTAGATTCCATAGACGATGTCTATGATAATAATGAAGCTATGGAACAACCTAAAGAGTTGACTAATAAGGTACTTTCTTTCTTGTTGTTGTTCTGTATATATATGAAGCATTGTTTTTTGCCTGATGCTATGGGTGCATGATTTCATTGGCCAAAATCTTACTTATTTCTTCCTGGGAGGGTGTTAAATAAGTGATAATAGTACTAAATAAATGCAAATGGTCATAAAATTTACACTACCACGGTAATTGTCAACATTTAGTTTCCCATAAGTAGTTCCACAACAAAATATGTTAGCTGCTAAATTGAAGTTGAATGCAGTGAACATATAATCGTGCTATGCTTTTCTTCATGTGAACGAGTAGACTTTCTGCATGCGTATTTGCTTTCCATATTAATATCAGTTATTTTACTTTCATTTTGTTCCATTCTTCTATTTTTTTTTTATATGTTGGTGATGCAACTAGGAGAAATGAGGATCACAATGATGGTGATATTAAATCAAACACATGGGTGATCTTGGTGATCTTCTTTAAGTCATCACCTACTGTTTTCTTGCCATCATCTTTTTGCAAATCTGGATGCGGGTAATTATAAGAATCAATGTGATGTTTGTTTCCTTAGAATTTTATATGTGAAAGCATTTCTGACGTTGAAGTTGTTTTCGAAGAACAAGAAATGTGAAATAATATATGGTGTATGTATGTATATATATATATATTATTTGATGTTTCCTTATATATAGGTGGGTAGAACTGAAAGCTTGGATGCCTTGGTAAAGGAGTTTGCAGGTGTTTGACGAAATACAAGAGAAGTTGATCAAAAGCCTAAGGTTGTGCTTTCAGGTTTGTCCTTATTTTATGTAGGGCACCTTCTTCTTTGGTCAAAGTACATATATTTATTGTGTTTATTAGTAAAAGTTGAGAATGAAAATAGAATGGGAATGTATTAAAATTATCACTTTACTCCTTATATTAAAATAATAAAAAAGAAAAGAGGATTATGATTGTATCAAATTAAAAGGTAAAATAAATATTTTGTATTTTCTTTTTCTTTTTTTAATTATACACATTTTTTAAGATGAAAATAAAAAACTGGATAACACGTGAGATCCACATGTTTTTTTTCATTCACTTTCTTCCCCTTTGTTTCATGCCTACCCAACGTCACCGTAGATTTTGGCTTTTGTCATCAAAAAGTTTTTATCCTTATATTTTTGTTCGATTTTCATCCTCATGCAAGTTATATCTGGTTAGATTATGTTGAAGGGACATTCCTTTATATATATATATATATATATATATATATATAGATGTTGATGGGAAACAAGATTAGATTAGATGTTGTACGATAATATTGAACTTCAATACATTCTTCTAATTAGTTGATTTTTAAATCATTCAAGGTGGGTCTTTATTAATGTGAATTTATATTAGGAAAAAACTTATGTCAATTTCCTCCAATTCCACCAATCATATATTGTATTTACACTCTCTTTCTTCTATGATTGGTCATATAAAATGTGGTCTTCTATATTCTCTCTCTACTGTGATTGGTCATTTAAACACTTTTTGCCACGTGTCATAATTATATTGAAGAATTGGATGAAATGGACATAAGGAAATAGACATAAGTTTTATCTTTTATATTAATATTAACAAATGACTTTATATAATTAGAGGAATGTAATGAACTTCAAACGATATCATTGAATTTTTATAAAAAAAAACAATAGAAGTATATATATATATATTAAAAAAAAAAGTCGTTTCAACCTTTATTTTTGTCTCATTCATTATAGACATCCTAAAATATATTATTGATGAGTTGCATCCAGCAGTACAAAAAGACTTGAGATTGACTTGTCACTTTGATCTTTGAAAGAAGTCAGAGTCCCAAAACAAATAGTATTGCATATATTATTATTGATGAGTCAATATGTTTTCATTTAAATAGAATTTGTATTAAATGTGTTTTTCTATTTTTTAAAATTATAAATATCTTTAAAATATTTTTTAATAAGCATTTAAAATTATATTTTCATTTTCCTCTAATTTGTTATAGTGATTGTTTTTTCATTTTTATTTATATTTATTACTCTAAAATAAATTAGAGTAATAATTATGAATAAAAATAAAATAAAAAACATTACGACAAAAACTATTTTGAGATTCAGAAAAAATGAAATAATTACTAATAAATTGAAAATAAAAAATATAAAGAAAGAATAAATTAGAGTGATAAATATAATTAAAAAAAAGAATAATTTTTTTTTGGTTTGTATTATGTAACGTTTCATTTTTCTATGTAGCCCAAATTTTGAAGTCGTACAATAATGATATCATTTACGTTACATATAAAAAAAATTTATTAGGTGATTTGAAAAATCTAACTCATTAAATATTTCCCCTATATACCCCTGTGAGTCTCAGCTGTATATATATATATACACCTCTTGATAGGTAGTATTAGTAATAGTATAGAAATTAAGATGAGTGGAATGGTGGGAATATGGGAAGTGGTCGATGGGTTGAAGCCGATGTGGCTAATGGTGATGGTTCAATTTTCATTCGCCGTAATGAATATTCTCTACAAGCTCGCTCTCAACGATGGTATGAGCTTGAGAATCTTGGTCGCCTACCGCTTCATTTTCGCCACAGCTTTCATTGCTCCTCTTGCTTTCTTTCTTGAAAGGTCACCTTCTCAAATTTCTTCATCATTATTATTATTCCTCTCTTCTTATATTTTATCATCCTCATGCCTACCCTATTTCTTCAAGTAATTTATTTGTTTGTTTGTTGGTTCAATATTCTCCGCTATTGATTTATGATTCTGCACTTCAATATTAGTTATATATATATACTTTTACTTTTAGTGAAAATTAATGATACAAATCAACGACGCGCAGAGGAATATTGAGACGATATGTTATAATAAGGATAAGATATTAGCAACATTATAAGGGATGATCATGGGTAAGGTATGGGTAGGGTATTATAATCCTAGATTCGGACCGGACTTGAACGGGTATCAAAATCCATCCCCATCCCCGGACCCTACGGGTAGTTAAATCTCCATATCTGGACTCAGACCCATCAAAATTTGAAATAAATTATTATTTTATTAATATAAAATTTATTTTTATCAATTTTTTCATCTATAATCACAAAAAAATAAAAAAAATTAAATTATAAATATAAATGTACAATTAAATTAATTTAATATCTATAAGATATTTAACATTATTTTTTCTTAGAATTATATATTTTCTCAACACAAAAAAATTTAAAAATAATACTTTATATATATAAAATAAATAAATAATTACTATTGCGGGTAGGGTACCTCCGTACCCGTACCTGTACCCGTTAACTTTGTACCCGGACCCATACCCATACTCACAGAGTAAATTTTCAGGGTACTCAATGAATATGGTTATTTTGATCATTCCTAAACATTATTGTTTTACTTATTATTAGTTTAGTTTACTTTAGATAGCCAAATGAAAATTAAATGATTATATTGATTTTTGGTTTCTGGTGGCAGATCAAAGTTCTCCATGTGCTAATGGGATTTTGCTATTTCACCACATATATATATGCATGCATCATCCATGGTATATTATCACTGTTCAACACTCCCACTTGAGTTTTGCACTATATACATAAATATTTTTTTTATTATCATTATACTATATACTATATATATATGTGTGTGTTCAGAAGCTTCACGCGACGGAATTTAATCATCATATTAGTACTACGTCTTTTCTCCATTGTTTGAGAGAATTCAAGAAGCATGCAATGATTATAGACAATATAGTAAAACCCAACCCCAGCCACAAATCTCTCTATATATATATTATATACGTACTAATTAAGGGTACTTAGCTTGTTAAGTTCTTTTTTTTTTATGGAGCTTGTTAAGTTCTTAAACATGTAAAATTATTGTTTTGTAATTTTGTTAACCTTTTATTAATTTGCAAATTTTAAATTATTAAAAGGTCTAACAAAGCCTTGTAATACTTACGAAAGTATCCTAGCTTTAAGCTAAACTGAAACTATTGGTCAATTATTTGCAGGAAAAAGAGGCCAAAGATGACTTGGACAATACTATTTCAGGCATTTCTATGTGGACTATTTGGGTATGTACTGGCGTCTATGAAAGCATTATTTAATTAATAATTACTAATAAACTAGCTTCCATAATTATTTATTCGTTTTTTATTTATAAAATACTTAGATCTAATTTCTTATATCCTTGTCATCAAGTTCTTCAATATAAATATGAGGTGTGGCAAAACATGTTTTGATAGAGAATGTAAAAGATTATTTTTTACATAACTAATCATAAAATGAAGATAATGTAAATGCAACATATAATTAATAAAATATTATGACAAAAATATAGAAAAGTTCACCAACGTTTTTCCTTTTTATTTTAAGGGTTTTGCTAAATAGTGCCCTTAGGGCACTGGTTAAGAATGCATTTAATGAGGTGAGATAGTGAAAATAATGCATAGAAATCACAACTTATAATAAATTTGTTTTTCATTCCTTTTAAAGACAAATGCCCTTCACCTATTTTCTCAATCTCTCTCTTTTTAATTTATTTCAGTAATTTTTTTATTTTGTATTCATATTTATTATTTTAATTATTCTCTATTTATATTTTTTATTTTCAATTTATCATTATTGCAATTATCCTCAATTTTTTTGTACTAATGTAATGGTATTATTAATGTGATTTCTTTTTTTTAAAAATAATATTAATGTGATTTCAAAATTTGGCTTAGATACAGAAAAAAAAAAGTGAAACGTTATACATACGAAAATTGCAATAATGAATAAATTTAGGATAACTCTATTACTGAAAAATTGAAAATAAAATAATATAAATAAAGAATAAATTAGTGTAATAAATATGAATAAAAAATTAAAAAATATAATCACTAAAATAAATTAAAAATATAGATTCTCAAAAAAAATTAAAAAGAGAGAGATAGAGATATAATTATAAATATTTATTAGATAA
This sequence comes from Senna tora, assembly GCA_014851425.1. Lineage (NCBI taxonomy): Eukaryota > Viridiplantae > Streptophyta > Magnoliopsida > Fabales > Fabaceae > Senna > Senna tora. The sequence continues at coordinate 30,832,701 of CM026272.1, read as the reverse complement.
TAGGTGAAGGGTATTTATGTCTTTAAAAAAATGAAAAACGCATTTATTACAAATTGTGAATTTTATACAATATTTTCACTATCTCACCTCATTAAATACATTCTTAATCAGTGCCTTATTTTAAATATACATGCACTTTCCTTCTTTCTTTCTTGGGAAGAGGCAATTTTGGAGAGGAATAAATGCAAATTTGGGACGGCCAACTGTACAACACACATGGAATCCAAACCATGCGTGACTCTTTCAACACACTCCATTTGTTATGTGAACAATTTAGAGTACCTTCGGTGAAAATACAAATATATTATAAAGTAAAGTATTGTAAAAAAAATAAAGGAAGAGATTAAAAAAATTAAAAAAGAGAAAAAATATAAAGAAAAACATGTTTAATATATATATAAAAAAAATGATATATATATATTTTTAGAACTATGTGAGAAAGAGGGCGAACCTCTATATATATATATATTGATGATGGATGGACATGTGGACGGCCATCCATCTAAATATATATATATATATATATATATATTAATATTAAAATATATAATATGTATCATATAATATTTATTATTTTATGAACTAATTTATATTTTTTATATGATTGATAATTATATTATGTGTACTATATGTAAATAATATTTTGTTTGTAATAAAAAATAATAGTAAAGGAAGATATTCCAAGTACTACTGTACAGGGCGCTAGTGATATGTTGAGGAGATCAACAGAGGCCCAACCTAAATGATTATTCCACAGGCCTAAACCGTATGCAATTTTACCCAATTACAGCTACTCAACTAGCCTTGGGAGAAGTTGGTTATATTAAAATTGATTAAATAAATAAGATTATATTTTATCAACGAGAAGTTGGTCTAAGTGATAAGCGATTTAGTATCATTTAAATAAATTTTTGAGTTCCCTCCGATAAACTGTCCCAACTAATTTAGACTTGACCCATATCGTACACCTGAATATAATGAGAGAACCTTTTAGTCTGAATAAATGCATTCACAAGATCTAAATTCGAGACTTGATTTAATTGATTTAAAATAGCCTATATTTAAATCAATTTAAACTTAATCGAGTAAATCTAATATAGTTCTATTAAGGCGTTTGGTACACAAATTAAATTATCAAAATTTTATTTTTTAATGATTTTAAAATATAATAACTATTTTATATAATATTTTCAAAATATTTAAGAATAAATCAAGTCTCTAGTGTATATATATATAAATATTGTCCTTTTTTTCTTTCTAATTTTATCAGTTTGGTCTTACAATTCCATGTATACTAGTATGCTGCATACTTGCAATATTTCATTCATTTTGTTACTATATATTTGTAATCCATTCGAAGCTGATTAAATATAAACAAGCAAAAGAAAATTTAAATTTTATGTTAATATAATTTACTAATTTGATTGTTATAATTGTTAATAACATTATTTTGAGTGTTAGTTGTATGTAGAATTACATAATTAATGCTAAAATTATATTTTAGTGGTGTGAGATTATAAATTTTGTATATTTGGAATTTTATATAATAAGTATTATTTTGAATATAATGAAATGAAGCGATTCAATAATTAATTAACATATATACAAAAGTAATTAATTAAGACATTAATATAAATATATATGCAGTGGAGCATTGGCACAAAACTTTTACTTGGAGGCGGTGGCTTTAGCATCGCCAACTTTTGCTTCTGCAATGTTTAATCTTGTTCCAGTCTTCACCTTTATAATGGCTCTTTGCTTCCGGTGAGTTTCAATGCATTAAGCTTAATTTCCATATTTTTTTTCATTTTCTCTCTTTCTTTCTTATATATTATTGTGATTTATTGCATTGGTTTGAATGTTTTTCTCACAAATTAAATTAATATAACCTGCTCGCTAGGTACAATGATCATCAATTTGCCTTCTAACTTGGAACACCTTTCTTTGGCTTCCACAAAAGCTTCCCTTACATGGGGAATTCTTTTACCTTTTGTTTTTTCTAAAAGCTATAGTTACTTTCTTATATGTTACTCTTTATATTATACGCTGAGTAAAAAATTTTTTATATTTTAAAATATCTGTTATTTTACAAAATCAAGATAGTATTAATTATTTCTTTACAATTTTATTTTTATCTAATACATATTTCCAATATAAGATTAATGGAAAAAAATTGTAAGTAGGAGTAGTTAATTAGTAAGGGTAATTTAGTCTTTTTATCACATATTTTTCTAAGTTTAAGGTGAACTAATGATTACCTTGGTTTGTGCGTACATACCCAACAAAGCAGATATTGTGAACCGAATGGAATATATGAATTTTTTTAATCATTGCTCTTATTAGGATAACACTGATTGAGAAACATTAAATGATTAGGAGTTTTAAAACTCAAGGTAACTTACGGAACCCACCATCAAAAGCTAGCTCATAAGGAGGAAGAACCAAGCTTTCCTTAAGTACTCAATTGAGTATCTTATCATATCAGATGTGGAACTTAATCTTTATCCATAATACTTACCCTCAAGTCTAATTGTTTTTTTAGTTGTGACTTCACTTTTTTTATTCATTATCATGGGCTTGTGTTCTTTTGAGTACAGTCTCATAGGGCCCTTTTATTTCTTTTGAGTTTTGTACTCTTTTTTCTTTGAACCTTAGAAGCCACATTTTTTTCTTCTTTTGTTTTTTTTTACCGGAGTTTCTTTTTTTTTCACATCTTGGATTTGGATCGTCATGGGTCGTGAGACCATTGAGCTCTGATACCATTATTAAGCTCTGATACCATGTTGAAATACAAAGTAACTTGGAAAACCCACCCTCAAAAGTTAGCTCATAATGAGAAACTTAATCTTTATCTCTAATAAGGAGTGTAAAAAGGTACTAGATATCATAAATAAAATTTCTTATTGTTTTAAAAGAAAGAATTACCCATTTAATTATTCCAATAAATAATATGTTTTTTTTATTATTTGCTATAATTAAATTCTAAGATTCGCAGAGAGAAAATTGTTTCCTATCTAAATTTGAATGAAAAATTTGCATCCAACATAGGGATGATCATGGGTTGTGTTTGGGTAGGGTACTATAATCCCCAAATTCGGACTCGGACTTGAGCGGGTATCAGAATCAATCCCCATCCCTGAACCTAGAGGTGTCAAAACGGGCGGGGCCAGCCCGGCCCGGCCCTAGCCCGTTTTGGGCCCTAATTATTTAGGTTCGAGCTGGGCTGGCCCGTTTTCAAAACGGGCCTAATTTTCTTTAGCTCGGCCCGGCCCTTTTAGGGCCTAGGGCCGGGCCGGGCTAGCCCTTTTTTCTTTTTCTTTTTTAAAAAATTGATATTTTAATAATAATTATTATTATGATGTGTTTTATTTTATTTTTATTATTTTGTAAATTAATTAATACAAAAATTAAATGTTAGATATTATATAAAAGTTTATGCAAAAAATGTTGCAAACAAATTTTAGAATATCTTTTCATTCTTTTTAAAATATCTCTAATCAAAATAAATTTAGTTGTGTAAATAATGTTTTTCAACATATTGGTGTTATGTGTTTTGTGTTTCTTCCTTTTTAATAAAAAAATGAATTAGTTTATTTACTTTCACAAAAAACAATACTTGATTTATTAGTAGTGATTGAATAGCTAATAAATGAGTAAATGACTAAGTAAGTATAGATTAAATATGTTAAGAATTTTTTATAAAAAAAATATTAAGAATTTAGGCTAAATAAAATAATAATTTGAAAACTTAATTTTTTTAAAAAAACGGGCTATCTCGGCCCGGCCCTAGCCCGTTTTGGCCCTAATTGTTTTAGGGTCGTGTCGGGCCGGCCCGTTTTAAAACGGGCCCAAAATTTTTCAGCCCGGCCCTATATTTTTCTAGGGCTGGGCCGGGCCAGCCCGTAGGGCCCAGCCCATATTGACACCTCTACCTGGACCCTATGGATAGTTAAATCCTCTTACCCGGACCCAGACCCGTAAAAATTTGAAATAAATTATTATTTTCTTAATAAAAAATTAATTTTTATCAATTTTTTCATCTATAATCACAAAAAAGAAAAATATTAAATCATAAATATAAATGTACAATTAAGTTACTTTAATATCTATAAGATATTTAACATTTTTTCTTAGAATTATATATTTTCTCAACATAAAAAAGTTTAAAAACAATACTTTATATATATAAAAATAACTAATTACTATTGCGGGTACGGTACCTCCTTACCCGGATTCGGATCCGTTGACTCTGTACCCAGACCCACAGGGTAAAATTTCAGGGTACCCATTGGATATGACTATTTTGATCATCCCTAGTCCAGTGTCAATTATTTTTCTCATTCTTTCTGAAAATATATTTTTTTCATTCTTAAATATATCATTTTAAGAATAAAAAAGAATAAAAAAAAATTGCTAAAATAAAATATTTTAATTTTATATGTTTCAGTTCCAGTAATAAAAATTGCATGACATTAAATTTTTTAATAACACAAAGAATTAATTATTGAAATAAAGAAACAATGTTATAAAAAAAAGAAATAAAGAAAGAATTAATTATTTAATTTTTACAAGATAATAAGTTTATTATATAAGATTTTAAAGTACATAACTAAGAATGAAAAAGATAATCTCACTAGAGGAAGCAAATTTTCATCCCAATTTTTATTAAAATAATAGCATTTTTCATCACTTTCTCAATTTTGATTCACCAAGCAATATTTTATCTATCAAATATGCAGGAATGTTAACATCAAATAGTTAAAAAAAAAAGGCATTGTTTATTGGGATTATAAAAATGGTAATTTTTTAGATAAAAAGAAAAGGGTAGATCTGTCTTTTTTTAAAAAAATAAATTTCATTTATGATGTCTAACACCTTTTTTACACTCCCAAGTAACATTTAATGTTTCTTAACCCGAGCAAAACCCATATTATATATACATACTACTAGTGGCTTCTAATTTTTCTTTAACTTTTAATTATTTTAAAATAATTATCATATTTCATGAATTCTATATAATCGTATAATTAGAGTTTGTGAATTTATAATACCAATTTATATATATATATATATATATATATATATATATATATATATATATATACTTTTTCTTTAACAAAAAATTTAATAATTTTAAATATAAAAGGTATAAAACGAGTGGCCTGGGTGCTATAAATCCATAAATTGAATTAATCATTAATTTACTCCTTTTTTTTTCGATAAGAGATCATTAATTTACTTGAACATTGGGGTTTCTGTATTTCGGATAAAAGTTTAATGCTACCGTATCACTAAACTTTAGTGCATCCCTCCAATCATGTGGTGTCATTTATTAATATTAATAATAATAACTCACATTAATTAGGGCCCACCTTGAATGGTTTAAGGACCAACTGATTGAAGAAATGTACTGAAGTTCAGTACTACCGTACCACTGAACATCTACTCCTGTTTTTCAGTGCATGCATTAATTGAAATTTATGATTTCAGTTTGGAAAGATTGAATTTGAAAACAGCAGCGGGAAAGGCAAAGGTGATAGGAACAATAACAGGAATAGGTGGGGCCATGACCCTCACTTTCTTCAAAGGCATACAAATACACACTCCCTCCTTCCACGTCAACCTCTTGCATCATCCTCCTGACGCCCACGTGGCATCACCTCACTCCTCCTCCGCCACTCACACCCTCTTGGCTGCCCTCTCTGCTGTTTCCTGTTGTTTCTCTTACGCCCTCTGGCTCATTATTCAGGTACATATATATAAACGTCGTGGTTTTGCTTCTCTCTTTATTATTATTATTGCGTTTATAATAATAGTATCATCTATACGCACAGACAAAGATGAACGAGAAATACCCAAGTTATTACACAACCACGGCATTAATGTCGGGAATGAGCTCGCTCTTATCCGTTGGGTTTGCGCTTTTCTTTGAGAGGGATTGGGCCCATTGGAAGTTGGGCTGGAATATCAGGCTTCTCACGGCCGCTTATACGGTATTTAATTATAATAATTCTTACTAAATTAGATTTATAATTTTTATTATTATTAATTGAATTGTGATTATTGAATTGAAATGAAAATATAGGGAATAGTGGTATCGGGAATAATGTGGGTAGTGATGTCATGGTGCATACACATGAGAGGGCCTCTTTTTGTGTCAGTTTTCAACCCACTGATGCTGGTGATAGTGGCGGTTGCTGGATGTTTGATGCTGGAGGAGAAGCTATATCTTGGAACTATAATCGGAGGAGTGGTGATAGTGTGTGGGTTGTACATGGTTTTATGGGGGAAAGGGAAAGAGATGAAGAAGAAGAATCAACTAGTGCCATCACACACACTCCGTGAGATCATCGCCAAATCTCCACCGAATGATCAAAATCAACAAGAGATATGTGCTTAGTTTGTTCTCTTCCTTTAAAAAAAAATAATATTCCATCAGCTAGAAAAGTAGTCTATCTATTCTCATTTTGTAACATATGTAATTGAAGATGGTTTTTATATGTTGAGCTTTCACTCTATATTAAGTGGCAGCTTTTATTACTTTGCTTCATTTGCACTATAACTAGTTAAAAGCCCGTGCCATGCACGGTAATTATAAATTATGAATTATTAATATTTTTATTAATAAAATGTTATTATATATTAAATATTTAATAATTGTGAATTTTATGTCATAATTAAATAACAAAAATATATTGCACAAATAAAATAATATGTTGAGTCAATTATACAATTGATTCAAATATAATAGAAAAATAGAAATAATTACAATGTGTCTATTCAAATATTGCTTGAATTTTATTGTCCAAGTCAAATATTAGATATTCAAATTTATTGTCTATCTCAGATTTCCTGCGAAAACAACATTATTCAAAGAGTAATACAATAAATTAATGAACATTAAAATATGTTAATAAGAATTTAGAATCCAGCATAAAATAAAATTATGAGTTTAGATATGTTAAAATTCTTACAATTTGTGAGCTAGTGTTTTCTTTCTTTCTCTTCCACAAAAAAAAAATGCTGACAATTTGTAATCCATTCACAATTTAATTTTTCATCAATGATTATTATATTATCATAAATAAAATAAATATTAAAATTAAAAAGTACCATTATTCTTATATTTTAAATACAATAACAATTACCTCAGCCTTGCATATGATCATATTAACATGTATATAGTTTAAATATGGTACCTTTTCACAACAACAATCATATCTAAATAGCTAAATTTTGAAGGGTTTGAGAATCCACCTACTTTTTATAGCCTCAATATTCTTACTTTTATTTTCCAGTCAAAACGTCTGGACATATCTCTTGAATAAAATAAAGTCTCAATGTCATCCTACATATATAAGATAAATCACAAAAAAAAAATTAATCTTTTCCTCCAATCCATAGAAAGTATGTTCTTCATTACCTATATTTAATTTAATTTTTAACTTCTTTAATACTGTATGTAATTAACTCTCATTATCAAATATTTATCATCGTGTTTAGTGGTAATTTTGAATGATGATTACTGAGGAAAGAAATAGTGGTAATATATAGTGCGTATATGCATGTGTGTGCAGTGGTTGATGAAATTGAAAAGCATGGTGAAATATAAATGCATTATTAAGTTCACTTACAACTTAAAATTAGGATGGTTTCTCTCTAATTAGGATTGCAAATTTGGTCATGCATGCATATATAAGTTCACTTGCAACTTTTAATCTGTCTAACCAAAAAGAAGAAGAAGAAATGAAGAATAAAACAAAAGCAAAATGAAGAACATTACCTTTATAAAATGATCTTGATGGAAGGGTAATGTTAATGAATGAGAAATCTTGATTAGACATTAAAAGAAAACCGTGTAAAGAAGAACATTACCTTTATAAACTGATCTTGATGGATGAAAAATCTTGATTAAGCTGAAAGAATACGTGTAAAAAAATGTGTTTAAGACTTTAAGGAGTAATAAAAATTAAATGTTGTTAAACAAAATAAAAAAAAAAGAAGAAGAAGAAAACGTTACCCTTTAAATTAAATGGGGTTCTCTAGTGTTACAAATCTTAAACAACAGAGAATGTGATATAGCAAACAGAACAAAGTGATTTGCAAAACCATGAGAAGAGTAATAATAGGTTCTTGCTTCTGCCTTGATTTAATATTCTCGACAATCAGATTGAGGAGTTCGACGTTACCTTTTAAATTAAATGTTTGATTTAATATGTTGCTCCTCTATGGCCGAATCTCTGGACGGTGGGTGGCTGAGGAAACGTGGTAGAATCAAGATTTGTAAATGAGACGACTGGGTGGCTGAGGAAGGAGTAGATGTTCAGTGGTACGATAATACTGAACTTCAGTACATCCCTCCAATTAGTTGGTCCCTAAATCATTCAATGTGGCCCTAATTAATGTGAATTTTTATTAATATTAACAAATGACACTATATAATTAGAGGGATGCACTGAAGTTCAATGGTACGATACCATTGAACTTTTATCCCTGAGGAAGGAAGTCGTAATCGTGGGTTGAGGAAGGAAGTCATGTAACTGCCCCTTATAACTGTCTTTTTTATAAAAAATAATAATAATTGCGCCATTTTTGTTTTTAAATTTAAGCAGTTATTTGTGATTTGTTATTTTGGTATTCATGCCAAACCTTCTGCCATCTTCACTCTCTACATTAATTTTCTTTCTTTCCTTTTTGAATGTTTGAGAAACTACAATGCACTGTTTAATTTGCAGGAATGGCTGAGGTTGTGCTGATTGTGGATGCGGATTTGAAAAGATTGGCGGCTAAAGTCGTTGAAAAAGCTAGAGCTTTGCCTCAAGAAATCGGTAATTTTTAATATGAAACAATATACTCCCACTAAAATTAAATTAAAGCCGCCTTGCAACCAACCACAAATAGTTTTAGACTATATATATAACAAAACTTTTGCCCTCCTTATTTTTTTAATCTATTATTTATATAATTGGGTTCAAATTTAATTGAAGAAAGAAGTAAAATGCACAAGCTAGCTAGGCAGCAGGAAACAGTTTAAGGACGGATCCCTTCCTATTATCTTTTTTATTCTTCATTTTGAAATTAATTTGCACTTGTGATTTCTAATTAACAAAAAGAATATTGCAATTTAGTTTAGTTGTATAATAACCTAAGATCCGAAGAGACGACGATATTTCTCAAGCCCAAAAAAAAAAGATTTTACAATAATAGGTAATCTAATTTTTATATATACATATGAAATCAATTTCTTTTTTTTTATATTTTAATGAATTGCATTTTGTTTTTCAAATTTTATATAAATTTTAAAGTAATTTAACGAAGTAAAACACTATTTAGCAATGTTTTTAAAACCGGACCGGTCATTGAACCGGTCGAGGTACTGGTTCACGGTTCAATGGTTGAATCGTGGTTAAACCGTGGTCGAACCGGTGGCATTTAAAATATATATTTTTAATTAAATATACTAAAATATATCATAAAAAAATTATATATTTCATAATTATATGTTTCCATCTCGATCTAAACATGATAAGAAATAGAACAAGTTGCAAATTACCACAATATCATATTAAACTCTTCAAATAAGTTCAAGGATCAACATATTTAAGTCTCAAATCTTATCACAAACCCAATAATAAATACTGAAATAGAACAATCCTTACAACTACAAGTCACAACAAATTTTCAATAAATATTAAATCATAAACAACACAAATTTAAAAAAAAAAAATGAACAACCGGTCGAATCGTTTAAACCACCGGTTCTGACCGGTTCTTGACCGGTTTTATATCTGACCGGTTCATTGGTTATTCCGGACCGGACTGGCTGGCGGTTTACCGATTTTCTGGTCCGACCGGCCGGTCCGGTCCGGTTTTCAAAACAATGCTATTTAGTACTTGAATTGTTGGTCAAATTACTATTTAGTCTCCAAAATTATTAAAAATATTATTTTGTCCCTAAAATTTGTAACTATGTCAACTATTTAGTTCTCGAATTTGACAAAAATACTATTTAGTCCCAAAATTTGTAACTATGTCAATTATTTAGTCCCCAAACTTGGCAAAAATACTATTTAATTCCCGAATTTGCAACTCTATCAACTATTTAGTCTCCGGACTGTTGCCCGTTAGAGTTGACAGAGTTGCAAATTCGGGGATTAAATAGCATTTTTGCCAAGTTTGGGGACTAAATAGTTGACATAGTTATAAATTCAGTGACTAAATAGTATTTTTATCAAATTCGGGGAGTAAATAGTTGACATAGTTACAAATTTCGGAGACTAAATAGTATTTTTGATAAATTCAGAGACTAAATAATAATTTGACCAACAATTCAGGGACTAAATAGTATTTTGTCTCTAATTTAACCGTAAAGTTGTTACTTTATCAATAATTTAAGTATATAAAATTAAAAGAGGAAGAAGAAGAAGAAGAAATTATTGAAACGTTGTTATGTTTCAGTGTTGAAAATTGAAATACAAAATATTGCGAGGATACTTACTTTGTTTAAGTGGGTGATGCACCGTTGCTTTTATAAGATAAAAATGCCTACTTTTAAAAAAGTTGGTTGTATATCTCTAAGAAAAGCAAAAAAAATTCCAAATAGAAAGCATCAGAAATGGGAAAAGATATTGTAAAAGATGTTAGTTTAGGGTGCATCAGCTTATTCAGCTCTGTGGAAAATCTGTACAATATGAATATTATTTGGTTTCTTTTCACACCCAACTTTAATTTCTACTTTCTACTCCTCTCCATCTTACTCTAGTATATTCCACTCTCTAAAACAATCAAACATTAAAAAGTTTGATAACCTTTTATTTAAAATTATTTTTTATTTAAAAAATAACATTTAAAGCTTTTTTTATTAGGTGGGTTGATTTATTTTTTATTTTTAAAATTAAAAAAAAATTGTTTGGTTTTTTAAAATATAGATTAAAAGATGTTTTAAACTCCAATTTTAGGTAGGCATCGCAACAGTTTTTTTTTTTTTTTTTAAAAATATCTTTCATGAATCATGATCTTCATTAGTTTTAAACATTATATATATAGTCTTTCATACAGTACTTCACACCACTCCCAAGCACAAGAAATTATATATCTTTTACGTCCATTTCGTCCTTGTCTTGTATATATGTTAGTTTACATTGTTTTTTCGACTGTTGATGTAGTAGTTAGTTTTAACAAGTTTATTTGTTTATAACTTTCTCAGATGTTGTATTAGTGTTCTATATTTCCTTTGATTTTGTTATGAACTGCCATACTTAACAGACTTAGGCATGTTTGCTTTGCAGAAATAGAGAGTGATCAGAGAGGGAGAAGAAAAGGGAATGAGTTTGATATGTTTGGTAGTAAAAATTTGGTATGAAAATGGAATGGGAATGTATTAAAATTAACACTTTACCTCTTATATTAAAATAATAAAAAAAAAGTTAGGATTGTGTCAAATCAAAGGGTATAATAAATATTTTATTTTATTTTTTTTAAAATTTTTTGACAAAGAACAAAAAAATAAAAGTTAGTGGACCCCACCAACTTTATTTTTTCCTTTCCTAGATGGTTTCAAGTAACCGAACATCACCTTATTGTATTTCTTTACTTTAATATAATTTTCACACTTTTTACCAAAAAAGGAATAATCATGCAATGCAATGAGAAAAATAAATTAATAAGTTAATTACAATAATTAATGTATTATCATATACAGAGTTAAGAAGATCGATGCGGGTTTTTTTTTTGGCCGGATGATCGATGTGGTTATAATATAACTGATTCGCAAATATATTCTTTTCTGATATTTAATTTGTCCTTAAGTTTATATATATTATAATAATTAATTCCATTAACGTTTTTCAGTTTAGTAATTGATCTTTGTAAATTAAAAATAAATAAATTTGAAATTGATCAAAGAACGAAGTTAAGAGGATGTAGTTAAACTTGTTTTGAACTCTAAGAAGTAACGAGAATTAGTGGTCAACTGGTCATATCTGTACCCCACAAAAAAGTCAATTTTTTAATTATTGTTATTTAAATGTATTTAACTAAGGTACGTACCTTAATTTAAAGCAACCAACAGAAAAATGTTCTTTAATATGCATGGATTCATCGAAAATGATATTATATATAGCTGTAGAACAATATTCTTAATTCTGAAAAAAAAATCCAGAATCTAAAGAACCAAAGTAGAAAAAAAATTCCAGAATCAAATGGATAAGAAATCAAGAAATTTCCATTTAGAAAAATGCTTTGTTAAAAAATCTCTATAACTTTACGTGATTCGGATTCAAGCAATTCCAAAACGAGATGAAATATGAGATTCTGAATCCTAAAAATAATTTACTACATGTCGAATAATTCAATTGGAAAGTAGTTGAACAATACTGATTAAAAACGGGAATCAGAATTTCAAGACACAAATCGAAAAGAAACAAGAACACAAGCTCATATGGATTTTTTTTGTTTTTGTTTTCGAATAAAAAAACACAAGAACAGAATAATATAAATGAGATAAATAAGAATTTATCCCAACCACGGCTCTGATACCAAATTATGCGAACGGAAGGTCCCGAAGCACATAATATGGAAGAAACAAACGCCGAAAGAAAATTTCTAAGTTAGCTTATTAAACCTTCAAATGACAAATGCAAATGGAAACGCCAATGATAGTTGATTGGTGATCTGCTTGAACCATTGAACTCGAACGAATAAGGATTCAAAGTATTGGAAGACGCCACAATGTTAATTAATCCTTGATAAGTCTGTTAGTTCAAAAATGAACTTATGAGAGAATCTACTCTCATGAAGAATGTGTGTAAAGACACAAGTTCTCTAAAATATTTCAATTCTGATAACTTGATTTCAAAGTATTGGATACAATGATTTTTTTTTTAAAAAAAGGGAAACCATAATTTAATTTAATGAAATTGAAAACATAATCTTAGAAATTCTAAAATATAAAAGCGAACTTAAAAATTAAAATAAGCAACTAATAATTATGAAAAATTCGCACTAAATAAAAACTCTAATTACAATCATTATAATGAACCCAAATTTATTAAGGTCCAAATGAGTCCTCTCATGTGTAGTGTATAGTCTAAAGTCTTCAAATTAATGTTCTCAAGCCCAAAATATAATAAATTGTCTCACTTTCAGCCCGCAATCAACATTTTTGAACAAATCATATTAAGGATTGCATCGAATATATTATAATAATTACATTAACGTTTTTTAGTGTAGTAATTGATATTTGTAAATTAAAAAAAAATGAAATTGATCAAAGAACGAAGTTAAGAGGACGTAGTTAAACTTGTTTTGAACTCTAACAAGTAACGAGAATTAGAGGTCCTACGTACCGGACGAAAAGTCAATTTTTTAATTATTGCTAGCTATTTGAATGTATTTAACTAAGGTACGTACCTTAATTTAAAGCAACCAACAGAACCATGTTTTTTTTATATATTGTTGTAATATATAATATGGATTCATCGAAAATGATACTATATATAGCAGCAGAACAATATTCTTAATTTATCATGAACTTAGATTGTGAATTCACATAACAAATGTTTTAAAAAAATTGGAGTGAAAATTATACAATATAAAAAATTGGTTGATTATTCTTGTGAATATATAATATTTTTGTATGATGAATTAACCTGGGTACTAAAGATAGAGTAGTGAAACATGCATGAAATTGATATATATACTAGTATATATTAATTAATATAATATATGAGGCATAGGTTTTGATCACTTTTGACGAGCTGCCATTAATGTGCCTTTTGTTGTTTTTGGAAGTGGAAGAAAAGAAGAAGAAGAAGGTGTACATCATATAGTCTTATAAAGCGTGCAAGTTTTCACTCCTTGTATTTGATTTTGAAAGCCAGTTTAGTGGCAGACAACACTACTACTAACTCATCATGAAAAATTCTTTGTTACATTAATTATTTTATTTAATCCCTGTAATTATAACTAAGTTTTAATTGTATCAAAAAACAAAAAAAAATCTAAGTTTTAATCTAATTTTTTTATTAAAAATTTGATAGTATTACATCTTTATATTTTTAAAAATTTTCAATTTACAAGATGCTGTTAATTAAATTTGTTTTTTCTATGTACATGTTGAATTTTATTGAAATAATTAACTTAACTAATTGGATGTAAGTTATAACACTTAAATACTATATATATATAGGTAATTTTATTTTAAAGATTATAAAATTAAATAATAAACAAATTAATAGTATATGTACCGATATATGTGCATGTTCAATATAAAAATTTAGGCAATAATAAGATTTAAAATTGTGTGTATATATATAGATAGGGAGATCTACTTTAATTCCTCTTAAAGCAATATTAATTTCTGTTATAAATTTATACACTCATCTTGCGCTGCATAATATATTTCAACAAAAAATAAATGGAAATTATTTATATTCACCCAAAATACTTGTTAAGATCGATCTATTACTTAAATATTATAAAAATATTAATTATATGTATTTATAATTAATCTATATCATAATGACTTTGGATATTTTGTCTCTTTAAGTAGTATTATAGAAGAATGATGAGTTATTTAATTTTTTACTTTTCTATTATATTTGAAACTAAACTAAAAAAAATTAATTAACATATATACGAAACTCTTTAGTATAAAATATTCACTTTTTAAATTTATCAAATTGTAAAATCATTTCATAAAATTAAATTAAAAATTAAAAGTATTCACAAATTATTTTTTTAAGGTCAACCATTCAAAACATAATAAAATTTTAATAAAGCATATATTAATAAACATGAACATTATTACCATTAATTTAATAACGTTTAATTAGAACAAATTAAATTTAATAGCTTTCACACAAAATAAAATGAATGCTGACCATAAACTTGTACATGGACATACATGACATTATATTATTGAAGATATGGTCCAAATTATTTACTCTCTTCAATAATTCAACCTGAAGAAAAACTATGAACCGCAATCAAAAGAGGAATTGAAGTTTGTTTTTGAAACCTAATTAAATTAAAACAAACTATATTATTCTTCATAATAATAATAATAATTATTATTATTATAAGTACCCCTCTGGCTTCCCTACCACTTTCTTCAATTAATATCTCAAACTGAAATCCATATTATTATTTTTGCAGAAGCTTAACGTGAAAGAAAACACTATGTGTATACGTATATAGTGTGTAAAATTAATATTAAAGATGAAAGATATTTGGAAAAAATTGGATGGGTTGAAGGCAGCGTTGTTAATGGTGAGTGTACAAATAGCAATTGCTTCGGTGAATGTTCTCTACAAGGTTGCCATTAACCATGGGATGAACGTTAGGGTTCTTACTGCCTATCGTCTTATTTTTGCTTCTGCTTTCACCATTCCTCTCGCTCTTGTTTATGAAAGGTACTTAATTACCTTTTTTACCTACCTATTAATAAATTTCCTTTAATTAGTTTTTATCATCTACTTTAATAATCTCTATCCATATTTCTCCATCTGAGTCATGTTTAATTTTTTTCTCACTTAGTTAAAATAATTATTGTTATGATATAGTAATAGAGTACTTTACTTAGCTTATAGTAATTAAGTTCAAACAGTGAATAACACTAGCATATATAATCAATTTGCAGGAACAAGAGACCAAGGTTAACTTGGAGGGTGCTTTTTATGGCATTTCTTTGTGGCCTATTTGGGTACGTACTTAATTAGTGTGTTTAATTAATTAATTAATTAATTATAAATGAATATTATTATTGCAGAGGGAGTTTATTTCAAAACCTCTACTTCGAGGGCCTGGCTTTGATATCGGCAACATTTGCTTCTGCAGTCTATAATCTCATTCCAGCTGTTACTTTTATCTTGGCTATTTGCTGTGGGTATGTTAATTTATTTGTAAACGCCTACCACTATATATATTTGTTTTTATATGTTAATATGTAGGTATTAATTAATTTTGTTTGGCGTACATATATATATAGTTTGGAAAAACTTAATTTGGATAAGGCAGGAGGGAAGGTGAAAGTGTTGGGAACAATAGTAGGAATTGGAGGGGCAATGATGTTAACGTTTATGAAAGGCATAGAAATTAATATTTGGCGTTTCCACATTCACCTTCTTCGTCACAACAACGTTGAAGCATCATCACATGGTGATGCTAGTAAATTAGTGGGTGTTCTCTGTGGTATTGCCAGCTGCTTCTGTTTTGCACTTTGGCTCATCATTCAGGTACTTTTCATTTAATAATCTTTTTGAATCATTGAAATTAATTAAGAAAATTACGTACTACTTAAATAACTAATTGTGTCGTGTGAGTGTGACTATTGGTGAAATTGATTAATTAATTAAGAGCAGGCTAAGATGAGTAAAGAATACCCAACGCCTCATTCAAGCACAGCTTTGATGTCTA
Source organism: Senna tora (assembly GCA_014851425.1). NCBI lineage: Eukaryota > Viridiplantae > Streptophyta > Magnoliopsida > Fabales > Fabaceae > Senna > Senna tora. The sequence goes on along the minus strand of CM026272.1, from coordinate 30,816,285 downwards.
TAATGGGAGCAATACAAGCCACTGTGTTTGCTCTTTCTGTAGACAAGGATTGGACCCAATGGAGGTTGCATTGGAATGTTAGGCTTCTTACTGCTGCTTATTCGGTTCGGTCTACCCAAACTTGACACATGATTAGATATTTTTAATATATATAAATCATAATAATTATATATAATATTTGCAGGGAATAGTGGCGTCAGGGATAATGGTGGTAGTGATAGCATGGTGTGTGAGGATGAGAGGCCCACTTTTTGCCTCTGTTTTTAACCCTCTTATGCTTCTGCTTGTCACCATTGCTGCCTCTTTCATGTTGGATGAGAACCTTTACTTGGGAAGGTATATATGCACTAACACACATGCATCTACACACTAATTATATATTATTTATTTATTACTAAATGAATCTATATTAATCAGATAATGATCTACAGATCAGATGCCCATGCATGAGATCATAATTAATTAATTAATTCTTTGAAACCCAAAAAGAAAAAAATCGATGGTGTGAATCAATTAATGATCTCTCTTTTTCTATTTGATTACTATAATATATCCGAAGATTTTGTGTGATCATGATTTGATTATGGGAATATATATATGTTAATGCAGTGTGGTTGGAGCAGTGCTGATAGTGGTTGGATTGTACTTAGTGTTGTGGGGAAAGAGCAAAGAAATCAAAAAGACGACTCAATTAGTGCCATCGGATCAACCACAATCTCAAGCAATCCAGGTCGTTGTTGTACATCATCATCACACCAACCAAAGCCAGATAATTACCAGAAGCACCAGTATTAATAATATTAATAATGATGATGCTTCTTCATCAAAAAGTGAACATAATGAACAACTTCATCACACTCACAGTAAGAGGAAAGAAGAGGACCTACCATGCAGTCTCTAGGAAATTTTATATATATATATATATACCACTATTTAATAATATTGATGATGATGCTTCTAATTTATTCTAAAAAATTGAATGATTATTGAGGTATAATATTGCTAATTAGCTTAGAAAAATCTTTATAAAAATGTGTTATTTCTATTAATGATATGATTAGATTTAATAAAAGAGGCTAATATATATATATATATATATATATATATATATATATATATATATATATATATATATATATATAATGATGGACAAATACTTTAAAATAGGATTCCCTCCTTAAAAAAAAGGTGTTAAATTCAAATAACAAACAAAAAAGACTATTGGCAAGTGTTTTCTTTTCTAATAGTTCAGCGTTTCCACACACTTGATAAAATCTTTATAAAAGGTACGTTGAATCGAATTGTAAAGTTTCAAAAAGTGCATATATTGGAATAGAAGATATAACTTAATTAGATGACAAATTCATTATTTATGTTGAAGTGGCCAACTATTGGAGAGCCTTTTGTTTGCCAAGAATATACTAATTAATTACTAGTTGTATGATCTGTTGACTCAACAATGATAGGAAACAATGAATCATGCACTAAAACTAAAAAGTATAGTTCCCTCAACAAAAAAAATAAAATAAAATAAAATGTTTAGGAATATCTAATATACAAGTTTTCCATATATATATATATATATACACACAAGTGTGTGTATGTTTTTCATTTGATAATTAATCACTTTCAGATACATCAATATACTACATATATTATTCCATAAAAACCGGTCAAAGTGTATGTGTTATATTGAACATCGGAGAGTTAATTCTTTATAATTTTTTTTATAATGTCTAAATATATATTGTTGGTGACGTCGTACGGACATATTACCTTAGACTTTTTTTAATAGCTAGCTAGGTATTTACGTTTCTAAGTATCTAATTAATTATAACAAGGCCGCTAAGATGATGTTCCTTAAATTTATTACAGAATTTTATTATCAGAAGTTCAATGTCTTTGAAGAGATTGAGTTTTTCTACTGTACAGTTTTTGGAGGAGTTATGTGAAATAATTTTTTTTATTCTCATACATATATATAAAATTTTAAATAAATGAATAATAGAAAGATTTGATTCTTTTTCACAAAAAACAAATATTAAATTCTCCAAAATATTGATGGAGCCATTGAAATCTAAAAAATTTGGGTAGTATATATATATATATATATATATATATATATATATATATATATTATTAGTAGGAACTCTTCACATTAGAAGACTTGAAAATTGAAAAATGCACAAAATGCATGTATGAGAATAGAACCATAATACTATTCTTGATACTTTATTTAGTGAGACCATGTATTGGCGTACATCTTTATGACATTGAAGAATATAGGAAAAAGGCTAGTGGCAATAAGAGAGAAGACAAAGAAATTTCAATGCAGCAATAAAACCAGACAAAGCCAAATTATTTTGGGCAATAAAAAAAGAGAGAGATGAGAGGCAAATAATGAGAGGGACACAAATAGTGAAAAGAGCACGTGTAAAGATATTTGACATTTGAGAATGGATGAGAAGTATGAGGGTATGGTATTTTTTTTATTAATTTTAATGTTCATATATTATTTGAAGTACTGTCTTATTAATTTAGATTTGATTTACATCGTGTATTTAATTATAATAAAAAAAATATTTTAATAAAGATAATTATATTTATAAAATTTTAAATTTTAAATCATATTTAAATAATACTAAATTATTTATTACTTTGACTAACCTGGTTTGATAGGTGAGGCGATACGTGGTATTAATTGTATGGTAACCATGATTAGAAAAACTAGAATGGTGTGTGTTACGTTGAGTGATTAATGAATTGAATCTGAACAAAAGTATAGGTTGCCAGGTTCTCTGCTTATGGATGGACCTATCAACATAAAGGTGAAAAGCATATATAATGGGAAGCACAAACTCTAATTGGTATTTGGAAAGACGTCCTGATTGACCTAACTTACAAACGTGTACAGTGTGCTTCTATTTGCCACCACTTGACGGCTCATTTTATACACTTCATTTTATATATATTATATAGCATAAATTAGTATTTTAATTTTTAAAAAATACAATATGTATCAATTTAATTTCTAAAATATATAAAAACATCAAAACTTATCTCTTAAAAAATATAATTTGTGTTGATTTATTTATTAATTTTTTTTAAAAAAAGATATAATTTATTTGAATTTAATTTTATAGTACATATGCATCTATCTATTTTTAAAAATTTATATTATTCAGAAGTCAGAACAATTAGCATATAATATATTCGTTAAAACTTGATAGCTAGTGTTGGAGAATAATATTTTCATGCTGCACGCACTATATGGACGTACGAATACATTGACGGCTGACGCTGGATCATTATTGGCGGCTAACAACCTCACCTTCCACCGATCAATTCCTTCTTCTTTTTCTTCCTTACTCACTACTCTTCATTTATAATAGTTTATAGATAAATAGATTTATGTTTTTCAATATGATAATATATATATATATATATATTGTTCATAAAGTTCTTCATAGTTAAAATTATATTGAGCATATATTATTAGAAATAATTCTATCTATATATTTTTAATAATGTGCGAGGACATATTTTTGGTATATATATATATATATACACATATATGAGACGAAGCCACATATTTAATTTTTCAAAACCTCGATCCTTCTTCTAACTACTATAGACTTAGTAATTTTGTCTATCATGCAAATATACATTTTTAATTATAATTTACTTAGTTTGAACATGAAGCAATTTTCTTTTCATCCTCATTAATTAGCAATAGATAGAGAAAATAAAAGGCAAAGAAATGAAATATATAAAAAAGCAGTCCTAATCCATATATATGTAAACATATAGAACAGTAGGGTCCACTCCACATTACCTTGACGACTAATCTTCTAAACTTGATTGATGGGTCTATAAATAGCACTCCAATTTTGCTGGGCTTTACATCCACAACAATTCTCTCTATATATCTATTTATTTTCTTTCAGCGTTAACTTAAGTTGAAGGAAAATTAAGTGTATATATATTTATAGTGTGAGATCATAAAATTAATTGGTATTGAAGAAGATGAAGGATTTAAGTAAAGTGCTGAATGGGTTGAAACCAGCGATGCTAATGGTGTTGGTGCAGACAGCATTTGCGACGGTTAATATTCTATACAAGCTCGCCCTTAACGATGGAATGAGCATGAAGATCGCCACCGCTTACCGTCTTCTCTTCGCTTCTGCTTTCACTCTTCCTCTTGCTCTTGTTTTGGAAAGGTCCGTCCTACTCCCATCCCATCCTACCACTCTCTTATTGTTCACTTACATTTCTTCTACTATCCAAATTTAATGTTTCAGCTAACTTTTCGTTTCTTTTAACAGAAACAAGAGACCAAAGCTGACTTGGAGGGTGCTTTTCTTCGCCTTTCTTTCTGGCTTGTTTGGGTATATATATGTTTCTTACCCTCTCTTTAATTTTCATCACACACACACACACACACACACACACATATATATATATATATGAGTTACGTTGTGTCTGCATTATTGGAAATAAATCAATAATTTAGTACATAAATTATAGTATAACAAACGAGACATCTTTTACCCAGTGAAGACATTGACTTAATTTTGTTGTAATATTATGTAAATTATTGTCTATACTTTTTTGGAGTGAAGATATATGATTGATATATATATATATATATATATATATATATACACAAAGGCAAAGCTAATTAATATGATTTATATATATATGTACTAATAATGAAATTATTAAAATGACAGGGGGAGTTTATTTCAAAATCTGTTCTATGAGGCTCTAGCTTTGACATCGGCAACATTTGTTTCCGCTCTCTATAATCTCATTCCTGCCATCACCTTCATCATGGCCATCTGCTGCGGGTATATATATGCTTTTTGACTTTTTCTTCATTTTTTTCTTAAAATATTGTACGTTCACTACGTACTATACTATAATTAAATACATACCTTCCTAATTAAATCTGATTTAATTTGGACAAAAAGCTACTGCTGAGGTCAGATGAAAGATCTTAATGAATATTAAATGAATGACAATTTTAGTGGAAATTAAAGTTACCTTTGCTTTGCCTATATTATATTATATTAAAATTAAGAATTATGAATTTTGATAAAGGTTCGAAAGATTGAATCTGGGAGCAGCAGCAGGGAAGGCGAAGGTGTTAGGAACTGTAATGGGGATTGGTGGGGCCATGCTTCTTACTTTCGTCAAAGGTCCAGAAATTCACATTTGGTCCTTCCACATTAACCTTTTGCACCAAAACGGCGCCGTTCAAGCCCCTCTTCACTCTGATTCTGATCAACACAGGTTGATAGGTGTTCTCTGTGCCGTAGCAAGCTGCTTCTCCTTTGCTTTATGGCTCATCATTCAGGTCTCGCCTCAATTACTCAATTAATTCACAAAAACTCCTTTTTAGTCCTTCATCTTTATTATATTATTCAATTTAGTCCTCAAGTGTTAAAATAGTTAATAGAATGCTGACATAGAGTATATTCATATACTTGCAGGCTAAGATGAGTGCAGAATACCCAAGCCACCTGTCGAGCACAGCTTTGATGTCAACAATGGGAGCAATTCAAGGCACTGTGTTTGCTCTTTGCATTGAGGGATCAGATTGGAGCCAATGGAAGTTGGGTTGGGATGTTAGGCTTCTTGCTGTTTCTTTCTCGGTATGCATATATATATAATGTACATATGCCAAAATTAAATTAAATATCATAGAAATTAAAAATCATGTTTAATTATTAAATAATTTTAATTTGTAGGGAATTGTGGCGTCTGGAATAATGGTTGTTGCGATAGCATGGTGTGTGAGGATGAAAGGCCCACTCTTTGCTTCTGTATTCAATCCTCTGATGCTCGTGCTTGTGGCCTTTGCTTCTTCCTTGATGTTAAATGAGAATCTCTATCTAGGAAGGTACGTATTTATAATTTTATATATATTATCAAAATTAAGTAATTGATTGATTAATTAATTAATGATTTGGTTATTTTTGTATATATATATATATATATGCAGCGTGGTTGGAGCTTTGCTGATTGTGTGTGGATTGTACATAGTGCTATGGGGTAAGAGCAGAGAGATGAAAAAGATGATGACTCAGTTAGTGCCATTAGATGAAATCACCCAACAACAACAAGAACAATCCCAACCTAATCTTGAGGTTCTTGTCGTGTCCAACATGTTGGATCAAAATGATCATAAAGCTCACCCAATTACCAACCTCGCCCAAAACAATTCTGATCAGATCCCCGATTCTGCCAAACCTAATTCATGATCATGATTCATCCATCGAAGGAAGAACAAGTTTTTTAGAGTAGTACTGTTATCTGTATTAATTATTTTACCAAATTTTATGATTTTTTTGTAAAATAGTACTGAGCATGGATCATCGAGCTACCTAGTACTGGACATTCACATTATTAAACATTGACCAGCTAGGATAATATTGTCTCTAGGTCCTTCAGTTGACTATTGCTTTGTTTAATTTGTACACTAATTAAATAATTACTTAATCATATATATATTTAGTGCTTGAAGAAAGCTAAAGCGAAAGAGCTAGCCTTGCTTTTGTCTCTCCTTTTTAATCTTTACTTTTGTTTCTTCATCAATTCTTTAATTTGTACACTATTATCAGTCAATTATGTATTCAATTGTAACTCAAAACGTTATCTGCCTACTCAAGTATATATTGTTCTTTGAATTCTCATCCATATACCTCCCATTGGCTGCTTCTCATTTTTTGAAAAAAATAATAATTAATGTCTTCAAATTAAATTTGTTCTCTCTTAAAAAAGTCTTCAAAAGAAGAGAGACGGAGACAGTGGATGGTTCCATATCCTAATTATTATATTATTCCTTTCATATATATATTGGTATTCTCTTATCTAGAAAACTCACATTTTTCTAATTATATGGTGTTATTATTTAATAGAAACTTACATTAATAAGGACCTACTTTGAATAAATTAAAGACTAACTGATTAGAAGGATGTACTAAAATTCAGTACTACCGTACTACTGAACATGTAAAGAGTTAATTAAATGAAAAATAATTTATTAACTAGATAGATATATTGTAGAGGACTACAAAAAGTACAATAAAAAATATTAATTATGTCTTCAAGATATGATACATTAATTGCATCGTTTCATCTATGTATTTGAGTTTGACCATACCAGCAAAATAAATTTTTTTTGTTTATTTATTGTTTGGTATTCTCTCACCTGAGTAGATGTTCAGTAGTACAGTAATATTGAACTTTATTACATCCTTCCAATAAGTTAGTCCCTAAACCATTCAAGGTGGGTCCTAATTAATGTGAGTTTTTATTAATATTAACAAATGACATTACATAATTGGAGAGATGTACTGAAATTCAGTGTCACGCTACTTTTAAACTTTTATTCCTCTCACCTTTGTCATGCTGGATCACTCAGTACTAGAATAAGGGATCGGATAAAAATGCAATCCCTTGAATCTTCAATGCAGACATGATTCTCTATAGATATATAGTAATCGTTTCTCGTTAATGAACAGCGTCAATTAAAATCACTCGAGAGTTGATTTATTAATATTCATCATCTTGGTGTTAAGTATATCAATCGCATCATAAAAATAATAATTAAGTTTTGAAATTTGGATTAACATAAAGATCAGTGGTATTCATATATAATATCTAAAAAAATTTCTCCAAGTAGATATAAAATTTGTGTACCAAAATCAGATCAAAATGGGTGCCATGATATGACATTCCTCCCACTCCCAACCATAACAAATACTAACAACCCCTTTCTGCCGTTTCTCATTTTTTGTGTGGAAAAAACATGTTCCAATCACTTGAAACACGACAGAACTCTAAATTATTTGAATTAAGGGTACGCTTAGTATAGATGCACAGATGTAAAGTACTGTAAAGAAAGTATTATAGAGTAAAGTACTGTAAAATAAAAGAAAGTACTGTAGAGAAAAGTGAGGAGAGAGATAGAGAGAAAAATTAGGAAAGAGAAAAATTATGATAAAAAGTGTGTTTAGTATGTATAAAATATGATGTAAAATTTTTTTAAGAATCGTAAAATACCACAATTTTACTGTTTGGTGTTTGTACCAAACATACCCTAAGAAATATTATTGATAAAAATTGTATCACTATGGTCGATCGTCAGATGAATCATCAATTTGACTTCTTGTACGGATTATTTAACCATGCATTGGATAGAACAGCATATTTTATTCTTAATTCAAACTTTTCTAATAATGCCCAAAAAAACTTTTCTAATAAGTATGGGCTATCTAGCGCAACTTTAGCCGTATGGGCTACCTAGCCCAAAAATATAGTTTACTTTGCATTTTGTTTTTGAAGGAAGGGAGATGAGCTGTGAGCACGACAAAAAAGGAAATGTTCCGAAAGGCACTTTTGTTTCTGGCTAATCAGTTATACCACAAAAGGTATATGAAATGTTAGTCCGAATCTTCTGTTATTATAATCGTAATTAATCAAAACAATATAAACTCAGACAAATGAGGATCTGTCTTCATGAAGGGTATATGAAGATGTTGAAGTTTCACATTGCTTAGTTAAAAAGTTAATAAGTTCTGTATATATAGACTAAGGTAATCTTTTCCCCTTGAGAGCTTTTTTGGGGTGAGTTAGGCCTCTTAAGATGGTATCAGAGCGAGGTTGAATATGTGTGGATGGATGAGCCTTACTATGGGCTGCCCTAGAGATAACTCGTTGGCTTCACGTGAAGGAGGCGTGTTGAAGTCCCCACATTGCTTAGTTAAAAAGCTAATAAGTTGTATATATAGACTAAGGTAATCCTCTCCCCTTGAAAACTCTCTTGAAGTGAGTTAGGCTTCTTGAGAAATAGAAGATGACGTTCCATGTTAGAGAAGTATTAAAATTTTAATTTTTTTAATATTAATAAAAATTTAATTTTAAAAGATATATTCAAAATAAAATTGTATTAATATAAATAAATAATATTAAATAAATAAATTAAATTGAATACTCTTATAATATTATATTTTTAATCAATAAAAAAGAGAGGTGCGCGTGCATGTTAGAAGTTTATTAATTAATGAGTGGACGTTACATTGAATCGAGAGAGAATAAAAAAAAGATAATAAATTATATAATTAAAGAAGAGAGAGTACTAATACGAGTTGGAATAGTAAGTATTTCAATTCTTTTAAATAATGATTGGGTTTGAGTTTTGTGTATGAAAAATTTCTGAGAGCTCTACTCTTTTTATTGAGACTTCAGCTAATTTGAAGATGATTGTCTCAATTAAAAAGATATCTATTGAGAACAAAAAAGAAGAAGAAAGAGAATAAAAATATAATTTATAATTAAAAATCTTTACAACACGTACTTTTCGGATATGATGGAGGCAAATGAAAGTTGGATAAACTTGCAATCAATTTCAATTTGACTGACACCACGCGGCAACATCATATGCTGCATGCCACTGCTATGTGTCTAGTCTCCACTCAACATTTGACTTCTTCATCAATGCCATCTTACCTATCATTGATATATTGACTAGGATCCTCTAAAGTAATTTTTTATATTTTTTGGTGGAGTTATGAGAGAGATAAAGAGAAGGAAAATTGAGAGAAAAAAAAAATCAAGAAAGAAAATATTTTCCTTCTCTTTATATCTCTCATAACTTCAACAATAAATGTAAAAAATTATTTTAGAAGATTCACTCTCATGGACTAACAACTTTAAATATTTATTTTTATTTTATTTATTATATGTGAAACAAATTATATTTTAAAAATAAAAATATATATATATATATATATATATATATATAATTTTAAACATTTTAACCAAAGTACTTTTAAGTTTATTATTTCTAGTTAAATATTTATTTAAATAATGTAAATAATATATATTTTTAAATTCTAAAATAAATTATTTTTAATCAAAACAAATAAGAATAAAATAATAATTTTAAAATATAAATTTCATAATAAATTATAATTTATAATTATTTTTAAAAAATTAATAACGTGGAATAAAATTATGAATTTTTTAATTAAAAAAAGAATGTATTTTATTATTAAATAAATATAATTGATGAATATAGACAAAAATAGAATTTAATTTGCATCTAACAATTAACAAACTTGTCCATCAATATCAAAAATCAAGATACATGAACTGATTAATGGGTTGTGGGGTAGCATTGGTAAAAAAATGAAATAGCGTAGTGAGGAGTAGTTGGCAATGGCATCAATAAAAGCGCGCAAGACTACAAAAAAGCATTCAATTTTGGTGGCGACGTGCCAACCTATGAACAAGTGGCCACGTACGCATGTGCTTCTATTTATAGTTTTATATATCAAATTATTACTCATAACTATCTTATAAATACGGGAAACTGAGATCGATCTTCAAGAACCAAAAGTATAGCTAGAGAAAGAGAGAGAGAGAGCTAGAAAGGAAAATTAAGAAGATGATGATGAAGAAGGTAATTGTTGGAATAATGATATTGTTGGTGATATCCTCACAAATGGAGAGCGTTAAGCCTGACGCTTCCGACTGCTTAGATGCTTGCACCACTGGTTGTGTGCAAAGAGATTGTTAGTACTCTCATTTTATTTTCTCTCTCTTTGATTCCATTTCTTTAACCTCTTAGATCTTCACATATTTTTATATATATGCATGATTATTATTATTGGGCCTCTCAAATTAACTTTATTCAAAGTTAAATTCATTTCTCATTTAGGAATTTTAATGAACAAGAATTTTAGCTTTTTATTATAGTAATTGTACGATTAAAAATGATGGTTATAGAAGAAGAAGTCATATGGATAAAAATTCAATGGTACTATACTACTGAACTTCATAGTACATCCTTTTAATAATATAGTGCCATTTTTTAATATTAATAAAAACTCACATTAATTAGGGTCCATCTTGAATGGTTTATAGACCAATTGATTAAAAGAATGTACTACCATACTATTGAACATCTACTCGTATAATCATATATATATATATATATATATATATATATATATATAATTCTTAATGTGTGTTTTGTTGATGACATTAATGCAGCTAGGCTTCAGCAAAGGTGTGAACGCAAGTGCCAAATTAGATGCGGACCTGGTAATTATCCTAATTAATCTCTCTCTAACTCATAGATTCAGTGAATGTGATTTTCATATCTACTATATATTATCTTCATATCTTGTCTGCTTCGTTTCAATCTATGCACGTGTTACACTCTTGAGTCTTGACCCCACTTGCCCCTTATCCATTTAATACACTGATGTGATGTGTCATATTATGAGTTAAGTAAACAAATAAGAAACCAACAGACGTCTATGTCTGGGTGGTGTAGTTGGTTATCACGCTAGTCTCACACACTAGAGGTCCCCGGTTCGAGCCCGGGCTCAGACAAAAAGCCTTTATATTATTTGCCTTTTTACTTCATTCATGGTACCAATATGGAATCCCTTTTTATCGTTGCTAATAATGGTGTTTGAGTCAACCCAATTTATAGATTTTTGTTTGCCTTTTAATTAATTTTTTTAAATTAAGTTTTAGAAAATAAAAAATTTATGCCACAAAAAAATAGGCTGCGTTTATTGAAGTTCGGTACATCCCTCCAATCATATAAAATCATTTATTAATATTAATAGAAATTTATTTTAAGAACCAACTGATTGAAGGGATGTACTGAAGTTCAGTCATACCATTAAACATTAAACATTTGCTGGATAGCTAGAATGAATGTAGATATATAAAAGTCATTAAATTGTACTCTTATCATATTACTTTGTTGGGTGTGCATTAATATATTTGTGACGCTGATTCCACAGATGTTGCAACTCAGAAGGTTTTGGGTGGAGTGAACAACATAAGATCGTAGGCCAACACCATCCTTTGGCATTGAGCCAACAATTAATATGTTCCTTTATTAAATAAACATTAATTAATGCCACTTTAATTTCTATCACTTCGGATGTTGTCACGAGTAACAAACTTTAATTTGTGTCGTCTTATATATGCTACCAATTCAATATAATTAAGGGTGTGACTTGTGAGAGTAATTCAAGTTTAAATTAATTTCTTGTGGCCATTTAATAAATATATAAAGTTGCATCCTTTCCTTTAATTTTGATTGACATATATATATATATATATACACACATGAGACGTGAGAATACAAATTGCAAAGCAAAATTTCCTGAATTCTTATTGTGCAAATTTGATTACTTGTCAAAATTGCAAAGGCACTAATTAAGGTTTGTTGTGTGTTTGTCGCGTGGGATTTCTGTATTTTTATAGCCAAAAGATAATGTGACAGTGTTGCGAAATCATATCGTGAAATGTACGTGTTTACTTAAGTGGAAGGGTGATGATCATCATGATTAATTAGATGAGTATTAATAAAACATAATCAATAATAGTTAAACCAAGGATTTTCTTTTCTCTTTTTTTGGCCTGAGGATTTTCTAATTGATGTAACTGAATTTTATCCATTTACCTAATTCTCTTTGAGCCTCTAATCACTTCTTTATCAATGGTCTTGCAATTTAGAGTTAAAAAAATAATTATTTTTTAAACTTCAATCTAAATTTAATATTTTAAACTTTTAAGATATATACAAATTTTACGGAAAAAATATTATATTTAAATTTAAATAAAAGATAATTTGTTTGTTTCCTCCTTTTCTATATTGCACACTTTAACATCATATTGCTTCTAATTAATTCGGAATAAACGAGGCATCTTCTCAAAATATGATTCTAAAATAAACTTAGTTGATTTAGATTATCTGAGATAACAATTATTAGATGTGGGACTTGTTTTTAGAATAATAGTTGAAAATTTTGAACTATTTGTCTATTTCAATGTAGTGGGGGGACCAATAATGGAATATATTATTACGCGTTGAAAGGATTTTTATCTTTTTTTTTTTTACTTTTTCTACTAATATTTAGCCAATGAATGAATGATGAAGGCTATGGTTAAAACTTAAAATCACTCTTAAGCCATTTTTTTTGTGTGCTTTCACATAAAGCTGGTAAAACGGGTTAATTCAATTTTGTACGGGTTGATTTCCTTTTTCTTTCTTTCTTTCTTTTTCTAAAAAAAAAAAATCTGATATGGGTTGATTTCCAACGAGTTGGTAGAATGCTAGTTGAGAAAATGGGCCAGCATTTTTAAAACTCGACTCATTTTGTGTCATATTTTTTCATAAATTAAATGTGTGTTTAAATCACAAATCGAAAGTTGGACATTATTAAAGCCCGTTTGGCTGGATAAATGTAGATATAGTTTAGGTTGTGATTTAATATTTCTTTTAATATTTTTTATATCAAAATATATCTTATTTTTTGTAATCAGATAAAATTATATTTTTATTTTTATTTTTTTCACCCATTTTTATTACATTCAAATTTTTTAATATAAAAGTAAAATAATAATTTTATCCACTTTTATTCCATTCACATCACATTTTTATTCTTTTCAACGTTCCTATTACTATTCATGTTCACAGTCCCTTTAACATTATTATAAGTATAACCAAATAAGGCCTAATTCAGTTTTTATAAAAAAATACCTTTTTTTTATTACCGTGCATATCTCTCCTTAAAAAAAAATTGTTGTACAAGTCAAATATTATTTTCTTTTCTTTTCATTGAAATTTTATTTTTCAAATCACATTCACATAACTAGTCCAAAGTTTAAAATTTATTTCTCGACATAAAAATTTATTTCAATTAGTGTTAGGTTTTTCATTTTCAATGTGGTAAAAAGTAAAATATAAAAAAAGTTTTAAAAAAAAATGCATTATGGGTTACCTGTAGAGTACTATCAAACTCACATGAGCTATAAGTTAAATGGATTGGATTGATACTTTACCAACTTGACTCATAAAATTTCGAGGATAAACGTTGCCAAGTTCTACTCTAACACATAACTAATTAATTGAGTAATTTTGACTGAATAAAAGTCTTTGTTATACGTAATCATTTGGATTTAACCTTTATTAAACTTTCTAACATACTATTGGTATCTTGCTCATTAATGCCCATGGAGGTGTCTCATTTATCATCATTTTATTTGAAAAAAAAAACATTTATTTGACATATTACAAATTCACTAGTTATTATGAATTTGATATATGTTTTATGTTGACGCAATTTAAAATATTCAAGTCTGCACGCACGTATTTATATGTTATTATTTTAATTACAAAATATAATATAAAGTAATTATTATAAATAAAAAATTAAAAAGTTATATATTTTTTCTATTCTTTTAATAATTATTATTATCTTGCTTTTAAAATAAAAATAAATTATATGATCTTTATTTTTTTTATTGTCTTTTCACATCATATATTTTTATTTAATTTAGTTATTTAAATTATTATTTTGAAAGACCATTTACAAATGACCTAACAATCATATTAATATAAGAAAAAAATTTAGGTCCATTTCATCCAATTTTTCAATATAATTATGACACGTGGCAAAAAGTGTTTAAATGACCAATCACAGTAGAGAGAGAATATAGAAGACCACATTTTATATAGCCAATCATAGAAGAAAGAGAGTGTAAATACTAAATACAATATATGATTGGTGAAATTAGATGAAATGAACATAAAGAAATAGAACTAAGTTTTGTCCTTAATATTCATCAAAAAAAAGTTTTGTCCTTAATATAATATAGATACACTCCCTCTCACTTAAATTTAGGACATAAAATACATTTTGACAAATTTTTCAGTAAGTAAACTACACAACTTGCTTCCGGCAAACAAAAGAACTACACAACTTGCTATTTATCCTAATGCGATAATGTCAATTGTATTGGAATATGTAAGAATATCTATGTTGTGTTTGATTATTAACAAATAACCACGTATAGTTGTTAATAAAGTAATATAACGTATTTGCACACGCCACTTTATTTAATTTAAACTAATTAATCAATTCTATTATAAGAAAAAAAAGTTTATCTAACCGGTTAAAATTTTGTTTATTGGTTCAGAGACAATTTATTCATTTTTTATTTCTTACATGTATAATTGAAAACAATTTTGTTGGAGTTGACAAAGGCAAGTAAAGTTCTCATTGCAAAAAAAAAAATTTATACGCAAATCTCGAATCTGAGACATTATTTAAAGAAAATGAAGTATTACGTACCATTCTAATTAATTACTTATTGTAATTACGGAATATTCCACTTAGGGACATGTGGTACTGACGTTCTAGAAGCACGGCCCTAGCACCTGTTAGAGACACGTGGCACCACTCATCCATCAGTTACGTGGCACCACTCATCCATCAGTTACGTGGCTCTCGCCCACGTCACCACACAGAGCTTCCCTCAACCAGACGTGGGATCTCCACAAGCCTCGTGGGACGACCCACAAGGTCGTGGGTCGAGCACGATCTCCCCACACGTAAATATAAATAGACCCTCACTCGGGGGACTGAAAAGGGCAATCAACTCTCAACGGAATCACATACAACCCGAAGGATTATTGCACGTCATCTCCAATATCCCACACTCTCTAGTTATCTGTACTCCCTCAGATACTCTTGCGAGTACTTCCAACTCCTTGAGTCCCGTCATTGGCCTTCCGTCTAGGCCAACCTCCGACCGGCTCACCTCTTCCTCGGAGCACATCGCTTGCAGGGCTTCCAGCAGCCCTCAGAGACTACAGCTCTCTCCCACTAAGGCAACCTCTCAAGAGGGGCTCGCCCGCCTGGAGTACCTTAGACACGTCTTAGCCGCACACGGCCCAATACAGGTAACAACCTTACCTAACGGCTCCGATAGACGTCACCATGACGAACTACGTGGACTTTGATCCTTCCAGAAGGGTACGTAGGCACCTAGGTACATCACCTAAGGACAAATTCCCCAGGGTTAAGACCCCTTGCGATCCTACAATCGTATTACAATTGTCTGAACCAAAAATGACAGTTACACTTACTAATAAATAATTTATTATTTAGGACCTGATAAAAAATAAAAAATTATTAAAAATATGAAAAAATATAATTGAGATTAGACATAACATAAGACATGGAAATGATTAATCTGAGAAAACTGTTGGCATTGTGGCAATACCACAATTTATGGCTGCAAACTGTTTTGTATGTCGGACGGGGTCTCACACGAAAAAGTCAAATGCCGTTTTGTGCGTCCACATCATAGCCAACTAAAATATTTTTATTTTATTTTTTATAATCTCTATATTCTCTAACGTCATCATATTATACTTCGGTAAAAAAAATACATCATCATGATTACAGATTTAAATTTATTAATTCTAAAAATATAATTTTCATTAACTAAACATCTTATTAGTGGAATATAAAAAGGGAAAAAATTTATGTCCATTTCCTTATGTCCATTTTCTCCATTTCCCCAATATAATTATGTCACGTGGCAAAAGTGTTTAAATGACCAATCACAGTAGAGAGAGAATATAGAAGACCACCTTTTATATGACCAATCATAGAAGAAAGAGAGTGTAAATACAATATATGATTGGTGGAAATGGAGGAAATGGACATAAGTTTTTTCCTATAAAAAAAACACAATTTTTTTGTTATAGACAAAATTATTAATTAAAGTCGGATTGAAAGGATCCAACTCAATATACAATAATTGAGAAAATATAGATTTAGTTATCATTTATGACATATTAATCCATTTAATAAAAGTGATGATAAAAATTCAAGTAAGAACCCCCCCGAGAGACTATAAACACGCAAAGAAGATACGGTATGAATAAATATTCGGACAATTGGACTTTATAATTTTTTTTAATTTTTCTTTCCATGAACTAGATTTAATGAGGTTTTGGCGTCCGGATGTGAGAGAGAAGACATCAAGACACAGAGAAAGAAGAGGTGAACCGTAAGCGCAAGCTACTGAAGATGTTACCAATTATGATCTGAAGCTACTAATCTGATTGAATCTCTATTGTATAAAAGGGGTTTCTTCTTTCTGCTTTGAATTTCACTTTGCCAACTAGTGGTAATGCTTGACCTATGCTTCTCTTCAATCTTGGTATGCTTATCTTCCAAATCCAAATCTTCTTTTCTTTCTTGATTTCATTCATACAATTTATGGAGATTTCTTTGAATCTGAAGTTCTGGACCCTATATTTTTTTTAACTGGGATTCTGTTGAAAATGCCGGAGATAAAATCTTGGGTTTATAGCATTTCTAAATCTGTATCTGTGTTTGAGGGTGGGCATAGTAATGGGAGGCAGATCGTATATGAGATTGCGGGTTTTGATTGGTTTTGTTCTTGGGGGATCTTCTTCATCCATTTTATGCTGAAAGTAGCTGGTGATAGCTTTGTGGTATTTCTGTATTGGAAATAAATGATTTTACCCGATGACACATCCTATAGGAAACCCAATTAGAAATTTTAACGTCTATTTTAAAGATAAAAGAATAGAAAACAGTGTTATGAGTTTATGACACTGTTAGGTCTGTATCTGGTAATGGTATAATCATAATAGGCTAATTCCGTTTTGGACTATTGTTCATCGTGTTGGGTAATTGCCAATATTAGATCTCAGTTCTTTTTTCCTCTTTTATTTGATACATGGCTATGGATAAATGGATATGTGCACATATATATAAACAGATAGGCACATACACGTTCATGTGTGTGTAAAAGCTGATATCATGTTTTATTTGGCTTTTAAATCTTGACTGATAATTTTGGGGGAAAAGATAAATAAAAAACTACAACAATAATGGTGATAATAGAAAAGGCTGTGTTGAACTGAAACTCTCTTTTTATGGCAGCCATATGTGTGCATTTGTAGGATTTAGTGTGCATCAGAAGATTCAGATAAGACATATCTACAATTTAATTATTGGGCTCCGCTGGTAAAATGTCATTCCGAAGTATAGTTCGTGATGTAAGAGATAGCTTAGGGAGCCTATCCAGACGGAGTTTTGATGTCCGATTGAGTGGCCATCACAGAGGTAAATCTCAATGCTCAGTACATGACCAGACCCTAGTGATTCAAAATAGTTGCTGGGCTAGCTTGCCCCCAGAATTGCTATATGATATCATTAAAAGGCTAGAGGAGAGTGAGAGTTCTTGGCCTTCTCGAAAGCATGTTGTCGCATGTGCTGCTGTTTGCCAGTCCTGGAGGACTATGTGCAAGGAAATTGTCAAGAATCCAGAGTTTAGTGGCAAGCTTACCTTCCCTGTGTCCTTGAAGCAGGTTGGCTTCATTGTTTCTATAAAGCAGAATCAGCTAGTTGTCTATTTTGGATAACTTATCTGCTGCACTTATGTGGAGATTAATTATGTCAATTGATATGGCTTTCTGAAGACATTCCTAATTCTCTGTTTTTGTTATGACATTTCAGCCAGGATCACGAGATGGACCCATTCAATGTTTTATCAAAAGAGATAAATCTAATTTAACATATCACCTATTCCTTTGTCTCAGCCCTTGTAAGTTTATTCTTTATATATATACACACACACTTATGGTTATCTCTTGCATTAACATGCATATAATATAGATTAAGTTATTTTTTATAACCTCTTCAGATTTTCTTCTCATATAATAGCGTCCATATGGATAACAAAAAATTTCTGCCTTTCTGGTTTAGCATTGTGTATATAATACTGTGTGAATTCAGAAGTTTGCTGTAAAATGCTTTGGTTTGGATGTGGATTTATTCCAATGTAATATAATAAGTTATTCAACTCGTGGGATTTATATCCGGGTTTGACTTCAGACTTGATCATGGCATGCTATAGTATAGAAACATATGATGAATATAAGTTCTCTGGCAGCTTGTGTTGTGTGTATAATTTTGCTAGAATGTATGAATATAAACTGGTCTTCAGGCTTTTTAGCCATCAAATTTGCAGGTTTTGGGAAGGAAAAAGTCATAAGGAGCATAAAGTTCTTTGGCAGTGTGTGTCGCTGTTGCAAATTTGTGGTGTATTTGGATGGAGTGAAATGCAAGGGTGTATAATTATATTTTCCTTCTGTCACGTCTTATTGGGAAAGGATTATTTTTATATCTTCTTTGTGGGTATCTTGTAATGGTTTCTATAGATGAGTGTCCCTCATGGATCTCCAAAGTTTATTGAGTTTGAATCTAGGACTCTTTCCTCTCTTTTTTTTTGGCTTTTAGGTGATATCTTGTCCTCCATTCTTGTGATTTTCTTTGTATTTTCCCTCTTCTCTTCCATAAATTGTTTTGTCATCTTAAAAAATAATAATAAAGTAAAAAATCGGTTGCTGAAGCTGTTGCATTCTCTAATGTCTTTTTTTCCTTTTATTATTGCAGCTTTGATAGTTGAATATGGAAAATTCCTCCTTTCTGCTAAAAGGACACGAAGAACGACTTACACAGAGTATGTTATATCCATGGATGCTGACAACATCTCTAGATCAAGTAGCACTTACATTGGAAAGCTGAGGTGAGTTTACTGATTGCTACTTGCTAGTATTCAGTATCATCCTCAGATTATCTGTTTAAGACAACCCTTGTCTCCTCACTTAATTGAATTTTCCTTCTGAATGTCATACACCAGGTCGAACTTTCTTGGTACCAAATTTATAATATACGATACGCAGCCTCCATGTACTTCTGCCCATATACCCCCTCCCGGGAGGACAAGCCGAAGGTTTTCCAAAAAGGTCTCACCAAAGGTCCCATCTGGGAGTTACAACATAGCTCAAGTAACTTATGAATTAAATGTGCTTGGTACACGAGGCCCAAGGAGGATGCACTGCATTATGCACTCAATACCAGCCTCAGCACTTGATGCGGGGGGCACGGTCCCTGGCCAACCAGAGCTTCTTCCTCGGCCCCTGGAGGACTCATTCCGCAGCATCACATTTTCAAAATCATTAGATCACTCTATCGAGTTCAGCAGTTCAAGATTTTCTGACATTGGGGGATCCTGCAATGACGATGAAGATGGCAAGATGAGGCCCTTGGTGCTGAAAAATAAACCTCCAAGATGGCACGAGCAATTGCAATGTTGGTGCCTTAATTTCCGGGGACGTGTGACAGTTGCATCGGTTAAAAACTTCCAGCTGATTGCTGCTACCCAGCCAGCAGCCGGTGCCCCCACACCGTCTCAGCCAGCGCCGCCAGAGCAAGATAAGATAATTCTGCAGTTTGGGAAAGTTGGGAAAGATATGTTCACCATGGATTATAGGTATCCTCTTTCGGCATTCCAGGCTTTTGCTATATGCTTGAGCAGCTTTGACACCAAATTGGCTTGTGAATAATAAATAACCATGAATCAAAAGGGCAGTCAGATAATCAAGATTCAGGAGTAATGACAGTTGTATCTTTTCTTATAAAAAAAAATTATTTTTTCCTTCCCTTCCTTTTCTTGTTACCATTGTCATCAGAAATAGGCAATTGTTGTTACTTAGTTTTTGAATGACTCAGTTGCAACCGTAGTGCAGACCTGATATAAAAGGCTTTAGTTTAGATTAGAGCATTTCTAACTCAAAATGTTGCTTTCCTTCCTTCTCACTCGTGGCTCATGATTTCTTCTTGCCTTCTATGTATCATGAAATTGATCTTAGGTTCCCTTTGCCATCTAATTACCAAATTGTCTTTGTCATGTTTATCTACTCTCTTACTCTCATACGGTGCTTCATGAAAGTCATATTACTATAATAAAAATATTACGTCTTCATCTACTAGTTTATTTTTTTGTATTGAAATGGTTATTAAGAGTATCTCTGATTTTGTGATTAAGTGACGAGCAATAAAAAGTAATGGTGCTTTTGAAGGAAAGAATTAAGGTAAAGTTGCTTAGATGCTTGCTATAAAGTTCACCAATCATAAACCTTATTTATATTCTCTCTCCAATTTGATTGGTTATGTAATTTATTGCTTTTCATTTTCTCTCTCTACCATGATTGGTTATACAAAAATTTTTTGCCACGTGTTTCAATTATATTGGTGAACTTTATAGCAAGCACCTAAGTAACTTTACCTCAGTTTAGTCTGCTTTTGAATTATAAAAATGGACATATCCATCGGTGTATTACTATAAGAACCGGACAAAGACTCGGACAAGTGTTCGGTTCATGGTTTGATCGGTTTAACCGGTCGAACCGGATGACGCAATAAATAATAAATAATAAATATTCTTAATATATAAAATGACATCACTCAATTTTAGGTTTTAATATACATAATTTTGAAGTTTTAAATTACATAACTTCTCAAAGTTTTAATTTTTAAGACTTTGTCAAGCTTTGAAAGAACTTAATCAAACCAAATATTAAATTATTGATAATCATAACTTTTAAATTTTAATTTTTAAGACTTTTCTAATTTTAATTTTTAAGATTTCTCTAATTTCTTTTTTTTATGTTATTTTTCCTTTTTATTTTTTTATTTTTTAATTTTTTTTAAAAAAATAAAATTGGACCGGTTGGACCACCGGTTGACCGGTCCAACCCGGTTAAATCCGGTCCAACTGCAAAAACGGTTTTTTGGTCCAACCGATTCGTCTTTGTATTCGGTTGACGGTTGAACCGGTAGGACCGTCCGGTCCGGTTCGATTCTTACAACATTGATTACTATAAAAGATAATGTTATAAAGTTCTTAATAATTTTGGCTCATCAGGTTAAAATTATTAAATCTGTACTAAAATATATATATTTTAAAATTTAAGATAATACAAATTTTAAAACATATTTAATAATTTTAAACTAATAAATCAAGAGTCTCGAACTTTATAATCTTACCTTAAGCAAATGAAATAAAAGTATAAAACATAATGATAAAGCTGACATTACGTGCTGAAAAGGAATAAGACAGAGCAAAGTCGGCTGAAATAGAAAATGAGAGACAAACAAAACGGACAACGTAGTTGGTCTCGGTACCATCTTTTGTCTCTTTTCTGTTAATATATGCATTGCATGCAGATTTGACGCCACGTGGCTTTTCAGATATGTTACAACTCAAAATGGTCTTTTGCTGTGGTCCTTGACGTTTTTAAGAGATTAATTGGGCGTTTGGAATATTGATGGGTTTTTTTATTTTTAGGAATCTGAAAATATTAAAAAAATTTGTTTGGATTACATAGGTTCCCTTTGGTACAGCATCGTTGGGCCAATTTTAAGGTAAATGACTCAAATTTAAAATTTCAAAACATGTCTTCTTTGTTTTTTTTTTTTTCTAAATTAGATATCCATCTCCACTAAATTATAAACACTTCGAAATATAGGACAACTGACTCAATTGTTGGGCCCCGCACAAAAATATAAAGAAAAGAGAAAGAAGAACACACAAAAATTTTAACGTGGTTCGGTGCCTCAAGACCTACTACCACGACCCCCACTTGGACAAACTTTATTATTTGTAATTTTTGAACGAAAAAATTACAAACCCTCCTCAATACATAAAAATACCCAAAATCCAATACACCCAATGGTTATAGGCTAGTATTCTTATGTGTGTTAGAACCTATATAACTCACACCTATTTATATAAGCTCCTCACCCACTCCTCACACAACCTAAGCAATGTGGGACTTTGAATTACACACACAACAAATCCTCCCTTAATCCAAAGTCCTACATTATTTCTCTCTAAAAAAAACTAAACTCTCCTATTAATTTTCTGACTTCTTTTGCTTTTGCAACGATCCTCCTTTGCTGTAGAATCCTCTAACATCCTCAGATTAACTCATCCTCATAAGATACCACATTAGTAGAAGAAGCTCCCTTTGATCTTCCTCTCTTCTCCTTCATGTTCTGCAAGTCCTCCCTGAAGTCTGGGCATCTCATTTGTATGTGACCCAACTGTCCACAGTAATGGCACTCAACAATGCTCATGTCTCTCGATCGAGAATTTCTTCCAAGTTGATCACCCTTCTTCTTCCTGTCACTATCCACTGCTAGTATATCACTGTCCCTGAAAGACTCTTCACCACCCATTATCCTCTGACTGTCCTTCAAGGTACTCATCACTTCATCTAGATTCAGTGTGCTCTTTCCTGCTAGCATTGACTAGACTAGAGGCTTGAAGGATTTTGGTAGTGAAGCCAAGAGAAGTAGCGCTTGCTCTTCATCCTTAATAGTCTCCCCTGCATTCAACAGTCTAGATACCATCTCATTAAATTTGTTAATGTGATCAATCACATTACCTCCCTCTTCCATCTTCAATGAGTACAAATCCATCTTCATCATCAATCGATTGGTCAATGTCTTCGATGCAAACTTGCTCTCCAACGTGTCCCACAACTTCTTCGGTGATGTCTCCTTCAGCACATTCACTTTTATCTGTGGGGCTAGTGCCAATCGAATTGTACTAACAGCCTTTTTCTTAATTGTACTCCAATCTGACTCTTTTATTTCACTCGGTTTCTCATCCTGCAATGCTAAGTCAAGACCCTGTTGAACCAAATAATCTTGAATCGTGCATTGCCACAGTGTAAAATCCGTTCTCCCATCAAACAACGGAACTTCAAACTTCAGGGTGTTCATTGTATTTAACCCAACTCTTGGCTAAATACTTTCCCACTCACACAGCCAACCAACCAGCACCACAAACAACCCAAATTCAAAAAAAAATCTGACTTGAAAAAAAATGCAAAAATAAGCCAGAACCAACCTCTCTCCAAATTGCTGACTGGATGGTGATGACTCCTTCCTCTTGCTCTTTCTCCCTTCTTCCTCACTAGGCCGGAACCTGCCTCTGATACCACTTGTTGGGCCCCGCACAAAAATATAAAAAAAAGAGAAAGAAGAACACACAAAAATTTTAACGTGGTTCGGTGCCTCAAGACCTACTACCACGACCCCCACTGGGACAAACTTTATTACTTGTAATTTTTGAACGGAAAAATTACAAACCCTCCTCAATACATAAAAATACCCAAAATCCAATACACCCAATGGTTATAGGCTAGTATTCTTATGTGTGTTAGAACCTATATAACTCACACCTATTTATATAAGCTCCTCACCCACTCCTCACACAACCTAAGCAATGTGGGACTTTGAATTACACACACAACATCAATATTTTTAATTTTGTTTAGGGTTTTGCTAACCAGTCCCTTAGGACACTGGTTAGGAATGCATTTATTGCTAGAAATATGTCAAAAAGTTCATAGAATTCCTAACTTGCATTAAATGAGTCTGCATACTTTTTTTAAAGACATAAATACCCCAATTCATTTCTTTACCATTCAACATTATTTATTTACTATTAAACTTTACTATATATATATTAAAAATTATTTTTAATTTATTATATCTAAGACCAAAGATTGAATCTCTCACACTTAATTAATAATAAATGAGTTCTTTCGACTCAATCACGTCCCTTACTTTTTTTTTGTTTGACATAAACAGCAGTACCATCACCGTTGCCATCTCACTCTCACCACCACTTTATACAAAAAAGAGTACTTTATACATTAAATTTATTTTATTTTTCAACTCTTAGTTTTTGTTTTATTGCATAAATATGTTTTTAACCTTTAAGATTTTATTACATTACATTCATTTATATCTCATTTCATTATATTATATATTTACATCCGTACAAAATCATTACAAGATATCATATGTAACTAAAAGATTTCTGAGTATATTTTAAACTATTTTTAGAAATTTTATAATCATGTATTTAGTTTAATTCTTATATTTGGTATTTATGGGCTATTTTTTCAAATATATTTTGCCTGTTTTTTAAATAACAACCTTATCATTCAATAAAATAATTTGTAAATAATGCCACTTCTTCCATAACACAAAGAATCGGCACCAAACAAAATAGCGAAACCATGAAAATACACTGGAAAATGTTTTATAGATAACTGATAACATATATGGAAAGTAAAAAATTTTAAATCTTGAAACTGTAAGTTTACAGTTCACATTCTCTATGTTCCTAAGCCTACAAGACTGACAACTTCTAAAAGTTTGAATAGATAATGTACATTTATATATATATTGAAGCCTTCGTTACTTGTACGTGTGAGACTGAAGTAAAACATGCCTAAGCTAACATCCACCATTTCCCACCTTTGCATCCAAAGGTTCAGGTCCCTTATGCAGAGGACATTAGACAACATTGAGGAAATAAAACAAGTAATCTACACAGGGCAAGATCCTATGCATATCTGAGGTTGCAAGACATCCTGCCATTATGTTTCGTCGAAAAATGTCGAGGGAAGGCTGAAATGATCATCACCTCATGGAGGAAATGACCCTCTTTAATGGACTTGAATCTGGCACCTATGAACTACTTTGAAGTTCCTAAGGTTGTTTGTTTGCCATCATGATCTCTAACAAAAACATATCATGTGGAGGAACGAACCTTCAATCCTGTGTACTGCTGCACTGTAAAACATATTCATGTGTCTGTGTTTCTATGGGAAAACCTTCCAGCAAAAAAAATAGAGTTCTTCCCTTCATCCCAATAATGGTTTTCAGTTCCACTTTTGTCTGGAAATCTCTTGCATTTGTCACCATTTGTGACTAGCGAAACATCTCTGGGAAAGACCACATAATGAACTTTGCGAAAATGTCAGACTCCAAGAACTCGATGTGAGCAGCCCGTCCAATAAGTGTGTTCAAGTTCTTGCCGTAGGAGGAGGTGTCAAAGTTGATGTCGCAGCGCATGACCACTCGATGGTCGGAGAGAGCTCGAATTTGGTCCAAGCAATTATTTAGCATCTCCAGGAAGATTTTCCCTCTTTTAGAGGGATCCGAAGAAGCCGCTGAACACGGTTCTATTCTCGCAGAGTGGTATGGAACATAACCATCCTGACATGTAATGAGTTAAAAGCATTATGATATAGTTCAAGAAACGAAATTACACTTCTTTCCTCTGAGGTTGGGTTAAATTACACTTACCTCTCAGATTTGGTGAAATTACATTCAGCAACTTTTTATGCAGAATAAGACTGTAATCTTACTTTTAATATAACAACAGATGCAGTTAAATTTATATTATGATTCAACATAAATTAGAATGAAGATTTGTGTACCATTGTATCAAACGTGAAGGGTACTGAATGCAATTTTTTAAACTAGACGGGTGGTAAGTGTAATGTCACCAAATCTCACAAGAAGAATGTTATGCAGAAGATCTTAGAGCCAGCTTGATAGTTCTAAAATAATTAATTTCTAAGGTGTTCAATCAACTCTAAATCTGCTATGAACCAACACAAGTTTTGAAGAAATATTGTAATATCTTGTTCTTAAGTCCTATAATGTGAGCTTTTTACCTTGTACATTTCTTATATTTATTTATTTAGTTCTTTTCTTGATTCATAAGTTCAAATTTTTGACTACCCTTTCAGTTTTTAAGAAATTATTTAGTAGATAAATCCTAAATATTGTAAAACAATCAAAAGTTTCTTTTTCCTGTAATCTAAAAAAAAAAGGGTTTTTCCCCCCTTATATGTTAAAGACTTAAGGTAAGTTCTTAACAAGTAACAACACATCACAGCTATGCTGATCCCAATTAAAAGCTTTAGAAGAATTACCTGAGGTGATGATAACAGTACCACATTCCTAAAGTTCGCCAGTGTCTTTTTCTGCAGAACAAGATCAGAAATCAGAATATAACCTTTTATTTCCGCTGCCAAAGATTAACAAAATAGCACTTATTCCACTAGGAGAAAAACAAACTTAGGTGTAGTTCTTTAGATATTTACTATTAGATTCTTCAATAAAATCATAGCACATGGACATTTTTTACAGCTTAGCAGCAGTGCAGAACATTATTGACTCCATACAAAAAGTTCCTCCAATTCCAAATGTCATAATTTTATTGAAGAACCTGATAGTAAACACATATATAAAAAATTACA
The DNA here is from genome assembly GCA_014851425.1 of Senna tora. Classification (NCBI taxonomy): domain Eukaryota; kingdom Viridiplantae; phylum Streptophyta; class Magnoliopsida; order Fabales; family Fabaceae; genus Senna; species Senna tora. Next base: position 30,789,440 of record CM026272.1, on the reverse strand, counting down.
CCTAAGTTTTGTCCTTATTTCCTTTTGTTCACTCCTTTTTTTTTTTAATTGGGTAAAACCTTTGTGAGTTTCATTAAAATGCACCAAAAATGAAGTGAACTTATGGCCGAAACTTGCTCGAAATTTGAGTTTAGCATTGTATACTAGAGACACAGAATGAAACTATCAAGACTTGTAAAGCCCCAAAATTTGAAATAATCATATAATCCAGATCAGAGAGAGAGAGAGACCTAGAGAAGCCATTAATAGGCGTTCTAATATTATACCTTGGAAAGGTTGTAGATGAAGGTGTTCTCAAGATCAGGATCATCTGTGAAAGTCAGCTGATGGATGCATTGTGTGCCCTTGAGCTTTTTCAAGAGCCACAGCCCTGAGTTAAATATAGAGTTTGAACTATACAGATAACCCAAGTGTGGACCAGACATAGAAACAAATGTGTACAAGTATCTTAGGTATGGCTCCATGATTTTCTCTGCATTAAAAAAATAAATAAATAAATTCACTAGATTCAATTTTCATGAGTATAATCCTTCAAATCTTTATGCTTAAATACCTGCTAAAGCAGTTCGGATAATAAGATTTCCAATAGAATGGCCAACAAAGCTAAGCTTGATATTTTTCAGGTTTCCACTCATTGAAGCTTTGCTAATCTTCTTATTCAGAAAAGATATCACCTCCTTGGCAAGCCGTGATCCCATTTCTCTAAAGTCTTCAGATGTTCTGTCTTCATTACTCTCTGACATAAGAAAATGTACCTTGGGGTCTATTAACAGCCATTGATTCCGAATAAGCCGCAAATCCAAATGATGTCCCTGTAAAACGTATATGTTTGAGTAATGAAACTAAATTAACAAGATATAATCTCACCATTAACTTGCAAAAAATGAGTAAATTACAACCCTCCTTCCCTTAATAGACAAAAACCTACAATTTCAAATATTTTGACCAAAATACCCTTATGTTTATTATTTATATAATTAACTATGTATTTGCGTATTTTAATTTTTTTAATAAAACTTAAAATAGAACAACTTATCATTTTTAACTCAATTAATAACAATGAAATAATCAAATTTAAAATATGTGATAAGCTATGCGTCTTACTCAGCCTTGGTAATCTAGAGGAAATAGACACTTCAGCGGATAAGGCAACCAAATTTGGTCGAATTTATGCAATAGCATACCATATTTGGTTCTTTCATAACAACAGAGATAGTATAAACATAATTTTTAATTTTCCACTATCAATTTATTCAATACCAAACATTGCAGCTTCACTTTTCATTAAAAGAAAACACTATTATCCGTTGTATAAGGCCACAAAGTGAAAAGTAACGGCGGAAGAAAATACAGAACAAAACAGATTGCAAGAAAGTAAAACATGCCTGAAACCCATGTACAAAAACGACCACTCTCAAAGCATGCTCATTTTTTTGCGGGCTACTTGCAGGCGGCTTGTTCATTGCACTAGGTCCATTTTTCAAGGTATGTTCTGCTTTCCCTTCCAAAGGAATGAAGTATGAATTCACACTGATAGAACGCTGAATGTTTGCCATGCGTTCTACAATAATAATAGGAACATGCAAAGGATCTCCAAAAATAAACATGTCTTGAAGTGACCTGTTGTTGATCTGCATGGAATTCATATTTGTCACAAACTCAATTAAGCTATGAAAGCTATAAAGCATTCCAGGCAAAAAGCAACTACTCACCCTCATGTGTGCAATGCCTCGCCTATGAAGTTCAGCACGCGTTAATGCAGTCTGAATAGGCTGAACAGACAAGGAAAAAAGGGAAAAAGGAAGATAAATGAGTTTTAGAAAATGAAAGCAGACAATCTAATGATCGATCTCATAAATTAGAAGATAATACAACTTATGAATCTTGAACACCTCATCTCTTGATCTCCGTAAACTTAATGATCTCCCTCTCCCATATAAGCTGTTTTGTGGAGATGTCCCTTCAACTCTATTACTCAAACAGTGATGAGGCATCTCAAGATTCTCAACCTTTGAGTACACCATCCATATTGACCATTCAGCTTTTCGATCATTAGCCCATGAATTATGTAGAAATTCCATTATCTTCATTTTGTGTTCCCTGGGTGAAGTGAAAAAAAATAAAAGGAAAATATTATATCATTAATTTGATGCGGTGTAATTATCTGATCCTCAAAAGCTTTAGCCTAAGTGCTTCTTGGCTCAAAACAAAATTATCTTGCTAGATCTTTATGTTATTAACAGCTGCTTGCAGGAAGAAGCATATACCATCGTGCAGTTTCATTTAGAAAAAGCTAAACCTCACTTAGTCAGTAGACCAGACTCGTGTATGGCTTATTAACCTAAGGAAAGTTCAGCCACGATTAAGGAAATACTGAAAAGATAGGTTTTTCAGATACAAAAAATTAATGATAAGACGGATGAAAATTTGTTGCAGCACTACTTTACGAAAAAGAATAAGAATATAAATAAGCATCTCTACAGTTGCCAAACCTGGATAATTATTAGATGGCTAATTACATCAATCATACCTATGGAACATCAGAAATTTATTCCACAGATATAGGAGCTGATTCCCCAGAGACCGAAACAAACTTAATAGATCATCCGATGATAAAGTTTGAAAATCTCCCTCGGTCTGAAGTTTAAAATAATCAGCAGCATTCTGTTTAAGGAAATAATAAAATGTCACACAATCAATTTCTAAATCATCAAGAATGCAGAACAGATAATAAAACATTAACACTGCAAAAATTAAGGACCTCAGCACTGCCTTGTGGATTGTCTAGCTGTGATGCTTCACCATCTGTACTTTCCAGTTTGGAAGAAATTCCAGTCAAATCAATAGCTTGATCAATTCCTTTGCTTAATATTCTCAGATCTTCGAGCAGGATATTATGGGCAGCAATCAATGCTTTGATGAGCCTAATCTGATTCAAGGTTTGACCAGTAACATAAATCCATAAGAAAATTATCCAGTAATGTAAATCACAAAGTTCACAATGTCAATCTAAAGCATACTTTTAACACCAGAACTACTGCTATGAAGTAAAAGACATGAAAGAAGGATGATATAGTTCATAATTGTAATAAATGTAAATAAAGGATCATTGAGAAAAGGTTAAACATGATAGAATATAAAATCAAATATGCCTAAGACATCAGTTATGCAAAATCCACTGCAATAGAACATACTTTGTTTGACAGAACAGAATCTTCACCATGAGTGCCTTCTGAAGCCAAGTTATCACTGATATTATTCAATTAAGCATATAAATTAGAACTGCATTGTATATAAGAAAAGTAAGAGAAATAAACTCTTATTTATAGAGATGCAAAGATAAGCAGATATATCTATTTGAACTCCAAAAGTTGGAATTTGACAAACCTGGGTACCTTCAGTCGCGGTGTACGATAACCAGCTCTCAGTAGACTGATGTGCACACTTGCATCAACAAGGACGGTATGTAAAGAATCAAAATGGACAGGACAATATGAATGCAATCCCAAAAGCGCTTTAGGGGGAATTCTATATTCATGAACTGCAGTGGAGCAATGATCCAGGGAAGACTGTAATTCAGGCCTGCACATTGATTCCAGTAGTTCAACATTTTGCTACCTCTAACTAACATAGTAATAATGATAAAATTTAACTCCTGCCAAGTTCGCCCAAAAGAAGGAAGACGCGTCATGAACTAACCTAACGTTAGACAGAGGGGAATGCATAAGCTCAAACCTCAAGATAACAGCAGAAGCTGATTTCCCCTATGAATGAATTTGCAAGTCATTAGCCAAGATATAAGCTGGAGAAGAAAAGAAAAGGGGGGAAAAAGATGAAGGCAAAGCTAGATGTTGCACACCAAGAAGTCAGTAAGTCATTAGAGATATAACCAGTTAGGATATTTGATCTAAAGGAAAGGTTTCCGATTTTACAAGTATCTAATACATCTTATCGCCTCTGCCACCAACTAATTAAATGCAGAAAAATAGTAGGAAAAATTACCAGATTCTAAGGTAAATTGTGAAAAGTTGACATAAGATAATCTGAACCAGGGTATAGCCTTGGAGCATTCAACAAATTCAAAGTGATCAATGAACAGAATAAAGTCCACCTTTATATGTCTATGAAAAATAATCATGATATAACTACTTAACTCACTAAAGCTTGTTTGCTGGCTAAAGTGTGTATGAGTGTTAATCCTTGTCAAGTTTTTTGTCCTCGTAATTTATTTTTTTATTATGTTGTATGTGCTGGGGGAACTTTCAACTCCTTTTAAATTTTAAGTAATGATTTTGCATTAATTTTTCATAACAATCAGGAAGTCCAGTTACCTTAGGCCATACGACTCATGAGATTATCTTGCTGTCTCAAATTCATCTTGCTTTGAAAAGTTCTTATCTTCTTTTTTTTCCCTTTTATGTTATCTACTTATTTAGTACGTTTTACTAGACACATCATTAGTATCCTACAGATATTACAGGTTATCAGATTATTAAGATATAGAACAACTGACCTCGTATCCACCAAAAGATAGGTAAAATGAGACCATAATACAAAGGAACACATCCTGCCTTGCATACTTGATGCGAAAGGGAGGTGTTGAAAAACTGTTGTCTATATCATCAATTCTCCAAACTCTACATAACTTGTCAGAATCCACATGAGGAGCTGCAGCTCAAAGAAAAGACGGATTCTCAGATTTTACTTTCTCTGAACACAAATATAAAAAAGCAAGACAGCAAACTAACCAAAAGACCAGAGTAGCAAATCAAACATGTTAGTGTCAATGTCTCAAGAAAATGACAACAGTAGAGTATTTTAGATTTTAGAATATTACACTTAGAGAGTTCAAGAAACTATTCCTGTCTAGGTTAATATCGGGTTTAACAAAAACTTTATTTCTTACAATTAGGACTCTTCACAGAGACAGATACTGAGAACTCTGCAAATCGGCAGAGACATGGAAAAAAACCAAATCTCCTTATGTTTTTCAGGAAAAAAATAAAAGAAAACATAAGGACTATAACTCTGTTTGATTTTTGTTTTGCAAGTAGCATTTTTATTATTTGCTGAGAACTTTTCATAACACAGTGAATGGTAAATGGCATTGGAAAACCCACCCTTGAAAGGAAAGAATAGGTAGATGATGGACCCCAAGTTGCTAAACGGTAGCAAAGGAGATGCAAGAAGCATGTGGGAGAGAGTGGGCCAAGGAAATCTTCACCTACTGACCTAAAAGTATATTCTTGAAGGAAAAGTGGGCTGGAAGGAGAGGGGAATCCTCTAAAGGACAATTTGGAAAAGACAGGAACTGTTAATTGGGGACCGAGGTCAGTGTGGAAGGACAAGGAATTTCTAAGGGAGTTTAGGGAGAGAACTAGCCTCTTGAAAGCTAGCCTACTTTCCATTTTGCTATATTTTGCTCTACATTTATGAATTAGTGCAAAATCTACATCAAACTACAGAATAGTAGCTAGCTGCAATCAGTCATTGATACATACATCCATAGAATTTGAAAAGGCAAGACATAGGTACAGTTTTTAGGTATTTATTACTAGGTTTTTCAGTAATACTAATAATAATAACATGACAAGCAAATTGTTTTATAGTTCAGCATAATATAATTGAGTTTTCCAAAAAGTTATCTCATGTGTCATGTTTTTGTTAAAGAAACTAATACCAAACAACTTTACCAAAATCCAGTACTTTTGAAATATATTCTACCTTCATACTGAGCAACCCTTGCCGGAATGCCGGGATAGGAGCTTTCATCGTTCTCCCATCTCATGGTAATCTTGATTCTGTACCATCTGCATTACAAGAATAAGGATTGAAATTAAAAACAACAGTCAAAACTAAATACTCTGGATTCGAAAATGTACATAGAATTCACAAGAAATTATCAACTTGTGTTAGAAAATGGAGCTCACCCTTGATCAAAAAGGTCGAGATTATGAAATCTATGAACGTAAATAGCAACTTCATGAACAGCATCCAACATAGGCAGGTGGTTATTAGCCATTGCAGTTGCAGGGCCAGGTTGCTCCACATTGTGCAACCTTTTCATTGACCAACTCCTTTGATTTAGAGCCCATCCTAGTTTCCGAAACATAGGTAGCACTTGTCGATATAGTAATCTTCAGTGTCCAGATGATCATCCCCTTATAATTCTTTCTGTGCAAGTTCAGTATAACCCACAAGTCCTGAACCATAAAGGAACCAACTTTCTCATCTAATCCATCAAAGATCTCACTCTTCACACAGATGATTGAGATTGACCTACAAATTCTAGAAGGAATGGAACATATGTAGTACTAGTTGATATAGTAATGCTCAATGCCTAAATGATCCTCCTTTTATTCATTCAATGCAAAGTATAGCATAACCGACGAGTACTGGACTATAAAGGAACCAACTTCCTAACCCAAAGACCAAACCAAACCAAACCCATTAAAGATCTCACTCTTCACGCCTATGATTGAGATTGACCCTCAGATTTTAGAAGGAATTTGCAATGTGGGTCCGGATTGAAGCGATTGATAATAATAGGTTGAAGTAGGAAAAGATGAAGAGGGAGATGGAGGAAAAGGGAAGAGAAGAAGGCGTGGAGACAGCAAGAACTAGGAGTTCTGTACGACAATAATTCATACACCTCGTTGGCATAGGGCAGGACACAAAACAACATCATTCTCATCAACCCTACTTCGCAGGTGATGCTATTAATGATAGTTTTTGTTGTTTTTTTTAATTCTCACAAAAAGATAAAAAAGGGTCTTCGAAAATTGCACCGTTAAGAATGTCGTGTTTGGGAAGATCCATGCGGCCATTTTCAGGTCCCCTCGTGATATTTTTAACTCTTTAGAATCGAAAATCACGGGTCGCACTCTAAAATTGTCGGTGTCAACAGATCATTGCTAGATCCTTTGACATAAAAACGTTTCCTTTAATCCTTTTCCCTTTTGATACAATGTTATGTTATTTATACCTCACCTGAAGTTCATCACTCAATAAAAAATCATATATATTATTCATGTGCAAAAAATCAATAGATCATAGAACTATATAGAGGATTCTTATTGCCAAATGAGGAAGTTATATAATATATACATTGAATATATATATATATAGACTTGGCAAGTTCTAATAGACTCACAGTGCCACAAAATATTAGGTACCGATTCTCATAATAAACATATTAATTATAAAAGGATAAAAACAAAATTAGTCAATATTTTCATATTAGGATAAGCCTTCTTGCAATACTATGATTAAGATTTAAGAATGGGACTTATCTCAATTGAATTGCGAGAGATATTAATCAATTAATGTAAGATAACACAGTAAAATAAAAAATGTGGAAAATAATATGCTTAAGAATTGTTTTTTTTATAAGAATATGCTTAAGAATTGTTAGAAGATGAACATTTTTTTTTGATGGGGAGAAGATGAACATTTTATTAACACAAAAATAAAGAAAAGTTACTTTAAGAATTAGCGTAACTGAATCCGGGCATTGCGGGGCCTACATATAAATAGTTTCATTAAGAAAAGAATCATGAAAAATTTTAATGAAATAATGAAAAGATAAAAGGTGATAAAGCCATCATCATCGGGAATTGAAAGACTTGTTTAAAGATGTTCCCTCAAAACTCACGCCCTAATTAACATGGTAGTTTAAGGATCATTATTCATCCGGTAAGTATGATATCTTTCTAATAGAAGTGAAGTAATTGAAATATTAAATATAAACACATCTCTTGAGAATTTGTAGTATTATTATAAAGAACTAATTCCATTAATATATGTGGATTCAAATCTCCTAAAGCATAGATTCGATAAAATGCGTGAATTATACATCATAAACAGTTAAATGATATTGTTATAATACGGATACGAATCTCGATTTTTATTTAACGTTTAGATTTGCATTCCATACACTTTGTACTTTAATGAATCTAAATTATGGTATATATGACCTCTAAAACATACTCAAATAAATTAAAGTGAAAATACACTTTAGTCAATAATCCAAACTGTTGATCGATTAAGATATAATTTTATTACAATCGATCCAAATTATTGATAAAATTACACTTCATATAAAATATACTTTACCTAATCCAAATGGTTTTGAAACATAGAGAAGTCTTTAATGTCTCTCTCTTTCGTTTTACCTTTTCCCTCAATTATTCTCAGTTCGGTTTTTCATTTATCGTCAAATTAATATTCTCATAAGCTCTAAGTAACACATGTCATCAATGAAATGTTAAAAAAGACTAGAAAACTTTACCAATAAAGTATAATTTCATTTGATAAAAAGACAATTGAAGTGAACAAGTTAAAACAGGTGAATTTTGAGTATTTAAAATTGAGAGCTGACATCATTTAAAGAAGCAAAGTTAAGCTTCCATTCTTATTAGTTATTACAAATTCCACAAGGCCTATCTGCCCCAAATCCAGCAGAACAATGGACCTTCCACATGCAGTAGATCTACAGACTATACCACATCTATCTTCAGCTTGAATCAAATTGTTTTGAATAATTTACTGAAGCTATTTTTTCTATACAAGGTAAACTCCAAGTGATCCTGAAATATAACCAGCACAGCTAATATGAAACTTTTTCCTCTTTTGACAGCTACCCCTCTCCACCTTTTTCTCCTTCTGTAAAATTGTACCTTGCTCCATTTAATTGCTATGTACAGACACCATCACCACTAAACCGAATTAATTCTCCGATGCATGCTTCGAGGTCTAGGGCTATGCTTCTCAACAACTGGAATAAGATATTCCATGAGCTGCAGGCAAAATTTAAAGAAAACAAAAAAAGTTAATTCACAGCCAGTACATGAAAGGCAATGACATGCTTCAAAGAATGCTAAAATAGTATGCAATTATCAATTGATTCTTAGGTAGATAAAACCAATTATAACTAAATATGTAAGCAAGTTAGAGGTTGATCTGCTTGACATGTTTACTTATTTCTTCATAATTAAATTGGTTTACTTATTCTATGTAAATCGGATCTACTTAAAACCTTTTCACCATTGAATTGCACTAAATAGAGTAGGTTTCATCTCCAGATCCACTAGACTAGAGCTGATATTACAGGTTGGGTTACAAGGTTGCAAATTTTGAATAGGCCAAAATACAAAGCCTGACTCACAATCAAGTCTAGTCTAGATCAACTCCACAAGTAACATTTAACAAACACATATATTTGAACACACATATCACCCAGACCATTAGAATAAACTCAGGATCATATTACCAATCTAATTTATGCCAGAAATTAATATTGTGTGTTCCAAAAAGTGGAGAAATAATATACATACCTGCTTGAACCTCTCCTTGTTTTTATCAGCCTGCATTCATGAATCAATATTTCAGAAACTCTTCAGCAAAGAAAATGTTGGGCACAACAAGAATAGACAGCTAGAATACAAGGTGCCATTGTCATTTATCACGCCAATTATTAAATACGGATATGTATCTGCTTAAATGTTTGCCAATCCAATTATTAATAACACGCTTCTTGGACACTTCCGATAGACGCAATGCAATACTTCAAACTAAATGTGGACATGTCAGGTTTTGTGTGTTATTGTCAAAGTGCCACATTTTTTTTCACACAACAGCTGTTCATGACACTGAATTGTCGTCCATGGACACCATGATTGTAAGTAGATAAACTTGAACATGCACAAATTCCAAATTACTAAATAAGAGTACCTCTTCCTTCAATAATCGTGCCTTCTCTTCCTCCAGCTGCGAAACTAGAGCCTCTAGCTCAACAGTGTAAGCCTGTCAAGAACATCAACTTTAGAAGAAAACAAGCAATTCTGGAAACATGAGATCGAAAGAAAGTTAAAACACCAGAAACCAACTTATTCAGTTCCATCTACTGATTATAGAATGAGTTTACTGCCAAGAACTTTAAGTTCCGAAGCCAAACCATCAGATGAACCTCAAAATATGCAACTTCACCGTTCCCCAAATAACCTTAACTCAAGAATTTCTCTATCCACTAAGCTATGCTATTTCAAACCAACAGAAACAACCTTATTTTGATCAAAACTTTTCTTGTTGAATAAAAAATTAGAGAGAAAATGTATATTTGGTCCCTGAAACATAGACTGTTTTAACCTTTGGAATGATTCTTTCACAAGAAACATATAAAATTGTATATTTATTCTTGTTTGACGACTAGCTCTATTCACACTCACACTAATGTATTACAAACTTTCAAGAACTACAGAGTAAATCCAAGGATTGAAGCTTTAGTTATATCTTATCAAATTGTGTATCTTCTGAAAATTAACAGGAAAAGAGAGAGAGAGAGAAACCTGCTTCCGTTCTCTGGACCTGGCCGCGGACTCTCTGTTTTTTATCATTCTTCTCTGTTTCTGAAGCGTGGCGTTGTCCATGGGTTCCTCTTTTGCCCTCCTCTTTCCCCTTCTCGATACTTCTACTTCCGCTGCTACAACCGGCCCCTCGATTACGTTCTCAAAAGCCTCCACGGAGGTCATCGGAAACTGAGCACCACCACCGTCAATCGCCACCACGTCTGCACGGTGGCTCCCTGCGCCGGTGGCCGCCGCGACGGGTGGAACCCCTCGGACATCGTCCTCTCTGACTGCTCCAGCCTTGGTCAAGAAATCCTCGAGAGTCATCTCCTCGTCCCCTGGGCCCACCCGTCTCGGATCAGTCCCCTCCACGATCTCCTTCCAAACCTCGTCCACCGTCTTGGCGGCCATCTCCTTAGGAAGCGAGAGGCTCCCCTGGCGGGAAATTGAAGCGGCGTGGATGTGAGAAGACGGGTCGGGTTGTGGTTCGGAGGAATTGTAGATGAACTTGAGGAGGTCATCCATGCTCATGGACTGCGAGGTCTTGGAAAGATCGGCGAGAATGGAAGAAAGGGAAGATTGGCGTGGCAGATCCGGACTCGCCGTCGCAACCTTCGACGACGCCATAGCGGAATTTCTAGGAGATTTCTTTCTGAGCTCTTCTTCTTCTTGGCTTTCACTCAATTCTCTCACTCGTGGTTGAGCTCGAAGGTGAACGAGTCAGCACAGGAAGAAAAGAACGCATTGAAACTTGGCCTTACTCCGTTTTGGATATATACCTTACCTAACTCTCAAATATCTAATATCCCACACTATACCTCCAAAATTTCATTTTTATTAAAAACAGAATAAACAACAATAATCAAGTTTAAGGGAGAATATGTAAGAAATAATCAAATTTAAAATAAATAATAAATACACAACTTGGGAACTTGATTTCCTTCACATATTTTAGGTATGAAATATTTTATTTGTAATAAATAATCTTTTTCTTTTAAGTCAAAATATTTTTTCAAAGAATTATTATTATTATGATATTGAGATATTTAATTTCTTAAAATCATTTTCTTCAAAATTAGAGAGAATTTCTATTAAGAATCTCAATTTTTTAAGATGTTGAATTTTTATGTTTTTTATTTTAATAAAACATTTAAATAAAAAAACTTAACCTCTTGAATAATTAAGTTCTCAATAGTCTTATCCAACTTCAAAAACAATATTTCGCAATCGCGCTTTTAATTTAATTTTTTTATTTTTATAAAAAAAATATTTTTTACTTCCTTTTCTTTTATTGGTAATATAAAAGAGAATGGAATGTCTTAAGAAATTCAATTTTTTTTTATCTCTCTTTTTTTTAATTTTCATTCAAATAAAAATAAAATTGGAGAGATGTATAAAAATTCAATCTCTTTAAAATTTAAAGTTCGGTTCGGTGATGGAAATGAAATGAAAAGGCAGATGGCCCACGTCTACAAAATGAGTTCATCGTCAACTACTTTCCCAATTTTTTTACGGGAATTGTGCACACTTTTAAAAAAAAATTAAAATGCAAAATATTTATTTTGTTCTTTAATTTGACATAATCATAAATTTTTTAAATATTTTAATATATAAAATAAAATAATAATTTTAATACATTATCATTCGATTTCTATTCTTAATTTTTTTTTATCAATCACAACAAACACATTTTTATTTTCTTTCTCTTTTTATCTAAAATAACGTGTCCTAAATTCTCTATTAAAGAATTTATTTTGGGTAAATCTATTATGTAACTTATTGCATGTAATGTAATATCGGCCGATATGATTATAATATGTGGGTGTCACAATCTCAAGTTATCTTACTTACATATCACAATTTTATCGGTCGATATTACATTGCATATATACAACAAATTGATCATAGATCAACCTTTATTTTTTATCAAGGTAAAAATAAGAGAAGAGAAATATAAACATAAAAGGAAAAGTTTGAACTTTTAACAATTTTTTGGCGGAAAGCCAAAAACGGCGTCACATGAGTGACATGACATGGGAATAGTTTCTGAAGCTAATCTTGACCGTCAAATATATGGCCGCCATCCAAATGAATCATATCCGTCCGTTGTTAATGCTTTTTCTTTTTGCTCTGCCTTGTCTGTTGTCTCTTTCAGCCTTTCAGCAGGTCTCCCGCATTTGTTTCCTTAGTTACTAAGCTCTCATCTCAATTGAAAAGAAATAAGGAAGGAAACACTCTTCTTCTCAATTTGCTTTATGTACTTTCCTTTCTTTCTTTCTTTTTTCTTAAATATATTTAGTGAAAATTTAAAACTATCACGAGTTTAAAATTATTAATTATAAATTATTAAATCTGTTTTGATATTTGTGTCATTTTATAATTTTAAAAAAATTTATTTTAACACAAATTTTTAAACAAATCCAACGATTGATATATAGTGAACTTGAACTCTTATAGCTTTATAGCATTACCCAAAATACTTTCCATTCCTTCTTTTCACATGATTAAAATGACATATTTGTAAATGGGTGAATTTATGTGCAATTGAATATGTGTTATAATTGGTGTCATTGATAGCCACCAATTGTACTGTATACTCATTATATATAGTAACATGTTGAATAATATATTCATCCTTATCAACATTTGTTTGATTTTCTTCATTTCATAAAACAACAAAATTAATACTACACAATTTAACTTTTAATATATTTTCTTGTATTAAATAATTAAAATACTATTATTATATTTTGAATCCCTACTTTTTTTATCCTCACGCATACATATAAGAATAGGTTATAACTTATAAGCAATAGAGAATTTTTTTTTCAATGAAAATAATTATCAATATAATCTTAACAAAATTTAAGCAAAAGTACTTTTGTTAGTTTTAATGAAGCTTTATATTTTTGTTAAATATGTTGTTTTAAAAATAGTTTTGTTAATATTAAAAATATGTAACTACTTAACAAAATTAATTAATTTAGGGGTATTTATATATATATATAGTATTTAATTTAGAGGTTTGTTTGGGAGGTAACACGAGAAGAAAGTGTTAACATTCCATAATCCTCTTGATATATCTTTCAAAATATCTCAATTTGATTTATCTTGAATTTATGAAAGAAAATAATAATAAAGGATTAAAAATTGACTTTTTATTATTTTTTTTTTCAATTTTCATCGTTTCACAAGAAAATATTTTAAATATACTATTTTGTAAAAGATTAATCCTTTCTATTAACTACAATTCGTGGTAATTCTTAATCAATTTTATCAAGCAATTAAATGTGGTTAATTCATGTAGACATTGCAAGGCACATGTTGTGTTGATGGCTTTTTGGCTCCCCACAACTTTTTTATTATTAATTTTAAATGTAAATACATCTCTGAACTAAATTATAATTCACCGCATTACGAGATATTAACATTTTTCACTAAACTGATTATACTTGGTAGTTACTAGTTAACATTTTTCTCCTCTCAAACTTCATTCCCTTATGTATCTGTTGTACAAATTATGTATAACTTTATTGTACAATTTTTTAATTATAAAATAACAAATAGTTTTTTTTTTTATTATTCAATGCTTTATGACTATATTTTTTAAATTATGTTCGTCCCATATTTTTATTAAAAATTTTAATAAAAAATTGAACTTAAATGTAATTATATTAAGATTAGTTATGTTTGATAGAAATGTTTGATATAAAAAATAAATAGATGTAAAGTATTGTAAAATTTAAAAAATATGTTAAAAATATAAAAAAATATGATAAAAATATATTTAATATATAAAAATTACTGTCCCGCCTGAAATTTTTGTAATTCATTGTATTGACAGTTGACACCGACCTTTAGAACACGAACTTTAGCTGACGTGGAGCTTTGAAATTATCTGCACAACGTGTGGTACACTAGTTATCTTTTCTTGTAGTTTGCAACTTCACTGTTTTCTTCTGGTTTTAATCTTTAATAATCAGCGTTTAAATACTAATTATGCTTGCATGAGGTAACAAATTGCTTCATAAACTTATTCATATATATATATATTTGATAGATCTATGATACAACTTGTTACATGCATATAATAGGTATGTAGTACAATTGTAATCGTTGATACGATTCAATAGTTTAAATTGCATATCAAATTATTCTACCTACATGTCACAATTTTATTAACTAAAAGCACCAAATTATATCAAAAAGTCACCCATATATTTTATTGCTTACTTCAAAGTTTGAGTTTAAAACTCTCTTTAAAAGATAAAATTGCTTGACCCAAATTTGATGCCCATTGGCCATGATCACATTGGGAGACTTGTTAAATGATATAAATCAGAAAAAAAAAGCAATTTTATTTCTATCCTTGTTTATATTGCCTACGTACAAGTAAATTACAAATTAATAAAGGAAACAAATTAAAGATAAAAAGCTTAGAAAACATTAAAGGAAAGAAATATTTAAAGAAATGTAACAATTTAGTTATTCAATTCTTATATCTCTTTGGTCTTAGTAAAGGATTGATTTTGATAATATAGTAAACTTATCATTAGAATAGATCGCAGAGTGAATATAATAATTTCCTGACTTGATTATATTAGAAACTTAAATAATAAATAAAAAGTAAAATGTTCCATATTTCTTGCCTTGGGTGTTATAATATATATTTAATAAATAGACCGAGATATATTTTTTCTCTCTTGTGACGTTAATCATAATAATAAACAAGTGGAATTTGTTAATAGAGAAAAAAAATTATAAAGAAGTTTACTTATTCCAAATTGTAAACAAGATTTTTTTTCTCTATCGTATAATTCGTAACGAAATACAAATCCTTAAAAAAAAATTGTAAACAAGATTATTAATTTAGTCAATAAACAATCAAAAGAAGAGAGAGAAAACATGAATAACAAGTTAACTAGCAAACCGACCTATACATATATATATATATATATATATATATATATTTTGAAGCTTTACTATAATATATATATATATAAGATCATTGATCCTCTGTTTCGTTGATCGTTGATAATCTTGTGGGTAACGAAATGGCGAAATCGAGATCCTCAACATCTGCATTCGAAAACAAGAAGAAGAATCAGCCACACCACCCAACCTTGTCTGAATCGGAGATGGAGGCAGCTCGTCAACTCATACAGCTTAGTAGCGGAAATTCCTCCGATCATCTCATCCACAACGAAGAAGACAACATAAGCATAAGCAGCAGCAACAACAACTACATCTTCATCGTACAGGGGAGATCACAACAACATCAACAGAGCAAGTTCGATAATGGCGATGTGTCTTCCGACGACGCTGCAATAATGGAGGAGTATGCGTCAGGAGAAGTGGAAGACGAAAACTTGGAGACAAGAAGAAGAAGGAACAAAAGGTATCGCTATATTCACGATCTATATAGCGTTACAGCGCCTGTACGTGCTCGTTGTTAAGAGAGCCGAACTAGGAGTAGATCAGGCGTAGAATACTAGAAACTAACTTTTAACATCTTCACCCTTGGTGTAATGTAAGCTAACTCGTGGTCCATCTAGTGTATCACACTGTATTGTATATAATCCTTTACGTTAAGGCTTAAGCTGCTGATTTGGTTGTTTTAATTTGCTAATGACAAGTGTCTGGAAATTTATAGAGGAGTTTTCTCTTCAATTTCTGAAAGAATTTTGACTTTTTCTTTCATATAATTATTAGCTACCAGAAATTGCGAGGATAGATGAATAACCAGAAATTAAGCGAGGGTACAATGATTGAGGTTGTGCATTAACAACGAAGCTGGGTAAGGAAGCTTGTCTCAGTACAAGACGATTTCACATATTTGATGCGTAGGGGTAATGGAAGTAAAGCATTCTTCAGCTTACAAACAGCATTCGTATCAAATTGTCGTACGAAATGGATTCACAAGTCCTTGTTCAATGATACTACGTATTTGATTATTTTGTTCTCCAGAAAAGAGACTCAAATCAAACCCATGATGAAGTTACTGGGTACGCCCAAAATATAGAACCAAACCATGATGTGTGAGAAAGCCTTGTGTAACTAACTCAGTTCATGCATTTGTTCAATAATTACTGTAGACGAATGAGGTGAACATGTCACGTAACAAGTGTTTTAAGTATATAGAAATAAATCCATACAGAATGAGGGCTAACCATGTTCTACAAAATATCAATAAATAAGTCGCATGCACACATTAAAGCAGCTTCGCATATGATGCTGCGGCTCTTTTTTTTTTTTTTTTTTGTGGCGGGGGAGGGGATTTACTAAGACATTTTCGGGAGCTTTAATGCTCAAGATGGAAGACGTATTCTGTCAAACGTTGCAATTTACTAGGATCGAGTTTCTGTTCTGTCACAATAGGTTGCTTCTTCACTGTGAGCATTCGAGAGGCGGGGTCTGCAGCCCAACCTTGCTGTAGTACATCTGCCATTATACAAACAAAAATGTCATACATAAACATTTGATGAGAAAAGGAAAAAGGTTGGAGAGGAATTTATAACATGATTTTACCCTTGCGTGGAAGTGGAACTCTCAAAAACACAGCCAAACTTAATTTGAGCCACTACCAAACTTCATTCGAACAGCAATGGCAACCAAATTCATCATCCTAGACAAGTTTTTTTTTCCTCTAATTCCAAATTTTAAAGTAATCCATGCAGCCAGCTTAAAACCTGGTTTGATTGATTTTCCCTTTATTATGAATGCCATCTGGAGAGTTGCTCAAAAAGTATACGAGACAAAGTCTATTTATGTCAGTAATATTATGGATGGGATGAATAATGCTTGGAGTTCTCCATTAGTACACACTTGTTGAGAGTGTATGCGGTTTTCCTTTGAAGTTCCCATTTAAGTACAAGATTCATGGGTATGGGATTTTCCTTTATGTCCCAGGGTCCTCCATCATTGTACTCTTTCAGTCTCTTTCTTTATTGAAATAAGCTGTTTATCCAAAAGTGGAAAGAAGCACAATGTATGAGTTGGGCATTTTGAGCAATGTGCTCGATCCTTTTGAGCAGAATTTTTTTTATCTTTTAATATCAGCTATGAAATAGTTGTTACTTGTTAGCAAGCATTCATGTATTCACAAGATATGCAAATCATGGGTCCATATATTAAAGAGGAATGGTTGATTGTGGATGTTTAAAGTGTCGTCCACAATCAAATTTTATTCGGTCAACCCCAAAACATTGGATTTGAACTAGAAGCATTGGAAGTTGGATAGTGAGAAATAATGCAATCATGCAATGTTTAATTAAAATAAAGAAACGTAATTACTTACAACTTGTAGCATCCTCCTCGCTCATTCCCAGAAATAAAGCTGTATCCTGAATGCTTATTGTAGAATAAGCAGAGAGAAGAAGCTGAAACATCTTCCTAGTGTAAAGTTCTGCAAAAAGTTCATACGCAGTTATCTGATATCAAATCATTTCTACTATGTCAAGCATGAAAAAATAAACAAAGTGGCAAAAAAGTTCAATGCACTTAATTTTGAGCTTCTAGCCAATCCTTCTTAGACCTTTTGATATCCAATTATCCATTCATTACATACAAATGAAGAGTGAAGACTTAAGTCAAAGTATGAAAACTAAAATAGTAACATGTCCAAGTTAAGTTGATACAAATATCTCCCGGACCTGAATTTATGTGCTTCAAGTCATTGCTCATTTGTCCTTATATACAGTATAGAATTAAGAGTTGCATCACTTCACCTTTTCTTGAGGATACTTTCACATAAAAAATAGTTTCATAATTATGTATTGTAGATGATTAACAAATTTTACATGTAACAGTTATGGTAAAAGTAATGACAACATTCTGATATGGTTGGAGACTTTGAGTGTATTAAAATAACTTCAGTCTCAGCTCTTCAAACATATATTCAGCAAGAGGTTATATCAAGTTCTAAAAGTGGCATTCAGAAATATGAAAACATTAAGAAAAAAATTAAAATCCCTACCAACTACTAATTAGATTGTTTAATATCATGAAGATAAGGGGAAATCTCTTCAATTTTCAAACAAGATCTGGGATTAAATATTTTGGATATGATATGATTTCCAATAAGATTTTAATCGTTTGGGGTTTTACCTAAATTGTCTAAACCCTTTGCTTGCTCTTAAATCCAAAATAAAGGTGTACATACTTTACAATTTCTGCTATTCATTTAACTTCAGCAATGGCAGAGAAAGGACAGTGAGGGCCAGGTAAAAGAATGCAACTCTCTTTTACGATGAGTATAATCTTATGAGAAGAAAACCATATGAAAGTTCCTTATTGAGAATTGAAACAGTATAAATTTCATACACTGTAAAGTGATTTAAATGTTTATCATAGAGTTATATTTGAAACTTTTCTCCTCACAGCAACAATCCAACTTTTGTCTTTCTCTAGTGAATATATACTTTAGTGCTTTGCAAAAGTGCAACTGCAAAATTCAGTGAAGATACAAGATTTCCTACTCAGCCCTGTTAACGAGAAATGGGATCTAAAAAGCTTGCCTGAATATGCAGCAACAAGGCCTTGGAGCTCCTGACTCCAGTCAAATTCACGAATTGCCTCATGCACTCCCCCATAGTCACGAGTCCATAGCTTCTGACCAATTTTCCAGGCTGCAACTACCTCTGGCTTGTTTTCTTTGACTGAAGAAGGTATTGATTTCCAAAGAAACCGTGCACTGTTACTGCAATATCACCACAGCAAATATAACATGTCAAACTAAGAACGATAACATTGCAAAGCAAAAACAACACAATCCCTTCCAAAAATTGCAATTAGCAAAACAACATAATTCCAAGACTAGAACTGACTGACTACGATAGGAGCTATTGCAGTACCAAAATGACAGGGATCATTGTTACCTCAAACTACTCTACCCAAAGAATGTAAATTGAATTATTTTCATAAATAAAGCTCTCCGAAACACAAGACCTAGCCAGCACTCTGTTTGGTAGTTTCAGAAGGTAGATGAGTAGCAGAAGTTGTAAAGCATGTGCTTTTTTATGCGGGCGTTTTTATTTATTTTAGATTTAAGAGCAAGCAAAGGGTTTAGAGTTAGATAGTTCAGCTAAAACCCCAAACAGTTCAATATTATATTCTTTAAAAATTCGTATTCAAATTAGAAAATTGCTGATGAACATTAATAAAAAAAAAAAAAAGCACGAGGGAAAGCAAAGAAAGGTTGAATTTACATGTCATCAACATAAATGTGACCGATAAGATGAATCGCGTAAGGCCATTCGTCCTGATAAGAAACGCCTTCTGCTGCAACCTGCTCGATTCAAAGGAGAAAGTAAGAGGAATAATAGGAAGCTTTGGGTGTTGAGGTAACCGATCAATCTGGGAATAACGATTACCTGAAGCATGAGATTGTCACAGACATCGGCAATCTTATCGTACGATTTGGATGCCAAGGCGGCCGTTAGGGTAGAGAAATCCATGGGCGAAACTCGGTTAGATTCCAAATTCAGTGAGTAACGCACTTCTCAACTCGGTGCGTTGCCTAGGAGAACGATCACCGCCACTTCAGTGTTGTCGTCGCTGCGTTTGAGTGCGAATCGAAGAGGGAGAGGTTAGAGCAGAGGCAGCAAGATTAATAAATTTTAGTTTAATTTAAGTGTATATATACAATTTCGTCATTTGGAAGTGGTCAATTTGGTCCCTGAAAGATTATAAGTGTACAATTTGGTCTTTGAAATATATCACTGTTACACAAATTGGTCCTTCCGTCATCTTCAGTTAGATTCTCTTAATGGACTTGCTGACGTGGCACATTAATTGTACACGGTGGCCGTTAGTTGCTCAGTAGAACATGCTTACATGGCATAAGCTAAAATCCACCTCCAACTCAACACAAAATGCAGCGTTTTGAAGTTTCAATTTGTACACTTACACTAAGTTGGAGGTAGATTTTGACTTATATTGACAAAATGCACCACAAGCTAAAATCCACCTCTAATTTAGTTGAAGTGTGCAAACTGAAACTTCAAAACGCTGCGTTTTGTGCTGAGTTGGAGGTGAATATTAGCTTGTGCCATGTAAGCATGTCCTACTAAGCAATTAACGGCCTTTGTCTACAATTAACATGTCACGTCAGTAAGTTCGTTAAGAGAGTTTAACTGAAGCTGACGGAAGGACCAATTTGTGTAATGGTGCAATCTTTCAGGAACCAAATTTATATCTATGATCTTGATCTTTTAGGGACTAAATTATCAACTTCCGAATCTTTCAGGGACGAAATTGTCTATATAATCTTAATTTAACTTTTTTTTTTCGCAATGGATGAATACTTGAATTCTACAATGTTAATATTTGATATATTTTTTTTAATTCTATAATGTTAATATTTGCTTAAAGTACTATTTTGGTCCTCAATATTTGCATGAAGTTTAATGTTAGTCCTCAATGTTTCGAAAGTTTAATATTGGTCCTCAAAGTTTTTTTTTTGTCGATTTTGGTACTCGAGTGTAACACCATTAACTTTTGCCGTTAAATGATGACGTGGTATGCTTATGTGGTACACTCTCTCTCCTTCGTGTCATATTTTAATGACGTGGCATGACACATCACTATCATGTCACCCCTGATGATGATAATGATGATGATGAAGGAGAGAAGATGATGATGTGGCAAATGTGGACTAAATAGTTGACATAGTTACAAATTCGGTGACTAAATAATTGACATAGTCAAACATTTTGGGGACTAAATAATATTTTTGATAAATTTGAAGACTAAATAATAGTTTGACCAACAATTCAGGGACTAAATAGTATTTTGCATCTTTGTTTTGTATTGTTTATATTTTGTTAATTCTATTCAGTTTGATGTTGATTTGTGGGTTTCTGGTTTTTGGATCGATTATTATTATTTTTGGGCTCGAATTTTGGTTCTGCTTAGATGAATCAGATCTCGTGATTTGAATAAATAAGGGTTTTCTTAACGAATGTGTTGGGCCTGATGGGCCGACCTAGTATTTGAATCTGAGGCCCATTAGATCACATTTTGCTATATAATAATGGTAGATGCTAACCTCAAAACCCTCAATAAGAAGTGTCAAGTGAGCATAGCAGTGCGCCGCTAAGAAGTTTTCCTTCTGTCGTTCGTGGAGCACCAGCAACGGGTATACCTGCATCTATTTTTCTTCGTGAATTTAATTTTTGGGTGTGTTCACTCTGCTATGATCTATTCTGTTGTTGGTTTATTTCCAATCGCGCATTGTTTTTGTTCGTTTATGGAGAAAGTGAAGTGTATAAACGAAACCATATCTGCTATCGGTTTTTTTTTTCCATGGTACTAATATCCAATGAAAATTGGCTTTCCTAGATGAGAGCTTGAGTGATGGCTGTTTGGTCTTGATGACAATTTATTCCAACACTTTTAGTTGTTTACTTCGTGTTGTAAGTTGGATCTGCCTTGGGAAAGCTATGAATGAGTTTTTCAAATAAAATCTTCGATTTACTTGAATTTCTGATCATATGTTATATTAAATGAAATGTTTATATATGCTAATGAAGCTGACCTTTTCCATCTGATGGGTGATTTCATGCTGTACATTGTTTCTGGTTTTACGCAATTCCTATTCCCTGTTGATTTGCCTGATATGGTTGGATGCTGTAACTGTTCACGAGAAATTTTCTTTCTGCTATGTTAAATTTGTGATTAGGAATCACACTTGTGCCTTTTCAGTTGAAGCAGGAAAATGTCTCACAGGAAGTTTGAGCACCCAAGACATGGATCACTTGGCTTTCTCCCAAGGAAGCGTGCAGCTCGTCACCGTGGAAAGGGTATTCAAGCTTTTTTTCTACCACTGCACTACTTGAAAATAACATATAAATGATGAGGGAAACCTGTGTTTGTGCATTTTTAACCTCTGAAATTCACTAAACCAAGGAAGCCTAATTGAAAAGCTTTATTTCTGATTAGTCATTGAGGGTTGGTATCTTTTAAAAGTAAATTTTAAGTGTCAATGCAACTGTGATCATAATCATTGTATTGCCAATTCTACGGGATGATAGAAATTGCTTCCAGAAAGAATTGACGAATCAAGGCTGGAGTCTCAGAAATGGCTCTTCTTGACAAAGACCCTTAAAAGGGTTTTTGGTAAGGAATACCTAGGAGCCTGAGAATTGGCATTGTTTGTGCCATAGGCCTATGGTTTGGGAGCATTTCTTCATTCCTTTTGGAGTTGGCAGTTGTGAGTTATGTTTTGCAGTGCTTGTAAGCGAAACTTTATATATTCATGCTTACAATGTTTTTAAATCAATTTTTTCATTTATTTTGTACAATATGATTCTTATTGTGTATTCATATACTTATCCACGCAACTATATATATTAATGTATTTTTTCTTTCTAGTAGGTTATTAGAAATCTTTATTATATGAATCTTTGAAAATCAGAAAAACCCATGTTGTCGTGATGTAGAGTTAAAACCTATAGATAAATACATGTGCTGATACCACTGATTAATTTTCATCATGAACCGACATTGATATCTGAATTGGGGAAGTTATAATATTTGACTGATATATGATAATTGATAATTAAATTGTTATGAAAAGATATCTAGGAATTCATTTAATGGTACCAAATTTATTTTTTTATTTACTTATATATCCTTGACTGCTATATGTACTTGTCTGTATATGTTCTGTCGTCTCTTATTATTAATGTTTCATTGCCCCAAGTTTGATGCAGCATTCAATGAATTAAGATGCTCAATGTTGCCACCCAGATTGAGTACTCTAGATCTTCCTAAATCATTTTCATGGTGAAATTTTACTAGTTTATATTTTGTTTGTTTCTCAAGCCGTCTGTTTTTTTTTTCCTGGTATTGTATTCTATGGCGTTCAATTTTGAAGCACCGATTATTCATGAACTGACGTAATATTTCCAATGTGGAAAAAAAGGAAGTCCTCTCTTGGCTAAAGTAACTTTTGTCTTTGTCTACGGGATTATGTATTATTTCTATTTAAATGATTTGTGAAATGTAGTATTACTAATAATTTTCTGCCGTATGCATTTCCTAATTTGATGCTGCAGTGAAGGCTTTCCCAAAGGATGATCCCAGCAAACCATGTGGATTGACTGCTTTCGTAGGTTACAAGGCTGGGATGACCCACATTGTTAGAGAAGTTGAGAAACCTGGATCAAGTAAGCATGTATTTTCTTCTTAAATCTCATAAATGATATTGGAAGGAAGTCTGCATCAATTGTGACGTGTATATACTAAAATAATATTACATTGGTTTTTCTGTCTAATTCAAGCCAAAATCTAATTTTTTTCAATACATTTTGTCATTATTTTTCTAATTAAGTATACAATTATTTTGTCTGGTCATGATGTCATAATCATTTTTTATCTCCATGCTTATTGCAGAGCTTCATAAAAAAGAGACCTGTGAAGCTGTCACCATTATTGAAACTCCACCAATGGTTGTTGTTGGAGTTGTTGGTTATGTGAAGACACCCCGTGGTCTTCGCACACTGAATACAGTTTGGGCTCAGCACTTAAGTGAGGAAGTAAGGAGACGATTTTACAAGAACTGGTGCAAGTCTAAAAAGAAGGCATTTACCAAGTATTCAAAGAAATTTGAAACTGAGGAAGGAAAGAAGGATATTCATGCTCAGCTTGAGAAATTGAAGAAATATGCATCGGTCATCCGTGTTTTGGCACATACTCAGGTATTGATGAGTTTTTATTTGGATTCTATGCCTGTATTCCATTTATCTTGTTCAGGTTTTTGTTTTTGTTTTTTTTTTAAATATTTCCATGGTTGCTAATGCTACATGATTTCTGGACGAGTTATGTTGACTATGTGGATATTATATAAACATGTGACATAGCAACTCACTTGTCTTGAAGTACTAAAATGTTCTAACTTATGTTTGATATAGTTCGTTAGTTTATTATTCAAATATTAGTTGTTTTGGTCTCTATGCATAATTTCGCAGTTCACTGGTTTCTGTTAATACAACTATTTTTTCTCTATAATTAATCTTTAGTTCCAATTCAAGTTTACCAATGTTGACAGCATGTTGTTGTTAGGGTAAATAAATGTATAATTTTTTTTCCAAAATTTCCTTCTACATTATAAAATTTCCAAATTTCCTATTACAATTTTACAGTGGATATGGCTGTGGCTGTCCTTGTTCCTTGGGAAATTTGAAGTTTTTTAATTTCATTAGTGCTGGAAGATTTTTGAAGTTTCTGGAATTACAGGCCACTTCTCTCAATGTTGGTATAAATTCTGTCTCCGTTGTCTATTACAGATAAGGAAGCTGAAGGGTCTAAAGCAAAAGAAGGCACATTTGATGGAGATACAAGTGAATGGAGGAACAATAGCACAGAAGGTTGACTATGCCTATGGGTTCTTTGAAAAGCAAATCCCAGTGGATGCTGTCTTTGGGAAGGATGAGATGATTGACATCATTGGTGTGACCAAGGGTAAAGGATATGAAGGTGTGGTAACTCGATGGGGTGTCACTCGCCTTCCTCGCAAGACACACAGGGGTCTAAGGAAGGTTGCTTGTATTGGTGCATGGCACCCTGCTCGGGTTTCTTTCACAGTTGCCAGGGCTGGCCAGAATGGATATCATCACCGTACTGAGTTGAACAAGAAGGTCTACAAGGTTGGCAAAGCAGGGCAAGAAACACACACTGCTATTACTGAGTTTGACAGGTATGAATAATCTCATATATATATAATGCAGTAGAATCATTCCCACTAATCGCTATTATTTAACAATTGAACAACACTACACTAATGTTTGCGAATGGCAATATTTCAGGACTGAGAAGGATATTACTCCTATGGGTGGATTCCCTCACTATGGTGTGGTAAAGGATGATTATATTATGGTTAGAGGATGCTGCGTAGGACCCAAAAAGAGAGTGGTAACCCTCCGTCAGTCACTTCTGAAGCAGACATCTCGTGTGGCTCTTGAAGAGATCAAACTCAAGTTCATTGACACTTCCTCCAAGTTTGGACATGGTCGCTTCCAGACAACTCAAGAGAAGCAGAAGTTTTATGGTCGCTTGAAGGCTTGATTGTGTTTTCTCTGAGTCATATTTATTCTTCACCTATAGACCATTCGAAATTAATGACACTTTTAAGTGGTGATTATTTGTTTGGAAGTTATCATTTTTTTCCCTTGGTACTGAAGAAATCATTTTTCTGCTATAAAAGTGATGCAGCAGATAGCTATGAACTCGGGAATTTTGCAGTTAGTATGGTTGCTTTGTTGCTTATTTAATATATTTCTTAATATAAGTGGTTTCTTGTTCTACGTCTGGACGACCCTGAAACATGAGATTTGATTCTACAGCAACATTTTAAAGTTTATGAATATAGAAATTGTTAACTATTTATCCAACCCAGTCTGGAGCTATTAATGCTCGAGCTCAAATTTTACGGAAAGGGAGGCCATGTGGTCCTTGACCTATCTATTAAATGTTTTGTGGAATTTATTGCACTGTCAAATTGAAAATTTGAGAAGTCTTTTTTTTTTTTACTTCCTAAATCCTTTTTAGCTCGAAATCTCTTCTATCTCTTGCTTGTCTCATCATCGAAGTTATTATTATCTTTTGAGTAGTCTTTATCTCAAGGAAGTAGCTGTTCCTCACGTTGAACAAAATATAATAATCACACAATTAGATGAGATATTTAAACCCATAAAAACACTAATTTAAATTTTATAACTGATGTAAAAGTAAAAGTTTTGTGAGTGGGGTAATCTATAAATTTTTCATAAATTTTCAAAGAGTTTGAGGGATCTTTCTATATCTATCTAAACATTTTTTTTAAAAAAAAAAATTATAATAATTTTACAACTAGCATTACATATGGGATTCGTCCCTTCACTTCCCTCAGTTATATTTTTAACTTAAAAATATATAAAATATTAATTACATCTTTGATCCCATCGATAAATGCACTAAATATAAAATTATTGAATACCATTTTATGTATTATAGCATAGAACCCCAAATATTCCAACATGTGCATTCTTTTCTTGCTTATTAAGAGGTCCTCATGCTCACTATGAAGCATAAAAAAGAAAAAGAAAAGGAAAAAAAACCCACATCAGACCATACAAAATCAATAATGAAGGGCGAATTTCTCCACTTTCGAAAAGCAAAAGTAGTGCCAGAGCCGAGAGAGAGAGAGAGAGAGAGAGAGCAAACTAACAAAAGGACATTAGATACCTAAGAGCCACTCATTGGATTAAACTTTACAGTTTGCACGTTGTCTGCATTCTTAGCCTTCCAAGTTAAGTAACCAATTTCTTTTAGAAGAAAAAAATTCTACAAAATCTTTGAGAAAAATTTTCTATACCCTAATGATATCTTCTCTCAGTTCTTCCTCCTGCATTTTCACAATTTTGTGTGAAACCCTTTTGATTAGCATTCCAAACTCACTCCTCTGCCACTCACCAAAGAAAAAAACAATTTTCTCAGTCTTTTTTTTCCTCTCATATCTTCCTCAAATTACTCAGAAATGAGAGACAAAGTGAGAATGTGAGTGAAGAAAGCACAGTGAGGAGGTGTGAAGGAAGTAGGGGAAGGCCATTTAGTGATCAAACACTCAATCCTTCGAATCCACACTGCTTGTATGTCAGAGTTTGCTTTCTTGGACTTATCACTATTGCACAATCCACTGATACCTGCACATATTATTGAGTTCACGTCATTTTGGCGTATCAAAAGTGTTCAATAGATTTTTTTTCAAATAAACTAGGTTACTAAGAACATCATAAACAAAAATATTAAAGATGGATCTTCTGTATTTGATATACTTATATATATATATATATATTATATTTTCATTGTTGATTTTTACTTAGTAATCAATAAATGTATTGAGCATTCTGTACCCAAAAAAAAAAATCATTCACTAATACAGAGAAAGGGAAGAAATAGAAGTAGAAGATGGGGTCAATTTCATTGATGACATGACAAGAAAAAGAGGGTAAAATAAAAGATAAGAGTGTGGGGGTTAAAATGAGACTTGGGAGATCCATGTCTCCCCAATGTCATATATATGGACAGAGGAGGATGACCCCCCATCCCCATGTGCCCCACAAAAAGGAAAGGCACATGGCTAAGACTTCTCTAGGCCTGGAAAGAAAGAATCTAAGAAATGAAAAGCAGTGTTTGACATTTGAAACCACCTTTCTTTCTTAATTCAAACTCATCTATTTTCAGGTTAGAGATAAGCAGGGTGAATATGAAAATATACCTGATCCAATCTTATCTAACATCTTAATCATCGTCACCCTCCTTACTCCAAAAAACATTATCATTACTAGATCAGAAAAACCCGTGGCAATAGAAAACAACAACAAACAAAAATTGAATTAAATATTTCAGCACACTTCATTAACTTCTAATGAAGTGATGGGTTCCATGGTGTAGTGGTTAGCACTCTGGACTTTGAATCCAGCGACCTGGGTTCGACTCCCGGTGGGACCTTTTACTGCAATTTCTTTTATTGTCTTCGTACTTCTTAACTTTTTCTTTTTTCCTAAGTTGGGACCAATGGTAGAAAAAAATAGACAGAATCTTAAATACACAGAGCAAAGTTAAAAAAGAAACAAAAATGAGAGTACTTCTTAGCACCCATAATATATCAAGACAAATGCATAAAAGAGCGTGAAAAAAAGTTATTTCTTAGCACCTAAGAATTCATGTTTAAGAAGGACATCTAATGGGAAAAACGAATAATTCAATACTAAGTACTTATTTTGGCAAAAAAAAAAAATACTAAGTACTTCTTAATGTGAGTTTTTCTCCAGGTCTTGATAACATGGAGTATAATAAGAAGCAAAGGAGTGTGTGAAAGAAACTTGAAAGAAAAGCAAAATAACACGGGGGTAAGACCACCAAAAACCTCACACATACCAAAAATTCCATTCACAAAAGGGCAATGTCCACACAAAGAGATGAGAACAAAAATGGTTCAAAATTTTCATTTAATAGTTACCATTTAAAAATTTAGAATAAATTAAATTTAAGATATTTTTACACAAAAATAATACTGAAATTTTCTTAAAAAGATATTTTTAAACTTCCGTTTTAACTTATCTTTCAACTTCACAAAACTTGAACATATTTCTAAATATATAATTTAAGCATCCCCTACCATAAAAATATAATTTATCCTCAGCAAAAAGTAGGAAAAGACACCCTGTAGAATTTTTATCCAAAACTGTAGGTAAATTTGCTTCAGAGAAGGGTAGCATATACCCTAAAAACGTACCCAAAAAGGAAAGCAAAAACAAAATAACGCATCAAATCCAATAGAAGGTTGTGAAACTGAAATGTGAATAGAAGAACAAACACACCCCCCTTATAAAAATGAATATCCCTCCCTCCCTCCCTCCAAGACCCAGAATACTAAAAAAACAAAAATTGCTTTCGGCGCACGTTATCAAAGGCAATGCGTTATATGTGGCCGTACATTCTTATCGGTGCACGTTAGCCTGAGAAAAAAGAAGACGACAAAGGAAGATAAGTAAAGAAAAAAGCAGAATGCGACAGAAGGTAGTGGAATCCGCAGTTTCACTTTCAGGCACTCACACTCACCCACCGTCACCGCACGCTCCTTCTCCGAAGAAGAGAGAGAAGACAAACCAGAAGAAGGTTTTATCTTAATCCGCAAGCAAAATGCGAAGCGGAGCATAATCAGGAAGCGTTTAATGTCTAAGAAACCCAATTTCATTTACCAAAATCGAAATAATTGAAGCAAGATTTGAAACGTAGTGAAGCATTAAGATGAACGGACCTGAACGCCTGGGGAGTCGAAGTTCATGACTCGGATCTTAGCTCCAACGTCGCCCAAGACTCTTAACTCGACTCGGTCATTGAGCGAAGCGTCTCGGATCAAATCGGCGGCGTCGGCCTGAAGCAAATTGACCCGATCGACGGCGATGGTGGCCACAACCTGCCTGACGCTGTGAGCTTCTTGATAGAATCCAGGCACCGAAGCTTTGCCCAATGGGATTCCCCTGTACATGACGGTGAATCTGGACTCGCCGTACTTGATCCCCACCTTGTTAGGGTTCACCGCCGTGAACAGAAGGCGGATTGTGAGCGATAGGGAGGCGGTGGTGCCGTCATTGGGGACAGCGGTAGCGGTGGCGGTGGCGGTGGCGGGGGGATTAGGGGTTATGCCCATGTACTGAACGCCCACTTGCTGGAGATCGAATTGGGGCTTTTTGGGCTTCACTGCGAGGATGATGACGAGGACTATGGCGAGGACTAGGAGAGCAAGGAAGGAGAAGAGGAGGAAGAGGCAGCAGCAGCAGCCTTTGAAGGAGGCGGAAGACGACGACCGGTACGGCGTCGGTGGGTAGTAGTGGCGATGGTGTTGGTGGCTGCTTGAAGAAAAGGATGGTGGCGCCGCCGCCGCCGCCTCTGCACGAAGTGCCGGTGGTGGTCTAAGCTCTCCGTTAGGTGGTGGTCTAAGCTCTCCGTTGGGTGGTGGTCGTGGTCTATGGTCTCCGTTGGGTTGTGGTCTGTGCTCTACGCCGTTTGGGTGTGGGTTAGCTCTTGTAGTCATTATTGAGCTTCGTGTGGTTCCTCTTTCTCTTCTCTCTCTATATACTGAGTTGGCTCAATGGCTTCTTCTTCTTCTACTCTACTCTGTATTTCTAGCTTTAGAAGAGAGAGATAGAGTGACGAGTCTGCGAGAGAGAAAAAGGGAGAAGAGAATGAAGACGTGAGGACTAAGGAGGGACTATGATATGGCTTTTTGGGAGCAAGAAAAGATATTGCTTTGGATTTTTAAATATTTTCCTTAAAATAAAATTTTACAGAGTTTTTGGTGTTCAATAAAATCATTTTTCTTAATTTAATGTATTTGATAATTTTTTTTTCAACAACAAATTAATGGTCGAATTACTAAAAAGTTAAAAGATTATTAAGAGGATGAACAAATGATAATCTTGATTAAGAATATCTTTGTCTTGAAAAAAAAAATTGCTTTTTTAGTTTTTTTCTTTTTCTTTCTTCTATTAATTTAAAATTTGTTTTACTATCATTTAGAAAATTAGAAGTATTTTCTAAACAGACAATTCCAAAATCGATATTATCATAATTTCAAAAAATGAGTAGGCAAAAAAATGTATTGTTGATTTGATCTTTTAAAAAACACATTTGTTGATTTCTTGAAATTTTAAATTTATAATGTTATGCTAGTTAGTTTCCACAATAACTATATACTTGACATGTACCGAATAGACCTCATACAGTGTAATAAACTTTGGGACTAAATAGTTAAAATGTACATTTTAAGGGATTCTAAATAATATAAAATATATACAATTAAATTATTCTTAACATTTTCCTATACTCTAAATATTCACGGTCAAATATGATGACTAATCTTTTTATTGATTTAAATGTATTATATACTTCAAAAAGTAAAATAATTAATCTATAAATTTAAAGTTGTTTTATTGTCAATATTATAGATAAATCTCTGATATTTAGTTACAAATAATTGATAAATGTTGTGAGAAGTTTGTGAGTTTAGTTAAAATTTTTCAATTCTTAACTATTAGATTTATATCGAGATCTGTGTTATTTTAAATATAAAAAATAAAAAAATATTTTAATATAAACATCTAGAAAGATCAAACGGTTAAAAATTGATGAGTCAAAATTCTCAAGCTCCCTATAGCTTTACCAAAAAATAATTAATCTTTTTCACACAATCACATAATGGGTTTGTTATTAAATATTATATAAAAGATCTTTGTAAGTTTATCCTAATAAATAATTCAAAAATATAATGAAAATTATTTTTCTTTATGGACAATGGCTATGGGCTGGTTTGGTACGGAGATAGGAATTACAATGAAATTATTTAGATTACGTTTGGTAATAAAAAATATAAATGGAATAAAAATAGATAAAATGATATTTTATTTTTATATAAAATATTAAAAAAATTAAAGACGAAAATATAATTTCATCATATGACAAAAAATAAGATATATTTAGTACAAAAAATATTAAATTGTAAATTCACAATACCAAACAAGACCTATAGGACTCAACGTTTTTAAGAAAAACAAAATTGTCCTAAAAAGAGAATAATCAATATATCGCATTTTCTGATTAAAAATGTTTTAAGAAAAATTTTAAGAGATTGGTTTTTTATAATATTGATATCATTAATCCTTATATACACAAATATACAAATTTAATTATTTTTATTATACAGACAAATTTTAAGACAATTTAAAGAAAGTCAGTTTCTTAAAAATCAATTTTCTTATAATATCAACCTTAAAAAAAAATTTCTTTTATATATCTCCTTCAATAGGTTGGTCCTTTTCGATCCATATTTGCCACGTTATGTATAGTGATGGCGAAATCACATAACGTCGTCTCCTCACAATTAATTGACCTTCACTCTATGCATGTAGTTGGCACAATCAAACCAAACCAAATTAAATTTTATTATTATTATTTCTATTAATTATTATTGCTATTATTTGCCTAGTTTGTTTTTACCTAATTTGTATCAAAAAAAGTTAGTTTTGATTGTCTAATTATAAAAAATGGCATACCTAAAGTTGGAAAATGATTTAGATAAAAATATTTGAAATATAAGAGTATTTTGCTAAATATAATTTTAATATGAGTATTTTTTCCTAAAATATGTAACTTTAACTTTTCCTTTTAGCTAAAAATAAAAGTTTTAATTTTTAATTTCTACTCTAAAATTAAAAGAAAAGCTGTTTTAATATCACTTAAAAATACTTATAAATTTTCGTTAACCTCTTTATCTTCTAAAATTTCATTTAATAAAAGATAGTTTTGACTAATTTAATCAAATTTTAAATACAAAAATTATTTTACTATGGCAGTCTTGCATTATGAAATTCATAGATTTCTGTAAAGGAAAAAATTAAGTTAAAGTTATTTAGGTGCTTGCTATAAAGTTCACCAATCATAAATATTATTTATATTCTCTCTCCTATTTGATTGGTTTTGTAATTTATTACTTTTTATTTTCTCTCTCTACCATGATTGGTAATACAAAAATTTTTTGTCACGTATTTTAATTATATTAGTGAATTTTATAGCAAGCACATAAATAACTTTATCTTAATTTAATCCGTCCGTACAACACTTGGGTCTCTCGCAATTACTGTTCCTAATAACTTTAACCCAAAAAAGAAATCATCATATAGTTTGTTTATTTAATTTCAGCATCAATTTGATTATTGATAGCAACGTTTCTGAAATATCTTATGTTAGTAAAATAGTCCCATTTGGGTTCAGATTGTGGATTTAGTAGGCACCAACCATGTAAGAGTACTACTTCTACTACTACCCTTTTTCTTTCCCATTAAGCAATCCCTTCACTCACTTCTTTTACCAAATTTATATTCCTCTTCTTTCTTTCTTTTTCTGTAAAAAAAATCACAATATTTAAAAATTTAATTACTTCAGTTAATTTAAAATTGAATGATGGAACTCATTCACTAATTTTTTTTAGAGATTGTACTTAATTCAAATACTTTTATAGATGGTAAGAAATTAGTGTTTCTTTAATTATTGTATCTTAAATTCAATCTCTAAAGGATGGTAATGCTCCGTAGGGAGAATCACCCTAACAATAAACATTTTAGTATTCTAAAGATTAATCATTCTTGAAAATACCCTGCTCCACAACAAAAAAACTTTTCTAAGATGATTGGAAAAGGAATTAATGTCTCCAAATTAACGATGATATCACAAAACAAAGTGAACGGCACATAGAAAAGGAACTGACTTTTCTGGTAAAACATTGAATAAAAATCAAATTCTTACTTAGCTACAAAATAACTGTTTTAAATATCAACTTAACGTATTTAATAATGAGTTCAACTTTAATTATAATCTTATATATATAATAGCTTTTGAATGATACATGATATAACTTTGCCCAATGTCCTCTCATGCAACCATTGTATTAGTACAAAGTATGAATAGAAAAAGAGATTGAGAATTAAGTACTGAGACAAATGAAATGTAGTTCGTTTTGCTTTCTCGCAAAAGAAGATGGAGCCGTACACATTTGAAAAACTTAAAAGAAAAAATGTCATGCGAAATTTTAAGTCACGTTCTTTACGCAGAAATGGAAATAGAAATAGAAACGAAAACGAAAACGAAATGCGTTTTTCGTGTTTAGTAGTAAAAGTTTGGTAATGGAAATGAAAAGGGAATTTATTAAAATGACCATTTTACCCCTTATATTAAAATAATAAAAAGAAAAGAAAGTTATAATTGTGTTAAATGAGAGGGGTATAATATGTATTTTGTATTTTTTTTTAAAAATTGATAGAAATGAAAAAGTGAAAAGTAAGTAGGGCCCGATGGGCCCCACTATTTCTATTTCCTTGTGCATTTCTTGTAAAAGAACATGCCCTTAGTGTGTATATATATATGAATTTTTTTTATTGATCAATAGAACATTTTAAATTTTAAAATTTATAAAAATTCAACTAAAAAAATAATATTTAAAAACTCGATCAATTAAGTAAAACCTGTGCTTTACAGCTTTAAAATACATGTAAATGGAATCCGCATGTATATAGGCTTGTAATTGTAATTGAAGCCCATAGAGTTGAGAATGACTAGTGCATGCAACCTCTTGTGTGGGCCTTTAAGAGTTTTGATTAGCAGCAAAAAAGGAGCACAAAAGGGATAGCAGAAGTAGATGCACTTCTCTACTATCCACATTGATTGAAATAAGCCACTTTCTTCAGACCCCTCAAAAAAGATTAAAAAAAAAAATGATAAAACAAAAGAGAAGAGATAGTAGCACAGTTAATACTATAATATTTTTTTACATTTAAAAAAATTCAAGCTTGAATTTGTAATCTGAAACTTGTACGTCTTGGTTCTTAATTTTCCACATAATCAGCTTGTTGAAAAGTATTCTCCTTTTCAATGCTTTAGAAAGCCTACCTATTCGGCACTTTGTTGAAGAATATCCACATAGTTGTTCTAATATATTTCATATTCACTTTTCCTCTTAGATTGAAATGAAAATCAGGCTTTTTTGTGAACTATAATGAGTGCCTTAATATCAGGGGAGTGATTAATCGAGTGGGAAAAAAAAATCCTATTCTTAATCAAATATTAAGAGTTCGATTTTTGACTTTAAGTATAGAACAATTTTAAATTCTTAGATTAATTATACTAACCTCAAAAGTGTCTACAAAGTAGTAAAGGGACCATGATAGTTAATATTGAGTGCCTTCTTCCCTAAGGTAATAGTTCTCATATGGGGCTATAACTAAAAGCAGTCTAATGGAAAGATCTATGTAACCAATGTATTTGAAAATGGAGAAAACTTAGGTCAAGTTTCTTATATTCTTGCCATCAAGTTCCTCAATATAAATATAACACGTGGTAAAAGTGTTTAAATGATCAATCGATCAGTAAAAAGAGAATATAAAAGATTACCTCTTATATGGCCAATTATAAAATAAAAAGAGTGTAAATGCAATATATAATTAGTGAAACTTAATGACAAGAATATAAACAACTTCACATAAGTTTTTTTCTTTTAAAATTTACAATGAATAGTTATAAAACTTCAACTTCCATAATTCTACATTATTGAAAATGCACCTTTTTCATTGGTAATAATCAATAATCACACAAATGCCATCATATTCTGTCCCTTCCGGGACATAGAAAATAAAGTTTAAGTGCCATCATATTCAACAAGAACAAAGTTTAAGTGATCCACCTTAGGTTAAATTAAACTACGTTTAATTTTTTCTAAAACTAGACTCAAGTGATGTTATCTATATACAGCTCCAGCAGAATCATTTTTGTACTCATAACTCTACAGTCATCAACGTAGTTCAGTAAGAAAGGGAAAGGGTGTCCTGGTAGAACAAAAAGCTCTTCATGGGCACAAACCCATGACATTTTGTGCATTAATCTGATTCTCCATAGAACAGCAATAAATAGAAAAAATGTAAAAACAAAAACTCATTCTAATACAGACACTACAAAAGTAACTTTAGGGATTGAAACATATTAACAGAAGCCTAAAAGAAGCAAGAAATTAAACCTACAGAAGATTAACATTCATGCAAATCCTCAATACTCCAGCCAGTCATCACTTCACATCCACCTTATCGGCATCAGCCACCGGATCTGCACTGATATCGTCAGCTTCAGCCTTACCTGTTTCATCAACCCTTCTGCCAGTGTCTTCTTCAACTAGGACATCATCCATAATGTCATCCTCTCCAACATTTATGTCTTCCACATCGTCCTCGTCTTCATTGTTGCTTCCACCAGGAATCTTCCTTTTCTTGGGACCATGCTCAAGCCTATGAGTATCCAATTCTTTATCCATAGTTTCCTGTAAATCCTGGTCATTATTTACTTTCCTTGAGTTCCTTGCGTTCTGCCATCTTTCCAACTCTTTCTCAACATTAGCAATGTACTGCTCCCCAATCTGTTTCTGATACTCAGACAATTCCTCTCTTCTTGCATTCTTCCATTCCAGAAAAGCCTTCAAATTCACAGGCAAAGCATAAATTCATACATATATGGTAAAAACAAACATCGTGTAAGAAAAGTTACATTTTGAAATCAATAAAATTTTATTCCTGTTCTTTTATAATTATACCCCCCGTATCTTAATCATTGATGAAGTCAAATCCATGAATGCAACAACATAAAAATAACAAATACAAATGAGATTAGAAAGCATTAATGCTGGATGGAAGCCCATAATGCTGCCCCAAGATATATTAAGATAAGACGGCCAACAAATTAGAAGCATGTCTGTATTTGATAATCTAATTAATTCTTTAAGTTCAAAGGCACAAACCTCTTCTTTCCGCTTCTCAATCGTTGTTGCATCTTCATCTAAGGGCTTGTTGAGCAAATAATATATTGGAGGCTCTGCCTTAGTCCTGGAAAAATACATGCCATGCTAAATCAAACATGTGTCCTATATGACTGAAAGGAAATTTTTTCATGTCTTCCTAAAACGCATATAAACAGAAACTTATCTTCGTCTCAATAAAATGTGAATATGGACACTTTTGGACCAAAATTAAAAATAACCTGCAGACAATAGAGCATGACATTATGTCAGATATAATATAACAGATGTCCACTTTTTTAAAAATGAAGTGGGAAAAATACTGTCATAAAGCAAGAGAAGACACCTGCTTCATAAGCTTACTGTTAAAGGGAGCAAACCTTATAAAATTGCATAGTCTTTTATGATGCTCACTCCACTGAAGAAACAGCAATTCCAATTTTTTTTCTTCAGTCTTAGCAGCAACCCGTGCCCTAAGAGTCTGATGAGAATTAAGGGGCGGAAATGAAAGGCACAAAAAAGTCAATGAGGTTACATAAGCAGTTTTAAAATCTATTATGAAAAAAGAAGCAGAGAATTGTTATCAATTCAAAGCCAACCAAGTCTCTCCTCCGCTTTTCAGCAATCTGTTCACGCTCTTGTTTCCTAAGCCTTTCGCTTTCTTCACGTGCTCTTTGCTCAGCCTAATAAGAAGTTTCAAAATCAATCGAGATTGTTACAAAGCTCTGAAAGTTACCACAAGAGAAAGTAAGGGGGAAGACAAAGAAGCAAGACATGTTCAGTGTTTGACATGGAAATGATTAACTTCAAGCAACAAAACAAATTAATTCCATACATATTTTTACAACAATAAAGAGAGACAAAATTTGAGTAGCATTCAGCAAACTATTTTATAACGATCACATTTACTTTACAGGCCAAGGCTATGAACAAGACAAGACAATACAATTTCAAACAGGTAGAAATATGTTCCATGGCCCTAAAATTAACAGAAAATAACCAAGAAGTCCTACTTCAGATGAACACTATGTAACATAATGGAACTTAATATGGACAAACCAAAGGGAAATTTCTACAAAAACACTAACACTCTTAAAACAATACATTCTTTAAAATGCATTAGTGAGTCTTTATAAAAAGATCTCAATCAATATATAAGGACAATGACCATGTGCATGTTTTATTAATAAACGTATAGTCTATTAAACTTCATTTTTAGCACAATAAGGTGAATTAATGAATTCTTCTTTAAGTGCATGCGTAGGTTTAGACATGGAGTATAGAAATATAGAACTGCTGCATAATGAATTATCTATATTAATATGGCTGTACACCCTTCTGGTAATTGGGGTCACAAAATAGCTATATTTTGTAATTAAAAAAATATGAAATAAAACATGATTGAAGGAGATGTGAGAGAGAAAGAGATCATGGGTAAGGTAGTTAAAAAATAATGGTGAGAGAGGAGTTAGAAATAATAGGTAGTTATTAGATTATTTATTTTCTAAAATATAATAATAATACTTTTATATTAAATTTCAAAAGCTAAAAAAAAAAAGATTGTATGCACCTTGGTGGATGTGAAGCCTCTAGTATCTTATATGGAAGTTCTTCAAATAATGGACATGTACTTACTCTTTGCAAAGAATCAGATCTTCGCATGTATGCCTCTGTTCCTGAAAGTTGCATGTCTTCCTTCCTAAATTTCTGGAGAAGAGCAAATATACGAAGATATGAAAATGAAGAAATCAATAAATTTGAGAAACTTGCTAACAATGAGGAAGAAGAAGCAGCTATAAGAATGTGAGATGTGACACTGAACAAATTGTCTGATGAAAAACATATTTCGTTGTGGTTCATTTCTGGCAAAAGATGTTATTTCATTCAGCTAAAATGTGTGTGTGCATCTGTGTTTAAATTGAGCTTATACTTGGGCCCCTATTTCACAAAATGCAAGTGGACCACTTCACTTGATGAATAAAGTCCATGAATATTCATTGACTGTCTTGGATGTTTATTAGAATATTTGTGGGGGGCGAGCCTGTGTTTAGGGTTTAAGGAAACCAATGTATTTAAAATCTAAAATACCTCCAAAGTCCCCAAAAGCTGGCCCAACATTCTTTTATTTCTATTAACCAAGCGTGGATCCTCATCCTTCGGCAATACCCTTGGAACATGTTCTGTTTCAGGAATCTCGGAACCCTTACAGGAAACAACAGTCTACAGCATTAGATATATAAACTTGAATGCAGATTTATCCAGAAGGCAAATGGAATTGCGGAGTCACATTTACCATCTTTGAAGCTCTTTGATTGCTATCTCTCCTAGACCACACACTTTGGTGAGAATTTGATGGTTTCCTATCACTTTGATCAGTCCCAACAGTGCCATTGATGCCTTCCCTTGTTGATTGCTTCTTCTTCAAATCCCTCCCTGCATCAGCATCCTCCGGAAATCCTTCATCCTCCACCTTCATCATCACATAAAATTAAGTTAGACTGCGGGTGGACGGAGTTTAAAGGTTTGTAATTTTGACACTAATTATTCCGAGTAATTGATTTTTCACAACACTAGAACTATCTGCCCCTCTTATCAAGTATGAAACCTAAATAGACGACACTGAATTATGTTTTAAAACCATCAAATGGAATAGGCTTACCTTGACAACAGCTGATAATAGTCGACGTTTGGCAGTTGATTGATCTTCAGATTCATTCCGGTCAGCCTGCATTGTAAATCAATGCCCTAAATTCACATTTTTTTACAACTCTAGCCTCAAAAATCCTTTTAATTTCAGAACTAAACGCAAATAATTGACGAAAAACCAGTTGAAATAACATGCAAAATTCTGATTCCCGGCTAGAATAAACTGGATAGGTAGCACCCACAAGCGAAAATCAAAACTAAACCCACAGTAAAAAAAATGAAGTAAAATCACGTACAGGTAGAACAAAGCCTCGTTGGCGAACTCCATTGGCAGCGAAGTTGCGAGGACCAGCAGCTGCAAACCCACCTCTGCGGAGCCCTCGGGGATCTCGCAGGCGCTCCGTAATCTGCAAAATTCGTACAGAAACAGCATCAAACATAAAATCGAACAAATACAGAAGCTCCGAGAGCTATGGAGAGAAAAAGAACCTCGCGTTGTTGGCGTTGGAGTTCATTGATCTCCTTTCGGAGCTCCTCCTCAGTCTTCTCTACCGCTACAGTAGCCATTGGAAATTTGGAATCCTTGCTTGAATGAGTCCCTTACACGGTACACCTACGAAGAGCTTGGTGTAGCAAGTATAAAGTATAAACCCTTCAACAGGATTCTCGATGAAGATGAAAACTACGGCCACTTTGGTGTAAGAATTGGAATTCAATAATTTTTTTTATAAATATATTTTATTTTATTTTTATAATATTATGAAATTATATTTTTATTTTTATTTTTTTATTCGTTTTTATTTTATTTTTACTTTTTTTAAGCATAAGGGCAACGGTCCAAACAAAACTAGATAGAAGTCACCCCGGACTCACAATGGACTTCAGCCCTATCGCTTAAGTCTCCAAATTGAACGGTAAAAGTCGGTCACTCGACTGGTCGAGGTCAACCACATGAATGGCGGAGATGCATTGCAGTGAGGGTGCAGGTGCCTTATGGTGGAGAAGCAACCAGTGGAACCCTAAGCTTTTTCCCTGATTGAGAATGAAGAATCAGTCTGTGTGCAGAATGTGATAAATGGAAATTAGGTTTGGTAGATTTTTTTTTATAATTTTTAATGTTCAAGCTGACGTGGCACATAACTGGACTTTTAACGACGCCACATCAGCCGTTAATGGCCACAAAAGCTATTAATGGTCACGTCAGTCGGTTATTTAATGGGTAATAGTCAGGGAATTAAATAATTGACAGAGTTACAAATTCGGGGACCAAATAATATTTTTATCAAATTCGAAGACTAAATAATAGTTTAACTAACAATTTGATAACTAAATAGTATTTTGTCTCGCTTGCAAATTCCCTTGAACAACGCAAAAATGGTTGGTTGTTAATTAAAAAATACTTATTTCTTGATTAATGTGCAATTTCGATTCTCATCCATAATTCTCATCTACGAAACACATCCTTTAGATAAGGTTGTTTATAATGTTCTTTCAATCATAAGCTTCATTTAGACTCTCTCTTTTATGATTGCTCATGTAAAAGGTAAATCTTCTATTTTCTCTCTTTACCATTATTGGTTATATAAACATTTTGATGATTTTCATCTATTCTTTGATGAACTTCGATAATTTGCATCATGACATGCGGAAAATAATATTGTTACATTTGAAATTTAATCAAAATCTTTTATAATTTAGAATATCTATGTATCTTCTTCACGCACAAGGGGGAAATCGTCGGTTTTCAACTTCTGTATGACTAGTTGTGCCTCCTATATCATATCTTATTATATATACACTAATGTCTCTCTTGCTGTTAAGATTGTAAGGGGGAGAAGGTATTGGAAAAAACCCTCTCTAATGCTCTCTCTTTATCATTCACCTTTGCAGGGTATTTATACATGAAAATAAGAAATCCTAATCAAACTCCTAGAGTTATCCTTAAACATGGATAACGATCTTATCTACCAAAATTCAAAATATAATATTCCTAAAAACTTATCCAAAAATATTATTTCGTAATCCTAACTATTTATAAAATATTTCAATTCAAATATACATATATCCAAATATATGTATATCCACAACACCCCCTCAAGTTGGAGCATTAAAGATCTTGAATGCCCAACTTGCGAAGAAGAAAACCTAGTCGTTGTTTCCTAATCGAATAAGGAAATCATGTCTTCAATTCAATTTCTTCCAACCAATCTAGTTGGAGTATCCACACAACCAATCTAGTTGTCCGTTGTTGTTGTTTCCCAATCGAAGAAGGAAATCAGGTCTTTCATTCAATTTCTTCCAACTAATCTAGTTAGAGTATCCACACAACCTCATTGGTTGTCCAAGCCCGAGGGCTTCTCTTCAATCCATATAAGGATTTTCGAAGTTCACATAGCTTCCCACACTCCTCTTGAGGTAGAAAACAATGGTCGAAGTATTGGGTCACCATTAATAACCTAGTACCAAAATCACCAGAAACCAGCATCAAACTCGGCATCTGACTTGTCGATGTCCTCTGAAGCCTATCCAGATGACCAGAAAACTTTCAAAATTTGATCTTCCAAACTTCCAAACGTGCACTCGTTGCACTCTGAATGGAATAAATAGTAGATTTCTCAAATCATAAGAGAAAATATGGTCTAGGGTTTAGCATCTAGCGTCTAGGATCTAGGGTTTAGGTTCAGGGTCTAGGGTCTAGTGACCCTAGACCCTCAACAAAATTACTTTCAATAAAAATTTATGCTTTAAAGAAACCTGGCTCTGATACCATGTTAAGATTCTAAGGGGGGAGAAGGTATTGGGAAAAACCCTCTTTAATGCTCTCCAATGCTCTCTCTTTATCATTCACCTTTGCAGGGTATTTATACATGAAAATAAGAAATCATAATCAAACTCCTAAAGTTATCCTTAAACATGGATAACGATCTTATCTACCAAAATTCAAAAGATAATATTCCTAAAAACTTATCCAAAAATATTCTTTCGTAATCCTAACTATTTATAAAATATTTCAATTCAAATATACATATATCCAAATATATGTATATCCACAACACTTGCTCTAGGCAATGTGAGACTTAGTTTGACACACACTCTTGTATGCTATTAAGGAAAAAACTAAAGTAAAGTTCTTTAGGTGCTTGCTATAAAGTTCTCCAATCATAAATTGTATTTTTACTCTCTCTCTCTCTCTCTCCTAACTGGTCATATAATTATTGTCTTCTATATTCTCTCTATTATAATTGGTTATCTTAGTTTAGTTCAAAAAATAAAGGGTGAAATGAATGGGTGAAACACAATTAATTAATAAGAACATTATCTTTATTTTTCATGTAAGAAAACTAAACCTGGTACCTTTGGCGATGGACTTTGTTCTTGTAGTAGTGTATGGAAAAATGGGGAATGCAAAAATATTACTCTATCATTAAGTAACTCGTAATGTTCATATGGAGGCTTATGAATGAATAATGATGCTTTGCCCACACTGGCAAATCTGCAGAAACATTATCTATTTTAAATGCAAAGGATCTTCGCAGAGAAGTTTTTAAATGCACTCCAAGCTGGATTATTTTCCTGTATAAACAGCTCTTTTCTCTTCCCTTCTAAACTTTTCTATGTTATCAAATTTTTTTTTTTGTAATTTGTAAATAATCTTCTAATTTTCCAAAATAGATAATTAAGCAGTTAAACTTCTAGATTTTAGTGAAGAGACTACTTTATCTAATCTTCTCTGATCTGAAACTGAATTAATTTATTTATTACTATAGATTCTCTATATATTTGATTAAGAGACACTGAAGTACAAATTGTAGTTTAGATCTAGGCTAATTAAGAAGTCGGAACTCGGAAGTGATTAATAAATTAGTACTTAAAAAAAAATGAAGGGTGTAATTTGACTTGATTTTTTTTTAAACAAAATAGTAGTAAGGGAAGGTACTCTCAAGTACTACTGGACAGGGCGTCAGTGACATGTTGGAGAGACCAATAGAGACCCAACCCAAAGGATTACTGCACCGGCCTAAACCGCAAGCAATTTTACCCAGTCGCAGCTACTCAACTAACCATTAGGTGCCAGGGAATCTCCGATCTCCCTAAGGAGAGATGTCCACCAAAGCAAGATTTTGGATGGCTTTAGGGGGATTCGAACCCTCGCCCATGGGTAAAGCGAAAACTTTACTCCGGATCCTTGACCATTTATGCCAACCCACTTTGACAATTTGACTTGAAATTTAACACCGATGCACACTGCAAGTGAGTTTGACCTCTTTGTTGGAGAGCTGGCCCAACCCCAGCCCATTTGTTGATTGGGTCGGCCCAACAGCTTACTTGTTTTGGAACTGGTGAGACAATAGTGGTAAAATATGCTGACCAGAAAAACAAAAATTTTGATAAATATAAGTACTATATATATATGATTTAGAAACAAAAAGGAAAAAGAGTTAACAGTCACTCTATTAGTTTCATTGTTACTAAATAAATGAATTGGTCCGAATAATCATTTAAACATATGCTTTCATATTATTAAAAAATAATAATAAATGTCTAAAAACTATAGCTGAATTTTTGTTGTATATATTATACATACTTAACTATTATTTTCATTTTTCGTTACGCCTCATTGACATTAATTGTTGAATTTCTACCTTTCTTTCTTCTCCTATATGGCTATGCCTAGTAGGAATAGGATCACTATGTATGATAGAGTAAAAATGAAAGTCCATGGTATAGGTATAGAGGCCGTTCTGTTTTAAACGTAGATTCTGACCCAACTCTATTTTGTTGAAATGTTATAATATAAAACCTGTATTTAATAAAAAAATTATAATCATTCAACATAAATGAATTAATTTTGACTCTTCTAATTAAAAGTACAGTATAGTGTGTACTCAAGATTCACACTTCTATAAATTAGTATCTAAATATTTATTTTATATTGTGTTTATATATAATTATTCATATTGTATCTCTCTAAATGAAAATAAATGATATAATCAATTGAATTTACTTTAACATTGAAAAGTACTATATTATTATAGATGGCACACCATGGTTGAAATTTCTTGCATCAGAAACAATATCATTGTCCTCTTATGTTGGCATTTCTAAACTTTACACGAATACGAAGAAAATTCACTCAGTTTTAGTAAAAAAGATTTTTTTTTCCAGTTTAATGTAATTTAATATGTATATACAAGCAACGGGTAGAAATTTTTTTTTTTTTAATTGGAAGTTGAGAAAGAATGGAAATTATTATGTTCACTCGCTTAGTATTGTTGGTATAGATGAAAATAAAAT
Organism: Senna tora; assembly: GCA_014851425.1. Taxonomy (NCBI): domain Eukaryota; kingdom Viridiplantae; phylum Streptophyta; class Magnoliopsida; order Fabales; family Fabaceae; genus Senna; species Senna tora. The sequence goes on along the minus strand of CM026272.1, from coordinate 30,745,280 downwards.
TATTTTAATTAGCTAATTGCTTACTATTAATCTAAAGTCATTAAGGTAAATTAGATTAAGATTAAATCGTAAGTAATCAGAAGTCCACTATATTCTTATTAGTTCAGTAATTTATTTGTCCAGGTAATAAAATTATGATTAATGTGACTCAAGTAATTAGTGTCAAAGCTTCATAACAAACTAGAGTTCTCCCAATAAAATTGGTTTACATACTTATGTGCTATACATTGTTTAAGGAGAATGGACCATTCCAATCAACCACGTTTTGGTCTCATCTTTTTTAATTGCACTTGTAGCTAAAGTATATATTTCTATTGTTTTCGGGCAATTTAAATGCATCCCATAAACAGAAATTAAAATTTACGTGAACAAGGTGATTTATCTCTAACACGTCAAAAAAAAAAGGTTTAAAATGAAAGTCAATATAATTTTGCAGCCGGAGAAAGTGACTTTGATTTTCATATATATATATATAAATTAATTGAATAACCATATACAGGTTGAGGTATGCCATGTGAATGCTGCATCGATTTAAAGGTGTCAACTTTCCGCAAGCAAGTGGAATTTATAGGTCAAATTATAGGAATATTTTAAAGAAAAAACTAATCTCTTGTCAACTCTCTAGCCTTTAAATTTAAAAATCCACATTTGTATAAATATATTAATTACTTTCATTATCTCCAAGGAACTAACTATATTATACTATTATATATATGTTGATCATCAATTAAAGCTCTTCAATATAATTATATTATATATTAAAATTACGATTAGGCAACCGTCACCTAGCTAGAATGATTCCAAGTAATTTTAAGATCTTAAAAATAAATTAAAATTCTTTGAAAACACTAGCAGAAAGAGAAACTAGATAAGATAAGAAAAATATTCAAGAGTTATTATTTTATACATATATTTAACATATATATATATATATATATATATATATATATATATATATATATATATATATATATATATATATATATATATTAATTTAATCATTTATGGTCTATGGACAATATATTGTACAATGAAGCACGAATTGGTTTTTTTCTTTTTCCTTTTAAGGAATTCTTGTTCAGGAAGAAATCAATTCACAATCTAATAACGACATAAAATATAAACTGGTGTGTATTTAGGATCTTTTACTTTTTGTTTTCTCTTTGATTTTAATTTTATATATATATATATATATATACACACACACATGCATACATGCTATATCCAGGCTTTAAAAAATTTGTAATCAAATGAAATCACAAAAATATCTAGTACTCATTGAGTTATATGATTTTTTTTCAATATTTTTTCTTATTGATCCAATTTGAGTCAATAATGAGAAAATAATTCAACAACATTTGTTGATTGATCAGTACCAAGTGTATTAATAAATTTATAAAAAAAAAAGTGTATTAATAAATTCAACTAACGTGCTTTTATCGTTTTCAAATTTATTTCATCTTATATTTTTTTAAAAAATTAAACATGGAATGATGAGTTTAATTTTCATGACATGTAGTATACTATATATATATATATATATATATATATATTTATTATGTGCCAAAAAGATCATTAAAAATAAAAAGACGGGGTTAACTCAAATGAATTAGTTGGTATATATAAGTTGTCAAATGTCAGGTTAATTAAAAACTCGAGTCGATACCCAAAAAAATCAACTTTTTTTTGGTTATTTGTTGTCTTTTATGATAGACTTTGAAAACAAACCCTATGTAGTATGTACTTTGACACGTTAACTAATAACAGATTAAGTGTTAATTTACTTCAATTCGTCCGTGGAAAATAAATAAATAAATAACATTACATGGTGATATTGTTATCGATAAGATATACGTGTTGTTTATTTTTAAAAATTTTAAAATATGATATAAAATTATTATATATAAATATATATATATTTTTATATTTATTTATTTATTGAAAAGTTACACTATGAAAGTTATCTTTTTAATTTGGTGTCACAGTTTTTTTTTTTGTAACACTAAAAACCAATATCAAAGAGAAGTTTTTTTTTATAGTTATTTATTAGGAAGTTGCATTTATGAACTTGTGGGGAAATTAAAGTTAATTTTTTGATGTCGATCGCATTTTATTTTTATGACATCAAAAAGTCAAGAGCCATATAAATATAGATATATATAATATAATTATAAAATTTTGTATATTTTATCATTTCAAAATTAAACTTGCATTGCGTTGACCCAAAAAAGTTCTACTTCATGGACATTAATTAATGAATTATCAAGCTGATCATTTCAATTTACCTACAAAGCATGTTATAAATAACAATGTATGTAAAATATTTAAAAAGAAAAAGAAAAATCATTCTATGACTCAGTTTCATATCAAAATTTGAGGCTACTATATATATAGTTATTATTAAATCCATGTTTAATATTAACAAAATATGTAATAACGCGTTTAGTTAAATTGTGTTATTAAAGTGGCTTGCTTTTGAATATGAAAATTAATATACACTATAGTAACTATCAGAATCAACTAATAATTGACATGTATTAATTATTATCTTTTATTAAATTTTCAGGTCAGATCGCTGAATATGGAATTCCAGATGCAAAAGTTAAATAAAGCAGAGATGGATTAGGATAATGGGATCGGTAAATGGATTCGTTTCTGACTTTCTTATTAAGTATTGTGAGGATATATAGACCATGTAAAAAAAATTAATTCATTTTGTAAAAAATATATATAATACTAATCATTAAAAAGAGAGAGGCCTTATAATTAGTTAATTACACCAAGAATCTTATCTCAGGAAAACGATGGATTAACAATTAATTATAGAGAGCTTGTTTGAAGCATTTAATTTATATCATAGAACTGGACTTTCTCGGAGACTAAAATATATTTAGATGCATGTTCCCGCAAAATATGGGAAGATCAAAGGGTTTTTAATTGCAAATTTTGAGACTTTTGAAGTTTGATGGGGATGATGAGGCACTTCCAAAAATTGAATATTAATTGTTTCAATCCTCTTCTATAGAAGATAAATATTTATTTTCATTTGTTTTAAAAAATTTTGTTTTATCATACATTGAATTGTACCAAAATATAGATAAATATGCTTAAATAATCTGTATTTAATTTGTTACCTCAATCAATTTTAGAGGATGTCATCTCTCTAAAATTGGATCTTGTGCAATTCATTTCGGTACAATTCTTTTAAAATACACATTTTTACTTCATTTTTGAAGTACTAATACGAACTCACACTAATAATAACCCACCAATCACCATGAATAGATTAGAGACCACATTATTATCAATATTGACAAACATCATCATCTTAAATGGATTAGGGACCAAATTGTTATTGATATTGAAAAATAGTCTCACATGGCTATTTAGTGATGATACTTGTCAAAATTGATAATAATTTCGTCATTAATCCATTCATAGTGGATTATTATTAGAGTAAGTCCGTATTAGTGTTTTAAAAATGAAGTAAAAATGTACATTTTGAAAGAATTGCACCAGAATTACATGGAAGCGAATTGTACTGGATCCAATCTTCATTTTTCTCCGTATTGTTTTGTTGCATGCATAGAATGTTATTATCAAATTACTCCTCTAAAATAATCAAATTCAGGTTATTAATTAAGATATATATATATACACTACCCATGAGTAATTTTGACTTGATTTATATAAATGCATATGGACCTATATATACATGCATGTAGTTGGAGGAGCCAACTAAAAGTGAACATTTTTCCTACATATATATATATATAATCCATATTTTGATTTTGGGTGAAAAGTTTATAATATTCACACTTTTAGGATGGTTTGGTAACAATACCAAATACCAAACAGTATAATTCATGTACTTTTATGCTTTTTTTTCACATCATATTTTTACATACCAAACACAAATCTCATCACATTTTTTTCTCTTTATTCACTTTTTTAACAATACTTTCTTTTATTCAACATTATTTTTCTCTACAGTACTTTATATCCCTTTTCCCCCATGCATTTCTACCTTTGGTAGCGCTCATGTATATTATGTGATTCTTTTTGCTTAATATTATATGTGTATATATATATATATATGTTTTTTTCACTTTTTTTTCGTAAATGAAAATTTTGGTGAGAGGATGGCGCCCTAGTCTAAGGTCAGGACAGACCTCCGAGTTCAAAAAACATTTATAAAAATTCTTATAAATAACCCACCAAATAAAACATCACCACTTTAAATTTTTGTGTGCGTGTGTGGTACATGAGCAAATAATGACCTATATATATAAGAGCCATTAGTCTACAACGTAGTACGTACTTTTCCTCACTAATAGCTAGCTACTAGTGGCTAATTCGTTGTGGGGTTTATAAAAGAAAAAATTTTGGTTGAGATTTTTTTAATTATAAGTTTTATTTATATGTTTTCTTATATGTGGTTTTCTTATTTTTATTTATAAGTTTTATTTTTATTTATATGTTTTCTTATATATATTGGTCATATAAAATATTTTTAAAAAAATAAAAAATTAATATTTTATATTCTCTCTTCATTTATGATTAGTCATGCACAAATTTGTTACTACATGTCTTATTTGGTTGGTCTAGTGGTTATTAGCTCACTAGGTCGTTTAAGCAAGTGTTGGGGGTTTCGAATTCCACTTTGTGTATGCAACAACCAATTGTCCAGCAGCAAACTCTTAAATGGAGCTCAAATCCGCGGATGATTAGTCATTGACCTATCGAACTGTGAGATACCTTGAGAAAAAAAGAAGAAGAATTTAATAAACGCATATATAATTATTTCTCTTTGTCCATAAATAAGTACCTACAGCAAGTCTAAAAAGTTTAATTTAATAGCAATATATGGCTAAATGAATTTTCTTTAAAGAGTCAATTATATATAAATATTCAAGGTATATATAGAGATCAAATTACTATTAGTGAATTAGGAAGAATTAAAAAAAAAGCTCAAATTAAAATATAATAAAAAAAAGAGTGATGTTTTGAAGTTTACACATGTGGAGCATTGATTAGTGCATCATTATTAGAGGGAAGGGAAGGTCTCGTGCATGGCGTTGCGTGGACTTATCCTCAGTACGCGGCGCCGCAGCCATTTCTCTTGTTTCCATTAACGAAAGAGCCAAATTCAAATTATTTCACATTTTATATTTACACTTACAAAATTTATTTACACAACATTAGTCTACGTCTAATATATAATAAATATTTTATATATATATATATATATATGAAGATAACTGAATTTTTCTTTATATTTTAATGATTTATCAATTTCTCTTGATTGGTCAATAAAGTATTTACTAATTTAAAATCTGTAAAATTTTATTTTAAAAAATAATTTTAATGTTTAAAAACTCAATTGATCAATAAATTAAAATTTTAACACATGTCATAAGGACACATGTTAAAAAGATCATATTTTAATATTAACTTAATGAGATAGTTATTCAATTAGAGTCTCGACTCTCGAGTTTGAGTCTCATCACTCATGTATGAAACAATTCATCTCTTTTTCTGAGATTAATTTTAATTAATTAAAGTTTAATATTTTTTTTAAGATACAAGTAGTTTTCACAAAATAAATAATTAGACTTATATACAATCATTTATATTTTTGTTATTAGATTTTCACATCAAAATAAAGGGTGTGTTTTTTTTTTAAAAAAAATAGTTAATCTCACGAGAGATGTATTGTATACATATGTCATTTTGTAGTTAAAAAATCAGATAACAAAAATATAAAAAATACACATATTTAAACTTTGTCCACAGCTATATTTAATTACCCATTTGTAACATTAATTCTGATTATTATAGGATTATCTTCGGTAATAAGCTTGTAATAGTGGAGAATTAGTTACTACAATTCAACTATAAGATTCCAAAAAAAAAATCGCACTATACATGGAGATAGTTAGTTATCCGTTATATATATACAATATAAAAGAGCTAATTATTTATATTATTATTTCATTCACATTCATTTACGTATTGAAAGATCCAATTTTTTGGAGATGTGATGCTTTGAGAGGTCTTGTGGTTGACAAATTCAAGATCTGATCCCAATGTCATGGGATTTCGTAAAGAGATCATATTCCGATGTACCATATGACATAATTGTCTTATATATATATATATATATATATTAATTACACCTATTATATAATTTCTTATTTTCAAAATGTTCCTTAACAAATTTATATAGGAAAAAAAAAACTTAGGTCCATTTTCTTATGTCCATTTTATCCAATTCCATCAATCATATATTGTATTTACACTCTCTTTCTTCTATGATTGGTCACATAAAAGGTTGTCTCCTATATTCTCTCTCTACTGTGATTAGTCATTTAAACACTTTTTGCCACGTGTCATAATTATATTGGGGAATTGGATGAAATGGACATAAAGAAATGGACATATCATCCAATTCTCCAATATAATTATGACACGTGACAAAAAGTGTTTAAATGACCAATTACAGTAGAGAGAGAATATAGAAGACCAATTCTTGTCCATTAATTATATATATATATATATATATATATATATATATATATATATATATCAAATATCAATTATGTTATTTATTTTTTCTTATGTTTTTATTAATTAATACAATTTTTAAAATTCTTAAATTGGGCATGTAAAACTCTCGCTCTTATTAGAAATGTCTAATAAATTTTAAAGTTGCCTGAAATTAAACTACTTTGTATTTAGCTCCTTAATTACTAATTTAATTTAGTGATGTTCTAATAACACGATAACTACTCTAATTAATTTATATTAATGTTAATAAAAATTACAAATATCTAAAAAAATATATTGGGTTTTGAGTTATATATGACTAATCTAATTAATTTATATTAATGTTAATAAAAAAACAAGTAGTGTTTGGTCAACAGAATAAATTATATTAATTTGTAAAAAAGAAGAAGAATAAAACAAATTAAAACTTTGTAATCTAAAGAAAAAAAATTTAAAAAAAATATTTGAAAATTAATTAAAACCCGGCCCAAACGATGAATCAGATCTAATTGTTCTTCCATTAACACATAAATTATGTATCCTATCTTTAATAACAAGCTGCTTTATATATGCATATGGTTGTTATTAAATTAGTTTCAATATATTGCATGGAGGATCTATATCTATCTATATATATTACTCCTAACAACATGTGCAATGTGCATGCATGCCCTAATGTGGCCCGAGCACCATTAATTGCCAGTATTGTGCAAGTTTAAGCGCCCTTTTTTACTATTTTAATATATATATATATATATATATATATATGAGTATATGACTCTAGGTCTTATATATTAATGGCTTTTAAAATATCTATTAATTATAATATAAAATAAAAAATATAAGATGTGAATAGTGGAGATATATCAGAGAAACTAAAATATATAGTGAGGAAGAAGTTATAACATATTAATAGGAAACAACTATATCGCCTTTTTTATCCAAAAATAAATAAATTATATCGCTTTTATTCTAGTAGTCGCTTTTTTCTTTTCTCTCAGCATTCATTTTTCAAGTTTTTATGTTGCATAAATAAGGTTGATATTCAGTCTCACAATTTTGGTGGTGATTTTTTTATAGATTTTCTTCTGAGTTTTTTAAGTCCTCCCTTGTGAGAGTGTAATCCCATTGTTAGATCGATTCAAATCTAATAAGTGGTGCTTGTTTTATTTTTTTTGTGTACTTGCATGTTTTTTTTTGTGAATTTTTTTGACAATCAGGTGATTCTGGATTCAAGGTTTGTTATAATCATATCTAAAATCCACGAATCATCTATATTAAAAAACTTTCACTTGTTCATCATGTTGTTGGAAGAGCCTACATCAATTTCAACTTTAAAGATTATTTCATATCTAATAAGCAGGAGGTATAGGAGTAACAACTCTGTTGGCAACACCAAGGACAGTGAAATTTTTTATCCTGAAGAAATAGGATCAGCTGAGCTTATACTTTGTTTACTTAGTTCAACAATTGTTAGAGTTGATTCTTCAGTATTATTATATTGGAGTTTTTTAAATTATTGTAAGTGCCGTTTGACTTTTTCTATAATATAATAGAGATTTAATACTTTTTATAAAAAAAAACTATATCGCTTTTATTAATTTGTGATTCACTTTTTAATTTGGGTGCTGCATGATGGAGAAGCGGAGATTTAATGAAAAGTTTATTTTATTTGGTACACAAAAGAAAGGGCAAGCTAAGTACGTACAATCCAAGATCTAGGAATCCATTATTATCTAATTGACTCAAGACTAACGAGAGAGTATCCTGTCTGTAGGGTTAATTTATTCATATATATATATATATTTAGGTTATTAATATTTATAAATATTAAAATAGTATATAGCTGGTGCCCCACTGCCCCTGTATAATAAAAAAAGAATTAGAAGAGTAGAGTAATTAATTAAAATGGGGTTAATTAAAAAAAAAGTCAAAGAATAGATGCGTCCCAGTGTGTCCAAGAAGAATACGTCTTTATTATGAGACGAGGGATTTGACTTTGGTGCAGCCTCAAAAGTAGCATTTATAGCACAGGGATCAGAGCTTAATTAATTAAATTAGTTAATATGCTCAAATCCTTTGTGAATTGTGATCTTCGGATTCCTCTCATTACTTTTCTCAAATATGGATCATACTCTTAGATCAGACGAAGAACACCACACTCACAAAAAAATTGATCTCTCTTTGAAGATGGATCATCATCAAGCTAATCAACAAACCAAGAAGGTAGTAGTAGAAGAAGAAGAAGAAGAAGATCATCTTATGGAACAAGAAGCAGATCCTGATCCACCAGAATTAGACGATGAAGAAGATGATCATGAAGGATCATCAATGGTAGACAAATCTTTGCAAGACAACAACAAAACAAGAGAGGTACTATATATATATATATATACATACATTTTTTTTCGTTATACATATATATATATATATATATATATATATATATATATATATATATTTTTACACACACACACATATATATATGTATGAGATGTATTAGTATTAATTGGATCACCCTAGAGGAATTGAGCCCTTTAATTTCCTTTAATTTGTTTTTATTTTAAACTATATCTGCAAACTATTTTTATGAGATCTGATGCATATTGTGCACCCTTTATATGTTAGTATATATGACATTTAATTTATATATGGTTAGAATTTCGAAGAAGTCACCAAAGAAACAAATAAATCTAAATCTTATTTTTATTTTTTTAATTTACAGGAGTTAAGTGTGTTACAAAAAGAGACAGATCGCATGAAAGAAGAAAATAAAGTTTTAAGGAAAGTGGTGGAGCAAACGATGAAAGACTACTATGATCTACAAATGAAATTCGCAGTCATCCAGCAGAACACCAACAACAAGAAAAAGGTCTAATAATTTCAGTTATAATTTTATATATGTCTAATAATTAATATATAGGCGATTTGGTAATTAATTTATCTAGGATGCGCAGATTTCTCTGTCTCTTGAAAACCATGGAAATCCTGGTGATGATATTGATGATGCAAGTGTAAGAGAGATTGGATTGGGGTTATCACTAAGGTTACACACAAGTAGTGTTACAAGTCAGGAAGAAGAAGAAAGAGAATTAGAAGAGAAGAAGAAGAATAATAATAAGGAAGAATTGGGAGGGTTTGGATCATCATCGTCACCCAACAACATACCTAGGACTCATCATCATGATTTTCCAGCTGGTTTCAATAATAATGCTCATGTTGCTCCATCACCTCCTAACAATAGAAAGGCTAGGGTTTCTGTCAGAGCAAGATGTGAAGCAGCCACAGTAAGTACTAGCTATATAATTATATATATATATAAACACAGCATAAACTAAGATGTGAAAGTTTTGATGATGCAGATGAATGATGGTTGTCAATGGAGAAAATATGGACAAAAAATTGCAAAAGGAAACCCCTGCCCTCGTGCTTATTATCGTTGCACCGTAGCCCCAGGCTGCCCTGTTAGAAAACAGGTAATTAAACCAATAATTATTTTTATTTTATATATATATATATATATACATATATATATATATATATATATATATCAGCTTTGCTTTAATATGACTCATATATATACTCACTTACATTTTTTCCAAAAGAATACTTATAATTTTTAATTTGTCCATATATGTTAATTTGTGTCTTAAATTATTGTTGCCACGTTTCTTTAATTTGTTCTTTGGCTATGATGTGAAATAGTTATTTGCACTCTTCAACATAAATGAATTATATATATATAGTTTTCATTTGAATTTAATCTGTGGTTAATTAATTATTTTGTTTAAAATTATTATTAGGTGCAAAGATGCCTAGAGGACATGTCCATACTAATCACAACGTATGAAGGAACACACAACCATCCCCTCCCAGTGGGAGCAACTGCTATGGCTTCCACTGCTTCTGCTGCTGCATCCTTCATGTTTCTTGATTCCACCAACCCTACCTCTTCTTCCACTTTCACCCATTCCCACCTTCCTATTCATTACAATTCCAACTTCGCTACCATCAACCCTACTGACCCTTCCAAAGGAATTGTCCTTGATCTAACCTCACCCCCTCCACCGCCCCCTCCATTTTCTTGGATACCAAACACACCATCCATGCCGAACAATTTCCCCTCCAGCGCCGGCACTACCAGTGAGGAAAATCACAAGGGAGTACTACCATTAGGGGATCATCATCATCATCATCAGAGTGTGTCCCAAATTGCCTCAGATCCTAAGTTTAGGGTTGCTGTTGCAGCAGCCATAACCACACTTATTAATAATAAAGAGATGAGCCATAATAATAATAATATTCCTATAGGGACTTCTTTTGGAGGTAGGAATAATAATTATGGCCAAAATAATATTAATGGTAGCTCTAGCAGCAGCAGCAACAATTGGGTCCTAGAGTCTCTCTCAGCAAAGGACACAACTTAATTAATTGGGTTAGCTAGTGTACTACTTTTAATTTACTGTACGTAGAATCAATCTCATATATAGTAATTATGCTTTTAAATTTTTTACTCAAATAAGTTTTGTTCATTAGTGTCAAACGTGCTTCAAATTATATATATATAGAAGGTGGATGTAAGCTTGTTTAATTTGGACAAGACTAGATTTAGATCGACTTTGTACAATATTTAACATGTCAAGTTTATTAGATATATATAGGTGGTCGATCAGTGAAATTCAGCTGGAGGATATATATTGAACTTCTGCTTCCTTAATTGGTATGCTTTTCTAATTATTTTTCTTTATATTTTAATTTTAGTTAATTATGAAGAAAACTTTTGTACTTTCTGCATATATATGTTGGAAACACATTTTTTCAAGCGAATATTGCATGCCTTTTTAAATGTGTGTTTTGTCTTTTATAATATTGTATGTGTGTGTATATATATATATGTATATTATTTTAATGGATTGCGCAATTTTGATTGATCATCTCGGTCATTGACCAAGATGGATGGCCCATATTAAGATCATAGTCAAAAATCAATGATCATAATTACATAATTTGCTGAAATTATTGCAGCGGATCCTCTTCTATATATATTGATGTAACTTAATTTTATGAAATTCAAAAAAGTTTATTTTTCATTTGTTTGATGATGGGAATTCCTTTATTTTATGTTAGGGATTGAAATTGTTGTTCTTTTCTGGTGTTTTGAGGATCTAAATTAGAATTATATTTTAAAAACTGATAAATCGCCCCCATATAATTAGACTTCTAGAATCAAGCTAGTGGTTCTTGTATATGGTATATATATGTACTTATTTCTTTCTTAAGAACTTTGTTGCCCCCTAAATACCCAAAAAAAAAAAACCTTAATTGTTTTCTCATTTTGCTCTTTAATTACCATGGAGATGGACCTATTGGACAAATTTTATGTAATTTTTTAAAGATATTGACCATTGTTTAATTTTTTAAATAAATTAAAAACATCAGATCATCACTACAAGAAAATGGAGTATTTTCAACAACTTCGACGGTCACTTAATTGTTGAAATAAGCTATTTTCTTAACAATCAAATTTTGACTGTCGAAATAAGTTGTTGAAAAAAAAAATAATAATAATAGTATTTTCGACGGTCAGTAATTGTCGATAATACTTTTTTTACAATACTCTTTTCAAAGGTATTTTTCAACGGCGCCATTATATCATCGACAAATTAAATGTATTGTTGAAAATAATATTATTGACAAATATTAACATTAAATGAATAGGGTCTAGGTATTATTTGGATCTTGATCTAAATATTTTTAAAAATTAGATATTTGATAGGTAGGAATAGGATTCAAATGTTGCCTATATCCTATTTTTAGAATATTGGGCAGTTAACCCATGAACATAGACTAACACTTGTATAGTCTCATGAACTACTTGTTCATGAACAAATCTAATTGCACCTCCAAAAATGACAATTAATTACATACGACATTGTTATTTACTTTAAGTTATGGGTTTGCAGGGTCCTGAACAAAATGCATTAGCCAATTTACTGGTGCTGTGCCTTTTGGGTGGCATATTTGCAGGGGTTGCTCTTGATTGGTTGTGGGTCATAGGTTCATCAGAAGCATTCTGATTAAACAAACACATCTGTTTATGTTTTCAATACATATATGAATTATATAAGTGTGGATGTGGATTTTTGCTATGCTTGCCTTATATATTTGTCGTTCAGAACCAATTGTTGTAAATTACATTTTAAATTGTAAGTGAATTTATAATATTCTTTTAAAAAAAGAGAAAGACTCAATTGGGATAATTTGAGCAAACCCATTATTATAGCACCAACAGATCGAATGAAGGTATATATCCAATAAAAATGAATGTACTAACCTAGCTAGCTAGCTAGCTAAACTTATACTATTTCTTTAAAAAAGAACTGAATTTAAATTTAATCTTACCCTAACTAGTTAATTTTATACGCACGCTATGCACGTAAAGGTTTAATTTGAAGAGAATATATATATGCTGACTTGTTTAATTATTCTGCCATTGAAAATGTACGTTGCCTTCCTCTCCCAAAATTCTGAAACTTCTTTTGCTTTCTCCTCACTCCAACTTCTTCAGCTTCCATCAACCAAGCTTCGTCATTCATCAATTTCCCTCTTTATATTATATATATAACAATCCCATTTCCCACCTCTTTCATTACATCACACCCTTATGGTACGCTTGGTATAAATGCACGGATGTAAAGTACTGTAAAGAAAGAACTGTAGAGTAAAGTACTGTAGAATAAAAGAAAGTATGTAGAAAAAAGTGAAGAGAGAGATAGAGAGAAAAATTAAGAGAGAGAAAAAGTATGATAAAAAGTGTGTTTGGTATGTATAAAATATGATGTAAAATTTTTTTGGAAATTGTGAAACATCACGATTTTACTGTCTGGATTTTACACCAAACATACCCTTAGCTTTTCCCTAACACATTTTTGACGGCTCCAGCATTGGTGGGCTTGTCCGGGACCAGGCCGGAGATCCGCGAGGGTGCTATTGGCTGGCCCAATGGACTCGGCGTAGCCCAACAAGAACTGGGCCTTGTGTAATTATCTGATTGTTATAATTAGCGATAATAATTTGATTACATGTACAATTATCTGATTGTTATAAAATGATATAAAAGATTAGCGATAATAATTTGCTATATTAGGTTCAATATTTTCACAATACAAAGGAAGTTTTCCCCTTTTATTCCCGTTAAAAAAGATTTTTTGTTTTGAAAAAAGGTCTGGGTTTCAAAACAAAAAAAAATTATTTCTTCCCCCTCTGTATATATATATATATGGAACACGAAAACCCAGAAAAAGAAAAACCTCCTCAAGCCAAGGTATCCATTTTCTTCTATATATACATTCTTATCCTTAATTATAATCCGATCCGTTAATTGGTCACCGATCTCATCTGAAATGAAAATCAAAAGTAATTATATATTATGCCGTATTCAACATATATATACTGTGTTGATTTTGTAAGTTGGAAGATAATTAATAATTATGATGGAACAAAAAAGTTGGGCCTGAACAAAGAGATAGAGAATTAATGTTTTGAATTGGTATATAAATACGACAAATATTCCGATGACGGCTTTCCCGTTCAAACGTATTAGGTACTAATCTATTTTCAGCGGTCACCATATGCTCTTCTTAATAATATATTTACATCTCTCTCTCTCTTTTTATAATTTGTAATTGGTCATGTAACTATTTGCATTAATAGAATCCAAATAATATTAGAAAATTACAGTCATATATGCATACCAATTCATCATTTAAGTTTACAGTTGATTTTGTCCTACTTGAAGTATATTTTTTAGAGTAATTTTTTTTTATGGAGTTATGAGAAAAAAAGAAGAAATTTTTTTAATTATTCTCTCTCTTCATTTTCTTTTTTTCTTTATCTCTCATAACTCTACAAAAAAATATAGAAAATTATTTTAGAAGAATCACTTTCCCAATTCAAGGGAGGAAATAATATTCATCATTTAAGTTTATCTTGCAACTTACATCATGACAAAAATCCTACTTTGGTCCATAACCTTTTGTACTTAATTGTTTGCAATTTAGTTTGTAACATTTGTTTAGTATCAATTTTAGATAATAGAAGAACTAAATTGATACTAATTGTAAACGTAAACGATTAAATTAAAATTAAACAAACGTTAAAAATTAAATTGGTATCAATCACAAATATAAAAGATCACATTGAGACGAAACAAATGTTGAGGAGCAACTTAAAAAATATGCAAAATAGGGACCACGCGTACATGAATTTGAGTCCTTACAAAATCTTATTTTGAATTTTAATAAAAATTTAAATAGATTTACTTTTCCATTACAAACAAAATTAGAGTCTTATTCAGCACTAAAAATTACCTTTATCATTATAAAATAGATTTTGAAAAATAATTATAACTTTATGAACTGAAAACTTGCAAGCATAATTTAATCAAAATTTGATGATTATTGTCCACATACATATAATGTTAATGTTATATAGGAAAAGGTAATGTTATAAGAAGTTCAATAATTTTGGCTTATCAAATTATAACTATTAAATTTATCTCGAATTTTGTATTAATTTTTTTAAAAATTAAATTAATATAAATATCGAAACAAATTCAATTAATATATAGTGCACGCCAAGATTATTGAACTCCTTATATAGCATTAACTATAGAAAATTAGGAATAATTAGTTAGTAACTACAGACAAAGGGACGGGGTATCTAAAGTTTGACTATGCTATCTTAGGATTTTTTTTTTTGTTTGATAGGTAGGATTATTATATTGAAACAATAAATTAGAATTTTAAAATACATTTCTCGTACACTCATCCAATTAAAAATCCGAGTAAGGCCAATCCGTTGAGGTCAAAAAAGGCTCAATTGATTTTATTTGGAGTACAAACAAGTGCTAAAAAACAATAATTAAACGCACACATCATATCATATATATATAACAAGGATTGATCGAAATTGAAGTATCATTCTTGTTTGTTTATTTGTAAGTTGGTGAGGACTTGCCTTGGAGAAAAAAAAATTAATTTCCACGTTAATTAATAATATTTATTGTTTCCATAAAAATAATTTTATTTTAAATTTTATTGACAAAGTGTTCTAAAATATTTTAAAGGGTTTCTTTATAATAAATAAATTAAAAATTTATTGTTTTGGATTTGAAAAAAATAATAATAAAACAATACATTTTATTAAGGATATTGCTTATAAAGTTTATGTGATAAATAATACTTTTTATATCTTCAAATTTTATAACAATATTAATTTGGACTTTAAATTCCTTTTTGCGTTCTTGTTTGTTCTAAAAAGTTGAATTACAATTGATTAATCTCTAAATTTTGAATAATATTCCAACACATAAAATTGTTCAAATTATTAATAATAAATTATGATATAACATCAAATATATAATATTAATATAAACTTATCATTCAAGACGACGTTATTCAATTATATTAATACAAATTCACAACTTAAAATAATATCACCTTTTCATACTAAAAAGGTGAATATAAATAAATGATATTTTTTTAAAGTGATAAGTTAATATCTCATCTCAACGATTTTAAATATTTTGATAATATTTTAAATTTTAACAATGAAATTAATTAACATTCAGAACTTTAAAATAAAATTAATAGATGAATGTTATTAGATGGGAAAGAAATCAGTTGCAGCTAATAATTTCACTTCACTTCGTGCTATTTTCTCCTGCCACGTGGCAGCATACCGGTTCTCTGTACCTTCCCTTTCCTTTCCCCTGCGAGTCTAATCATTGACGACACTGTGTTGTGTTGTGTTGTGTTCTGTTCATCTCGTACACCACCACCACGTACGCCACACCCACCCCTCTTCCTTCCTTCATTACTCTTCACAACGATCAATTTCAGAAGCTCCACACTTCAATTTTAAAAGCAGACCCATTAATATATATACCTTTTCAATTTCAGTACCACCGTATATCTATACTGTATGCGTTTGTGTAATTCATCAGGTAGCCATCAGTAATGGAGGGCAGCCACCGCAAGCGTAATTCCAAGCCCAAGCTAGAGCGCCGAAACGCCATGAAGAACATCGACTACCAAGTCTCTTCCTCCTCCTCCTCCTCGACTCGTTCCCTCGACGACGTCGCTTTACTCCGAACTAGCTTCAGGGTGGTGGAAGGCGTGGACGGCGAATTCGACCTTCTTTTCCGCAGTTTAGGGCTCAGTGGGCCTGAAGACTTCGAAATCCCAACTGCTGATTGGGAAGCCCAAAAGGCTAAGAAGCTGCTGGGACATGAAATTTCTGGTGAATTCCACAGTGGGGTTGGGATTAATGGTGATACCGAGCTGAAAGGTGAGAACTTGCGAGCTGGGGTTGGGGTTGGTGGTCATACAGAGTTCAAAAGTGAGAGCTTTCAATCCAGGGAAGAGAGGAAGATTGATGTTTCTTCTTCTTCTTCTAATTCTAGGGCTTCAGGGTCTAATGGGGGTGGTGGAGGAATCAAGGGTGTTCGGCCTCCTGTTCTTTCGCCGCCGCCGGCGATGTTGCGGCCAATTGTTGATCATGATGTGAGCTCCACTTGGGATATAGTGAGGTCTTTTGCTCCCCAAGATGAAGATGAAGATGAAAATGAGGAGGTTGTCAGAGAGGAAAGCAATCTTGTATCAGATTCTGGTTCATCTGTATCCCATGATGATGATGATGATGAAAATGATGATAAGAATGCTGGTGTGGTTGAGGATTCAGTTTATAATGTGTCACCAAGTGGATCTTTAAGACGCACTTTCTCCTCTTGGCAAAAAGGAGATATTCTTGGAAAGGGGTCATTTGGAACGGTGTATGAAGGCTTTACAAGGTCTCTATTCCTTTTTCTATTGCTCTCCTTTCAATTCACACTTCTCTTTCCATTTAAAACCACCCCAATTGTCTAATTTACATTCAACTTAGAATTATTGTTTAGGGAAGTTTAGCTCTTCTGAATATAGCAACCCAAGGAAGTGGATATGACACTAGGGTTTTCATGATTACTAGGAATTTTCTATGTTGGAAGGAGATCTTGTTACTTCATGACGGACAGACGGAGGGAGAGTTTGAACCCAAGGCATTTTGTTAACTAGTGGCTTATGTTGCTAGGAAACTAAAGAAAGTAAAATGCGATTCATGTTTATTCATATAATCATTTGGTGTATGTGTTTGATTTATTTTCTATAGACAGAACTTTGACTGTGTATTGCATCCCGCTAGATTCCTAATGGATATAATTATGTTATACTCCTTATGCAAACTAGTGGACTTCGGAGGAAGTAAGTTGTGCCCTTTGATGAGTGTTTTTGGGGTTGATTATTTTTAGGATAGTGAGTGTGTGATAGTTAGGTTAAAAATTAGTGTGTGTGATCTGATCAATAGTATGCTGGGTTTGAACTATTTGTACTTAGCCTAATCCATATCGATAAATAGACACACAGGAGGCCTTGCTAAGCATGTTAGTAATCCCTTTAGAGTATTCTTATTTCTCTACAGTTATGCTAGTAGTCTATCCACATAATTTTTTGTATAAAACTCATTTACTAACATTCTTTGGTTGATCCCTTTAAATGGTGTTCTATATTCTGAATAAAGAAACAAAAAAGGATTTGGGGTTTTGCTACTTATTAGAGTAATTATGGAAGCAATTGCAAGGCTATTAAATCAAAAGCAGCACTTTAGGCCCCGTTTGGTTCATTGATTTAAGGCTGTAATGTTGGCTGTAATACAACATTCTTCATACCAAGCATGCCTAACTTTTTGCAATCTGATGAAATTATGTTTTTGTCCTTACTTTTTTACCCACTTTTATTCCATTTTCACTTTTAATAATATAAGGGTAAAATGCCCACTTTTATTCCATTCACATCACGGTCACATCACATTCCCATTCCCATTCCCTCAAACATTCATGTAACCAAACGAGGCCATAATAAGTTGCCTACCTTTCGAAGTTCAAACACAGTGCAATTACTATAGCTTGACCGGTCTGCTGGGAAGAGCTTTGTGTTTTGTCTCATCTTGAAGTGGAGAGGCGAAGAATATGTTTGAATGTGATTTTTGGTGGTAAGCATAAGAGAACCCACAACATTTTTTGTGATAAATTTAAGCATCAGAGGAGACCATTAGGAAGATATAGTAAGAGGCTTTGGAAAGTTGGTTTATCTAGTCAATTGAATCTTGCAGTTGGCTTTCTTTTGAGACTTATATTGGTGGCAGCTGGCTTTGTTCTTGTTTTTATTTTGGTCATGAAATTCTTTATCCAAACCTAATTAAAAAATGTCATATTACTTCAAATATCCTCAGTTCATATTTTTCCTTGTCTTGACAGTTAACAAATGTGTTTCCTCTTCCTGCAGTGACGGATTTTTTTTTGCTGTCAAGGAGGTGTCTTTGCTCGATCAAGGAAGCCAGGGAAAACAGAGCATTTTCCAACTTCAGCAGGTGAGAATTAGAGGGCCTCGCCTTCTTGTCATAGATCATAATGGTAATTGAGACATGTCTTATTTATTTCATCTTTATAGTATGAACATTCTATTTCCCATCTTTCTTTCAGGAAATATCTCTGTTGAGTCAGTTTGAACATGAAAACATAGTACGATATTTTGGCACAGACAAGGTACTCTCTTCTTTAGTTTGGCACATAGTACCATATTTTGGTAGAATATATGAATTTTTATGACTGAGGCAATTAAATTAAAATAAGCATTTTGTAAATCTCCAACCATCCATTTAGTATATATATGTATATATGTTACCTTCTTATACTTGATTTCTGGATGCATAGGGTTTATAAGAATGGATGATTTTACAGCTATCTTCTCCCCGAATAGTTTTATGCTGATTCTTTCACATAATAGCTATTGCATTTAAAAGGAATCATTTCTCCACCCCTCTTGTTTGTTATTTATAAGCTGTCTTTCTCAGGACAATAGTACACTATATATCTTCCTTGAGCTTATGACAAAAGGATCATTGGCAAATCTATATCAAAAGTATCGATTAAGGGATCCTCAAGTTTCTGCATATACACGGCAGATTTTAAGCGGGTTGAAGTATCTTCACGATCAAAATGTGGTTCACAGGTAACTTGAGAGAAATTACAGCATTGGTGATAATAATAAAAGCATTCTGTTTTTTTTTTTGGGTTATGATCTTACATTGTTATATAGTAAAGGTTATGAAGATTATTTTGTGCCTAATGTTCTATGGAAAGATATTTGATAGTTTTCTGTACAACAAAAGTGGTTTCTGGCATCTGCAACTACTGTGTCTATTATCTGAAACTATGGGTGGGTTATTTTTCTGGAATGCATTTACCTTACTTTATTAGGTATTTTTTAGCTTTTGTTGTCTTATATATGATCAAATTCAAAGTTAATTTGAGTGTTGATTCCGTTGCCAGATTTTTATTATCAACTGTCTTTTCCTTGTACACTCTAATTACATGGATAGGTGTATCAAGGATATTGACAGATGAAATATCCTGTTTTTTATGGATTTGCTACAATCTAAAGCTTCAATCTGGCTTTTCAATTTTAAGGGACATCAAGTGTGGTAATATATTGGTTGATGCAAGTGGGTCAGTAAAACTTGCAGATTTTGGATTGGCAAAGGTACTCTTTTTCAACAAATTTTTAATTTTGTACAAAACTTAGGTTTAGTTTTTAGGTATCTATTATTAGGTTTTCCAGTAAAAACATGACAAGTGGAAGAATTTCACAGCTCAGTGGGTCCTTCAAAAAATTTTCTCCATATGTCATGATTTTATATTATTAGAGAACTTAATATTAAAAACCTAACCAACTTCACCAAGTATTTGTCTTTATATTTGGTAAAACTTTGGATGGTCTTGTCAATGCAAATTTCAAAGTCTAACTGTTTGAAATTGCTTTTTTTTCCCCCATCTTCACAGGCAACCAAATTGAATGATGTTAAATCAAGCAAAGGCTCCCCTTACTGGATGGCCCCTGAGGTTTGCCTCTACTCTTGCATAATTTGTATGCTATGACTCATTCTAATGGATGAACTACAATAAGATCTTATTTGTACCTATCTCAATTGTTCATCTGTAGAATATATACTCTGATTTGGTATAAAAAAATGCAAATTTCGAGTCTCATTAACTTATTCTACTGATGTCTATGCTTCTGTTAATTTCCTTAGAGGGAAGATTCACAGTTTCTTACCTGAATTTTTACACAGGACTTTCCTACACTTGACTCTTTTTAACATTGAACTTGATCATAGGTTGTTAATTTGAGGAGCCGTGGTTATGGACTAAAAGCCGATATATGGAGCCTAGGATGTACAGTTTTGGAGATGTTGACGCGGCAGCCTCCTTATTCTCAGTTGGAAGGAGTATGTCTAATATTTTCTGATATCATTTTCCCCTTAAAGTGCTTTATTTTTTCTTTTATATTCATGATTGTAGTGTAGTTAGCTTCTAGGACCATGAAGTTGGACAGACTTGGCTTCTCTTTGAAAACTAAATAACATGTGAGATGCATTTTTTCCCTTATTATGACAGATGCAAGCATTATTCCGGATTGGCCGGGGTGAACCTCCACCCATTCCCGAGTCAATATCGAAGGATGCCCGGGATTTTATTCATAAATGCTTACAAGTTAATCCAAATAAACGCCCAACTGCAGCTCAGTTGTTGGAACATCCATTTGTAAAGAGACCACCTCAAACGCCATTGAGTCCTGCTTCGCCACTTGTTATTAATAATTTTCAGTCTTGAGAGTTCTCAAATCTCAGTCAGCATATGTTTGCATTCATTTGCCTTGAAAGAAATATAAGTCCTCCTCTCTTTTGCCACTGGGAAGGTAAATCATTAGACCATGGTGATACACATCTCAGGTTTTGACTCAACTCGACCTGACTCGACTGGTGGAATATACAGAAAAAAGGTTAGCAGATATCTACTGGAGTTGACCCAGACAAATCCTCAGCTGATTGGTTTTAAACATGCTAACCTATCGGCTGGTCGATCCCAGGAAGGTAAGGTAGGTAGGAGGAAAAGGGGTGCATGCATTTTCGACAATTCTACCAAGATAAAAGGGCGGCCTAGTGGGCAAGGCTCTCACTAGGTAGGGTCTAGTGAGGGTTAGATGTATGCAGTTTTATCCATGCAAGCAGAGAGGCTGTTTTCAAAATTTAAACCCGTAACCTCCAGATCATATAGCAGCCAAGGCTCACCCTTTGGTTCTACCAAGATAATAGAGGAAAAATCATATTTTGGTATTTCACTGTGGAGACACCTACTCATTAAGGAAGACATGGTCCTCTTCATTTTCAACAGAGTGCTTCTTGGGGAAGAATGTAACCACAATGAGAATGATATGGCCGGCCAATATACAGATGCTTGTTTGGTGCACAACACTACTATTTTTTGAAGTTGAAATGTAAAGTGGTGCTTATTGCATCATCTGTTTTTGTACACTAGCTGAGAGCCTGGATCTTATTGGGAGCTCTTGTTAGTTATTCACATTAAATTTGTTAACCAAATTAGTCATGAAAAAAAAAAAAACAGGTGAGCATGTAAAAGAACATGCTTGCATGTTGATTCACTATTGGTTTTGTTTCCAGTCTTTATACTATATACTATATACTACTCGATGTTGCTATTTTGGTAGCTGAAGGTGAAAAGTGTTTAATATTTGAAATAAATTATTTTTACTAATCTTATTAATTTAATTATATTTTATTTTTTTATATAATTTTTTATCATCCGTGTACAGCGAATAATGCTAGTTTGGACAACATAAATTCTTCAAATTATCGGGAATATGATCTCCAATAAAAAATGTACAGGAAGATTTTTTTAAAAAAAAAATTCAATTCTAAACTTAGGTTAGAATCAAATTAAAGGTTTTGCTATCTAGTGTCTTTATGGCACTGATTATTATTATTTTTTCATTCAATAAAAGAGCTTATAAAATTATTTTTATTGATTTTTTATCAATTTCAAGATAATAAATTCTCTTAGAGAAAACTAGAACATTTGATAGATAAATCCTTAATATATATATATATATATATATATATATATATATATCAGATGGCATGGGCTCAGGTTGCACTGGTAGGCTATGCTAGCTGTCGGGAATCATTTGTGATAAGTTCTTTTACAAAGGTTTGCTCTCAAAGATGCAATCCCAGAAGCATAGAAATGTTAAGATTCTAATAGTAAAGCCTAAATTGGTTGAAAGACACACAACCAAAACATGAATATATGCAATTTAAATGGAAATCATTAGAGCAATATCTAGAAAATGCAGAATAATTAACTTGGAACATATTATATAAACACAATGCTTAATTAATTTAAATTCTGAAGTTAGCGCTTTGCATGGATTACATTAGCAAACTGTGCGGGGAAGGAACCTACATATGCATTTGAGACGGCAACAGCAGTTTCAGAGAGATCGCTCCTCATCTCTAAAATTTTGGACTCTGTGTGTTCTTTGTACTTTGAGATAGAATCAACCAGCATAAAAAGTTCAGAAGCACGCTTCTGAATTTCTTCTTCACTTTGTTTAACTGCTTCCTGTAACTTCAATTTGGAAGCCTTGACAAGAATAAGAAGTTCGTTAGATATAATATAATCACAAATTTCAAGACAATTTCAGTATTATTTGGATCCATATTTACATATTTATATGTGTTAGGTAGTTCTATTGTTGGCCAGATATAAAACAGAAAAATATTTTTAGTTCAAGAATTTATATTTGTATTTGTGGCAAAACCGTGAAAAGTAGAGCAAAAGTGCAAATATTTTGCGTCCTTGCCAAAATAAACTACTTATCTTGCAATGGCTGAGACATGTCCAGAATTTTGATGAAATTTTGGTCCTACCAAATTCTTCATAGAATTAAAAAAAAAAAAAAACCATTACCTTTAGAACCTCAGATGCCTCTCTTTCCACAACCTCCAGGTCATGGGCCTCTAGCTGGACATCCTCCAACAATTTCTTAGCTTCAGCTTCACATCTATATTTGAAGTCCTGTGTTTCTTTCTTTACCATGTTCAGTTGAACTTCCATCTGATGGATAAATGATCATGCATCAGAAGAAGAAAGTCAACAATAGTCTCATGAATTAATTTCAGCTCTAAAACCAACAGGTATATAAGAGGGCAAGTAAAAATTTTGCCTAAGAAAAAGAGAAGGAAAATTGCCAGTGAAGTGTGACTATAGTGCTAACATGAATCACTTACTTCATCTATGCGTGACTGTAGTGCTGCAACATGATTTCTTTTCCCCTCAATCCTAGCAGCATTTGCACTGAACGTTTCCTGGAGGGAAATTACCTTTTCCAATTTTTCCATAGAACTTTTCTTCAGATCATCCGCCAAGGAGTTAAGTGCAGGCTTCAGTGTCGATTTGTAATTTACACCTATTATCTCAGCAGGTGTAGATCCCTTGGCATTCAACTGATACTGAAAATCATTATCAATCTTCAACCTAGAAACATCCAAGATAGAGAGAAAGAGAGATAATATATTAGTGATGATTCAAGAGATATTCACTACGACAGTCTAATAGAACTAGATTGCCATTTTGCAGAAGACAGACAGTGAGCTTCATTTTAGAAAGCCCTCCATAGGTCCTACTGTACTAGCGTATGAGGTAGCAATTAGTTGGAATTATGTGAAACTCACATTTAATAAAATGAGTGAGGTCTACTATCAAGCGAAAAACCTACATATTATGTCTGTACCTCCATAAACTGAGACTACCAATTTATTTAAAAAGGAGCTATACTTAGAAAGACAAAATGTAACTGTACATACGCAGAAAATAATCTTCGTATGGCATGGTTGCTGTCCAATGCTTGTGCCTCGAGATCTTTGAACTTGTGCTGAAGAGTAGTGTCAATATCCCATGACTTCTCCTCCCAAGCATTTCTAGCAAGCTCTGCCTCGCCAATGTCCCTCTCCACAGCTTGCAATTCCCTCTTCATTCTCTCCACATCCCTCGCATTAAATGTCTGCAATTCAACCCTCTTCTTTAACTCTTCATTTTCCTCATTAATCTTCTTGTTCTCCTCCACCTTGGCCTCTAATTGCTTCTCTTTCTCAGACAAAACCTTCTCTACCTCCTTCATCCTCACTGTGAACTCCTCAATCATCTTATGAAACTTGTTCACGTCTTCTTCCAACATGCTCTTCTCTTTCTCAAGCACTTCCTTTTGAGACGGCATCGATTTCAACCCCTCCAATTCGGCCTCCAATTTTGCTACATTTTCTTCTGCAGCTTTCACCTTCTCCTCTGTATTCCTTTTCTCCCTCTCCAATTTCTCCTGACACTCACGGTCCATCTCAACCACAGCATCATCATCTCCCGCTATGAAGTGTAAATAGCTATTCAGTGTGTACGATAACAAAACATTGTTATCAACAAACGATGAAGAACTAAGCGACGAGGAGTGATGATCTTTGTACTTTGCGATTTGCACAAGCCAGTGAATGAGAGCCAAAATGGAGGGCCATTGGTGAGGAGCAGCAGGTGACTTGAGGATCGATTTGTTGAACTTGTAAGGGTAATTTAGAAACTTAAGAAGCACCGGCAATTCATCAGCAAGCTTCGAGGTGGGAAAATCGAGACGAGACATTAGGAACTTGAGGGTTTCGAGGATGTCTTTGGCGGAAGGGCAAGTAGGTTTGAAGGAAATGGGGAAAGAGAGAGAGGAGAGGTAGGCGTTGATGGTGGATACGGCCGATAGCTGGACGGCGCGCTCTTTGTAGAGGTCGGATGTGGTAGTGATCGGACGGCCACCGAGGCCGGCGGAGGATGGGCGGCTACTGGCGAAGCTTGCATCGGAGTCGCGGGCGGAGGAGCCGGGAAACTGCAGGTGGCTGAGCGGTGTAGGCGGCGGCGGAGGGATAAAGGATTCTTTAGGTTGGCGGCGGCTGGCGGGTCTCATCTCCGACGAAGAATTTGGATTCCGATTTCACTTTCCCTATCGATCTCAGTATTTGAATCGCACTCCTGCCTCGTCTAGTGTCGGACTATACTGTGATTTTCCCGCTTAAAGAGTTTTTTTAGTTGGATTTGACATTTTTACCCTAATTTTGGCCACGTCAGCATTTTAAGTTTTCTGTACTGGGCTGACGCACTGAACCAAAGTACCAAACATACCCCTACATTAGACCCAAGACTTTGTTGTGGAGGCCCACTTCTTAACCTTAATTAATTCAAAATTTGTTATATTATTTTATAATACCTATTTAAAAATATTTCTATTAATTTTTAGCCAAAAGTATCTTTCCTGCCCCTAACGTTTGGGGTCCTGTCATTTTCGCCCTTAACGTTTTTTCGCTGTCAATTGTACCCCTAATGTTTTGTATTTCTCTCAATGTCGGGCTTTTGGTTAACATCGTTAATTTTTTGACGATTTTTTTATGACATAGCATCCTATATGGCCAACAGTTCTAACTGGACTTCATTTTTTCACATCAGCAATATATTTTAGGGGTACAATTGACCCCAAAAACTCAATAAATCAGTAAATCAGTACACCAAAATACTCATTACATCAATAAAAGTACCCTAAAAAGTCAATACTATTGACTACTGATGTGGAAAAAATTAAGTCAAATCATAATTGTTGGCCACATAGGATGTCACGTCGTCAAAAATCGTTCAAAAATTGACAGTGTTAGCCAAAAGCCTGACATTGAGAGAAACACAAAACGTTAGAGGTACAATTGACAGCGAAAATACGCTAGGGACGGAAGTGACAGGACCTCCAAACATTAGGGACAAGAAACATACTTTTGCCTAATTTCTAAGGTCTACATAAGTTATCAAGAAGGAAAGAAAGAAAGAAAGAAGAACTTTATGGAAAATTATGTTAAGTAGACTGGTATAAGAGTTTATTTTGGTCAAATTTAATACAATGAATTCCGTTTGGTAATTGTGTTAGCTTTCTTGGCTTAAAATTTTTGTCCTCACGGATAAGCAAAGGTTGATGAATGATGTGACCCTAATGATATTCATGTGTTATGTTATGTTATTTATTAATTATTAATAATAGTCTAATTATTTACGTTTTAAATTGGAAGATATTGAGATGATCAAACTATAACACTAAATTTTTAATTTAAAGTTTACACCTTTTTTTGTTAGTTAAAGGTCAAATTACTCTTTTGGTTCTCAACGTTTGTACTAAGTTTAATATTGGTCATTAACGTTTTAAAAAATTATTTTAGGTCCTCAACGTTTTTTTGGGGTCAAAATTGGTCCTCCAGCATAATTCCGTCTGATTTTTTTTGTTAAATGCTTACGTGGAAGGCTTATGTGGCACACCCTTTCTCTTACGTGTCATATTTGGATGATATGACACCCTCTCTCACTCTAATTCAGCAAAACGACGCCGTTTTGCTTCACTTATTTCTTACTCCAACTCAGCAAAACGGCGTCGTTTTGCTGAGTTGAAGTGAGAGAGTCATATCATCCAAATATGACACATAAGAGAGAGGGTGTGCCATATGAGCCTTCCACGACAGCATTTAACAAAAAAAACCAGACGAAGTTACGCTGGAGGATCAATTTTGACCCAAAAAAATGTTGATGACCTAAAATAACTTTTTGAAACGTTGAAAACCAATATTAAACTTGGTACAAACATTGAGGACCAAAAGAGTAATTTTTGGCCAAGGTTAAATTATACATAAGATTTTTAATAATATGCACATTGGGAAGCGGACCACGTAAAGCCGCACTCCCAGGCACGTCACTGCGACCACTGGGCAATCAGTTAGAGCAGAGCGTGGTGTCCACTCTATCCTTTGAGCGCGTGTGCGGAATCCCACTGCCTCTGTGTCAAAAGGCCGCAGGTGAAGAGAGAGTAGCGTAGAAATAACTCGAACCCCGCGAATCAAAACCTTCTTCCTTTCTCAATCTCAGAACTTTCGCCTACACAAAGCAAGCGATTTCAGTTTCGAGATTGGCCCTCTCTTCTTCTTCTTCTTCTTCTTTTCCTGCTTGCACATAACTCACATCCATCGATTTCATCGCCCAAGCTTTCGATTCGTGCAAGATAGCCCCTTTCTGTCTCTCTCTCTCTCTACACCTCGCAAGTTTCCTTTTTGTTGTTGTTGTTTCGCTGTAATTAGTGTATAACCGCCTGGTACGACCATTCTTCAAGACCTATTTCTCTGTTTGTATGTATAGTTCATGTTTCGCTGGGTTTTCGATGAATGCCGATGAAGTATTCGCTTTTAAAATTCATATTTAACGGTTTTGTCGTATTCTTAAACTTTTTTATTTGGAGGACCCAATTGGTTAGGTTTTCGTTTATGTCATTCAAATTGAGGAAGTTTAAATTCGGCTGTGCTTTAGTACTCATTGTTTTCTCTTTATTTTTATTGGTTTCATCGGCTTTAAGTAGATGGGGCACCTTTGTTGTTAACATTTCCGGTAAAATTTTAGTATTTAAAGCCTTATTCGTCAATTTTGTGATTAAAAATTGGTGTGTGATTGGATCTAAGCTCGATAAAGTCAGAACATGTGCATCTTATCCAGCTTCATGTTCTGGTTATTATTTTATTCATCTTACTTGCTGTCCTTGTTTGCTACTCTTCCTTTAGGACACGTTGTTTCCTGTTGGGCGAGTTATGTGATTTCTTACTGGTAAATTTATTATTTTCAGATGCACTTTGGTTGCTCAAACTAATCTGTTGGATTCAGAACTCTCGAATTACGAGGCTGGTGAGGTTATCCTCTTTTATTCTGGATTCATGCATAAAAGTTGCACCTTTTACTTCTTTTTTTCAGCAAGCTCGAAGTTGAAGGGAAATAATCATGTTTATCAAGTGCTCATTTCATTGCTCCACCTATGTGTTCATGTTTATGACTATGATTTATGTGTTCATTTTGCAGTCAGCCTTCTTTAGTCAAATTAATTAGTAGCTATTATTTAATACTTCCAATTTCGAAGTTTCTAATCTGAAGTTCATCTCATTGTTATGTTTGTTTCATTCTCACTGATTTACTTTCTTTTCCTTCTCAGCTTTATATTCTTTTTTCTGCACCATTCCCTTTACTGATTTATGTTATTTTCATAGTGATGCCACTAATGAAATATGCATAATTTGGCTCACCATTGTTGATTTAGTAGAGACTACATCTCCAGCTTTCTTAAAATTTCTTATTACAGCTTTGTTTAGAAGAAAGAAGAGGAATAACAACTTTTAAAGAGAAGATGCGCTTCTCTGCAATGATGTTAGTTTGTATTCTTCCCCTCATTTTGTGGATTTTTTTTAAACGCACAAGAACCTTGAAAACTTGGTTTTCAAACAAGATTTATGGGCTTATTGTATTGTTTAAGACAAACATGACTTTTCTGAACCTAGTTCCTTTATTTTTTTCCTCCAGAAGTTATCACTAGAATATCTTTTATATTTCTTCAAACAACACAATTTCAGTTAAAAGAATGTTTCACTATGTTATGTTATCAGTAAAGCAGAGCTACTAAGTACTAATTATCCTGGTATATGTTCATGTCCAGTGGGACAGATCCATATCCAAGGTAGTATTTAGATCAAGTTTCTCCGGGGAAACTAGACCTGTGTTTACTATCTTGTTGTCCTGCATCTGAATGGACCGTGCTTTCATTCTTACTCAATTTTACTGCAATGTATGTTGATCCAAACAACTCGTGTTAATGTTTCCACTTTCCGCCACCTTGTTTATATTTAAGGGATGGCCATCTGTTTATGGATTTTCATCTCCAGCAAGTGAAAATGCCCGTGTCATGTGGTTTTTTTAATTGGGAATTATGGACGATTCTTTTCAATCATGCTTCTATTGGTAACATGGCTAAAATATTACCATCTAGATTAGCAGAAGGGACAATAAGTATTCTGGCATGTAGTTGACTCCAACAATAAATTTGGATAAAAACGCTGGAACCATGGTTTGGCTGTGGTTGGAGTGAGATTACTCTTTAATCTTTATTTGAGGGAAGTGAAATTGCAAGGGAAACTAGCAGATCTATTGTTCAGAGGTAGCTTATGTTACTCTGAAGATAACTAATTCTTAGTTACAAAGGCTTGGGGATCACCATACAACCTCAATACGTCTTTGTAAATCGCAGATTTTTTTTCTTTTTCCTTTTGGCCCTGGTTTTGCTTCATTGTGCATGGGTTCCCTTTCTCTGCCTCTTTGAATTGGCTTTATTTAATTATTTGGTTCAAGAGGGAATATTTTAGATTTGCTCCTTGAAGAATGACTACTTCATAATTTAGGTAAATCTAAACTGGCTGAGTGCAGAATTGGTTTATCTTTTGTATGATTGCTAACTTGCTATTCGATGGCTGTATTAAGTCTTAGACCATTCATCATTCTTACCATGTTTTTGATTGCAACCAAGTATTGTTGCATTTTTATATTAACATTACATCTGAGACTATATTATATAATTTATAGTTGATATGTCCACTGATTCCTTTCACCATTCTTGTGTTCCTGTCATAAACAGTCAAGCATTATTGTACCAACTCCGCGCTCCCATCCCTTTTCAGTGTTATAAAATGGAATTTTGAATCCAGGATACCTTTCTAAAACTTTTGCAGTTTAAATTTTAGGTTCTGTCGAAATTTTGGAAATGGCAAAAGGAAGCAGGGCAAGGCGCAGGATTGCTTCTCGTCAATACAGGCCTACTCCATACCCGCTTCCTCATTACAAGAGGGATATATGCGAGGATTTGTGCCCGAAGAAATGCTCTAATGCCTTGGATAAGAAAGAGTGGGAAGACGTGACGTGTTCTGTGTGCATGGAGTTCCCACACAATGCTGTTCTTCTCCTGTGCTCTTCTCATGACAAAGGTTGCCGTCCCTATATGTGTGGCACTAGCTTTCGCCATTCCAACTGCCTTGATCAGTACAAGAAAGCTTACACTAAAGTTGTCTCATCTCATAATGAACAGTCTATGCAAGGCTCAATGAATAATCCAATCATAGTTCAAGATTCAAACTCACCACTCGAGAAGAATGAAGTTATAGTGCTTGCTTGCCCTCTTTGTAGGGGTCAGGTGAAAGGTTGGACTGTTGTGGAACCTGCAAGGGAGTATCTAAATTCAAAGACGAGAAGCTGCATGCAGGATAACTGTTCATTTGTTGGGAACTACAAGGAATTGAAGAAGCATGTGCGGTCAGAGCATCCCTCGGGACGTCCACGAGATGTAGATCCTGCTCATGAACAGAAATGGAGATGGCTTGAGTGGGAGCGCGAGCGGGAAGATGTTATCAGCACAATAACATCAACAATGCCTGGGGCAATGGTTTTTGGTGATTATGTAATCGAAGGAAATCATCGGGATATTAATGCAGCTGAAGAGGCTTTTCCTGCAGATGCTGAAGAAAGAAATGGAAGGTTTCATATGGGCATAGAGGCCATGAATATCTTTCTCTTATTGCATGCAGTTCGGCAAGGGAATGACGTTAACCTTAATAGACGGTTGAGGCCTGAGCCAGAGCTGGTCTCCCATCGAGTATCAGGTCAGAGTGGTGCCCGCCATACAAGTCCTGTTGGGAGGTTGGATTTCTCAGATCAAGATGATGATAATGACAGGTTCAGTGAAGGTGATGAAGGCGGTATGTCACTTGTTAGCCGTCTCCAACGCCATGGAAATGGCAGAGTTTTACTAAGTCGCTCGGGTAGGAGACGCAGAAGGAGAGCACACAATGGGTAGAGGTAGACTAAAAGATCATGCCAGAAGGAGGTTGGAGAAGGACAAGTTTGTTAGGGAAATGAATGTAGGAGCAGAAAGTTTAGCGACATAAACTGGGATGACTTAATACCCCATTTGCGCTGATTTATTTTTTATTAAGGAAATAGGGAAGTCAAAAGATGGGCTTTTTATTTTTCTCTGTTGTAATTTCTTTACATGTACATTCAAACCTTCACCTCCTACAATTATTGCACATTTCAATGTGAAATTCACTTGTGTAAAAAAAAAATTGATATGAAATCTCTAACAAGTTGATTGCTCTGTAATAATGATTAAACAAATGCTAACACGCATATGAAATTTTAAGTAAATAGTAAACGAGCATTTTTTCTAACCATAGAGATGTGTAAAAACAGAATATGTTGGCGTTACTTGATTCATATAGTCTATCTCACTTAGTGAAAAAAGGCTTTCGATTAATATAGTAAGCGTGCATTTTTTTAATATTGCGTCCAAATGATGGATCAATTAAACCAGATCTATGGTACTATTGGGCATGCATGCATGCATTACAAATGACTTTGAGAAGACCCTCATTAACATCCAATTCGTATGCATGCATTACAAATATCTGAATAAATCAACAGCAATATTGCAATTCCAATAGATTTGGGCCAATTGATTATTTTTCTTTAGATCAATGGGCATGCATGCATTACAAGTTTGGGCATGCATGCATTACAAATATCTGAAGAAAACTAATCAATCAACAGCAATACTCGTCGGTCCCAGGTAATTACTGCATAATAGAGACAGAGACAAGTCACAATACTATTATTTCATACACTATACAATGTTTCGACCCAAAACAAAACACTTTACATTGTCAGGACTGGGTCGTATAATTATAAAAGAACTAAAATATTAGTGGTTTGTGTTACATTTAAAGAATGGGGAGTATGGAAAATGTTGCGGGTTGGTAATCTTGGTGTATATTCAAGACGCCTGCTCCTTGAAAATTCTATCCTCAAATAATGAATTTGAGAACTTAGAAAAGGATCTAAAGAAAAAAATATATATAAGCCAATTTTATGAAGGCTATTATTAACAGACAAGGCTAAGGATTTTTTTTCCTCCAAATTCCTGTAGGAATGCCATAACATACAGGGGAGGCCCCTATCAAAAAAGGAAGAGTGCAAGCTTCACGTGCTAGGGACATAAATGCTCCAATTTTGGGTCTGTGATCACAGTTTTTCTTAGGTGACTCAGTTTCACACTCTTTGGTTTTCTTCATAGAAACTTTCTTTTTTGCTTTAGCTTTACCCTTGCCATTCAAGTCCATGGCCTCAAATTCTTCTCTTAAAGAGTTACATAGCAAACATTCCATTGAAAGATTTAATCTTTCTTTGAACCATGCGTCGAGCATAGCCTTGCCGAATCGATCTATATCCTTGTCTGTCACATCCCAGAGATTGGCAACTATGGCTGGAGAACCAGCCAGAAGGTATGACAGGGGAATGCCTTGTGGAGCATAGCCCCCATGAATGGTCAACGAACCGCTGCTGCATCCCATCAAAAGTGTAGCAGCACAGCTTTCTAGCTTCTGAATCTCTTTACTAGAAATGTATTGTGCTCCTGTAAAGCCATATATACAGTTAGATACCAATAGAAATATATTGGCCACAAGGAATGACTAAGGTGTATGCTCTACTGATATATTTCCCTAGGCTTACCACTTCCATGACCAAAATATATAAAAAGGTCACGGCTTTTCAAGGCTGCAGCCAATTGTTCGACAGTGGGTTTGAGACCTGCCTTACCCTGTAAATTAGCAAGAAAAGAAATTAAAATAAAATATTCAGTTAAAAAAAAAATCTCTAGCATTTCTTCCATTACAGTCTTAATTATTTTATAAAATTCTATAGAGTACTTTACCTCTAGGTTTTGACCTTTAAACCAATTCTCAAATTCAATTTGAGTGTAAATGAGATCACCATCTGGGTTCAATAAATAAAAGGCGTCCAGTGGATCTATCTGAGGAAAGGACAATGAATTCCTTTCCACTTGCTCGTGATGGTTGCTGCTTCTGTTAAGCAATGCAGAGATACTGCTAACAGATGGCATGCGGTAAACCTCCTGCTTTCTTAGTATAGGCAAATTTTCCCAAGGAAGCATCTGTCACAGCAGTAGAGCTTGTTACTGAATCGGTATATTTTGCCCATAAAAATTCCAAGTTTAATGACAAGAGACTATGGGTTTATAGCACAAAACTAATTGTAGAACTCCTAAAATGTTAGCTAAAGGCATTTCCTTAAATTATCTTTTTCTTAAAAGTCAGAAGTCAGTACCAAATGTTTGACCCAGCAGAAGAGTGTTAAATAATGCGTGTACTAAGCAATATCATTAAACTAAAACATAACAATCTTGTAATATATATATATATATATATATCAGTTGAAAACACTGCAGCTCGGAATGAATTGGCTATAGAACGCATTTATAAAATGCGGTAGCAGTAAGGGCTCCTAAATGACACAGTGCAAGATTTTTCGCAATGTACATTGAAATGTAGCGCCATAGTTATGAATGGCGCGCCATGGCGCACGCAATTGCCCTGTGGCGCGCGCCATGGCAGTTTGGGCAACGTCACAGCCATCTTACTGTTGCCCGTCCGTTGCGCGCGCAACGTGCGCAATGGGCAATGGCGCATGGCGCTCGCAACAGGGGCAACCTTCTTGCAGCGGTGGAAACCACCATAATTCATTAAAAAAAAAGTTTAAAAGGACTTATTTGTCTTATTGACAACCATAAGCCCAAGACCCATTAAAAAATAGGTTAGGCAGCATTAGCATCATCTTCTACTCTTAGAGATTTTGATGAAGAGGAGGCAAACTCTGAAGAAACTGAAGAAGAGGAAGATATTGAGGGATTGGAAGAAAATAATATTTGTGAAGTTACCTTGATTGATGATTAGAGTTTTTTTTTTTAACATGGTTTATACTCTTATGAGTTTTTGCAATTTACATTATGAGAGCTTGTCATCATACTTGATGTATTTTGGAGAATTTATGATCATGCTTAATATATTTTGAAATTTGAATGTATTAAAAGTTCTATGTGCATAAGTTAGAATCAAAATTTTCATATATATATATGTGTGTGTGTGTGTGCATGTATGTGCGCCGCACTTATATGTTGCCATGCGCAACGCAGTGCGCAATGCGCCATGGCTCCAAGAGCCCTTTTCGCAACAGTGCGCAGTGCGCCGTGCGCCGTAAATAACTATGTGTAGCGCACATATACAAAATACATCAATTTATATGGAAAAACACAACATATAACACTTAAATCATAAATATGTCAATGTCAACAAAGTTCAGAATCTAAGCATCAATCGTATCGTAGCAAGAGCTACGGCTGGCTATCAACAACTGATCAGTTTCATCTGGAGGAAATAATTACCAATATACATACACCTAACATTGTAAAAAATATGTCCAAACAGAAATAGCAAAAAAAAGGAAAAGCACATTATTTATCATCAACTATATGATATTACTAAGTGATGGATTCCAAACGCATTTAAAAAGTGGATTTGAACGCTTAAAGAAATCTAGGAACAGCTTATATACCTGAATGTCATAATCCAACACAAGAATAATTGGCTCTCTGGACTGTACCACTTCAAGCTCGTTTAATGCTTCATTTAATAGTTGAAATGCTAGCTCAGATGACAATCCAAATCCATTGGCTGCATTTGACAATATGCCACACATTGTTTCATCACAATAACCTACTTTAGCAATATAGCAACCTTTCTTTAAGCATAGTGGAGAAATCCATGTATCTCCTTCACAGTCATACTTGCAGCCTCCAAGAATGACTTTGAGAAGACCCTCATTAACATCCAATTCGCATTCAGATCTTAGATCATGCACAAGCTTCTTGTGCACTGAGTCCAAATTCTTGCAGTCGGACCATTCTCCAAGAAGTAAGCATTTCCATGAACCAAACCATGATTCCTCAATGTTTCTGGTAAATGGTAAAATATTTAGTAAGGCAATTGCAGATGGAAAGATAACTTAGTTTTTAAAACGCAACTTATCCATGTCATTGTGCATAGTGCTAATTTAGACTTTTGGAATTCTTTGATAACAATAAATAAGCAGAGTTCTTGTCAGTTGTCACCATGGGTAAAGCAGCTCAAATTTGGAGGAAGGATGACACTAAAAAAGAGAAACAATTCTTTGGAGAGTTTGACCTCTCAGAAGCTGAGTTCTTTCACTGTTACACCTCAAGACTCTTCCCTTAATCTTTCAATATATAGTTAAGCCAATGAAGTATTAAGACATGAATCTCAAGGTGCATCTAGAGGTAATAGAGCTCAATGATGAGGACAATCTCTCCAAAGAATCGCCAAAGGCTCTCCAATGATGAGAACCTCCTCTGCTTAATAACAGAAGTTCATGAAATTGACTTATGAAAACATAAAGACAGGTAAATGCACCTCAGCAATTTATTTAGGCGATGATCAAGATTCTTTCTCCAATTCCACCATAGCATCCTATTGTTTTTTGTGTTTTCCAGAGGACATGCTGAAGATAAGTAATTTTCTTCCAAAATCATTTTGAATGCTGGAGCTACATCATCAACCACAGTAAAACCCCAAGGACAGTGCCAGTGTTTACTCGAGTTCTCACTCTCAAAAAGGCTACCCACACAAGATTTTATATCATCATCTTCATCGTCATCTGAAGCAGGTTATTAGAAGACAAATTTTGCATGTCAAAAATTTATAAGCCTAAAACATATAAGAGATGCTGTACGTATATAAATGCCAAGTCTGCATGAGCTAAATACCTTGTGAAATTGAGTCCACTGGAAGTAACATCACAACAGGTTCACTCTTAGAACCAAATCGTGACACCAACATCCAGGCATAAACACAAGTAGAAGGAAGCAATAATTCTTGTAATAAACTAGCATAATCACTTCCAAGCAAACTTATACTGACTACCATTGCAGATGGAAGACCAATGAAAAACTTTTTTGCAGTTTCTTCAAGATCTAAAGTGGATTGAGGTGCAAGCCTGTTGCATAGAGAGAGAGCATAGCTTTAAGGTTGTATTTGTAATGTCAATTCACTCTTTTCTTTATTCTGCAATTAGAACAGCTATTACCTAAATAAATCGCATGTGCCTTCCCTGAGGTGTGAAGATCCAGTAACGGAGAAACCCTGTCATTGAAATTAACCACTGTGCTTATTGCATACCAAAACAACAGCATACAATGGTGAAAATGAGGGGAAAAAATCTTTGGATATTTGTCAATCTCCAATCATTAGCGCAAAATAAACTTATACATATGTATGCATAATATGATGCTATCAACATAGATATTTTTAATAACCCCAAGAGTAAAACTCTTTTGTTCCTCCAAAGACGACCGCAGCATCAATTAGCTCCTTCATAATTCTTTTTACTCAATCACTAGAGTTAAACTTCCATCTATTTGGTTAAACATTTTTTTGTACATGGTCAACAATATGCTATCGTGGGCATGGCACATTGAGTAAGTAAATAAAATAAGTAAACATAGATAATGTAGTGAAAATAACTAGTGTATGGTGTATGATGCAATTTATGTCAAGTGATATGGATTAGTTGGCTTAAATCGTGCATATTTAGAATGTCGAGATGGAACCTGTTGAGAATCTTCTAGATTTGTATTGTGAATATCTAGGATTATGTGTATCAATTAGGATATATTGTATTTATTGTAATTATCCTTATTTCCTAGAATAGGTTTTCTCCTCTTGTATAAATTCCTATTCTCTTTTCATAATAATACACACAGAATTCTTTCATTCAACATGGTACCAGAGCCTATTCGATCCTGAATAGCATTCACCATTCACGGCTGTGCTTTCTTTCCAGCCTTGAACCCTAAACACTTCATCCTCCACTGTGCTCTCAGCCACCTCCGATCTGACGGTTTCCCGGAGTTTTCTTGGAGCACGCGCCGGACCACCGTGCTCAGACGCCTCCGACCGGCCAAACCCCAAATTCCCGTCGCCGTCCGCCGCCGCACGCGCCTCCACGCGCCGCCCGAACGTCCGCCGGAGCTGCCACGCGCCGGCGCGTGAGACCCCTTTCCGGCGACTTTTTCCGGCGTTCTCTGCATCGTTGTTTTTCTCGGCGTCTTCTGGTCCCCATTCTGGTGTTAGATCGTCGTTATCTCCTACTTCGTTCTCACCCTCTTCCTTCTCATGGAATCCTTCACTGTTAGTGACTCCAAACATGACTCCAAAGGGACTTTCTCCACTGTCATCAGTGGTACACCCACTATTACCACTGAAAAATTGCATGGGGCATCAAATTATAAGTCTTGGGCCGCCTCTGTCCGCTTGTGGTTCAAAGGTCAAGGACACCTTGACCATTTAACCAAGTGTGAATCTGAAATTGCTGAAAAAGATCGGCCTAAGTGGGTAATGGTTGATGCCCAGCTCTGTTCTCTCTTATGGCATTCTTTTGATCCTCAACTTCTGTCCACCTATCAGGCATATGAGACGTGCTATTGTGTGTGGAACAAGGCAGCCACAGTTTATAATAATGATATTAGACGTTACTATGATGTTTTATCCAACTTGGTTAAGCTCCAACACCAGACGTCGGAAACTACCACCTATGCAAGCAAGATGGAGGCTCTCAAACATGAGTTTCGATCCTTAATGCCTTCCACGTCGTCCATTACTGCTCAGGACACACAATGGGACAAATTCTTCATGGTCTTGACTTTGATTCATTTAAATCCTGACCTCGAAGGTGTTCGAGATCAAATTTTGGGAGGTTCTACTGTTCCCACATTTGATGATGTTATTAGTCGTTTGGTGCGTATTTCTTCCTCACGAGCCTCGACTGACACTCATACTGCTATTGATTCTTCCGCCTTGGTATCTCACACTGGTGACAAAGGAGGAGGAGGCAGTGGACGCAATA
This sequence comes from Senna tora, assembly GCA_014851425.1. Taxonomy (NCBI): domain Eukaryota; kingdom Viridiplantae; phylum Streptophyta; class Magnoliopsida; order Fabales; family Fabaceae; genus Senna; species Senna tora. The sequence continues at coordinate 30,707,029 of CM026272.1, read as the reverse complement.
ATGGTCGCAAACGTCCCCAGTGTACGTATTGCAACAAGTTGGGATATACCCGTGATCGTTGCTATCAACTCCATGGTCGACCTTCTTCTCGCCCTGTCAACATTGCTCAATCCGAGCCATCTAATGATCAATCCGACTCTATTACTTTAGCTGGTGATGATTACAAAGAGTACCTCAAGTACCAACAAGGCAAACAGTCATCGGTGGCTGCTTCAATTGCGCAAACTGGTAATGTAACTGCTTGCCTTGCTCGCTCTCCTGACATTGGACCATGGGTTCTTGACTCGGGTGCCTCCGAACATATCTCTGGTAATAAATTCTTGTTTACCCATCTTTCTAGTTCATCTTCCCTTCCTTTAGTCACTTTGGCAAATGGTTCTAAAACTGCTGCTACAGGAATTGGTCAAGCCCAAATACTTCCTTCCCTTTCTGTCAATTCTGTTCTTTATGTTCCTGAATCTCCTTACAATCTTATTTCTGTTAGTAAACTGACTCACTCACACAATTGTTCCATTACCTTTACTAATAACTGTGTTTCTATCCAGGATCGGAGTACGGGTCAGACGATTGGCACAGGGCGTGAGTCACAAGGCTTGTACCACCTTTCACCTCCATTCCCTACTGCATGCGAGACCAGTTGCTCTCCATCTCTCCTCCACCACCGTCTGGGACATCCGAACCTCTCCAAGCTTCGAAAAATGGATGCCTCTCTTTCTACCTTGTCTTCCCTTCCCTGTGAGTCATGTCAGTTGGGTAAACAAACACGTAGTTCTTTCTCTAGTAGTCTTAGTAGTCGGTCTACTTCTCCTTTTCAACTTGTTCACTCAGATGTTTGGGGTCCTAGTTGTGTGCCTTCTGTTTCTGGTTTTCAATATTTTGTAACCTTCATTGATGACTATTCTCGTTGTACTTGGTTATATTTGATGAAAAGTCGTACTGAAGTATTTAAAATTTTTCAAGATTTTTGTGTTGAAATCAAAACTCAGTTTCATACTTCAGTCTCTATCTTACGTTCTGATAATGCCAAAGAATATCTGTCTACATCCTTTAAAAATTTTATGAGTTCTCAGGGGATTTTACATCAGACATCTTGTTCTTATACCCCACAACAAAATGGGATTGCTGAGCGTAAGAATCGTCATCTTATTGAAACAGCTCGCACTTTGCTTATTCATCATAATGTTCCTACTAATTTTTGGAGTGACGCTGTTCTCACTGCATGTTATTTGATTAATCGCATGCCTTCTTCTGTCTTGCATGATCAAATCCCGCATTCTTTGTTATTTCCTACCGACCCTCTTTATCATCTTCCTCCTCGTGTTTTTGGTTGTGTTTGCTTTGTGCATGATTTAACCCCAGGGAAAGATAAACTTGCAGCAAAATCCGTCAAGTGTGTTTTTCTCGGTTATGCTCGACTCCAAAAGGGCTACCGATGTTATTGTCCAGCCACTCGACGTTGTTTCATCTCCCCTGATGTGACCTTCTTTGAGTCTTCCCCCTTCTTTGTATCTTCTACGCCTGCAAGCCCCTCTGTGCTTGAAGTCCTTCCTGTTCCTTCTCTTCCTTTTCCAGAGGCCTTACCCCAAGACACACCTCGTCCTCCTCTCTTGACATATCATCGCCGTCCCCGCCCTGAGCCGACAACTACTTTTCTTGACTCACTGCCTTCGTCTGAAACACCCGCTACTCCGGTCCACCCGCCGCCTACTAGCCCTCCGATTGCCATTCATAAAGGTACTCGTTCCACTCGCAATCCTCACCCTGTTTATAATTTCTTGAGCTATCATCGTTTATCTACTCCATATTTTGCATTTGTATCTTCTTTGGATTCTGTTTCTATCCCTAAGACTACAGATGCAACTCTTGAACATCCGGGTTGGAGGCAAGCAATGCTTGATGAGATGACTGCCTTACATTCCAATGGTACATGGGATTTGGTTTCACTTCCTCCTGGCAAATCCCCAGTGGGTTGCAGGTGGGTTTATACAGTTAAAGTTGGTCCTGATGGCAAAATCGAACGACTAAAAGCTCGTTTAGTGGCTAAAGGGTATACTCAGATCTTTGGATTGGACTATGGTGATACATTTTCTCCTGTTGCCAAAATGGCTTCCGTTCGTGTTTTTCTATCCATTGCAGCTATTAATCATTGGCCACTTCATCAGCTGGATATTAAGAATGCCTTCCTCAATGGCGACTTGGAAGAAGAAGTTTATATGGAGCAACCACCTGGTTTTGTTGCTCAGGGGGAGTATGGGAAAGTATGTCGACTTCGTCGTTCTCTTTATGGACTCAAGCAGTCACCAAGAGCTTGGTTTGGTCGATTTCGCTCTGTGGTTCAAGAGTTTGGCATGACTCGTAGTGAAGCTGATCACTCAGTTTTCTTTCGCCATACTTCAAATGGCAAGTGCTTATACTTAGTTGTCTATGTGGATGACATTGTTATTACAGGCAATGATGATTTAGGCATTGCTCAACTCAAACAACATCTGTGCAACCACTTCCAGACTAAAGATTTGGGGAAGCTTAAATATTTTCTGGGAATTGAGGTTGCCTAATCTAGTTCTGGTGTGGCTATTTCACAACGGAAGTATGCACTTGACTTATTAGAAGAGACAGGCATGCTAAACTGTAAACCAATTGAGACTCCAATGGATCCAAATGTCAAACTCTATCCAGGACAGGGGGAGCTGATGAACAATCCCGAGAGATATCGAAGACTTGTGGGAAAACTCAATTATCTCACTATCACTCGTCCAGATATATCGTTTGCTGTGAGTGTAGTTAGCCAGTTCCTGCAATCACCATGTGATAGTCATTGGGATGCAGTTGTTCGAATTCTTCGATACATTAAGAGAGCACCAGGCCAGGGACTGTTATATGAGGACAAGGGAAACTCCCAAATCATTGGCTTTACAGATGCGGATTGGGCTGGTTCACCAGATGATAGGCGATCCACATCCGGATACTGTGTTCTCTTCGGTGGGAACCTAGTCTCGTGGAAAAGCAAGAAACAAAATGTAGTTGCAAGGTCTAGTGCAGAGGCTGAGTATCGTGCTATGGCGTTAGCAACTTGTGAACTCCTATGGTTGAAACAACTTCTTCAGGAGATGAAATTCGGAGATATTGGTAAAATGGAACTGGTATGTGATAACCAAGCAGCTATGCACATTGCCTCAAATCCAGTATTCCATGAGAGGACCAAACATATTGAGATTGACTGTCACTTTATTAGAGAAAAAATTCAATCAGGGTGTCTTGCTACTCGATTTATCAATTCAAATGATCAGTTGGCAGATATCTTCACCAAGTCTCTTAGAGGACCTCAAATAAAATACCTATGTGACAAGCTTGGTGCCTATGATTTATATGCTCCAGCTTGAGGGGGAGTGTTGAGAATCTTCTAGATTTGTATTGTGAATATCTAGGATTATGTGTATCAATTAGGATATATTGTATTTATTGTAATTATCCTTATTTCCTAGAATAGGTTTTCTCCTCTTGTATAAATTCCTATTCTCTTTTCATAATAATACACACAGAATTCTTTCATTCAACAGAACCTAGTTGGCCAGATCAACAAAATTTATCAGCACACCTACAAAAATTTTGAGACTAAATTAAGAAGTCTTAAGACCATAAGGACCCAACCTATCATAAAATTTTGTCATAAGGACCACATTAAAAATTGATTGAAACTATGAGAATAATAAAATAATTAAACCTAATTAAAAAGAATAATGGTGGCTTAATATTGAAATCTTCACAACTTGGTCAAAGAGGCTTTAACATGTCAAAGACAATTTTATTTCAAAAGCTTTAGTTGTTAGGAACAGGCCCAATCATTATTTTTAAAATTTCTATAAAATTCAGCATCAAAACATACCTTAGCATCAACAAGGGGCTGTACTACTTTGCATCTCCCACTTAGATTTGAAAAGAACTGGTAAGTAAGATGAGTTCCAATTGAGGCTTGAAGAAAATATGAAGCCCAATAATTTTCACCGAAAGCTTTGCATAGTGATGATAAAGAAAATTGCTCCCTTGAGGCAGAAACTATATACATCACAGCAAGTAATCTAGATACCTGTTGCAGTGTCATAAGCATTCCAAAGTCACAACCTGCTCAAATGACTTAAATAGGAGCAAAGGAACAGACCAAGAGCCACAAAGTCAAGACTAACAACTAGATGCATTTTTCTTCAATATCATTTCATGTTCCAACCTGCACCGGCAGAACTCCACTTCCACAATATCATTTCATGTCACACTGCAATAGCAGCTAAATGCCAATATGCATAGACGGTCCCATGCCCGGATAAAATAGGAGGGTTGTGTTAGGTAGTTGACAGTTAGCATAAAACTTTGTTGAATCTTTATGAATATGGATCAACCTATGCTGACCTTATTCTAGAAAAAAAGGAATCCCATGAAACCCATGCTGTTGCTGACCTACTCTAGAAAGAGGTCCCTAAAAAATAGGCAGGAGGAAGTTGCAAGCTGCATCATCTCTGTTGTAGTTATTAGGAATTCCAGCACTCTACCTCTTCTAATAAAGTGCAGCATAGTGGGATAGATAGTTCCCCATTACCAGGAGCCACTTTCCCACCACTTATCGCATTTTCTGTATGTCTGTTCAATTATTATGAAGTTTGGATATGCCTACTATAAATACGCTCTAGGTTAGTGTTATCAGCATGAAGTATTATCTGTTTTTCTTGTATTGATTTTGTCCAACCTAGGGGAACTTCAAGTAGAGTATTTCAGTGTTGAAATTCTTGAACTCTAATTCTGCCGCTTGTTTCTAATTGCTTTTCTGTTCTTACTTGAGAGTTCTATCACATTAGTTATCTTACACAACAACAAGACACTCAGGATCTTTAGGGTAAATAAGAAACTCCAGAATTTCACAAATTACATCCACATGTAACCATCACAGTCCCTAGAGTTTATGAATTTTCTATGTTAAAATATTTCTAAATCATATTTCTTGTATTCATTTAATCTACAACCAATGTCATGTATTTCTTTGTATGCATCTTTTACTAAAATTTAGACTATTCTATATGAAGAATAATACAGTTAAGCCACATATAATATAGGGAATAGTGATGTGAGCTACCAATGATCTGAACAGGATTAAATGGCTTGAGAGTTCTAAAAGTCCAAGATGTATGTTCCTTAAAATCAATTTTGCTTCGTGCATTAATAACCCATCAGGAAAAGACTATCGCTTTTGTAACTGAAATCATATCTAAGAAAAAAAATTTTGAAAAGAAAATCAAGAAAGGGATGTCTGACCTTCTGAAAAAGTGCAGGAACCTCACGAGAGAGTACAAAGGCTAGCATCAGCCAAGATGCAAGATCTTCGAACTTGATGAAAGATAAATTACAGAAAACATTCCTGGGAGGCAGAAAGAAGTCAGATATACAAAATGTTTTATAAAGCTTTAAGTATAATAACGTAACACTTTATAAATCTAGCCCAAGGAAAACACTATTGTTGGAATACAAGAAAGCGAACAATGATAATTCAACACTTTCATAACAGCACATTCTATTATTGTATCCGAATGCAAAATAACTTTTACTTTTCGAAAAAGGCTCCACCTAAAAAAACACATAAAAAGTACTTGTTTAAAAGCCAATTCAAACAAGCCCTAATTATATATCATACAACTGCAGAAAATTGAATGTTTTTTGTCACTGAAAAGGAAAGCAGCTCTTATATGCGAAGTTTTCCATATGCAACATGCAAATTATAGTTATTACACATACCTGATATGCTTAGAATGATAGTTCTTCAAAGAAAACCAACATAGGTCATGGAGTATTTCTGCACGTTCAATAGCAAAAACATCTCCTGGGATTTCCTTTGCAACTAGAAGGCAGAAATAATCAAGTGCCACAGGAACAATCTTTTGGTAGAATGGGTTTCTGCTTACTAGGACAGATATTCTTCTTAGAAGAATATCTTGCACTTCATCAGTTTGACTTAGATATGCAAAACAATTCCCTATGAATTCAAAAGTTACGTCAGAGAAGGAATCTTAAACTATCAGCCATAAATAATTGCTTGGATTAAACCTTAAATAGAAAAGGCAATGCTAATATCTTTGGGTGTATTTATTTGAAATGAAAAAGTTTTAGTGGTGTAAATTCAGTAATGGGCTGGTCTAGCTGGGTTTTCAAAATGGGCATTATAATTGATCAGAATAACATGTGTTTTACAAAGTAAACTTACTAATAGAAAATAAATCCTCAGTTTAAGTTAAGCATTGAAAAATTAATACTACAAACTAAATTACAAACAAGTAGCATATATGATTCATGTTTATCTCATTACATAATACCATGAAATAAAAGTCTTTTTTCTCCTTGTTATTAGAAAATACCATGGGTTTCATAAACTCTACCACAAACATCTCTATTCATGTTTTTGTTTTCATAAAAAATGACAACAAAAAAGAAGCAAGCCCAAAATAAATGAAGCTTGGTCAACTCACAACAATATAGTATTTTTTTTCAATACAGGATTAGTTAGTTTAGTTAATTAAATAAGGATGGGTACCATTTTAAGTAGTTGAATTCAATAAGAAATCTGTTGTCCTGCTCCATTTCGTTTAAACGAATTCTTAACTTGCTGATAGTCATTAAATAGTAGTGTAGTATAGTAAGACTTAAGTACTGTTGTACTGTTATAAATTCTTTTTTTTTATATAAGTACTGTTATAAATTCTTATATGTATTTAATTTCACTATTTTTCAATAACTTTCAACTTCAAAAAGAGTAGTTTGCATTTCCCAATACCAGCCTGTGATCATATTTTAGTTTCAAGTTGCTTGATCAGGTATTAATTCTGCCCCAAGACTATTTGTCAAGTGCCAAGTGACATCAGAAAAAATGCAAAAAATGAAATTGTAAGCTTAAGAAGCCTCATAGTGAGCAACTTTAACCATCAATATATGCAAAAGAATCCCCAGAAACAAACACAAACAACATTGGAAAGTACTAAAGTGCACCGTGAGAAACAAAAAACCTGAAATGACAATCATACCTAATTGAGTGAGTAGCTTCATTGAAAGCTGCCTACGGACAAACTCCCATCTCAGATGAATAAAATGAATTAGTTGCCCAGATTTCATAACTTCATAGGGAATACAATGCCAACACCTCCTTTTGTTATAATTGCATGTTACAGCCCAACTTGAAGAAACGGTGCAACCTGCCTTCTTCAAAGTCAACTCTTCCTGGCTAAGCTTATCAGACTGATCAGAAACAGAAACATGGTTCCCCTCCGAACTTTTTACATCACCATCTGACTTGCTAGAACTGCTTATAAGTTGGTTCTGAGAAGATCGGTATCTAGAACGAGTTAACCTAGAATTACTCTCAACTGCTAAAGTTTGCTGCTTTGGTAAACACTTTGTTGCAATCTTATTCTTTCTACTCTGTTTTGCTCTAATCTTGGTTTCTGATCCTTCCCTCGTTGATTTCATATTTACATTTTCTTCATTTGCTGTAAAGCAGGCATCAAATTGGGCATCTCTTACACTCTCATCAATATTATCTTGAGGACAGCTAATAGGGTTTTTCCACTCAGAAAGATTCAATTTATCCAGAGCTGATTTGTACCAATTTTCCGCCGTCACTACAGAAATATTGTCTGCACTACTATCAATTCTAGTTAGACACAAATCCCCAAGATACTGATACAGAGTTACTTCAAGCATCAGTTTGCACTTTGAGCAACAAAATGATGTACAGCTGCCCTTCAGAATATTTTCAGAAATTTGAAGTTCCTTTTCTGCTAAATTCCAAAGTCTTTTCTTGCTGTACAATTTTCCTAGCAGTATTACACAACAAGAAAAAAGAAAATCATTCTGAGACCAAGCAGAAAATGAAAATTGACCAATCCAACTGGGGAGGTCAAAACGAGTATTTCATACCTAAGATTAAAGAGAAAGCAACCATAAACAATGGTAACTCAAGCTTCGAGGATATAGCTTTACCCCACTTCAGAGAAGCTTCAGCCTCAGCTCCATTTCCAATCATTTCGTGAATTATTCCTACCTGCATATAGTACACATGATCAGAAAACCATTCTGCAATGTAGCTTAACATAGGATCCTTCAGCTATGCATGATACATCCTCATATGAGAGGATCAAAGAGATATATATAAAGTAGAAGTCAAACCTGAAGTGTGCTCTCTAGATAACACTGCATGATGTTCCATGGACTAAGATAGCAATCTTTCAAATCCCATGAAATAGAATCAAACAAGAAAACTTCTCTGGCAACTGATTTATTCACTTCAAGATTCTCAAAACTATACTCTTCACCCTGCAGCTGAACAGAATAAAGAAATTTCCCCTGGAAAAGTTTGGCACGTAACCTCTGAGCTTCTTTTGCAAATGAAAGAGCCTAACAAAGGAAATAAAAGATCATTAAAAATATTTATAAAAGGTAGGAAACATAGTACAGCCAAAGAAACAGAGACCCTAAATGTAAAAATAGTGCAAGATTGCACAATAACAAAAGACTAAAACAAGAGTCTAATGGTTTATAATTAAAGCGATGTAAAAATTAGAGGACTTGCGAACTATTTAATTACAAGTTTAAAATTATTTGGTCTATAGTAACTCCTGGTGCAAAAGATAAAACTATACAAGTTACAATCCAGCCAGAAAAGAATACAAAAAGGTAGACAATTAGACATTTAAGAATACAATTCCCTTCCAGAAGAAATCAATTTGAAAGAAAATAAGGCATCCCCATGGTCAATACACAAATCCTGATAAACTAATTTTCATGTTTCAGAATTTCGCAAATTTGTTTTATAATGAAATAGACAAAACACTGATTAGTCATAAAATCAAAACAAAAGATTTTGTAAAAACAAGAAAACCCAGAAGAGTAGAAAACTATTCACCAGTTATGCAATCTCTTGCAAAAAGATTACTGATTACCATATAAGATAAAAGGGAATAAAAGCCCAAAAGAACTGGCATTGTTTCACTAGTTTGAGTATTGCTAATGCAGCTACACAAAAATTTAGATCAAACCCAATGCTGCTTACCTCTATTAACTGTCCACTTGAAATGAGCCTTGGACACAAATCATAATAAAGGTACCCAGCAACAAAAGCAGAATGTCTTGAATCAGGAGCCTAGGACAAAAATCGTAAAACACAGTTAGGATTCCAAATGAAAAGAGCATTATGAAAACTTTGGGTAATCAAAAGGACCTTACATTTGAAAGTATTTCAAGTGCGGTTTTTTGAACGTCATCAACTTTGATATCAGTTTGAAAAGAGTTCCTGTGATCACAAGAACTTATAGGAAAGTCAGCCAACAAAAACGAGAAATTCTGTTGAAACCCTATCAGTAATGGTTTGGAGCCTTGAAGATAACGTGTCCAGAAATCAATATGGGAAAGTCCATATAAGTGACTTGACGTGTTTTGGAAGAATCCCTCATTTACAGGTGAAATACAGAGAGCATGATTTAACCTTCTACTTTCCCATAGCAAGGCTAACCACTTTTCAATTGAGACGTTCTTTAATTCAAACACTCTAATCACCAACCGATATACATCATCATAAAGTTCCATGAAACCCTGTAGATATGCTATCAAAATCATCACATTATCCCTATCAATCTTCAGCAGAATCCAGAGGAACCAAACTAACTAAAGGAGAACAAACCTTCAATTGCGAAAGATCAATTATGTTATAGAGTAGTATCATAACATTGTCAGACAGTTCAGAGCATTCTCCCTTGTCACAGCAATCAGGTATATAAAAGCTTAACCACAGATTTAAACCAGCCTTGACATCTTCGAAGATTTTCTGTTCAATGTACAGACTACGCTAAACATTAGCAATGAGGCAATTGTTAAGTTTAGCATAAATAACTAAGATATCTCATGTCACAACACTGCTTCCCTGACCTTGCCACAAAAAAAAGAAAAAACTGCAACCACAAAGATTTAAATGAAATAATAAGAGTTCAGTATATGTTTTAAGACCTTTGAACTTGGTTCAGCTTCCAGAGTACATAGTGCCCGCAGGCAATATGCCACAGATAACTGGTGATCAAGGTAATCCATATTGGTACATGTTCCACCAGAAATCTCCTTCTGTTTAAAAGAAATTACTTCATATCAATGGAATAAACAACTCCAACAAAATGTGCTTTAAAATTGATAAAAGTTACCTATGAAAGAAATGAATAAAACGCTCAAAACTTACTAGCTTAGTTATTGCTTCAGAGAAGCACTGAATACAATCCTTGAGGCTTTCTATGCCACAGACCCTTAATGCCTTTCCCTTTCTCACTAGGGTTAGTGCTTTCTCAAAAGAACTTTCTGGATTCACATATACATCTTGCAGGAGGATAGCTATGATTTTCATTTGCATTTGGTAACAAAATTCTGGATAACTAACACTCCTTTCCTCATATGCAATAAGTTCCTATACAGGCATAAAAAAAAAGTCATATATCACAAACAAGTTCAACATAGCGAAATATGTAGCTGCAAAAAAATCTACTGAAATATTCATGGAGAGTAAAATTATCTGCTAAGAGGCCAAACCTGCTTCAATATTATGCCAATGTTCCTCATTGAAATTTCTGTAGAAGATGATAGCAGACAGTATAAGGTGAGGGAACTATCTGTCTTGTTCACTTGCGTAACGCGTTTACATTCCATCTGCATAGCATACCATATAACAATCAGTAGGAAGAAAAAAAACTCATCTAGAAAACTGCCAAATACTTGAAGTAAAATGCTTCAAGATGTTACCTTCACCCACTGGTTCACTACGGGAATTGGAGCTGGCAGCCTCTCAAACAGATCAATGGCAGCACACCAGTTTTTAAGGATGTCAGTAATTTTTTTCCTAATCTTATGGTTGTCAACTTGGCCAAGAATATCCAAAAGAAATGCACTTCTTGTGCAAGCCTCGTTTACTAACTCAACAAATTCATCTCCCAATTGATCACCACGATGACATTTAATATTGACCCATGACGCTTTACAGCATAAGCTAAGCACCTTTGAAGCCTGCAATCATATTTTACACAAACAACAAATGGAAAGGATTCAAGAAAAAGATATGACATACTAGTGACTCATCCAATATCCTCATATTTGCTTTCACTCTTGTTTATGCATTTTTAATTTTAGATACAACTCCTTTCTTTCATTACTAATTGCTAACTTTGTTGAATTCGTATAAACTAATATGCCCTAGGCCCCTAGCAAGTGGTTCTTTGAAATGTCACCAGAGCTTGGTTGACTAAGTGGTGTAAAAATTAGATCATTACTACTCTGCCCATATGATTAAATTTCATCCTGAGGTAGTGTCTCATGTGAGTACAAGTTAGTTTTTTACCATGTTTCAAGCTAGGCAAGTTAAAATTCCCATTCAATCTTATTATTTGTATATGAAACTAGCATAGTATCAGAGCTGGTTGCTAAACCCTAGTTTTCCCAAAAAAGATTTGTGGAGAAGGAAAAAATTGCATTTACGAGTCATTCTTCCTATAAACGTAGAAAACACGCCTTGTGATAGGGCAGCGTTTTTCTTGGTAATTTCAGCCGGTTTATGGCTGGTTTTGGGACAAAGAGGGATGCCCTATGTATAGGAAGAGGCCTGATGGCTTTTATTGTGTGGAAAGATGTTTTAAAGCCTAGTTACCACACTATTCTAACAAAGGAAATTTTATCCCCCTTATGAGCTTAAGCTTTTAAGTCAAGTTAATTCTTTGGTAACATGTACAAATAAGATACAGAATGGTTCTACATCCATTCCACAGTACACTTTAGCTATAAACAAGACGTCCAGTCCTTTTACTGTCAGCTGATGGCTAATATTTTATCTGAAGAGTCAAGTACTGAAGCCAATTATTGGTTTTCCTTGAACAAAGAGCATCATGCCACAAGCTTGAACAAAAGCAATCACAAAAAGAAAAGAAGCAAACATATGGCATTTTCAAAATTGAAATTTGAGAAGATACCTCCTTTGTTTCCTTGTTTCTGTACAAAACTACACCAATATTGTAGAGACATGCGATTACGTAGTTTCTTCCTTCTATTTGAATCCATTCTTTAGCAACGATCTGCTTAATTAGTTGGGCACTCTTCTGAAATGAGAAAGAACAAACTACTTAGCTTAATTGCATAAAAATGATAACATCAAATTCTGCGTTAATTTTGGAGATTTAGAAATGTAGTTCTAATGAAAACTAAAACTATAATGGAAATGACAACAATTAAGATCATTTCAAGATAATAAGACGAACCTGGATGTCAAGTTTAGTTTTAATGGACAGGGTGAAGGCTGCCACAGCTACATTAAGCACTGTTTTACAGTCCTCATCAAGTCTATTTCCATCCTTCTCAGGTGTAATGCTGCATGTGGAAAGAAGTAAATTTTAGCGTTATAAACATGCCAAACAATAAGAGAAAAAACTAAATAAAGGGTGCCAAAAACTAGTGTCTCAAACTGTCAAACATGTTAAAATTTCTTCTATATGACTTTAGCATTGCTCCTTTATCCTTTTCCTTATCTCCCATATCTCCATTGTAAGTGATCATAAGATAATTTCAAGTGAAGATAAGTAACACGAGAAGTGAGAACTCTTACCTCATAAAGGTAAAAAGGTTGACAGAACAAATAGACAAATATATAGGCCGACTGACCAAGTATGCAAGATCCCAATCAACAAGAATAACAATAACCAGAAAGAAACCAAAAGGAGGAAATAATCAAGTCAAACATTATTTTTATCATGAATTCCATCACCTGCTCATCAATCAGGAAAACTCGTATACACCAGCATTATACATAAACTGTAGGTGATTCTAATGGAAACCTAAGCCCTTAAAACCGGATAGTAAGGGGGAAGAACCATACCTCTTAAGTATCATATGTATTAGTTGTGACTCCCTAATGTGGGAGTCCACCAGATTCATTGGAGTCTAACTCCCTCAACATATCCCCATTCCAAAACCCCTTTAATAAACTCAAAGCCCGCTTGATTTAAAAGAAGAGAATGAAAGCCTCATTTTCTAACAAGACTAACAAAGCCTCACTAGATAACAACAGGTATATCAATAAACTCTGGCTCACTGATTGACATTTCAAATCTTCATGAATAAGAATTATTCAGTATTTAAAGGGCAGAAGCCAGAAACTAAATATAAGATTTTGGATATTTTGTTGGATTTACCTTAAACAAGAAAGTATAATACGACATAGGAGATGGAATGCATCCATGACAGTGGACAGTATGGTCATAGCAGAAGCACCATCCTTTTCAGCAACTAATTGCTTCCTTTCTGAATTAATTGATTTAGCAAGTGGTTGGCAGAAGAATTTCAATGCATTTAAGTAATATGGCCGATAAGTCATAGAACCCAACTGTTTATATACTTGACTAGCAAAATCTTTCTCTTCGACACTGGATGGCATACAATTCATTTTGCTGCAAATATGCAGGTCACTATGCAAGGGACCTTTCAAAGTTGATAAATTCTGTAGTATATTCTCATTGTCAAGTAAAGTTGCAACCAAATAATGAAATTTTGCACCTCCAAAAGATGCAAGATCTCCATCTCCAAACTTCACATTACAACTAATAAGGACCAATCCAGCAGCGTAAAGTCTCATAATCATACTAATAGGTGTTGTAACCTGTCATCAGAATAAAAATATAAAAACTGACAGCAGTCAGCACTAATGAAAATTGCACTCAATCAAACCTCGATAGCAATATACCTGCTGGTAATTCTCTGCAGCTTTGTTCAGATGTGCTGCAAACATATTACAAAAAGCTGCATTTTTAGTTTGACATTTATTGACACAGTAAGATACAAGTTCAACATACTCCATTCCAGTTTCCTCTTCAACCTGAAAGGATAAATATAACTTGTGAATATTAGGAGCAAAAGATAAAATCAAACTCTAAATTCTTAATTAATCACATGGAAAATAAAATCATAAATTAGTAATTTAGCAAAATGGTTTGACCTAGAACTCATTAACTAAGTTGACCAAATATGTTTTATCACTTATCAATGAGGAACTTGGAGTATTGCAGCATCAGTAAAGGATGACATAATGTTGGATTAAAATATGACCAAGAATTTATTGAGTCATGAGTATATAATTCCTTTAACATTACCTTGCATTCACGAGCAACATAATCCAGTAAATCAATGATATACAAGGATCTATTCTCCTGCAGCTTGAACAGTGAGGAACATATACTGTGGGCAATCTGCATTTGAATCTGATCAGGAAAGCAAGTGAAGGATTTATTGATGCTTAAATACAAAAGATGAAAAATGTGTTACCTTGTAAACTCGATCTTTCAGCGAAGATTTCACATACTCAGTCAATGTCATATAGCAGAAAGTTTTTAACAAATCCATATCAAACGATGTTGCTTTCTCAACTAAAGTTAAAGCACATTTGCCCAAATTATTTACTAAAGTCCGGTGTAACTTCTCATATGTACAGGCATCTAATACCCTGAAAGATGAGATAGATAAAAAGGCCAGTCAATAGCTTACATAACTCCAGAAGACACTTTTTGCTTAAATAATGTTAATATCCAGGTAAAAATGGGGACGATCATCTGAACCCATTTCAAGGAAGCTTGCTTAAAAAAGCATTTTATAACTATAACTCGTGCATTTAAGAGAAAAATATAGGCGGGAGTAAATGATGAAACTTAAGACACCATAATTCCTTCACATAACAAATCGTAGCTTTTTCATGCAATGCAATATATTAAACATATCCTCCCTTTGATAAACAGGGCCATATCTTTGAGGAGGGAAAGTAGTTCTTATTCTCATTAAAACCCCAAGTTTTAGGTGTGCATATCCGAAACACTATACAAAACAATGCTACCAACCAGAAATTTCCACAGACCTGAACCATGACCGTACTTCCTCTACCAAATCAAGCACCCTACTAAAATGCACTCCCTCTTGGCTTCGTCCCATCGCAGCACACTTCACTAGCATCACAACATTCTCAACGACCAACAGACAGAAATCTTGATCGCCCCCGCCCTTATCCACTTGCGGGAGAAACTTGTTCTTCATTTTCACTGATTTCGAGGCATAACCAGTCAACCGAATCCTCTCCAAAATCCCAAGACCCTCAATTTCTGCGTCCTCGTACCGCCCACACGCCTCTAAGCAACGCATCATCCGAACTCTCATGAGTTCAACTGAGTAGGGCTTGCAAGCCAATTGGGAAGCGACAACATTCAAGCAATCCAAGCACAGTCTATAAACTTCAAACAATTCGAGATCCACGTCTTTGCCGCCGCCACCCGATTCCGCTACCTCCGAGAGGCGCTTGGGGAGAATAGACAAACAGCGATTCAGAAACGGCAGAAACTTCTTAGCAAGTGATCGGATTAGCGTTTGATCGTCGTTAGCCTTCGCCGATTTCTTGGTTCCCTTGGATTTTCTGAGATCCTGAAAAGGTTTGAGATATTCTGAGAAAAGAGGGAAAATGCCTCTACAATCGGAGGATTCGAGATTAGAAATTAGAGATGGTTCAGTGGTGGAGGCCATGGCGGCGACGGAAAGTGTGAGCGAGACCTTGAACGTATCAGCTTGTACGGAGGTAAAGAAACAGAGAGAGAGAGAGAGAGAGAGAGAGCTTAGTTCGAAAGGCGCGAAGAGAGACCGCCTAGAAAGCTCATTTCAAACGTTCATTTTTATTTGCCCCGGTATTTCAAAAGTTCATAGAACAAGAAGCTTCTCGTCTTTAAAAAAAAATATTATTTAGTCTCTAAAATTATTACTTAAACTACTATTTAGTCCTTAAATAATGAATAGTAATTTAACTTGTGAATTTGTCAAAAATACTATTTAGTCTCTAAATTTACAACTCTGTCAACTATTTAATCCCCTAATCATTAGCTGTTAGATAACTAGCTGACGTGACCGTTAACTGCTGATGTGGCACCGTTAAATGTCTAGTCATTTTCTATCTCACGTGCCATGTCAACTTTAATATTAAAAGAATACTAAAATTAAAATGGTCCCTGAACTATTCAAAAGGCATATTAAATAGTCCTTAAATTATTGACAAGTCATACTAAATCCTTAAATTACTAAAAAATCATACTAATTGGTCCTAAAATTATTCAAAAATCATTACTAAATAATCTCTGAATTATTGAACAATCATACTAATTAGTCATTCTTCACGTATCTTCAAAGTTTCAATCAAGCTAAATTTAACCCCAGCTCTTTTGAGTCTCATGCCCTTCCATGACTTTTGTCGTCCCATCCATCAAAACCTCATTTGCTTCCTCCAAATCTTCATCTTCTGCTGGTATTTATGCAAGAGCAACCACAGAGAAAGGCGTTGACGATTTTGCTGTCAAGGTATTGTATCATGTTTTTCTCTTAGTTTGATCAAAGAAATCTTCCTACTATGTGTTTATATTCTTTTTATTTTCTTTAAATGATTATTCGTTTTTGTATCCGCGCTGCTTACTTGAGCATGAAGATGTCCTTGGAATTTTAATTTGGTGTTAGTGTGTGTAACATTTCATTTAAATATATATAGAATTAGTAATTTATTTTGATAGAAATGTTTTTAGTCTCTAAGAGGACTTGTTGTATATGTTATAGTTTCAAGTATGGAGAAGCATTTTAAAATCTTTTACCTAATATGATTTTTTAATAATTCATAGATTATTTAATATGAATTTGAATAGTTTCGGGACAAATCAATATGATTTTTCAATAATTTATGGATTATTTAGTATGACTTTTGAATAGTTTAGGGATCATTTTAATTTTGGTGATTTTTTGAGTGTTAAAGTTGACATAGCATGTGAAATAGCAGATGACCAGACACTTAACGGTGCAATGTCAGTAGTTAACGACCACGTCAGCCAATTATCTAACAGCTAACTGCCAGGAGACTAAATAGTTGACAGAATTGCAAATTCGGAGATTAAATAGTATTTTGCCAAATTTATGAACTAAATAATAATTTGACCAACAATTTAGAGACTAAATAATATTTTACCTCTTAAAAAAAATTGCTTCTCTATTACGCTACATTATTAACCTACAAAGCTACAACAACAACGCTTTTTAAAAAAAAAAAAACTTATATTTGATTTACATCTGTTTCATATTATATTTGATTTACATCTTTTTCATATTAATAGTGTTCGGCTCGTGCAATGTACTATATATTCATTTAAATTAATTTTTAGTAAATAACAGATTACATTTAAAATAATAGAAACACCAAAATAAAAATTAACGCAGTGTTAATCGGAAACATGTGAGAATAAGGGGGAAAAGTATAAACGTGTAATTATTAAATGACACATACACAACAATGTTCACTGGTAGCATATATAAGCTTCTTACTGTACATATGAGCCGATGAAATTCATGGTTGATAAGTCCAAGAATATTCAACTAATACAATCTGTAGAAAATGTATAACATCTTATCTTTTAATTGGGCTTGTATTCATTCATAGTTCGTTTCTAGTCTTTAGAAGTAATGGGCCTTAGCTTGCTTAGTTTTTTTTTCTTTTGTGAGGCTTTGTAAATATTTTGTATGAGCTGGCAGGTAGTAGGTAGATTTTTTCTGTACAGCTTCTAGAATTAGTTTGTTAGTGCCAGGTGTCCATTGATACGTCACTATCGTGTAATTCCATAGCTCTCAAATTGTATATATCTAGCTGAGAATGAATGGAAGAATTACGGAATTTTCCAAATCTATCTTCTCTGCATATCTTTTATCATGGTATCAGAACCCAAGGTTTGCTAGATTGAGAATTCCGGCGAATTAATTCTTCATTTGCCTGCAACGCTTCTACTGCTCCTTTTCTCTCTTTTGTTTTTCTTTCTACCAAAAGAAGAAAATGGCTGACACTCGTTCGAGTGATTCTACTGGAAATGGCAGCGGAGGAAGCACGAGACAGCGCGATGAAGGACCTTATACTTTGCAAAATTCTGACCACCCTGGCACGGCGCTGGTCAATGCACCACTCACAGGGACGAACTATTTGACTTGGAGTCTAGCCATCAAAACCTCTCTGGAGGCCAAGGATAAACTGGGGTTTATTGATGGTAGTTTACTTGAACCTACTGATGAGACTGAGTTCAAACGGTGGAAGAAAGCTGATTCCATGGTTAAGGCATGGGTCAACAATTCACTGAGCAAGGAGATAGCGGATACCATTATTTCTTGTAACTCTGCTAAGAAGTTATGGGACTTGCTGGCTAGCCGATATGGGAAGAGCTCCGGGCCTCAGCTTTATCAGTTACAGAGGGAGATGAGTTCAATCCAACAGGGATCTGACTCAGTGACTGTGTATTATGGAAAGCTCTACAGAGCTTGGGATCAAATCGATCGATTGGTGCCACAACCCACATGTCAGTGCAGTAAGTGTACATGTGATGTTAATGGCAAGTTGAAGGCAATAACTGATTCAACTAGGTTGCTTCAGTTTCTTATGGGCCTTAGTCTGGAATTCAAGCCTATACGGAGGCATATACTGAACCTAGATCCGCTACCTCAAGTGGATAAGGCATTTGCAATGGTGATAAGTGCAGAGAGTGAACAAGAGGTGACATTAGCTTATTCCGGTTCTGGGGCTGAAGCAAGTGCTATGATGGTGAGAAATCAAAATCCCAGAAATGATGGTGACAAAAGGAGAGATGCAGCAAAGAAAGATAGGTTGTGCAATCATTGCAATGGCACTGGACACACTAGAGACACATGCTTTAAATTGCATGGCTATCCCGACTGATATAAAGATCTAAAGGAGGCAAGAAAGGGAAGCGGTAGTGGCAAGAAGACTTCTGTGAATATGGCTGCGGTTGGTGTTGGAAGCAGTCATGAGAATGGAGAAGAGAAACAGACTGAACTAGCCTCGATGGTGTCTCAAATTATCAAACAGGAGATGGGAAAATATCTCAAAGAGAAGGAGACAGAGGAACACACCAATTTTGCTAGCCTTGTGAATTTCGCAGGTAATGCACAAAGTGGTAATTTCCTATCTCTAAATCATGGCTCTTGGATTTTAGATACAGGAGCTTCATCTCATATTTGCTCCAATATTAATTTGATGCAACATACCACTTCCCTTAGACCACCCATTCATGTGCATCTTCCTGATTCCACAACTAAAATTGTCCATACTAAAGGCCAAGCTGCATTACATCTTAAACTGATTTTACATAATGTTCTGCTAATTCCTAGTTTCAACTATAATTTGCTCTCTGTGAACAAACTTGTAAAGGAGACAGACCTACATTTAATATTCCATAAATGCTACTGCATTTTGCAGGACCGGAAGAGTGAGGAAATCATAGCAATTGCTGGGGTTAGAAGGAATCTTTACATTTTAGAGTCTAGGTCATTTGATCCATCTGTAATAAAGCATTATGTAACTCATTATGGCTTGTCGCCAAAAATTTATTGTAATGTTGTTTCCACTTCTAATGAAAAGCTCTTTGTTACTTGGCATCAAAGACTAGGACATTGTCCATTAACAGTGCTTAATCACATAAGTTCCTTAAAAAAACCAGAATTAAAAGAACTTCCAGTATGTGATGCTTGTCATCTTGCTAAGCAAAATAGACTCCCATTTCCATCTAGTCAATCAAAAGCTCAAGAAGCCTTAGAACTCTTACACATTGATGTATGGGGTCCATATGCCACACCTAGCTTGACTTCTGCTCATTATGTTCTGACTATAGTTGATGACTATAGTAGAGTCACTTGTACTCATTTATTCAAATTCAAAAGCCAAGTTCCAAATATTCTAGATACTTTCTTAAAACAGGTTCAGAAACAGTATGCTAAAACTGTTAAATTCATTCGTACTGACAATGGTACAGAATTTGTTAATTCTACTTGTAAATCTATCTTTGATGCATTAGGCATAGCTCACCAAAAGACATGTGTATACACACCCCAGCAAAATGGAGTTGTAGAGAGAAAGCACAGGCATCTCTTAGAAGTTGCTAGAGGACTTTTGTTCTAATCTAAGTTACCTAACAAATTCTGGGGGGAGAGTGTTTTGACAGCCACCTATTTGATAAACAGATTACCTACTGCAACTCTAGACTGGAAGACACCATTTGAGATTCTAAATAAAAGAGTTCCAGAATATGATAGGCTCAAAGTTTTTGGTTGTCTATGTTTTGTCTCCAATAACATCCCAAAAAGGGACAAGTTTGAATAGAGAGCACACAAATGTGTTTTCATTGGATATGCTTCAGGTCAGAAGGCATACAAAGCCTATGATTTAGAAACACATAAAATACATGTTAGCAGAGACATTCATTTTTATGAATCAGTTTTCCCTTTTGATAAACTCTGTGACAATGAGCCTAATACACTCTCACCTACTCCCATTTTATTTGATTGTCCAGATAGTGAGTTTATGCCCTCCACTTCCAATACAAATGAAACTTCCAGTATACCTATCTCACCCAGAACTGCCTTAAATCCTTTAGAGACTGAATCAGATGGAAACCATATGCCTGACCTTGATTCCCCTTCTACATCAGTCCATACACCATCTACATCATCCACTCATGATTCTTCTATAATGCCCATAGAACCTGACCAAACAGAAATCCCTCAGCTACCAGCCAACAGATTCAGTACTAGAACCAGAAAGGCACCAGCTTGGCTAACTGATTATGAATGCAATTTTACTTACCATACACCATGTAAACCTGTTTTTTCTGATTCATATGTTGCATTCATGATTAATGTATCTAAACTGCAAGAGCCATGCTCTTATAGACAGGCAATTAAGCAGGTGGAATGGGTAGATGCAATGCAGCAAGAGTTGAAAGCATTGGAGGACAATGAAACGTGGGAGATAACAGAATTACCCAAAGGAAAGAAACCAATAGGCTCCAAATGGGTGTACAAAATCAAAATGAAGCCTGATGGAAGTGTTGACCGATATAAGGCAAGATTGGTTGCCAAGGGGTATAATCAAGTGGCAGGAATTGATTACTCGGAGAGCTTCTCACCCGTGGCCAAACTTGTTACTGTCAGAATGTTCATTGCAATAGCAACATGCAAAGGTTGGCCAATTCATCAATTAGATATCAACAATGCATTCTTGCATGGATATCTAAGAGAAGAAGTTTATTTACAACCACCTGAAGGGTACACTAAGGCAAAAGAAAATGAAGTTTGTCGGCTCAAGCGATCCCTCTATGGACTAAAACAGGCTTCAAGGGAATGGAACTCTGAATTCACTGCACAAATAGTGAATTATGGCTTCATACAGTCTTCCAATGATCACTGTCTATTCATTAAAAATACAAATAGTGGTATTGTTGCTTTGGTGGTATATGTTGATGATGTGCTTCTAACAGGACCTATTGAAGAAGATATTATACAGGTGAAGAGATTCTTGGATTCTATGTTCACAATCAAAGACCTGGGGTATGCAAAATACTTCCTAGGAGTTGAAATAGCTAGAAGTCCTATGGGAACCTTCCTATGTCAGAAGAAGTATATTCATGACATACTTCTTGATACAAATATGACAGGTGCAACAGAATGTGATGTACCGATGCCTAAAAACCATAAATTCCAGACAGATTCAAAGCCTTTAATAGAAGCAGAGAAGTATCGAAGATTGGTTGGCAGGCTACTGTATTTAAACCTCACAAGACCAGACATCACATTCTGTGTACAACAACTCAGTCAACATGTGGCTGAACCTTGTGAAACCCATATGGAGGCTGCATTACAGGTTGTTAGATACCTAAAGGGAACAAGCTCTATGGGAATTTATTACTAGTCAGATTCAAAAATCTGCTTAGAGGCCTATTGTGACAGCGATTGGGCCTCTTGTCCACAAACTAGGAGGTCCATATCGGGATATTGCATATTTCTTGGTGACAACTTGATTTCTTGGAAAACCAAGAAACAAAGTACAGTCTCACGTTCATCATGTGAAGCAGAATATAGGAGCATGGCAAATACGGTCTGTGAATTGCAATGGATCTCCTATATTCTGCAAGATTTCAGTTTGGAGTTTCCTAAACCCATTTCTCTATGGTGTGACAACAGATCAGCCATGAACATAGCTGCCAATCCAGTCTACCATGAGAGAACAAAACACATTGAAATCGATTGCCATGTTGTGAGGGATAAATGCAAGACAGGATTCATACAACCACAGCATGTATCATCACAGTTGCAGCTAGCAGACGTGTTCACCAAGTCACTAGCTCGACCTCAATTTTCCTCCATGATGTCCAAGTTGGGCTTGGTTCACTACCAATCTCCAACTTGAGGAGGGGATGTAGAAAATGTATAACATCTTATCTTTTAATTGGGCTTGTATTCATTCATAGTTCGTTTCTAGTCTTTAGAAGTAATGAGCCTTAGCTTGCTTAGTTTTTTTTTCTTTTGTGAGGCTTTGTAAATATTTTGTATGAGCTGGCAGGTAGTAGGTAGATTTTTTCTGTACAGCTTCTAGAATTAGTTTGTTAGTGCCAGGTGTCCATTAATACGTCACTATCGTGTAATTCCATAGCTCTCAAATTGTATATATCTAGCTGAGAATGAATGAAAGAATTACGGAATTTTCCAAATCTATCTTCTCTGCATATCTTTTATCACAATCATATGTCCAAAATATCTTTACTTTTGTACTTAAGTACTATTGCGCAATTTATTTGTATAGACGTAGCTGTAAGTATATATATGCATATCACTTAATAGCAATAATGATAATGGTAAACAATTATTATAAAATAATAGACCATCATAGTTGAGTTCCCATAACTGGTGGCCACATGAAACTACGTAAAATGTTAAATCTTACTTAATATTACTAACATATATTTGATTGTCATAAAATAATATGATAGCTTTCTTTTCTTATTGATCAAGAATCTACAATTTTTTATGCATGGTCTTGCTAATGAAATTGATGAAAATTTGTGTGCAGCTATATCACAAATAAATGAATAATAGATCCCAAGACGAATGGCAAAAAAAAAAAAAAAAAAAAAGCAGACCGGCGGTTATGGCAAAAAAATTTCCTTTTTAAAAATAAAAGGACTTTTAAGAAATTGCAAGATCCCTTCTCCACATAAAAAACAGGCAGAAGTATAATTGTTGCAGAATTATAAATACTACAAGGGGATGACATTTTCTCAAGATCAAATGCCCTGTCTTCATTGATATTTCTTAATTAAATTCCAAATTATCACAATAATCTAATTACAGAATCATAAATTCCAAAATACAATTACATCATTAAATAGTTAAAAACTTAAAATAAATAAAAACATGATCTTATCCTGCATCAATAATATAATCTAAAATAATCAGACAAGATGGGAATATTGAAACTTGAAAGAAACTGGAGTAATATCTGATGCTGCCAGCTCACAAGCTAAGCTCTAGTCTCCACCTTGAGCTTGAAGTAATGGGTGATAGAAGGATGTGTGAACACTTGAAAATATTGTAATTTCCATGACCATCTCAAATTAAACCTAGCTCTTCCTTCAATGTCTTAACCGCTTCTAACACACCATCCTGTAATTTGAGCATAATGGATGAAAACATGATAATATAGCCATGGTATCTTCAAGATATTAAAGATCTGCATAAACTCAAGATACTCCAAATTAGAGTATTTTGGAAGAGGTATCAACACCTAAAGAAGGAGAGGACCTATGGGAGGTTAACCTCCCCTTCCCCTCCCCTCCCTTCCCTTCCCCTCTTAATTTCCAAACAAACTTAGGATATGTTTGGTAACCAAGAGGAGGAGGGAAGGGAAGAGATTAAAGGGGAAGAGAAGGGGAGAGGAGGTTAAATGATAAGTTATCCTCCCCTTATTTGGATCTCTAAAATTAAAATTAACAAATGGATGGGGTTAAGGAGGGTTAACATGAAATCCTCCAATTCTCTCCCCTCCAAAATTTCAAAAACCAAACAAGGGGAAGACTACTAAATTCTCTCCCCTTCCCCTATTAAGAAGGGAAGGGAAGGGAAGGGAAGAGATTAAGGGTATGTTTGGGAATTAAGAGGGGAAGGGAAGGGGAGAGATTAGAGGAGAAGGAAGGGGAGGGGAAGGTTAAGCTTCCATATGTCCTCCTCTAAAATACTCCAATTTGGAGTATCTTGAATTTGTGAAGGGGAAGGATAATGGAGGGTTAAGAATTGATCTTCGATTATCTTCCCCTCCAATTTTCATCTTCCCAAACAAGGAGAAGATATCTTAATAGTCTCCCCTTCTCCTCCTTAATCCCCAATCCGAACATACCCTAAAGGAGAATGGAAGGGAGGGGAAGGGAAGGGAAAGTTAACCTTCCATATGTCATTCTCTTGTTTGGGTGTTGATACCTCTTCCAAAATACTCTAATTTGGGGTACCTTGAATTTGTGAAGGGGAAGGATAATGAAAGATTAGATTGATCTTCCATTATCTTCCCAAACAAGGGGAAGATATCTTGAAAGTCTCCCCTTCCCTTCCTTTCTCCTCCTTAATCCTTGATCCAAACATACACTAAGGATATGTTTGGATTGGGGATTAAGGAGGAGAAGGGAAGGGAAGGGGAGACTTTCAAGATATCTTCCCCTTGTTTGGGAAGATGAAAATTGGAAGAGAAGATAATGGAAGATCAAGCCTTAATCCTCTATTATCCTTCTCCTTCACAAATTTAAGATACTCCAAATTAGGGTATTTTGGAGGAGGTATCAACACCTAAACAAGGGGAGGATATATGGAAGATTAACCTTCCCTTCCCCTCCCCTCCCTTCTCCTCTAATCTCTCCCATTCTCTTCCCCTCTTAATTCCCAAACAAACCCTAAAAGTTCAACAAGAGTGATAAAGTTATCCATTTCATTATTTATATGGCACTGTAGCCCAATAAAGTACATTCTATATAGTGATCCAAACAAAATAATGCTCATAAATGCATTCACACACTTCGAGAATAGGCATTACCTCAAGTGATATTCTTTCGGCAATTTCTACTGCACGTGCTTTGACCTTTGGTGATAATGCATCATGCATTGCCGATGATAGTACATGTGCAGCTTCCTGGACACCCCTTTCATCATTTTTATCAGGAAGCAAATGGTTTCTACTTAGCGGTTCAGGTGAAACACCAAGCCAATACATTCTCTCAGCCCAATAAAATTGATCTAACATAAAAGGGCACAATACCTGAAATTGTAGCTCAGATCAATCAAACTTATCAGAAGACAAATGATCATCAGCATCCTGAGTTTTATTGTGTTGATATGGTCTAATATAACAGCAGAAGGTCAATTTTATGCCATAGGAATTCACAAGCACGATGATAAATAAGCTTAACTTTTCAATGAAGACACATTATAAGCACAGGTAGTTCAGCCAGTTGACAAATATTTCAAGTTTTATATCCTCCCAAATTGCATAACCTTTGGAAGGTTGACTCAGCTAAAAAAAGTTCATAAACTTGATTATGCCCTAAACAATTGATCATTTACTAGATATCAAACTCCACTTCCATGCATGGTGAAGACATTTTTAGCAAAGAAAATGCCAACTCTATAACCTCAGAGAATAAATACAAAAAGAAACAAACTTAAATCAAGAGGATCCTGCCCTGCATGGTTCCGTCATAGTAGCTTTTTGTTTTTTTTATTTTAACACAAGAAGAGGATCCTTCTGTGAGCAACAGTAAGTCAGTAAACCTGGGCTAATGTAAAACATTGCTAATCCTACTGCTGTGCCTAAAATTCAAGAATCAGGCAATAAAAAAATTCCTACTGCTGTGTTGTGTTCAGCATCCAGCATCTAATAAACCATGCATCATAACAAGGCTTTAATTTGCAGTTCCTTGCTAACCTGTGGCACACCTGCGAGTAATGCAGCAGCAGTAGTTCCACTATTTCAAATAAAACAACACAAAATAGACGTTAGTAACTGTCACATTTGTGTGTCCATTTAACAATAATCCCAAAATGCCCAAGGGATAAGAATACAAATTCTCCTACCTCCCTCCATGATGAATTACAGCAGCACATTTTGGGAAAATCCAACCATATGGTATAGAACTATTCACATGAAAAAAAGACACATCACCTCAAAGATTAAAAGATGGTTGCTTAATTAGCATTTTCTTTCTTTTCAAAAAGAATCAGCAGAAAATTGAAAATTACATGCCATCTTCTAATTGAAACTCAAATTACCCAAACCCTGAAAGTTACATGTCATTTGTAAAACACAAACAGCCTCCAAGTTTGCTTGTAATAAAGAGAAAAGAGTAAACCTACCCAGAAAAGC
This sequence comes from Senna tora, assembly GCA_014851425.1. Taxonomy (NCBI): domain Eukaryota; kingdom Viridiplantae; phylum Streptophyta; class Magnoliopsida; order Fabales; family Fabaceae; genus Senna; species Senna tora. The sequence continues at coordinate 30,680,688 of CM026272.1, read as the reverse complement.
AAAAAAGTCGCCCATTGAAAAGAGCTACACAATCTTCATTCAGATATCTCTGATCTGATGACATTTCAGAAGCAAACATACGAACCACTGATTCTAAAGGTTCATATCCCGAGGTAAAAAGAATAAATCTGTAATTTGTTATCTTCAGAATAGTCTGAATAACAAAAATAAGTGCGTGAGGGTCTTTTAGAAAACCCATGCTGCATGATAAAAGAAAATTCTGTAAAGAGAAACTAAATATAAAAAATACAGTGTTATAAAAAGTAAGAGTCAATTTAAAAGCAACTGATACCTTCCTATTGAACTCAACCCAACAAAAATTGGTCTAGTCTTTAAAAAGTTTTGCAATTCCAAATGTCCGAGACATAAGAAATCTTTAGCATTTTGATGTCCTGATGAGTCAGCCAGTGAAATTTCTCTGCACATCGTACATGTAAACTGCCATTCAATAGGGAGGAACCAAAAGCCACAAACCCGTACTTTTGATGGCCAATATGCTGCCAATGCACTAGAATTAGTAGGGTGATAGACTTGAGTCTCAAACTAGCGTGTTGGAGGAATCTTGCACCAAGTAGCACGTTAAATTTTGTTAAGAATAAACATATATTTTCATTCATGAACCGGAAACCAGACCTTGGTGCATGATGCATTCCAATTCCCAGCTAATTTTGACATTGCATAGTTCTCCACAATAAAAACAATTGCAGACCAAAGAATTATGAATGATTAATCATAGAATTTGATTTCAAACAAATTTCAGATCAATTATAAGTTTATAACTAAATATGCTTGGTAAAATGAAATTGACAATTTATTTGAACATTATATGGAAAGATGTGTTCCTTATTTTCGCTCCTAATACTAAAAGCAAATGCTAAGGGTAACCTACACATAGATTGTAGATCACAGTAACTCAGATTGTACAGCCTACACCTGTGGTGTCATGACTCATGAGACAGTAAAATGTAAGAACATAATTTGATAATACTAAACCTAAGACTATTACTTCACCCCTTAGCATACCATCACATCTCTAATGTCTCAATACCATGGTCTAATAGATAATATCTCCAAATGAAAAAATTCAAGTGAACGACATACGCACACAAAAAAGAGGATAAAAGGAGAAATTAAGTAACATCAGACTTTCTTTTACCAAGGAGTAAACAACTAAATATACAGGTAACGTCAAAAAGCTGTAGACAATTACCGGTGGTGAGAGAAAGGAAAGATTTATCAAAGACAATAAAATACCGGGGCATTCTACAACTTCTTTGCTAAATCCATACCTGTTTCACAGAATCAGTAATAGGAATCAGCATTATATATTGCACTCTAAGGATCATACATATTACACAAATATGACAACTAAAGAAAATTACGACCACCCACTAGTCTTTACCCAGTACTTAACTTTTCTAATTACAGTAAAGAATGAAAATTTGTCTAATGGAAATTTCTTTGGCTTCACACTCAGTTTAATGGTCACAAACTATGACAAACACAAGTTTTTTACTTTACAAGAACACTCCAAGCCATGGTAACTTGTAGGCCTTAAAATATGTAATTTCTAACTTCCTTACTACTTGGATCTAGTTTGCATATTCCGTGCACAAAAAACATATGGAATAAATGATCAACGAGGCTAAATCAATACCAAATAATGATCACACGTTTTCATGTCTAATGGAAGAGGATTTTTTTTTGGGGGGATAAAGAAACAATATGATTAGAGAAAAAAGGACAAGGCACAAGTAAAAGGAAGATAACATATCAGAAGCAGTTGTTTATGCAAGAGACTTCATTGAAACTTGTTTTATAAAAGAAATAACATCTGCACTCAGTATCCATAACTTATATCACAGCTATCTTAATATAACTTTTTTTTAATCATAACTTACATCACAAGTGGAGATTGAGGCCTATGATGCCACGTAGGAATGCTTGTTACTGGATCCTTCAGTCACAAAAGAAGTAATTATATAAGGATTTAAGGAAAAGGGATGCCCTAGAGTTCTCTGAAAGGCTACAAGTCTATCAATCTGACTCAAATAGTTAAAAAATCGTTTGAAGCTCTAACTAGTAGCCATGGAATTAATAAGTTTACAATATGCAGCAGAAAAGCATGTACAGAAAACACTAACAGTGAAAGGGCATTCACTTAGATGCAAGTCATCATATCTCCATGATCCCCAATTTTCAGTGAAAAGAGGCCACATCCAGTGAATCACATCCTTCCAGCACACCTGTGATCAATCAATAAAAATAAAGAGTAACACTAATATATAAGCTGAAGTTCTCAATCTCACTTTGATTGCAGCAGGTGAGAGTAGAATTTACTAATCTGTTTAGTGACAGCTCAGTTTCCACTTTAGAAACAGAAAAACACTTATGCAAGTAGTAATGAAGACAAGATTACATGCCACAGCATCTTTATTAACTGAAAAAAATTGTGAAACTGAAGGAAGAAGTACCTTGTCAGGAGGAGCATCATTAAGATACTTATACAAAAGAGGAAGTTCTTTACAGAATTGGCGCTCAAATGAGGCTGGTGCACTACAGATAAGATCAATCATCAGAAAAATGACAATGCCTAACAGAAGCACCTTCTGAAACTATAGCCATCTAATAATGTACAGTGGCACTGCTCACTACAGAACAAAAGTTCGACAATACAGAAGGGAGTTAAAAATCAGAGTACCTGTATGGAACAACGTAAGGTGCAGCTACTATGCAGCGAACATGAAAAAGTTCCGCAAGGCTCCAGCCTTCCTGAATCATCATGCAAAAATCATCAATTGCCACAGCACTTAACCTCTGAGTAGAATTCAGAATTTTTTTCACCCTTCTTCAGTTTAGCAAGACACATAGATGCAAGAACTTTCAAAATCAAATGGAACTCACAAAAGTATTCAGTTAATCTTGTTTCTCAAAAATATATTATCATTGTACTATTTTATTAACCAGGAATAGATCACTGCAAACTCTCTCATAATATTATCATTTTACTATGAAATGACTGATATTCTACTATCAAATCTTGTCTCCTTTAACTCAATCAAACTATCATGCAAACTTTTTTTGCAGTTTCCAGTGCAGTATTAGTACTTGTTAATAAATTACAACTTCCATTAACAAGCCTTAGCATCAAACGGGACCACAAAATAGTGTCAGTAATCTAATTTAATATTCTATTTTGACTTCATTTTTTAAATTTAAATACCAAGGCAAAAAAATTTATCACAATAAGGTCACCCTCCAAGCTTGGGCCATCTCCAAATATCTTTTCAACTACAGAATAGCATTCCCTTCTATGATCTCTTGTAAATATCCTTTTTTGCAAAGCAAAGGATGAGTCTGACGTCCCTGATAGACAAATATCCATTAAAACTGCAATTCTGCCTCTTATAATAGCACTCGACATGTTAGAAGGAGATCTAAATTGATTGTTCAAACCTTCTATGTGATTATTCTGGTCAGCAGAAAGAACTGGTGGTGATGAAACCGAGCAGTACTTGACATGCTTTTCAGCCAGGTGAGAACTTAAGCTCTGTCGAACAATGACCTCAACAGATTTTACCAAGTGTCATAAATATTAAAAAGTACCCAAAAGAAAAGTAACTAATAAGTTCAACCATTTAGCAGAAACTATAATTTACCAATTTCTATGGAAGGAAAAATTACGTATTGGAGATAGCTAATCATACTATCAAGGCTTTTATTTGGATCACCATAGCATTAAAGAGATATTTGCTCTTTTATGCCAGCTAAGAGTAGAATAATGACAAGTGGATGCATAAGCACAACAACATTTATTTACTTAAACTAGAGTGATGTGGTGAATGATGTTAGGTGTAAAATGTAAATTCTCCTCATCTATATTTCAGTTGAGTAAGGACACTAGAGAAAATAAAGGGCTATTCAGAAAATGCGCCACTTGAATTGCTGTAATGTAATTATGCAAATGTTTCTTTCCATACAAAAAATAAATAAATTAGGCAAATGTTTCTAATGCAAACCTCATGCGCTGAATGACTTATTAGAATCACATTGTATTGTCTCTGGTCAACAGCAAAAGCTTCAGCAATGGCCTGCAGACAAGAACAATGCAGATACTAGCAAATTTAACTTTCATGGCCAAACTAGAAAAGAAAATGCTCAAGAGCACAGCAGTACCAGACTTATGTATAGGTAACTGGCAGAATGATTTTATCTTAGCTTGTGCTGTGAATTGAACGGACAATTTTTTTGAAGAATACTAAAATAAAAAATGGGTAAACATAAAATAATAACAACTCATTAATAGAATTAAAAGATTTTCTGGAATTCTCCAATTCCTCTCACCCCCGGTAGCCACCAGGCCCACCATCTACAACCATTTCTCTTATTACGCTTGCAACTCAGTTGTACTAAAACAGCTGAAACACTGAATCAAATTCACATCCTCTGGAAAACGCATTCCGTATTAAATTTATGTGCTCATAAGTGTATTAGCAACCTGAGCAACATATAGCTAAGCTCTGACAAATAATCCACGATACTCCTTGCCCATTTAAAGTTAAACCGAAGATTAAAGAGCTTTTACTCTTGCTTGTTCCCAACAATCACAAAACAATTTGGTAAGTCAATAACTATATCCGGGTGAGGTCATACTACTAGTGGTTCAATTCATGTCTTTCCATTTTTCATTCTGATTTTCAGCTATTTTACCGGGAAATAAACAAGGAGGAAATTAAAGAAGAAAAAGGCGCACTCACAGCAATAGGGTACACGTCGCCTTTAGTACCGAAGGCCATGAAAACTGCTATGGGTTTCGCTCTCTCCATTTGTATCTGTGTAGTTAGAAGCAGAGTCGGAAACATAAATCGATCCCGGTATGAAGCAAGGTGAACTGCCGGTCTGTATTTCTGATCGATCCGGCGATGAACCGCTTCAGTTGCATATATTAGATTAGGTAAATACTAAATACCTTCCTCCCTTCAAATTTTGCTGCAATGTTCATTCCTGTCCCCAAACTTTTTTGTGATTTATGCCTACCCCCAAACTTTCAATTTTGTTCATACATACCCTTTTTGCTAACAGCGTTAATTTGTTTGATATAATTTGCTGACGTGGATGATGAATGTGTATTTCTTTTGCCACGTCATTGTCCACGTCACATTTAATTTTTTACTTTTATTAAAAAAAATTTAACCTAATCCAAATAAAAAAATATTTTAGGGTAAAAGTTTGGTTTGTTTTTAAATTTAGATTAGGTTAATTTTTTTTAATAAAAGTAAAAAGTTAAATGTGAGGTGGACAACGACGTGGCAAAAAAGATGCACATTCATTATCCACGTCAGTAAATTCCATCAAACAAGTTAACGGACAAGCATGAACAAAATTGAAAGTTTTGGGGTAGGCATGAACCAAATAAAAGTTTGGGGCAGGAATGAATATTACAGCAAAGTTTGTAGGTACTTTACCCTATTAGATTATTAGGCCTAGTTAAGTAAATGTTATATGCAATGGAAATGGTAATGAAAATAGAAATGAGAATGTTGGAGGAAATGGAAATAGTAATATGAAAGTGATGTGATGTTATGGAATAAAAGTTGGTAAAATGATCATTTTACCCTGATATTAAAAGTGAGAATGGAATAAAAGTGAGTAAAAAAATAATGGTAAAAACATAATTTCATCACGTTACAAAAAGTAAAGGTATGTTTGGTATGGAAAATGTTGAAGGGATTGAGAATGAGAATGTGATGTGATGTGAATGGAATAAAAGTGCATAAAATAATTATTTTACCCTTATATTAAAAGTGAAAATAGAATAAAAGTGGATAAAAAAGTAAGGGCAAAATGTAATCCTATCATTTTGAAAAAAGTAATATTTGTTTGGTATGCAAAATATTGGAGGGAATATTGAATTATTCTAATATCCCTCGCATATTATTGCGACTAAAGAAATCCTAAAATATATTTGGTACGAAGAATGTTAAAGAATATTAAATTACAACATAAATTATATCAATTTTTTCAACCAACCCTTAAACATGATCATATTACCAATATATATTTTTTTAAAATGGAGCTCAGATCCGCGAAGAATTAGTCCTTAGCCTGTCAGGCTAAGGGATACCTTGGGAAACAAAAAAATATTTATCATTTTTTAAATATGAAAAATAGTAAATGCATATCCATCTTCCAATTACTGAACCAAAAATTACAAAAAAAAAGAAGAAGAAGAAGAAGAAGCATAAAATGCGTAAATAAAACAATGGTCGCAAACAACATTTATCTGATCCAAATAATAACACTACCAAATATTTTTTATTTAAAAAATAAACACCTACTTTCAAAATTAAGTTTTGTACAGACCTTAATGATATGTTTCTTCAGTTAAAAAAAATGATATATTTCTTTAATTTTGTGTTTGCAATTTTTTTGCCATTATATAATTTTGACATATTAATAATATAAAATTTATATTTATATACAGTTACCTATATCTTTACTTCAAAATTTTTAATAGAAGTAAAGCATGATTTTTTTTAAAAAAAAAACAAACCAATGAAAATCTTTTAAAAATTCCATCTAAATTTATTTGGTAAAATTGTAAATTTTTCTATGAATATGCGACATTAATGGAAATATAACATAAATCGAAAACGACATATATTCATGTTGTCGTGGTTATTGACTTAAAAACGCGTACGTTTTTAGGGTTTTTGTCTGGTACATATGTTGTACGCATTTTCATCAGCGCTAATCTGTACATGACCTGTCTCATTGTCTCCTTCTCCACTCCAGCTAACTCAAATTAAAAAAGAAATCTAATTATTTAATTAAATTTCTATCAGTTTGGTAATTTATATTTTGACAAAAAAAAGAAGGCAGCATTTGTTTTGCACACAATAAGATACTTACTTTGTAGGTTGAAAAAAACTAGTCCAAATAAGGTAGGATTTTGAGTAACCTACCAATTTAAGAAAATTGAGATCAAGAGAGGCAATGGCATTAATGGTCAAATACAAACAAATTAAGTGATAGAGAGAGAAAGGAAAGAGGGAACGAAGGTGTGTGAGATAACGTGAGAGGAAAGCTCAAATTGAAGCTGGTTAGCTCTCAAAGATAGATGTCATGTGCGCATAGAAAGGCATGAAAGTTTTGGAAGTTTCTGTACGTAGCAAAATGAAGAATAATGTGTTTGCTTCTGTAATGAACTAATTAATTATATATATATATATATACTTAGCTTCGATTATGTATTCACACTGGACTGGACTACTTGTGTCTTCTTCTCGATCTTCACATTAATATTACCGATTCCATTAATTCCCAGCTCGCATAATTCTCTGGGTTGTGAATAATATTGTCGACGAGAGTGACGAATTAATTATGGTGAAGAAAGGGCCTTGCTTTCACTGCGGAATTGAATGTGAGTCATCTCTATAATTATTCTTTTTTCCTTTTGATTAATTCTTCTTCTGGTTATTGTTATATATTTTCTTTTTTCTACGTTTTGTTATTGCTGAATGGATTGTAAGTTTTTCTTTCTTTCTTTCTTTCTTTCTGGTTGGATTCTGAAGACTATTCTTGTCGCCTGCTTTGTACTTTCTAGTTTTTCTTCAGTTGAAATGCCGGTTTTCGTCATTTATTTTTATTTAAGTTTTATATTTTGTTTTTTTATCTTTCAGAAGTTATAAATTGGTCATTTATCTTTCCCAGAAGTTTTATATTGGTCCTTCCGTCCATTTCTTCCGTTAACTGTTGACGTGACATACTGAGGTAGATACATCATGTCTTCTACGTGTCCATTTAAGTTGGTGTGTCACTCCACTTCAGCACCACGTTATCGCTATGTCATTGTCTGTGATGATATGTCGATGATGTGGCGATGACATAGAGTGACACATAAACATAAATGGATACGTAAGAGAGATCGATAATGTGTCCACCTCGGTATGTCACTTCAGCAGTTAACTTAAGAAATAGATAGAATGACCAATTTGGAACTTTTAGAAAAGATAAATGACTAATTTAGAACTTTTGAAAGATAAATGACAAATAAAGAACTTAGCTGAAAGATAAAGGACCAAAATGGGCATTTGGCCAAAGTATTTTGAATGTTTTAGTGGAAAGTGAAAGTGGCAGAGAAAGTAAGAGTAAGTGATAAAAAGTATGTTTGATATGCAGAGAAATTGATATAAAAATGAAAAAGTAAAATTGTTTGGTTGATGGAAAAAAGATATTAGAGTGAAAGATAAAATTATAAAAAGGTATATATTTTTACTCCAACATGATGAAAATTTATAGAATTAACTAAGAGTACAATTATAATTTTCACAATCACTTCTCTCTCCCGCCATCAACTTCGTCTCTTCATGTGGCGGTTTTCCTTCCCTATTTAAAGGGAACATCCTTCATTTTCCCTTTAAAAAATAACATACCAAACATAATAAATTTTTGTTCCTTTTTCCAATTTCTATAACATACCAAACATGCCCTAAGTGAAGAGGACGAATTTCTGCATTTATTAATTCTCCAATTTTGCAATTTAGCTTTACTAAATTAGATATGGGTACTAAGTTCTTATTTTTAATTGTAAAAAAACATTAATATAAAAGTTGTTACACTTTTTTTGGTAGCTTTACTTTTTTCTTAGTTTTTTTAGTTACTTTTAACTACTCTTAAGAATCTTTAAATAAAATCTTATCATCAGATATACTCAATATTCAATCAGATGTAATATGAAGTAGTTATACTTTTATTAAAATATATATTCATGAATAATTAAACTGATAATACAAATAGGCAATCTTAACACATGATGAATTGGCAATAAATCAAATATTATTGGAAATGAAAATTTTAATGTTGACACGAATTGGAATCCCTAAAATTATATTTATACGAATCTGCAAATGAATAAAATTAAAAATAATATAATTTAAAAAATAGTTCAATACAAAATAAATTTTTTTTTTCATTACAGTCAATTTTAACGGCACTCATATTTAATTTGTTTTCCACTAAACTCTTTATAATATAGATAAATCTATATATAGGAACTCAAGTTAGAATAATATTAACTGATGATCTATTGAAAATTTAGTTGAATATTGATTGTACCATATACTACATACATGCATAAGGCATAATCCATGGGTATACTGATAAATTTCTCATACCCTAGCCCCGCCATCAAAACCAACATATATATAGCTAGCTAGAGAAGTGATGTGTATTCGTTAATTAATTATCATTTTATTTAATTTCCTCTCTGTATATATATATATAACTCTTGATCTTGGAATCTTGGATATATATATATAGCTACTCCACTATGGCGCAATGGACCCCCAGAGAAGCCAGTTCTGTGCAACGCATGTGGATCAAGGTTCAGGTTATGGGCAACCTTAGACAACTATACCCCCAGGCATGCCCAGCTTCATGACTCTCCCACTGACCATGAAACTATCAACACCACCAACACCACACCCACTACTAATAACATTAATAATAATGATAGCCCCAAACATCATTTCACCTTAGATTCTATAATATCTCCTCAAGGTACGTACGTATGCATATATATATATATAGAATAAGCTAATTAATCTTGATCGATGTGGAGCCTAATTTTTACATTATTTTAAGCTATAAATCAGGCAAGTTGAATCCAAGTTTATGGAATTGTTCAGCGGTGCCTTCGAAGAAAAGGACGACGGTGGTGCACAAGAAGTTGACGCCCATGCAGAAGTTCAAGAGGCAGATGGCGAGTTGGTGGAAGCAAGAGATCAGGAAGAAGAAAGAAGAAGAAGAAGAAGAGGTTCTGATAATGCATAAAGTGAACAACCTTATAGTACCCAGCAACGAGATAGGGCTTGGAAGCATGCCTTCTCCAACCACACCAATAATATAGAGGGACCTTTCTGAAAGTGTGCCTTCATATTCATGTTAATTCATAATTATATATATATATATATGTATTAGCTGTTGAACATGCATGGTGGTTGGTGATTGAGACGCAAATTTTATGAGGGACTAAATTGAAAAAAAATGGACATTTGTGAGATACAAAATTGAGAATGCAAATTTGTGAGGGACTAAAATGAGAAAATTGACATGCTTTGGAAAAAAAAGAGAGAGCCCATCCTAGTGTTTTTTTCTCTAATTTCAATCTCGCCGGAGGTGGCCCCTCTCGGAGAGGCCACCGGAGGCCGGTGGAGGAGGTTGCCGGCGACAATTTTCGGAGGGGGCGAATTAATTAGGGAATTGCTATGGATTAGCTAGGGAATATCTACGAATTAGCTCCGAAATTTAGCTAGGAATTAGCTACGGATTAGCTGGAGATTAATGGCTACGGATTAACTACGAAAAAAATCCCTAACAATTAGCGTCCAAATATTAGCTTAGCTAGAGATTAGCTACGGATTTTTCCCTAATTAATCATATTTTTTCTTGTAGTGATAACCCAAACACATAAACCAAAATCAATCATGATTGGAGTGATAACTATTTTGATCTTGTATTCCAAATCAAAGTGATGGATCATCTATTTCATAAAACCTATTTGATTGGTCAGTTTGCACAAAAATGGACTGAAAGCCAAACACATTTACTAAAAATGTGGCTAACCATTAAGTATTAACCAACCTAATTAACATCCAATAAAGACACTCCGCCTCAAATGATCTTGATAACAATTACAATCTTATGTACTAAAACTTAATATCAATTCAGTCATTATTGGTTTGATCATATTAAAAATAAGAATTACAGTATTATATTAGGAAAAAACTTAGGTTCATTTCCTTATATCCATTTCATCAAGTTCCACCAATCATATATTGTTTTTACACTCTCTTTCTTCTATGATTGGTCATATAAAAGGTGGTATTCTATATTTTCTCTCTACTGTGATTGATCATTTAAACACTTTTTGTCACGTGTCATCTTTATATTGGGGAACTTGATGAAATGAACATAAGGAAATGGGCCTAAGTTTTTTCCTTATATTAATACAATTTATTATTTTCTCTTTTTTTTGTCTAAATCAGGGTATCCACCGTCGAACACAGTGATTAATCTCCTCGCTAAATTGTATTATTTTCTCTTTAATTAGACTATTATATTCCTCATTAGACTAAGGAACATGTACATGGGTTTAGTCCTTTAGTTTATTCCCATGTTTGGTTTAGGTTTGTAATATTTTGTCTTTACTTTTACTAATATTTTAATATAAAAATAAAAAAAATGTGAATTTTATTTAATTTATTAATAATATTTTAATATAAAATAAAATAATTATTTTATTCAACATTCATTCATTTTCTATTTTTATACTAACCAAAGATAAATCAAATTCTTTCTCAATGCCAGCCTGAAATTTGTTAAATTATATTAAAAAAAAACGGATAACCTCCTGCTCCTGGTCACGTGCCGTATCTGCGCGTGAAGCTACCTTCTCTCACAAGGCATTGGAGTTTGGAGACTTGAGAGGGTGACGTTGCACCGATGTCCGATGCCGACATGCCTTCAGTCTCACTCTTGACTCTGCCTCTTCCACCCACTCTCTCTTTCCCTCCATTTTCGCTGATCCAATTTCTCTCTTTCCCTCACTTTGATTTCTCGCCATGGATTTAGCAATTCCAACAAAAAGGTCAGCTCTACTCAACCTCTTCTTCTTTTTCTTCGCCTCATTTTTCCTATTATCTTCCATTTTCGTCACCACCAATGCCTCCATCCACGTATACGATAAGGAACCCTTCAGAGAAGTTGGCAATGCTTATCTTCTCCCAGGAGGTAGCGAAGGTATCCTAGCTTCTCTCACCACCACTTATCAGTCAGGAAAGACGTCGTCGATCCACGATGGCCGTTCTTACATCCGGTAATTTATCTAGTCTTCTTTCTTATTTATTACTACCGCTTTGAGGATAGGATTCAGCTGAACTTTGGGGGAGGGGGGCTGATCAGGGGCGAATTTGTGTGCATTGCTTGATTTTAACTCTGATTTGATGGTATAACGAGGGAAAGAAAGTGGGAGTGTGTATTTTTTTATTTTTTTTTTTAAATTTTCTTTTGTAACATAGATACATGAGTGAGCCCCCTCGGGTTTGTTTAATTTTCTTTTCTCCTGGGCATTTAGCTTTTGCTCAAATTTGAAATCTGCAATTGTTTTTTAAACTAAATGAAATTTGTACTTTGAGTAAGGCCAGTAACTTGACGGGGAAAACACCATTGCAATGGGTTGAATCAAGTAGTCAATGGTGAAAAATAGAAACAAGGAGTATTAACTTACAAGGCTGATTTCTGGGAAAAAGAAGAAACAGAATTAATTGATGGACTGAGCTTAACTAAGACAATATGCTTAATTACTCATACTCTTCCTATTTCTCCCTTTGTCTGAATTAATTAGTCTGTCAGATGCATCTATGATGACTTCACCCTGATTTGTGATGCATGTCAGGGTAACTATGTGGTGAGTACCTCTTCAGTTTTCTCATAATATTGTTGGACTCTTTATGTAGCTTGGGAACAAATGAACTCTCTTAAAGCTCTGAAAGACATGCATAGTGACAACCACCACTGAAGCATAACAATTAAGAGTGCCTATAGCAGTCTTAAATCTTAAATATGTTGCATATTTCATGTTTTTTTTTTAAAAGAATATGTTCTATCTTAACTCATAACATTGACTTTTTTTGGGGGCTGGTGGGTAGATTTGAGAATATCACCTTTCAGAGAAGCAAGGCTGCTGCTGATGAGCATTTAGACATGGAACACAGTACTGGGCTGGTTCAGGTTATACTTTTTGAGGCAGCTGATCGTAATAATATAGGTGGTTCTGCTTATGGTGGGCAAAGGGCAATCTGTTGTACACCTGATTTGGCTAAGCTGGAAGGTTGTAAGCAAGGGGAAGTTATTATGAGACGTTCTGTGACAGACATTAATTGGCCCATCATTTTAAATGTACATTTCGGTGGGAATTACTTAACAGCAAAGCTCGATGATGATGAAGTTTCCATCACGAAGACTGGAATGTATAATTTATTTTTTGTAGCATGTGACCCCAAGCTCAATGGTATGGTAATGAGTGGAAAGACAATATGGAAAAATCCTGATGGGTACTTACCTGGTAGGATGGCCCCATTAAAGAATTTTTATGTATTTATGGCACTAGCTTATCTATGCCTTATCATTATCTGGTTCCTACAGTACCTGAGGTTTTGGAAAGATATACTGCAACTACAGCACTGTATCACAGCTATTATAGCTCTTGGACTATTTGAGATGATTCTTTGGCATTTTGAGTATGTCAATTTTAATGATACTGGAAAGAGACCTGTTGTAGTCACAACATGGGTTGTCACAGTTGGGGCTATAAGAAACACAATCTCACGACTTATTATTCTTTCTGTTTCAATGGGCTATGGTGTTGTTCGCCCTACCCTTGGTGGTCTTACCTCAAAGGTGCTTTTGCTTGGAATAACTTACTTTCTAGCATCTGAGTTGCTGGATATTACTGAATATGTGGGAACCATCAATGATGTATCAGGAAGGGCAAGGCTACTTTTAGTCCTTCCTAATGCTTTCTTGGATGCATTTTTAATAGTGTGGATTTTCACTTCTCTTTCGAGGACATTGGAACAACTACAGGTATCCTCTCTCCGATGATTTTATTTGCAGTACTCAACCTTTAAATTCCTGTATTTTTGTTTTTCAATTTCAAAAACTTCAGCATTTAAAAGCCAATATTGTTTTCTTTTCTCCTCATTTTTCAGGCAAAAAGGATTTCTATTAAGTTGGACCTTTACAGGAAGTTCTCTAATGCGTTAGCAGTAACTGTCATTTCCTCAGTTGCTTGGATAGGTTATGAGGTATGACTTATAATCAACATATTTAATCTTGCACGAAAACAGTAGTAACTGGTATTTATGTTTCACTGGTTGTATTTTGCGTTAGTGCAATTTTTCTTTACTCCCCCCCACCCCACCCTCAAAAAAATCATCCTCAAGAGTCCAACAATCCATACTCAAATGCCAAACTGAAAGAGATTCACACATTTTTCACATTCCCAATTCTGTTTCCCTTGAAAGGAAAGGTACAAGGCTCCAATTTTGACCTTCCTTAAATCATTCGTTATTTTCTTCTCAGAAACTCAAAACATCTCTGCTCTGGTCCACTGAGATGCTTTTGGTATAATTGATAGATTAATTGGTTTCCCGTAGCACCTTGTACATTGTGGCGAAGGCTATTCATTTTTAGTATTTTTACCACTTACAGCCTTCTGGAGATCAGTAGACTTAACTAAATTTGCTGATTTCATTTTTCCTTTTTATAATCTTTTAGTTAGTAGGCCTTTTGCATGCACTTACTTCTTGCTTTGAATCAAGGTCTAAAAGGAAGATTCTATCTTTTTTTTTAAAGCTAAATCTAACATCACTAGGTATAATTGTACTATTAGGATTTTTTAGCTTTTTTAATTACAAAAACATTTCTGGCTGTGTGTCAAATCCTAGTTTTAATTGCTTTTGGCTTCCATTTATTGATATGTTTCCAGTTGCAGCTTCTTATCTCATTTAGCAACAACTACCGGTGAAACGTTCTTTTTTGTGTGGCAATTTACTGGTAGAAAACACTACTCATCTATATATATATGCCTTTGGCCTTTTTGGTGTCACACAACCAAAGTGTGACACCAAAAAAATAACTTCTCCCTCAACTTCCCAATAAATAACCAAGTATGATAGGTGGTTACTAAAAAAAAATAGAGAAGTGCATAACTTCTCTTTTATTTAAAATATTTAATTTTTAATGATTTTAAAATATAATAACTATTTTATATTATATTTTTAAAAAATGTAAGAATAAATTACATGTATACACGTAGGTGCATGCGAAGCCTCTAGTAACTTTTTATGTGTGTTGCATTAACCATGCACCATATTCTCTTTTACAGGTTTACTTCAAAGCTACTGATCCTTTCAATGAGCGATGGCAGAATGCTTGGATTATCACAGCTTTCTGGGACATTCTTGCATTCGCATTGCTCTGCGTCATATGTTATCTCTGGGCCCCATCTCAAAGCTCTCAAAGGTGCGCATACTTGTTTTCAGTTTCAATTTATTTAACGTTTTCTTTCAACATTATTTTTGGCCAATATTTCTGTACAAAACTATTTTTTATTGAAATATCTTAACAAGAAGTTGGCTACAAATTCAATCTTTGAAAATTTATCCTTCTGCTAAGCTTTAGACTTTAGAGTTGCGCAAAATTGCAGCTGCTAAATATTCTCCTGTAGAATATATATTGCATTTTTCAGGCTAATTCAAGCTGAATATACTTAGTGAAGATATATGCTTTTTCAAGCTGTTAAGTCCAGTTCAAATGGTGCCCAGTAACGAGTCGCATTCATATTCTTTTGTGTATATGCACAGGTATGCATATTCAGAGGAAGTGGGAGAAGAATCTGGCGATGAAGAAGCTCAATCTCTCACTAAAGGAAAGCCAGAAGGTGAACTAAGTTTAGTCAAGCAAGAGAAGAAAGTTGGACGTGAATGTGATGCATCACTTGATCAAGAAGACGAGCTAGAAGAGGATAAGAGGGAATAAAGTCCCAAAAACATATTTTTTCTTATCAAACTCGTGGTACTTTTCTCCATAGTGGATCAAGTCTTTCAAGTTTCAACCCTCACACGCGAAAAGGTGTTGCAAAATTTTGTTTAATACGTATGGGAGTGGAACAGCTGTCATATTCTTTTTCTTTTTTGCTTTAAAATGAGTTGTAACATCATGTATGTATGTAATTAATGTATAACATAGATTGCAAATAGTGATTATTAATTTTGTATTATAGGCCCCCACTCATCCCCATCACCCAATGGTCATAACTCATAAGTCATAGCGCAATATCTTTGTTCTTTTGAATTTTGGGCTTATTTTATGTGCTTAAAATCAAAAGCTAGACCTTACAATGTGTCAATACATTTATTTTTGGGTCAAGCGTCAAGACATTTCATCATTACACACAATGTGAGTCATTGATACTTCTTTTCGGATATAGTTAGTCAAGTAAATTATTTTAGTTAAAAAATAATTGAATGTTTAGATAAAATCAAAATACTTCGAAATTTTCTAAAAATTCTTTGTTTGCATAAGCAAAACTCAAAAATTAAGAATTTTGAAAAAAAGTTATATTAAAACTAATGTAATGGTCATTTTAGTCTCATTTTTTAAAACAATAAGAGTAATTTCACATGAATTTTATGTACAATGTTATTGCTAGTATACATAATACAAAATTGATAAATGACTAAATTGAAACCTCATACAAAATTTAAAAATAAAAAAGTCAGGTTTAGTCTTTCTTTAATTTTTTTTAATGAATGGTTGATTAAATAAATTATAATTACTTGTTGATCGCTGTATTTAAATTTTAGATTAATCACAACAAAAATAGAAAGGGTTGTGTGTTATTTAGAAAAAAAAAAGTGTGACAGACCAACACAAAATGTGTAGGTGCAAAAACATAATTAAGTGAAAAAAATGTATCACCAAACGGAAATAAATTTCATATTTTTCAAGGAAATTTCATGAGGAGAGAGGAGTTATATAAGTTAATAACCGTAACTCTGTGACTGTCAGAAAGATCAAAGAAGTGAAAGTGTGCATTATAAATTAAGCACAGAAATAAAGAAAAGAAAAAGAACAAGTGGAAGTGAGCTATAGCAAGCAGGACAAGAAGGAAGGGAGAAGCAGCTTGCTTGAAGCCTCATCATCCATGGCTTCCAGTGATGGAGGTGAAGATCAACTGAAGCAATTAGAGGAGCTAAGCAAAACCCTAAAAGAAGGAGAGAGACTTGTCGCGCCTACCCGACGACCTGATGGTACCCTCCGGAAGCCCTATCGGATCAGGGCTGGTTATACCCCTCAAGAGGAAGTTGCCATTTATCAATCCAAAGGTGCCCTGGTACGATTTATTAATCTTCCTTCATTCTCCCTCTTGTAACCACGAACCCTTCTAAGCTTTTGCGCTCGATTAAGTTTGGGTTTTCAGGCTTCACAAATATTGTTGATATACCATTGGAAACTGTACTCCATTATGTTTATTGGGACAATGTTGTTAACATCTCCTTTGGTTTCTTAATTTTACTTGGTTTGGAGAAAGAACAGAGATTATAACATAATGTTGCATCCTATATATTTAATAGCCTTGTTAGGCTAATGATGTAGTAGCATAATTAAGTGTGATATTTCTTCTCCACTGAATTAGGACAATGAACTAGATTTACAGATTTTACTAGCTTTCAGAACTAGACTTTTGGAAACTTTCATGAATGATTTATACCTTTTTCCCCCTTTCTGATTCCCTTTGTTGGTTTGTGTAGTTGAAAAAGGAGCAGGCTTCACAAGCTGGACCTCCAGGTTACGATCCTGCATTAGATGCAAAACCTAAGTCTAAGTCAGTTAAAAGGAATGAAAGAAAGAAGGAAAAGCGGCTTCAGGTATGTTACATCACCTATCTTTGTATCTTATCTTTGTCAAGATGCCTAATTCAAGTGGCTCCCCAGGCCAAGCCTTCACAACTTCAAATTGCATCTTGCTTACATTTTGATTTCCATCAAGGTGAAAGTCCTGACCAGCAAGGTTTTTGGCTGTCAACCAAGATATCATGAACTAATTTAAATTATGTTTCATGATGATTGATGGATTAGTTGTGGTGAATGTAAGAATATAGTATTGATGCTAGTGCTCTTCTAAATTTATTACTATAACTTGTTGATCGGGGATTGCTTATTTCCACTAATCTTCTATAAGCTATTGCTACCATTTAAATAAACCATTTGGGTTATTAGTTGTAAGTCCTCTAAGCATGGTAATCAAAGAAACGACTTGGCTAATAGTTCTTGCTCGTTTGTGATAAAATATCATCTTGGAAAGAGTGATAATCTTTCACCATTTCTTCCCCTCTGCACTGTCAAGTTGCCTTTGACTTTGAATCCTTTTTGGTTCAGGAATGTATAGCATTTGATGAACTCTTATACAGGGAAGAGAAATATAAGCTGGAATTGAGCATAAAAACATCTAATAAATCAATTGTATGAGAATATCTATGGGTTCTTGCACATGAGAGATGCCTTCTGTTTGAACAATTTGTTTGAGGAAGTTATAAAGTTTCAGACCTGTAAGGCTGTAACACTCCACAAAGCTACTGCAGAGACTGAAGTCAAGCAACTATACTTTGGTCTTTTACACTTAAGCATGATTAACCATTGGAAGTTTTTTCTATCAAGAAAAAAAACCATTGGAAGTTTTAGTTCTTGTAAAATGTAATTTTAGGGTATATTCCATCAGTCTGAAAATAAAGGAATTAGTTGCCAAAGTTACATAATGCTCTAGCATCTCTCATCTTTCTTTTAATTTCCTCCTGCAGGCTGCTCTTGAAAAGGAAAAGAACTTGGAACAAACTGTAGATGAAGGTAACCAAGAAGCACTACCGGTCAACAATTCTGGTCATATATCAGAGTCTGCCACATCATTAACCACTCAACTGAATGAATTAACTGTTTCTGGAGATCCTTCCATTATTACTTCTACCTCAGAGACTGTAGAGGGTTCAGACCTTGCAGGCCCAGGTCAAGACATAGATAAAAGAATTCGAGCACTGAAAAAGAAGGTACGTGGACTATCCTTTGGTCATATCCCACATGAAAGATGAAACTTGAAATTGGAGATTAGCTATTTGATTACGTTGGTCCAAGAAATATCTTGGTGCTTTTAGGACTAAGTGTCTAATGGGCTTATTAGCATAGTTTCATTAGCTGCTTCAAAGTCAAATATTCCTGCTCTGTTTCCTCTTTATTTTGGTACAAGTACATGTTATTAGTTTACTTAAGGTACTGCTGTCGATCAAGTATCATTTATGGTTGGGGATTATGCATCACTGTAGTTGAGTACAAAGGATTTGTATGACCATGCCTCCTCTAATTGTTTGCTAGTTTTCGAGGTAGCTTTAGGTTGAAAGATAGAAAAATAAAATAAAATCTTGCATTCTGATCCGATGTGTTTCTGTTAAAAACATATGTAGGCATTTCTGTAGTTCCTAATTAATTTATTGCTTCTTGACTTCATTCAAATGTTTGGATGAGTCCACATAGATCCACAGCCCCTCATTCTCCATGAATTATCCACTGCAATTATGCTTGACTTAGTTTGTTCTGGATGACTATCATCTTTATTACAAGGGCTAAATTACACTCATCTACTAAGAGATAAATATAAGCTAAAATGGCAATGTTAAAATATAACATTAAAAAAATGTATTTTTGAAATTTTTATTTCATTCAATAAAAAAAAATTTATTTCATTATTATTTATAATTAAAAATCATAAATTTAGTTTATCTTAAATTTTAAAAAAACAATTCTTTTGTGTTGTTCAAATACATATTTAATGCTTGTTATCTCAATTCTGTTTTAGAACTGCTTTGATTACCATCAAGATTATTTGGTTGGATGACCTATTGTACATGATGCAGATTCGACTTACAGAAGTCATACAGCAGAAAACTCCAGAACAAGATATGAAGCCTGAGCAGTTGGACAAGATAGCAAAACTTGAAGATTGGCGCATGGAGCTAAAACAGTTGGAGGATAAGAAGGCTGAAATGACTGTCTCATGAACAAAGTGTTAGAGTTAGAATGATGAGTGTGTAATTCTTGTCCATGTTTAGGGTTTATGGAAAAAGAAGTTCGTCTATCAAAGATTTTCACTTTTATTGCATTGTTTTGCTGGAGTTTTGACCCTTTTCTTGGTGAAGAAAGAGGGCCAAAGGCCCTGTCATTGTAATGAGCTGTCTTCATTAGATGCTCACTTTAGAACTTAGACAAGTCTTGATCCTCATTGCAGGTCTTGGTTCCTTGCTATAAGAATACTCATTTGAAAACATCCCCATCTTTCTTTGCAGCAGTATCATTCTTCAGTCCAATAGATATTGGATACAAACAACACAATATATAGTATCTAGACTAATATTTTAAAAATCGAACCAGATATTGAACCGGTCTAAGTACTGGTTGGTCAAGGTACCAACAACACAGTATCTATTTTAAATGAACGGATATGGCTTGCATTCTTCATTGATTTTTCGATCAAACTGGCTGGTCTAGTCCAATTTTTATAACGTTGATCTAGCCATTAAAACTATTCTATAGAGTAATTAAGATTACATGTAAAAAGGGGAAATAGGATTATTTGTACAATACATTTTGGATGCACGTGCAGTAGAAAGAAATTGCTGAAACAATATTCTTGATGTGTGTGAATGCATATATGAGCATTATTTTGTTTGGATCACTATATAAATAAACAATGAAATAGATATCTTTATCACTTTTTGTTGAGCTTTTATGCTCCTGCTTTGTCCTAGCAAAATTGAACAAAAATCCATTTGACATAGTATCTAGGCCAATGTTTTCTCTACCAGGATGATATGTTCTTCATTTAATAATAATAATAAAAATATATGGTTTAAACTTACTTCTCCTAATGCTTAATAAGGACACGAAATAACAGTTGGTTCCATATTAATCCTGTACAAAACAAGAAAGAAAATAGCTAGCGGACCATCATTCTGAAAAAAGATGAGTTGAGAAGTTATGACTCTAAATTACCTTTGCAATTTTAGTTCATTTGAAAGTTTTTCAATCCTATTCTAAGTACAAGGTTTTGTATAAAATAATCGACTATACTATACCTTTTATAATAAAAGCATGACATATGTGAGGGAATTTGTTTTTCTAGAAGAGTAGACTCCACTTCCTTTCAATACCCCTTAATTTCTTGTGTGTATATGAACGTTTTATATATGATTATTGATGCAAGATAATTAAGATCATGTTTTTATTTATTTTTATTATATATGGAAAAGGTTCTTATGATAATATTTGATTGGTTTATAAATTTTTTTTAATTACTAAAAATAATTATTTTTAATTACTTTTTAAAATTTAAAACTTCCTTAAATTAACAAATTTCTCTTATAAATATGTCCCCATTTGCTTCGAAGTGACAGATAACTGTTCATTATGGCAAAAGTGTTGAGCATTTCTCTAATTTCTATTTATTCTTTTCAGTGTTGTGAAATTAATATACATTCCCTATATTTTGCTGGGTGGATCATTATGTTTCAAATCCATTGAGTTCTGGTATGATCTCAATGGACAAAGAACTGACAAAGAAGAAAAAGAAATTGTGCCAAGTTGTAGTTAAAAAAATGAAAATCATAAAACTTTGGTAATTTACAAGTAAATAAAGGAATGACTTGGATTTTGACTTTTGAGCCCAATTGAATGGTATTGTCAGGTTCGAATCCAGATCTATTAAAATATAGATTTGATAAAGTGTATAAATTGCGCACTTTGAATCATTAAATAAAATTGTTACATGACAAACACAAATCTCAAACTTTATTTGATAGTCTGAATCATGTATTTCATACAATTATACTTGGATTCAAATCCGATCAAATTCAATTCAAGGCTCTCACTGCTATAAATTTGCTGTCACAACCACCAACTACCAAGTTAAAGGTAGGATACTATTTAATTAGAGTGGTAGATGTCCTACTGTCTTTAAATAAAATTTTGAATTGGAGCCTAAAAATTTTGTTGAAAAGATCTAGCCTGGACGTCAAATAATTCAAGCTAGATTAATTAGAATTTAAGTAATAAATTTCATTTGTGTGTGAGAATTACACACTTCATTTATCTTTTTCTAAAATTATTACTATATATATATACATATTGAGAGGATTTAAACCGACTAAGATAGATTATTGGTCTTGTACTTTTGTTGCACTGAATACTAATGTCTAATAGCATGCGCAGTTGTTTTTTGACTAAAAGACTACAAACTCTTCAGTTATGTTTGATATGATGAAATTGGACTCTGAGAATTGAAATTAAGATTGAATTACATTGTTTGGTGTCTTTGGCCTGCCAATGAAATTGCTTTTTGTTTCAAATGATGAAATCTCTCTTTTATCCTCCGTTCTTTATGTTTCAAAAGTTTTAACTTAGTCATTTATAATTTTCAGAAGTTCTAAATTAGTTCTTCCGTCCAACTCCGTTAATTTCTTAAATTAACTGTTGATGTGACGTGCCGAGGTGAACACATAATCTCTCTTACGTGTATCAGATAGTTGACGTGGCCTTAGACATACCAAAAACACCCAAACGACGTCGTTTAAGCCAAAAATAAAACCATGCTGAGAGGACCAATATGAAACTCTAATGAAACATAAAGGACTAATATAAAACTTTAATGAAACATAAAGGGTCAATATAAAACTTCAATGAAACATAAAGGACCAATATAAAACTTTAATGAAATATAAAAGACTAATATAGAGCTTTAATGAAACATAGAGGACAAATATAAAACTTTTGGGAAACATAAAGGACCAATATATATAACTTTTGAAAGAAAAATGACCAATTTAAAACTTGGGTGAAACATAATAGACTAAAATAGACATTTGACCTATATCCTTTTAAATTATGGAAAGCTGACAATTCTATGAAATCGTAATTTTCGTGGACAAAATTACCCTCATTTGAACCGCTTTAAACATAAACATATTTTAGGTATTAAATTTATTTTATTTTTCAACTCTTGCATACCAAAGATAAAAATTTATTCTATGACACATTCTATTCCTTTGATAACAAATATATTTTTTGTTTTCAAGATTCTATCCATTCTATTTTATGCTCAAAAGACATTCTGCTACCAAACGAAATCTTAATTAAAAAGCTGAGGTGTGGATCTGACAAAGAACTAACACAAATATGATAACCTGATCACAAATATTTGGTGGTGTTTTGTATGTGTAGATAATTTTTGAAATATCTAATAATTTATTATAAAATGTTAAAATTCAAAACATCAAAATAAGTAGTAACATGTATGAAACTTAAAGGATGCGACTCTAGAGCCTAAATTAAAAGTATTATCCGACTCTAGGGTTTTTTAGTCTTTAAAGCAATTATAATTATATAATATTAACTGAGATTAGATCTAATAACAACAAACAATAAACAAAGTCTTTTTTCACTAGGTGGGGTCGGCTATATGGATCAAGCAACGCCAACATGTTCAGTCTTTGCACATTTCTATGGTTAAGTTATTTATGGCTAGGTCCCTCTTAATCGTTTCTCTTATTGTTTTCTTTGGTCTTCCCCTACCTCTAGTTATTAGGTTATCTTCCATTTGGTCAACTCTACGTACCGGAGTCTCTTCCGGTCGCCTTTGTACATGATCAAACCACCTAAGGCGTGTTTCGACTAATTTCTCGACAATAAGCGCTACTCCCACTTTCTCTCTAATATACGCATTCCTAATCTTATCCATTCTAGTGTGACAACTCATCCAGCGCAACATTCTCATTTCTGCCAAATTGAATTTGTGCTCATGCTGGCTTTTTATCGCCCAACATTCAGTACCATACAGTAAAGCTGGTCTTATTGCGGTATGATAAAATTTCCCCTTAAGCTTAAGCGGTACTTTCTTATCACAAATAACACCTGGTGCCTTCTTCCATTTCATCCATCCTGCTTGGATCCTATAGTTTACATCTTCCTCTATTTCTCCATTATTTTGTATTATCGTTCCCAAATACTTAAAACTTGTGACTTCCCGCATGGGGTGATCTCCAAGCTTCACCTCACTCCTTGTATTAGAGATTAAATCTAATACAAGGGATTAATTTATCGCAACATGATAAATAAATGTTAGAATCTATGTTAGGAAAGGTGTAATATTTAGTGTCTAAGTCTAACAAAGTCTTAAACAAAATTATTTTTAATAGACTGATACTTGGTTGAGGATAGCAAATAAAGAACAAGAAAGAACTTATACAACATTTTGTGATGATATTTTCGTGACATTATTAGTAGGGAGGCAAACTATTGTGTGGACGCTATGACTAAGATGGGTATATGAAGCCCAGTCAAGTTTTCTATATGGGAGGAACCGAAATTGCATTTCTATTTTTTTGGTTAATCTTATTGGCACGGCCTTCTTAATGGCCAAGAAGATATCAATTGGTCTATAATGCAACTTGTTGCATACATGTAATGTAATTTCGGCCGATAGGATTGTGACACGTGGAAAATTGCATTGTATCTCAAGTCATCCTATCCACATATCACAATCCTATCGACCAAAATCATATTGCATACATGCAACAAGTTACATCATAAACTAACTTCTACGAAATTGAAGGAAATATGTGGAGATAATGTATCATTTACCAAAACTTCAAGTCAATGACTATTTATGGTAGTGGGCCATTTAATATTTTTTTTAAGAAAATAAAGAAGGACATGGTGGGTGGTTGGAACAAACTTTTTAATTTTTCCTTTATTTGGCATTCTATGTTAAGAAATGGGTTAGGCAAATGGGAGATGTAAAAAATTTCGAGATATGCCTTTAAAAAGTCATACATACATACATACATACATATATATATATATATATATATATATATATATATATATATATATATATATATTCTTTAAAGAAAAATTAAAATTTGAAAATTCTTGAAGATACTACTTTTTTTGTATTAATTTTGTTTTCACATCAAATGTTTTAAACTTAATTTAAAAAATATGATGAAAGTTATTTGTGTTAATTTTAAAAATAACTTCTTAATTTTTAATTTATTTTTAAAAAAATTAATAATAAAAATTTTATATTATGTTTTAACAATTTAAAAAAGAAATGCGCATACATGCATATATTTGACATAATTTTATTACCCAAACTTCAAAATTATCACTACTTTTACACCAAAAGAATCACAAATAAGACTTATGGCAAAAAAAAAAAGTCATAAATGAATTATTATCGGAATAAATATTTATTTCGTTGAATTTATTTTTATTTTTATAGCATCGATCTATTGATCATCTAATCATGCGTTAGATAAGTCATAAATGAATTATTTTTTTATTAATTTAAATATTATCAGTATTTAAAATTACATCAATAATTCTTGTAAAAGTTTAGGGAAAAAAAAAGTAAAGACAGAAAATATTTTTTTTAAGACAAATTTTTTTAAAAAAATACTAAATTTTGGAAAAAAAAATTAAATGTATCTGTGTCTTTCCCACTAAATGCCCTAACTCTTGATCTTGAGTATAAAAGCTAGATATGTTTCAGTTTTTTTTCTTAAAAAAGATGAACATTTTCATAGCAGTCCACTTGTTGACCCTGATGTTCCCTTTTCTGAGAATGTGCTTAACTTCTACAGAAATTTGAGATTTTTTAAAATGCTTATCTCAAATTTTATATATACAATAATAAATATTTTACATATTTCTTTTTAAAAAAAGTCAAATGACTCTTTTGGTCCTCAACGTTTGCACCAAGTTTAATATTGGTCCTCAACGTTTCAAAAAGTTATTTTTGGTCCTCAACGTTTTTATTTTGGTCAAAATTGGTCCTCCAGCATAACTCTGTCTGATTTTTTTTGTTAAATGCTGACGTTGAAGGCTTATGTGGCACACCCTCTCTCCTACGTGTCATATTTAGATGATATGGCATCATCTCTCACTCCAATTCAGCAAAACGATGCTGTTTTGCATCACTTCTCTCTCACTCCAACTCAGTAAAACGGCGTCGTTTTGCTGAGTTGGAGTGAGAGAGGGTGTCATATCATCCAAATATGACACGTAGGAGAGAGTGTGCCACATAAGCCTTCCACGTCAGCATTTAACAAAAAAAATCAAACGGAGTTATGCTGGAGGACCAATTTTGACCAAAATAAAAACGTTGAGGACCAAAAATAACTTTTTAAAACGTTGGGGACCAATATTAAACTTGGTGCAAACGTTGAGGACCAAAAGAGTCATTTGGCCATATCTAAATTAAGAATAAGTTACTTGATAGATACAATCTGTCTCATTTTAGTAATTAAAAGATAAAAATGTCTTAGTTCCCAAGATACATTTTGTTTTAATTTAGTCCTTTAAATATGAAAATATAAAATTTAATTTTTAAAAGATACAATTTTTCTCAGTTTAATCCCTAAAAATTTTTATTAACATAACTAACAGAAAATTTTCTAAGGACTAAATTGAGATCAAATTTAATATTTTATTTTTTTTAAAATTAGATTTAAACAAATTACATCAATGGACATTAAAATAATAATTTACTAAAAAATTAATATTAATTCCTTAAAGTTCTATGCTTTCATACTTTTCTAGCCTTTCGGAGCTCTCAGTCTCAGCAATCACAATGACAAATTGACAGTGTCTGAGACATGTGGACCCTATGAGTCTTGAATGATCCATTAAGGCTTCCACCTTCCTTTGCCTATAAAATCCCATTCATTCTCCAATCCAAAGCACCATCCTTTTCAGCCATTTTCATTTTCACTTTGACAGTGAGCAAAAGTGAAAACTGTGTAAAGAATGGGTATGGGAAGAGGCAGTGCAATTTCAGTTCTAGTGCTCTTGTGCTTCATCTTCCTTCACTCTCAGATGGCTAATGCTGCCACCTACACTGTGGGGGATGCAAGTGGTTGGACATTTAACGCCGTTGGATGGCCTAAAGGAAAGCGATTTAGGGCTGGAGATACACTTGGTTAGTACCTACCTTTCACTATCATAATTGTAATTCTGAAACATATACTTTCAGTCTTAGCTTATTGAAATTTTCTTTTAGACTGTTACTTTTCAGCTTACAGTTTACTTAGTTTTTGAGAAATATTGTATTAACACAGAGAAATAGCAAGGAAAAAAAAATTGGCCCTTAATTTGTTCATTTGGGTTTTGTCTCTTTTCTTTTGAAAAAAAAGATTTCTCAAATTCAGAGGATGCAAAATTTTTAAAACCTAGGTTAGGTTAGGAGAACTGATCTTCTGAAGTTCTAAAGTGCGTTGTTACTAATTAATGTGTAAAATTAAACACTTCCTAGAATTTGTACTTGGGAGGATTAGTCCAAAATTCTCAAATCTAGAAAGTCCAAAAATCCATATTAACCTCACATCTAAATTTTCAGAGTCAATCCCATCCCATCCCATGCCCTTTCAATGGCAATTGAGACAAGGGAAAGGCTAAGATATGAACTGAACTGATATAACCCTTTGAAGAGTGAACTCTGTTTATCCAAGAAAAAGAAAAAAGCCAGAAGGAATATGAAGCTTAAGAGAGTATTATATCCTGATATCCTAAATCCAGCTTAGGTTAGATATCTCAAAGTAAGAAACCCTACACACTAAGAGGATTGTTTATATGCAGTGTATCATGGTGCCCACTTTATAACTTTACATGATTGTTTATATGCAGTGTTCAATTACAGCCCTGCGGCTCACAACGTGGTAGCAGTAAACAAGGTCGGGTATGACACGTGCCGAACACCGAGAGGCTCCAGAGTTTACAGCTCAGGGAAGGATCAGATCAAACTTGTCAGAGGTCAGAACTACTTCATCTGCAACTTTCCTGGTCACTGCGAGTCTTCCATGAAGATTGCTGTCAATGCTGTGTGATTTATAAGCAGAATTTGGTTCTAAGTGATTAGCTTATCTTTATATTTTGTCTGCTTTACTAGTTGTTGGGTGTATGCACACCTTTAATCATGTTTAGTAGCAATTACTAAAATAAAGTCAAAGTTAGTGCCCACTTTAAGTGGGGTGTGAAGAAAAAGTGTGTGATGTAACAAGGTGTGCTACTTTATGTTACTGATCATGGATCTAGTAATAATAATAATAATAATAATCATAATATATGTCACTAATGGATAGCACTTGGTTTGCTTTTTAGTGTAATGAAATTGCCTCCCTAATTGATGGCTTTTTCACTGTAAAATTATGAACTTCATGTGCCATAAGAAATTGATAAATCTTAGGTTTTTTATAGTAACTGATCTACTGACACAAGCAGCTATCGTTATCACTTGATTGGCATATGTATGTAAGCTAAAAAAAAAATATGTCGGTGTCACTGTCTCTTGAAGGTGTTAGATTGTAAGCCTTTTAAGTAAAACTTGAACAAGACTATAGAATTACCTTCAGGTTTCCCTCTTATTTGAGAATGAATTGGATTTAACTCATTAGAAGATCAATTTTGATTAGGCTTATTTATCAAATGAATGGGCTGAGTATTTGCGAGAGAGATAGAGTCTCCTTTGTAGAAGACATAAAGGGTCACATGCAGAGAGTTCCCTAAATTCTTGAAATCCAACATTCTTCCTTCCAAATATACCTTACTTTTTACAATGTGATGAAATTATATTTTTGTCCATACTTTTTTTTTTGATAGAAAAAGAAATATTATTGATGAAGAAAATAGAATACACAAAAGGAGGACAAGAGGTCCTCAAAGAGGAAAACTAAAGCAACAAAATAAAACACCAAGGAGGAAACAAACACATTAGTTCATAAGAGCCCTCCAGTCCCGTTGGAGATCCATAAAGGAAAACCCACTTTTATTCCATTCCCACTTTTAATACAAGGTTAAAATAGTTATTTTACCCACTTTTATTCCATTCACATCACTATCACTTTCACATTACTATTCTCATTCCCTCAAACATTCCCATTCCCATTACATCCAACATTCACAAAACCAAACGTGCCCTAAGTCAATTGAGTTCCATGTCCATCACATACACATATACAAATCTTATTATCTCTATACAAGAAGAAAAAAACGTATACTCGCAGCAAAAGGTAAATTCACATGGAAACTAGCCGTATTTTTATTTGTAATGTACAATAAAGGGTCAAGGATTTCAAAGGTCATACATAACCTTTGTAACTAAGAATTTCTTAACAATATCACCTACTCACCTCTCTGCTTTTTCTGTTTTATTTTACTATTCCTCTTATCATTGAGGATTAAGAATCCTATTGCAATATGCATTATAGTACCCTCTATCATTATGAATTTTATCTTCCTATGAATTTTTGTTGATTTTATGCCCGTTTCAAGGTTACATAGATGGAATCAAGGATTTGTACCTTCCTTATCCATCTCCAATCTCCAAACAGGACTAAGGATATCCACAATGAGCTATTCTGAATTTGAAATGCTATTTCCAATTACTGGACTGTCTTCTTGAACTACTTTTTCAACTGGATTTTCCATTGCCCAGACAGCAGCATCTTTCAATCCAAGCTCAAACAGCCGGTCAAGAATTTCATCTTCTGCTGGCTCAAGTGCCCATTTGAAAAGCTGAAATGATTTGAAGTAGAATGCTCATTGCCATATCCCTTACAAAAAGGAAATATGTTAATTCAAAAACTGCAAGGTCACCTGTCGGGGGCTAGTCACATTTTCAGGATTACAGTCTGGACTGATCCCTATCCCTTCCAATCCCAATCGACTTGCCGGGAAAGCACAAACACGAACCTGTCAAGGGACATTAAGGGCTTTAATGAAGTTGAAATGTTTCATATGTACATAAATATCAATGAAACCAAAATAGAAACAAGTATAAAAAGCTCAACATTCTGGGTATGAAACTCCTCATTAACAAAGTTAACAATCATCTCCATAAATCATATATCAGTTTCACTCAGCCTGCAATATTTATGATGCAGCAACATTATAGTGCAATAGGTGACTTTCAATTATTCTTCAGATATAAATTGGGCAACTCTTTCTATTTTGAAAACCTTTCCTGAGTTTGACATTATTATCGGATTTGGAGTAGTGAAAAATGACCAGAAAAACAAAATCCAAAAGGGTTATTTGATGGGAAGATTCAAGATCGCTCATTCACTACGCCCTCATCCACCAAGACCAAAGAAGAAGTGGCCTCGTGAGCAGTGGATGCAAGCATCCTTTTTTATATGCAACCAACGTGAAGTTTTTGCAGTTGGCCTCAATAGAACTTCTCAATTCTCATTAGACAATGTATTGGAATTTGAAAATAATCCCCCAGCTTAGATGTCACACATTAGTAATTAAATTTCAAAAAACAGTTAATTTGATATGGCTTCCCGATGCACTTGAGCATGGTTAAACAAATAATGAATCAATTTAAATTCAAAAACTAAGCTAGTAAATCAACATTATCAACTCATGAAAATATTTTATACCGTTTGTGCAGCAGATGTTGGTGGCATAAACAATGTCAAACCACCATCAACGCATAGTTTGTTTCTAAACATTGTTGCTGGCCTTGGTGCAAGGTACCTGCAATGAGGTATAACTTTAAATTTCCTCTGCACTTTATAATATGAATGAGAAAATAGCTTGCAAACCAAGGTATAACAGTATATACTAACAAATCACCCTGGGATAAAGGAAGAAGTAAAAACTGCATTGATAAGATCTTCTTTGGAGTCAAACTGATCCACCAATAAACCCCTAGGTCTCCAAAGAAGCTGTGTTACAGCAACTGCAACAGAAAAAGATATGGAATAAGGGTTCATCATGGCTTAATAAAATCCTAGAAGAAGCATCTCTTTATTCTTTATAAGCATTTGTTATTTAATAACAATTGTTACAAAAACAGTTGAACATCAACTCTTACCTCGAACTCTCCCATTGGATCTAATATGAGCATCTTCTGGCAGAAACTTTTCAAGAACATTACGCAGAACAGCCTGGGCAGAGAAAGAAATGAACCACAAAAAGTTATTTATGAACTTCTAAAAAGAGAGCCCACAAGCACACATACCAATATTGACAGAAACCTTAAAGTAACTTGACAAAGGGACAATAATTTTATTACATCTTAAGAAGCCTATCGTATACACAACACAAGCTCCCAACTTCATTTTGGAACTTAAATAACAATTATATCTTGTCAATGTCTTCTGTCAATCTTTCCATCACTTTTTCCATATTCTAAACTGAACTTATATTTATAGGCGCACCAGCCATATTCATAAGTTAGGAACATTATTGGACAAGAAACTACGACAATACAAGAACGTTGCCCGTACATTTAAGAGAAACAAAACATCAAAAACTCAATTACCTGATATTACTCTAGCAAGAACACAATAAATATATATGTGCTTCTGGTTAATCCAAGGAAAGTAAGGCAATACTAAAGGCCAAAGGGCCTAAATTTAGCCAGAAAGCTAGTACCAACACTGTTTTTCTTAGATCTTGGACCTCAAAGTTCTTATCCATTGTAATTCACATGTCATTTATCAGTGTCCAAGGTTCCTATCCTTGATCACATTCCACTGTAATGATTCCCACTTTATAAACAAGAGAAACTAAATACGCCTAGAACAGGCCAAGATAATAACTGATTAACAAGTGGTGTCCAAGTACAATTATTCTACAGCACAAAAAGCATGAGAAATGAGATTTGTGCTTGTGACTAATTTCTATTAGAATATTTATAAAAACCTGGATTACTTTGAGGGATAAAAGAGCCAGAGTTCTAGTTTAGCAGAAAAATCATATTACAAAAAGACAATTTACAAGGTTTAGTTCTCAGGGAACTTATTGACAATCATGTGGCAAGTGGAATCTCCCTCCGCGGCAATATTTTAAAGACAGTGCAATAAGGAAAAGGAGTCAGCACAGATTTTCTGCTCTCAACATAAAATAGCAATGACGACAAAAACTTGCCGCATAATATAAAATCGCTCAAGAGAGAATAAGATAAAGTCATAAGTTTCACTTGGGTGGTCCTTTCTAATACGTCATCTAATGACGAGCGATGATTACAAAGTAATTAATTCAAGCTGGTTTCCAGTTGCATCATCATCGATATATGCAAAGTTTTAAAACAAATAGGCATTGGTAACTTATAGATAGGACTGAGAATAACTAAATACTTTCAGAGTAGACACATACCCCCAGCCGAAATGCTGTTCCCCGACTCCGACAATCCTCAGCCAATACTTTAGTAGCTTTCAAGGCTTCTTCCATAGTAGCTCCAGATGCAATAACAGCACAGACTATAGCTCCAGCAGAGGAACCAGCTAATGGTGTGGTTTCCTGCATCAACATATAAATTAAATTCAATATATTCAAAGAACAATTAAACAACCAAGAGATCAAATTAAAAACCAAATATTAGATTTAATTTTCACCTTAATGTACCCATTCTCAATGAGAAATTGAGCAACCCCAAGGTGGTAAGGGAACAGAAGTCCAGCAGCCGAGAAGCTGAAGCCAGGACTAGTAACCACGCGCCTTTTGCGCTCGGCTTCGACGTCTTTAACCCTCTGCTCCCACACGACTTCGGGCTCAATTTCGTCTTCCATCACCGCCCCAATCTTCTCCTCGTAAGCCGCCTTCCCTTTCTCAGCCGAATCCTCAAACATCGCCACAGAGCCCGAATTGCTCATCGGAATCCTGCTCCGGCTCTTAATCATCCGCGATGCCAGACCCAAAAAGAGCTCGCCAGTGGCTACAGCAAACGATTTCTTCTCGGAAGAAGGAGAAGGCAAGGAAGAAGGAGAAGTAGAAGAAGTAGTAGTAGTAGTATCGGTAGATCGTTCGACCTTACGCGGGGATGAAGAATTGACGATGAATGTTAGCTTTCGGGTGGTGCGTTTATGGTTATGGAGGAGAATGGGATTGGGATTAGGGTTTGCAGAAGGGAAGTGAGGAGAGAGAAGGGAAGAGAGAGAAAGAGCCATGAACGAAGCAGAGAAGGCTCCGTTTGGCCGTTGTTTGTTGAGAAATAGAAGTCTCAGAAGTCTTACCATTTTGTTTTTCAATGAACAGAATGTAACCGCCGTCTCTTGCAAGTTGTAACTTCTTCTTGCGGTTGGCCTTTCCGTTTTTTTTTTTTGGGATCTATTCCCACTAATTAATCACCATTTCTTCTTTTAATCACGTTTTTAATTAATTAATTAATTAATTGAAAAGCAGAAACTTGTTTGGGATCAACATTTTTCGGATAATTGAGTGGACCAAGATTAGTTAATTAATTAATGTGGAATCGGTGTTGCTAAAGATAGTTTAGTATATGTAGAAGAACTTTGACAATGTAGAGTAGTTTTTATATAATTTTTAAAATTGTTTTACATTATTAATTTAGCCATGTTCTAATTATTATTTCTATTTTGACTTCATATAATTAGCACCAGAGAAAAATTATAAAATTAGATCAAGTAATTAAATTGAAACAAAGAAAAAAATTAAAACTAAATGCAAATTTAAAATCAAAAAATTAATCTGTACTTTTAAAAAGAAATTATTTACAAGAAGTTTTAGCTAGTAGGAAAACAAATTTGACTTTAGTATATAAGTCAAGACTTCATTTTGGCCCTTATTTTTTTTACTTATTATATATCTTTCAAAAGTTTTAAATCAATTATTTATTTTTACAATTGTACTAAAATTAATTCTTTTGTGTAATACGGTTAACTTGAACAATTAAATACTTTCCGATTGGAGTTGTAGTTAATTTGATTACCTTTTAATTTAAGGCTCATTTTGTTGATGAATTTATTTTAAAAGAATGAGAATATGAAAGAGAGCGAAAAAGAGAATGGAAAAAGGAATAATATGTCTGCGTTTGGTATAAATAAAATTGAAGATAGAATGTGATAAGTATTAATTAAAATGACAATTATTATACCCTTCATTATAAAATCACTACCACACTATTTGGCTTAGAAACAAAATGGTTAGGAGCAAAAATGTTATTTTTCACCTTAACCCCTATGAAAAGCTCCAAACATGTGGGAGTCAGACTCCCACATTATATTTGGCCATTGAAAATAAGAATCACATTCCCATTCTCTTATTCCAAATAAATGAACCAAATGATCCCGTAATTTGTGTGTGAAGAGATTAAAAAAAAAAGATGTGTGTTGGAATTGAAATAAAAATTGTAAATAGAAGAAGGGGTGAAAATATAATAACACATTAACATTTAATAGTTCAAGTTAACGATGTTACACAAAAAGAACTAATTTAAAACATTATAAAAATATATGATTGATTTAAAATAAAAATTAAAAGACCAATATAAAATAAGTGTGAAAAACAAAAGACAAAAAAAATTTTGGCCTTACCACATGTAAGTTTTTGCATCGAAATATTGTGATTTTTAATTTTTTTTAAATATAAACAAAATTAGCCGTGATTTCAAATTTCTTCACTAAATTATACTATTTTCACTGTGTTTCTCCCTATTTTTCATTTTCATTGGTGAATTGAAAAAAAAAATATTATCAATTCGTCATCACTCATCAATGATTAACAAAATCAACACGTGAAAGGGTTGCCGCCAATGACGCGGAAAATGCACTCTTCGTACACGTTGTTGATCAACTTGAGACATGAATGTCAGCACAAAAATCCAACTTTTATGGATTGCAGACAACACCAGGAGCTATGAGCTAAAAACTAATAAGAAAAAAAAAACTATTAAGTTTGGTTGGTCTAATGGTTAGTTCATTAAGTCATTTAAATAAGTGTTGGGGATTTGAATTCTACTTTGTGTATGCAGCAGCCAATATAATTGACCAGCGACAAACTCTTAAATGAAGCTTAGATTCGTGAAGGATTAATCTTTGATCTGTCAGACTGAGACTGAAGATATCTTGAAGAAAAAAAAAGAGAGAGAAAAACCAAACAAGGGAGTGAGAGGGTGTTTGCTTACGATGTGACATGTACAACATTTGCCAACTGTTGTAACACACTTATGTTTCGGATTCGGATCTACTAAAATGCAGATCTGATAAAGTGTGTAAAGTGTACACTTAAAGACTCTTGAATAAAACTGTTACAATATGAATACGAATCTCAATTTTTATTTAAAAGTCTGAATAACATATTTTATAAACTTTACATGCATTTGCATACTCAACAACTTCACTGTTCTTCATTTATTTTTAGGACCCTCTTCTCTTGCTTGCACCTAACCTCTATCATCCTGCTTCATCAAAACCTCACTCCCCCATTGCTTCATTCACTCTAGTGGCGTCCATGGGACAAGTGTAAGGCTATGATTGATGGTGGTGAGACAATTAGGGATGGGTGTTGTGTTGTCTGCTTTAACAAAAATTATATAATATAATCAAAAGTAATAATATTGGTCAACTCCAATTTGCACAATAGTATTGACGAATCGGGGTTGTAACTTGTAATAGATATAATTTAATTTTTAATTCGCCAATATTAATATTAAATTAGGAGAAATTTTTTTCAATTTGTTAACCATAATAATAAATTAAGAGCGGACTTCATTGATCATCAATTCGTCATTGCTAATGAAAAATTCGTGGTATTTTTTTTTTCCAATTTACCAATGAAAATGGCAAATTGGGGTAGCAGAATAAAAATGATATAATTTCATAAATATCCTTAATTTCGTTCATATAAAAAAAATCGCGATATTTCAATCCAAAAACCACCACATATATGGAATTGGCCAGTTTCAACACAAACAGACAACCTACAAAAAAGCAACAAAAAGTTGAAAAATATTTAGATATATGTGTGATACTATGTTATTTGTGTATTAACATTTAATAAGTAATATTCATTTGTTTATTTATTTTATTTATTATATAGATCACTTTATTTAAAAAAAATATTATTAATTCATATACGAATAATATTTCATAACATACATCTAAGAATTTTTCGTGAAGAAATTGCCAATTGAACTAAAAGTGTTTACTGTTATAGACTTAGCTGTTTACTACTCTACCACTACTTTAATTAAAAAGAAAAAAGAAAGAAAATTGTCGTAAAGTGGATGGGTATTTTTTTTTGGGGGGGGGGGGGGGGGATGAAGGTGGGTATCATTTTTAAAAGAAATTAAATAAATGTATTTTTAACTTTGCTTGGAGAAAAACTAAGGATATATGAAATGGATATGATATCCTGAACAATGCACAAGAATTAAAGATCTAGAAGATTCTAATTGTAATAACAATAAAAAGAAAGAATGGATATATAATAGCTTTTTTCGTTATATGGTACGTAATATTAATGCACGCAGATAGATATGATATAGACATATACAAAGCAAATCCAAAAGTACATAAATATTTTTCTGGTATATATATATATTAATGCACGCAGATAGCATAAATATTGGACACAACAAATTAAAACAAACCCAAATTAATTAAAACATAACATCAATGATTTCACAAACTCCACTGCTGCGGCTTTCCGTCGTGGGAGGTATAGAATTCTAAAAGATTAGAAAAAGTTTATAATTTTTCAAATTTAAATAAAAAAAATAAAAAGAATTATGAAAAAAAATCGGCATAAGATACTAATGCATAGAAGAACCAAGCACTGAATCCATTCTCCTGATTTTGTGAGTATGGTCAGGGAATAACAACCCAGCGTTGTTCACCCACGTCATTAAAAACGGACCTGAAGGCATAGAATCGATAGAGGCGACCCTCATGATCTTGGTGCTTGTAGAATACAACAACATCGCCCTCTTGGAACCCCTTAGAAGCAGCAATGTGACGCCATTGACCAGCAAGAACGGGTTTATCATATGGATTAGCACCTCCTCTAATGTAGCAAGGAAGCTTCCATTCCTGGTTCACCTCGTTCCCACCATATCTCACCCTGATATTCACTCTATTCCCATGAAAGATAGCTGGAAAATGCTTATTAAAAGCACAAGTCGGCAACGATAGCCTATGGTTGATGTCAGTTTTGGAGAGAGGTTTTTGGAAGATGGCTTCATTTTGCTCCATTATATATATTAGTGGGTAGAATCAATAAACAATGAATGAAGAAGAAGGTCAGTAGTGTGAGACGATGAGTGTTTGTGAGCTTTATATATAGAAGCACCCATCGAGACTAAGAGTAAGAGGTATCGTCTCTCCATTTTCGTTCTTCTGGCGTCATATTTAATTTTATTATTTCTTACCGATATTAGAACCACTTGTTGTAAGTGACGAATAACGTAAAAGCACGTGGGGAGGTATACAAGCACACAAGGCCATCAAAATTGAGAGGGAATTGGAGAGAAAGCTCAGTTTCGTGAGGTGAGTAGGCATGGCAATGCATTTAAATTTCATTTTAGCATATAACTCAAAACTTTAATTTCATCCCTTATTTTTTTTTCACTTATTCTATATTAATCTTTTAAAGTTCTAATTAAATAAATCATTTATCTTTACAACTTGTTTTATATTAATTTTTTTATAACACTATTAACTTTAACTATTAATTAAATGCTTTCCAAACAGAGTGGTAATTTGATTACTTTTAAATTTAGTAGGAGATTGAAAAAGAAAAGAGATAGAGTGTAGAGGAATTGAAATGAAATTTATGAGATAGAACAAGTGTTGAAAATATAATTTTTAAAAAAATTTCATCATGACACGTTAACATTTAACGGTTCAAGTTAACAATGTTGCACAAAAGGGCTAATTTGAAACAAGTCGCAAAGATGGAGGACTGATTTAGAATAAAAGATAAAGAACCAATATAAAAGAAATGTGAAAAATAAAAGACTAACAAACATAGTGTGGCACAGATGGTAAGGAGTCTGTGATCCTTTAACTATTGTTTCCCGTGATGAAAATAGATACATGAGGCCATTGCCTTGCAAATGATCCCACCGACTCTGTTTCAATTGTCAAACTTTCTCTCTTGTAATCTGTTTTTATAAATCAAAAAAGCAAAAGACTGAAAGAGACACCATGCGTCTAACCGGATTTGAATCGGAAACAATTGATTTAGATTAGCCATTTAGCCTATTTACGTCCAATTTTTTTAAAAGAAAAATAATAATAATAATTACTGTTGTTTGACTTTGACCCAAAATACACTCTCCTAACTACGAACTTCACCGCCATTTGTCTGTGTCGCTGCTGCTAATTGAAAGAAAATTAAATATAGATTATGGGATAAAAATTCAGTGGTATCGACATATTGTACCACCGAAGTTCTGCACATGCATGTATACATATATACATATTCTGTTAAAATTTTTAAATAATAAAATTTAAAATTTATTTTCAGAATATTAGATTAAATTTAGGCAATCTAAAAATTTAATTTTAGAACTAAGTTAATTGTATATTGTAAGTAAATGAAATATTACTATACTTTTTATTATTTATATTGAATAAAATTATATTTTTTATTAATAAACTTAAATATGTAAGTTTGATGATATAAAAGTTCTAAACCGCCAAACCGAATCGCTCAAAACCGTTTGTTTATAGTTTGGTTTGATTTAGTTTGACAGTATCAACTTAAACCGATAAGTACACTAAATTTTCATAACTGCGGCGGAATACCCCTATTGCTAACTGAACTAACGTGTTTACAGTTATATAGCTAAAGCCGCCTAGCTGACCTGTCTACTGAAAAAAGAGATTTGACGTAAGGTGGGTATCCTTTTTAAAAGAAATTAAATACTATTTCATCATAACAAATTAACAATGCACAAGAATTAAAAGATCTAGAATATTCTAATGGTAATAACAATAAAAAAGTAATGGATATTAGTTTTTCTAAAAGTACAATGCTTCGTTAAATTGAGACATAAATATTGGACAATAAAACAAACCCAAATTAAAAGATATCATCAATGCATGATTAAAGAATTGATCCTTAGAAGTACACCAATTTTGCACAATATTGTCCAGTGAGTTTATTAATGTGCAAAATAAGGCACTTCACAAAATTTATTCTCTATAACATAAACCTAAATTTTTTTTTATTTGTTCTATATTAGTCTTTTAGATTTTAAAAAATGAGACCAAAATAAAATTTTGACAAGTTAACTTTATTCAATAGATGGCTCTCACTTTCATGTAGGGTCCTCCATTTTCGTTCTTCTGCATGCGTTTTTTGCTTTAGCAACTTGCCGCAGGTGAAGAAGAATAAGATAAAATTGGGCACACAAAAATTAAGGATTTGTCATTCGTATTTGTTAAGGTTTTTTTTATCATGAAAAATTAATAAAGACAATATTATTTTAAGTGATTTTACTAACTAGTATTTAAAGATTTTTTTAACCAATAAAAATAATTTAAAATTTTGTGTTTATTTATTTATTTTCAACTCGACTAAAAAAAATTTGACAAGTATTCTAAAATTAACACTTGGTAAATAAACCCTTCTTAAAACTAAATAAAGCAATGGTTAGCAAAAGTGATAAACATAAATTTAAATTTGTCCCCTAGCTAGTACGTTAACTTTACAGTTTACACCATCATTTGAAAACAATTATTAACGTGCGATTCTAAGATACATATCAAATAACGAGTGTCGCATTCAATAATATGGGTGAGAATTTGGAGTTAGAGAATGGATCATATGTATAGCATAGAAAAGTAAGTAGAGAAAGTGATAAATTATTAGATTTGTTTTGAAATTTGAGCCATCTTATATTTTAAAAAGAAAAAAAATATTTTGATACAAATCTCTAAATAAATCAAATGGTTGATAAATAATAAACTTAAGCTCTTGATAACTTTATAACATTACCTCAATAATATTTTAACTAATTAAACATTGATAAATTTTAAGAAAATATAATTATAATCAAATGACGTCAAAAATACATAATCGCAGAAAACGTCATCATTCGAAAATCAAATATTCCAAAACTTTAGAGAATGCGTCTGGTTACATGTTTCACATTTTTTTCAAAGATATATATCACATGAATAAACATTAAACAGATAATAGATGTTCTATTGTTTCTAGAAAATTATTTATTTATTTTTGTCATTTTCTGTCATTTCACAAAATAACGTGATGTAACTTATTATTATTATTATTTTCGTATTTATAATCTTAATGAATTGCTTATGCATCAACAAGTCACATGAAAACGTCACTCAAGTGACAATCAAATATCGTTATAATCTCTAAAATTTTGTTATTCTCATTGTTTTGACTTTTGAAAAGTATTTATCTATATCTTTATGATGTTGACGATTCCACTTTATTAAATGCTATTAATATTTACATTTTTATATAACCTATAACTTATAAAAAGGAGGGTGAAGCAACTCTCATTTAGATTAGAAATCTAGAGAAAAAACAACATAAAAATCTGGAAAAAATATTTGTTTGATGGAATGGCAGGAAAAAATAATGACAAAAAGACCACTCTCAAATTAGATTGATGTGATTATTAAGTGTATATTTAATCATAAAATTTGACATAGAATAAGAAGTTCAACAAAAATATTTCTTAATCAAACATTGAATATTACATTTTTATGATTAAATAAGTTATTAACAGTAACCATCAATGTTTTAAAAAACTGAACTACATACTCACAAAACTAAAAATTAATAGTTCAATGAGTTCAATTATGGTGAAATCAGTTGATGTCATGAATATTCAAAATAATAATTGAATATTTTTAATATTATAAAACATAAAATGGTACTTTATATATTCTTCACAAATCTGATGTGTCTAATTTTAAATTGAACCAAATGCTTAGATGGTTAGCAAATAGCAATTACACCATCCGATTTTTTAAAATATTGCTAACAATATCAAACAAAACCTTAATTTGAAAATAAATTAATTTCTTAATAAATAATAAATTACACAGCCTCTTGACTAAAATATCAGAAGAATGCAGTTCAAAAAAAAAATCAGATGAATGTAACTCACCCAAAATTAAAATGACAACTCGGAAATAGATTAAACTACAATTCACTTGTTAATATATTCCAAGCATGTTCGTAGTCGTAGATAAAATTGGTCTCTCCAATGACAAGAGGATGATTTTCTCTCCAAATTAACTCTGAGATAAGCTTCATAGGCTACCTTCGGTGGATTTATTTTTATTATAATAAATAATTTGATAATTTTGAATTTGCGGTGGTATATGAAGTAGGCAGATCCAGCTAGCATTGTCAAAACGGGCTTTGGTCAGCGGGCTAGCCCGGACCGCCTGCTAAATGGGCGGGCTTGGGGAGAAAAAAAATAGACCCATTTAAAAACGGGTCTAAACGGGCCGGCGCGGGCTGGCCCGCGAAAATAAATAAAATATTAAAAAAAAAGAAAATTCAAAAAATAATATAAATTAATGTCTTCTAAGTATAAATAAATAATTTTAAGATAAATTTATGTATTATTTAACTATTTTTATTTTATAATTTAAATTAAAAAATTAATTGATGATACAATTAAATAAAACCTACAAGCACGGCTACTGTGTTTCATTCTTTGAAATTAATTTTATTATACATTAATTATTTTCACTTGGAACAAATTAATTAAATAAAATAATTAAGCTCAAATTAATCATTTCTTTTAAAAAAATATTATATACTCTGTGTCTAGTATTTACGT
The DNA here is from genome assembly GCA_014851425.1 of Senna tora. Lineage (NCBI taxonomy): Eukaryota > Viridiplantae > Streptophyta > Magnoliopsida > Fabales > Fabaceae > Senna > Senna tora. Next base: position 30,639,438 of record CM026272.1, on the reverse strand, counting down.
GCACAGAACTACAAGTTCCACCCATGGTAGATGTTAAAAATTTTGATCCTGGAAAATTGTTTTATATATCCCACTTGTTCAAAATTGAATGTTTTATATAAAAGTTTAATTTGTTAAATAAAATAAAAAAATTAACATTACTTTTATTTTATTAAAATTTAATTTTAAAATATTTAAAAATAAATTTAAATAATATTAAATTGAAAAAAAAGTGGCCAGCGGGCTAGCCCGTTTAGCCCGCGGGCCACAATGGGCGGACTTGGGTAACATACTTAAGACCGTTTAATAAACGGGCCCGCCCGTTCCGCTCCGTTTAATGGCCGGCCCGTTTGACAGTACTAAATCCAGCAGTAGAAGAAAGAAACCAAACAACTTGGTAAATCAGCAAAAGTCTGAAAGTACCAAGTCCTTCAAATGATAACATGATTTTCAGACTCGTTCCTTTATAATTTTTATATACAAAGTTCATATCAATATGCCAACCTTTATTTACTATATTCATAGTATAGAATCATGGAGAAGTAAAGAACAATCCCAAAATGCCTTATTGTAGTGACAGTTCTGAGTCCATTGAAATTAAACGAAGAAGTATCACAGGGGAACACGATAAGATGGATCCACCATTGTCAATATGAACAAGTTTCCTTTGTCACCTCTTGATACCCTGTTAAATTATGTACAAAACAAAATTACTACTCATATTTGATATTAATACCAAATCACAGGAAAGAATGATGGACATAAGTTAACTCAGAAGAATTCTATCAAGTGTTTGTCATGAAGTTTCTAAATTTTCTCCAACAAAGATTTGGTTTTCTCATGTAAAGTGATGGCTATGAGGAGAGATAGGCGCACAATTTTTTTTTTTAAAAAGATTATATTATTTTTTTGTCCCTAAAAAATTCCAATTGTCTCAATTTAGTCCCTAAATCATGAAAATACCAAATTTAGTCCTTAAGAGATACCTTGTATCACAATTTTGTTCCTAAAAAATGTAAAAATATGAAATTGTTGGGACGCAATTGCAACACAAAGTATCTTTCAAGGACTAAATTGAGACAATTGGAATCTTTCAAGAACTAAAAATTGAGACTAATGGAATTTTTTAGGGACCAAAACAATAATTTACTAAAAAAGAAAAAAAAGAAAAAATGTGCTTATTTGTCTCCCTCACATCACTATCATCTATACTGTAATATATGGTTCTCAAAACTATAATATGGATTATACTATGTAAAGGAGAGAGTAAAAAGTTAAACTAACGTCCTGCTATTTTGTTTTTACTATTTTTAAAATATAATGATGAAAACAAAATTGGTAGACACTTTAGTGCATGCCAAAACTGCTAATATATCATATGAGAACACTGTTTTCTTATCAATTTAAAGTAGATATAAATGAGACATGTCAAGGACTCAAGTTACAAAAGGTTCAGAATTTGTCTGATTGTCTCTAGGACAATAAACAGATGAAGAGGTCTATCAAAAAAAAAAAAACAGATGAAGAGGTTTTCCCCTTGTCCATGAGCATAATTCTCCAAAGAGACGAAAAATGTGAATCAAATCATGGAATTCTATTATGTCTAAAGTAAAAGAGGTGCATAACTCACCGCAATTCTTCATCTAAATACGTTATTTCCAGTTCACCACGAGCTCTTCCAGGCGCCTTAATAGGTATCTGCACTCATAAACCATGATGACATAGATTATAAATATACAAGATTCGATAAAGAGATGACAATTGAAGAGCATCATACAAATTAATCACTAATTGTGGTACTAGTACTGATCCATACTTATAAAAGTTCGATCTAGGCTGTATTTGTAGTACTATATATGCAAAACTGCATATGTAGGATACTAGGATTGTACATGGGATTTGTTGGAGCTTGTCAAATAATTAGCATCTATTTTTGCTCCTAAAGATTCTCAAGCCAACAATTTCACTGAGATGTGGATGTCAGAACACTTACGAAGCCTCCAATTTTGAAAGTATCAAATTTGACAGCCACTTTTCTTGCATTTAGAGGTGTTAGATCTGCGGTCACCTACAAAATATTGGTTTATTATTAAGGGAAAATGTAAGAGAGAAATATAATGCATAAATATCTTATGAATAATTATCTCAGCTTCACAATGTATCACCTGGTTGAAGAAGGGCCAAGACTCCATATTTTGGGCTCTGAGAGTATCCGCATTAATAGCTTGGTAATTTGCACTTGATCTCAAAAGCTTTGGTCTCTGTCATTACATTATTTAGCAAGTTAGTAACACGAAAGCAAAATAATACTACTTCTGACTAAGCTATCTTTACATAAAAGACAGGATCATTTTATAAGAAAATTCTGCTACTATTTTACTTTAATTCAGAATTATAAACATAAGCAATTCAACACAAGTTTACAATCTATTAGACTCACATATATCCTCGCAAAATGAAAGTGGATATAATACAGTTTTTCTTGGGTAGTTGAACTTGAAAATATAATACACTAGAGTCTAAATTCCGAAAGATTGTCAACAACTCTGAGGACTATGTACTGCAGAAGAAATGACAAAAGTATATAGTAATTGGGGGAACTTTAAGATTAAATTAATGTTTTGGTCCTAAAAGATTTCACTTGTCTTAATTTGGTCCTGAATAACGAAAATTCCAAATGTATTGCCTGAAAGATACCACTTGTCTCAATTTAATCCATGAATCATGAGAATATCAAATTTAGTCCATGAAAGATACCACTTGTCTCAATTTTGTTTACCTGGGTTTGTAAAATTGACCTTGAGGTAGTGTATATAAGCTCCCATTTTCCATCAAGTAGATTAGATTTTAGCGGCTCCTTTGTTGGATTAACTGCTTCAAGTTTGCGTGCAATCTATTTAGAAATAAATTCCAAGAATCAAGAATAAAGATGCATGTGAACTAGTAAAATTAACACTAATATCATTGATCGTTCTTTGGATATTAGAACATGTATCTCACGTGTTCAAAATAGAGCACATTCCATTCAAGACAAAGATAATTATAATAAGTCTTTTTTTTTCATGGTGTATAATCATTATTTTCAATTTAAAAATCTTACCCACAAGACACTGAAAACACGGTTCGTATACACATTTGTTAAGACATAACAGAAATTCCGAAACTTAATTTATTCCTTCTTTCTAGGAAATTTGTCATTTTATCTTAGTATAAATATTCTTACACTAAAACTCCATTTTGGTCTTTCACAAACACCTATTTTCTCAATTTGGTCCCTGTATTTGGCTATAGTTTAAATAATTAACCGATTGTGATAGCAAATTTTAAATGTTACCTAGTCAACATCCATTAATTATTTAAACGACATCCAAATAGACAGATCAAATGATAATAATATGTTTTATGATGGACCAAATTGATAGCATTTGTTTTGTGAGACACTAAATTGAGAATGCCAATGTGATTATGTGTAGGACCAAATTGAGAAAATGGACACGAGGGACCAAAATTGGGTTTTAGTCAATTTTTAGCCCCATATCAAAATGTGTGCGAGTTTTAACTTCAATAGGTTGAACTGCAGTAGGGAGGAGATATGGACTATAGATGTCCAATGTGATTTATCAAAATAGGAAATTGATAGTGAACCATACAAATACGAAAATGAGCAAGTTCCATAGTGAGTTTCATGTTGTTATTAACAGATCATATTATCAACTAAAAGAAGAAACTTGAAATCAAAGGCAAACCTGATCAATTCTTTGCTGGTCCTCAGGAGTGGCATCAGCCCCTCGATCTAGCGGAGCAATGGCCTCAAGAAGCTCCTCCTTAAGGGCCTTAGCGTCTTTGCCTTTGTTCAAGAAAGCAGGAAAGAACGAAACCTTGGCCCTCCATTTCTCTGAGGCAGAAGCCCTAGAGCTGGAGTGGAAGTCATAGATGGAGGAGGGCTTAAGGGGAAAGCGAGAGGAAAGAGAAGCAGGAGGTGGTGGTGAATGAAAATGGAGCAGCTTGGAAGGTGAATCTGTGGTGGTGCATGGAGATGGAGTGGTGTTGAGAACGGAAAGGAGGGAGGAAGAGGATAAGGCCATGGAGCATTGGCGACTTGGCGTTTTCGGATACTCACTTTCACTTTTGGATTGAAAAAGCCAAAACAATTATTTAAAGAATAAAATATTATTTTAGTTTCAAGATTTCTATACAAAAGTTAAATTGTAATAATTTAATTTTTAAATTATAAAAATATTAAGTTTATTTTTTTATAAAATATTTTATGACATAATTTTGCCCTTGCCTCATTGATGGTACGCCTTATGTTTGGTAAGATCTCTACAATAAAATTATGATGTTTTATAATATTTTAAAAAAATTTATATCATATTTTATATATACTAAACACATTTTTTATCATGATTTTTAAAACGGAACCGGGCATCAAACCGGTCGAGGTATTGCTTCAAAGTTCACTGGTTCAACCGTGGTCAAACCGCAGTCGGACCGGTGATAATTAAATATATATATATATATATATATATGTTTTAATTTAATATACTAAAATATATCATATTAAACATTAGTTACTTTATATGTGTCCATCACCACCTAAATATAATTAACCACAATATTATATCATAAGTAAAATACTATAATTAGAACAAGTTGCACACTTAACCACTCAAGCCATAATATTGTATCAAACTCATCTAAGAAGTCCAATGATCAACATACCTACTACTTAGTACTCAACAATCAACACATCCAAAATTATAATCAATATGTCCACGTACTAAAAGACAAATTGACAATAAAATTCAATCATAATATATGTTGACGTTAATTCCATCAAATGACACCAAGTTATGATCCAAAGAAGGATGATCGCCAATAGTGTCATTCTAAGATCCAGGTTCATCATCCACTCCCAATTTTCTCCTCTCTCGCGTGCGGCTACTCTTGTGCGATTACAATTTGCTCTTGTGCGGTTGCTTGTGCTTGTGTGATTACACAGCAAGAGATTTTTTTTTAATTTTAAACTTTTAAATAAAATATATATATCTATAATTCTAAACAAATATATATATATCCATAAAAAAATACATGAAACGGTGTCGTTTTAAGTCAAAGAAAAAATTTAAAAAAAAAGTCAAAACCGAATGAATCGAGCAAACTGTCGGTTTGCCCGATTTAACCGGTTTCCCGCCGGTTTATTCAAAGAGTAGTTTTATGGTTATTCTGGAATGGTATACCGACCGGTTCCCGATCCAACCGGTTAAACCAACCGGTCCGATGCGATTTTAATAACCATGTTTTTTATCATAATTTTTTATATATTAAATCATTATACTTTTTCTCTCTCTTTATTTTACATTATTTTATTTCTTCTCCTCCCATCCTACATTCCTACTAGCCTAATAGCTTGAATATGATATATTAAAATAAAAGTTGAATACTAAATTTTGGTAAACTTTTTTAATAATATAGTATCATTTATATTCCATAAAAAAAATATAGTATCATTTATTAATTTAATAAAATTTCATATTAATAATGACTGACTTTAAATAAATTAAAGATCAATTAATTAAAAAATTATTAAATTTTAATATTATCATATTACTAAATATATTTTCGGATATATTAATGAGAGCACTGAGCACACATTAATATATCCCAATTGATAAATGTGATATTATATGATGAGTCAAACTCTCTCTATCTAGGATAAAGTACCTATGGTACCCCTAACGTTTGCGCGTTCGGTCAAATATACCTCAAACGTTTGATTGCTGTCAAATATACCCCCAACGTTTCAATTTTTGGGCATTCTTACCCTTTTCACTAACACCGTTAAAATGGTTAACGGTTTTTGCTGACTAGGCATAACATGTGGCATTAATATCTGACTGAAATCAATTTTTCCATTTCATATTTTATTTAAAAGAAAAAGAAAAAAGAAATCGTTTAGGTTTAGGTTTTGAAGAAGCACGTTTTCTTTTTTCTTTTTTCTTTTTTTAAATAAAATATGAAATAAAAAAATTTGATCCCAATCAGATATTAATGCTACATGTTACGTTTAGCCAGTAAAAACCGTTAACCATTTTAACGGTGTTAGTGAAAAGGGTAAGATTGCCCAAAAATTGAAACGTTGAGGGCATATTTGATCGCAATAAAACGTTTGGGGCATATTTGACCGAAGACGCAAACGTTGGGAATACCAAAAGTACTTTACCCCTCTTTATATATATAATCGAGAAGAAAACAAAAGAAAATGAAGTGGTGAAAAGAAATTGTAATAAAATATATTTATAAAGTTAAATTTGATATTTCAATTTTCAAATATAAAAAAAATAAATTTGATATTTTTATAAAATTAAATTGATATCTTTTATAATTCAGGGTTAAATTAAAACACACTGAATCTTTTAAATACCCAACAATAATTTACTCTAATTTTTTTTGAAAGCATCAAGCCAAATTATATTTATAGAGAAGCCGAACCACACTTATAAATAGTCAAAAAATTATAACCCGACAATACAGAAGAAGGATAATTGTCAAACATTGTTGAAATTACAACCCGACAATAATTTACTCTAATTTAGAAAAATAATAATTTGGATGAACTCTTCTTCTTTCTTTTTTTTTTTTTAAAAAAATAACTGTAACTTTCATTAATAAAATTAAAGGGATACACGTCAGAAACAACTAATTAAAGAGACAACAATTTCTGGATGAACTCCTTTGTTATCAATTTGTATGAAGAAATAGTAAATACTATTTCCACGCCATTGGGAGGAAAGAAATAGTATATCCGAATACGAAATCATTTAGCACGTGGAACGGCGCCGCTAGCAATAGCATCCCCCATCAGCTCACCTTCTTCAATCTGTTCCCACTTACCAGATGTCCAAAACCCAATACTTGACGTAGCAAACGCAATCAATCATAGGAGTGACATTTGCAAATAAAGCAAGAAGAGCCTTTGCCTTTACACACATCTCCCTCAGATTCTCCCTCAAAATCTCTCTTTCTGATTCCTATGCTTAGTTCTCTATGCTCGATCTCTCTTCATGACTTATAAGCTTGGATCTTGAAAATCCATCATTCAATAGACATATAAAAGAGGATGGGGCCGAAATTTCCGCTTAGTCAGTTGAGAACATCGCCTAGTACTACCACGCCCAGTTATGTGATTTCTTCCCGGACTGATTTTTGTAAATACAAATACTCTGCAAGAATCATTTCAGAGCAAAAATTCCCTTTCAAGTTCGTGCGACAGTCTTTGGGGGATAAGTGGAAGCTGAATGATATAAGTGCTGGTATGTGATTTCCCTTCTTCCTTTAATTTTTGAAGAAATTTTCTTTAATTAATTCTTTGCTGTCTCTGTGTTTGTACTGATTTTGTGTTAAAAAGTTAGCATATAGTGATCAGAAACGAAACTCGTAGTCTACTGGTTCATAAATTCGACTTAGCACCTCACTGATTTAGTTTGGAGCCTTGGAGGTTCCTAGAGTTGATTGTTCTGTTGTATGCAAAGAGCACAAAAGCGCCACTAGTGCTGGCCTAAGGCTGTAACTTTTCCATTTCAAAAATAAATATGTGGTAAGGGATTGACAAACAGAGCAAATTGATGCGATGGACACATATCGTGGGAAAAGAAACTCATTAGATTGCCGCTAAAGGCTGAGAAATCAATAACTTGGTAGACATAACAACTATATAAATCAAGCCACATGTAACGTGTTCTATAGATAGGTTATTAGTAGTTAAATCCATCGTAATAATTTGGTAGCCATATTAAAAAAAATGCTATCTGTGATAGTGATAAATATTTTACTAGATACTTATAACTAGAAAATAAAACTTGTCCTGCACTAGCCAGGTCAAGTGCATTCAACTACCAAGCTACCACTTCATTCTTGTTGAGAGGCAAGTGCCAATTAGTGTTGCCACTTTTTTATTTTATTGGCTATTAGCCACGTGGTTACATTACTTTTGTAAGAATGGTAGTCATAATCTTAGTACTTAACCATCCATTTCTTTGTGGAGTTATGAATAAGTTAGCTTTGATATTAATCAAGCAAGCATGACATGTTCCCAGTTATTTATCTTCTTCAAGTATTGGGTTTTTCCATTGCACTACGTATTATTGTAAATCAGTATAGTTTCTGCACTCCCTCATTCTGGCTGTATCTTATAACTTTAATTTTTTGTTTTTTCTTTATAGGCTCAATCCAAGAAAGATTGAATCTATTGCTATCGAAGACCCAACATTTTTTGAATGAAGTGTCTTCTCCACTTGCAAAATCCAGTCAAAATAGAAAACCTGATCTTGAAAATGATTTTGGATTTCAAGTAATGGAAGACATATTTATGGTAGAGCAGACCATTGACCGCAGAACAGCAAATGGCACTCTTTCTCTAGCTGCTGTTATATGTATTGAGCAATTTAGCAGGTGAATCCATGCACAGCATTTTTTCTGGGTAAAACTTTTCTGTGTTGGTCCTCAAGTAATTGTATTCATCAGCTGAAATACATACTGGCATATTCACGACTAAGGAGTGTATTTTGAAAATGCTACATGATACATGAATTCACCCTCAGAATGTGCTTCATTTACAGCAGAGAATCTTTTTTTTTTTTACCATATGTTTCCAGGTGATTTTAATATTTTGTTTCTGATATATCAATATCAATTTCGTTTTTTTACCATATGTTTCCTGGTGGCTTTCAAAGGGATTGTTCTTTTTGTCTATTTGTCTTTTAATAACATTATTTTGTACGGTCTGTTGATTAATGAGGTAGCTTTGTCGAAAAGACTCCATCTCCAATTTATTATCAATTTTTTTTCCTAGTTTATGCCTATCAGACTGATACCAAAAGTGTTATTTTTTTTTTTTTAGAACAAGTGTTATTTGACTTCATGTTAAATAAGATATGCAGGATGAATGGGCTGACTGGAAAGAAAATGCAGAAAATTTATGAAGCACTTGTTCCTGAATCTGTATATAGTGATGCCCGTAATTTGGTTGAATACTGCTGCTTTAGGTTCTTGTCAAGGGATGGTTCTGATATGCATCCTTCCCTTAAGGTACATTATTGTCTATTTACTTCTGAAGATGAATTAAAAACTTCGTCAATGTTTTTGTTTTGAATAGTATAAGTCATGGGTTATTGACACATCAAACTTCTTGAGTATAAAAAATATTAGGAAAGGATTTTAATTATCTCATCAAGATGGGGTTTCTAGTTTCTCATTCTACTTTTCTTTTGTTTGCTTTTCCCCTTTTTTGGGGGGGATCATCTCTGTTCAAGCCATTCTTTTATGCCTTTGAGTTGTATTCGGCATGTATCCAAGATGGAATTTTTTTTCTTGTTCATACGTTTGCTGAACATGTGTTGGCAATATGTCGTGATGGAGTTAATGTCCAACATGCTTGAAAATAGGAGGACTTGAGCTTTATAATATAAAAGACAATTTGGGTTTTTCTAGATAAAATTGATTAGAGATATAAAAAAAAGTGTAAAGATAGAACATATTGGCATCGCTTGATCCATATAGCCGACCCCATCTAGTGGGAAAAGGCTTTGATTGTTGTTGTATATAAAAAAAAGTATGATTTGTTGGAGGATAAGATAACAGCAATACAATTTTGGCTTCTGCTGCATATTTTTCTATTTGACTGTTCTGTCTCTTCAATTCAACTCCCTCTCGTGGGTCATGCTCTCTCTATTTCCTCAATTTTGGCTTCTGCTGCATATTTTGGAGTGATGATCAGATTTTACAGTTGAATCACTATTATGTTGTTTAAGTTAAGGATGTTAATTAAACTTTTTTTTTTTACCTGGTGGCGTGGTTCTTTATTTTCTTTTTTTCTCCCTCTCTCTCTCTCTTTTTGATTTTACATTTTTTCAACTTTATTCTGTCAATGCTGTAATTTGGAAAGTGAACTGATGTTATACTTATTGTTCTAAACACCATGATGTTTGTAGGAACCTGCATTTCAGAGGCTGATCTTCATAACCATGCTTGCATGGGAAGATCCTTATAGTGATGAACTTTCAAGCAACTCAGAGAAGGCTTCTTTTCAGGTTCATTTCTTGTCTTTGTTCAATTGAATTGCAGTTAGACCAAGCGTATGCCAAGCTGATTGGTTATGGAAGATATGTTCATAGAATTTTGGCTCACCCAATGTGCAGGTTGCACTTTGGAGAATAAAATGCGAGTTGGTAACCATAAATGAGAAAATTATGGGAGTTTGTTTTCATAGATTTATATGTATGTCTTCTATCAGTCTGGTTGTATCTTATAAATTTCTACGTTGTTGATCTATCATCATGGGTGTTCCACTCTGCAATTTGTACCTTCACTTTGGAGGATCTATTTCCCTTTAGGAGACATAATATTTTAACTTCTAGCCTCCATCCTTTGATTTTAACACAATGTTCAAACTTTCAAGGATGCTAGACATGAGTTGTTGCACTGTAGGTCACTCCATGTAAAGTTCAGTTTCTCCCCTAACTTTATTGACGCCTTCATTTTCTCTTCTATACTTGTGTAATCTGTTTCTGCCTCACATGTATTTTTTGAAGACTGTTATAAAGAAGAGAGAGAGAAATTTTGCATTTATGAACTCTGTTCATTGAGGTAACTATCAAGGAATCAACCAACCTCAGACTACAAGAGTCATTAATGTTAAAAATTAGTATGTATTGGATAGAAAGAAAATTTGGAGTATGATAAGTGCGGAATAGTTATTTTATGAATTTAGTCGATGATATCCTGTATAGAGCTTTAAAGGTGGGAGAAGTTCTGTCAGCTTTTCTTATCTTCTTTGTTTTGATTTCAGAATTATCTTCTCTCTCTCTCTCTCTCTCTCTCTCTCTCTCTCTTAATATAATTCAGGTCTTTCATCTTATAATTTTGGGAGACAATTTTAGATAATTATTTCTTCGGCTCTGCAGAGTAAGCTTGTCACAGAAGAGGCTTTTGTTCGTATTGCTCCTGCTGTCTCTGGTATTGTTGACCGTCCCACAGCAAACAATCTATTCAAGGCTCTTGCCGGTGATCAAGAGGGAATCTCTTTGAGCTTGTGGATAACTTACATTAATGAACTTGTTAGGTGAGTTCCATCTTTTGGTTGGAGATATGATAATAAGAAAATTAAATGGACTGACGAATTACCAATCTCAAGTGCATCTAGTGCAGTAGGCACTCTATTTATTTGGATCTGGTTAGTTATAGCCATTAAAGAGAGACCTAAAAATTTGCCAAGGTTCCAGTGTCCTGTATAAAAAAAATGGTCAAAAGTTGTTACTTGAGGAGTCCTTTTTATGGTTTGTTCTATCGACATGGTAGCTTGCTGGTATGATTTTTAAAACATATAAGAAACCTCTGTTACCCGAGCACTATCATGCTGAACTTGTACTGATAATTGCTGTAGAGTGCATGAAGGACAGAGGTCATATCATATTCCAGAGTTTCCTCAACTTTCCGAGGAGAGAATTCTATGCATTGGTTCCAACAGCAAGCGTCCTGTTCTGAAATGGGAGAAGAATATGGCATGGCCGGGCATACTCACTCTTACTGATAAAGCCATCTATTTTGAGGTATTTCTTGATTTTGGGATGTTCATATGATACTTGCTCATAGGCTTTGACATTGGCATGATTGCATCCTCTAACATATGTAACCTAGGAAATTCTCTGATATATTTCTCTAGTTGGTAAAATGATGAAGATAGATCAAACAGTAAAAGTGCTCCATACAAACAATTACCATCTTGTAAAATTAACCTTTTCAAATCTATATTTCAGACTGTTGGCCTATTGGGAGATAAGAAAGCCATGAGAATGGATCTTACATATGATGGATTACAGGTGGAGAAAGCAAAAGTCGGGCCTTTGGGTTCTTCTCTTTTCGACTCTGCTGTTTCTGTTTCTTTTGGCTCAGAGTGAGTAAGCATTTCTTATTATTGTTACTAAGTCATAGATTTATGTTGCCGTGCTAATATAATAGTGTGCATAGTTGATGACTCCTGTTTCTTTTTCTACTTTTATTCATACTAAGGTCGAACAAGTGGGTGCTTGAATTTGTTGACTTGGGAGGTGAGATGAGGAGAGATGTTTGGCATGCATTGTTAAGTGAAGTTATTGCTTTACACCAGTTTGTACGTGAGTATGGACCTGATGACTCTGATGAATCGATGTTTGATGTGTATGGTGCTCACAAAGGAAAGGAAAGAGCAGCCGCTAGTGCCATTAATGGTATAGCTAGACTTCAGGCCCTTCAATGCATGCGGAAGTTGCTAGATGATCCCACCAAACTTGTTCAGTTCTCATATTTAAAAAATGCACCACATGGTGATATTGTCCTCCAAACTTTAGCTGTAAACTATTGGGGGGGTCCTCTAGTTACAGGATTTATGAATACCCGCAATAAACCAGCTCAGGAAACCAGGCTTTCTAATGAATCACCTGAAAGCCGTAACCATGCTTTTGACATTGATGGAAGTGTCTACCTGCAGAAATGGATGAAATCTCCATCTTGGGCCTCAAGTGCTTCTACAAATTTCTGGAAGAACTCTTTAATTAAACAAGGTTTAGTATTAAGTAAGAATCTTGTTGTGGCTGATGTGTCACTAGTGGAAAGAGCAGCAGAAATATGCAAGCAAAAGCATCAGGCCGTAGAGAAAACTCAAGCTACCATTGATGCTGCAACTCTCGAAGGCATACCCAGTAACATTGATCTTTTCAAGGTTGGAAGCTTAGTTTGGTTTATTGTCTCTTATAATTCTCTTTTGGTTCTTTTAAGTAGTTATTACGGTTCAAGACACCAAATATAACTAATTTATTTGGTTTTTAGTAGTAATCTACTTATTCATAGAAAATCTATATAAATCTTGCAATCATCTTTTTGACTTTTACGGATAGACCCAGTTCTCTAACGACTGAAATTTCAGTGGATTGGAATTTATAGGATTCATTTTCAAATTTTTGTTAACTGATATTAATTTTTGGAATTTCTTATGATGTGGAGTTTCTATCACCCTTTCCAATAAATACTAGACATAATTTACCTTGCCTGATAACATCAGGAATGATTGAACTTTATCTAAACAGAAGGCAGTAACATAATATGTCCAGACTTCATTTCATGTGTTAACTCAGTAGAACCAGATGAGTCAATGTATTCATCCCTCTGAATTTTGGAAGTCATATATCAGTGCTGAGAAGTTTTCATTTGAACATTCGAGGTGCACTCTTTTGTTAAATTTTCTTTATTTATGAAAGGACATTGATCAAACCAATTCAATTCTTTAGCCTTTTCTGTTGATGAATTCTGAGGAGTGAAACAATTTTTATGTTGTCACCTTTTTCAGGATTATGTGGACATTCTTTTTTTTTTTTTTTTTTATAGAAGTGGACATTCTTTTTTTTTTACTGTGGCTTATGTTGTTTATCATTTGAGGGTTGCAGTCTCATTGATAAATGAGATTGTAGTACACTAGTACTCCAAGTTGAGCTATAGCTTATATCAGTATAACGTATTTGTGACTTATGTTGGTGGTTAGGACGATGGAAAATGATGTAGTCCTGTTCAACTTTAACCTACATATACGTTGCCAGTCCTTGCTAATTTTAGAGGAACAGAGATGTGCTTTTGTGCTCAGTAATCATTTTACTATTTCACGATTGAAATAACGGTGTGCTAATAATCATACATACATTGAACTTGGTATTGCATTATTGATTTATTGCTTCTACTTATCTTAAAGAATTCTTATACAATGAATGACATAGATAAATAATAATACTTAACTGTAGATTGAGTTTTCAGTTTATGGCACAATTTTGTTTAAGTGTATTAATGTCACCTTGACTTAGTCTTATTTGCTAGCTCATCTTTTTGTTGCATTCATTTTAGATTCCAAAATTTAAATTTTTGAATGTGAGCTTGTTCTTTTGCAGGAGCTTATGTTACCCCTGAGCTTAACTGCCAGAAACTTACAAAAACTAAGGCGCTGGGAGGAGCCACACTTGACTGTTGCTTTCCTTGGATTTTCCTATACGATAATTTTTAGGTAGATCCACTCCCCAATTGGCTAGAGCTTTTGATGACTGTTTTCTTTTTCTCAAATATGTCTGTGGAGGAGTTGTGCTGTTTCTTTATAGATTTTTAATAAGATTGGAGGGCTTTATTATATCAGAGTTCTAGAATATTATCTTCATATATGAAAGACTAGGACAATGTTATAGGAGATCATGTGTACCAAACTAACCAATATATATAGCCATTGGTTTTCAAGACCTTAGTTTAGGATTCATTTGACAGAACACTGCGAGGGGTCTCTTTTTGTGACTTAAATTGCTGCAATTGATTGAGACACACTCTCCTCATATTCACAATTGGACCTCCATTTCTTTGGAAAAACTGTCTCTGGTTATGACTTCACTTTTTTTTTAATAATGGTATTAAGTTACAATACAGGTTGTATTAATCTTAAACTTCTTCACAGTTTTTGAACTATTCTCTGCATCAGCAAACATGTATTCACGTCAAAATCTTGCATGGATACATCGGTCTTATATGTCTTCCTTATAGAAACTGATTTCGCAATTACTGAATTGCATAATGCTTTCTGGATAACTGATCCTTGCATGTTGTTCATGTATTTTGGGCTGATATATGTTGATTTTCCATTCCAGAAACTTGCTGTCGTATGTGTTCCCTGTTATGCTGATAATTTTGGCAGCTGGAATGCTGACAATCAGGGGGCTTAAGGAGCAAGGCCGCCTTGGACGATCTTTTGGCAAAGTCACGATACGTGATCAGCCTCCATCAAATACTATACAAAAGCTCATTGCTGTGAAAGATGCCATGCGTGATGTTGAGAATTACATGCAGCGAGTGAATGTCTCACTTCTCAAAATACGTTCTATTTTACTTTCAGGCCATCCTCAGGTAATAAGATATTTATTTATATTGATGCAATCAAACAATATCTTTTACTGTGCCTCAGAAATATAGTTTTGATGGCCTTTAAACAAATCTTACTTCTATCTAAACTCCTGTCATTGATGTACATTCAATTTGATCCTTTTCAGGTAACTACTGAAGTAGCACTTCTGCTGTTATCTTCAGCATCTATTCTCCTTATTGTACCATTCAAGTACATTTTTTCATTTCTTCTCTTGGATTTCTTTACTCGAGAGCTTGAGTTCCGGAGAGAAATGGTAAAGAAATTCTTAAGTGTTGTGAGGGAGCGTTGGCATGCAGTGCCAGCAGCCCCTGTAGTGGTTTTACCATATGAAAATGATGCATCCAGATCAATAAGTTCCTCAAAGGAAGCTGAAGGGCAAGAAAAATCACAAGGAACTCAGGGCAGTAGGGATAAGTCCAAATAGAAAGTGGCACCATCATCATGGTGGCTTATAGAATATGGAAGATGTATTTTCTGTCAATTCTTTTGTAAAGCCGATCTTTGATGGAATGCTTGAGCTGGATTGTTATATCTTCTCTATCCGACAAGGAAACGATCCCTCAACAGCCAACCCCACCTCAAGAGAAAGCAACGGTGATTTTGTCATGGAGGCAATCTAGTTCAGTCACCAATGTGTATAGCAAAATTCAGGTCAGTTTTTAGGTGTTTGCTATCAGATTCTCCAATAAAAACATGACACAATACAGCTCAACAGTATATGATTGGATCTTTCATACAGTTCCACCACATTTGTTTTTATTGGAACACTTGATAATAAACATCTAAGGAACTTTATGTAAGTTTTGGTCCATATGTGATAAGAAGCAATTTTGTACAGACAACAGACACCTTGTTGGAGATTTCCACTGTATGATAGAATAAATGTAACATTGCTAACTCTTCCAAAGGGATTCAGTATTTTATGAAGTTGAATTATGCTATAGGAAGTGTTGCTTCCTCGGAGATAGAAGATTTCAAAAGTTAATAGATAAGTATTTACTGCTCCGTTCCCTTGTTTCTTTTCCTGGGAAGATCTCATCAGATAATAAAAGTCTCATCCTGCTGATTCTGGTTCTTGCATTCAATATATTGCATTTTGTTTAAATGCTGGTTTTAGGGGCGGTGTCTTCTAAATGCTTAATGCAAATAGCTTCACATAAAGGCACTTATATTCATATGAAATGTGTAGATTATCCGGTTTTAGTCTCCATTTGACTATTGATTATAAGACTACTTGTTTTGTGGCATCTTTTTTCAAATATTTCTGCCATAATAGACGCAACTTGCCACAAGAAACAAGCTGAAACCAAAATTTTGAAATGATCATTATTGATTCAAATCATCTATAGATGGTTCTCATTTTGCCACTCAATACCTTATCAAAGCCTTGGATAGGAGAGAATGTAAAGAAATAATCAAGACTGAGAAAAAAAAATGTATATACACTGTGTAAAAGACTGGAAGACATCTTCAATTCACTTTGTGTAAAAATAAAGGGAAGCAAAAAAAAATTCCAAATGAAGGGAACTAGTCAAGTTGTACATGCACGATTTGCTAAGATGTAATCCATGAATTGAACATGAATGCCAATGGGAGCATCAGAACCCACCACCTCTGAGGTAAGGCTTTATAAGCTTTTGATCCATTACATGGAAGCTGCTTGTCACGAGAGGAGCACACTGTTTGATTCCTGCATTTCATTCAAGAACATCAGAAAGAATTATGATAGAGTTGCAGGTAAAAGGTAGGAGGGCTTGTGATTTGTGTGAAGGATCATTATTTCAATTCAAAAACAAGGTCTACCTTGATCCACAGAAAGTCACAACGAAGTCTGCATCTTTGCATGTTAAAATACTTGTTGGATCATCATATGCAAAACTATATGCTGCAGGACAAACTTGTTTGAAACTCTTTGAGTAGTTTGAAGGCAAACATGTCACAGGATTGCCATACATCCCTCTGCAGCAATACTCATCGGTGTTGAAGACGTCGCATGCGCTCCGGCAAGCAACAACTTTGCCGTCTTCCTTTGCAGCTAGCTGGGATGGGCAGTTCTGTCTCAGATCTCCATCACAACCAGCAGTACTGCAGTTTCCACTGCCATTAACAGCCTTTACTGCTATAGGCAAGTTGAATCCGTCCACAAGGCTAACATCATAATAGTCCGGGTCGCCGAGGGTAAATTCGGCAATGGTGGCCGGGGGACTTCCGGGGACCGTACAGTTAATGTCGGTTCCACAACCACCTGTTTGGCACTTTCCACTGCCGTTTTTGTCAAAGTTGCAGCCTGTTCTAGCCCATATCCTGCCATTCCATCCGGAAGGAGCAGTGTACACTGCTGACTGTCCTGGTTTCAGTGTGAAGCCACCATTGGTGAAGTTCTCACTGTGTGTCATCCCAGGCCATATTGTTTCCTTGCAGTAATTGACAATAGTAAAAGTTTTATTGCCTCCACACAGTTCAGGGGCTGCAACGCAACAGATGACATTACTAGGCATTAAACAAAACACACCAAGCACTCTGGATATCTTGAATATCTTGGTACAAACTAACATCAATTTTTAAAATTAAAGGTCAGTTTGATGTCAAATGGATGTTTGTTCCTTGGGTGGTTTATTCATGTACAGAAGAGATCATTAGAAACATTTGTCCGAAGAGTTGACCAAATTAAAGATAGACTAATAACTAAAATTAAAGTAGGGTGAGACCAAAGGGAGAAATTATTAAGATGATATGTCTGGGAACAATTTAATCTAAGATAAAATACAATGATATCGCTTAATTCATAAAATTCACTCTAATTAAATTTTGGTACATACTTCTTCCCCCACTTTGTATTCCTTTGTAACCCCAACAAAAATCAAAGATGGAAGTTACTTATGTTTGGTGGCATATATAGTATATAAAAATTGAAATGAAAATTGAAAGATGCTGAGTGGTACATACATTTAAAGCAAAAGACATGAGATTTGAAATGCTTCATTTGTTTCACTTGTTAGGTTGAGAAATAATTAAAGAAAGGTTATAGGAATGAGAAAATTACCTGATGCAATGACAATGAAGACGAAAGAGAGATTAAGAAATGTAGTGTAAGGATTAGCCATATGTTAATATTACTCTTACACACACTCTCTCTCTCTTATGGGACATATTGAAGGTGCATTATTATATGAGTGTGGGAGAAGAGAAGTATGTAAGAATGCGTGAGGAACAGAGTGAATCTTCTAAAATCTAAATAATGATACCCCCAAAAAGGCTTCCTTGCTTGCTTAGCCTAAAATCAAATTATACCTTGCCCACCTATTTTATACTTATTTATTTCATTAATTTAATGTCTCCCTTTTTACTTTTGCATTGATTCTGCATTCTTGCTTATTCTTCTTTTTTTTGGGGGGGGGGGGGGGGGTAATTAAGTCAAATTTTCAAAACACCAAAAAAGAAAAGGAGAATTATTTACTAGATGTGATAAAAATAACAGCACTGATAAGCTAACACTGAGTATTTAGTCATAAAGATTTAAGATTTAACATTTTTAATATTTAATTTTTGAAAATGCATTCATTAAGTCAAGTCACCAGTGAGCATTATAAGAATTTGGAAATTTTATTAAGATAAATGAAAGTGTAATATAAGAAATTATGCATCTAGAACAATTTGAATAGGAAAAAGAAGTTGATGAAAGTAGTCAATGAAGTCTTATATATGGTAATTTCTTAACAATTTGTATTTCTATTAGAGTAAATTACACTTCAATACTAAATTAAATTACTTTCAGGGGATGGCAATGGGTAGGGTCTGGGTAGGATATTGTATTCCCCGTCCTCGTCCCTGGTAGTCAATATTTTCTCCATTCCCGTCCTCGATCAGGTATGAAATTTGATACACGTCCCCGGACCCATCGAATACTTAGATTCTCAGACCCGGCTCCGGACCCGGAAAATTTACTATTTTTTCTACAAAATTTGCTACTTTCATGACAAGTACTTTAATCATAAGTATTGAACACACATTCATAAATTTAATTATTTTCAAGTTTAAGAAAAACAAACTTCAAAACTTCAAACGCACAATTTGATATGATATATAATATATTTTAATATAAAATATTTATATATAAATATTTTATATATTATATCACCATGTCCGAGTCCGGGGTGAATACACCCTTACTTCACCCGTCCCCAGACCCAGACCCAAACTTTTATCCCCTTAAAATCCCCAGACCCAGACCCAGACACGGACCCAACGAATAAATTTTTCGAGTATCCGTTGGATGCGGGTAAGATTGTTATCCCTACTTTCAGGTCTAAAATATATACGGCTTTTTCCTTTTTCTAAAGCGTTACCACTGCTGTTAACATATGGAAACGTTAAATTGTGATTACTAATTTACTATAACATAGCAAAAGTAATCTTCCTCTCAAATATATTTACACTTCCTTCTTCTTTAATTATGATTTGGGTTAACTAGTTTTTCTTTCTCTAATGGATATTTAAGTGAAGTTTTTTTAAAAAAATATTTTTTTTATCAATTTTATTAATGATATTAAACAAATTGCAATAAAAATATTAAACAAATAAATAAAATATTTTTATAATCCAACCTTATATCATCAATTATTTTATGTCATTTTTCTTAAGAATATATTTTAAAATCTTGTCTTTATTCTTATATAAAACTTTATGTTACTATATCTGTCTCCATCACTAAACTACGATTTTTCAAAATATCTTCACCAATTTGATGATGATCATTGTACCAACTACAAATTTGAATTTTAAATGTTTTAACTTTTTAAAAAATTGACAATATCATATAATAAAAGATGAAAAAAAAAGAATCTAATTTACGCGAAATAAAACTTTTATTTACTTCTCTCTAATTATTATTTATATCTAATCTCTCACTTATTATATGTATATAATATTACAGAAGATGTAAATTCCAAAACATAAAAGAAATTAAAGGGAAAGACAATCCAACACCATGCTGGAGCAGATTGAGATTGGAGGTGGTGATGCCTCCCACGCAATAAATCATGGCGAGTCCCACCATTAAATAAATATACTCAACAATTTTTCTGACAATAATAATGTTATTAATACAAGGACTACGTTACTAATTTTTTTTTTCTCAAAAAATCGAGTTCTTTTATTGTTTGATTTTTTTTTAAATAAATTAATAATAATTTTTAATAAGTTTGGGTAATTTCATTAACAGTAAAAACTTTGACGTGAGTATGTTTGGTAAAGAAACCAAATAGTAAAATTGTGGTGTTTCACGATTCCCAAAAAAAGTTTACATTATATTTTATATATACCAAACACATTTTTTATCATATTTTTTATCTCTCCTAATTTTTCTCTCTATCACTCTCTTCACTTTTCTCTACGGTACTTTCTTTTATTCCACAGTACTTTTACTTTTTTTACAATACTTTACATCCGTGCATTTATACCAAGCGTACCCTAAAATTTTGATTCAAGTAGCATCTTCTTAATTTGAGTTAGGTAAGTATTAAAAAATTTTAATGAACGATTTTGAGTTATCTCGTCTCCTTTTGTACTCTTTAATTTCTTAAATCTTACACACTTTCCTCTTAATAGCTAAACGAAATTTCTTAAAAGTTATGCAGTCTTGAAAATTTAATCAGCCGATTTAATTATTGAAGGACTGGATTTGATCTTTGTGGGTTAGTCCAAATCCAGTAAGTTTTCCTTGTTAATTTTTTTTAAGAAAATAATTTAAGTGAGGAGATCACACCCTAATCCAAAGTCATAACAGATAGGTTGTGGACTCCAAAGTATTTATAGCTCATTTGGTTCAAAATTTTGAGGTAGGGAATGGGTAAGAAAATAAGATCACCCTTGCTTGAATGGTTTGTAGATTAAACTTGTTAAGGTTTGGACATAACTACCCTCGTACCAGAAATGATCTCCGCATTGTTGAGGTAAAAGTCTAAGAAAAAAATTTATGTGCTGTTGTTTATATGTTTTTAGTAATGTTGATCAATTAAAAAAAACATGTGTTACTTTTGAGAAGAAAATTGACACATGTCTTTTTTTAATTGGTTAACCTTATTAAAAACATGTAAGCAACAACACATAAGTTTTGTCCAAAGTCTAATTTATCCCTCGCTTTTTTCACTGAACTCATCACCCACATGCCACACATCACCGGTCATTTCCTCACTTTTTCTAGCCATGTTAGAATGAGTCTCAACGAGGGCGAGTTTAGAGAGTTAGAATGAAAGTGGTATATATTTATAGATAGTGAATTTGAATATAAGTTTTTTGTATATATTCATGTAAGAAAGCCAGTGGCCGAGAGAAGAAACAAAAGAAAATGGTTTTTTTAAAAAAAATTTATAAAGGATAAAATTATCATTATACTTCAATTTTACTCCTTTGCCACCATCTATTTTATTGTTATACCAAACATAATCATATCAGTCTCGTATCTTATGTATATCCCAAACATAATGATATCAGCCAGTGGTCGAGAGAAGAAACAAAAGAAAATGTTTCTTTTAATTTTATTCCTTGGTATCTTATGAATATAAATCATGGTGGATATATAAATTGTAATTAAAAGAAAAACAGAGAATTCTCTTTGAAGCAATAATGATGCATGCATGTAGTGCAGAAACCAGAAATAAATAACGGAAAGAAGTAAAATCTGAAGAAAGAAATTAAACTTGGAAAATGAATGTTTCTGACTAGCTATTTATATATAATAATATTAGTGTTCCATTTAGCATGAAGTGCAAGAAATGAGGCAAATAGTAAAATATGAGTGTTGAGTCGTCCCCTACGGTACGCACTTGCAGTCCAATGGAATAATGCAATTGGTACATTAATGATGTGATCTCCAGGGTGGGTAGTTTCTATAAATATGACTCACAGATCAAGGAAACACTTCTATCTCCACATTTATACTACACAGATCAGAGAGGTACCCTTTGGTACTCAATTATATATAATTCACTTCTTTATTAAAATAGATCTTAATTAAACTTCTTTTTTTTTTTTTGGATAAAAAGCATTAAATTTCGGTTATATTATAGAAAAGTCAAACAGTACTTATAATAATTTAAAAAATTCCAATATAATAATACTGAAGAATAAACCTTAATATATAATTATTGAACTAAGTAAACAAAGTATAAACAATAATAATACTCCAATCTATTTAGGCTCGTTTTCAAACGGAGTTATTTTGACCTTCAAGAGCTCGCACATTTAGCGGATTGACTAGGTCATCACGGGAGTTTAATAATCTCCTTTTGACAATATTAAAAAGATGATAAATAATTTGTACTTTCTTAATCATTACTTTCGAAATTCGATCACTGAACGGATAGAATTGAAATGTCATTAGTTAGAAAAGTTGCTTCAGTAATAAATTCCATAATACTTAAAAAATTAGCAATAAGATATATTTTGATAGATACCTTAATCCACCTTAATCCAAAACAAAACAAAAAAAATTAACATCCCCCTATTTTCCTTTAACTCCTTTTAGTCTTTAATTTTAATCCTTTTAAAGGGTATCTTATGTTTTGAGAAAAATTAAAGAAAAGAAAAGAAACAATACATTATTAATGCTATTTATGTATAATTGTCCAACATGTACCTCTCAATATTGGAAATTAAAACTACGTACAGACTTTAGATTTTTTTTACTGTTTTATGTATTTTTTATAGACCTTTGTTTTCTCATGTTATTAACTATAAACAGGCACACACACTGACACACACACACACAAAAAGGGGATTTTTTTTTTTGGGAGTTATATAAATTCACCACCAAACAATATTACTAAAAAAAAAAAAAAGCGAACCTTGCACATAAAAGATGCATGTAAAATCTTGGAAAAAAATTAAGGTAAAGTTCATTAGGTGCTTGCTATCAAGTTCACTAATCATAAATTGTATTTTTACTCTCTCTCTCTTTTGATTGGTTGTGTAATTTATTATTTTTTATATTCTCTCTTTATAATAATTGGTTATACAAAATTTTTTTGCCACATGTGTGATTTTTATTGAAAAACTTAATAGCAAGCACCTAATAAACTTTAGCTTAGTTTAGTCCAAAATCTTAACCTACCCATCCAAATCATTTAAACAACTGAGTCAGCACTCATTAACTAACAGATTTAGAATTAAAGGAAACCAAAAAGAAAGTTGTCAAAATAAATGCATGTACACATGGACTACAGGATGTTCATTAATCATTACTACAAAGAGTACTTAATTAAATATTCCCTCCATTAATTACACATCATTTATTAATATTAATAATAATAATAATTTAGTCTCTAATTTATTTAAAGTGAATCTCTATTTATTTGAGTCTCTATTAATATTAATAAATAGTATTAAATAATAGAAAAAATCTACTAAAAATTTAACTTTTATCCATGCACATCATAATAGAGAAGCAATAAAATATATGGCTTCTTCTAATCATACCAAATCATATAACATATGTTGAAATTGATGACCATAACCCCAAAAAATTCCAAAATAGAAATTAAGATCACAGAAGACAAATTAATTAAGAGGCACCCCATGAATCTGAAAACCTAGCTAGCCTTAATTTAATCACAACATACACGTACCGTCCCTTTCCCCAATAATAATAATAATAATCATGCACTCGAGTTGCGAGATTGATTATTAGTTATTAACCACTAAACTTCAACTTAATTAATCCCACAAACTAATTAAACCATCGACGTCTTCACAGATTTTACGTTATTATTATTATTATTATTGTTGTTGCCGCCGTTAATATTGTTGAAGCAGCCAAGCAGCTTCATCTGCATCTTCTTGGACGAGTTATTGGGCTTGGGCCCGGGTCCATAATTCTTCTTATGAAAGTCCACAAACAGCGCCGAAAGCGAGGCGTAGAAAACCGCATTAAAGCACCAACCCCACATCCCGGAGCAACCCGACCCGGACACGTGGAAGTACAGGAGCAGCCCGAGAAACACAAAGCTGGCGTAGAACTGCAAGATCTGGCAGTCCGTAACCAGCCGCTTCCACGTGGGACGCACCCCGAGTGCGCAGGTTAAGTAGTAGGCGTACATTAGCACGTGGACGGAGGCGTTGGTGAGGAGCACCATGGGGAAGAGGGACTGGGAGGTCTGGAGGGAGATGTAGCACATGAGGACGACGGCGGAGTGGTGGTACACGTGGAGGAAGGTGAGTCGCTGGACGGAGTTGCCGAGGATGATGAGGAGTGTGTCGACGAACTCGAGGATCTTGGAGAGGTAGAAGACGTAGGCCCAGAAGAAGATGGGCCCAGAGGGAGGGGTGTGAAGCGGGAAGCAGATGATCCAGTGGAGGTGAGGCGCACGGGAAATAGTGGAGAGGGCGCATCCAAGGGCCATGATGAGGGACAGGAGGAGGAGGAAGGCGCTGTGGAGGGCTGAGATTGGTCTGAGGATGGAAGGAGGGATTGGAGGGAGGGAGAGGTGGGAGAGGGTGAAGGTGAAGGAGAGGTACGAGAAAATGACGAAGACGAGAAATTCAGGGGAGGAGAAAGGGGTTTTGGAGGAGTTCCAGGAGAAGTTGTCGATGGTGGGTTGCTTCACGAGGTAGTATTCTATGGAGGATAAAATGTGGGACGTCATGGTGGTTTAGAATGTAGGTTGAAGGAGGAAGTGGGGGAGTGTTATGAAGGGGGAGGGAGGAGGGAGGAGGGGTTATCTCTTTCAAGAATGGTCCCATATATTGATGATATATTAGTGATCAAAATTTGGAAAAGATGAAGGTAGCTGGAACAAATTCTGAGTGGTATATGAGGATCACGTTGTGGTGTGATCATAGTAATAACTTACGTTTGATTTGAGTTGGTCATATATTAAATGTGCCACCTCTCGATTTTGGAACTTTGTATAATAGAAATTATAGGTGAAGAATGGGAGCATCCTCTTTCATTGTTCAACGTCGTGTTTTGTGTAAATTATTCTTATTTTTTTTACATTTTTAATCTAAATTGGTTGCTTAATTCATGATGAATTAGGATATATTTTACTGTTAGGTAATTAGATCACAGTAACTACTGATATGTTACTGATGGATTTCTCTGTGTATTTTTAGTTTAGTTCGATCTATCTGTTGTATTTTTGGTTAGGCTTAGTTTACTTTCCTCTTTTGTTTTAGTCTCGTGCCACTCACGTGGTTACATTAAGAGATGAGATCTGTGTGTACAAGTATTCAACACATCAATGACAATTGCATCAAACCTCTTTTAGCCTTTAAGACTTCACCTTATATGAAAATGCATATATTAGTAGTATATATATATATATAACAAAATAGAATCGTCAACATTATAAAGATGCAGTTAAACACTTTTCAGAACAATATGAATAACAAAACTATAGAGATGATAAGAAGATTTAATTGTCAATTAAATAGAATTTCCATGTCTAATGAACAACTATTGATGTGCAAGCCTTCCATTTAGATTAGAAATCTTAAAAAAAACAATAATTAACAACAAATTACAAAAAATAACATTGTTTTGTGGAATATGCATGGATTAATGAGAGTAAAAAATAATGAAAAAAAAATTATTCTTGTGAATAATATATATATATATATATATATATATATATATATATATATATATATATATATATATATATATATTTCACTAGATTATGACCCGTGTAATACACGGGCATTAATTTTTTTAATATATTTTATTTAATAATATATTAATTATGAATATAAATTACATAAATTATATTTTTATTTAAATCATTTAAATTATAATATGTCAAAATATTTTATATAGTATCATTTCTTATGTATTTACTTTTGAGATCGCTAAACTAATGTCAAATTATTCTTTTGGTTCTCAACGTTTAAAAAAATTATTTTAGGTCCTCAACGTTTTTTTGGATCAAAATTGGTCCTCCAGCGTAACTCCGTCTGATTTTTTTGTTAAATGGTGACGTGGAAGGCATATGTGGCACACCCTCTCTCTTACGTGTCATACTTGGATGATATGACACCCTCTCTCACTCCAATTCAGCAAAATGACGCCATTTTGCATCACTTCTCTCTCACTCCAACTCAGCAAAACAGCGTCGTTTTGCTGAGTTGGAGTGAGATAGGGTATCATATCATCCAAATATGACACGTAGGAGAGAGGGTGTGCCACATAAGCCTTCCACATCAGAATTTAACAAAAAAAAAACAGATGGAGTTACGCTGGAGGACCAATTTTGATAAAAAAAAACGTTGAGGACCAATATTAAACTTAGTGCAAAAGTTAAGGACCAAAAGAATAATTTGGCCTTTTTTTAATAATTCATTTGATTTTTTAGATTTAAATTAGGATTCAATTATTGAATCCATTAATTTTGTTATAAAAGTGGTTAAGTATATTTACTTTTTTTTTTTTGTAAATTGAATTTTGAGACCATAAAATAAATGTTTTATTTATTTTTCAATATGTATGATGTATTTATTATTTTATTATATATAATAAATTGAGATTCGATTTATGAAATCTATTATTTTTCTACTTCTATTATAAAAGTAGTGAAATATAAATTATAGGGTAAAGTATCTTGCTGCCCCCAAACTTTGCTGCAATATTCATTCCTGCCCCCAAACTTTTTTTTTGTTCATGCCTGCCCCCAAACTTTCAATTTTGTTCATGCCTACCCCCAAACTTTCAATTTTGTTCATGTCTGCCCTTTTTGCTAACACCGTTAACTTGCTTGACGGAATTTGCTGACGTGTACGATGAATGTGCATCTCTTTTGCCACGTCATTGTCCACCTCGCATTTAACTTTTTTATTTTTATTAAAAAAAAGTAACATAATCCAAAAAAAAACCAAACTTTTACCTTAAAATATTTTTTTATTTGGATTAGGTTAATTTTTTTAATAAAAGTAAAAAGTTAAATGTGAGGTGGACAATGACGTGGCAAAAGAAATACACATTCATCGTCTACGTCAGCAAATTCTGTCAAAAAAGTTAACGGTGTTAGCAAAAAGGGTAGGCATGAACAAAATTGAAAGTTCAGGGGTAGGCATGAACAAAAAAAAAGTTTAGAGGCAGAAATGAACATTGCAGCAAAGTTTGGGGGCGGGAAGGGTACTTTACCCTAAATTATAACATGCCATAGTACTATTTTAAGAAGTTAAATACTATAATAAATTACACTCTCTTTTTTTGACATATCCTTAGATTACCTTCATGATCCCTTTGTTTAAAAAAAAAAACTTATAAGTAAACCTAAAATCACACTCATTGTGAACAAAATATTCTTTCATTTATTATTTATATGATTAAATATGCATTTCACTAATATAAGAATTTGCTTTTACAAAATTTAAAATAAATGTAAAAATGATTTTTACTCAAAATGAACAAAAGTGAATTTTTTTTTTGAAAATAAATCCAAATTTATATATAAATTAAATATTAATAATATAGTATCAACATTATAAACTTTTTAATTTAATTAGTCCAAATTACAAAAAAAAGAAAAGAAGATCACAATTGAAATATAAAAATTATGACAAATCACAAGCTAGATAAAAAATATATATAACAATAACAATATATGTAAATTGTGATCCTCTTTTCTAAATATTTATGTAATTTAAAATTAAATAAATAATATATATTTTAAAATAATTTTATGTAATTAAATAAAATTAATAATAAAAGTAATTTTATGCAATTAAATAATATATTTCACAATTATTTTAAATTTTATTTGTTTTTTATTTTAATTGGTTGAAAAAAACTGTAATTGAAGTGACATTAGGAATAGTAAAAGTAGAGTGAATGAATAGTGTATGTGTTATAGATTTTATATATATTGATTGTTATGAGAATACTAAAGTCGGTACTCTCCCATTAATAATGTCAAAATTCTGAGACGTGAGCAATGGCAATTTGCAAAATGGCGTCCCGTCTCTCTTTTTTTCAATCTCCAATCCTTTTTTGCTTTCCTATAGAATTTAAAAATTCGGAGGAAACTTCTTGCCTCCTCATGGACGAGGGTTCGAATCCCCTTAAAGTCATCTAAAATTCTATTTTGGTGGGCATCCCTCCTTCCCAGAGAGATTCTCTGGCACTCAATGGCTAGTTGAGTAGCTACGATTGGGTAAAATTGCTTGCGATTTAGGCATGTGCAGTAATCCTTTGGGTTGAACCTCTGTTAGTCTTCCCAACATGTCACTGACGTCCTGCACGATAGTACTTGAGAGTAGACAAATTAAATCTTTCGAGAAGCAAAATAATAATTACTCGATAAGTAAAAATAATTTGAATATATATAATACCACTTGATGATTCATGAGTAATCGCATCTAGGATCTAGCTTTAATTTTGTTTTTGGCCTGAAAGATGATCTTTATGTTTTAAATCACATCTTTATACACAAAAGAATTAAAATACAACATTAAAAAAGAATAAAAAGTAAGTATATTAAAAACTTACATATATATAAATTTAGGAGTAGTGTACTGAGTTTGAGTTAATTAAGCTTTGTATCATTGAATTGCATGCGTCGTTGGTTGGTCATATTGAATTGAGACACTCTGTAATTGATGACGGTGTTGATGCATAAATAGTATACATAGTTGACTCGTAAGCACATGGAAAAAGATATTTTATATATAGAAATATCTATGATCTATGTGGAAAGGGAGAAACAGGTAAGAGTCGTACTCACAATATAATAATGTAGGATCAGATTATTGTGGGATCAAACCAATTCATGACCATCCTCTCCGACCTCTATTATAGCTATGGTGGTGGTAAAATAGGTGGGTTGGGTGGGTTTGATTTTGGTCAAATTTTAAATGGGTTATAATGGATCATGACTCATTAATTATGAGTCAAACCCATAAATTCATTAATTTTTTTTATTTTATTTGATTTATTTTAATTTATTTGGTCTACCAATCATTATACTTTATATTTATATCAATAAAGATAATAAAAATTAAATTCATCAGACAAAGAGTATAAAGTTCAACACTGATACAATTCTCCACCAGACATAGAAAACAATAAAAACCAAATCTTATAACTACTTGTTAACAATTAGTGATTTCTCTTAGAAATCTAACTCCAACATAATTACGATGAAAACATGCTTTCAAAAAAATCAGACAACACTTTTTATGTAATCAAAATTTAACTTCAAACAAATATACTTCATTCTCTTTAAAATTTTCAATCAAACCCTAAAAATAGACATAACCTGAATTACTCATTTAAATCCGATTAAAATTGATAAATAATATGTTGCAGTCACTTAAACAAAAAGAAAAAAATGACTCTGCTTTTTTCATTAAAAAAAATCAAATATCATATTTTAAATTTTAAGATTATTATTTGAAAAAAAATGTAATTTTAAATATAATATAATAAATATTCTAATTATTCGTATTTAATTTATTATTTAAACTCAGTCAATCAAACTCAATATAATCTGTAGGCAAAAAATAAACTTGATATAATTTGATAAAATCGTGATAGGTTGGTTAAATAGAGGGGGTTTGATTTCAAAAAACTCAATTCAAACCTTAACTCTCCTTAGAACTTAGAAGTATCTGAAAAATTACAGACATATATTTGTTAAATTTAATCTATATAAAATACATTAAATGAGTTATTGGGTTAACCATAGATTTTACTCAACCCGACCTATATTTGTATGGATAAAATTTTTATCCGACCCACATAACCCATTTATTAATTGAATTGGGTTTGGTTTGGTCAAAATGCAATTGAGTTGGGTTGAATTAATGGGTTTGAGTCAAAATTACCACCCTAATTACAGCGAAGCATTTAACTATAATTTCATTTTTTAAAAATTTGGATATGACACATAATATACATCCATCCATTCTCTCTCTCTATATTCAAACCCAAAAAAAAAACTCTATCTCTATATATATTCAATTTCATTAACAAATTATTCACCGCGTCAAGGACAATGATTATTGATTAATCTCCTTGTTAACTTATACGTGCTTTGAATGACAAGATAATTAACTTAAAATTTTTAAATTATTTTATATCAAAGTCTAAGGATCGAATTTTTGACACTTAATTAAAAATATATGAATTCCTTTCATTCATCTAATCCCTTGGATTAAAGAATTTATGTCTTAAATTTAATGAGAAGTTAATAATAATAATTTTTAATTCTTAAAAACTTTTTTATTAACTAAAAGAAATTAAAGCTTAAATAATATTTAACAAAACCCCTATATTTTTGGACACTACTATACGTCTATACCTTACATTAACATATATTCTGGAATAATTAATTAATTGTAGCTTTCAAATCAATTCAATTTTCACTATCTATCTCACGAGTAGATTTTCAGTGATACGGTAGTACTGAATTTTAGTATATCTCTCTAATTAGTTGATCTCTAAACCATTCAAGGTGGGTCCTAATTAATGTGAGTTTTTATTAATATTAACAAATAGCACTACATGATTGGAGGGATGCACTGAAATTCAATAATACGGTACCATTGAACTCTTATCCCTATCTAACTTATGCAAGGACAAGTATGACAGATCATATAGCTTTCAAATCTTGATACGCTCCACAAGAAAGATAAATCCAATATATTAGTATCTATTCTTACATGTTGCCAAATTATAATTTTTATAGCGCGTTCCTTAGGATAGAAAAATTTTGATGGAATGAAAAAAAAAAAAAAAAGTAGGTGGGCCATTTTGCTTTTTCTTTTAAAAAAATAAATTGTCTATTATATCATTTAATTTGACATCATTATAACTTTTTTATTATTATTTTAATATAAAAGGTAAAGTGATAATTTTAATACATTCTTATTTTATTTTTATTTGTAAATTTTTACTACCAACAAACACATTTCTATTCTCTTTCCCTTTCTATTTCTGCAGAAACGAACATAACCTATCTGCCTCCCTTTAAACTTTCCCTTTTTTTCAGGCAAAACAAAACTTCCCCTTTTTCTGTTTGTGAAAGTAACATTTCACATTAATTACGGATAAGGTCATTAATTTGTGGAAGCGCTAGAAGTTTATACCCAAAAAAAAATTGAAAATCATAGTTTGGCGGCAGTTTTATGGGTCGGAAAGAGATAGGCAACAAATTTATTAAATATTGTTGCCAGCTAAATAACAAGTATTAATTACTGGAAATTTCATGATGGATTGTTATATTTAATCATAGTTTTTATGCTATATATAGTAAAGAATTTAGTTGGATGAATTATTCTTGTTTAACTCGTTTAAATAAGCTTTTGCGTAATTTTGAATAGATAATAAAAAGTATCTACTCCTTTATTCTTCGCCTTAAGTTTATTTAATCTTAGACAATTGAAAATGAAATAAATTCTGCAATATTTAAAAAATCAATCACTAAATTTGTATTCATGGATATTATGATCCGAGACAAAAACGAATTTGGCATATTTTTGTTAGAACTGTTCTTCTGACGTGGTTTTGGACAACTCACACATGCGAGATTCAATCATTAACGGTACATTAGCCCAATTTGTTAGAATAGAATTATTTTTATTCATGAATTTAAATATACAAATTTGACAATTTAAAAGTTTTGATTAATTTGACATTATAACTTAAAACCAATAAGTACATAATTTTATTATTTAAAATCACACAAAGCATCCGTCGAACTCCCTACCCTACTCCACAGTCCACCCATCAAAAATTAATTAAGTTTGGGACTTATTGAAAATAATTTTAAAATATGTCATTGTTGTGTAATGAGACAAACTCTTGACTACCAGTTTTTATCACTAAATAACACATCATTGCAAGTAAATGAATGAGGACACAATTTATTAAGAGGCAAGTCTCATCAATCAGACTTAAGTGATAAATTGAGAAGAATATATATAACTATCAGCTCTAATGAATTGTGTCTACCCAAAGATTTTAATTTGTTGGTAAACAAAACTAAATTAGTAAGTGAAGACAAGTGTCTAGTCTTACTGGTCCCAACGGGTTTTGATTGGGTGTTTCGCAACCACATGGAGGTTGACTCATTGGCCAACTAGGTCAGGTCCACCACCCCTCTTGTACTGTACTTATCACTTATAAAATCTCTCTCTATCAAAATTAAATAATTATGATTTTGATTAACATTAAACATTAACCTTAATTACTTACTTCTTTCAGTGCCAAGTGCTGAGTCACTCAGGAATGTTTATCTTTCAGAGCAGCCTGCGTCTTCTTCCTATTGGCATAGCTTTTCATGTGGAAATCAACGAAAAGAGCCAAAAGCGAAGCGTTAAAAACGGCGTTGAAGCACCAACCCCATATTCCGGAGCATCCGGACCCGGTTCCCCAAAAGTGGTAATACAGCATCACACCCGACACCGCAAAGCTGAACACGAACTGCACAATCTGGCAGTCCGTAACCGCCCGCTTCCACCCGGGTCGGATCCCCACCGCGCTGAGGAAATAGTACCCGTACATGAGCACGTGCACGGAGGCGTTGGTCACGAGGGCGATCGGGAAGAGGGACTGTGAGGTCTGGAGCCACACGAAGCACATGATGAGGACGGTTGCGTGGTGGTACACGTGGAGGAACGTGAGGCGTCGGATGGAGTTGGAGAGGATGATGAGGAGCGTGTCGATGAGTTCGAGGATTTTGGAGAGGTAGAAGATGTAGGCCCAGAAGAAGAGTGGGCCGGAGGGAGGGGTGTGGGGAGGGAAGCAGAAGATCCAGCGGAGGTGAGGAGTGTGGGAGGGGGAGAGGGCGGCGAGGATGCATCCGAGGGACATGAGGAAGGAGAGGAGGAGGAGGAGGAGGTTGTGGACGGCGGAGATGGGCTTGAGGAGGCGGGGAGGAAGGGGAGGGAGGGAGAGGAGGGGGAGGAGGAGAGTGAGGGAGAGGTAGGAGAGAATGGTGAGGAAGAGGAAGAGAGGGGAGGAGCCTAGGGTTTCACCTGGGGTCCATGAGAAATTAAGGATAGAGGGGTGGTTCACTAACCAGTACTGGAGGGTCGAGAGTATGGGGTTCATTGTCGCTTCGAGGGCCGCCGTGTGCGGCGGCGGATTTTGGAAGTTTTGAAGGTGGAGGAAATACCGAGGCTCAGCGGAGAAGGATAGGAGACTTCACCACTTCAGGATGATAAGATAATGTTATCGCTATCTTCGTCAAAATGGGCCCAGCTGCCACCCAGCGGAGAAGGAATGGGCCAATCAAATCAATGGCTGGCTGCCATTCATTTGATTGGCCCATTCCTTCAATTTCTTTTTTAAATAATAATAATAATAATAATTTGCGTGAAATAGTAAAAGAAAAGTTTAAATTAATATTTTATTTCATACCTTATGATTTATTAATTCTTTTTGACAAAAAGACTTGTTAAATTTAAAGTATACCAAAACAAATCAAATATTAAAATAGCACTTCATTTGTACACGATTAAAATAGCATTTCATTTGGTCACAGCCAATTTCTTTTTAATAAAGTTGGTCACAGCCTGTGTTTATAACTGTAATCACTTCTTTAATTTTAATTTCAATTCAAGATTTTTAAAAATCAGACATGTTTTTTTAGGAAAAGGAATGGAAATGGAAAAGGAAATGAGTTTACTATATTTAGTAGTAAAATTTAAGAATGAAAAATAAAATGATTAAAATTATCACTTTACTCCTTATATTAAAATATTAAAAAAACAAATTTAAATTGTATCAAATCAAATAGTATAATAAATATTTCATATTATATACAGAAATTTATAAAAGAAAGGAAATGAATGGAGCCCATTATTCCATTCTTTTTTCCTTTTTCCTTTTCAGTAAAAGAATGTGTTCTTATATTAAGGGCACGTTCTCTTACGCAGCAATGGAAATGGAAATAGAAACGGAAACGGAATGCGTTTATTATGTTTGTTAGTAAAAATTTGGGAATGGAAATGGAATGGGAATGTATTAAAATTACCACTTTACCCTTTATATTAAAATAATAAAAAGAAAAGAAAGTTATGATTGAAAGGTTTTGTATAATACTGAATATGCTCAAAATATATTGAATTGGAAAACATAACTTACAGAGGCTTTACTGAGGCTATTTATAGAACCTCTAGACTAACAGACGCTAACTGATCCTGACACGTGTACATACTCAACTAACTTAGTTATTCTATTTATATCCTCTAATATCCCCCCTCAAACTCAGAGGGGTTACACTTCAAAACTCTGAGTTTGGTCCTAAAACTAGGAAACAAGGAAGAAGAGACTGATTTGGTCAAGACATCTGTTGTTTGCTCATGACTAGGAATGTGAGAGATGGAAAGTTGTTTATTTGCCACGCGTTCTCGGACGAAATAGAGGTCAAGCTCAACGTGCTTTGCTCGCGAGTGAAGAACTGGATTGGCCGAGAGAAGAACGCAGCTCATATTATCACAGAAAATTTGAGGAACAACGGAAGAGTGAACAAACAACTCCTTGAGCAGAGACTGTATCCAAGTAATCTCAGCGACCAGATTGGCCACACTCCTATATTCTGCTTCCGTACTGGAACGAGAGACAACAGTTTGTTTCTTCGACGACCAGGACACAAGATTAGCCCCCAAATAAACACACCACCCTGTCGTAGAACGTCTATCATCAACATCAGCACCCCAATCTGCATCGGAGAACCCCATGAGATTGAGGTTGGAGGACCGTTGGACGTGCAGGCCATAGTCAAGCGTTCCATGAAGGTAACGAAGAATTCTCTTAACTGCTTGCCAATGATGCTGTTGAGGAGTATGCATGAACTGAGACACTTTGTTGACAGCAAAAGCAAGCTCGGGTCTAGTGATTGTCACATACTGAAGAGAGCCCACAATTGTGCGATAGAGCTGGGGATCCGTCACAGGTTCACTGCCATCTTTGCTTAGCCGAAGACCAGAGACCATAGGCGTGTTGACAGGTTTAAGATTAGACATGCCAACTTTGGAAAGCAAATCTGTAACATACTTTGTTTGTGACAGCAATACAGAACCATTAGTGAGATACTTAACTTGTATACCAAGGAAATAATGCAATTTACCAAGATCCTTGAGAGCAAAAACTTGATTCAACCGTTTTACCAAAGATTGAATTTCACTTTGAGATGTTCCTGTAAGTATTATGTCATCAACATATACTAAAATAAAAAGCAGGGATGCAGAAGTAGAGCGAACAAATAACGGATGATCACTTTTAGTAGAATTAAAACCAAAGGATCGTAAGGTAAAAGAGAGTTTTTCAAACCACGCCCGAGGGGCCTGTTTAAGCCCATAAATTGCCTTCTGTAATTTACAAACAAGCTGGGAATTGGAAGACTCAAAACCAGGTGGTTGAGTCATAAAGACTTCCTCCTTTAAGTCACCACTTAAAAAGGCATTATTTACATCAAGCTGATGAAGGTGCCAGCCACGTGTGACAGCAAGGGAGAGCACAATTCGGATGGTGGTAGCTTTTACTACTGGACTAAAGGTCTCTTCATAGTCAAAACCATGTTGTTGAAGAAACCCTTTGGCCACAAGGCGGGCTTTATGTCGTTCAATGCTTCCATCAGGGTTGTACTTTGTTTTAAACACCCATTTGCAGCCAATTGGTTGTCGACCTGGTGGAAGCGGTACAAGAGTCCAAGTTTTATTATTAAGTAAGGCTTGATACTCATGCTGCATTGCAGCCTTCCAGGGAGGAGAGTCAAGTGCTTCTCGAACAGTAGAGGGTTCAGTAGTTGTAAGAAGGGCTTTGGGCTTGAAAATTCCTGACTTAGCTCGAGTAATCATGGAATGGGTGTTATTAGTACAAGTTGGAAGTGGCTGAGTGGCAGTAGGTGAACATGACTCGGTGAAAGGAAGTGATGTGGGTTCAGGATTTGGTGATTCAGTCTGAGCGATGGCAGGGGAAGCCGTTTGAAAATGAGAAGTAGTATTTGAATTTGGAAGCAAGGATTGAGGTGTAAGGGGGTTAGGTACGGGTTCTAAAAATTGAGGAGGTGGTGGTTGAGGTGGGTTTGGTAATTGGGGGTTAGGTAGAACTGATGGAGTGGGTGGCAAAACTAGAGGAATTGTGGCAGTATTATATTGAGACTGGACAGGAGTAGGTGAGGGTGGTTGATTATGAGTGGCAAAAGGAAAAGATGACTCATCAAAAATAACATTTCGACTAATATAGATTCTACCAGAAGGATGGAGACATTTATACCCCTTATGTTGAAGACTATAGCCAACAAAGGTGCACTTCTCAGATTTGAAGTCAAATTTATGTGCATTGTAAGGGCGGAGATAAGGATAGCAAGCACAACCGAAGCTTCTGAGGTTGGAATAGTTAGGTTGAACAGAATAGAGGGTTTGAAGTGGTGTGGAATTGGACAAAACAGTAGTTGGAAGCCTATTGATCAAGTAAACGGCAGTTCGAAAAGCCTCATCCCAATATTTTAAAGGCATGGAGGCATGGGCAAGTAAAGCTAACCCCATTTCTGTAATATGGCGATGCTTCCTCTCAGCAAGCCCATTTTGTTGATGGGTATGCGGACAGCTGACTCTGTGATGGATTCCATGACTTTGTAAGGTTTTGGTGAGAGCCTGAAACTCTCCACCAAAGTCGCTCTGAAGCACCTTTATTTTGTGATTTAATTGGTTTTCTGCTAGACTTTTAAATTGAAGAAAGGCTTCTAAAACGTCAGATTTAGCTTTAAGAAGATAAAGCCAAGTAAAACGACTAAAAGAGTCTATTAAACTAACATAATACTTGTAACCAGAGGAAGATATTATTGGGGCAGGTCCCCAAACATCTGTATGAACCAGTTCTAAGGGAGTTGAATATGAAGCACTAGAAGAAGGGAATGGGAGGGAATGGGATTTACCAAGGCAGCATGCATGACAAACATCACTACTTTTATTTTTATCAAATTGAATGTTACACTGATTCAAGATACATTGCACAACTTTTGATGAACAGTGGCCTAGCCTAGAGTGCCAAGTATTAAAATCGTTCAAAAAGTTAGAGTGAGCTAGATGGGCCGTGTGAGGTGCAGATTTAGTGAGGTGTGGCAAGCAAAGGTTATCAAAATAGTATAGCCCATCCTTCACTTTACCCTTGAGAAGAACTTCCCTGGTTTCCTGAGATTTGACAAGTACATAGTCAGCATGAAATTCAAAGAATATATTGTTATCCTTAGCTAGTTTAGAAACACTGATCAAATTTTTAGTGATTGATGGAACATGCAGTAAGTTTTTAAGGTGTAAAACTATGTTATTATTAGCTAAGATAGTCGAATTGCCAAAACTTGGAATAAACAAACCTTGACCATTACCAACATAGACTTTGTCAGACCCATCGTATAACTGCTTGGTTTGAAGATTTGAGGCAGTGTTGGTGATATGGTTCGATGCACCACTGTCTGGATACCAGTTGGAGTCAAACAAAGTTTCTGGTGCGGCAATCATTGCCTCCATAGGTGTACTGGCTCCAGTTTGAGGTCTTGTTTGTTGTGTCTGCATCGATTGGAGCAAGGTTGCCTCTATGTAGTTCTGATCAAACCTATGATAACAGTTGACTCCAAGATGGCCAATTCTGCCACACACTTGGCATTGGGGCCTGGATCCTTGCCAAGAATTGTTGGGTTGATTGTAAGAATTATTGTTGTTGAATGGCAACCTGCCTCTGCCTCTTCCTCTATTGAAGTTACCTCTAAAATTTCCTCTAAAGGGATAAGGATTGAAGTTTCTTGGATTATTGTAGAATTGGGAGTTCTGGGGTCTGACATTTTAAGCTTGATTCTTGTTTGTTGCATGAGTCTGCGCCACATTTGCTGAAATCGACTCACTATTCCCCTTGAATCTTTCGATTCTGGTTTCTTGAGTCAGTAGTAAGGACTCAATTTCAATAATTGTGTATTCATCCTTTCTGAGTGAAATGTTAGTGACAAAGCTTTCATAATCTTTGGATAGCCCGTCAAATATACTCTCCATATGCTCATGAGCAGAGATTTCTGCTCCAATTGAATGTAATTCATCTGCCACTTTCTTGATGGACAGAAGGTATTCTGACATGGTTTTTGCCCCCTTCTTGGTGCTGCGTAGCTGAGTCCGTAGATGCCTCTCTCTGGTTTTTGTTTGGGAAGAATAGAAGGTTAAGAGAGAGTCCCAAATCAGTTTTGACGTGGTACATCTTACCATTCTCGACACCATTTCTTCTGTCATAGAGCCAATAAGCCAAGAGGCCAGCAATTGATCTTGCTTTTGCCAGTAATCGTAATCTTTATTAATCTTTCCACTTTCTTTATCCTCGTCCGAGAGATAGACTGGAGGATGCTCATCTGTAAGGAACTTCTGCAACCCATATCCATTAATCGTTGCAGTGATTTGAAGCTTCCACACCAAGAAGTTTGTCTCTGTGAGTTTGATGGTGGTGGAAGGAGCGGACTGAAGATAGAGCGTTGGCTCCTTCACGTCCTTGATGACTTTTGTTATTTCTTCCATTAGAGATCAACCTCCTCTGATACCATGAAAGGTTTTGTATAATACTGAATATGCTCAAAATATATTGAATTGGAAAACATAACTTACAGAGGCTTTACTGAGGCTATTTATAGAACCTCTAGACTAACAGACGCTAACTGATCCTGACACGTGTACATACTCAACTAACTTAGTTATTCTATTTATATCCTCTAATAATGATTGCGTCAAATCAAAGGGTATAATAGACATTTTGTATTTTTTTTTTGCTTTTTTTTTTAAAAAAAATTTGATGGAAATGAAAAAGTAAAAAAATAAATGGGACCCAGTGAACCCCACCCATTCCATAGTCATTTCCATTGCCAATTCTTGTAAAAGAACATGACCTAATAGTCACGCAAGATGCTATTTTAGCAACGACTACATAAGGGCCCCATTAGTTTGTTGTTTTCATAGCTCAATATTATTGTAATTCAACATTCTTTTAAATATTCTTCATACCAAACATATTTTATTTTTTGCAATCTATGAAATTATATTTTTATCTCTACTTTTTTACTCATTTTTATTACATTCCCACTTTTAAAATAAAAGTAAAATGGTTATGCTGTCCACTTCTATTTCATTCACATCACAATCAGTCACATCCCATTTCCATTCCAACCAATATTGCCATTCCTATTCACATTTTTATTCTCATTTCCTCCAACATTCTAGTTCCAGTATTCGAACGAGCCCTAAGAATAGTAACAATTAGAAACATTTTCTATAATAAAAATAATTTCGAAACAAAAATATTCTGGGATAAATGCTACAGGTAATACATAAGATAAAAAATATTTCATCAGACAGTTTTTGAGGGAGCTCTCATACAAAATATGAGCGCGCACTAACATTGTTATTAATTGGCACGTAAATTTAAGTATTATACATTGAGAAGTGATTATTGTTGGACTATTCGTAGTGGCAACTCTCAATCGAACTGCTAGTTCTATACACAGTTCACAGTTGAGCCAGAGAGAAGTAAAAAAAAACTCAACTACTTTATTGGAAAGTAAACTAAACGAGTTAGAATAATATAAAGAAAAAATATCAAAAAATTATTCAAACTAAAGAGTGAGTGAAAGAGAGAAAACCTCCTCAAACTTGGTTGACGTGGTGAAAAATTTTGGGCCACAAGCCACCCTTCATACGAAATTGGATCCAGTGAAGTGCAGAAAATATATGAAATGCATCATCCAGACCATAAAATAAAAATCGAGATTC
Organism: Senna tora; assembly: GCA_014851425.1. NCBI lineage: Eukaryota > Viridiplantae > Streptophyta > Magnoliopsida > Fabales > Fabaceae > Senna > Senna tora. Next base: position 30,599,738 of record CM026272.1, on the reverse strand, counting down.
GTGTCCGTTCTGTAACAGTTTCATGCAACGACCCTTAAGTGTACAATTTACACACTTCATCGGATCTGTACGGATCTGTACTTTAGCAGATCTGGATTCCCCTCCAGACTACATAGGAGCAGCCAGGCACACTCTACCAGAGACTCTACTTGCAAACAGCAAAATTGGAGAACGACAAACTAAGCTGATCCAGCAGCAACCTTCTTCCGAACAATCTTTTTCCTACGTGCTTTAGGAGCTGAAGATTGTGATTCAGCCACAGAATCTGCATCCCGCTGTTTGATGCCCAGAAAACCGAGCCCGGACACTACTGCATTCTTTGATATGAACCACTTCGAAGATGGATCGTCGACCTTCTGAGAAGGTCTGCTGTAAATTTTCAGGAGGTCATCTGACTGAGCCAAAGGATCAGCCTCGACTCCAAGCCAGGCACATCGGGAGGTCTCTCCTATCTGAACATTCATCATCCTGCATGAAATCCACAACAAAAGCTCAAACTATGGCTTCCTCAACTATGAAACCATTGATAAAAAGAATTAAACATTGGTCTTTGAAGAAGATACAAACGATGAATTCCACAACAAACAAAACCTTTTTCTACTAGTTAGACTTGTTTCTATAGTTAGGTTATTAATAGTTAAATTCATCATAATAGTTTTTCCTATAGTTAAATCCAAAGGATGAAGTCCATTGCAAGGAAATTTTCATTCTGCCGGTAGTTTTTACTTTCAACAAGATGAGATGTAAATATGTAACAGAGCATATATTATCACAAATATGTGTGCTTCTATGTGCCAAGCCAATGGTTAAAACTTAAAACTGAAGAAACAGAGGAGAAGTCATTGGGAAGGATGACTAAGTGGCAAAGAAATGTTAGCAGAGAACTGTAAATACATCATTCAAGGAACTAGCATAAATTTGAATTCTGACCGATTTGGTAGGGAATAAAAGCATACCTGAAGGCTGTGCTGAAGAACAATGCGACTCCAATAACATCAAAATGGCTTATCATTGCTCTATCAAATCCACCCAGTAGTTGATATCTCAGGTTAGCATAGATTCCAAGGAAAGCACCATAACCAAGTGCATTGCTGCTCACACTAGGGACAGTCACAGATAACCTGCTGACAATTGAGAAGAGATATGGTAAATTTATAATTATCACTAAAATATTAATCGATTATATACAGAATTTTACATTTAGTAATTGGATGAACATGGTGTGTTTCAGGCCTACATACCTTCCCTCTTTCTTACTAGCCAAAGAGTTTGACAATGCACCTTGTACTGCACCAGCACTTAATCCAATCATGCACAACTCAGCAGCCTTGACAAAGAAACTTTGGATTCTCTTTTGCAAATCAAATTCCCTAAGTGGATAGCTTTTTTCAAATATGTTATTTGGAAGCTTCTGCAATGTGTTTTGTAAATCAAATCGAAATGTGTTTCCATATGATCGGCAAGGAGCAAGTGACCACACAACTACAGCATTACACGCTGCTACTGTGAGTACGTTAATAAGTGCAAGATCCCACTCCTGCTTTATCCTAGAACCAGATTATAGTTAACAATTATTTAATCAACTGAGACAATAGACAAACCTTCAAATTACTTTTAAAACAAATAACATACCTATCCTTCCGGTTCTTGAACTCCCACCAGACAGAAAAACCTATTGTAGCAGCCTCCTCCAATAGAAGCCTATACAGGAATGCAGGATCTGCAAGCAACCTGTGCAATACAAGATTAATGCAAATAAGGAAAATACAGAACAATGTTAAAAAACTATCTCAATATTAAAATATCTGCAGCGCCTCAGGAGTCAGGACATGGTTATGCTTTTTTTGCCAGTCATAAAACTAGGGAGTCAGCAGTGTTTTCATATGATAAACATAAATCATAAAAAGATATTAGATTATATTATCCAAGCAACAATTACAATGATTCAGCAGTAAGAAATTGGGGTTGGAAAGAATGAGAGAGAGAGAGAAGTAGATGGTATAATTTCTTATATTTCTACAAAAAAGAAAACTAAAATAAATTTGGTCCAAAGTAACATTACCTGCCAATGAAAGCCCTTGACATTCCTTGAGGCAGTAATCGGGAAAAATACCTACTAGTGGTTGGCCTGGCATTAATTGCTAGGAATTTTACCATCTGAGCTGAGCTAATCAACCCCTGGAAGCAATATTTCAGTCAGTATATGGTCAGATGCTTCACAGCTTAAAGGTAGTCTGAAAATTACTATACCATTTCATATGCTTGCCGAAGTCCAGAAGGCAGATCCATCATTGTCTTTTGCCATTCATTCAACACCGCATCCACAAACTTCCGGTCAAAAAGCTGAAACAAAGGAACACTACTCCTATTATGAAATTTCAATCGAAAATAATAACAATAAGAGACTACCCAATACCCATATCTTAAGGAAAAAGTTTCCCCTAAATCAGTATCAATAGCATAGCTGACCTCTTGAAGGACTACCCGTCTTCTAAACAAGCCACCCTCATCTCCCTCATCACCATCATCAAAGTCATCAAAGTAATCATCATCATCACCATCATCGTCTCCTCCATCCCCACCGCCGTGATTGATTTTCTTTCCATTATCACCGCCACTTCCTCCAATGTCAAGCTGCAATATTAAGGCATCAGTCATTTTCAAGTGTTTGTTATCAGGATTTTCATTTAACTCGTGACAAATTGAACTTTTTTCCCAGCTTTGCTCCGCATGATTTGTCTTTTTTCTTCAAAGAAAATTCCTTCATGAGTTATATTTTTTATTAGAGAAACTAATAGCAAACATCTAAGTAGTTTTACCTAAGTCAAAATTTAGTCATTTTTACTTCAACCTGAAGACACTTGAAATTTAGGACCATATTTGTTCAAAGCTTTGGAATTAAGATGATAATCATGAACTTTCTCTTCATTTGAACACAAAAGCATTGCTTCAACGGCATTAATCAAGTCTTCCAACTGATTTCAGACTAAGATCAGTCTTCCAATACCTTCACCATCCACATATGGCAAGCTACAATAATTTATGGTTCTTCATTCACACTAATCACCCTTTTTATCAGCAGTAAAGAAATATAATATAACCTATTTGATGGACTCTGGATAAAACACTGAAAAGAAAAGATTCTTTGTTTGACAGTAGTGGTTTTGTTAAATTTATGAATTTTCATTATCCAAAATTTATCCAGCAATATAGTGAAACCGTGAAAGTAACATTGCCATTTTCATTCAAATTCCAATTTGAGATACCATCTATGTTTACCACCACTAGCTTCCCTCAGTTTGTGTCCCTTTTCTATCATTTTTCTATTTTTTAAACAGCTAAGTTACCTGCCAATCTTTTTCCTATGAAAAAAACTAAAACATGTATACCAGTTCCTTTGTTTTAATAATTTACTAGATAGCTTGTATAAACATGAGTCTAAACCGAATATACATTCCTTCACTTCCTTCTATTTTCAAAAAACCCATCAACTTCCACCAAGTTCACAACCTCGAATTGAAAGTTTCAAAGCTTATTTCATCACACCAAATAGAAAGATAAAATATGGCAGCACTAACCTCAGGGCTAGACTTGGTTTGCTTTTGCGATAAATCAAGTTTAGATTTTTCTAACGTCACCGCACCAAGAGAACCATACTGTCCCTTCATAACTGGGCCCGACGACGACGAAAGGCTAGAAGGCGGCGAATAAGGACATGAAGTTAACCGAGAATCGAAACTGGCGGGAGCCGATGGTGCTGTAAAACAACGTTCTAACAGAGCTGCCGAGTCACTCTCCACGTCAGCAGTAGACGAGGCTCTCACCACCAAACTTCGCCGCCGGAGCTTGACGGCGGCGGGCTTCGTAATCAACTCTAGTGAATTCAGTTTATTAGGATTCGGCGACAAGGTCTTGGCGCCAACCTGATTGTTCATGGGCAAGAATTGGGCAGTTTGAAACACCGTGTGAGACATTTTTTACTGCAATTCGCAAACAAGACGACAAGAAATGGGTGTTTGAATATAGAGGAAATGGAAGGGGAAGGGGAATTTTTGTTAGAAAATATCACGAGTGACGACTTGGTGGAAGCGAAAACTCCCTCTTTCTCTCTCTCTCCAAAAAGAGAAGTAATTTAGAGAGAGAGAGAAAGTGGGAAGCGGAGGAAGAAGTGAAGGAGGGGTTTTGTCGGAAGAGAAGATAGGCGGAGTAAACGACATGCAGGAGAACCAATACGGAATCGAGGTTTATAGTGATCAGGTGAGTTGACTCGGCCGGATTTTGTAGTATTTCGCTGCATTACTCCACACTAGAATGGATGAGTGGATCCTATGCTGTACAATATAGAAAAATAAGAAGAGAGAGTGATAGAGTCTTATATGTGTGGACCTTACTACGTGTGAAATCCACTAATGTATCACTCTCTCTCCTTAATTTTTTTGTACTAAACAGCATAGGATCTAATCTCGTTTCTATTACTGCCAAAATCAATCCCTAAAATTTTTGTTATATTTCAATTTATGTTATTATTGTCCTTTTAGTAACAATGGAAGAGATACTCCCTATACTTGACAATAATAATTGGCGTAGCCTACTTTTTTATTGGAAAAAACTTAGGTCCATTTCCTTATGTCCATTTCATCCAATTCCATCAATCATATATTGTATTTACACTCTCTTTCTTCTATGATTGGTTATATAAAAGGTGGTCTCCTATATTCTCTCTCTACTGTGATTGGTCATTTAAACACTTTTTATCACGTGTCATAATTATATTGGGGAATTGAATGAAATAGACATAAGAAAATGGACGTAAGTTTTGTCCTTTTTTATTACGTATCATGTCACGTAAACACCCACTATTAATTATATTTTGGCCATGTTAGTAGAAGGAACAATGCTGAATTAGTGATAGAAAGATGAAAGATCGATAATAGAATTCACAACAAACAAAATGTATAATTGACAATATTGTCAAACATTAGGAAAGATAATCTTATAAAAAGATAAATATATAATTATAATAGTTATTTATATTTAAATATATATAATAGAAATTTGAAAAAGCTTGTGGAGAAAGTAAAGCCTAAAGGAGAAGGAAGTTAAAGTTAAGTGGTTATAAGTTATCGAATAAACGACTTCGTCTGTATTCATCGTCGGAGCTGCAATGATAATGGCAAGATCGGCTGTGCCTCACCCTTTCTTCTTACCGATCAGCAAGGCGGCTTCTAACCCACTTGACCTCATCGCCACCGCCGCCTCCCTCCACTTCACCCACCTTCTCCGCCGCCGCGTCGCCTACCATTTCCGTTTAGGGATTCTTCTTCAGTCCTGCTTCAAGGTCTCCTATATTTGAACTTATTATTTCTTAAATTTAATGTCTATATTGTGATCAACGATTCACAGTGTACCGTGTTTTAGCTTAATTTAGTCCAACTTTGTCTTTTCCTTTTCCTTTTCCTTTGAAGTATCCGTATCTTGAAGATAATTCTTCTTTTAGACTCGGTTTTTTACGAGAGAATTTGTTTTTTAGTAATCATATATGCGAGGCTGAAATTTTCGGGAGACTTCCTGCTTAGTATGTGTTAGTGTTAGGTTGATCGTACTGTTACTAGGTTCATGCTGCTTGTAGTGCTGTGAAAGGGAATAGACTGTGTTTGTTCAGATGCCTACTCAATCTTTGATTAATTGCTCTAAAATATAAAGCATTCTGTTGGTTGCTAACTACTTAATCAGTTTTATGACTCAAGATTTAAGTCCTACTTTAGATGTTTGTGATTCTAAAGTGGGGTTTATATGACGATTGGACTCTCTAACCTTGTTAACTATTTTTTTTTGGGGTATGGCTCTTCCAACTCCCAAATGTTCATATCAATCAGCATGTTAGAGAAAGCTTCCTCTCAATAGCTTAATCTCTTTGGGTCTTGGTGTATATGAATTTAGTCATTGCATCTTTTATTTTGATTTCCTGGTAGCATTCTCTAAAATTCAATTCTCTCTTTTTCTCACAGAGACTCCCTCCTTTGAATCACGTGATTAGATTGAAGGATGTGTGGTGTGAAAGAGCCCTCCAACTTAAAGAAATCAATTTTCTTCAATTATCATATGATGTTTCAACATCTTTTTCAACTGGTTTCTCTTTTTTCAACGGGGGAGAACATAGAGCACGCTTGGGAAATGATGGGATGTCTAACTCCAAGATGTCCAACCGGAATCCATTAAGTAGAAGGAAATGGACGAATATTCTCCTTGCTGCAAATATCTTGTGGGTATCAGCATGTTTGCTTGAATGATAATTGTTTCTAGAGAAATTTTAGATGTATATTTTGTCCATATAGCTGGCAACAACTAGTCCACATTAGCTCATTGTTTTGTTCTTTTACTATTATAATTTTACTAGTTGCTTAAATTTTATGATTTTTGTAAATTTACATTGAAGCTAGTTTCATGGCTTATTGCTTATTAACCATTACCACAGACTTTTTATTGCCCAACTTGCAACTCAGGGGAAGCTTTTATTGTGGGGAGCTAAGGTAAGGCTGCAATTGAACATTTGAACCTGCATCCTTTATATTGTGAAGTCTTTACATGTTGACACTATGTGTTAGTGTTACTAGATTAACAGTCTCATTGACAAGGGACAACTGTGGAGGCTTGCCACTTCTTCCTTTTTGCATGCAAACATTGGACACCTTATGGTCTGGTTTGGATTTTCTTTTCTGAAGTTTGTTTTGTGATGCCTTCTTTGTGTGGGTCTTAAAATTACCACAAATTTCCTGCAGGTTAATTGTTACTCCTTAAATTCAATTGGTCCCACTGTGGAAAGTTTCAGTGGTCCTACAAGATATCTTGCAGTTTACTCTGTCTCTGCACTTGCAAGTAACGGCTTATATTCTTTCTACAAAAAGTGAAAACCCGATAATTGCTTACCTCCAAGTATTCTGATTCCATAATTTCTAGAAAATCAGGTTCAGCAATGAGTTATTGGTTCTGCAGAATGCCTGCAGTAGGTGCATCTGGGGCAATCTTTGGACTAGTAAGTTGATTGAAATATTTCTCTGCGGTCTAAATTGAAACTTTATTTTTTTTGTGATATATGTCAATTCTTCTGCTGTTTTTCTTCGCACAATTGTTGGAGCTGATTCCATTCGTAATTTTGTACTGTTCAATGACAAATTGACAAGTACATTGAAAAGTTTCTCGATTGCAATGGTGCTGAAGTTACATGCATATATCGGAAAGTTAATGCCCCATGTATATCTATTTTTATCTCCAACAACCATCAACTTTGAATAAAGGCTCGTCAATTAAGTCACTGTTTTCCCATCCAAAAAGGCTAGGCTATAATGATGTACTTGTCTTGACATACTAATTAACACCACAGAATCAGAAAGAAAAAGATGGTATTAGTTTTTGTGCTTCTTGCGGCCCTAAGATTTAAGATTTAGAACATGGAGTAGGGGATAGGATCATGAAACTTTATCTCAACCCATCAAATTGTTGACTATACATCTATCCTTTGTTGGACTTCTGCAAAATAAGGATTTGACAGTTCACTTTGTTCTGTATTGTAGAAATAAAAGGGATGGGGGTAAAGAAGAAACTTAGAGAAAGTGTGATTGTGGTATTGACTAGGTTAGGGTTATTATAACTCATTGAATACGCGAAGTCTGCTCATGCCCACAAATCTATGCTAATTGTTTATGATCCTTTCCTATTTCCCAAAGAAAAGGGGAAAACAAATTCTGAGGTAGATAAACAGTGTAGTGGGTTGGTTATTGATGATGCTGGGAAACATTTATGTCATCCCTTTCCTTCTATCTGAAATTTCTGTTCAGAAGGTGCATCTCTCCCAAATGGCTACTTTGGTTTAACAATGTCTCTGAGTAGCTATAAAATGTATATGTTCGTTTTTCTCTTCATCGTCTTCTGTTTCTAATGAGCTGCACATTATTTAGGTTGGATCACTTGCTGTGTTTGTGTTGAGACACAGAGAACTGGTTGGAGGAGGCAAAGAAGATTTACAGCATATAGCTCATATACTTGTCCTAAATATGGTAAGTGCCTTTGGTCCCTGTGTAAGAAAATTTGAAAGCTTTTACCGTCCAAACTAATGATGTCATTTCTTTAAAGCCCATTACATTGAGTTATTAGTTAGTAACTTGTATATGTTTTTTTTGTTAGCCAAAAAAAAAAAACTTGTATATGTTTTCTGAAGGTGCTCAACTCACTTTTTGAGTGTGCTAAAGTTTTTTCTTTCAATTGATTCGTGCTCCTATTTGTCTCACGGAAAATAAAGCATATGCAAGAATGATATGTTGAATCTGCTTGTATCTTTACAATCATTATATACTTTACTAGGAAATGCATGTTGAGAGATCGTTTTGTTTTATGCTAAGTTACATAGGGAACGTTTCCTACATACTTGATAGCATCAATCTAAGTGAGAGTGGTTTCTGTTTCTGTGACTTAGTTTCCTTGTAATTCTTGTAATTCTGACTTGACGGTGACAACCATCTCTCATGCAGGTAATTGGGCTATTATCAGATGGCATCGACAACTGGGGACATGTGAGTATAACAGTGCCTTACATCTTAGTCTCATATTATCCGCCTTTCTTTGGATAAAGATATGTTCCTCCTTAGTGTTAACAATGTAACTTCCTTTTTAATGGTCCCACATTTTATTATCTTAGTTCTCTCTATCACATAACAATTTGTAGCCCTCACTGCAATATTCCATTCCTAGTTGATTATCAATTTCTAAATGTTGAAATTTCAGTAGGAAACAAAAAAGGAATAAACTTAGGTGAAGTTACTTAGGTGTTTGCTATGAATTTCTCTAATACAAATAAGACATGTGGCAAGAAGTGTTTGTATGACCAATCATGGGTGGAGAGAGAATATAGAAGACTAAATTTTGCATGACCGGTCATTGAAGAAAGAGAGTGTAAATAAAGCTTATGAATGGAGGAATTTCATAGCAAACACCTAAATAACTTGGCATAAGTTTTTCCAACAAAAAAAGGGCATGCCTTTTGATCAGTAAAGCTTGGATTCATGGCTACTATAATATGTTAACTTTTTTTGCAGTTTTGTATTTACTTCAATTGCTCAGAGTGTCATTGATTGATTTCTTATAACCTCTCTTCCATTATTAAGTCTTGCATGATTTGAAAGTTGACACAACCCCAATTATTCTAGTTTATACATGATCTTTGTACGACTATTGAACCTTGTACTTTATACCATTTTATGTCTAGTAAACTCGCTTTTGAATTTGACATGTATTACTTCAGTTGGGAGGCTTAATGGGTGGAGCTGCTGCATCCTGGTTTATTGGACCAGCATGGAAATATGAATCCACAACCAGGGATGGAAGAAGAGTTTTCACTGACAAAGCCCCCATCTATAATATCTTCAACATTAAGAGACTACCTAGACAACTCAAATAGATACACTATTACCTGTCCTATAGTTCACTGTCATACTCTGAAAACCAAAGAAGAAAAAAATCTGTATCAGCTATATCTTGGTTTTTTTTGGATATAAGTGGTGTTACATTAATAAGTAGCTTCTGTTTATATGATTTCATTAAGGGATGGTTATTAGCTTCTCAACCGCATGGGTGTTAAATGTCCGGTTTGGTGAAGTAAAATTTATGTAACCCGAATCCTAGACAAGTTTTCTATGAAATTCGTTTTTAATGAAACACAGAAACAAAAATTGTTATAAAATTTTTTTATTTTCCAATTGAGAAAATTAAATTTTAATCTCAGCTCTCCAGATGAAAGATTTAGTTTTGAATCCTGTAGAAATTTAACTAATAAAAAAAATTGAAATATATGTTGATGGAAAGATTTGAGAATAATGATCTAATAAGCTATTAAGGTATAAAGGTATTTAATTTTGAAAACATCAAATGTAAATATGTACTTTCTAAATTTTTATACTTTACTGTTTAATGTAATATTGTAATATTTTAATATTAAAGAATATTTTGAATACATTTAATGTATGATACTAAATAGTAAATTTTTTAATACATGATAATTAATAGTGTATAAAATAAATATATATATATATATTTTAATTTTTATAATAATATAAAGTTCTCTACGATAATATATATACATTCATTGTACTAATTAAAGTACTTTCCTAAGTTTTTTTTCCCTTTCCCAATTTGTGGATCATTTAAAATAAATTAAAATATTTTTAGGATTATTGCTTGGGAAAATGATTTTTGGATTACCAAAAATGTATTTATAAGGAGAGGCGTGACGTGAGGTTACCATCTATCTCTCATAAAAATATTGATTCTCATTTCTCTCCCATTCTCCACAGGAAAAGAGGAACTTCTCTCTACTCTCGTGTCTTGACTGCTTCATCTTCGTGAACACCCAAAAAAAAAAAGTAACCGTTTTCCGTTTCTCCTCTTAAATCGTTTCTCTCCGGTCTCCATAAATCTCACATTCCGAAGCTCCACTGGTTGAAGACACGGCTCTGAACGTTTTCACGGAAGATTTCTGGTGAATTTTCTCTTTTCGCAAAACGCTCGACGGAAGCTCGCTCTCTCACTGACTAGGTGCTTTCTCTTTCGCTCTTAAAATTGATCTTGCTAAAGCTTTCTTCCTCAATTCTTGGTCTTGCATGACATTTGATTTATGGGATGTGAATTGATGTGTTGTATTACATTACAGTTGGTTCACCGCGAGGCGGGAAACTTCCCTTCTGAAGTCTCTCTCAAGGAATTTAGATGCATCTCTCAAGGTTAGATTTTTGAGATTTAAGTACATTTCTATACACAGCATAATTCATTTAATCTACATTTGTTTATATACCATCGGCAGTTTCATTGCTCTGAGAGTTTAATTCATAAAAAGGTTAAGTACCAAAAAATATAAATTCTATATTGTTTCAAATTATTAGGTCTTTATCTCATAGATTAGATTATACAGAATAGGATTGGAATGGGAACGGGGTGGGGACAAGGCAGGAAAAAAGTAATAGGGAGAAATTGATTCTCAAATATATTGATTGAAAAGCTTTTGATATGTATGTGTAAAAAAATGCTATTTATTTGTCTAATCTTTCAATCATTAAATTGGGACATTTATTTTTAACGAGTCTTTATAAAACGTTAATCAACTATGTTATTTTATATCTCCTTCCTTACTAGCCTAGCCTACAATGGTAATGATTGCAATCTATATATCCCCAACAATTTGTTGTCTGTGATTAAAAGATTAATGTCTGCTGCACTTTGCATTCTCAGCACCTAAGTATTTTAGAAAATTTTAGTAATGAAAGCTAGATTTTTAAATTTATTCAGGTAAGTGCACAAGATAGTCAGTCTGACATGGATTCGAATGGAAAGATTAATGATATGATGTCTGTCAAACCATTGATTAGTGATTCAACATTTCTTCTTAATTTCATCATGAGTAATTATTTGGGACCTGATGTCAAGTCAGAAAAGCCTATATGTTCAGCAGCTCAAAGACTAGTGGCAGGTTTGCCACCATATACTTCAAGTGATCTGGGACCTTCTTATGTTAGCATTTCTCTGCTAGAGAGATTATATTACCATGTCCTGAGAGATGCTCAACCTAACCTAGTCTTAGAACAGAGTATGTTGCATATGTATCTAAAGGGAAACTTATTTTTGCCTAGTTCTGAATCTACGGAGGACAATCAACAGTTCACAGACTTTTTTCCTTTGAATCTTCATCAACAAATATGGTACCCTGATAGCTTCAGAATTGTTAAAGCGGTTGTTTTGATCGTTGATCCTGTTACATCGTACATTAAAGAGGAGGATATGAAAAGATTCAAATATTTAACAGGGGTAAATAATTTGAAGGTAGATATAAATGAATGTCTACACACTGAACTTGGAAATCAAGCAAGGAAGGAAGGTGAAGATAACTGCATTAACAAAGAGCAGGCGGCTAATTCAAATGGGCAATGCCCACAGTTTCAACAGAAGTGCAAGAGAAAGTATTTTCATGATTCTCCACCAATACCAGAATTTCCCTGCGTATTTCCTATAAAACATGATGCTAAGAGAGATCCTTCCAATGGGCCTACCTTGATGCCCCTTCTCTCTATTCCACACATACAAGATTGTGATATAGAGGCTTCTCTTCATTTAACTGGGACAGCCATACGAGGACTACAAGGTCCACCTGTTGGTGTTGTGGATATTGGTATTAGTAAATCTGCATATCTATTTCGAGTTGCTTTACCTGGGGTGACAAAAGATCATGGTATGTTCTCTCTCTCTCTCTCTCAGTGTGGCCACCTATTACTGATGTTTCTTTCTTGTATTTTGGTTGCCTTTTATTTATCTGCTGGAAAGGTCCTTTTTCAAATTTACGAGAAATAGAAGATAGCCCCTTTGTGCATAATACATTAATCTATAAGGGCAACGTTTCTCTGTTTCTCAGCAGCCACAGATCATCAATATCAACAGTGCTGCCTTCTGTGTTAAAGATTAGGGCCTTTTTTAAATCATATTTATTCTATCAGTAATGTATTTTTTTTATGGGAAACTATTACTATACAAATGATCTTTAGAACCTCAGAAAGCTTAGCATCTCCAATAAAGAAGATATCTCGACAAAGTGAAGTCAGATTAGCTGATATATGCTTCTAGTGTAGCTTATTACAATAGTTCATTACGACGTTGCTTGACCGTCCTTAAGCTAAAACTCTGTCTTCTGGTCACCTTGTTTTAGTAATGGCCACTCTGTTCATTCAATCATGACCTTCTAGAGTATGCATTTGTCTGGAGTCATTTAATTATATTTGTTCTTTGCATCAGGTCAGTTTAGTTGTGAGATTGAATCTGATGGGAGGGTTCATATTCGAGGATTGTTAACTGGTGGAAGAACTATAAGGAAACAGTCACGTGTTTTCGAGATGAAAGTCCACCACTTATGCCCTCCTGGACCGTTCACCCTTTCTTTTAGTCTTCCTGGAGCTGTTGATCCAAGACTTTTGGCACCAAACTTCAGGTGTGATGGCATTTTTGAAGCAGTTGTTATCAAGCAGAAATAAACTGCAAGAGTTACGTAGCTGACTTTTGTAAGTAATTTCTACAGCCCAAAAAAAGAAAGCAAAATACAGATTTCTGATATTGTTGAAGCAACTTGATCCTATAATATGGCATAGAATGATGATCGAGCCAGTCCAGGAGAGACTTGAAGAACTCTTGATTAGCATGCAGGGAGTGGGAAGTATGTATTCATTTCATTTTTGTTATGTCACGCCTCTGATGGAGTTTGTCCTAACTGGGCGTGTATCTAATTGCTGTTGAGTAGTGAAGGTAAATAACTAGTAGTCCTGTGTAAACATTAGACCATTTGTAGCTTAACCATGGATATCACAATAGTGGCGGTTTTTTCAGGGGGGAAAAATAAAGAGAACAGTATTGATAGTTTTTTTTTTCTGAAGGCTTTTGCCAGAGTTTAAGGAACAGTTGAAATTTTGAAACTGTACAATAAGTGCCTTGACCTGACGTTTGATTAATTGGATTAGCAATGTAATCAAATCTCTGAAAATCAATTAGTGCATTTTTCTCCTTTCTGTGATATATTACTATGCGATAATCATGTTTCAAAAAACATCTCGTAAACATGTATCAGAAATTCAGAATGATTTTAATGCCTTTTACTCGTTTGAAAAATTGGTTTTAACAATGAGTACACATAGTATTTTATAATTATTTGAATATATATTTAAACCGAACCTTACAGAAACTCAGAAAGAGATTAATTTGTTTAGTGTCATTTTGTGATAAATACTTTGCCTTCCATTTTCACTGATTCTATTAAGCGGGAATTGGGTTTGGGTGACAAGACACACAGCTATGTAAAATGCTATTAACCTTTTCTTTTCTTTTCTTTCTCGTTTTTTTTTTTTTTGGGAATCTTAATTATAGAAGTTTTACAGACTCAGATGCTCAAAGAACCCACACAATTTTATGCATATCATACATACACTTGGATGGACAAGAGATGGTTCTTTTGACATCTGGAAGTCGATCCTTTCTCTTAATTCATTTCCCCTTTGGGATCATCATGTAAGTAGTACTGTTATACAGGATGAGAGAGCCTGCCAACTTTTTGGCTGACTCTGTTCCTTTTACCCTTGGGCGCTTCAAATGGAGATTTCCTCACTGAAGTAAAACTTAAACCAAGTGGAATTTCAAGGGGGCTTCTTCCATCTTTTATTGGTGTCATTGCACTCTCTGTTGTCCTTGCTTCCATGGCTTGAAGATCCTTCATGAGGCAACATCTCCATATCATCAAATGTTATATCATACAGAAAGACAAAAGCGACTATAGAATAGCATACAAAATTCCAAAAGCAAGATATCTCCATGAAAATCATCACCTGCTGAAGCTGAACCCAAGAAAGAAAAAAAAAAGGGGGGGGGGGGGGATTGTATTTACCTATGCGTACAAGTAACAATTTTAAGGTAGGTTTCTGCAAACGTCATGTGACTTGATGGTGAGGTTAATGCTTCTAATAGCTAATACCAACTAGTCCTGACTATAAACAACTTAACAGGTAATCCATGAATATGTAGGGTCCGCTGCTTTGCAAATTGTGTTTCTGGAAAATACAACCTATTCTAGAAGGAAGAAGGTTAAGGTTGACCCAGTCCCCACGCAGCCCACTCACAACTGCAATTTGGACTCTTTCACCATGTTACTTAGCATGTTCTGATTTAGTTACTGTTAGTTCCTTGATTTACTTTTCTGTTGTGATTTCCTTATTCTGTTTTCCCTATTTTTTAGACATAACTTAGCAGTTTGGTAGTGGGTATATGCTTATAAATACCTTACTGCCACTTCACAGCTACAGCATAGTTTGCATCAAAGTGAAATTAAAAACTATTAGTAACCCTTCTGCATATAGATAAGGAGCTATTTGATAAAACAAAGAACTATATAGGATGCTTATTATGTTTCTCAAGCATTATTACGTAAAATTAATCAGTTTCGACCATAGCCAAAGCCAAACATGAAATGAAATGAGGGTTCTACTAGTCAAGGTAAACTTACATAAATTGGATGGAGCAGCTGACTGAGACACCAAATTTGCAGCTCTTTTATTACCCTGGCTAGGCTTGGAGCCTTCAGTGGTAGGAGAAAGATCTGGGGACAGGTTAGCAGCAGGGCTTGCAGAACCAGAGGTAGGTGCAGCAGCAGGTGTATAATCTGGAGGAGAGGATGGATTAGACGAGCTCAGAGGATATCTTAATCCATTGAATGGACAGGGGTGTGGAGGACTCTCAGTCACAATAGAAGGCGCAGGTGAGGATGCTTCACAGTCAAAACATGGGGCTTGGGTGGCAGTAGGTGGGGATGTTGGAGAGTGAGAAGGAGTAGGATATGGCGAAATCAATGGTTCAGCATAATCAATCAATTGTGGGGATGGAGCAGGGGAAGCAGATGGTGGGCTAGCATGAAGTGTACCCCTTAAAAAAGAAGATAAGCTGATTCCTTTGACTCTGCCAAAAACTGAGTTATCAAGGCCAAGATTTTTTGCAGGAGACCCTGTGATTGTTTCAGCCAATTGTTTAAGTCTCTGGGGCAGGAGCCCCCCAGAGTCTGTCATGACCGAAGCCTGCACTGTTACCGGGGGATCTATTGTAGAGCCATATCTATTTGTTATTTGCACAAAAACATTCTGCATTAAAAATATGAACTAGGTTACTGAGAAGTCAGAATCAAATGGACAGGGCATTAGTTATCAGTGCAAACAGCTTAACTGAATATTATTGCAACACAAGCTTTGGAAGAAGGTTGAAACAAAAAATGAACATTTGTAAATCTTTTGAAAATTTTTTAACAATTAACAAAAATATTAAGTATTTGGGAGTTCTTAGGGGTTCAGACAAGGCAAACCATTTCTTTGAAAGAGACTAAGAAGGTCATTCAAACCCACTATCAGGTTTCCTTCAGTAATATTGGTTACATACAACTGGTTAAAACTATACCTCGTAAGACATCAGATACAAGCCAAGCTTCAATTCATCTTTGAACTCAACAAAATTATCAAGTATTTCGGCCACTGAATTATAGAGAGTAAAATTAAACAAAATCTGCGGTATTTGCCATATGGAAGCAGACTGCAATGGTATCACAGTTATCCCACCAGGAAATTTCAAGATCTCAAACATAGATGCATTCCCAAATAATGATGTTGTCAATGTCAGATTGGATTGCTCGAGGAATAGTTCAACTAATGATGACCTCAACACGCTCAAGTACACTGGAGTTATTGGAGCACTCATTGGGTCGGAGAGAACACCAAACACCACATCAGTCTGGTTAGATACACCACTTGGGTGCAAGGATAGGATAGCCACCTGTAAAGAATAAGTGGCTTATAAGTGACTTTCTACACCTAAAAAAGATTTTGAAAATCAAATATAAGAGGAGAAGCTTGAGGTAAAACCTTTGTATTTGGGACACCTATTTCACTGTATATATCATATTCTAATCTTTCGATGAATGGAATAAGTTGTGAAACCGGCTTTTCCAGTCTGAAATATGCCTGAACAGTAGCTGAAAATATTTTCAAGGATAACAAAGTACCAAGGGTCAAAAATTATTCCAGCAATGCCACTTAGATAAGAATTCCAAATTTCAAACGTATATCTTATCCTTAAAGTAAGAGAACAATTATAGAGAAATGTTTAAAAGACTTGAAATTCCAATGCATGTTCTTGATTTTACCAAAAAACAGCCCTCTGTTTCTAAAATCTACACAAATGTCCCTTGAAACCTACACACACCCCTTAAAACCTAAAGGTGGCATTTGGTACATGAGTATGGAATTTCACAAGTCTTTGAAAACCTATTTACTGTGTTTAACATCATTACAATATTATTTAGGACATATACAACACATGAATTATAAAAATTTTCATATTTATTATATCCAAACATCTTATATATAGGTTTCCAGAAGCTTGGGAAAACAGTATTTTCCATGTACCAAAGAGAACCCTAAATAATCTCTAACGAATTTTTTCTGAGTTTATATATATATATATATATATATATATAGAGAGAGAGAGAGAGAGAGAGAGGAGTATGTGCAAAATACAGGAAATTTAAGTATTTTACTACTTACTAGGTAGGCTTGTAATTGTTTATACAAAGTAGCAAGCCACGTGTATTACACTCTAGAAAGGAAATAAATAAACAAAAGCAACATTGCAGAAAGATCTGCGTTGGTGCTAGTAACATAACACACTGCTCAGCCATCAATGTATCGTTCTAGTAATTAAGTATTTCTACTTTCCTTCTAACTAAGGAGTTCCTATAAACATATCATAAGATTCACCAACTATGATAAACAGGTCAGTCAATGACTCTCATAGAAATGCCAAATTTCCAAGTTTTTCACTTTTTGGTATCATTGTCAACACTGTACTCTTTGGACTACTCTGTACATCATTTCTTTAGACGCACAGAAAGAGTGGGCTAAAATATTCCATCGCCTCACACCACAAGGTTGAGTACGATTTTCATTTTTAGTTAACAAATTTATTTATAAAAAATATAAGCATGTAAAATATAATACACAGTTTGTTAAAAATAAATTATTTTATATGAAGAAGAGGGAATAATCTTTACATGAATTATGAATATTCAAATTATTTTAATTTTTAATTATTTTTTATTCACAAACACTAAGAATCCTATAAATTTTTAAAATATAATTTTTTTAAAAAACTTAAAAAGGTACATTTGAAAATTCAAGAAGTATAAGTATGTAAAATTCACTATCATATGCAACAAAGTACCACCACTAAGATATCCTGAGTATCACGATATCATGGTATGAGAATATGCCATCACATAGCCTGTGTTGAAAGAACTCATGTCCAAAGTCTAAAAAGAAAATAATAAAATCCATCTCTCAATATCTTCAAAGTAACAGACAAACCAAACCACATAAGCATGCATCTTCAAAGTAAGAGAAATTATATAGCAGCTCCCTCAAAAGATCACAAATTCTAAACAGCTTCAGTACCAGGACCCGTTAGTTCCCAAATCACAACCCAACTCTTAGATAACAAATAATAAATCACACATCCGTGGGCTGACCACCTGACTTCCAATACTAACAATCATCAGAAAACCAAAATCACACAACCAAATCGTGAAAATGCAAATCTGCAATCATCCAAAGCACCAAAGGCTACCAATAAAAGCCAATAAGAGAACACAGAAAAATTCCAAAAATTAATAAACAAATCCAGAAGGAAGAAGACACTCACCCCTAAGCTTAACCGCTTCATTAGCATCAAACGCAGACCTGATTACATATCTAGGAAAAATCCAGAAGATCCCCGAAATCAAAACCGACAAACTCAGAATCAACACAAAGAAACACTTGAAGCTACACTCATTTGCAAATCTCCGCAAAACCATCGAACATCCCTGGCAGAGAAATCCAGAAGAACCTGCAGGATCGTCGTCGCCATGACTCTGCAAGTATTGCTGGTGTTCAATCTTCCCCATTCGCAAAGCATCTGGAATCGAAATTCCCAAACCCTACATACACTATACTACACAGCCTCACTTTCCGTCTCACCAAATTAAAAGCTGAAGAAATCAAAACACACCAACAAGTCTGAAGGTATTGGAAAAGGAAAACCCACTTTCCTTTCCAATACACACACACACACTCTGATTACTCTATTCTATAATAATCTACGAACTTCCTATCATTCTCTCTCTAATTTCCAATTTAATAATATTATATTACTGCCTTTTAGGCTACCGAACGTTGAGCAGAAGCAAAGGTGGAAACTGAAAACGAAAGAGTGTGAGAGTGAGCTTGTGAAAGCATCAACTGTAGCTCAATACAATATATTATCATTCTGGTTGTGGAGGACACATATACATCATTCATTATGCAAATATCTTAATTTCCTCCATCGATTTTAACTTTTGTTTTATACAAGCCTTTTTCATTTAAATTTATTTCACGTTAGTCCTTTCATTTTAAAAATTCGTTTTAATTTCAAGATTATTTGTTGGATCATATTTTAGGACAAAACATAATGGAAAAATTACTATTTTTTTTTTCTCTCGAGTTGTTATTATTCAATGAGCTTATAGTTTTGTTTTTGTGGTTTGGGTCTTTGGGATTCCTTAATCATATTGTATTACATAATTTATTATTTTTTGAAGGGTGCTTTTGTAAGGAAGAAGCTAAGAAAATGACTAATGCAAACCACACACACACGTGGACCATTAATATTGAGTGGAGATTTTATGGTATTTTTTAAGGAGTTTATTTACAAGTGGTTTCTTCCATCTTAATTTATTATAAACTCTCTAATTAAAATAAAACATAAAAAATCTTTAAAATATAATCATGAAATAAATGAATCGTACAATTTTTTTATAAATTATATATTTTTTTATAAGAGAGTCCCATTACAAAAATATAAAAAAAAATTTGCACCTACTATATATTATTATTATTTTAATTCCTATGGGACTCGCAATTAATATATGCATATTTATTTGTCAGATTCAGACCAAAGATTAAAGATTGCTCAACAATTAGACAGCAACTTGTATTTGGATTGGCCAACGCATTTTTTTCTGAAATAATTGAAAAACACAAAAAGATTTTGGTAATGGGGTTCATCATGTGCCCACACTGCCTCAACAACCCACATTATGATCATCTTTCATGAATTTCAGACAAACTTTATGGAAATTTTATGTATTTTTGTTAATGTTACACTACTATTCTCAATTTTTGTCCTAATTAGTGTTATTATGATGCTTCATTTGTATAAATCTGGTTTTAATTTTGTTTCTATCATGTATTTGAAGTTTTTCACATTAATTAATGTATTTGTCAGTTATAAAATTAATATAATTACAACGCAAAATTATAAATTCAAATTAATTAAAGGTTGCTTTATATATTTTTTTCAGATTATTATGATTTATTTTCTCATATAGTAGTGAATAATGTTTGACTTTTATATATTAGCCCTGTGCTGTAAATTAGTAAATGCATAATATACTCAACAAATATCAATAATAATAATTATTATTATTAAAATCATTCACCATATCTATTTTGTAGCAATTAAGAACTTTCTTTAATAATAAAACTTGTAAACAAATTTTTCATCCAATTTTAGTGATAAGATCAGATCAAACATAGATGATCTCTTAATTAGGATCGATATATAATATATTATATATGAGCAACCCAGCTAAACATGTATATTAAATTCCAAAAGTTTAAGTTCTCATTGATCAAGTATAGTTAATAAATCAGATCTATAGCAAATAGAAATTCTTGCCTATACACAATATTTGAACTTAAAATATTGCTTACAAAAATAAATTAGCTACAACTTCAATAAATTACAATATAATATGATCATATATCCAATTGAATAAGGTAAAGTACATTTCATGTAAGGACTAAACTGAGGTAAAGTTACTTAGGTGCTTGCTATAAAGTTTACCAATATAATTAAAACAAGTGGCAAAATTTTTTTGTATAACCAATCATGGTAGAGAGAGAAAATAAAAAGCAATAAATTACATAACCAATCAAATAGGAGAGAGAATATAAATAACGTTTATGATTGGTGAACTTTATAGCAAGCACCTAAGCAACTTTACCTTAGTTTTTTCCTTCATGTAAAGTGCATTTCAAATTGATGATTTGGACCATTGATTGATTGCGACAAAATTATATCTTAACTAATTAATTAACAGTTTGAATTATCGACTGAAATGCACTTCACATTAAATCTGTTCAGCTAGATACTAGATAGCTAGGTAGCATAATAAACTATCCCCTAGCTAGGTGGTTAGCATAATTAATAGTGAAGGTATCAGGCCAAAAAAGAAAAACAGTGAAGGTAGAAAATGATTATAAATGACCTTATTCTGCAGTTGATATATAGCTTAATGTTTCGCTAAATATACCGTGAATTAGCTAAGATAGCGACGATATGTTAGAAAATTAAATAGTTAACTTCCTTTACTAGAACTATATGTCCATATTTAATATCCTGTATGTTTGGATTGGGGATTAAGGAGGAGAAGGGGAGGGAAGGAGAAACAATTAAGATTTCTTCTTCTTGTTTGGGAAGATGAAAATTGGAGAGGAAGATAATGAAAAATCAATCATTAACCCTCCATTATCCTTCCCCTTCACAAATTCAAGATACTCCAAATTGGAGTATTTTGGAGGAGGTATCAACACCTAAACAAGGAGAGGACATATGAAAGCTTAACATTCCCTTCCCTTCCCCTCCCCTCCCTTCTCCTCTAATCTCTCCCCTTCCCATCCCCTTTTAATTTCCAAACACACCCTAAGAGTACGTAAGGTAAAACTCCAGTGATACCGTACTACTGAAGTTCGGTACATCCCTCCAATCATATAAAGTTATTTACTAATATTAATAGAAATTCATATTAATAAAGACCAACCTTAAATGGTTTAAGAACCAACTGATTGGAGGGATGTACTAAAGTTCAGTACTACCATATCACTGAATATCTACTCCATTAACATAATAAGTGTTTGTTAATTTTTTTAATTACTATTTCTCTACATAGCAGTATACATATGCATGTGCCATTAATTTGATCAGACTGAAAATCTATATATTTTTCCATTTTTTTAATTCAACAATAAAATAGGAAATGAGTAAATGATCGAGATTTTAATCTATATGGGGCATTAAACGCTGCAGGTAAGATATCTAATTTTTAAATTCATATTCCTTAATTAACTTATAAAATAACGTTGATTTCTTTTATAAAAGTAATTAACCATATATATTAATATAATTTTTTATAAAAAAATAAAATAGGAAAGGATTAAATGATCGAGATTTTGCTTTTAATATTTAATTTAACTTAATTCAAATATAAATTCAATATTTTGTTTCTCTTGAAAATATATTTTATATGAACTCTTGAAATATACATGTCTTGATTGAAGGTAATAATGATTAAAAAAAACAATATTAAAATTTGACTTCCATATTTCTTATTTTGTAAGAATATTTGAGAAAGGTTGGGTAGATAATAATAAAAATTGGAGGGTCATGGAGGTAGAATAATAAAATATTAGAATAATGCATTATGCTTATATATGCATGCTTGAAGTCAAACCATTTAAGTTTGAGGACGTGTGCTATCATGCTATGAAATGAAGATGAGTCATTTTCATATTTCAATTGCTGAATTGACAACCAAATCTCTCCAACTTTTACAAACCAACCTTTCATATATATGCTACATGTTCAGTGGTATGGTAGTACTGAACTTCAGTACATCCCTCCAATCAGTTGGTCCCTAAACCATTCAAGGTGAGCTCTAATTAATGTGAATTTTTATTAATATTAACATATGCATATATATATTACACTATATAATTAAAAAGTAATTAATTATTACACGTCAATAGATTTAATTAATTAGTAATAATTAACCTAACTAGCAAATAATTAAACTAGTTCCGTATCTATTCCAATTAATAACTATGCTTACAAATACTGTGCAAGTAGGAGAAATATATTTTTCTTAAGTAGTACACCGTAATTTTAAGATTAAATATTAATAATTTAATTCTTAAAAAATACACCTTCTCTCAATTTTAGTAGTGTAAAAATTTAGGTGAGGGGATGACACCCCAGTCTAGGGTTTCGCCGTTTTGGGTTCAGAAAGTACTTATTGAGGTTTTTTCAGATAACCCACTAAATGAGGCATTACCAAGAATCGAACTCAAATAATGCAATTATCATGGGCAAAAGGTGACCAAGTGAGCCAAACTTCATTGACAACTGACATTGATTTTAATAGGTGCGATAATAATGGGTGCTAACTATAGTGTTAAATCTTGAATTTGATTTGTTCAAATAAAGAATAAAGAATGTAAACAAAGCATTTTTACACGTAATTAACTTATAAAATAAGATATTTCAAATTTACAAATTACACATAAAAAATGCATAATAGTGCATTTAATTAATTTTAACAGTGTTCAATTTATAAATTTGATGTGTTTTTTATTGAATACGATCCAATCTATCAATTAACAATTACCAATTAATTTTTTTTATCCATCTTATTAATCAATTGACCAAACTTATTAGCATTTAATCTCTCAAGGATTAAATTAAAACAATTTTATATCTTTTAATAAAAGAAGGTATATTTACGAGAATCCCAATAATTGATTTACTAGAAAAAAAAATTAAAATTCGCACATCTATTGTAGTATAAAAAGGGGATATTATCGAAAAGTATGTAAAATGAAAAGGGGGAAGGTAGGGTTTTAATTTCATGGGTGGGTAGCAATATTTATCAAGGGGAGTTTAGAAGTTAGAAGAAGACAAAGAAGAAGCGTGTGGGTTTAGTGAAGAAAGAGCCCAAGAAACTGCCGTTTGGTGCAACACAATACACAAACAACAAAATACAACCAACCATTGCCATTTTCATACTACAAATTTTCATGGTGGTTGGCTTATATATCTACTGCCCTAACCTTAATTACAACCCATTCTAATATATATAGGTTTCGCATCTAATTTATTTAAAAATATAATATTATATAAAATTAGTATTTTTAAATAATAAAAAATTAAATGAGTAAAATATTATTTTGGTCCTTTTTAGATAGCACTTTTCTCAATTTGGTCCTTCTTAGATGGCCTTTCTCAATTTAGTCCTTTTTAGATTAATCTGTTATCAATTTGGTCCTTACCGTTAAAATTACTAACGGAGTTAGCTGGGGTGGATAATTTGGGGTAACTTTATAATTTTTAAATATTAAGAGGGTTTTTTAATATAATTATTTTGGGAAATTTTATAATTTTCACATTGAAAATGGTACCATGTTTTTTTTTCAATTTGTGAAAATTACAAAATTGTCCCAAAATAATTACATTAAAAAGCCCTACTATTATTTAAAAATTATAAATTTACCCTAAATTATCCACCTCAGCTACTCCGCTAGTAATTTTAACGGTAAGGACCAAATTGATAATGAATTAATCTAAAAAGGACTAAATTGAAAAATGTCATCTAAGAAGGACCAAATTGAGAAATGTGCTATCTAAAAAGGACCAAAATGATATTTTACTCAAAATTAAATATTTGATAGTTTTCATATTTAATTTTTAAAAATTATTATTACATTTTAAAATAATAAATTAAATCAAGAGAAGTTATTTGTTTCTTCACTTTTATAATTATTCACCATATCTACATTCTACCTCTCACATCCTTCCATCATACATTTTAATTAAAAAAATAGACATTTTGTGAGTCCAATGACCATAAAACTCAACAACCATATTAATATAGATATTGCAATTTGATAGACACACCATAATTATAATACACGTAACAAGTTTATAAGAAACATTCTTATTTACTAGCAACTTTTTTATTGTTTTGATTAGGATATTTACTATAATGAGTCGGATTAATTTGTTATATATATATATATATATTATGTTGTTGGACCCAATATTATTAGAAGTGATATTCCCAGCAAATTATGCTTAATTAATTTTGATTACTCTATGAATTGAATATAATAAGCTTTAGTTAAAGAACACAAATATCTTACTAGCAACTTTGATATGTTATTTTTTGTTTTTGCTTTTAAATATAATATAAGTATGGAGCCAAATAATTTATCTTCTTCTTCTTTTCTTTTCTTTTTAAAGTCCATATTTCTATATTTATATTTATATACTATTTTATGGTTTAGAGGCAAAAAAGATGAAAGGCTGAAAGTTGTATAATATAATGTAGTTTAGATATATGAAAAATGTATAAATTATACAATATTCCCATATTTTTGGTGTTAATCATGACCTATATAATATATTAAAAGTTTTGCATGCACGTACCGTGCATATAATTTGTTCTTTATTTTTTAAAAAATATATAACATAAAATTATTATTATGATTTAAAATAATAAAATATTAAATATTTGATAATTTTTTAACTTTCAAAATATAATATAATAATTATATTTTAAATAATATATTAAATCATAGGAAGTTATTTATTGAGAAGTTATTTTTTTGGTATCACACTTTGTTTGTGTGACACCAAAAACTCCAAAGCCATATATATATATAGATAATGTGTCTAGCTTAAAGATCCTCTTTTTATTATGGCATCCACAAATTCAAAGTTTAACTTTTGGATCCATATAGGATGATCACGGATTCACGGATAGAGTTTTCTCCAGACCTTGGACCCATACTTGAGTGGGTATCAAAATCAATTCTCATCTCTGGACCATACGAATAGTCAAATCCCCATACCCAGACCCAGACTCATAAAAATGTTAAATAAATTATTATTTTATTAATATAAAATTTATTTTTATCAATTTTTTTCATCTATAATCACAAAAAAATATCATAAATATAAATTTACTATTAAATTACTTTAATGCTATAAATACTTAATATTTTTTCTTAGAATTTTATATTTTCTCAACACAAAAAAGTTTTTAAATATTACTTTTTATATATAAAAATAAATAATTATTATTGCGGATAGGGTATCTCCTTACCCGGACCCGTTAACTTTGTACACTGACCCATATCCAGACCCACAGGTAAAATTTCAAGGTTATGGGTATGAGTTTTGTGATCATCCCTATCCCTATTCCTAGATCCAACCAAATATTAATAACGAAAACCAAATTCCTATATATCATATACACACACAGAGGCTAACAATTGATAGTGTGATGTGTTACCTCTATCTGCTTAAGCTTCTATTTTACTTGTTAGATTAAATCAATTAATTACTGATTCCGCACCCTTTAATTTAGGGCTTATAACCCACAAATAACTATAACAACGCAAGTTTGGGTCATATAAAGTTCTTGTGTAGTTGTGTATAAATTTTATAAGATAATTTAAAATTTAAATTATACAACTGTATTCAAAATAAATTAAATTACGCGTTAAAAGATGAAAGCCTAATTAAAAGACAAGATTCATGCATATATGATATATCTCTTTCAGATTTGACCCTATCTCCACATTGGTTAAAAAATGTATCACATAAAATTCACTTTCTTCTTCTGTAATCTTAGAATATTTTATATATGCGTATAAATTTTCCCACTTTGTTAGTTCATTCATGTCAATTAATTTCAAAATAATAGATACAGTGTAATGGTCACTAAATAAGTTAATTTTTTTTCTTCAAAAATATGAAATAAAACTAATTACATGTTTGGCCCATTCTATAATGCTCCGGAGGAGGAAAATAAAATACTTTATTTTTAGGATTATTTAATGAATCAAATCTAAATAATATCCATAGTCTTAATTAGTTACCATTTTGAAAGATATAATATTAAATTTGAATAATTTTGGCATCTTCTTCCCAAATCACACAGATCCCCATTCAAATTGAATCAGACCGTAGGATCACGGGGGCATTTGTTGCACCAACTAGATCACGACCGTTCATCATGGAGTGCGTAATCAGGTACGAGCAAGCCCACAGAAAGGCTCCAGTATTCGCGTAATACCATGTGCGCGTTCAGAGAATTGGCGTGTACGCGAGAAAGAGAGGGAGAGATCTCTGTTTGAACGGTCACAAAATTTCAAAAAACCTTCAAAACACAAAACAAAGCGGGCTTTTTTAATTTTCACTATTTGGAGCTTTCTTTTATTTTCCTTTTTTTGATTTTTTTAATCTCTCTCTCTTAAATCTTAATGCTGGTTTTATTTTTATGATATGGCTTCTCAAAAAATTTAGCAGATTTCTGTCTTCCTTTTCAAATTTCGAAATAGGAGCCAACACTGAGATAGGGCTTCTTCTTCTTCTCCTCTCTTTCTGCCTCCCCTACTTATTACCCTCATTCTCTGCCTTCCACTTCGCCCCCTGAGAGATAGGGCTTCGGCGTAGAAAGGGTGAACCAACGAAGATCCGAGCTCAAATCTGCGCGTTGGGTTCTTCCCCAATTCGAATTCCCAAATGTAAGCCCATTTCGTCTGTCTTCTTTCTTTCTTCTCTTGATTCTTCTGTTTATGTGGTAGAAGCGTATTTACTGTCAATTAGGTCCAATGTTTGAGGAAGATCCAGGTGTTTTCGGGGTTTATGATAGAATGCTTAAATCCTATCTTGGTTTGTTTAATCGTGCTACCACATGAGCTTTACATGTAGAAGCCTTCCACATTTCACTTCTTTGATGTGTTTATTGGAGGAAAGTATGTGTTTTTCTCGCTTCTTATCTGGATATCAAATTATCAATGTTTTAAATCCCATCATAGAGCCTAGGGAGCGCAGATGAAAATAGATTCTTGAATGGGTTTTTCTTTGTGTAACATTGCTTTTAGTTAGTATTCAGCTTTAGGGGCTAGTAATGTTGCAATACTGCCTTATTTCTTACATAAGGTTAACTTCTTGGGAAAGATATACAATAGTTGTGCATTCATTTTAATATCTGATTGAGGTTAATAGATTCTTCTATTATCTGCTTGATAGCATTCATTTTTCTTTGATATTTCCAACTAGGAAAGATGTGCTTGCTTCTACCTACATACTGACAATTACCAATTCGATTGTTTTTCTTAGCAATGGAGTCTCTCCCAGATGCCATCCTTCAATACATATTGTCCCACATCAGCAGTGCCCGTGATGTGGCAGCCTGCAACTGCGTTTCTAATCGATGGAAGGATTCACTGCCTTATATCAAAACCCTTTATTTTCCTCGCAATTCATTTGACAACATTTCTGATGGTGACACACCTGACAACATTGTGAGGAGAATGGTATCAAGAACTGTGCAATTAGAAGAGCTTGTTGTGTATAGTCCTTTCACCAGTGCTGGCCTTGCTTCATGGCTATCAATCGTAGGTCTATCTCTTCGTCAGCTTGAGCTCCGAATGGACAACATTCTTGACAATCAGGCTCCCAATGAGAGCCCTTCAAAGTTGGATTGCGTTGGTGCTGCAAAGAATTTGGAATCTCTTAAGCTGTGGGGTGTCTTAATGATCGAATCCCCAAAATGGGATGTCTTCCAGAACCTCAAGACCCTAGAAATAATTGGTGCAAGGTTGGAGGATCCTGTGTTGTCTGTCGTGCTCCGGTCATGTCCATATCTGACCAGGCTGTTACTGCTTGGATGTGAAGGAGTTAGATCAGTCTCAATTGACCTGCCTTATTTAGAGCAATGTAAAATGGATTTTTATGGTATAGGGAACATTTCACTTTCTCTAACATCCCCAAAAATTGAATCCCTCGAGGTTCAAGGCTGTAGTTGGATCAGGGTCCCGCATTCCAATAATTTGAGGAACCTTTCAATTTCCAATAGTGCAGGTACTTCATTCTCTATAGTGATTCTTGTAAATACATATTTTCTGTTTACCATCCTTGCCTTTCAATTTTCACAGCTTTATTTATTTATTTATTTATTTTCCTTTTGTGGTAATTGCTTCCAGGGAGAGTATACATGGTTGATTTTGGAAATCTCGCAGCTCTGGAGTCCTTGACTATGAGAGGGGTCCAATGGTGCTGGGATGCAATATGCGAAATGCTGAAACTTTCAAGTGAGGTGAAGCATCTCTATATGAAGGTTGAATTCACGGGTGACTTTGAGGCTCTTCAACCCTTTCCAGAGATTGATTTTGTTGACTTCTTCAATAGCCATCCCAAACTGCAGAAGTTTGATATCCATGGAGCCATGTTTGCTGCACTATGCCAGAAGAACAGTCTGAAACATGTAATTTCATAACTCCATTTTGATGTTCAATTTCTTACAAGGATGAAAAGCATGCAATAGTATAACATGATTGATTATACTAAGAAAGTTTCTCCGCATGTCATGTTTTTATTATTAGAGAATCTAATAACAAACATCTTTAGCTACTTTCTCTAACATCTTATTTAACGGAGTTACTTGGTTCATTCATTCTATAGGTGGATTCAGGATTCACAATTCCATGCTTGGAGGAGGTTGTGATCACTGTGAGATCACCACTGAATGCGGAACAGAAAATGAACACTCTTGAATCCTTGCTGAAATATGGGAAGAATATGAGGACTATGGTCATAAAGATTCTTCAGATGAAGAGCAGCCATAGCAGTGCAGATGATTTTTTTGATGAGGTTTGCAGGTTCAGATACCTGAACCACAAGTTAGTTCGAATAGAATAATAACAAGGCTCAGAAAGAAAAGGAGGGCTTACTTTCTGACGCATTTCAAAATACATGTTCATGTTGATTTCCAGTTTTCAGCTGGATTGCAGCTAAAGAAATTGAACCTTTCTTGTTGTATGAGTCATTAACTAATCATGTTATCCCTTTTCTTAACATGGTTCTAAGTTTTATTATTTGTCAGAAACTTGACTTTAGTATGTACTGTCTTTTGCTAGCAAATATAGCAGACAAAACTATCTTTTCACCTATGATTTAGTGCTGTTATTCTTCCTCCTCCCTTGTGTTCTGATGATCTTCTCTATACTGAGGGGCCCTTTAAATATTAGTTTTACTTTAGCATCTTTATTCAAGCTCTTGCATGGCATTAAGATATTGGCTGTTATTTCCTTGCTCTGTCATCTTGGAGAATTGGTGGGTGAAAGGAAATAAACAATTTCTTTTTTTAAAAGAAGTTAAATCAATAAAAAATAAATTTGGGGACTTTTTAAAAGACAGTTTTTGGTTTTTAAAAACAAAAAAATAAAAATAAAAATAATTAAATATGTTATGAAATTCGGTTTTCTAAACAAGAAATGTTTTATTAATAACATGTATATAAATATATGAAAATAAGATTAATATAAATTTTTAGAATTAATTTTATAAAATAATTTTAAAAAACAAAATCAAACTTGTTTGCCCTCCAGTTTTTGTAATTCAAACTACTTTAAGCTTGTTTCCCTAAACTAAATCCAGGAGAATTTTCAAACATAAAAAATGCATTAATTCTACTTTTACTTCAAACAAGCTCAATTATAATGGGAATCCAATATCTAATCAGTACTAGATACAATGCAATCATAATCCTATGTTCCCCAAACTGAAATTGTCCTAAAGTAGGTAACCAACACAATACATATTAATAACTTCAGAAACTCATGCATCTTCTTCAGTTGCACAGAGACAATTCAATCCTCAAAACTTTCTCCTGCACAATAAAAATTTATAAACTCATCTTCTTCAGTTGCAGAGTTAAGTTAATGTTTCTGCATCCTCTTGTTCATCCACTTTGACCAGAGCCATTGAAAGATTATCTTGAGCATCTCTGAATGCCCAAATCTGAACAAAATCTCCTCTCACAAATCCATCTTCCAAAACTACCTTATTCCAACCGGTCCTCAACACATACTGTGGGTTCACTTTCTCAGGATCTCCCATAGACTTGTGCAAATTCCATTGTCTCAATCCTATGGGAGTCTCAATGAGAGGCATATCCATCCCATTCTTCATCTTCTTCTTTGGTTTGTGTATCAATCTCACAGTAATTGTCTCTTCCTTCCTCAAACATGTCATCTCCTCATCTGTCAAGAACTCAAAAGTTTCCACTTGGCTGCATGGGATTGAGATTCGTCCATGGTTCTTGTTCAAGTCTGTCTTCTCTAGTCGCTTCTGAATGATCATACGAGTGGACGTTTTTGGACTCACGCCACTCCTCTTGGCGATTTCTCTTTGGAATTCCTCTGGCAAACTTGATGTTGGATTTGTAATACCTCTCTTTGGAATTCCTTTGGAATTCTTATTCTTCTCATTCTTCTGCTTCTTGTTCATCATTGTCTGAATCCATTCTTGATTGCTCATGTCTCCCAACTTTCTCTTCCCTTTAATACTCCACAAAATTAGTAATATCCACTTATAATATATTAATATATACATACATATACATAGCTTGCGTGACAAGAAATTAAAGAAAAATGTAATATTTTATAATTTGAAAGAGAGGATTTTTGTGTTACCTTTAGTAAGCTTTGGTAGGGGCTTAATAGAAGAATTGGTGGGGTTTGGTTGATGAAGATTTTGGTGTTCTTCTTTGAGTTATTTCTCAAAATTTTGAGCAGCGATTGCAGTAACTTGAAGAAGCATCTCGAAGGGAGTCATATGAGCCTTCAATTTTACGCCATTGAAATCTGCAGCACTCAATAGAGGAGACGACATATTGTGTTGTTCTTGAATTATTTTTGAGTTTATGCAGGAGACTTTAGGAAATATAAATTATATTTATATATAGAATGAACTGATCAAATAAAAAAGTATTTCCTTAATTTTCTCAATCAGCAATTAAGAAACAACATTAGTTTCCTAAATGAATCTTGTCTCCTTCAATCAAATATTTAATTTATAATATATACTTTACTAAATCAGACCAATATCTATTGCAATTGAATTTAAATGTTATAACTGTTGTAATTATCCTAGAAGTTATATAAAGTTTCTTTATAATATAATTGTTGGCATAGTAAAAAACAAGTGTCTCCATATATATATATATATATATATAAAATTATACATAAATGAAATATATGAGTTTAATAGGTTAAATAATTTTTCATGACCCATAACAAAATGTTCATTAGTTAAATTAATGATTGAAGTATCAAATTGTTTAGAGTAAGTCTCAAGTCTCAACTCGGTTTATTTAGTCTTAATTCTTAATTAGATATGATGCAGATCCTTACCAAATATATTACGGATAGCTTCATTATTAATGCATTCACTCAGTTATATACTTATATCCCTAATTTTTCGGACTCGTATTTATGAAATGTGATTTTCTTTCCATGAGAATATACTTAACTGTAGATTAACTTGGTCACTATTTTCTTTTCCATCAATCAAACTTGTTCACTATTTAATTTCCCATTAATAGATGTGATAAATAAATACAAAATTATTACCAAACGAAAGAAAAAAGGGAGGCACATAGAAATTACTTGTGAGAAAGATGGATTACAAAACAAAAAAGAGAAAAAAAAAATTAGTCCTAGTTTTGTTTCAAACAAGCAATTAAAATTACTTGTGAAGAATGGGTAACCAAAACAAAAGGGAAAATTCTAAAAAAAAAATTGTGAAAAAGAGTGGTAATTTGATGAGGTGCTACATAATATTATTATTATTGCGTCACTCGTTCTGACGATTCCCTTTTTAAATTGAGGACTTAATTTGGTGATGCTGCATTATCCTTTCTTCCTTTTTCACTCTCAATCTTGTCTCTGCGTTGCCTCTTTTTTCTCTCATCTTTCTCATCCTCCACTACAAAACACACACATATATATATAAAGAGCTTAATTAATTGCATATAAAGAAAAGAAAATTGACTGATGGTATATATAATATATTACCTTTATGATCCTCAGGTTGTGTATTGAGTGTAGAGGTATGATGGTGGCTTTTCTGAATGAGAGCATTCTTTAATTGCATGAACTCTGCCATGAGCTTTGAGGCATTTTTATGATCAACGAATAACCCTGTGTCTTTCACACATCTGCCTCTTGCCCTTTTTATATTATTATTCTTACTTTTAAACAAGTTTAATGATTCAAGCGTCAACTTTTTAACAAATGAGTCTAAGTAATATTGAGTTTAAGTTTTGTTTCATTCAATAAATAATAATTTATTGAATTGAAAAAAAAAACTTTTATGTGAGGTCAACTTAGAATTTGAATCCGTATTTTTTTGTGCATATCAAATAGTTGGAATTTAGATTTTGTTGATTTATTTTTTCACTGGGCATGTCTTTAATTAAGTTGATATCTAAAATTAAAATAAAACTTTGTACTAAAATAATATTGAATTTTGATGCATCCTTTCAATAATATAATGTAGCGTCATTTTGTTAACATTAATAAAAACTCATATTAATAAGTACTCAACTTAAATAAATTAAAAATCAAATAATTAGAAGAATATATCAGTATTATCATATTATTGAATATTTTCTTCTAAAATTATGTAGGAGAGTTAAATTAGATATTCCATCACTTTCTCTCTCGTACGGAATTGGAATGAAGATTCAAACATTCTAGAACTTCTCTTTTTGGTTGGCCTCAATGGGCCGGGCTACTTAACAACGATATATTTGACATAGGAAGTAGGGCAACATTGGGATATTCCATCTTTCATTCTCGTCTTTCCCCCAACTTCCTTTTTCTTTGATCTTCTTTGTATTTCTTTTGTTATTATTGTGTAATGGGACATGAGAACGAATTTAGTGTTTGGTTCTTCCTTATTAATATGTTATGTTCATTTTTTTCATTGTTTTCTTCACTTTTTTTTTTTAATTTGAATTTGAGAATTTGTAAAAATTTTTAACGAATAAGAGTTATAGGTAAAAAAAATTAAAAATTCCACACAAATAGGGATGACAATGGGTAGGGTCTGGGTATGATACTGTATTCCCCATCCCCGGCCGGATATGAAATTTGATACTCGTCCCCGGACCCAAAAAATTTACTATTTTTTCTATAAAATTTGCTACTTTCATCACAAGTACTTTAATTACAAGTAGTGAACACACATTCATATATTTAATTAGTTCCAAGTTTAAGAAAAACAAACTTCAAACACACAATTTGATATGATATATAAAATATTTTTATATATATTATATCACCGGGTCCGGGGTGAATACACCCTTACCCATCCCCGAACCCGGACCCAGACTTTTATCCGTTTAAATCCCCCAACTCGGACCCAACGGGTACATTTTGCGGGTACCCGTAGGATCCGGGTAAGATTGCCATCCCTACACACAAATAAGGACCTACTGGGAATGGTTTATGACTACCTTTATTAGGGACTAAAAAGTTAGTCCCTAATCCATTCATGGTAAATCTCGATTTGTGTGGAGTTAAAAAAATTTTTTTTGGTTTCAAAAAAAAAATTTTTATATCTATATCTTTCATACTTTAAATATTCTTTAGAAAAATTTACAATTTCTTAGATTTAAATTAAAAAAAAAAAAGAAAACTATGAAAAAAGTCAACTTAACATATTAATTTACAAAAGAAATAAGTACCGGATCCATTCTCGATGGTCTATGAGAAGAGATCCGTTCTCATATATAGAACCACTTTTCTCGTTAGGGGATTTGAATTTAGAGTTGTTCAAGTTGTAAGATTAGAAATAATTTTTATTGTCTCATTTTCTATCTATCTCACAGTAACTCATTCGGTGTATGGATAATATGGTTGATATTGCTTATATGCTTAATGATGTTCTAGAGCTAATCGATTCTTCTAAATTCGTTATTGTTTAGAGGCTTTGATATGAGTAACAACTGATACAAGAATATACCTTATAATTTTTTTGTATCAAGGAATTACAAATCAATACAAGTTTGAGCTAAGCTTATTAGATTCTTTGTTCGGCATTAGTATATTCCTTCTAAATTGTTAGTGTTAATCGGTAGAATCTTATATACACTTTAATCTCTAGATTATCAGTTGAATAAGATTAGTTAACGAACACATTCCTTAATGATCACTACATTAGAAAAGGAATTTAATAATTAATGCTATTATGTGCTAGCTAGGAATATATAGATGAACTAATGAATTAGGTTGATGATGGATTGCAATTGCAATTGAATCTAAATGCTATATTTACTTATCCATAAAAATACATTTTTTAAATTATTATAATTATCCTATAGGTTTTCTAAGGATTCTTTATAAATTAAATAACTATATTGATCTGTATACACAGCTGCAATATTAATAGTATATATTATATATATAGAGAGAAAAGAAAAGGTGTGATTCACATAGAGTAAGAGGGTGGACACATAAATGAAATCGGTCATGTGGTAGAAGGAAATTAAACAAGCTTAAAAATAAGGGGAAATACATTTTAGCCTCCTAAACTATATATACCTAAATAATATATTATCCATCAGAATTTTCATTTGTAACAAATTACCCTTAACATATTAAAAAGAACCTGAAATTGTTAAGTTATGATTAATTTTAGAGTATATAGACAATTTCGTCCTTGAAAGATTTGGAAGTTGTTAATTTAGTCCCTAAAAGATCATAAATGTACAATTTGGTCCCTGAAAGATTGTACCATTATACAAATTGGTCCTTCCGTCATCTTCAGTTAAATTCTCTTAACGAACTTGTTGACGTGGCATGTTAATTGTAGACGAGGGCAGTTAATTGCTTACTTACATGGCACAAGCTAATATTCACCTCCAACTCAGCACAAAACGCAACGTTTTGAAGCTTCAGTTTGCACACTTACACTAAGTTGGAGGTGGATTTTGGCTTGTGCTGCGTTTTATCAGCACAAGCCAAAATCCACCTCCAACTTAGTGTAAGTGTGCAAATTGAAGCTTCAAAACGCTGCATTTTGTACTGAGTTAGGTGGATTTTAGCTTGTGCCATGTAAGCATGTCCTACTAAGCAACTAACGGCCCCCGTGTGCAATTAACGTGACACCTTAGCAAGTCCGTTAAGAGAATCTAACTGAAAATGACAGAAAGACCAATTTGTGTAACGGTGCAATCTTTTAGGGACCAAATTGTACACTTATGATCTTTCAGGGACCAAATTGACCACTTCCGAATCTTTCAGGGACGAAATTGTCTATATACTCTATCTTTTATTTTGTTGTAATAGACAAATAAAATAAGAGTATATAGACAATTTCGTCCCTGAAAGATTCGGAAGTGGTTAATTTGGTCCCTGAAAGATTGCACCATTACACAAATTGGTCCTTCCGTCATCTTCAGTTAAATTCTCTTAACGAACTTGCTGACGTGGCATGTTAATTGTAGACGAGGGCCGTTAATTGCTTAGTAGGACATGCTTACATGGCACAAGCTAATATTCACCTCAAACTCAGCACAAAACGCAGCGTTTTGAAGCTTCAATTTGCACACTTGCACTAAATTAGAGGTGGATTTTAGCTTGTGCTACGTTTTGTCAACACAAGCCAAAATCTACCTCCAACTTAGTGTAAGTGTGCAAATTGATGCTTCAAAACGCTGCATTTTGTGCTGAGTTAGAGGTGGATTTTAGCTTGTGCCATGTAAGCATGTTCTACTGAGCAACTAACGGCCCCCGTGTGCAATTAACGTGCCACGTCAGTAAGTCCATTAAGAGAATCTAACTGAAGATGACAGAAGGACCAATTTGTGTAACGGTGCAATCTTTCATGGACCAAATTGTACACTTATGATCTTTCAGAGACCAAATTGACCACTTCCAAATCTTTCAGGGACGAAATTGTCTATATACTCTTAATTTTAACACACATCAACACTTATAATTAACTTTATGTAAGATTAAGGAAAGAGAAATCGATCAATTAATAGCTCTCATATGTGACTAGTATTTAAGTATTGAAATCTCTTAAAATTAACTACAGTAACTTGATAATTTCATAATTTTTATATTTAATTACATGAGAATGATTTATTTAGGGGGATAAATTTTACTTTCCTCCCCTAAAAATAAAATCATTGTCACCTAAAGTTATAAATGTACAAGTGCTTGGTTTGACTCCTTCTGTTTATTTACAATTATACATATATATCAAGAAATGTTGTTCAGTATTTTTGTATTAGATGTGATAAATTAAATAAATACAAAATGACTTGTTGACCCCAATAATTTCAAAATAAGACAACCATTAATTACTTATTGCCAAAAGAAAAGAAAAAGGGGGTGGGAGGCACACATATATATATATATATATATATATATATATATATATATATTGAAGCATCTAATAAGAAAGAAAGATGTAGTTATTATTTGAAAGAAGCAAAATGAATTGTGAAGAATGGGAAGGCAACCCAATAAAAGGCGAGGGTATGACGATGACATATAAATACAATTTATAAGAACCAAATTAACCACCCTATATTGCTACCAACTTGAATTGTATGTATGGTAAAGAAAAGAAAAGATCAAAAGAGAAAATGAAAAGAATTGTGAAATTAAAAAGAGTCGCCACTCATTGTGACGATGCATGCATGAATCATGATGTAAGATTAATGAAAGAGTCGCCTCCTCCTCCTACTCCTCGTCTTCTTCTTGTTCATTTCACTTTGCATTGCCTCTAATTCACTCCTTTCTTCCTTCTTCACTCTTCTCTCTGCAATATTCTCACACTTGTATATTCTCTCATCTTCTTCTTTCTCCTCCACTATACAACACAATCCATCCATATATATATATATAATAATATAAATAAAAGAAAACAAATTAAATTGACTCAATTCTTTTCATTTCTTCCAAACACAGAATTAATTACCTTTAACCGCAATCAAATCTGGTATGACCATTGTGGCATTTTGCTCTTCATGACCCGTAATTTTGGGTCCTTCTTCTTTTTCTTCATCTTTCCCATTATTACTCTTCCTAGTTTCACCATTATTAGTACTACACCTGTCTTCTTCTTCTTCTTTCTTATCATCATCATCACGAGGAGCTAGCTTGTGAGATGCCACTTGTGCAACTTCAAGAAGAGACTCAAAGGGAGTCCAATGTGGATTCAATTTCCGACCTTTGAAATCCTCAAGACTCAAGTACGTCTCTTCCTTCTTTCTTCCCATTATTTTCACACAATTAATTAACTCTCACTTTCTTCAGTTCCTCCTCAACTCAACCACTCTTGAATTATAATTATGATTAAAGGGGCTTTATGATTATATATATTATGGAATTAGTTACTCATAATTAATTTGTCACAACGGTATTGGTTATGACGTATCACACACTCGCTCGCTCACTTCTTGATTCTTCAACATTTCTTTCCTCAACAATCAACATTATGCGCTACATAGCCATAGCCTATATAGGTAACGCTTTTATATTATTTTTTGTCTTTGGAATAAATATAGTTCAATTTCATAAATTTTTTCTTAGCTTTAATTATGACCAAATTCAATTATTTAATTTGTTACACATCATATATATAATAGCTAAGCCCGAGGAAGAGGGAAAACAATGCAAGGGATGAATGACTCTCTCCCAGTAAAGAAATCGGCATTCAAAAATATGAAGATTGTGTAACGCTTTTAGTCTTAGATTAGTTTTTGTTTGGAATAGAATTCAATTTAAGTAAATTTTATTTTGTTATACTAAAACATGCAACAAGAAACAAAAGCTAAAGAACTCTCCCACTGGTGACAAATATAAACCTAAAAATATATTAATAATAACAATAAAAATAATGTAAAAAATAGCGTTCAAAAGCATGACAAATAAGGATGAAGGTCCTATCAAAAAGAAGAAAAAAAAGGATGAAGGTGAGTAGGTGACAAAGGTGAGATTAGATTCGATGCAATAATTTTTTTCCAACAATTTTTATTAAATTCTTTTAAATTGTACAATTTTATTTTATTTAATTTGTGAAATAGCTAGGACAGAATGTGTGTAAAGTTCTTTTTAAAAAGTTTCTAATCATAATTTTTTTGTAATCTCCTAATTTTTGAAATAATTATTCTTTTAATTTTAAATGTTTAAAAATAAAAAACTTAGCTCGAATACCCATCACTCACGTTCGATCACAATTATTCAAAAGGCTACTTCACAAATGAAACAAAATTATGTAGTTTAAAGGAATTATATATTGTACTGGATCCAATTTCGATGAAGAAGACAAATGTATATCTATATTTATATAGTTGTGGACTCTTCCTGTCAATGATCTCCCAAAATAGCTATTTAATTAATTTTAAAAAAAATAAAAAGATGATGTGAGAAAATCATAGGAGAGAGAAAATAAGATAATAGTGGTAATGGTAATTTTATTTTTTTAAAAATCATGATTGTGGTAGTTACCAAAGCAAATAATTTTTTAATTTTTAATTTATTATTTTATAATTAATAATAATTTATTTTATATTATGTAAATTAAAAAAAATTGACATGCACGTACGTGCATATGAAGCCTGTAATGTATATATGGCTGGCTCCGGACCCTTTTTGTCAATAGTTTCTCAAAATAGTCATTTAATTAATTTAAAAAAAATGATGTGAAAAGATCATGGGAGAGAGAAAATAAGAATAGTGATAATAGTAATTTTTTTTAAAAAAATAATAACAATGGTAGTTATCAAAGAAAATAACTTCTTAATTTTTAATTTATTGTTTAAAAATTAATAATAATAATGTATATTATATTTTATAAATTAAAAAAAAAAAATTTGACGAAACCTTTATGTGTGTGTAACGTTCTAAAATTGTTTTTGTGTTTGGAATAAGCAATAATTATGTTGGGTCTAACGATAGTGTTCAGAGAAGCTGTTCTATGTGAAATTATAAAGCGTAGATGGATTTGTTGCTAAATGCACGGAAGATATATATTTTAGGTATATAAATAAGTTGTTTACTTGTTTTGTTTGATTTTTGAATTTTGATGTGGGCTGTCTACTTCAAATTCCAAAATTTTGTTTTTGGATAAAGCATATAAACACGGTTATTATCAGATTCTTCCAACATATAAGAAATTCAATAACGTGATGCTCAGTTGTCAAAAAACATTTTCTTGCCATATTTTAATTAAAAAAAAAATTAAAGTACTATTTTGGTCCTCAATGTTTGCATGAATTTTAATGTTGGTCTTCAAAATTTTTTTTGGTCGATTTTGGTCCTTGATCATAACACCGTTAACTTTTTACCGTTAAATTATGACGTGACATGTTTATGTGGCACACCATCTCTCCTACGTGTCATATTTTAATGACATGACATTACACGTCACTGTCACGTCACCCCACATCGTCACATCATCATCTTCTCTCGTTTATCATTATCATCATCATCTGGGGTGACGTGACAGTGATGTGTCATGCTACGTCATTAAAATATGAGAGCAAAGATGTGCCACATAAGCATATCACGTCATCATTTAACGACAAAAAATTAACGATGTTACGTTCGATGACCAAAATCAACAAAAAAAAACTCTGAGAACCAACATTAAACTTTTAAAACATTGAGAACCAACATTAAACTTCATACAAACAATGGCCAAAATAGTACTACACCTTTTAAAAAAAAATTAAAATGTGCACTGAAGTTTTATCCGTCATTTTACAATTCAACGCCACACTATCAGTCCATTAAAAATATTTCTTTTGTTACGCACAATATCTACACTACACTACATTTTTTGCGGTGAATGTTCTACCTCTTATCTTGAATTTGGAACCCATTCGACTCATGTTGAATTTACATCTACCAAATGATTCATAATATATATCCCAGTTCATATAAGATAGTGCAGTAAGTATATCATAAAAAAAGGTTCAGAACTCTATAAGTGGTATCAAAATTTTCCAGCTACATATAAAGTAAAATTCACAAGAAATCAAGAGTGGTTCATACATTAAATTTGTTCTTCCACTAACACTAGTATGATCTAAATAAGTTTCTTCTTCTGGAAGTATCGCTTCAAATGCCACAACTGAAAAGCTGAGACTGCAATGCAGATACCCAAGGACATAATACTAAACCATGCCACTCTGGCATTTGTTTTTTCGCTCACAGTTCTCATCTCAGCTTCTCTGAGTAAATACAAAAAAGAAAGAGACATCAGACAAGTTCAAAATATTATGCAAAATTTTCTTTTTCAGCGAGGGGGCAGACTGTTGTATAAAATTACCTGCTCTTAAGGTAGATCAAATTTTCATGGATGGCCTCGACCGCTCCTTCAAGCTTTTTTAACTCAAGCTCAACTCCCTAGGTGTTGATGGCATATGCAGAGACAGATATCAGAAATAGGAGCATTAACAAAGTCGATTCTGATTCACTTACAATAGCCAATTACTCAAAGTTTTCACCTTAAGTTTCAAAATATTTCAAGGGAACTACAAACCTAGAAAGTTCTTAAGAAGTAAGAACCATTTCAAAACAACATCTAGACTCATACTTTGACATGGCTTTGTGAAAAATGTCAGCCACCCAGAAGTTCTACATGGAATTTGAAGATAGATAAGAAATTATTACTTAGATTATAGATATCAATAAGATGTTTACCTCAATCTTCTCTTTTCTTGCAACTGAATCCCAATCCTTGGCAGCAATTCCAGTTCTCCAATCAAGGTTGACGCTAACA
This sequence comes from Senna tora, assembly GCA_014851425.1. Lineage (NCBI taxonomy): Eukaryota > Viridiplantae > Streptophyta > Magnoliopsida > Fabales > Fabaceae > Senna > Senna tora. Next base: position 30,558,617 of record CM026272.1, on the reverse strand, counting down.
TCTCCCCCTGCTTCATTCTGACCATGCACCCAGAAGCACGCCAGGTAGTTTCCAGTTTCCTGAGTTGTAAATGCGAATTGACCATCTGTTGCATTCTCCTTATGGTGAAGAGTGTTTCCATATGGTGATGTCACCTAAACAAATCAGACTACTATTAACAAGACATAGAGAAACTTACAGGGCATAGACCTAAATTATTATATTTAGTCATTTTAATGTAAGATAAATTTGAAGAGAGATGAATAAATAAGAAAAAGAAGGCAATAAGAATAGACAAATCACTTCATATGCATATATATAATTTGAGGTAGCCAGTAGCTACCATGATAACCCCAGAGAAGGAGCTCACTGTAGACATTACACTACTACTACTATTATTATATCTCGACAAAGATAACAATTTCAAGAAGAAAGCATGGACGTCAGATTTCTCATTTGTTGAATCCTCATCCCCTATACTTCATTAGAGACTAGACACCCTTTGTCAGGAATATTGCATGGAATATGATATGGCAGAAAAAAAAAGCTAGGAGACTGTTTTTATCATGTGATTATGGCTCAGAATAATTTGTGAATGAGATAGCAGCATTTGATTAGTTCATAGTGCTACTATCACAAATTAATGGGAATCCCTTCTGTTAGAAGCTGCTGCCTGCCTCAATAGGTCATTTAGGAGCCAGGGGGGCAGGGAATGGGGTGAAAGGCAGTGCACAATTTGGTGAGAGTTAGCTCAATGGAGAATCTTCTTCCTGACTCAAAAATAATGTTCATCATTCCTGTATTATTTTCCTTCTATCCTCTTTATAATTTCTCTTCTAATTCCTTTTAGAGGAACTCTTTCAGAGACATCTCTGAGCACTAATCACATGACTAACACAGGCCCCTAGCTTCTTTTCTGTTTTTTTTTCTAGCATATCACATTCTATACTATACCTAACACCCTTTTATTTGTACCTTTGCATGTTATTTTTTTAGTTCGTGCAGGCAACTAAGGTATTGATTTTCTTACTATGTCATTTTGGCAACACCTCAGGACAGTAAGAGTACTATTCTTTTAAGTACATAATGCACCAAAACCTAGATTAAGCCAAAATTCAAGTAGAACAAATTGCATTTATAATGATCTCCAAATTGTCTTTTCATTAAAAAAAACAAAAAACAAATTGTCTAATCATCAGCATGTGTAAAGATAGGATCAACGTTTGGGTAACAATCAACATATCATGAAATCAAGCTTAATAAGACAAAGAAGGTCCAGAAACAAACATCTCAGAATAACAAATCGGCTAGAAATTTCCGCGACCTGTGAAAGCGTGAATTTTCAGTCCAAACCCAGGCAACGATTTGCAATAATCATAGATTCTACAAACAGATTATATCCATAACGACCAGAGACTAATTCGCACGAAATTCAGGAATCCAAAATCTTCCCTTCTGGAAATTTCTCAGAAACCCATAAAAATAAATCGCATCAGGGGAAGAGAAGAAATTAGGGGAAAACCCAGAGAATCGAACAAGAAGAACGCGGTGAAATGATGATTGATACCTTGACGCCAAGGGTGGGAGTACGGGTGTGATCATCGGGGACGAGGACGTAATCAGCCAAAACGACGACGTTGTTCTGGATTTCTTCGGAAACGCATTTGGTGCCGGTGGGGGGTAAGGTTAGCCAGATAGCGTGAGCTTTAGAGAAGAAGCACAGAAGTAGAAAGAAGGGCAACAAGATAGGTGGTTCGTTCCCCATAGCCCTTCTCAATTCTCTCTTTCGAAATTTTGTTCGAAGCAGTGTGGTGTGATGTGAAGTCTCTCGGAAATGACGAAGCACGCGATACTTTGGATCTCTATCTCTCTCTATCTGCCTCTGCTAGGTGGGTGGGTCTAATTTCGCTTTTCTATTTCCCTCTCGCGTTTTCAATTTATTTAATTTTTATTTATTTTTGTTCTTTTTCTCTTTCCTACACAATATTTTATATATGACCCTTTTTTTGTTTAAAATTTTAATTTTAAATATAATTAAAAAATAATTAATCCTTGTATATCACCAATAGTAGTATCAAATATATATATACAATTCACATGCTTAATAATTCTGATGTAATCCGACTACATATATATATATATGTGTGTGTGTGATGTAATCCAGATTGCATTATAATTACATCCAACTTTATTATACCAAACAAACAAATGTATTTATTGAACTTTCTACACTTTACATTGCAGGCCCAAAAAAAAAACGCAACCTCAATCAATTGATTTAGTTCCTTTGAAATATGGAACATTATTTTTTTTCATTGTTCACTCAGTTTTTGAGATATTATCTCGATTGATTTAAATTTGACATATGTTGTGCACTTAATTATGGATTGGTGAGAGAGTCACTCAGTGAAAATAGTTATATTAACGAGATCTCGAACTCATAATCATGTTTGTGATACCAATTTATTATCACTTGTACCAATCCATTGTTAGTCTTTGGAGCATTATTTAGTATTTTTTTTCCCAAAGTATCCCCTAGCCCGACAGGCTAAGGATTAATTCTCTGCGAATCTGAGCTCCATTTAAGAGAAAATTATTTAGCATCCTTAACTAGAGGCAAAATTACATAGTATTATAATTTGATTAAAAATATGATTAAATCTATCCAGATGATCTGTAATGAAATATCTGATTCAAGGGGAAAGAAAAATGAATTGTATAACCATTTACCAAACGCATAGCAAACAACAAAAAAGGGAAATTTTGAATTTTACTTGTACTATTATTAGGAGAAGTATGTGTTGCCCTGTATTATTTGTGTATCGATAAATTATATTAATTTAATTTTGGTCAAATTATTATTTTGGTTTTCAACGTTTGTACTAAGTTTAATATTGGCCCTCAACGTTTTAAAAAATTATTTTAGGTCCTCAACGTTTTTTTTTGTCAAAATTAGTCCTCTAGCATAACTCCGTCTGGTTTTGCCGTTAAATGTTGACATGGAAGGCTTATGTGGCACACCGTTTCTCCTAGTGTCATATTTAAATGACATGGAACCCTCTCTCACTCCAACTCAGCAAAGCGACGTTTTGTCATAGTGTCATATTTAAATGACATGGAAGGCTTATGTGGCACGCCGTTTTGTCATATGTGAGGGAATGAAAGATGAATCAAAACGACATCGTTTTGCTGACATAAGCCTTCCACGTTAGCATTTAATGACAAAACCAGACGGATGTTAATTACGCTAGAGGACCAAGTTTGACAACAAAAAAAATTGAGGATCTTAAATAACTTTTTGAAACGTTAAGGACCAATATTAAACTTCGTGCAAATATTAATAACCAAAAGAGTAATTTCACCTTAAAAAATTTACTTGATAAGTAAAATTTAAAAAAAAAGAAAGTAGACAAATGTTATAGTTAATGACTTAATGCACAAATGATGATACATGTATGAAGTAAATTTTTCAACATATATACCAATAATATGAGAATAGATCCGGTGCTTGTCCCTTCTTCACTCCACAAGTTTACAAAGAATTGAACAACCTCTCTACACACTTTGGTTTCTAATCTCTTGGTCTTCAATTTTAATCAGATTCCTACTTGATCTTGGTGACGATGATGATGGCTCCCCTGCTTTCTCGACTACCACAAGAACTAAACAAACTCTGTCCTCACTGTTTCTATATGCCCATACTTCAATATCATCTCCACACTTGAGCTCATCCCTCGCAACTATCTCATTCCACCCACTCCTCAACACATACTGAGAATTCACATTATTTTGCTTCTTTTCCTTGTGCAAATCCCACTTCGTAAATGCTATCTCTGTCTCAACCACCACTCCATCCACCTTCTTCTCTTTGTGAATCAATTTCACGTTCATGGACTTCCCCTCTCTTATTTGCGCCATCTCGTCGTCCCTCATGAACTCGAAGCTCTCGATTTGGCTGCACGGCATGGAGAGTCGTCCGTGGCGCGCGCTCACGTTGGTCTTGAACAGAGTCTTGTGGATTACGCGAATGGGCTCGTTGATGGTTCCTCTTTTGTATTCCTCTGGTAGAGTTGGTTTTGAAGACGAGGGATGTGATATTGTTTGCTTCTTTTGCCTGCTCTTTGTAATTTTGATCATCTTTTGGGATGAAGGTTTGTTCTCATTTTTGTTGTTGTTTCTTGAGGGAGAGTTCTTGAGCTTTTGTTTCTTGCTGCGTGTTTTATCTGTGATCATAAAACAGGAAAACGTTAAATTGAGCAATATTTATGATAAATATTGCACCTAACTCACATAAATTTCTAATTTTGGTTAAAGAACTCATCTTTTTAAAAGAATTTCATCCATTTTTCAATAGAATTCCACCACATTATCATTCTTTTAAAGTATATAGACAATTTCGTCTTTGAAAGATTTGGAAGTGGACAACTTGATCCCTGAAAGATCATAAGTGTACAATTTAGTCCCTGAAAGATTGCACCGTTACACAAATTGATCCTTCCGTCATCTTCAGTTAGATTTTCTTAACGGACTTGCTGACGTGGCACGTTAATTGCACACAGCGACCGTTAGTTGCTCAGTAGACATGCTTACATGGCACAAGCTAAAATCCACCTCCAACTCAGCATAAAACGCTGCGTTTTGAAACTTCAATTTGCACACTTACACTAAGTTGGAGGTGGATTTTGGCTTGTGCTAACAAAACGCAGCAGAAGCTAAAATCTACCTCTAACTTAGTGTAAGTGTGCAAACTGAAGTTTCAAAACGCTGCGTTTTATGCTGAATTGGAGGTGAATATTAGCTTGTTCCATGTAAGCATGTCCTACGAAGTAATTAACGGTCCCGTCTACAATTAACATGCCACGTCAACAAGTTCATTAAGAGAATTTAACTGAAGATGACGGAAGGACCAATTTGTGTAATGGTGCAATCTTTCAGGGACCAAATTATACACTTATGATCTTTTAGGGACTAAATTATCAACTTTCGAATCTTTCAGGGACAAAATTGTCTATATACTCTTCTTTTAACTAAGCTAGACATTGGGTCATTGTAAAAAATCTTTAATCAAAATCATTATAAGATTCATTTAATTAGCACCGAAATATCTTTCAATTAGTTAAAAATGATAACGTGGTAAAACTCTGATAATAAATAGACATAATTCTTAACAAAAATGGTCTTATATATTCCCAAAGTTGAAGGTATTGGAGTTGAATGCAATATTTGAAAATTCATAAATTTTGTACCCATGACTTAAAACTCACAACTTCCATTCATTTTAGCCTATCATAAAGGTAATCTAAAAATGTTACCTGTGACACAATCTTCATCATCACTTGTCATGTTTTTGAAGGCTGATTTCTTTACATTGCTGCAATTTTTATTAGTATTAGTGATTCTTGAGGATTTACGAGTGGGAGAGTTATTGAGCTTTCGTCTCTTGCTGATGTGGTTTTCTTCTTCTTCTTCCTTGTGCTCAACTGTAATGTAACAAATAATGTAGTTAGTTAAATAATTTAAAGCAAAAGTATATTCGATGCTCAAAATTTCTGGATTTATAACAATTATGCCCTCAAATTTTATTCACCGTTATGTGTCATATTACGTTGATAGTTTATGGATACAATTAATAACGAACTGAATTTATATGTATAATTGACAGAAACCCTAAAATTCAACATGAAAATAAAAACCTAAAATCGTTACCTGTAGCACAAGGTTTATCATGATGATCTGTTTCTCTTGCTTCAAGTCGAGCTTTGGCTTCATACAAATCAATTCCATAAGTATAATAATAAGTATCAGCATCCTCAAGATCAATTTTGGCAGCAATCATCCTTTGGTAAAGAAGATCCTCAACAAGTTGGGATGACATTTTTTAAGAGGCCTAACTTATCTGAAAAGAGCTCTCGAGGGGTGAGGATTACCTCGCCTTATATATAAGGCTTATCAACTCTTTTACTAAGCGATGTGGGACTTCAATAACAGTTTCAACCTCACTACAATTCTCACATTTCACTAATTGAATATGAAATTGATATGAGCTGGAGATAATACTTATTGTTTGTTTGGGAAACATAATTATCTTAATATTTTATTAATATTATGTACCACTCAAATTTTGATCGAGTAGAGTTCGTAATTTAAAAATTTGTAATTGAATCTTTATCTTTAAAATAAAATGTCTTGTTGAAATTATATTAATTTTTTATATATATATTATATTCTATAGTAGTAATTTAAAGTGCATTTGGAATGAACGAAATGAAGAAAAAGTAAAGAGTTTAATATTTTAGATTTAAATATAATATTATTGAAGCTTTTAATCCAAACACATTTCAAGAATTGAAAATTTTTTAAATTTTAAATTGAATTTATCTCTGTTCTTTTTAATCAATCCAAACAAACAGAAATTAAGAATACGTTTGATTTGATCCGTTTATAGTTTTAAAAAATATCAAATTTAGAATTTCACTACTATTAGATTAGGCTATTTACAACATGAATTATTATTATTGTTATTCCTAGTCCTACTGGATTAATAATTTAATAGTTAAATACTTAAATTCAGGCCAGCAAAATAATTAAATAACTAAAATACGGAGCAGTGGCTATGCACGTGCAACGACGCGTTTAGGATAGAGTGAAGGAAGCAGTACCATTCTCCGTCTGCATCCTCAATCTTCTTCTTCTTCCTCCATCGTGTCGTTTAGGGTTTGAACTTTGGAGAGTTACAGTTTGTGTTCCAATTTCTTTAATCTCACGGATCAAAGTTCAAACCACCGGCCATCTATAGGACTCCCAATTTATGCAAAATTTCGATTCAATTTTGGAACTCGGGAGCTTGTTCGTCGGGTTTTAGATTATTATCTATACAAAGACTGGCCGCCATATATATTTCAATCTGTTTCGACTTTTAAATCTGGTAAAAAATTTTCCTTTCGGTCATTTAGACTTCAACTATATTTAATCTTTCTTTACACTCTCCGTTTGTTTCCCGGGAAAATCGAGGAGCTTGAACAAAGTCAGGCTGATTAATTAACTGAGCTTAGTGTAGCAAGAATGAAAATAAACAATTGTTTATCGATTTAACTTGATGTTTAGGTTCGAAGCATCTCACCGTAGGCTTGATTGGTTGGAACTAGTATATTACCGGGTTTCATCCTGAGCGGACAGATTTTGATTGCTGTATATGAAATTTCTCTGGGTTTTAGGTGAAGCCTTTATTTGTTTATTTCTTAATGCTGCTTATTTGGTTTGATAGCATATTTGCATATTTGAATTCTAAATGAAATCATATTCCTTTTATTGCTCTGTTTTAAGTGGATTGCTGCTGCAAGTTAACTACTGATGTTTGATATTCTTGGGATTTTGATGATCAGTTTATTATTTTGTACTCAGGTTGTCGTCTTTTTATTCATTTCAGAACTTACATCACCCGTTTCTACTTTCTGAACTGATTTGTTTGTGTAAAATTTCTTTATTATAGGGAAACCTTTTTATAGTTGTCTCGAAGCTTAAAGTTGAGAAATATCTTCAAGCTCATTGAAGCTCAGGTGTTAGAATATGCCTAGAGACTTGTCACGATCCCGTTCCCGATCCCGATCGCCCTCTTATAGGCGAAGGCATTCACCATCTCCGGTGGGACACAGGTATAGCAGGAGGAGCCGAAGAGACCGAAGCCGATCTCCTTATTCTTCCTACTCTTACAGCAGGTGACCCCGTTTATGTTTTTGCTTTCCTTATGCTAATATACCTCGTTTCAAGTCAGAAAGATTGGGGACTCATATTTTGATGTCATTTGGATTTACAAATTGTTCGAGTTGATCTGTACGCATCTGAACCTCTTACCTATCTTCTGGTTCTGTTATCTTTCATGATATAGAAATCTTTTAGATTTTCTTTCAGGTTTCGAATTGGATGCTCTATGCACATACCAAGGACATCATACAAAATTTGAAATTATCAAAATGATTTTGGACTTGGAGAATTTGGCAAGGGTTTCATGATTGTATGGGTGTTAAATAGACAAAAATGTAGTCATGAATCATGATTAAGCATAAAGCAGCTTAAAATATATAACAGTGTGGTTTAGATGACATTTATCCCTTTTCCATTCTGTTAATTATCTATTTAGCTTACAATAAGTTGAAAAGTTTAATTTTCTTTCTTGGTGCATTTGTTGAAACTTGAATTTGACTGATTCCTGTGTAGAAATGAATATGATATTTTCATAATTACAGACTGCTAGTCTATTCAAATTATGAACACCTGTAGGCTGTAGGTCAAACATGAATGTCACAGTTCATGACACTAATTATTGATGAAACTTATTTTGAATTGAATAACTACATGGTTTATTACTGGTGATTTGGTTTTTCTGACGCATATGTTTAAGTGGACGGTTATGGGTGTTTAGATTCCTCTATTGTTCTGCTTGTGTGACATTCTGCTGTTTGGATTCTCAGCTTCTGTTGAGCCTCTCAATGAGATGCATACTAATGCTGGATGATTGATATTGATATTATTCAACTGTTGGCCACCTTTTCTTATGTGTTTGGCGATGATGTTGCTTACCTTGCTTAGCTTTTGATGAGTTTCTTCACTTTGGGGGATTTGTATTTGTACACGGATGTGGAAATTCATCAAAAATACTTACATAGAGCTTAATATAGAGAACATGATAGGATATATGCTAACCATAATAAAATTGAAAAGCTCAATTTCTTCCCATAACTCGGGAAGTGAGCAGGTGATGGGTGCTGATGAGTGTCCTTTCATTGCTCGAATGTGACATATGCTTCTTCATGTGATAAAAGATGGAGCACACTGGTTTTTCTTAGCAATTTATGAGGTAACTCTGTATTTGGTGTGCTAGATGGTGGGCAGGCTTTTTATTCACCCCATAATCCATATAATGTTTATTAGTGGCCGGGGTTTGTTGCTTAAGATCATCTGTGTCATCATACAGGCGGAAAAGTCGTTCTATTTCCCCAAGACGTCACAGAAGTCGTTCTACAACCCCTAGGCGTCGTAAAAGTCGATCTCCGACTCCAAAACGATATAGGAGACATAGAAGTAAGAGTTCCTCATTGTCTCCTACTCGCAAATCTTCCAGTTCCAGTCTTGGTTTGGTAGAGCGCAAAGCTGCCATTGAAAAACAGAAGAAAGAAGAAGAAGAGAAGAAAAGGTAGAAGTTTCCTATCATTTTGCTCTGACTCTATGTTCCCTTCATTTTTCCTTGAATTTCACGTTGATAGAAACTATGATCTTCATCTGGTTTAATTGCTTACCATTTTGTTCTGACTCCAACTTTTCTTTATTTCTAATGAGAAATTTTAGTGTATAAGTATAACCAAAGAGCTATAGCTCGAATATTTTATGTCATGCATGTCAATAACTTCTTGGAATATTAGGAGAGGAAGGTTATTATGGTGAAACCCTGGGGCATCTTGTCCAATTCTTTGGTTTAGTCTAAAATTGCCACCTACCCTGCTTTCCAGTGGTCTATAATATGTATCAAATTTGATGACTTGTTAGTCATCTTCTGTTTCATGTTGTGTAGATTGCATTTGATTCTTGGGATTAGAAAATTTCTCCAAGGTTTTGGCATTTTTTTAATATCCATTTTATTTGTTTATATATATATAATCTGGACCATGTTCCAGGTAGTACTTAAGAAACTCTTATAATTATTACCTGCCACTTGATATACTAATTTTCTTCCATCTGTCTTCATACTGAAAAGGCCATAACCGTGTAGGTTATCTATCTTTGCTGAAATGTTAGAAGTGCACTCCCTGGTTTTTAGCGATAGAGTTTCATAGTTTTTGGAAACTTAATCAGTTCAAATTATTAATCAGGGTTCTTTTTAATCATCCTTTTGACATGGAAAATGATATTAAGCTATTGTTGATGTTTTATTTTATGCATCACTGCTTTTAAATTTTTTTTTTACATTATTAGCCCCTTATTTCTTGTGGTATGTAATCTCTGGTTCTAATGTTTATAAGGTACTGACCAAGTTGTATTGCTATCTCTTCAAAATTAAGATAGATTTCATGAAATATATTATGAATTAATGAAAATGCATTACTAAGAAAGAGGGGGAATCAGGGATTTTAATACTTGACTCAAGAGTAACATCTAGTTGGAAAGCTTGGCTTGGTCTATCTCAGAAAGTCTATGCATCAGGTTATTGAGAAGATGGTCCAGGAGAATGATAGTTCTGGTCAAGCTGGTTTCTTTATTGGAGAGCCGATATTGTATATAAGTTGGCTTCTAACTGAACAGCATCCCTAGTAATTTAGAAATGGGTTAGTGAAAACTCTTGCTCAATAGAAGATTTCTTTTTTTTCCCCCAACTGAGTCAATATGTGGCTTTTGTAATTGTTTTGATGTTTCTGGGACCTAATTAAATAAAGAAGTTGACCTACATTTCAACGAGTTTTTTTTCAAAGATGTTCAGTCCAAAAATTGAACTCTTTCCGGTGATTAGTTTAAAACTGCAGCAGGTTACATGAATTTCTTCTCTACAGGATTGTCTGAAGGAAGGTACTGCTATAGTTCAACTTGTTATATTTGATGTTCAAATTCGCTGCCTCTATCTGTTGACCAGTTTTGATACTCATTTGTTTGGATCAGGATTCAATAGAGGTATGACTAAAAAGCATAAGCATTCTTTTAGTGCTGTTGTCATCATGAAGGTTTGGTTGCCAATGATTATGCTTCTCTGTTAAGTTAGATAAGGATAGAAGTGTAAAAATGGGGGAAAATGAAGCAGATATGTCTGTTGTCCAAGTTTAGTTGCTCGTCTTCCACGATCAAAGACATTAGGTTCGCTTATGTGTGGCCTTCTTCCATGCTTTAGTGGCCATTTTTCTGCTTAACATTTTATGTTTTCACAGGCGTCAACAAGAAGCAGAATTGAAATTAATAGAAGAAGAGACTGCCAAGAGAGTGGAAGAAGCAATTCGTAGGAGAGTTGAAGAGAGCTTGAAATCTGAGGAAATTATGGTGGAGATTCAAAGAAGGTTGGAAGAGGGACGAAAGAGACTGAGTGATGAAGTTGCAGCTCAACTTGAGAAAGAAAAAGAAGCTGCACTTATCGAGGCTAGGCGAAAAGAGGTATATACTTTGAGCGAGTCACTCAATTCCTTGATACATGCTGTGTGCTGCTGGCCTTGAATATTTTCTTCTCTTTCCAGAGGATAGATGTTGAGGGCTTTGAATATATATATATATATATATATATATATATATATATATATATATTAAGAAACAAGCTATTAGATAACTTATGTTGATGTTCAGGAGCAAGCACGGAAAGAGAAAGAAGAGCTTGAAAGGATGCTTGAGGAGAACCGGAGGAAGGTGGAAGAATCGCAGAGAAGGGAAGCTTTAGAGCAGCAACGGAGGGAGGAGGAACGATATAGAGAGCTAGAAGAGCTCCAGAGACAAAAAGAAGAAGCCATGCGAAAGAAGAAACAGGAAGAGGAGCAAGAACGTTTAAACCAAATGAAGTTGTTGGGTAAAAACAAATCCCGACCAAAATTGTCATTTGCATTTGGATCAAAATGACTATTAGGTTATCTTTTCTATCTGCTTACTCTCAACTCTTGGTTCATTGGCTTGAATCCCATATTTAAATCTGTAATCCAGAAACTTGTGCCTTCCCACAATTTTTGTGGCCATGTTTTGTATCTGTAATTCTGATTCCACTTTCTGTTTGCTTTAAATTTGATTGCTTGTAATCTTCAGAGTGTATATCTTTTTGGTGCAAGAAGTAGAAAATTGGAGCTTCTTTAAAGTAGAACTGTAGAAGTTGAATAAAAAAATTTAGACTAGAATAACATCACCCAAAATATTAATTGCAAAATTGTTCCTTATTTCTCTAATGTATAAAAGTAACTAAGCGTACCGAAATATTTAAAGTTAAAATATTTTATCATATAAACAATATATTTGATGGATAAACGACTTGATTATGCAAAATCTTGAAAATATAGAGATTGCAGCATTTTACGCTTATAACAATGAATTAAAAGTATTTATGCATAAATCTTTGTCTAATTTTCAAATGAAAATGTTGCTTTCCTGATCAGATACAGAAATATGTTATTGTTGGGAAAGGCTACCAGCAAAAACAGTTTAGGTGGGTAAAAGTAAAACACTAAAATATGTAACTTTTTTTGGCTTGAGTGAATCCATTAGAAGCAAAAATAATTCAAGCAAGAATTGAAATGCCTCAACAATAAATTTGTTCAATAATATACAAAATAAATAAGAGTATATTAAATCCCATAAAAAAAAGAGTATATTAAATTTTTTATCTATAAAGATATAATTTGTCTCAATTTAGTTCTTAAAAAATGAAAATGTCAAGTTTAATTTTTGAAAGATAGAGTTTATCTCAATCTAATCTTTAAAAAATCTCAAATTTAATTTTTAAAAGACGCAATTTATTTGAATTTAGTCCCCTAAAATAAAATCTCAAATCTTTCATGCACATGGTAAAAATATATTTGCTTTCTTTTAAATGTCCATGTATCTATGTTTTAGAAATGGATTATATAATGCTGATCACACAAAGATATATTGCTTTGTTGATAGAGACCAACAAGTGGGAGAGCTATAAAAAAATTCCATGTCTCGCGTTATTTTTTATTTCTTTTTTAATTAAATAAATAAAATAAAATAAATAGATGTATATTATTAATCTTTATACAAATGACGTAATGTAATATACATGTACTTAAATATTTTTCAAGCTATACATATTGCTTTGTTGATAGAGACCAACAAGTGTGACTTTATTATTTATTAAACAAAACAGCAAACAAACATCAACCAATTCCAAAATGACTTGGGCATTCAATGAAAATAGATCTTTAAAGTAAAAAGAATGAGAAACAAAATAGGGATAGAAAATCCTTTTAAAAAAAATAGGGATAGAAAATATAATAAAGTGAAACTCTCTTCTTCTTTTTCTCTCTCTTTTTCTCTTTCTCACTTCAACACTTTATCCCATTCCTTGCATTAGATGATCTATTTTGTGTTCAATACTCCAAATCTGCTACATAGACAAGATATTATATAAGTTTAGTAATGTAAAGTATGAAGAAGTGTAAAGTTATGTAGTTTAATTTTTTTAATAAAAAAATGTAGTTTAATTTGTTTATACTTATATCTCATTTTAATTTTGAGGGTTTATCTAATAATTGTATAGGATTTTTTTTTTTAGTGTTTTCTTTTTACTAGTTTGAGAGAAAATTTAGTTTTAAATTTGATAAAAATTTACAAAAATGATTTCATAAATCAACTTATTAGTTAAAAAAAATCATTCATCAGTATAGCAATAAGAGGCCTTATAAAATTAGGTTTATCTAACAAGTGTATTAGGTCACTTGTTAAGTTTTTTTGTGATTGGTTGAAAGAAAATACATTATTTTGAACTTTAATGAAAAGTCAATAAGAATAATTTATAAACTTTCATATTAGTTGAAATGAATCATTAACGAGTGTCTTTAGCAAACATCATAAAATTATTCTTGTTGACTTTTTGACAAAATTTAAGACAATAAATTTTATTTCAACCAATTAAAAAACCTCTAAAAATTAATTCGGATTTATCTAACCAATGCCTTATGACATTTGTTAAAGTTTTCTCTCATCAGTTGAAAGAGAATTTATTATTTACTGAAAAGTCTACAAGAATAATTTTGTAAGCCATTATATATTGGTTGAAATGAATCCTTATACAATGTCTTAAGGAAACTTATTAGCAAAACTCGATTAATTTAAAAAAATAGTTACAACCTAATTTTTTTTAATAATTTATTTAACACGTGCTCTAGGACATTTAAGATTTTTTTTTTGGTTGAAAGAAATTTCAAAGTTTTTTCTGAGCAATGTCTTAAGGACACTCTTTAAGAATTCCATTCAACCAATGAGAGGGTTTAAAAAATTATATTTGTTAACTTTTCATCAACTTCAAAAAAAAATTCTTTCTCAACCAATTATAAAAAATCTTAATAAATATCCTAGATAAACCATTATTTTAAAATCAATAATTTTTTGGTAGCTATACAAAATTCCTACTAAACAAATCTCATTTTTTTTAATGTGATAAAATTATATTTTTACCTTTACTTTTTTATCCACTTTTATTCAAGTAAGAGCAAAATAGTCATTTTACCACTTTTTATTCTATTCACATCACATTGACATGACATTTTTATTCTCTTTTTTTTTCATTCTCATTCCCTCATATGTTCTCTTTACCGTACTCATCTTTTAAACATTAATAAATTTCACGTAAAAAAATATGAAGTACTGAGTCAACTCAGTGAATTCCGAGTCAAAAGACGGGGGTAATCCGTAATTACATGACTTACTTGTTCTTTCTTTCTTTCTTTTCTTTTGATTCAGTTTGTCTGAGACAATGCACAATGTCAGATGATGGTACACGCAACTTTTGGTGTCCCACCTCTATCATATCATTAACTCATAATTACTGTCACCCCTAACACCCTCTACCCAATCACCTCCCACCACGTGTCTCCTGCACTGTATGCATTCAATTCCACCACGTGCCCACGATTCCTCCCCCCTCCACGTGGCCCCATCTTGTCCCTCCGATCTCTCTTCTCTCTATTTTTCTTTGACTATCTTTATGGGGTCGCTCGTAGTTTTGGGTGGGAGGCTGCCTGTCACGCTTTAAATACCCTTCGCAGAAAATGTTTGCATTATTTAAACCAATCAATCCCCACCCGCGGCACCTCTCCGTCTATCTTACGGCGTGTTGAAATTCCCTATGTTGTGTTACACGCGCTGGTGCGAGCGTGTGCATTCTGTCCTGGCCACGTTTTGAGAAGTCGACGTCGGCGATTGAATGGCTCTTCCTCGTTGCTCGGGCTGCTTTTACTTTCCTCGTGTCGAACCGGGTCTGGTCTGGGTTTGCATGAATGACCCGAACCGATATACTCGGACCCTTCCCCAAAAGAAAATGAAAAAAAAAAAAAAAATTGTGATCAGAAAAGTTCTGAAAGTTGTAGTCTTTTTAAAAAATTCGATTAGCCTTTTCAATCTTTCAGTGTAATCATTTTGTTTCAGCTTTATTTATTTTAGAGAAATTATATATCTTTTGTGCAGGAAAATATATACATGTCTTGATTAACTATATATGTAGTAATAATTTAATAGTAAAATAACTGTGTTTGAAAAGTTTAATTTTTCATATTGCAGTTCCTAATACATGCATATCCATCACAAGACACTTAATTAATGTGGTATAATTAATTGAATTGATAAGAGAAAGTAATTGTGTAGGTGGCTTGAAAAATCAGAAGTTGTACGTTAAAAGTCTCCTGAACTTATTGATCTATCAAGTATTAAATATACTTTTATTTTAAAGCTTTACTAATATATATATATATATATATATATATATATATATATATATATATATGAAGTTCAATTATAATAGAGTGATGGATAGTAAATTGTTAATTTGTGAGTTTTAATAATAAATTAAAATCCAGGTTTAGGATATATGTATTAGCTAGATTCCTGTATATATTTTTATAGGTCAAAAGTTTAAATTGGTCCCTTATGTTTGCACGAAGTTGTATATTGGTCCTTTATGTTTCAAAAAGTTTAAATTAGTCTTTTTTGCTTGCAAGAAGTTCCAAATTGATCCTTCCGTCAATTTCTTAAGTGCTGACATGGCGTGCTGGCGTGTCCATCTAAGTTGAAATGTCATGCCACATCATCACATATGATAGTAGATGATGGCATGGCGATGACGTGTCAATGACATGGCGATGATACATCAGCACGCCACGTCAACACTTAACGGAAGAAATAAACAGACCTGAACGGAAGGACGAATTTGGAACTTCTTGCAAACATAAAGGACCAATTTAAACTTTTTGAAACATAAAGGATCAATATGAAACTTCGTGCAAACATAAGGGACCAATTTGGAGTTTTGACCAATATATATATATATATTAGTTGGTAAATAAATAGAGAAGGTAGGCGCAGGAGAGGAGAGCGTTGATTAGACGCGCATGCAAAAGGGGTGGAGAGGGAGAGAAATAGTAATGCTTATGGTATTCCTTTTTCTCTGACTGCCTTTAGCTTAATTAGGTTTTTGGTATATATGTGTTTCTCCAAATCCATCTTCATCAGTGGTACGTAGCTCCTATATAGCTAGCTATATATACACTACTCTCATCATCAATCTATCTATCTATCTATCTATCTGTGTCTGATGGATCGGAGTTATATAAAAAAAATGAAGAAAGAGAGGTCGGGGCTGATGGGAATGTTGTTTGGCTCGAGATTATATTCATCTCATCTCATCTGATGTGATCTCGGACCAGGCTTCATTCCCCTCAACCGCCTGACCTCTCTCTAACTATATCATAATCCATGCTCCTCCCATCCCGCTCTTTTTGGTAACCTCATTTCTCTCTCTCACAATATTATTATGTTTATATATTTATATATGAGTTTGTTTGCATCATCAGAAAACAATGTTAGTTTCACATTACTTTGCTTAATATATATATATATATATCTATATATATAATATGCCTTAATTTGAGAGTTGAGACCTAGCTTGTATATACTTATAATTGCTGCTCCTGCCTCGCTTCATATATATATATATATAGACCAAGACATGCACCACTACTACTTCTGCAGATTTGTTTGTCTTCTTTTCCTCGCTCCTGCATGCTCGCATGTTAATTTTTTTCTATACTTTATGATACATCATCGTCCATCCTCTGACTTCTTTTTAATTTCTCCACATTCATTTTTCTCTCAACTTGTTTTATACCCTATAATATTTTTTTTTTAAACGGATTTACTGTCTTCAATTTCTTCAAATTAAAAATCAACACAGCATAGTTTTATAAATTGTTTCATTGGTCGAAAGCTAAGAAATCCTTAACAAAAACACAGCATAATGCCCTAATGTATTGTTTAATTAAGGATTCTCTTTAACTAATGAAAGAGCTTAAAATGTTGTGTTTGTTGATTTTTCACCAACTTCAAAAAAAAAATTTCTCTTTCAACTAATCAAAGAAAAAAAAAATCTTAACACTCTTTAGGACACTTGTTAGATATAAATCCATATAATATATATATATATTAGAGACTTCACATGCACATATATACATGTAATATTTTTTCTTTAATTTCTAAAAAATATATAAAATTATTATTATTAATTTTTAAAATAATAAATTAAAAATTAAAAAGTTATTCTCTTTATCATTTTTTTAAATAACTACCATGTTTTTTATAATAACTACCATTATCTCTCTTTCAAAATAAAAATGAATTACCATTCTGCATCATCCGTACTTCATTTCTCTCATATATTATATATCTTTTCATATCACATATTTTTATTTAAATATTTTTAATTATTTAAATAACTAATTTAAAAATCCAATTACTACAATACCCAACAGCAATATTAATATTATATAACCAATGATAATCACTCACTCTATCTCTCTCGATCTCTCCTACATATAAAAATGTATAATTATTTATTTAACTCGAAGCATATATATATACTATATAGTTTTAATTTGTTTGAAAAATGGGGAAGTTGAATGAAATTAAGTTTGAGAGGACTCATAACCTACTGATGCTGCAGCTGCCAGCTGCACACATTTGTTTGTTTGTTTCAAATAATTAGTGTGTGTGAGTGTGTTGAATGGTACTTTGTACTTTTTCCTCTCTCACTAGTGAAATGTGTAGGTCCATGTACAAACCACACCATTTTGGTGGGAATTTTTAGTTATTATTTTCGTTATGAGACTTAAAAAAAAACTTATTTTAATTTTATATATTGCCAATTTATTATCTATCATGATTTTATATATTGGAAGGAGTTGGAATCAAAGCAATAATATATATACTATAATTTTTGCATGTCATTTTTCTTTTGATTTTTAAAATAAAATATAATATAAAATTATAATTATTAATTTTGAAAACAATAAATTAATAATTACAAATTTATTTTCTTTTCCATTATTTTGATATTTACTATATTATCCTTACTCTCTCTCTCTCATTATCTTCTCACATATGTTTTTATTTTTTTTAATTATTATTTAAATAATTATTTTAAGAGAATACTAACTAGAATTGAAGACCCAACCGGCAACATCCATATTAATATCTATATTTATATGGTTCTGGGCCTTTCTCGTCAACGGTCTCTCAAAATAGTTATTAAATTAATTAAGAAAGAAAAAAAAAGATGATATGGAAAGATCATGGGAGAGAGAAAATTGGAGAAAAGTGGTAGTAGTATTTTTGATTTTTAAAAAATAATAATTGTGGTAGTTATAAAAATAACTTTTTAATCTTTAATTTATTATTTTACAATTAATAATAATAATTTATTTTATATTTATAAATTAAAAAAAAAAGTTTGACATGTACGTACGTGCATGTGAAACCTCTAGTAAATATATATTATAATTTAGTTTAACTTATATAAAGTTCTTTATATATTTGTTATAAAGTTTTTTGCTAATTTTATAACACATGATACAAAATTTTTGCATGATCAATCATGATAAAAAAGAAATATATATATAAAATACCACTTTGATACATGATGAACAAATTTTCCCCAAGTTTTTTTCATTATTAATTTAAGGTAGCAGTATATACATGTGTGAGAGAGATCATGCAATATGTATAGTTATAAGTTGTAAATTGAAAGTTGTGAAGTGGGGCGGGATAAAAGTTCAATGGTACCGTACTACTGAACTTCAGTGCATCCTTTCAATTATGTAGTGCCATTTGTTAATATTAATAAAAACTCACATTAATTAGGGCCCACCTTGAATGGTTTAAGGACCAACTGATTGGAGGGATGTACTGAAGTTCAATACTACCGTACCACTGAACATCTACTCGGGGCAGAGCACGTGATAATTGTGTAATCAAAGTCCTATGTGATTGTGTGTTGTTTTGGCTTTAGGAATCACTTTCATCAATTCAGTTTTCAGTATTCAGTACGCTTTTCTTTCAACTTACTTTTATTTTCCAAATAAATTCAGCCTATTCACTTTCCCTTCTTACAATTTTAATTCCTTCATGTCCCACTACTTTTCAACTTTCAAATTTTTACTTTTTGCTTTTTTTCATTTTGTGAAATTTCAATCTTGATTTATCACGAACTAGTAACTAGATTCAATCTTTTGGCAAAACAAAAAAACTGGACTCAACTTTCATAGTTAATTATTATATTTTCAATATATGAAATAAAATTGATGCTTGTAATATTTTGATCCCAAGTCCCAACTAAACTATCCGCCTTTCCAACTAAATACAGCAAATCTCATACATTTATTACATAAATATAAATTTTGGCATCTTGATCGTGTCCCAGCTAAATGCTAATATAGTACTGGATCAATAAAAATCTTTCCACATGTGCATTATTTGTCTTATTTTTGTGACAAACCAAAATAATAATAATAATAATAAAGAGTAGGCTTTTTACTATTGTCTGCTTCTTTAATTATTTGCGGTACCGTTAATTGTTACTTGTGGAATCCCAATATACCCACGTATGATGAGTTTATGATGCAATTTGTTGCATACATACAATACAATTTCGGTCGATAGGATTGTGACATATGGATAAGATGACTTAAAATGCAATGCAATTTTTCACATGTCACAATTCTATCGACCGAAATTGCATTGCATGTATGCAACAATTGTATCATAGACTCACCCAAATATATATATATATATATATATATATATATAATTTTGTTAGTAAGTGCCATAAGAGTATTGTTTAAAGTTTCTTTTCAATCAATTAGAAAATCTAAACAATTATTTTTGTTGACTTTTCACTGATTTAAAAAAAAATATATCTCTCAACTAATATATATATATATATTATTTTTTTTATTGTTCACTCGGTTTTCAAGGTACTAGCTCGATTAATCCGAACTTTATTCGTGTCGCGCACTTGGTTATGGTGGGAGAGTCTTCCGATGAGATAGCTGCATTCACAATATCTCAAACTCGAACCTTACTTAAACAATACCAAATTTTATATGCACCTTCATACATATTATTTGTTTTTGAATTTTTAAAATACATATTCTTCTCATAATTATCCTACACATTATTTTTGGATAAAAGTTCAATGGTACCGTACCATTGAAATTCTGTGCATTCCTCCGGTCAGGTAGAGCGATTTGTTAATATTAATATAAATTCACATTAATAAGGACCCACATTGAATGGTTTAGGAACCAATTGATTGGAGGGATGTACTAAAATTCAATACCACCGTACCACTAAACATCTAATCATTATTCTTTTACTTTCTCTCTCTCATCTCATCATATATTCTATTTCGTTTATAAAATAGGTTTTTGTGAACAAAAAATTTAACAACCATATTATTATATATAGTCTTTGTATGCAATAAAAATGCACGTCATATTTTTTTTAAAAAAATTTGAAATATATCATAAAATAATAAATTAAATAACATGTTATTTAACCTTTCATTATTGTTCTAATTTTTTATTATTTTTACTTTTTCTTTCCTATTTCTTCTTCTCACATCACAGATTAAATTTTATAGTATATAATTTCTCACATAAATAACCAAAAGTCCAAAAGTATATGGATATATATAACTTTTGGAATGGGATTAGGAAAATTATAGTCTTAGCCGTTTTAAGGAAGTAATATATATATTTTGACAAGTTGGCATAATCTCATACTAGTTAATAATAGAAGTCAAGGGTAACTCTTCTCTCTCTTAAGATATACTCAAGTTATATAAATATTTTTTTCATTTTAAAAACATACATAAATTGTCCTGGGAACTAAAAGATTGTCAAAATAACCTTTAAGATGTTATTTGATTTTTTTATTAAAAATATAATCTATTATAACGTAATTTTAAACTTTTATAAAAGTATATATATATTGGAAATATTGTTTGGTGTAAAATCCAAACAGTAAAATCGTAGTATTTCACGATTCCCAAAAAAATTTTACATCATACTTTATACATACCAAAGACACTTTTTATCATACTTTTTCTCTCTCCTAATTTTTCTCTCTATCTCTCTCCTCACTTTTCTCTACAGTACTTTCTTTTAGGAAAAAACTTATGTCCATTTCCTCCAATTCCACCAATCATATATTGTATTTACACTCTCTTTCTTCTATGATTGGTCATATAAAAGGTGGTATTCTATATTCTCTTTCTACTGTGATTGGTCATTTAAACACTTTTTGCCACGTGTCATAATTATATTGGGAAATTGGATGAAATGGACATAAGGAAATGGACATAAGTTTTTTTCTTTCTTTTATTCTACAGTACTTTACTCTACGGTATTTTCTTTACAGTACTTTACATCCGTGCATTTATACTAAGCGTATTCTAAAAGAAAGCCATGTAATCTAGTCATTTTTAACAGGGGAGAAAAAAAACTAATTACCCTAACATATTTAACTACTTAAGTTTTTTTGATATAGTTAGAATTTTAATATAAAATTAAAATTCAGCACATAATTGTACTATATATAAGTCTGTGCTGAGTCTCACTTAAGTTTACATGACTTTTGTGTGAGGATACATCATACATGAATAAATTAGATATTAGAATAAAAATATTCAGAGAATAGCTTTGGAATAAAGTGAATGCTGATTTTTAAATATATTCCATTTATAAAAGATAAAATGACTAAATCAAAAAACATAATTTTCACTTTAGAATATATTTGACATGTTTAAAGTTCAAATTAGAGTAATTATTTTGGCATTACGAGAAAATAAAAAAAGTGGATAATTAAATAAAAAGTTAACCTTGTTTAATAAAACAACAATTAAGCTTTTGTGTATTGTCTATTCAAAATCTAGACATGAACCAAACTTTCTTATCTATTATTAGGTTACTTTCATTGGTCATTAGTGGAAATACTGGAATTCATATCTATGTCAAGACAAAAGCCAAATCTTTCCTAATTTCCTCAATAAATCTTAAATCCTGTTCAATTAAAAAGGAAATAGCCACCATGATAATCACAATTTCGCATCTTCCAAATAATGGAGAGTTTTTGTTTATTCCAAATTAATAAAATATGAGCTAAAATAATGACACGAACTTTTTTTAAAGGAAAAAAAAAAATCTTAGATACGCTTACTGTGCCACTTCGTTTGTGTAATGGCCAATTAAAGTCAATTAAAAATTCTTATTTTATATATTATGCAAGCATTCAATTTTTTTTTAAAAAAAATTATTATGAATATAATTTGGTCAATGCATAAATGAAGTGGTACATTATATGCACCGCCACCTAATAACCTCTCTTTTGAAGGAATCAATATAATGTACAAATTACAAAGTATCTACACATGAAACAACATGGAAATCTCTTACTAGTTACTGCCAATTTAACTACCCAGAAAAAAAAAAAAAAAGAACATGGAAAATTTGACATATATAAAATTAAATTTCAATGAGTAAAACAACATTACTCTTGCATATTCATGTAAGTTTGTACATGTACAAAGTTATTCAGAGAAAGGAAGGCTTACCAAAATCAATGCATGGTTCTGGTAAAATTATACAGGATTTATTAAACTTAGTATGCCACTTGTAAACAAAACTTTTCCTCTGAAACAATTACATACAGAGAAGAAAAGAAAACTGTATATATGTATATATTGTTCAGGGAGTCTCTGGGAAAACTTTTTGCTCCAAGAAGTTGATGAAACGTTCAGCATACAATTTAGGTTCAACTACCGATATTGTGGTAGGGTCGAAATGCATTGATTTGTAGGTATGCTCAAATTTCTTTCTTAGGTTGTATTCCTGCAATATATCAATTATGCCCATGTAGAGGACAACATCATAAACCTCAAAAAGCTCTACCTCTGTTGCCTCCACCTTGTCCTCCAGAAGCTTGCGATTCGCTTGCGCCGGCATGTTTACTCCTAACTGCACCCGCAACCTGAGTATGAAATTGAGGATACACTTTGGTTACAAATTACTTCAATCCAGATTAGCAACATACATTAGTGGCAACTCACAACATATAATAGTTAAAGAAAACGAGAGTGAAGTGGAAGAAACATAATCTGCCAGAAATATCCTTCTCATAGGCAATATTTCTTTTGCTCTACTATTTCAACAAGTGGAAGAAAACTTGAAAACATGATAGAGGGAAAGATGTCCAAGCCCTTCAACTTGAAAGTTTAAGTTATTAGGTAAAGGCTCATGAATCATGAATTTCTATTATAATCTCTACCAGTTACTTGTGACAATAACTCCGCTAAGGCACATATATTAGCAGGATTACATTATCTAAAAGTGACAGTTAAATTTTACCGGAAACGAAAAGAAAAGCATCATAAAGGTATTGGACTTAGATTCTATTGATAGGGAAACAGTAGAAGCTACCTTGCAGTGCCAGGCAACAGAAGATCAACTTCTTTGTCGCCTATAGAGTATGCCCTCAATGTATTTCCTCTGATGTGAGGTCCAGGTGCAGTGTTGACAGAACTGGGTTCATGGGCAACTAATAACAGGCCCTTAGGAAGAATAAACTGCTCCCCTTGTTTGAGTGCATCTAAATTCAAAAGGTATTCAGTTGTAAGAAATTAATCAAGAAATAAAGATACTGAGGCTCTGTGGACCAAAAAAGAATGCCAATCAATTAACAGTGAATATAGATATTTTAAAAAATAAATGCTCATGTGTGAGCTTGAGTACACACAAATGTAGGAATAGCCAGACAACAAGATAAAAACAAATTACAAATAGATATGCCTGAGATATCACTTGCTATAGCCAGATACCAAGTGCAGGTACAAGCAAGAAAAAATGGGCTATAGATGTTCATATCTTTTCTTTTTTTTGAAGGAAAAATATAGATGTACATATCTAAACAGGCCATTCAAAAAGAGAAAACGACACCTACTCCATAGTATGTATGTATGCTCAAAATCAGAAGAGTGTTACATAATTCAGTTGGTAAAGTCTTTTTGCAAGGTTGAGGGACTTGAGATTAAAACCAGCATATACCAAGGACGGAAGAGTTACAGAAGAAAGATTAGTAACTCCCATAGTGCAAACCATTCCGATAAAAATTAGGCATCTTCTTGAAATCTTACTGAAAACCTGCATAATGTATTGGCTTAACTTGCTTGCTGGCTACCATTTCTTCTATCCGACACTAAGGGAAACACTCCGCATTGACTTCAAACTATAGCAGAAAGTTTATACACTGCAACGTATTCCTAGTGGTCACAATGGACACCTTCTAATGTATAATGTTAAATTTATAAGAAATTATATTCATACTAAATTTGAATACCTAATTTATACAAATATGTAACCACTAAATTCTGAAAGGAAATTGCCATATTACATTATTATCAATAATTTGCAACAGAGAAGGCATTTACCATCACCAGGTGTTGAATTCTCCTGCTGTTGCATTGATTCAGAAAGTTCCGCTAAGGACTTGAGATTCTCAGGTGCTCTAAAATGTAATCCCAACAGAAGGCTGTAATCAATAATTTGCTGAGACTCCAAGAACCTGCAGTCTAGAGAAATTTGCCTGCACCAGAAAAACAAAAGTCCAGTTGTTATACATTTTTTACAAGGTTCACAGCTAACCGCTATTATGTGCTGAAGCCATGTACAACTATAAGAATAAATCACTAAAAAACTATAGACATGCAAATAACTATATTATATAGGATATTTGATTCCAGTTTGTCATTAATTAATAGAAAAATTTAACTGAAAGGAGTGGCAGCTTTTGATCATGGTTTCATGACAAATTTTATCACAGTGCAATAGTTACTTCTTGATAATACAAATTATAAAACTTGTAATACCAAGAGGTGCAAGTGCAACATGATTTATCCTAGAAGAACTTTTAGTGTTATATTCTTAGATTGTATCAGAAAATACTCATTAGATATAAAAATTAACACATTGCATATTAGTCGCCTAAATTGTAAATTAGGAACTTACTTCAGTAGGGATTCTCGCAACTTTTTGTCCATATTAAATTCATATGTAAGATCAAGATCTTTTAGTGTTGTGTTTCCATTGATTTTATCTTTATTAGTAAATCTTCCTTGTGAAGACCCTTTCAAATCATAACGACGGTGGATATGCAATCCTGTGCAGAACATATTCCCCATGACCACAAAGCGCACCTGTTAAACAATGGCAAGCACATATTTACACATTTTAATTGACAAATATGGTTAAAGAAGCTAGAGAAAAACAATAAAATATACCTTTTTCCCACCTCTTAGCGTTATTCGATGAAGTCCGAAAAATTTTGTGATAAGAGTATTTTCATAATTTCCTACATGATGATAATATTTAGGAAGCATCTGGAGTAGAACCTACAAGAACAAAACATATGGACTTAATCATGGATAATGAACATTTTTATCAAAATCACTTCTTACAATTCTTATAAAATTACAAAACTAGAATGAAGGAAAGCTGACTGATTCTACGTTTATCTTCTCACGAGCACTTACTATATAGAAAATTAGAGGGTTAACTTTTCTTTATCTAAACCGGACAAGCTAATCCATATTAATATGAAAGAATGGAATTAAATGTTGATATCAGTATTGTCAAATTTGATCTTACAGCATAACTTTAACAGAATGACTTGACGCTACCCTTCAAAACTAGCTAGTATTTAGGGAAGTCTTTATGAGTATGGAGTTGTTGTGACGCACCTGAATTAAAGAGTCTAGTAAGAGTCATTACATTATCATCATATTATCAGTCTATACCATGTCTACTATATTTATTAATCCCAAAATTGGTACCATAACTAAAATCAAAGTCGACTCCTGGTGATGAATATAATACTAAACCATTAATATGAACTATTTTTTCAACCCACCAAGCAAAGGAAAAAAAGTGACTACAAACCTTCAATTCAGATTTTTTCAAGGTCTTGATTACAAATCGATCATCTTGAGAGAGAAAGAAGATGCTGCCACTTTTTCCAGGAGAAGTTATGTCTCTAAGACCACAATCACCACAAATGGACATCATGTACTCTGCAGCATCTAATTTGAACATCTCTCTCAAATTCCTGGAAATATATGCTAGAGTAATTATGAAAATTATAAAATAAAATGCTAAGAAGAAAAATAACTCCCAACAGCATCAAATGCACCAAGGAATAGTTTGGCAATATTGGGTTGTTTATGTCCATTCTACCAAAGCAGACATCACAAACTGCAGATCCTTACATCTATTACACTCAGAAATATCAATATGAGTATATGACACAATAATAGTAAATCATATTCTCAAGCATGTAATTCTGATGCATGATATGATCGCATTAAAAGTTGGAAAAGTAATTCATTATTATTCCCTCCTTTAAACTCAGGAAAAAGAATTGGATTGGACATCAACAAGGAAACTTCATCAGTTTGAACATTCCCACTGGATCTTCACCAGCTAGCACTTCAATGCTGGTTTGATAGATTAAGATCCACCAACTTTAGTAGGAATTCAACCAAATAAAACAAGATTGAATAATTCTTCCACACCTTATAACTTCGAAACAAATTGATCATGCAGTGGACATAAGGAAATTACCCAATGCGTAGTGCTCATGATACAACTCTTCAATTAGGGAGGCATAGTGTGCTTGAAGTTAACAAATACCTGAAGACCATGGGGCAATAATCCTTCCAGTAAAAGTCTATGGAACGATGTGGGGGAGTAAACTGTGAACCCTCTTTGGGGAAGTACATCCTTATTCTTGCTCGATCTCCAAAATCAGAAGACCGAACTTCTCGTGCAGGCACTGGTGTAATCTTGCCAACAGTATACCTGTGAATTCAGTCAAATTTATTCAACTCTAGACTTCATGAAACACATGCACGTGAGTCAGATCTTCTCCTCATTTCCATTGTAATGCTGACATGTTAAAATTAGTTGTTTTCAAATATAATTTGTTATCTGATTGAATTTATTACCTAATAGTTTACTCAGAAACACCCCTGATATAGACACATAACAGGAAGTGTACAAGAGTCAAGAGAATTAGACATGTGTTTTTGAGAAAGTCTTGTGACTTGTAAAGTCAGGATGGAGAGATTCAAAAGCACAAGGCACAGCGAAGGAACATGATCCTTTGATTGCAATTACAATATACATCAGCAGGTTCAATAAAGCCGCTTTTCCAAAATGCTATGAGGATATTAGCTTTTAATCATGGAAACCAGCACACTGCATTTATTATCATTTCATTTACAAAAATCAAAGTCAATTTTGGAGTTTTCGATAAATAGAGGATATAGGAAAACATGTAAAAAAAGATAAAAGAGTACATGCTTAACATAAATCAGGCGGATGGAAAGATTATATCGAAAAGAACAGAGAAAGGAGGAAGAAGAGTGCAAGTGAATAGATCGTGTCTTCAATGTGTTCCTTTGTAATCAATTCAGTCCCGTAGATATGAACACAAGTCTTACATGTAATTATCCATCTCCATTTATCTAATCTTCCTATTTATTCATCTCTGTTTCTCTTTTCCTTCTCTAATTTTCCTGACATGTTAGCATCTTATATTACAGCATTGAAGAGTACAAAAATTACTATAATTAAATGGCTTCCCTTCTGCTCTAAGATTTTCAATGATGACTGAAAAAACTAGGAAAACCCTTAGATATGGAAAATATGGAAAACTAAATGGCCTCCCTTCTGCTCTAAGATTTCCAGTGATGACTGAAGAAACTAGGAAAACCATTGGATAGGTATTTTATTAGTTATATCAGCCATCATCAGCTGTATTTTCTTTAGAATAACTACACAAGAGAAACATGGAATTATGCACATGTAGCAAGAAATCATTTCATATAATATATCTGTGAAGCAACCAATAAGTAGGTATTGATACACTAATGAAGTTCTTAATGAATTCAAGTCAGGTAATACAGATATGTCAAAACTTTACAAAATACCATAATTATGACAAAAACAGTAATAATGAAAACAAATTATATATACCCATGATATTTAACACTTTAGTCGATAACAATAACTATTAAAATTTCCAAAACAAATTAGAATGGATAACTAAAAATGTTAAATCAACAAATTTACCTAATGCCCAGTTGCAAATTAAGCTTCAGATAATAACTTTGGCGGCCACCAAAAATGTCCACACATGAACTTTTCTTTACTTGTTGCGCAGTAAATGTATTCTGCCATTTTTTTTTGTGCGATAATTCTGAGTATTTCCTAGTTCTCTCCATAATTAGAACTCCTTGCATGTATTCCCTTTCATAAACCCAAGTAATTTTTTCTGGTGCCTCAGATTGACCTTCATCTGAGGTAAGGGACAATGCACGTGAGGAATCACGATGTGTGCTTTCTTGAGCAGGATCATATTGATTCCAATTTGCATCTAGTGATGCAGTCCGGTGAGTTATGTGACGTGAACTTCTTGAGCTACCACTGACTGATACCTTTTCGGAAAGGCTTCGCTTAACTCTTGACTTCTTAGCCCCATGTTCCTTTGAATTCGATATTGAACCATTATCACCAGTGTTAAGAGAGCTACACCATTTCTTTAAAGATGGATGTTTACTACCGGAAGGGTAGAATGTTCCTTTTCCATCCTTTAGGCCCCTACTCCATGTTCCAATATAAACCCCCCCATCTGCAAATCTAAAAACTCCTGATCCATGTCTAAGCCCATTTGACCAAGAGCCATCAAAAATATCACCATTAGCCCACTTCATAACCCCTCTACCATCTATTTTACCATTTTTCCAATTTCCTATATATGTATTTCCATTATTCCAAGAATACCTACCACTTCCTTCCTGTACTCCTTCCTTCCACAAACCTTCATAATTATCTGAATTGGAATACTCCTTGCGTCCTATCCCATGCTGAGCATTCAACCTCCAGCCCCCCCTGTAAACAGACCCAGATGATGTAGTGAAGGTGCCATAACCATGAAGGTAATTTCCAGAGAACTCACCCTCATACTTTGCACCTGATGGCCAAATAATCACTCCCTTCCCTGTCATTTTCCCTTCTTCCCAATCACCCTCATATATTGTTCCATCTGACCACGTGTATTTCCCCTTTCCATGGGGCAGTACTCCCTTGGCCTCACCAATGTAGACATCCCCGTTTGAGAAGGGCTTCTCATCAAGCCTACAATATAGATAAAACAATACAACATTATAAAGGCATACACATACGTAACCTTAATAATATGAATAGGATAACAAAAAAGATGGATGGAGAAAAGAAGGAGTTGCTGTTAATATACTTTATGCTGTCCTCCTCCATGTCCGTCAGGCTTTCTTGATCTAGTTGATTAGGATATACTCAAGAAGTACCATTCCCTTATATGGGTTAAAATGAACAGTTGCTGATATGATAAAGAAATGCATCTCCCCTTTTATCGGCTTTTATGACATTATTTTGCCCATTGGCAGAAATCTGGAACATAAGAAAACAATCACAATGAGTCCGGGCTACGTCAAGGAGTTGTTGGTGGTGTTACTAAACAGTACAGGCTAGATAATTCAGTTTGACAAATTAAACATCAGGACTATGAAGCATTATATTTTCAAAATCAATAGGTAGAACAGTACAAAGTCATATTCTAGCCACAGAGAACCAACTTTTTCTTCTAAATAATATTTATAAACAGCTGATTTTATGTTTACTTCATCTAGGGCGGAATGGCAGAGCACCAGAGCCTACTACCCAGCTCATGATTTATGAAAACAGAACCACAAGAATTTAGTACAACTTTTTCTTCTAAATAATATTTATAAACAGCTGATTTTATGTTTACTTCATCTAGGGCGGAATGGCAGAGCACCAGAGCCTACTACCCAGCTCATGATTTATGAAAACAGAACCACAAGAATTTAGTAATTAATTAATGCTTAAGAAATATCGAGACTTCAAGGAAAAAATCATCAAGGTCTCTCAATGCAAAACTAGATCCCACAACGAGGTTTACAGGCGGGGGGAGGCTGATCTGCTCAAAAGCAGGCAAGCTACAATTTATTGAAAGTCACCTCCTTGATTGACTGCTGCATTTTTTAGCTTCATCTCACATATGAATGCTCAGATCGACATTTAATAGCTCAGTCCAAAATATCCGGTCTTAATTTGGTGCACCAGGATGGGCAGACAATGTGTTTCCAATCCCATCAACATGAACAAGAGCCATGAATCTCACGGTAAATATTACCATCATAACTGAGAACAAGTCCTTCTCAGTGCAGATATTATTACCATCATCATAATAAGCCATGATTCTTGCTGGATGGTTTTCAAAGTTGTAAATATTACCATCATAACGAAGAACAAGCCTAGATTCCTCTACCCATCAATTTCATAGGGCGAAAAAAATCCGTCACAGAACTTCATATTATGAATCAATAAAAGAATTAGAAAAACCAGGTGTAGATGTATGATATGAGTATAGACATCATACGTATCTATCTTGTATGTTCCTGCTGCAAATGAATAGGTAAAGTTGATGAATAAAATGAAAATAACCAAATCCAAACCCAATCGTAAAGATAAAGCACAATCCCAAATACGGCAACAGAAGTAATAACATCAAACTTTTCCAACAAAACTCTACTATTTCCCTTTATCTGCAAACAGTGAATAAACCAACATTGAAGCAAAGAATGCACAAAAAAAGAATCCACAGCACTCCTAGCTGGGTACCGTAATAAACCACCCATAAGCCATAGTTAACAATCAAACAACACAAAAAACTCAAGAAACAAAAAAAAAGATCGAGAAAATACACAGCAAACAGACCTGGGATTGATAGAAGATATCGAAATCGAGGAATCGGAAGAAAAACTGAAATCGAGAAGATTGGTTGAAGAATGAATTGAGGTTGAAGCAGAGAAGAGAGAAGAAATGAAAGGCGCTATGTGTTTATTAATTAGAAAGTTTGAGATAGTAGGAAGCAGCTCACGAATCCTTGTCTAACTGCTCTTTATCCATTTCCAAGCCGACAAGTGACTCGCCACTGCCATCCAAAAATTAAATAATCGAGTTTAAACAATAAAATATTCCACTCCATCATACCTGCAGATACTATGCTTCGATTGACACCTCACTCCACTCTCTCTCTCTCTCTTTTCTCTTTCTCTTTCTCTTTCGCTTCTCTCTCTCTCTCTCTGAAAGTGAAAGCCTTTTAGACGAAGCACGCACAGCACAATCAGGAGGAAATAGTTCAGATTCTTTGCCGTCAGAAGTTATGCTGTCGGATTTAATCGTGAAAGCCTTTTAGACAAAGCACGCACAGCACAATCAGGAGAAAATAGTTCGCTCCGGTGAGTCACTGTTATAACCGTGCTAAATCCAACAGCATAACTTTGAACAGTAGAAAATTCGCACACAAATCTTATGCATAGTATTTGTATCCCAATGTGAACGAATATTTTTGTATGCATGAATTTGGTACGGACAAGTTTATATTTGGTCACAATTCAGGTTCCATTTTTTTTTTCTCAATATTTTTTACTTTGATTTACTAATTTTGTTTAGGGTAGACTTGATCTTGTATCAAAGTCCACCTGATTCGAATGACACTGTCATCAATGACCTTTCACAATTTTAGCCGCATACGGCATATCTATACATGTAACATTTTTGCTTGAATCACCATCCTTCAATCTCAAATTATGTAAACTTTAATCTCTTATTAGTATGTAGGCATAATCTACAAATTCTCCTATCTCTTAAATTTATTTCATCAAAAATAAATTTATCAACTAATTTAATTTGGAATTCTTAGAGATTTTTTCATGCACAAATTTGAATTTGAGACTGGAAAGAGATTATATAAGTACTTGTTATTCTAACTAATCAAGTAATCATGTTGATAGTTTGATTAAAATCTTAGTTATATTAGATTTTAGATAGATAGATGATATAAAAACAAAGTTATTACTTAATTATTAGATAGATATTAATCTTAATTAAATACCTATCTATCATGTAAAAATAGAAAAAGTATACGCAAAAGCTTCTTATTTTTTAAGAATATTTTGACTTCATCATATACACTAGCTAGCTAGCAAAATCTTACGTAATATTGCTTTAAATTATGTTAAAAGATAATGTTATGTTGAACTTAATTAATTAATGGTCAAAGTCTCTTAACAAAAAAATCTCTCTAAATTTCATATAATTATTGGAAGTAATTTCTGAGATTGAAGATGTGTTTTTAATTTATTTCAGAGTGAGACACTTCCTTCTTAATTATTTAAATTTGTATTGACAAAGGAACAAAACTTGAATAAAAACAGAGGTATATTATATATGTGTGTGTGTGTGAAAGTGAAACAAATTCCTAGTGGCGTGGGGACGAGGGAAAGTTATGAAAGTAACAAGATTGGTTGTAGGGTTGTCCATGCCCATGCAATGCAGTGTATAGAAAAGTGGATGGCGGGTTTTCAATTCAAATCATGCGACATGAAAAAGGTGAAAGGGGCGGTTGAGTAGGTAGCTACCAATTTGGGATTGGGACATTTAGACGGTTGTAACAAAATTGTATCTTAGTTGATTAACGATATAATTTATTGACTAAAATGCACTTCACATTAAATTATTTTAGCTGATCCGAGTCTGACAGCTACACAGTGCAAATTCATAAAAGTATATGAAATGCACAAATTCATATATTCGTACTTATTTCAACATAAAGTGTGTCTAGCTGAGTACAACTTATTTATTGATCTTTACACTACGTTGAATATCACTGACAATTTAAGACTTGAATTAATGTTAAGAAATGTATATATATTTAGTGCTTAACAGTGACTAAAACTTAATTGTCACAAATAAAAAAATATTAATTAATAATATTTATTTTTATCATGTGATGAATTGAGGTTTATATGCATATTAAAAAATATTCAAATTTAATGTTTTTGAGAGTATTTTAATAAAATTGGAGAATATATGGGAGAATAAAAAAATGTTGTATATTTGTATTAATGAAAAAATAAATAAAAAAATGGGTGAAGAAGAATGAGGAAGGGTGTGAAGGTGAGGAAAAGCAAAGGATAAAGGAAAGCGCGGAAGCTGATTCTGTGCAACCCAACCTACGGCCCCACTCTTTAAATATCTTCCTGTCTCTATCTATTCCCAAATTTCGATTCTTTCACATAATAATTAACCGTCTCAAATACATAATAATAATAATAATAATAATGGATCCAATCCAGTGCTTGGCTCTTCTATGTATTAGTATGCTAAGTCGACTTTTTTTTATAGTTCTCTTCACTTTTATTTATTTAAACTTGAAAAATTATAAAGTTTTTATAAAGAATAATAATTATAGACACAAAAAAAAATAAAAAATTTCACACAAATAAAGACCTACCGTGAATGGTTTAGGGACCACCTTTATTAGGGACTAAAAAGTTAGTCCCTAATCCACTCATAATAAATCTCGATTTACATGAAGTTTTAAATTTTTTTGTGTCTATAGCTTTCATACTTTAAATATTCTTTAGAAAAAGTTTATAATTTCTCAAATTTAAATAAAAAAAGTGAAGAAAACTATGAAAAAACCGGCCTAATACACTAATGCATAGAAGAGCCAAGCACTGAATCCATTCTCTAATAATACACTGCATCATAGACTCACCCTAAAAACAATATTTTAGAACTCTATAAACATTTAAAATTGAAAATAAATACTGCCACATATTTTATTGTATATATCTTGAAACAAATACAAAAAAAAAAAAGTGCAATTTATTTTTGGTTTTTTCACAAGTATACTCTTATTTAATAAGACAATCATGTTCGAGGTATTATCGACTATTAAATATAAATATTTCTTATAACGAAAATTTAAACTCAAATTCATCATGTTATAAGAGATTAATACATTTTTAAATACCCAATCGTCATTGATGCAATTTTTTTAAAACATAATATATATATATATATATGCACACACTAGACACATAATAAATTAAACAATAAAAAATGTTTACTTTTTTTTTTAATTTTTCATAACTACCTATTATTTCTATTAAATATACATACATGATTTCAATTCTTCATTTTATTTCTTACCTCTCTTCACATATCTTTACATCACATTTTTTAATATAAAATATATAATTTTAATTTAAGACCTTTGTGAGACTATATAGTATATACTAACCAAAAAGATGTAAAAGTATATATATATATATATATATATATATATATATATATATATATATATATATATAATCAAATGCAATTTAAATAGTGAATTACAGAACTTCAAGTTCCAACTTTTTTGTGGACTTGGTGCTTGTCGGACCCCACATTTGTGTGTGGACGGTTGTGTTGTGTCAAATATTCTCTCCCACCTTTTTTTTCCCCTTTCAAATATTAAAGATATTTTTGGGAACATCAGTTTTAAGAACCTCAAAAAAAATTACTTAAAAAATATGTAATTTATTCTTGATTTATATATATATAAACATGAAAGTAAATTAATTTATATTCCAATATCATATAAATGAATCTTTTTAAAAAAAAAATGTGCATGCCATGTGTTTTATATTTTTATTGAAAAGATCAATATATTTAAATTTACTAAATTAAATATCATGGTGTTTTCCACCACTAATAAGGTCTTATTACATTATAGATCATTACAAAGTCAAGTAAATGAAATGTTTAAGTGGATTAAATTAGGAATGTTTACATATCATGTTACATATGGGATATATACATTTATAATGAGATTTGACAAATTATTTTCTATATTATTTATTTGAATTTATATAAACATTTGTTTTTTCTATTCTCATGCATCCCCCCAATCTAAATATATTTGAAAAACATCAAGATTTTTTTACCAAAAACCTATGCTTAAATTTTGTCAAATAAAAAAAAAACCTTTTGGGGTGTCATGAAAGAAAAAATAAGGGTAAAAAATTGAGCATGTACCTATCATGGGAGAATGGAGTGCATGTGTTGAGACAATTAATAAAGATATTATTCCTTGTCCAAAGGGAAAGGTCAAAAGTAGTGCTGCTTCCAAATATTGCTAATCATTTGGAATAGGCTAAAATTTATATTTTGTTGTTTATATGTTTTTTTTAAAGTTAATTAATTAAAAAAAATATGTGTCAATTTTGAGAAGATGACATAAAAAAATTGACACATGTCTTTTTTTAATTGGTTAACCTTACAAAAAACATGTAAACAACAGCATATAAATTTTTTTCTTTGGAATATTTCAAGTGGCACTTTTAATTAAGTTTCTTTTTAATATATGAATAATACACATGTTGGTTACATGCAAGGATTGTTTTATTTACTATTAATTATAAGATTAATAAATAAGCAGATGAAGGAGATAAATAAAAATAATAATAATGTGGGTGTGTGTAATGCTTTTTTGACAACTAATATTATCTGTATTATTTCTTTGCTTTCTGATTCAGAGCACACTTTTATAGATCACAAAAACAATAATTAATCATAAATAAAAAATAATTGTCCAATAAGGCACGAACTTTGAATTAGATGCCAAGTTATCATCAGTATTGCTTACAACTTTTATATATGATGATTAGTAATTATTAATAATTGATTGACTTAAAAAAACAGAGCATACTTAATTGTGTTGTGATTAATATGTTTCATTAGTTAAAATAATACAAACCATACGGTATATGTAATGTATGCATGAAAAATAATATTCTTGTCCTTTCTTTTTCTTTTCTTTTCTTTTTTAATCTTTTTTCAAAATAATTCAATGACATGAGCATTGATACCCAACACAAAAATTATCAAAACAAATTTGCATGTGAAAAAGAGAAAATGGTTGACCAATAATATATTATAACATAGCAAAAGTAAGTGCTATATGCTTGATCTCAAGTAAATAATTATTAAGCTATTTTTCATTACGAAGTTGGA
The DNA here is from genome assembly GCA_014851425.1 of Senna tora. NCBI lineage: Eukaryota > Viridiplantae > Streptophyta > Magnoliopsida > Fabales > Fabaceae > Senna > Senna tora. Next base: position 30,522,600 of record CM026272.1, on the reverse strand, counting down.
TTAAAAAAAGTACAGGTTGTTCGTTATTAAAAAGAAAATAGAAGTATAAAAAAACACTATAACTAACATAAATGAAATAATACAATACAACAATATAATATCATACACTTGCAGACTTTCAAGCTCAACAACGTAATAAAAACAAAATTTAATGATAATTTTTCAAAACCCATTAAGTCAAACAAATACAAAATTGGTTTGTATTCTATTTTAATTATTACAAGGATATTTAATCTTCTTCATGAACTATTATAAGAATAAACGGGTCAATTTGGATGTTATACAAGTTAGTTTATATGATATCATGCATGTGTTAAGTTTGGGTCAATAAATTCTTATGATTTTTATGGGGTGGGACTCTGAGAGAATAAATAAGAAAAAAAACTTACATCAAATTTCTTATATTCTTCGCATCAAGTTTCTCAAAATAAATATGATATGTGATAAATAGTGTTTAAATAATTAATCACAGTAGATAAATTTTATATGACTAATCATAGAAGAAAGAGAGTATAAAAGCAATATATAATTGGTAGAACTTGGGATAAAAGTTCAATGGTATAGTACCATTGAAGTTCAGTACATTCCTCCAATCATGTAGAGCCATTTGTTAACAAAGACCCACCTTGAATGGTTTAAGAATCAACTGATTGAAAAATGTACTGAAATTCAGTACTATCGTACCACTGAACATCTACTCGTAGATTAAAGAAACACACTTTGGCGGCTATAGTTTTCATTAATAATTTTTTATTTTTCTTATAAGTTAGTTATTACAAGCTAATAAATCATTTCTTTAGTGTAAAAGCGAAAAACATTTACCATGAAGAGAATCTTTGATACAAAATTTAAATTTTAATAGGATCGTTAATTTACTTTTTTTTTTGGACTGGAACTAAAATTTTTTAAACTAAAAGTAATTAACACGAGGAGAATCTTTGATCAAGACTTTGACGTTGCTAATAAGTATTTCTGGTTTGAATTCATTGTTTAATAAGAAATTCAAAAGCTATATATACCAATAAAAAATAAACAATTTTTATTTAATTGTAAAATCATTTATCACGAATCTAATTCAATAATTGACAATTCCTCCATCAAAAAAAAAAAAAAACTAATTGACAATTCCTTTCTAGCTACTTCAATTTCAAGTAATTATAAATCCTTTTCAAACCAGGCCAAAAAAAAAAAATCCTTTTCAAACCAAGAGCAATACTTAGATACATTATTACTTTATTAGGTTGGTATAATTAAGGGTTCATATTGAATTTGTAAACATATACATATCCTGCAATTCACTTGTTTATAATTTAATTAAATCTGTCAATTTTAACTGTATACATTTTTTATTTACTAAACTCTTATATAATCATGTGTGTGTATATATATATATATATATATGAAGAAGATGCATTAGAAGTTAGAACATTACATGCCAATATAAAATGAGTGTGTCTAAAGACTATTTGATCGTTACATGACACCTTTTTCTCTCCATCATCTATGTCAAATATTTTCTCAATTACATGATTTCTGACCTACATTTTCTTCAAATGAAATCTCAATTTTAACCATGTTGTAATGATTTCTGTATGGACACTTAAAATGTTAAGTATCACGTTAAATTTTAAATACTTAATTTGTACTTCAACTATAGATTATAAGAGTTATATATGTAATTTTTTTTAATAAATTACTCCTGATCATAATTATATATTCGTTCCATAACTGGGAAATGACTTTTATTTTTTATTTTTGGTAAACGGAAAGATAACTGGGAAATGACTTAACTATACAACATATCTCAATTAAAAGACATGAGACGGTATCAGACACTGATTGACATTATTGGAGACAAATGATTACATATTTTTGGTAATATAGTTTTGTATAGTTATTTTTTTTTTCTCACGGTATTCTTCTATTGAAGACAATCCTATTCGAGTTAGTTAAGGTCTTATAACGGGGGTAGAGCGGGGGCAGAGCTCTCCCAACAGATGTTTTTTCGTACACAAGACTCGAACTCGAGACATTGCTTAAGGGGAATGGAGTACCTACCATTCAAACCAACCACTTGTTGGGTTTAAAGCAGTGTTGTATGGACCGGACGGTTCGACTGTGAACCAGGCACTCAAACGAGTTGGTTAGACCTAAAAAATCGATTTTTGTAGTTGGACTGAATTTAACCGCGGTTCAATCGATCAACCAGATTGAACCGTCCAACTGATCAAATTTTTTTTTTATATGCAATAATTTTTTGTTGCTGTCCTTCACTTAAAAAAAATTTGAAAAAAATATCATAAAAGAAATTAGAAAAGTCTTGAAAATTAAAATTAGAAAAGTTTTGAAAATTAAATTTTAAGAAGCCATGATTATCAAGAATTTCCTGCTCGATTTAATCAAATTTTTTTCAGAGTTTGACAAGTCTTGAAAATTAAAATTTGAGAATCATGTAATTTAAAACTTCAAAATTATGTATGTTGAAACTTAAAACTTGAGTAATATCATTTTATATATTAAGAATAATTAATATTTATTATTTATTGTGTCATCCGACTCGATCGATTAAACTGATTAGACCATAAATCAAAAACTTATTTAAGTCTTTACTCAATTCAATTCTTACATCGTTATTTTAAACAGACTCTGTTGGTTTCAGAAGCTTGGACATCCGGATTAAGGACTAACTAATTTAAAAAATGTATTGAAATTCAATATTATCTTATATTCATCTGCTCATAAAATAGATCATAGCCGTGCAACGCATGGCCATATATTAGTTTTTAAATAGAAAAAGTAGACGCATCAAAAAACAACGCATGAATGAAGGCCAATAACGCCAAGAATCCGCAGTGCACTCACTCATCTTGCTTTTCTCCTACAAATTCAATATATATATATATATATATATATAAGAAGTGTTCATTATATATAAGAATTTTTTTAATATTATTTTATTCTTAATCGAATCGTTTATGAACTAAATAAGTTAAATATTAGATGTTCAAATTAAACTCGTTTAATAAATGAACCGAATCCAAACAAGCTCTTATACAAATCGAGCTCAAATTATTTATGAATGTTTTTTTTTTTAAATTTTTACACCCCTTAGCCTTGATCATGTGGTTTTATTTTATACATTTTAATTTTTTTTAACCTATATACATATACATCTAATCATTACTGTGCATCTAATTCTTCTACATTTAAAAAATATTACATTTTTTCAGCAATAAAAAGAAAAAAAAAATAGCCCCTTGAGGGTAAATCTATATCAATACGAGTTTCTTTATTTATTTTATTGCAGAAAACTGGATCGAAAATTCATTATTTGTACCGTAAGAAATTCGGGCTTCGTATTTTCATTGAGAGGCCCAATAACCAGGCTTCAAAATTCGGGCTCATAAAGCCCAATATGTCTTCACAACCTTATCCAGCCCATTTAACTCTTCCATAGTTTCTTTTCTTCCAACACTTTTTAGCTTAGCGCCAAATAAACCCGCTTCTTCTCTCTTTATCGCTCTGCGCTCTCTGGCTAAGAAGCAGAAATGGAGATGTCGGTACTGGGAATTGGGTTGCCCCAAGGTATAGTGTTTCGCTATTCGCCACTCTTTTCCTCTTCTTCTTCTTCTTCTTCTGTGTTAAATTCTTCTGCTACGAGAAACGCTGGTTCTCAGCGTGTTTCAACGACGGCGCTTACTGGCGAGATAGCTCAAACCAACGATGCCCAACTACCCAGTGGCAGTAGAAGCAGAATCAAAGTTCAAAACCGCGCATCGAAATCTCACAACACAAGACAAGCCGCCATGATGGAAGTTCAGCAGTCTAGTGATTTGGACTCCGCTCTTACAAGGTATTCTTCCCGTATCATAGCCATAGCAGCAGGTCGTGGTTTTACTTTTTCACTGTATTCCTTTCTAATAGCTTGTGTGCTTTAATTTACCTTAGTTTGGCAATTTTATGATTTATCAATATTATTTTATTTGACACATCTTTCAAAAAGAAAAAGAAATGTTCAGTGTAGGGCATATATATAAGAGGATAGGTAAAAAGTTGCTTGCCTACTTCTACAATGACCAACTGCTTTAATGTTAAATTGCAGTTGCGGCTAATATAAATGATACATGCCAAAAGTAGTAACTTTTTTATAGTGTATCGTTGGGCCAAAGCCCCAAACTTATCTGTCTCACTAATGGTAAAACTCATGCCTCTTAGTTACTGACTTGTGCTAGTCAAGCTTATGCAGAATGTTACATCTGATAAAATAGTTTCTTAAACTCACATGGTATTTAATTCTCAGGGCAGGAGAAATGTTAAAAGTGCGAGACTTGAATGCCATTTTACATCACTTTGGAAAGCTTAATAGATTGCAAGACATTCCTCAGGTGCTTCTATTTACATATCTTAGTTAACATATACTCAGGAAAGTTGGTCATCAGTCATCACTAAGTTATGTAATATCTTGAAATTGGAAAGAAGAATGAAGACAATTGCTTGCTTTTGATACATTTTGGTCAAGTGTAAGAGAAGTAAAAAGGAATGGGAAACGAGACAGAAAAGTTACTGAAGAGCATGCATTGACCAAGCACACATAAACATATGCATCTAGAGTGTCATTTGCCCTTCCTGTGGTTTTGATAACTGAAACACTTTGTACAATAATTGCAGCTCTTTGTATGGATGCAAGAAAACAGGAAGCTTGATGTCACATCATATATCAGTTACATAAAGTTCATGGGGAATAAACTTGATACTGCAAAGATGGTAGAAATATACAATAACATTCAAGATGAAGCAATCAAGAACAACGTCTATCTATGTAATTCAATTCTCAGTTTCCTAATCAGGAAAAGAAAGTTTGATATCAGCATAAAACTGTTTCAGAAGATGAAAGAGGATGGTCTAATACCTGATGTTGTTACATATAGCACGGTATGTGGTTTTAGATCTTAAGAGACTTGTTTAGCATCTGTGAACATGAATTCGTTTGTGATATATGGAATCATATTTTGCATCCTCTTTCATCACACTTCTCTTAAGTTTCTGTTTCAATTTAATTTTTCCATTAGTTACTAGTCATGGTCATGGAATAGTCTATGAAGTTTTTGTCATCTTAAATAGTGGAGACTTGAGGGGAAAAAAATAACTTTGTTAACATAGAACCTATATCATATTTCATATATCTTTCCAGTTTCCATCCTTTCATTCTCAGTCTCTGTCTCTTTTTGTCTGTCTTTGAATATTGAAACATGCATAAATATGCAGTTTTATGAATGAGCTATGTTTCACTTTCATTGATTCTTTCTAAGATAAACTCAGCATGCTTGAAGACCTAACTAATTAACTATATGAAAGAGGACAGAATCAACCACCTAATCCCTGTCTCCAGATATTAATTAATGTCATACTTCACCAAAATGGATCTGTTTGAAAGCATACTATATTTGTTGGATGGATTTAATGGTTATATTGGTACCGAACCTTAAGATTTTTCATATATTTGTTGTTATCCTCAGCTGTTGGCAGGTTCCACTAAAGTCAAAGATGGATATCCTAAGGCATTGGAGCTAATACAGGACTTGCAACACAGAAGGTTGCACATGGATGATGTAATTTATGGGGCAATTCTAGCAGTGTGTGCTTCCAATAGTAAATGGGAAGAGGCAGAATTCTACTTTAACCAGATGAAGGATGATGGTCTCTCTCCAAATGTTTATCATTATAGCTCTTTGCTCAATGCTTATTCAGTATGTGGAAACTACCAAAAGGCTGATAAATTGATTCGAGATATGAAATCTGCAGGGTTAGTACCAAACAAGGTTTGTTTTTCTTGTTATTAATTGATTCTAGGAATTAGGATAATAGTTTTTGACAAGTAGTATGCTCGCACTGTAGCTAGTTATTGCTCTACATTGTAGATTGCTAATACCTAGGGTTCCTTAGTCATTGCAGCTTAAGACGGTGCATCTCACAGTCTAAACTCTAAAGGTTGAAACTTGAAACAAAGGAAAATGTGCAATGGTCCTGCAACAAGCACTTAACCTTAAAGATTCACAATAGTCCTATAAGCAAAAATACGATCTGCATTCTGCAATGTTAGTTTTGTTCATATGGTTGGAGATAAATGCCAGAATTTTCCAGTTAATTGTTTGTCTCTGCCTCTCTTTTATATGTTTGCTCTGAGTTGTTGTCTAGCATTTGCTTGAATAACAATTCTTCACTGCATTTGATTTAAAATAATATAAAAAATAATTTCAGGTGATTTTGACAACCTTACTGAAGGTATATGTTAGAGGAGGCTTGTTCGATAAGTCTAGAGAGTTATTAACTGAACTGGAATCTTTGGGATATGCTGAAGATGAGGTAATAAGACCTTCTGAAAAAGAAGAGGAAGGGTTCATTGCCTTATTTGTTTCTTACAAATTACTAATGCTAATATGCTATAGTATCTATACATTTCAGCACACTATTAATACTTCGTTGATGCCCTGAAATTTATTTCAGTATTAATATATAATTTCTTAACCTTTTTCTTTTCCTATATTTTCTCACTTGACAAGTGTGAATGTATTTACAGATGCCATACTGTTCATTGATGGATGGACTTGCTAAAGCAGGACAAATGCACGAAGCTAAACTAATTTTTGATGAAATGAGGAAAAAAGGTGTAAAATCTGGTAAGTTTCTTTTGGAGTTTGATCTTTAGCAAAATAATTTCTTAATAATCAAATATCAATTCTGTAGTTGGTCATTCTAAAGGCATTAGATGACCTTACGAATTTTCAAGAACCAAAACAACATATGTGAGTTTATAATTTTCAGTTGCCAAATATCCATCTTAATGGCATTAATATATTGAGAAGACCCATTTCCTTTTAATCTTCAGCTTCTCTTGGTGGTCAATTGTAGTTTCTGAAATTTAACATCTTCATATGCAATGGATGGTTGGGTCAACAAGTTCCTGGAAAATTGATTTTAATAAGTTATCCTTCCTGTTGACTGTTGTTACTTGGGTTCTTCCTTTTCTTTGATTTTTGGAAGTCCTCCTGGAATACCTGTTCTTGAACTGATGATACAAACTTACGCATTGAAATAGCTGAATCTCCTTTTTTTTCTTTATCATAGGTGCTCTTGTTTTAGTAATTGCGCAAGCTGAGTAAATGATGAATTTAGTCTTTCATGTGCTAATATATACATTTTTAATTCCCAAATGCAGATGGTTTTGCTCACAGTATCATGATATCAGCATTTTGTCGAAGCAAACTTTTTGAAGAGGCAAAGCTGTTAGCCAATGATTTTGAAACCACCTATAACAAATACGACTTGGTTATGTTGAATACAATGCTGTGTGCTTACTGTAGAGCAGGGGAAATGGAAAGCGTAATGCAAACGCTAAAAAAGATGGATGGATTGGCAATCAGTCCTAGTTACAATACCTTCCATATCCTAATCAGATATTTCTCTAAGGAAAAAATGTATCTATTAGCTTATCGAACCATGAAGGACATGCATAGTAAAGGTCATCAACCAGCAGAGGTATAGAGTTTAATCAATCTGTCCTTTCATTGCTTTTTTTTTTTTTTTTGTAATTAGACCTATGTGTGGATTAGGTCAGCTCTTGGGCATACTTGGCCTAACTCAATGGGCCTAGGCCTGCGACTACCTTATGGGCCAATGAACTTAAAGCCCAAGCAATGGGCCTATACAACTCTAATGCAAAGTTGAGCATGTCTCTGGCCAACCCAATAGCATAAGCCATATTTCAAGCTTTAGTATTAAATATTCAATATTTATCTTCATTTTTTTCATGTCTCGTTTTTTAGTTTTCATGCTTAAAATTTCAGTTTTTTCACACAAATCAAACATTACAAAAATGTGATTTCTTGGACATATTTGTCTTTTTGGGGCTCGTGGAAAAGAATGTGAAGGTATAGTTGGAATTACTTGATTGAAAGAAGCTGAGAATGCTTCATTTCATAAGTTTCTGTACTACATTCATTGTTTTTTGAATAATCAGTAGCGTTTATTGTTTGCTTCCTTTTATTAGTTCAGTGGCTAACTAAAATTTTCTAACCCCTTTGTCTCTTTGTAGGAACTTTGCTCTTCTTTAATGTCTGATCTTGGAATGATAAAAGCTCATTCAGAGGCATTTTCAGTTTACAATATATTGAAATACGGCAAGAGAACAATGTGCAAGGCACTTCATGAGAAGATTCTGCACATTCTCCTGGCAGGACAGCTTTTGAAAGATGCTTATGTGGTAGTCAAGGTATTCAAAGTTCTTATGATGAATTTTCTCGTTGTATCACTGTTCTTATACAAGACAAATCTTCTCCTGTACAGGATAATGCAGCATTTATTTCTCGACCTGCCATAAAAAAATTTGCAACTGCATTTATGAAATCAGGTAATATCAACATGATAAATGATGTTATGAAGACCCTCCATGGTTGTGGCCACAAGATTGATAAGGTAAATCAGCATCCTATCCTAGTATGTATTTCAAATAATGTGTATAGGAATGACATTTGGTTCAAGTCTTCACGTCCTTGATTTCATACGCTATACTATAATACTTTAGAACTTAGTCTGAGTCCAAGTTTGTAGGTTCAGTAAATTCAGAGCTAGGGCTCCATGTTTTCTCTTCTGTTTAAGTTTTACCCAACAGAATTAGTCAGTCTTTTTATTTTTTCCCTCTTCAGGATTTATTTCAGATGGCCGTGTCACGCTATATAGATCAGCCTGAGAAGAAGGCTTTGCTTCTTCAGCTACTGCAATGGATGCCAGGTCAAGGATACGTTGTTGATTCATCCACAAGAAATCTAATCCTCAAGAATTCTCACTTATTTGGTCGCCAGCTGATTGCGGAGGTTTTGTCCAACCAACATATCAAATCAAAAGCACAAAATTCTCCCTAGATAAAGCATTCAAAAATTTTGATTGAGTTTTTTACTGCTAGATTTGAGTGTCCATTGGGTTCTGGTCAATAGCTTTGTGTGCAGATGCAAATTGAATGATGTCTATTTGTATATGAAGAGAAGTAGATGTATTGCTTCCAATTGTGATAATGATCTCATGGTTCACAATTTGTTCACAAGACAGTGAAGTTGAGGCCCTAACTGGATGATAAGGGTGGGAAATGAGTATTTGTCCAAAGATGTTTATTATTTTCTAGCAGAAAATAGAAGCTAAGCTGCAAAATTAAAGCAAATGCCTAGTCAGGACTCGTACATTTACCAATTGCCACACCAAATGGAAAGATGATTCACCATAATAGATCTGATGGTGCATTTAGCCCTTTTTAGGTGTTGCAACTTCAAAAATAATATAACATTTTTGTTTGTTTGTCAAAACTATTGGTATCTAAAAGCTCATTGGATTATGCCTAATTTGATGTGAGTTAATGGATGTCTCAAAACCAGGAGAAGAGTTCTTGGAGTTTTTATATATGCAAAACCCAAATCTAAGACTTTGTTTAAGATGATTAATTATTCCAACCAATCACTCATTCACTTGTTTTTTTTATAAACATCACTCATTCACTTGTTAGTAATAATATAATATTTTAAACATAATTGAAACTTGTTTAAGATGATCAATTATTCCAACCAATCATTCATTCACTTGTTAGTAATAATATAATATTTTAAACATAATTAAAAATAAATTATCTTAGTACGAGTGGGTGGGTAAAATATAAAAAAGGTAATGAGTACTTTTTTCGTACGGAAGGTATTACCGCGGACAGCATAATTGATAATAACAATGTTTTTAAAATCGGACCGGTCATTGAACCGGTCGAGGCACTGGTTCACGGTTCAATGGTCGAACCGTGGTTGAACCGTGGTCGAACCGGTGGCATTTAAAATATATATTTTTAATTAAATATACTAAAATATATCATAAAAAAATTATATATTTCATAATTATATGTTTCCATCTCGATCTAAACATGATAAGAAATAGAACAAGTTGCAAATTACCACAATATCATATTAAACTCTTCAAATAAGTTCAAGGATCAACATATTTAAGTCTCAAATCTTATCATAAACCCAACAATAAATACTGAAATAGAACAATCCTTACAACTACAAGTCACAACAAATTTTCAATAAATATTAAATCATAAACAACACAATTTTTTTTTAAAAAAATGAACAACCGATCGAACCGTCTAAACCACCGGTTCTGACCGGTTCTGACCGGTTCTTGACCGGTTTTATATCTGACCGGTTCATTGGTTATTCCGGACCGGACTGGCTGGCGGTTTACCGGTTTTCCGGTCCGACCGTCCGGTCCGGTCCGGTTTTCAAAACCATGGATAATAGTGTAGATTACCTTGTTTATAAATTCATTTGTTTGATTTTCTACTTAAAAAAAAAACTAAAACCAAAAGTATAAAACTACTTTTATATTTATAAAGTCTGGAATATGAAATTTTGTTTGAACAATATTAAACCAACTCACCGAGTGAAAAAATATTTTGACAGTTATTGTTTTCAAATATAAAATCAGACGTAAGACAAGACTTACTAAAGTTTATTGATTTCTTATCTAAAGAAGATCACGAGGAAGATCTTGGTTTGACAAAGTTTATATATTTTACAATAATATCTACTCAATTATTTGCATATATATTATGGAATTTTTTTTGTATACAAAAACAATTATTGTAGGTTAATTATTAAATTGTATAATGTTAATGCAATTTCTTAGACAATTACGGAAAATTTAAAGACTAATATCACCGGCAACTTCTCTCTATGATATTATTATTATCGGACGATGTATTAGGAATGACAATTTTATTCGGGCTCAACGAGTACTCAAAAAATTTATTTGTTGGGTTCGGGTCTGAGTATTGAAAAAATGGGTCCGAAAATTTTAACGAGAAAAAATTCGGGTCCGGAGACGGGTAAGGGTGTATTCACCCCAGACCCGGACCCGGTGATATAATATATATAAAAATATTTTATATATAAATGTTTTATATAAAAATATATTATATATCATATCAAAATGTGTGTTTGAAGTTTATTTTTCTTAAATTCGAAAATAATTAAATTTATGAATGTGTATTCAATACTTGTGATGAAAGTAGCAAATTTTGTAGAAAAAATAGTAAATTTTCCGAGTCTGGGGCCGGGTCTGGGAATCTAAGTATTCAATAGGTCTGGGAACGGGTATCAAATTTTATACCCGCCCGGAGACGGATCCAGGAATAGAAAAAAATATTAACTACCAAAACTGAGGACGGAAAATGCAATATCTTATCCCGACCCTACCCATTGATATCCTCCTCTATATATATATATGAATGAACCAAATGGTGTAATAATTTATATATATGACTCTCTTGTCATAGATAAGACCTTCTCAATTATTGTACGAAAAAAAAGACTTTTCTATTGCGAAATATAGCCAAGTGGGAGAGAAAAGATTGTTTTAGAAGAAACCACTCCTATTTGAAATAGTAATATGTAGTTTATTTTATTACATTTTATATGATATCCTGCATAATGTGCTCAAATTAATTATTGCTCAATCAATAAAATAATTATTTAAGAACTTGAGAATCAGAGAAAGAAGCTATCTAATCTGAGAATGTTAAATGAGAGAAATAATGGTTGGTTCAATTCAGTATAAATTAAACAACTTGGCTTGTTTGGCCATCCATTATGGCTTCAGTTTCATAGCTAAATGCATCTAATTCTCTCTAATTTCAAGGTGGCTTTCATCTCAAATAATTTCAGGTACTTATCGCTTCCTCAATTATAATATGTATCTTCTTTTAGCAAATTTTTTAGAGAGTTTAAATTATCATCAGTTTAGTACCAAAAGAAAGAATGAAATATATATATAGATATATATATATATTTCTTTTGGTACTAAAACACTAGAGATCAGAGGGTTCAAGAATTCTTAATGGTAGCTTGAGTACTATTATATATATATAGGCCAAGAGCTCTTTAGATCGATGTAGTTAAATAAAAATTAAAGTAGGCTTAATGACCAGTTAAACTTTATCCAACAATAAAGGAGTAGATCCAAATTTGTTTCGTACATCACATTGGCTAACATATTGCGAACCTTGGCACAAATCGTCAAGAATTTAGATAAAGGCTTTTACTTATTTATGGATGATAAATTGAATTCCCTTAAAGTTATTTAAAATTTTTTTTGGTGGGTATCTCTCAACAAGAAAATTTCTCAACACCCAATTAGTTGAGTAGCTGGATAATACTCTATTAGTCTCTCTAATATATATGTTATTGGTATTATGCTCGATAGTATTTAATACTGCCTTTTTTATTACTATATTTTTTGGCATAAAGAAAGATAAGAAAAATGGAGAGCAATAAATGATGATGTTGTATTTGAATTTTCAAGAAAATAATTATATATAGTATTGCTTCTTCTTTTTTTATTGATCTTAATATTGTTGTAATAATTAAGACTGTGTTTGGTAGGGAGAAATAAGAAGGAAAAAAGGAATGGAATGTCCCATTTCCTCATACATTATTCTTCCTACTAAATAAACCCCATTTTTTGTAATGTGATGAAATTACGTTTTTATCCTTACTTTTTAACCCACTTTTATTCCATTCTCACTTTTCATGTAAGGGTAAAATTGTTATTTTACTCACTTTTCATCCCATTGACATGACATTTTCATTCTTTCATCTTTTCCCATTCTTATTTCCATTCCTATTCTCTCCTCTTTTCTCCTTGCTAATGACACCCTAATGTAATTGAAGATCAGGAAGAATATAATATATATATATATATATATATATATATATATATATATATATATATATATAGTTAAATGAAATGGAGAAGTGGGATTTAACACCAAAAACAGGAGGAAAAGTGTTTGAGGGAGAAGGAGGAGCATACTATGCATGGTCAACTTCTGATATGCCTTCATTGGCAAAAGCAAAAGTAGGAGCTGGTTGGCTTCTTCTTCAACCTGGTGGATTTGCTCTTCCTCATTATGCTGACTCTAAAAAGCTTGGTTATGTTCTTCAAGGTCACTCTTTTTCCTTCCTCTCTATCTAATATATAGATATACTAAAATTCAACATCATCCTCCATTCTCATTTATATCTATATTATAATTAGAGCTCTTAAAATGTACTCAATTCATCGAGACCCAATTGATTGACTTGTTTAATTAACCTACCAATTAGTTAGTGGGTTAGTTTGTATGTTTTCAACCCGTATAGTATTATTTTTAGTCCAGCAACGTACATACTCAACTCACCAATTAGATTGACCGACTCGTTTAACCCACATATTTTTTAGAAAATAAAATAAAATTTTAAAAAACCTATTTAATTGAACTTAATTTGTATGATTTTTGTTATTGTTAGTTTATGAAATTATTTATCTATTTGATGTGTTGGATTAATATTTTTATCCATTTTACTAATCATCGATAGCTATAAAAATTAAAGTAGAAATTATTTTTTTTTGTTTTTGAAAAATAAATTGTTTAATTCAATGGATGAATCAGGGCCAACCCGTTTAATTGTTAAGGTGTATGGATAAGGCTAGGTGTTTTTTTACCCGTTTAAAATTGAACACATTTAGTCCAACTCGTTTAACCAGTGAATCAGAACTAATTATAATATTGGCTGATTGTGATTTGTGAGCCTTTCTTTCTGTTCATTTAATTTGGTCCCACAAAATTTTATATTATTTACAATATAAAATCTAAAATAAAATGTGTGATGTGAGGAGAGAAGAGGGGCCGGAAAAAAAAAAGTAAGAATAACGGATAGTTAACAATGGAATGGAGAAATTAATAACTTATTTAGTTCATTATTTCAAAGTACAATAATAATTCTTGTATATTAATTATATTTTTAAAATATGTGTGCAAAGCAAAACTTCTAATATATATATATATATATATGGTGAGTCTATGATGCAATTTGTTGCATCATGTAAAAGATTATTTGGCACAATTGTAACCATTGATGTGATCCAATTGCATTGCATGCATGATGCAACAAAATAACAAGTGTCACAATCCTATTGGCTGAAATTGCATTGCATGATGCAACAAATTACATCATAGACTCACCCATATATATATATATACAATGCTGATACAAGTTTATATATTTATTTCAGGCAGAGATGGGGTAGTAGGGATAGTACTCCCAAACACAACACAAGAAGTGGTTCTGAATCTGAAGAAAGGAGACATCATCCCCATACCCCAAGGAGCCATCTCATGGTGGTTCAACCCTCACCATTCCCAACAACCAATCACTATTGTCTTTCTTGGTGACACCTCCAATGCCCTAATTCCAGGCCAATTCACCTATGCCTTTCTTGCTGGTGCCCTAGGCATTATGGGAGGCTTCTCCTCTCACCTAATCTCCAACCTCTATAGCCTAACCCCACAAGAGACCACCACCCTCACCACCTCCCAAACTGGGCTTTTAATCATAAGCCTCCCAAAGGCCCACCCCATTATGCCCACTCCCCAAGTGGGCCCAACCAAGGACTACTTTGTCTATAACCTAAATAAGGACGGCGACGGCGATGGCGATGGCGATGGCGATGGCGGGTCATCAGTTAGGGTTTTGACGGAAGAAGAGTTTCCGTTTATTGGGGGAATTGGGATGAGTGTGGAGAGAGTGAGGGTTGAGGGGAATGCAATTAGGGCACCAATAATAAGGCACACAATTCAATTGGTATACATAGTAGGAGGAGATGGGAGGGTTGAAATTGTGGGGATGAGTGGGAAAAGTGAGTTAAATGGTGAAGTGAAGGCTGGGCATTTGGTTCTTGTGCCTCAATTCTATGGGGTTGCTCTCATTGCTGGAGATCAAGGCATGGACACCTTTTCTCTCCTTACTACTAACAAGTAAGATTCAATTAATTTGGTGCTCTACTTCTCATTAATTAATAGAGTAAAACTTTTAGGCAAAATTGAAGTTTTTTTTTTAAAATTTTTAGTTAGGTTTGAAATGAAAGATGTATATATATAATTAAATTAATAATGAATTTGCAGGCCTGGTATGTGGAAGCTGGGTGGTAGGGGATCAATATGGGAGGCTATATCTCCTGCAGTGCAAGAGGTGGCACTTAATGTGGATTCACAATTTGAGAAGCTTTTCTTATCAAAAGTCAAGAACACCCAAGATATTATTCCTCCCACTAATTAATTATTATTAGTCTTATATATATATATATATATCTTTGTGTCAAAACTTGTATATACTCAATAACTAATATCTATGCTTAGTCTCTCACATCACATGTATTGGCCACGGTTATTGATCGGTTAGTCACGGTTATAACCGTGGCTAAATCGGACAATAGAGGATCCGGATTCGATGAATAATGGCTATTCCCAAATTCCAATCTATTAAATTAACTGGCAAACTTATTCCCATTTTGCTCCATTTCCAAGCTAAGTTATGCCCATATACCATTCATTTTATAATTAATCTTCATTTTATTGATTTTTTTTTAATATTATGGGTGGAGGGTATGTATGAAAAACATGTCTCAAAGCTGGTGGAGAGGAGAATTACAGTAAAGAAGGAATTAATTATAAGAATGATTTTTGAAGTTTATAAATTTGATGATGGATAATAGCCAATTGGAGAGCCAAATTAAGTTGAGCTTGAAGATCAGAGAGCAATATAGTGAATTAGTGATGGATTTGATTAATTGAAGCCTACCCGATAGAGAAAGAGATCGAGCAGGTTAATTAGTTTTCCAACTTTTATAATTGGGCTTTTAGGTTTGTTTAATTTAATTTGGAGATTTTCTAGATTTAAGGTTCCCAACTAATTAATTAGACAAGTTGTTTGAAGAAAATTAAATTAAAGTGGGATGACTAAGCCAACAAGTAGTTTCCATGCAATGCTAATCTCCTGAAGAAAAAGAATTTTTTTAAAAAAAATTATATTATTTTTTTAACCATTAAATATAATTAATTAAAAAAATCTTGACAAATTAACCAAGTTGTTACTAAAGACTAATTTATTTTTCATATATTACGCGTGGTACTGGATTCATTTCAATCAATAAAAGTGTTTATAAGATTATTTTTATAAGTTTTTTTTTATCAAATTCAAAATAATAAGTGGGTTTATATAACAAATGTTCTTAAAATTTTCTCTCATTGATTAAGAAAAATGTATTATTTTGAACTTGATAAAAAGTATTAATAATTTCAATTTTAAGCTCTCTCATTAATAGAAAGGAATCCTTAAATAATATCCTTAAGCTACTTTTATTAGCAAAACCCATAATAAATTCTTTCACCACCAATAAAAAAATCTTAACTAGAAAACTTATTCAATAAACTCTTATCTTTACACAAGTTAATATTTTTTTCACAAAAATAAACGTACAATTAAAACAAAATTACATTGTGGAAGGGAGTGCAGTGCATAATATATTCATATTTATGGCACCTAGCTACTAATGAAACCGTATTTGTCTGTATCCCTCTTCTTATATATATATATATATATATATATATATATATATATATATATATATATATATAATTGGCGTTTTAAAACTGTCTAAAATTCAAAATATTGTTTCACCTTTTTATTTGGTTTGCTTAAGCATCACGCCATCAAATGCTCACCAAATAATTTCTCCAAGATAGTATTTGGAGTTATCAATAGCTTAAACCCATCAATTGTAAGTTGTTGAATCTATTTTAAGATATGTATCATCTTATATTTTTTTTTAAAAAATATTTTAACACAGATCTTCAGAAAAATCCAACAACTGATAGATGATAAACTTAAACTATTGATAGCTCTATAGCATAACTCTTTCTCCAATAGATGACATTTTATTTTTATCTTTTTAAGAATTGAATCAAGAAGAAAATAAGTAAGAAAATACAGATTATTTATTATCTGTGCCACAATACGTTGGTTTATTGCCATTTTTATTTAAAGGGTGTTTATCTAATAAGTACCTTAAGATATTTGTCAAGGTTTTTTATTATCTTGAAATTGATAAAAAAAATCAACAAAATTAATTTCTTAAGCTCCTTTATTAATTGAAATAAATACTTAACTAATTAATGTTGTTAAAGTACTGAAACCCTTATTTAATTATTATACTTTTTTGCTTTTGAATAATTGAATTAAGATTGGGTGTGCACCCGGCGGCCACTTTAATTAATGCCAATCCACCGTGAAATTAAAAAGGGAATTAATATTTAATAGTAATTAATAAAATTGTTTTCATGATATTAAATTTTGAGTCCAATTCATTAATTTCCTCTACTATAATAATTAACTACCAAATTGGATTTGGGGAGGGGAGATGTATATATATATATATATACTTAAAAGGCGATTCTTAAATAATTTTACTTAAATTTAGTCTTTAAATAAAATGATCTTGTAAATTACCTTTGCATTAAATGAAAAAAATTTCTAAAATAGGAGAAAGATGTGAAGTTCGTGAAGTATAAATTAAAAAAGATATACAGGAACTGAGAAGAAAAAAAATCGATCCCTAATTAAAAAAAAAATGTAATACTATATACAAATTTAACACACCTTCAGTTAGAAATGACAAGATTAATTCGTTAATATTTATCAACTAGTTTTTCTTTCTTGATTTAATTTGTTATCTAACAACATAGTTATATAAAGCACACTAATTAAAAGAAGGTTAATCCACAATTATCTATTCATATGCCATTTGATCATTAGTATATATCTACAACCGGCAAAAAAAAAGGGAAAAAAAATCCAAAACTATTAAAGCTATAGAATTACATAACTACCCCTGACGAAGAGAATATAAAAATAAATAAGTTACCAAATTGAATGATGTGGGTAATAGTTTGTTTGGCACGTACATATATGGACAAATTTACAGCACGGAAATTGTGAGGAAAAATGGACGCTCAGCATTTACTTGTAACAGTCATTGTGGGATGATCCAATGGTGGATATGAAATGCACTCTTGACCACCAAAGCTGTTTCCAGAATTCATGAACATATATATATATATATACTCTCATATTCTCAGAGAAAGAAAAAGTTCTAAAAAGTTGATTATTGCAAATTGCAGAGGTTGAAGGAAATGAAGAAGATGGCAAAACTCAGAAGCATTCCTCCTATTTGCGTCCCAATTCTTACTGCTATCCTCCAATTCCTATCCTACGGTTTGTTCAATTTGTGCACTCATCTTAATCTTATCAACTTTACTCACTTAATTAATTCTTGTTAATTAGTCTTTGATCGATTTTTATTTACTTGGGATATATATAATATTGTTCTGCGACTTTAATTTCACTTGGGTAGTATAAATTATATAATATGTATTATATTGGGTTGACAGTGGAAGGAATATTGAGTAATAGAGAGAGGGAGTATCTGAAAGACGTAGAGCATGGTCTGAGGGAGATTTTCGGGATTTCCGATTCCCACAATAATAATAATCCCTCTCTTTCATTGCCCGATGTCTTCATGACGACGTCGTCCCATCATCACCCACACATTCTTCCGACTCCTACTTCTTCTTCTTCATCATCATCAGGTATATATCTATATCTCTATATAATTCATTTTATTCCATTATGATCTATATATCCATCTATCTCTCATATATACATGGAGGCATAGGGGCTGGTGGAATGAAGATAGATATGTCAACTGCACCACTGTTTCATGAATTCTTGGTGAGGTTGAATCTCTATAGATTCTTCGACCACTTCATCTTTGGCCAAGATTACTCTGCTCGAAAGGCTAGATCTAAGAACATCTTTAAGGCTGCTCTCAAGGTTTTTATTTATTTATTTATTTATTTTTTTTAATTTTTATATTTATGGTGATATTTTTAATGAGTTAAAATTATATGTTTGTATGTATGTATATAGTGGCTGGTCGAAGCTGAGATTCACACATTCAACCTTCACACACTTGCTCATGCTCTCCAAAATATAGGTAATTTAATCTCAATACTCAAATTACTACACTTTGCGCCCCTCTAAACTATATGTACCTAGCTAATAAAAACATATTATATGATGGGGTTGACCCAGATAGGGCGGTCCAGACATCATTTGACATATTGTTCACTCTCTGATAACAATTTGCATTTTTGATAGTCTCTAGCTACCTAAACTAAGTCAACCCCCAACAATTTTTTATTCCTTGAAGAGTCCTATATATATACAGATCCTATGAATAGCACATAGACACTATCCTTAAAACTACCTGGTTACAATTCAAATCTCTCTAAAGACTTAGGTGGCGTTTGGTATCCGTGAGTGTTTTGGTAGGAAGTAGAAGTGGAAGTGGAAATGGAAATGGAAGTAAGTGATAAAAAGTATGTTTGGTATGCAGGGAAATGGAAGTAGAATGTAAAAGTAATATTGTTTGGTAGGGTGGGAAGAAGATAGGGAAATAGAAGATAAATGTATGAAATACTCTTTTTGCTCTTAATTTTTTAAAAGCCACAAATTTTTTAAGGGCATTTTGGTCTTTAAACCAAACCAAACCTCACCTCACCTTCCCTCTACTTCTTTCCACTTCTACATGGCAACAACCTTCCCACTTAGCTAGGAACCTTTAACTCACCTCACCACTTCCAAAATCATACCAAACACACTTTAATCTCACTTTCCCTCTAACCTCACCTCTGGAAGCTATACCAAACGGGCTATTAATTCCGGTGGCTCAGTGGCAACTCATATGTAAATGGCTCACCATTATTATATATCTAGGTAAACATTGATTTGTAACACACCACTACTCTAAAAGTTTAAAAAAAAAAATTATGAAAATTTGAAGTTATACTTATATGGTGGTTAATTATATTACTTTGAAGAGAGTTGAATATAACTCATGTGAGATTAATAAAAGGAAAGCTAATTATAATAGCTTTCTTCATACATGTCACGGGCATACGTACTTGATGAGTATTGAGAATGAATTAAACTTGTGGTTTTGTCTTGTGTTTATGATTGATTCGGACAGGGAACAAGGCATTTAATCTCAAATATTATTTCATATCTGCTGAGTATTATAGTTGTGCTCTTGCTCTCTTCCACGACAATATCACCTTCCTTTGTGACAGGTATATATATATATATATATATTAAAAGTATTCTTTATCTTTTTCTTTAATTTAATTTACCAGAAAATTAATTAATTAATTAAAAAGAACAGGGATATATAGGGTATATATATATTGAATGTAATTACATATATATGTCAGAGCATGGGCATTGATGATGATTGAGAGGTACGAAGAAGCACTTAATGATTGCTATAGAGCAGTTGGATTGAAGGGTAATTATGTGAGGGCTTATATGGCTATTGCTTGCATCTACTTGGATCAAGGCAAAGCCATTCATGCTATTTCCCATGGCTTCATCAAAGGTTTTATTTCATTTTTATTTCTTTGGACTTTCTAATAATTCTATTTTTATCCATCTATATATATATATATACATTTTCATGCTTAATTATATATATTCATGCATTTTCCTCTTCATTTGTCAACTTTGTAGTTTTGCAGATAGATCCCCAGAATGCTGATGGCTTGAAGAAACTTGAGGTTAAATTAAGTTACTTTATTACATTATATAGTGCATAATATATATGATTTTGTTTGAAGAAAATTATTTCTGTTGTGAAATAGTATTAGAATGTCAAAAATAAAAATTGCCCTTCTCTTGCTGCCTCTCCTCAATCCAAACACACACTTAATTAATTATCATATGGTAGTGAAGTACTAACAAGGTAGGTGTTTACTGTTTATAGTTAGCCATGGAGAGGGTGAAACAACAATTGGGGTGGAATGATGATGAAGAGGTAATAATATTAATTAATTAGGTGTTTACTGTTTAATGAATTGAAGTGATATAATTAATATTATTATTGATAATGAGCAGGAGAAGAGGAAAGAGGGAGTGAAAATGATGGAACGGGAAGGAGAAGGTGGGGGCCCTTCAAAGAGGCAGAAGTTGGATGATGCAAACATTGCTTCCGTCGCTGATTTCATTGATGTTTTTGGACGCTATAACTTCCCACCTCAAACCCAACCAAAATCCTTCTTTATATAAATTAATTAAAGTAAACCTACCCATATTATATATATATATAAATCTAGCTAGAGTTAATTATTATCAAATGCCTTCTTAATTCATTTCATCACTGCATGCTATGCTATATATGAAGTATGAACATGAACTTAAATTAATTAGCTATGGTTTTATAATAATTCGTCTTTTCTTTTATGTTATGATGTTAATTATATTGTGAATTGTAAATCTAGCTAGATATGAGTTAAATAATATAATGGCTATGAAAATTAATCAACAATTTCATTATATTATAAATATATATTAATTTGTAGTTAATTCCAAAGCTACTTATTTTAAACAAGGCATTCTTTACATCCAGACCTATATATATATATATATATATGCTTAGGTCGCCATAATATAAATCAACACTATATAACATGTAAACTTAAATCAAAACTATCAAAAGCTCTCCAACACTATATATTATCTAAATAAGGTCTTGAGTTTGAGACCTTATGAATACAATTATTTCACTCTCTCACTATAGTCAGATACGCAATTATACAAGTCAAGACCGGATTAATCAGGATAAATAAGTCTTGAAGACAGGGTGAGCAATATATATTTAGTTGTTATCGTCTCATATGGATGTTTATGGCATCACCCCGTATTTGTTTTTATCACTTTTTCTCTCTTTCTAAGCGTTTCAAGACCCTTAATTATATTGTTCAAAATATTGCTTCTTATTAGTTTATGTTTACTTGGGAATCACACAATCAAAATTTTTGACCCAAAACGCCCAGCCCTGAATTTGTGTACATTTAATTTGTCGAGGATATGGATCGGACAAGACACAACAACCCTACCTCAAGGAGAATTCTACACCCTATATCCATCTCTGGACTAAAGTTTCAATCTTCTTCCTGAACTCATCATACAAATTCTACTTAAACTATATATAACTTCTTTTAAGAAAAAATTGACTACTTTAATAGTTAATTAGGAGTTACCAGGAAATAAATAAATTAAAATTACTTGTCAGTTGCAATGTAAATTTGTGATGCAGTAATTTTTTGGATTAGACTTTTTCGTTGTATCCATCTAAGTATCCTTTTTTTTTCGAGGGTTATAATTTTGACTAATAATAAAAAATAAAATTGTTTCTATGTATAAATTAAAGTATATATGATTATTAAGAAAAGTACATATGAATTCATTTCACTTTTCAGTAAATATATATGGTGGGTTAATTAAAGTTTCTCATTTATACCAATTACCAAGATCGGATTTTGTGCGTGGGGATTGGGGAATTGAAGTGTATTAAACCTCTATCACTTTGCTACCTTTTTATAAAGTTACGCCCATTTTATACCATTGATTATATATATATATATATATATATATATATATATATATATATAAACATTGAAAGAAAAAAAAATTATATTGTAAATTACAATTAACGTGCTTAATTAAAAATTAAAAATCTTGTATGAATTTAAACTTTGTCGTTCTCAACTGACGGTATGTTCGTGTGTGGCGTGTATCGTCATTAAATTTTAAATAACGGTAACTAACTAACGATGATATGCATATACGGACGTACCTTCCGTCGTCAGAAACAGCAGAATAGTTCGTTCTACTCGTTAATTAGTTTATCGTTCTTTGTTTTTCTTTTTAAGAATCGGAACACAATTTTATTAATTCTCCAGAATTGGGAGAAACACTGGAAATTAAAAGTAATTAATTAGGAGGTAACCGATTTGATCACTTGCGTATGCATCTACCAAAGAGGAAAAAAAAACAAGTATTAGATAGCTAGCAAACAAGATTGCAAAACTGCCATAAGTATTGTATACCTGTATATATATATAAATATTGTAAAAATATATTTTCAGGTAATAAATATTGGTAAATTGTGCTTAGGGCACGTATGATATGGACAATTTAGGGTCACGCAATTTCTGAGAGAAATAAAGACAAATGGTTAGAAGCAAAAAATGGACGATCCATATTCACTTGTAACTCCAGATCCAATGGTGGGAGATTCAATTGATGAGCAAGGCTAAGCTGTCTTCTCATATATATAATATAATCACATACAATATATTTCACACTTCACAGTTTTTCTGAGTTTTTCTTTACCATTCTTTCTCAGATCATTTTCTCTCTGAAATTATCAGAAGAAAAAATTTGTGAAAACTGAGGTTGAAGATGATGAAGCTCAAAACTAGTTCTCCAATTTGCGTCCGAATTGTGGTTGCCTTCCTTGAATTCCTTTCCTTCGGTTAGTACTTTGTACACTTTTCTAGCTACCTAATTATTATATTGTTCTTAGTCTTTGAATTAATTATATTATATTATCTTTAATTATTTGTGCCTTGGATCTCATTTAATTTACTCTAATGTGTGTGTGTGTGTTTTGCCATTAGTTTTTATTTAGATTATCATTCCGCAGCATAAAAAAAAAATTTTAATCTGATATTTAATTTCTGGAGCTCCGATCCTGATCTATCTATCTATCTATCTCCTGCGGTTTGAGACACTGATTTTAATTTTAATCTCTCTATAGTAATTTTTTTTCTTTTTTGAATTTGAATATCTTTGTAATTCTTGATTTTCCCCTGTGCTAATTTTTTTTGGGTGAAATTTTGAAGCTCTTAATTAGTTAAATCTGAAAATCTTTTTTTTTTAATGGAAAAAAATCCTAAAATACTTTTGATTTGGGATTTTAAATGGATCTAGAAGGTTTCGGGTCTTTGGTAACCCCTTCTAGATTTCGGTGTTGTGTCACAAAATTTCAGCCTAAATTAAGTACCATATTAATTTCGATATATATATATATATATATATTTATTATCAGCTAATTTCTTCTTATTTTTTTAATCGAATAATTTATTTAACGAAGCCAAACTCTAAAAACCAAATGAAACCACGGTTCACAAAAACTGGTATTAGATATATAGTACTATTTGTTTAATTAATTAACCCATACTATTATTCAATCTAGGGTTTGGAAAAAAATGAAGAAAATTCTGATTTTTTTCATTGCAAAAAATAAACTGCTATATTATACACTATAATTCAACACAGTAATTACATTAATTAGATGTTGGTTTTGGTAATTAAACATTGAATTGAATTGTGGCACAGTGCAAGGTATGACGAACACAGAGATCGAGTATCTGAAAGACCTTGAGCATGCTCTGAGGGAGATTTTCGGAATTTCCGATTCCGACATGAAATCCAAAAAACCCAAAACTTCGTTGCTGGATATGTTCATTACTCGAAAATCGAAACCTAAGGCCGACGAAACCACCGATGATACTACTGCTCCTACTATTGCTTCATCTTCCTCAGGTATATACATACATACTTACATTAATTTCGGGCTCAATCCCTTCTAATCTTTCAATTTTGGGCACTCAACCCCCTTCCAATGTTTCTGACTATGTCAGTAAAGGGTGTTTTGGTAATTTTTTAATACTTCTTAGCCATGTCAGCATTTTTATTTAATTAGGGTTTTAATTGAAATCACCAACAAAAAAATCCTTTATTCATCTGAATAAAAATACTATGAGGTCGAGTGCAAGATTTTAAAATTCAGAGATGTCATGTGTCCTCAGCCTAAAACTCACTTGTGTGCTTTTTAGCAAAAAAAAAAAAAAACAGTAGCCCAGAAGGGTCGGATGTATGCACACAGTGTGACTTTCAAGGAACATGACAGCAATTTTATTGTTGCTCCAAGACTCATCTCAATCGTACATTACATTGCAAACTAGGTACAATTACAATTTAGTTTCTTAGTGTAATACTAATACATGTATATATATATATATATAATTATATGGTTGCAGGGCCTGTGGTAAACATAAGATTTCCAAATGTAGAAGAAGTGTTTCATGATTTCTACCGGAGATTGGATGCTTCTAGATTCTTCGACCCCATATTTGGTGAGAATTACATGGCTCGATTGGCCAGAGCCAGGAACCTTTACAAGACAGCCTACGAGGTATATATATCTATATATATATGTATAACTATATCGTCTTTTTTCTTTTTTCTTTTTTTTTGCCTTTTGGTTTCGTTTTAATTACAATACTCCTCATTCTACTCAAGTTTTGCGTCTAATTAATTAAAACACTAAACTAATAATTCCTGAAATTCTGTTAACAGTTCTTACTAGAAGTTGGGACTGGGACATTGGACCTTCCAGTGCTTGCCCAAGTATTTCAAACTCTGGGTAAGTAATCTCATACATATCTCTATCTCTCTCAATATATATTTCTTTTTAGGTAAAGTAAAAGTATTTTTGGGTCTTTTAAGTTATAGAATTTTTGTCATTTTAATTTGTTTTTATATTTTGTTTGTATTAATTATGTTCTTAAACTTTTGGTTTGCAACTAATTTATCCCACAACCAAATTCCGTTTAAGTAAGTAACAGAAGACGCAAATGTGACTGTTTCTGTAACTTTTAAAAGTGACTGTGATGTCAAATTACTTATTTATCAACGTTTAGTTTCGTCAATTTAATCAATGTTGTTAACTATTCAGACAGAATTTGGGTGAATAACAAAATTGATTCTAAATTAAAAGTTTAGGGATACAATTGATTGCAAACTTTAATTTGTTTAATTATTCTCTTCTCTTGTGCTTCTGTACTGTACAGGATTCAAAACATTTATTGCCAAGAGTTATTACAAATCTATTGAGTATTCTACTTGTGCTATTGCACTCTTCAAGGACAATGCTGATTTCTTTTGTGACAGGTAAATCCCATTATCCCCACAAAATTTCTTTCCATTCTACTTTGATTTCCATTACATATCACTATATAAAAAAATTAATTAACTTTATTAACAGTTAATTAATGCTAGTTGTTAATAACGTTATCTATTAATTTAACTGTTATAAACTAATGTTAAAATACTCTTAATACAGTCTCTGATATTAATTGCGAAACTGACAATATTCCTTTTAGCGTCACTTTTTTAATAACCCTAGGACTATAATTAACTTTTTTTTTTCTTTTACAAAAAACTGATAAATATTTTTTCAGAGCTGAGGCACTGGTGATGATTGAAAGATACCAAGAAGCAATGAATGATTGTTATAGAGCAATCAAATTAAACCCTAAATGCTTGAGAGCTTATATGGGTGTTGGTTTCATCTACCTTGAGCAAGGAAAGGGCCTTGATGCTATCTGCCATGGCTTCATAAAAGGTTTTAATTTATTACTCATGTTTAATTAATTTGAAGACTCTGCTAATTTATTGTTATATATATGAAAATTTGATAATTAATTAATTATAATACACTTTTATTTTCTTCATGTTATGTTACTAAATTTCTCTATTTTTATGTAGTTTTGCAGATAGATCCATATAATACAGAAGCCTTGGGTAGAATTGAGGTTTGTCTGTGTTATAATATTAACCTCTATATATACAATTATTATCTAATTAATCTAAGAAATTGATTATTATTATTTTTCAATTAGGTGGCATTCTATCAATTAGTATGCCAAATATTTTATATATTAGAATGAGAAATGTAAGAAATTTTAGATTAAAATAGTTTTTTGTTAATGATTTCTTACTAAATAAAATATTAAGTGAGTGAAAAATTAATATCTCCATACATTAATTAGTTAACTAATTTAATTTGACTAGCTACTTTAATTACTTTTGTAGGTAGCTAAGAAGAAGGTGAAGCAACAATTGAAGTGGATGAGTGTTCAGGTAATTATCATTAACACCCACTTTAAAAATATATATATTTTTAATTCTAAGTGTCAAATGATAATATCAATTGGCCCTGGCCTTTTGTAAATAATAACCTTCCTTTTTTTTAAAAAATATATTCTTGTTTTAAAATATTAAAAACTGATCAGCAATTAGTTACCGCTTTTTTTAATTTAAAACTCTAATTATAAATTGGTGATAGTCCAACAAGTTTAATTTTTTTTTTTTGAGAGAAAGTTTAATTTTTAATTTATATTATGTATTCTAATATTGTATTATTGTTTTGTTTCTTAAAAATTTCAGATGGCATATCATAGAAATTATGGTTTCATTCCCATAAATAGCTACAACCACAAGGCGGAGGAGCATGACGAAATTAAGCTGACATTTCAGCCGGTGCCACCGGAGGAAGGCAACCGTGATGGTGGCGATGACGATGACGATGACGACGATATGAGCATTAATGGCAGCGATGACGACGATGACGAAGATTATGATGACAGCGACGACGAAGATTATGATGACAGCGACGATGAGGACGGTGACGACAATGCTTCGGAGCCAACATGGAAGCTAGAAATGGAAGATGTTGTGGATAACCGTAATTATAACCAAGAAACCGTCGCTGATTTCATGGATATGTTTGGACGCTACATCAATCCCCTCGAGTGAACAAATTACAAAAACCATATATATATATATATGGTGCATGAGGGTGGGAATAAAGAGAGGTAAAAAAAGAAGTTTTATGAACGAGAGTTGAAGCTGAAGAAACTCCAAGCTAAGTCTAGCTCTATAATGAATCCTTTATATAATTAATTATTATCCTTTGTGACTTTTTTTTTTCTTCACCTTCAAATGGATTGAACATGTTTAAGTTGTGTTTAATTTATGTTATCCTTTATGTTAATTTATCTCTCTTGATCTTCTGATTTTTTCTTTGGATTTATTTAACATGTGCCCTACTTAGAGTATATATTAAGTTTTTTTTGATTGGTCAAGAGAAACATTTTATGTTTTGAAATCTACGAAAAATTCATTTAAAAAAATAATTTTAATGTTTTAAAAAATTCAATTGACCAATTAAATAAAATCTTAACATGTGTTCTAAGAGTACATGCATGTTAAAAGGACCTTCTTCTTTTTACTGTTAATATTTAATTTTTATTAAAAGGATTGAAGATTTTTATAACTATATATGTTACGTATAACTAATTAATAGGCAATAGTCAAGACTCAAGAGTATGTTTATCTACTGTTGCTGTCAATTTGATATTTAAACATTGTTTGTTGTTAATTATCGTAGCTGGACTTTTAATTTAAAAGTAAATTTGTATTTAACTCTAATAATGTCTAAATAATTAGTAGAATATACAAATATGACTATCCATCCAAGATTCCAAGTGACCTTTAATCTTAAATATGGTACAAAGTCATATATTTAACAACGATTCATTAATTTAACTATAATAACATATTTATTTTATAGTACCACAATAATAATTGTGTCTAATAAAATAATGTAGCTATTTATATACTTGGCGCCATAGTAGCCTCATGGAAAGTCACGTGTGCATCTGTCTTCCTTGCAAATTCAAAGTTTAAGAATGTAATTAACAAAAAAAATTATAAGAAAATTTGATAGAGTTCTTATTTGCGACTAAAAAGTTGCTTTTAATTTGTCAACTAATTAATAAATATGTTAATATAATGAAGTTAATATATGGTTGTTGGGTCTTTTGATCATTAGACTCACAAAATAATTATATTTTATAAATAAAATATGATTAAAAGAGATGGAAAAAAAAAAGATGTGAAAAGGAAAGATCATAGGTAAGATAATTAAAAATAACGATGGGAAGAAAGTTAAAAATGATAGACACAACGTAATCTTTTGCAAAAGAAACAAGAAAGTGGTATACCTTATTGCAACCTCTTGATACCCCATGTGAAATCAATATTCACCAGATGAACCAATTCCATGTATCATTCAGGGTATGTTTGATAAGAAAACCAAACAGTAGAATCGTGGTGTTTCACGATTCTCAAAAAAACTTTACATCATATTTTATATATACTAAACATACTTTTTATCATACTTTTTCTCTCTCTTAATTTTTCTCTCTATCTCTTTCCTCACTTTTTTTCTACAGTACTTTCTTTTATTCTACATTATTTTACTCTACAGTACTTTTTTTATAGTACTTTACATCCGTACATCTATATCAAGCGTACCCCATTGTGCTCTTAGTGCATGCGGCGCCTAATTTCATCTGAAAATAATTAAGAATTCTAGCACATCATCCCTCCATGAACCCATATCATCCAGTAAGTCACACACCCGCAAATCACCAGCAATGATGTTATCCGGTTTTTCAATCAAAAACGAAAACGTATTACTATTCTGTAGGAGTCGCGAAAATTGTTTTGCAAGTAACACCTTATTTATTATTTTAAAATATAATAATAATAATATTTTTATATTAAATTTTAAAAACTTAAAAAAAAAATTGTATATACCTTTAGGGGTGTTCGGCGAGCGGTTTTTAGTGAAAATTTAGTGCACCTATCGATTTAAGTTGATAGCGTCAAACCAAACCATAAACGAGCGGTTTTGAGTGGTTCGGTTTGGCGGTTTAGGACTTTTATGTCATCAAACTTACATATTTAAGTTTATTAATAAAAAATATAATTTTATTAAATATACATAATAAAAAAGTATAGTAATATTTCATTTACTTACAATATACAATCAACTTAGTTCTAAAATTAAATTTTTATATTGATTAAATTAAATATAAACTTCTAAAGACAAATTGGCCAAATTACTCTTTTGTTCCTCAACGTTTGTACGAAGTTTAATATTAGTCCTCAACGTTTCAAAAAGTTATTTTTGGTCCTCTAGCGTAACATTCGTATGGTTTTGCTATTAAATGCTGACGTGGAAGGCTTATGTGGTACACCCTCTCTCCTTCATGTTATATTTAAATGACATGGCACCATTTCTCACTCCAACTCAGTAAAACGACGCCGTTTTGATTCATTTAAATATAACAAAACCGGACAAAACGACGTTATTTTGTTGAGTTGGAGTGAGAGATGGTGCCATGTCATTTAAATATGACACGTAGAAGAGAGGATATGCCACATAAGCCTTCCACGTAAGCATTTAATGGTAAAACTAGACAGATGTTACACTAGAGGACCAAAAATAACTTTTTGAAACGTTGAGGACTAATATTAAACTTCGTGCAAACGTTGAGGACTAAAAGAGTAATTTGGCCAAACAAATTTTATACTTTATTATTTAAAAATTTTAGCATAATATGTACATATATATACATGTATGTGTAAACGATTTGGTTTGATTTTTCGACATACCAAACCAAACCAAACATTGATCGATTTTATTCGATTTGTGCTAATTCAGTTTGATTTGATTCAAATGCGTCGATTTTGTTCGGTTATGAACACCCCTATATACATTTATTTGAAACCTCTTTTATATATATATATATATATAAGGCTTCTCTTATCTTAGAATTAATATTTAAATAACTAGGTACTCAGGTGAAACAATAATATATTGATTAGTTTATTCAAATCATATTTGTATCTTGACAAATCTAACTCAAATTATTGAAGTGAACTCAAAGAATATTGTGTAGCTGCCTAAAACTGTTTAATTATAAGGTCAAAATCTCAAATTGGTCCTTTATGTTTCAAAAAGTCTAAATTGGTCCTTTATGTTTGCAAGAAGTTTCAAATTGGTCCTTCCATCCACTTCCGTCAATTTTTTAAGTTAAGTGCTGACGTGGCATGCTGACATGTCCATCTAAGCTGACGTGTCATGCCACGTCAGTACCACGCCACTGCCACATCATCACATATGATATTGGATGATGACGTGGCAGTGACGTGACATGCCACGTCAGTTTCAACTGACACGTAGGAGAGATGGTGTGTCCATGTCAGCATGCCACGTCAGCACTTAACTTAGAAAATAAACGGACTTGGACGAAAGGACCAATTTGAAACTTCTTGCAAACATAAAGAATCAATTTGGACTTTTTGAAACATAAAGGACCAATATGAAACTTCGTGTAAACATAAAGGACCAATTTGGGGTTTTGACCTTAAAAGTAGGGGTGTTCGGCGGGCGGTTTGGGCGGTTTTTAATGAAAATTTAGTGTACCTATCGGTTTAAGTTGATAGCGTCAAACCAAACCAAACCAAACCATAAACGAGCGGTTTTGAGCGGTTCGGTTTGGCGGTTTAGGACTTTTATGTCATCAAACTTACATATTTAAGTTTATTAATAAAAAATATAATTTTATTCAATATAAATAATAAAGAAGTATAGTAATATTTCATTTACTTACAATATACAATCAACTTAGTTCTAAAATTAAAATTTTAGATTGATTAAATTTAATATAATCTTCTAAAAACAAATTTTATACTTTATTATTTAGAAATTTTAACATAATATATACATGTATGTGTATGCGGTTTGGTTCGATTTTTGGACATACCAAACCAAACCAAACCAAACATTGATCGGTTTGGTTCGGTTTGTACAAATTCGGTTTGGTTTAGTTCAAGTGCGACGGTTTTGTTCGGTTATGAACACCCCTACTTAAAAGAATAATTAAAATCTAACTCAAAAAATACTTTTCCCTTTCATTTTATTCAAATCCATATGAGAGTGCATTAGAAAAAACATTGACAAGTACGGCCTTTTGGTGAATTTCAATTTTTCAAAAATAAAATAATTTAATGAAAATAAAAATATATCACTAGAGGACATATAGACAAGTGTTGCCTTTTTTGGAATTTTGGTGAATTTTAACTCCCTCCAAGAATAAAACAATTTTAATTAAAGTAAATAATCAACAAAATAAAATCTTCAGAACAAGTTTATCCTAAATAAAAAATCATGATCAAAAGTGTCGCCTTCTATGAATCCTATCTCCTATGAAAATAAAATAATGTTGACAAGTGTTGGCTTTTGGTGAATTCTAAGTTCTAATCCCTCCAAAAATAAAATAATGTTAAAGAAAATAAATAATCAACAAAATAAAATCTTCAAAACAAGTTTATTCTAAATAAAAAATTGAAATGATCACAAGCATCGCCTTCATGTTATTTTGTAACACCAATAACCAATAAAAATACATAAAGTCAAACCCAACAATACAATAAAACCATAAATCCATAATAGATCAAAGATATGACTATAAGCATGGAATATATATATATACACACACATACATACTTCACGTATAAAAATAATTCATTGGTTTGTTCAAATAAGAAGCATTAATAATCCTTGCTATACATTATAATTTAGAAACTGTACAAAACAGAAACTAATTTTGATGAATGTTATCGTATCAAAGCCATAAGAATAAAGTATAATTTGTCTTTTTCTCTGTTTTGTTTATGGTGTCCTACTGTAAACAACAAACAACATTGTTGTGTGCAATACAGTCCTTTTTCTGCATGAGAAGAGACTTAGGAATGGCATTACCGATCAGACTCCACAGCCTGCACAACCGAGTAAGTGTGGCTCTCAACATTGGAGCTTCCTTCTTTCACCTTGCTCCATGAAATCCTCCACACTTTAAGCAAACTTTGCCTACATTCACAACACAACAATTGATGACATCGAGATTGTAGATGCACTTCTACAATCATAATATGTAGAATGATGCAACAAGAAATATTTTTTGGCGAGACTCGTATATAAATCGAGTCTAAAGCCGTGATTGAAATGAATTAAAAATGATATGTATGTTCTCAGAAAGAGTGAACAATTACCAAAGCCTTTTCCTACTAGGTGGGATTGGCTATATGGATCAAACGATGCCAATGTGTTGCTATCCTATGGTTCTAAATAGATTGAAGAAAAACATAAAATTCTAAATAGATTAGCAACAGTTCCACCCTATGGTTTTCAATGGGCTTCTCACAACAAGCACTTAAAGAACTTTTCACAAGTTGTATCTAACTATCTGTTAGAATTTGACGGTCCAGTCCGAGTCTGTATGGTGGAGTTTGATCTATGATTTTGAGCCTTGTGTGTGGGCTTGAATGTGTAGGACGATTTGTTCAAAATGCAATTTGGACTACCGTCCTCTTGGATTATATAGGCTTCAGACTTCTCTAATTTTTCTGATGTTGGACTTCGTACCTCCAATACTATCTATCAAGAAATACCTTTTTACATTGTTTTCAGGTTCCTTTTCTCTTTAAAATTTAGTATCTTGTTACTCTTTTTTATGAATTCATTATACATCCTGATAGACAAGCAGAAAGTTTAAGGAAAGTGGGTCCAATCATAGCATATACATGTGTTGCTCCATATCATCATAGCAACTAATCTTCATGCCGACCTAATCGAATCAACCGATTCAGAGTAATTTCCACCATATGTTAATTTAAGGCTATATTCTTGCACATAATTTGAAGTATTTGATTAACAAAATTGACTAACTAGAAGCATGTAAATGAAGCATAAGTGAAAGTACCTCTCATTGTCAACACTCCTCTTTGCAAGCATGAGTGTTAGGAAGACAGGAACCAGTGCAGCAGACAAATGCTTAAGTGTGTGGCCACTAACTATATGATGAGTCCATTCATAAACCATTTTGTCAGCAGCTTCTAGCACCTTAGCCAAAAGATAGAACCCTGCAAAGGTTTTATTTGAGACTGAGCATCGTTGGTGCTTTATATGAACTTAAAGAAGTAGTATTTTATCCAATGGGAGGGTCACTCCCAGCAATGGGCCTGACAGTATCCGAGGGGTTAGTCATCAAACCCGATCTAGTGGTTAACCTGATCAAGAAAAAAAGTAGTATTTAATTTGAAAAATACAAACCCGCAGCCCAGAGCCAAAACGTTGAATGTGTGTACATTGGAGGCAACAAAATAGCCATAAGGGGAATTACAATGCACGGAACAAATTGGACCAGAGCATATGGGCGGAGATCATCAAAGAACCTTCATTACAAACAAAGTAAGAGAGGAGAAGAACTATTATTTTCAATTGTTAAAGCTTAGAAAGCAAAATATTCAACTACGCAATTAACTAGAAATGGAAATCACATGAAGGAAATTACAACAATAAAGAAAAATAGTCTTTTAGCATTTTTCAAATCAAACCAGGATTTCTACCCTCACAATGAATCTCGCATTTCTATGACAACTATATTTACAGAACTGACAATTAGTTTTGTCCACATAAGGAATTGCTGACTTTGCTTAACGAAGAAGGAATTCATAAAACAAAAACAAAATTTTAAGTCCTCTAACCAGTAATGAACATCCAAGTCCAACTATACCAGTATTGTGTAAGCAAGAGAACTAAAGCCAAATTGTGATAATAATGAAGTAGTAGGCTTGCCTCCAATATGCTATGCTTATTATACCCGCCAAAACTAGTGGTACAATTGAAATCATTCCCTTCCTCTCATCAATCCTTTCTATGATGAATATCGCCATGATTGATGTGAAAGCAACTGTCATCTGCAATAGCCAACAATAAACAGTTAAAGAATCAAAAGGGAGAGAAAGGAAGTGGATTGCATTATAGACTAAATTCAAATTTCACAAAAGCAACTCACTGGCAGTCGATCCCATACAAGGCGAGCATCATCTGGTTTGAGATGATAGTATGAAGATCCAATTGCAACAGCAGCCACACCAACATAAAAGCATGTCCAACCCCATAATTCACCTTGCAAGCTTTAGGTACATATATTATATCATTCACAACAACAGTCATGTTAAAGGAATTTTCTTTACTTTGCAAGTTGTTGAAAATTGACAGACAAAAGAAATGAAATACCTGAACTTAAAATAATTCTCTTGATAGCAAAGTACAAGCCCGATGAGACCAATAACCAGGAAGGGGAAATTTGATATCACATTGAGTGCATTAGGAATGCCTACAAAGTAATGACAAGCCTTTCATTTTGAAATTTAATCAGAGAGGAACAAGAAAAATCTCCCACATGGTTCCCATCATTCTTTTTAAGTTTAAATCTTATATACTACTCACAAATTACACATTAATGGAAACGCACCTAGCACAAATTCAAAGGGTAACATGTAGTCCAATAAACAATCATAGTTACAAGTATGAATTACAGTGCAAAACAGAAAGGCTTACCAAAGAAAGTGCGTTGGTCAGCAAAATCATGATATTCTTGAGACTGAGGAATGGTTGGGGTCACAATCATCAATACTATGAAGCATACAACAGCTACTACCCATGCAAACACGGTGCGCTTTCTCATCTTTCACCCAAAATAAATTTCAGAGAGACAGAGAGAGATGGATATTTGCACAACCCAATTCAAGAACAGTGACCAACACCTGACCCAATAAGAGACATAAAAATCAGTGCAACTAGGTACGCCTCAATATGTTTGTCTAACTTACTATCCATTATGCGTGGTATCAAACCAAACAATTCATAACATAAGCATTATGCATTTCAATATATTCCACTTTCCATATCCACATTCTCCAGGACATAAAAAATCAGGAGTACATAAAGGCCAAATACATTGCAATTGCATAACTCATTGCCATTGTCCATCAATCTCCATTTCCATGTTTTATCAAGGGGTTTTCAAATGCTTGTCCCCAGAGTACTTAAAGGCTCTAAAATATAGAAATAAAAAATTCTTGTGCCTGTATAAGATTAAATAAATTTTTTTTATCTTTAAAGAAAGCAATTTATACAAATTGATGGCAAAGGAACAATCCATTCCATAGACAATATAAATGACATGTATGCAAGAAAAAAGAATAGAAATTCTAAAAGCAGGACATAGCACATATAATTCACTAGGCTTTCAAAAACAAGTACAACGCACTGTCAAGGAGATGTTAGTAGAGGATTTTCCCAACAATTCAGAAAACAAGAGTTAAAAAAGGTTATAGTCGTTTAGTGTAATGACCACTTGTGAGCTAAAAGCTCAGTTGCTAACTAGATTTACAATACTAGCACACCTAGACGATTACTCCCAAGGTAAGGAGTTAGATCCTGACGTTACAAACTCACTAACTTCTTAAGGTTGGAAATAGCAACTATAGCAATTCTTAATAAGAAGTATAATGAAGATTTGATGAAATTATCACCAACACAACCCAACCATTGACACCAATACAAAGATTACATAAGAACTGAAGTCACCCAATCTATACTGATGTGGGAACAAAAAAATCTT
This sequence comes from Senna tora, assembly GCA_014851425.1. Classification (NCBI taxonomy): domain Eukaryota; kingdom Viridiplantae; phylum Streptophyta; class Magnoliopsida; order Fabales; family Fabaceae; genus Senna; species Senna tora. Next base: position 30,486,560 of record CM026272.1, on the reverse strand, counting down.
AAATTAATCTCTTGAACAATATAAAGCCCTGCTTCTGCTGGAATAAAAGTACTGGTAGAAAGAAAAATGTTAGGAAAAAAAAGCCAACCTGTAGAGGGTTAGAGCCACAACCCACCAGAAAAACAACCACTAGGAGATAAATATAACCTAGAATAAGAATTCAAAGACTGTTACCATACCTTAAAAATGGGTATGCAAATTTATCTTTACCGACCAAAACTAGATGAAAAGATACAAGGAACATACGACTTACCTTTGTATACTTGACCCAAGAAGGGTGTGTTAGAACAATGAAACGAAGCAACAGAGAAAGGGTATTCGGAAGAGAAGGAATCGAGAGGAGGGCTGATCGCCGCCGTTATATAAAAAAGATGAAGAATATGAGGTACAATACAAATGGAGACGATGGCGCTGAAGGTAAAAAGATGTAACTACACTGATTTATGGTCAATTCATACTTTCAGAACGACTCAAGGGTTAGTTCAATCTATTCGATTCTTCCGTGGGCTAAAATCATTCTTTATACATTTTTTATTAAAAAAATATTTTTTTATTACATATCATAACTCAATTAGTAATTTCACCTTAAATTCATATATGGGATAATGGTTGGGAGCCCACTTTTGTAGTTTTTTTTTTTTTAATTTTGATTTATGTAAAAAATATTACTTTTTTTCGTTAAATTAATACAAAAACCCCAATTATGTTTTTCACTTTAATAACGCAGAGCAATTACTAGTCTGGAAGAGGAGGGGGGGGGGGTAATTTGGAAGCCCATCACTTTCTGGGGAAAATTTGTGTTCTTTAACCTTACGATGGATCCAGAGCAAACGTTCCTACGGGTTCAGGAGAGGTTTTCGCAGATGCTGACCCCAAAAGTAAGAGCTGCATTGGAGTATATGTTCCTATTCATAGCCATCACATTGTTCTGTATTCTCGTGGTTATGCACGCCAATTACGTTCAGCAGGTGAATGATTTTGCTTCCCTACTCTGGATTTCAGTTTATCTTCTCTTAGGGCCTTGGAATTTTTAATTTCCTGTGATTGCATTTTGTACCTGTTTTGATTGGAGTTGGATTGTGCTTGTTCTAAATAGTTAGGCTGCCAAGTGCCAAGCTCTATCTATGTACTTAGCGATGGGCTCCTTTTGGTAGACGCGTGGTGAATGCTGAATAAGCTTTTGGAAAGTAATTTCAGAATTATGGCTTCGCTTATTCCTCACTATTTCGTCTACCAAGTATTTTGTTCAAAACTAATGCATAAGATTTCAGTATTTGGTACTTGTAACTTCTTGTAATTGAATAAGCAAGCTTAAGACTTTAGGGCGGAACCAGTTTGCTGCATAAATTATTTGCTGTTTTCTTCTTTGGGTTAGGCTCAATATTTTGATTTTATTGTTTGGTTCTTATTAGTCTAAATCTTCTCTATATGAAGCCTGGCTGTTCAAGTGAGCTCTCCGGAGTTGTAATAACAGAAGCACAACTTATTCAAATTAAGGTATGTTTTGCCTTGCATAATCTAAATTCTGTGTGCTTTAATTGTTTATCCTGGTCATTTAAAATTGTTTACAAGATTGCAATAAATTGGATACTGATTAGTTTTTTTGCAGATTTTTTTAACTGTCATTGTTTTAGTATCTACCTCGCTTTATACCTCAAAAGTAGAAAGCAATGTCACTTGTCTATATCTTTTCTTTTGATTGCTTAGTAATCTTCTTTTAAGATTTAGCTAGTATATGGGAGATCATTCTAGTATAATTATTGTAATGACTGGACTGCTACATTTATGGTACTCTTTTGAATCTTTGTTGTAGATAACTAGTGCAGGCTTGTGGTCATATAATGACTCTGAATCGAACAGAATAAATTCTCCTGATGTGAAAACCATACCTGATGAATTAGAGGTTTCTGATGTGGATGGAGATGGATTGGCATTTTTGGCTACACAGTTTTGGTTGAATTGGATTGGTTCCAATGCTAAGAGGGGAAAATTGGCGTTCAAGTTTTGGAAGCCTGATACAGAGCGTCTTGAACATCAAGCTGAAACCTCTATCAGTAGTCAAAAATCTAATTCATTGGTTGAAGATGCTGTCATCAAGGGTGATAAAGATGGACCACGGGCTAGTTTTTCTTTTTCAGCCAAAGAGACACTCAAAGCAGCAGTTATGCACTTTGAAAAAAAGTGGTATAGACGTATCTCATTCATTTGTAGACACACGAAGCAGATAATTGGCAGTTTTCAGAAATTATGGGTAAGTATTCTTTGATAGATTAGTCTTACTTGGAGCTAGAATGGACCATATATATAATCTTTTCTAGTTACTATGTTAAAAAGATTTGCTACTTGCTAGTAGTCAAGTTTACTCATATTTATGTTTGAATTTGAATTTTCTGTGCAGAATATTGCTGGTATACACTTAAATCTTGATATTCACAAATGGATGCAAATCCTTCATCTGGATAAGCTTAACTCCAATACAGGTAAATTCAATTTTGTTAACATCTGTGATCATGTTGCAAACTTTTGGTTGCTATGAATAATATAAATCTGAAAATATAGCTGAAACACTTCTAAATATATCCTGAGTCCTGACTAGGTAAAATTCTCGCGGTGATAAAAAAAATATATCATAATAATGTTATATTGTATTGGTGGCATGATCTAAAATTGGTCTTTCTCCAATTTGAATTTATTGACTCTGCAATCTATTTGTACAATTTCTTAAATATTTTATATAGAAGTATAATTAGGATTGGGAATAGCTTCTATCAAAAAAAGGATTAGGAATAGGAAACATAAAAATGTTTGCTGATGTTTTATTCTCGCTTGATCAAAAGTTTCGTTACTTCAAAATGAACAAGAATTCCAATCCCGTTAAATCCTTGAATCTCTGGACTTGGACCCATTACCTGGAAATACTTCAAAATGAACAAGATTTTCTCAAGTTAAAACACATTTCAATAGAATCACAACAAAGAATAAAATGTCTCAAACAACTACTAATATAATTTAAAACCCCTAGAATGCTATTTGGATGGTATTTTTTACACTGAGTATGATTTACCAACTAGTTACCTGTTCTTGGAATATTCTATTTCCACTGGCCAAAAAAATTGTTTTGAAATACTTGAAGGTAATAATCTTTGTATTAACCAGCCAATTTCTATTATGGATGCCCTGTATGTCCAGTAAGTACCTTAGCAGCATGAAGCCTTGACTGTAATCAATATTCAACCTTTGAGCCTTAGCATTATAAAGTTATTCCAAATGAAGGAACATTTGGGATTTCTTTTACCCCTCTCCTTTTCCTGTTCATCCTGACATTCTATTATGCTTCTATAATTGGTGTCTATAAATTGTGTTTTCAATTTCAGTGCAGTGGCTTGAATCAAGAAGTATAGCTTTTGAACCAACATATTTATACACTTTGGAGAAGGTATTTGTATTTTCATCTTCCTTTTGTATTCAATTTGAGTTAAAAAAATTTTTGAATTTTCTGTATGACGATTTTATGCTTGTAACTTCTGAAGTAGATTCTGTCAGTTAATTCAAGCTACTTTGGAGGGAGATTCTGTCTCCTGTTGAAGACTGCTTTTCTTATTGTTGATATGTTATATTGCAGGGGTATTTCATGTTACCTGAAAGTGCCAAGGCTCGTCATAACATACGTACTATGAACATTAGCATATCAGCTCGTCACTCCTGCTTTGGGAACAGGTTATCTCCTCACCGCAGTTAACTATGTTGGAATGATAATCTGGTTTTGGTCTGGAAAGTGACAATTTATCTTCCAGTGACAACTACTGTTATTATTTTTAAGGTTTTGTCCTTAATTTTGATTATTTTCCTTATTTCCAGGTGGCAGCAACTACTCATAAATAGAGTTGTTGGATATGATACCATTTTAATTAATAGTTTACGAAGTTCTCCAGGTCAAGGTAATTATATGATTTCTGGATAAATTGTATAGATTTTGTCTAAAAGTGCCCAATTTGCACAGTTGGCATGTAACATAGGGAAAATGCTATAGATTATCTAGGATTTACATTTGGTCTGTCTAGCATTGACATTCACCGTTTTCAGGTTATGTTTGTCAGTAATGATAGTCTAGTTTTTTTTCTTTTTTTGAGTTGACAATGTTCAGCTATGTTGTAAATGGCGGCCATTTCCTTTTTGAGTGAGATCTTTCTATGACATTTTATCTATAATTGCTTTCTCTAGTATAGGATATTCTCCTCCTTTTAGTTTCTTCTAGTGGCTTGTTGTATTGTTTGCTATTCTAGTTGTTTACACCAGAAACACCTTTTAGTAGATTTATGGTATAAACTTATTGTATTAATTGTAAAATAGTGATGCATTATACATCGGATTTTATCATATGTGAGTCATTTTCCCCCCTTCTGTTTATGGCTAAAAATGTTGTGGGACTTCATTGCAGGTTATCTTTATAATTATCAAACAAAGGAATTCTATAACATTAGTTATGCTCATGAACCTCCAGCAGGCCCTGCTGGATTTGGAGGTTTGTGAATTTATCTTTCTCGCTCAGCACTCTTCCTAGAGAGAGAATCTTCTAGACACAGCTGTGAATTATGGATTTTCTTGTTTACCTGGTCATCTCCTATAGGCCTTTATAAGGAACTTACGCCTCAACTCCTGATGCGTGTTATTTTATTTTTGCCCATGCAGACTACCTTGTAACCAAGTGCGGTGTGCTTATGATGTCCTTATTTGTGTTTTTCACTACCACAATGTCAGTGTCATTCACATTGAGGGAGACACAGACTCGCATGCTAAAGTTTACAGGTAGGCTTTATTTGTTCTATATGCAGATTTTTCCTTGTGTGAACTTAGTGACACGTGTTTATCATGGTGTTTGGCCTATTTCTCCATGGATCAATTACTCTGTTTCAAATTAAAAATCTCACCTAAAAATTAAAATAGGGGCAATCATTTAATGGTTAAAGTTTTTCAGGAATGTCATTTCTTCGTGATCTGAAGGTTAATTCTAAATTTCTGAAAAAAATTGTACTAACTATAAGAAGAAGTCACATGGAACATCATTTATTATGCCCACTGTTATCCATGCTTTGCGCCATCCTTTTTTGCATTTAGGATTGCCTTTTAATTCCTCAAATCATTGCAGTGCAGCTTCAGCATCATGCTCGGCATCGTCTTCCAACATTTCAACTTATCTTTGTACATGTGATTGAATCACTAGTCTTTGTACCTGTAAGCACACAATATTAGTGATCCACTTTAGTCCTCACGAACCTGTATTAATTTTTTCAGTAATTTGTAGTATTTCTTCCTTGTAGGTATCTTTGCTCACAAATTCTTGTTCATTTCTACAGATTATGATTGGTATTCTGTTTTTCCTGTTCGAGTTTTATGATGATCAGCTACTTGCTTTCATGGTCTTGATTCTTGTCTGGTTGTGTGAACTGTTTACTCTCATTAGGTATCTCTCTCTCTCTCTCTCTCTCTCTCTCTCTTAATGCTGTATAACTTGTAAAGCATGGTACTATAAATTGAAAAGTACTGCTTCATTGCTCAAATCTGAAAAACAATTTATTTTGTTTATATTCAGTTTGACTTGGTTTTGTGTGCAGTTAATTAGATAAGTCTGTATGGTATTTTTGGATAACTGACATATGATAGCCATTGGTTGAATTTGAAGGTTACTGTTTCTTTTCTGGTTTGACCATGTTCCCATATAAGGCCAATGTCATCACTGTGCCGGATTAGGGATTTTGTTGAGAAGGACTGCATAGTGTCATGTGGCTCAATAGGAGAAACTATTAGATGGTTTTAACGATTAATAACGTAACTATAAAAATAAGCAAAGATAGAACACGTTTGCATCGCTTGATCCTCATAGTCGACCTTACCTAGTGGAAAAAGACTTTGATTGTTGTTGTTGTTGTCGTGGCTCTATAAGAATTCTTGTTGGTCATGGATTATGCAAGTTGATCTGAACTATGATTCTGACTAACAAGTTATGCTTTTATCCACATTTTTTAATGAATTTCTGATATGATTATGCTTGTCATAACTTGCAGTGTTCGGACACCAATATCAATGAAGTTCTTTCCTCGCTTCTTTTTGCTGTATTTTCTGGTCTTTCACATATATTTCTTCTCTTACGCCTATGGTATGATTCTGCTACTTTCTTTTTATATACTTATTTAGTTCAAAGTGGTTAGTTTGAAGTTGGAAATAACCTTAATAATAAATTTCCAGGCTTTTCATATCTGGCACTCTCCACAACTGCGGCTTTTATGCAGCACCTTATTCTGTACTTTTGGAATCGTTTTGAGGTGGGGACCAACGTCGTCATCGTCTTCTTCTTCTTCTTTCCATTTTATTGTTTGTCTTCTGTGTTTTGTTGAAACTATAATCTTTCACCTTCCTATTTCTCTGTTGGGCACAAGTGCAATTTGGTAACAGGATAACTAGGTTATACAAAGCATCCAAAGAATGAATGCTGTTTCTGTTTATAAATCTGGCAATGGAAACCATTTGTTTTCACTTTGGAAGTGACTTTGTAGGGACAAAGATGAAGGGATACCCAGTTGTCTCTTCATTAGCTTTAGATTATGTTCTTGAGGTTGATCTAAAGCATGCTTATATTCTCTCTGCTATTGCAATGATTACCTCATTGAAGATTATTAAACTCCTGCAATGTATTTTTAGGTACCAGCATTGCAAAGGTTTATGCAACACCGACGGTCACAACTCCAACAACACCTAGATTTCCACATTACATCATCTACTATCCTTGCATCAACATTACACATCACAAGATTGAACACCAGGAACCAGCAGGGATTAACAAATACCGGCTTGGCCACTGGGGAAGGGTCGAGACCAGGATCTGATCCATCGGTGCCTCAGAATGGACCAGGATTTACCGACCCTCAAGGTCGACAAGCTGAGGTTAGACAAGAAGCAGAAAATGGTCCCAACCCAGGATCAATGAATTCGTTCAGTTCTTTGTTGTTATGGATCTTAGGAGGTGCTTCTTCTGAGGGCATAAACTCATTTCTTTCCATGTTTAGAGATGTGAGAGACCAAGGACAAGTTTTTGCTGAAACTCCTCCTCCTCCTCCACCTCCTAGGCATGGAAACCCTGAGAGTCAGAATGCCAGATAGCAATGGTGGAAAGTCTAATTTTTTAGAGGAGGGTGAACTTGTTTGTATAGGAGGAGTAATGTAATGAGTAATGTACTAGTTTGCTGTTGGTTCAAAGTAATCTTTCTTTTACTTATGCTCTCTATGTGTTGAAATTATACCACACTTGTCCAAACCAATAGTGATGAGATTCACATTATGAAAATAATTTGACTAATAATGAAATACCATGGAAAATAAAGGAGATCTTCCTTGATAGAACAGCATCTCTTTTCAAAAATAAAAAATCGGTATATCAAATAATTATTGGTCAATTTATTTTCGTAATCTTGAACTAACATGATACTCCGGTGTTCCTTTAATCATGTGTTGCATTATCAAAGACAGTCATCTATCTATTTTTATTTTATTTTATCATATATGAGATCATTTAATCTAAAAAGTAAATAATTAAGTAAATATTATTGATCAATACATAAATAACATAATATATTTTCCTAATAATTCCCTTTTTTTGGGTAAAATGTACATAAAAATTCTCCCTAATTGCAATTCAAGTTTAATGTATGATAAGTGACAATAGAAGATGTACCAATAAATATGAATCCAGATAATTAAATATTTATTCCGGTGATAGTAATGATAAAATTGGGCTATTCAATTTGGTCAAATATTAACAAATGATCAGTACATTATGTTTTCTTCAAGTTATTAGTTTGAAAGGCATTAATAATTAGGTTGAAATTAAGACTAAACAAAAAATATTTAGAGATAAATTGAAATAAACAGTTAAAAAAAAAATAGGCTAAAGTACTATTTTGGTCCTTAATGTTTGTATGAAGTTTAATGTTGGTCCTCAAAATTTTTTTTTGGTCGATTTTGGTCCTCGAGCGTAGCACCGTTAACTTTTTGCCGTTAAATGATGACGTGACATGCTTATGTGGCACACCCTCTCTCCTACGTGTCATATTTTAATGATCTGGCTTGACACATCACTGCCACGTCATTAAAATATGATGATGATAATGATGATGATGAAGGAGAGAAGATGATGATGTGGCAATTTGGAGTAATATGGCAGTGATGTGTCATGCCAGATCATTAAAATATGGCATGTAGGAGAGAGGGTGTGCCACATAAGCATGCCACGTCATCATTTAACGGCAAAAAATTAACGGTGTTACGCTCGAGGACCAAAATCGACCCAAAAAAAACTTTGAGGACCAACATTAAACTTCATGCAAACATTGAAGAACAAAATAATACTTTAACCAAAAAAATATCTACTTTTACCTTTACTTTTTTTATAAAAAATAATATTAACATATTTGTTTATTTTCATGCCGAGGAAGAGTAAAGAAGAAAAAAAAATTATTTTGATCCTTAATGTTTAAGTATTTCTTTAATTTAGTTCATCTTCGTCACATATTAGTATCAATTTAATCTTAATGTATATTCAATTTAAAACAAAGGTTAGTGTATAATGCAACTTGTTGCATACATGTAATGTAATTTCAGCCGATAAGATTATGACACTTAAAAAATTACATTACATCTCAAGTCATTTTACCGTACTTCATAAATCAAAATTACATTGTATATTTGTATACATACCCTTGAAACAAAATGTAAGTTTTGTGGAGTGAAGACAGAGATGGTTTAGAATAAAGATTAGCGACGTACATTTGATAGAGAATAGATGAACTTGAAATGACCACATTAACAACTTCCTTCAGCTATCCCAACTCCACCTTCTTCTCATGGCGTTCCTCTCCGTCGTCCGAATCTTTTCTCCTCCGAAACGTTGCGTTTTGGTCGCTGAAGCACACGACCACCACGCACAAACTTTTCTTTTCTTCCGATTTCAAGTCTAGCAAGCTCCACTCTGCTCACGCCTCCTCGTCTTTCGACCTCTCGCCTCCTCCAATCGACCATGACTTTCTGGTGATTCACGCTTTAGAACCATCAAACTCAGCTTGTTATGTTGAATATCTGATTTGCGTTAATCATTTTTTACCATCTATGATTGTTTTTAGTGATGAAATAATTGTGCGATATTGCTGTGCTAGAGCAGGTTGCTATTTGAGAATTGAGACCAACCGAGGGAATGATTTATCCGAGTTGTGGAATTTTGTGAACAATCTGCCCTTTTTCTTACGTGTTCTGAAATTCTTTCTTGATTGATACTTTACAGGAAACTGCAAAAACTGCAGGCGCTGAGGTTTCTGGGGAAGGTATAATTGAAACATTTCATAATGATGATGAAGCACTAGAAGCAGTGGACAGTGGAGTTGCGGTGGGTATCTATTTGGCCTTCAATGCTCATCCTCTTCCCCTCTGCTTCAGTCGTTGGTTGACATTTATCTTATTCTTCTTTTTTTGGGTCTATACATTCCATTTTTCGAACTGCCCAATTGAAGTTTCTTAAGAGCTAAAGTCTAATAATTTAGTGCATGTTTAGTAATTTAGCACCATGCATTGCTATTTTGATAGAAAATGTAGTTTGTTTTTGTTGGCTTAGTTTAATTCTTCACATCTGATGGCATAGGTTGTGGATCTTTCACACTTTGGCCGGATAAGAGGTACATACTTTTCCAGTACTTTACAATGTTACATACTTTGGTGACATCTCACCTCACTACTTTCACCATATTATTATTTCCTGTGGTAAAAGAGTAATGAATTATCTCTATCATATTGGAATGTATATAAATTAAAATTGTTGCAACTTGTGTGGAAGGTCTACACAAAAGAAAAGGTAGACAGTCTCCTCTTTTTCATCTATTGTCGCTATTACAGAATTTACTATTAGATTTAGGATTTTGCATGTTGTTCATCTATAGTACATTGGTTTGTATGTCTTCAGGATTAAAGTCACTAGTTATGGATATGATGTCAAGAACAAGGTGTGCATGCACCCATGATTCATTAGAATGTAGTCTACTGTTAATACTTGTTCAACATTTCTTTACATGGTATTTTCTTTATCATCTGTAATCAAATTAAGCGCATAAATTTTTGCATCTTCTGAAACTGGATCAATTATTAGTTTTTGGTTACTTTGTTATTGCTTGCATTCAAATGCAGTGGCTCAAACTTTGATCTTCTTTGTGTCTTATGATTGATTGGTGATTATTTATGTCAATGACCACTTCTACTCAAAGTTTAAGCTGTTAAATGGTTATCTTATAATGTTTGCTTACTCTTTTTATTTTGGTTCACCTGAAATAAAGTCAGCGGAGAAGATCGAATTCAGTTCCTTCACAACCAAAGTACTGCTAACTTTGAATTTCTACAGTCGGGGCAAGTAAGTATTGGAAGAAAGTAGTATTGTTTGATGGCATTTATGTTGCGAGTCCTTGCCTATTTATTCTTATATTTAGTATTATAATACAGGCTTAAGTAATAGGATTTCTATCTGAAATCCCTAGGGATGTGACACTGTTTTTGTGACACCAACAGCTCGAACAATAGATATTGCACATGCATGGGTCATGGTAATTTTCTCCTTTTTCTCCCCTCTCACAAAATTCATTGAACTGTAGTCTTTTCTACAACTAATCACTTTCTTCTGTTGCTTTGACAGAAAAATGCAGTCACATTAGTGGTTTCACCAAATACCTGTAGCACCATTACTGAAATGCTGAACAAGTAAGTGTATCTTATTGAGTTTCAACAAAAGAGAGAGAGAGAGAGAGAGAGGGTGAAGAACAGAATTTTTTTATATGCTGATGCATATCATCATGTGTATATTATCACATATTAGGACATACATGAACCAAATTTTGTACTTGTAAATGTAATGGCTTTTAGGTACATATTCTTTGCTGATAAAGTAGAAATACAAGACATCACCAAGCAAACTAGCTTTTTTGTTTTGGTGGGACCCAATAGTAACCAAGTAAGTAGCGTTACTATAATACCTATAGAGTATTTACTATTTAAAATGATTGAGCTGGTATATTTCAATATGATTATATGAACAGGTAATGGAGAACTTGAACCTTGGGGGTCTTGTTGGAAAACCATATGGCACACATCAACATTTCGGTGTAAGCTTGATTGATCTTATGATATCTTGTAAAGTGTGTGTACTAATTATTATTATTTTTTCTTATCCCTAATTAGTCTTTTAAAGTTACAAGATAAAATTGATTGTGTTTTTTTTTATGATGACTGCATATCTTATGTGTTTTTCATATTAGTTGTTTGTCTCATTGCTTTTCCATAAGAGCATAGAATAAAGTAGCATGGTTCATCTTACACGTTCACTTGTGTTATGTGCTTCCTTTTCAATTTCTTGTCTATGTTTGCCATTAGATGACATTCTATTGTACAAACTACAAATTCTAAATCATTATTGTGGTATTTGACAATGTTACAATTTACAAGTATATGGACTTCTATGTATTTAATAAAATTCTTTTTTCAACAATCAACAATAACAATAACAAACAAAGTCTTTTCCACTAGGTAGGATCAGGTACATGGATCAAGCAATGCCCACTTGTTTTATCTTGGCTTATTTCTATAGTTATATCGTTGATAGTTAGATCCATCCTAATAGTTTCTCCTATTGTTTTCTTTGATCTCCCTATACCACTAGTTATTAGGCTATCTTTCATTTTATCTATTCTTCGTATAGAAGACCCTAAAATTATTTTTTCATCCAAGAAAAAAGGGGGTTTTGGGTTTTGGATTTGGAAACCTATATGATGAGCTAGAATTCTGACCCAGGTATTTGTAATTGTGCAGGTTGATGGGCTGCCTGTTACCATAGGGGTTGGAAATATCATTTCTGAAGAAGGTTTTTCACTGTTAATGTCGCCAGGTGCTGCACCATCTGTCTGGAAATCCATTCTTTCTCAAGGGGCTATCCCAATGGGTTCTACTGCGTGGGAAAAATTACGAGTTACTCGTGGTATTAAATTGTTTAGCTTATGTGTTTGTTTAATTGTTTCCATGGTATATACTTAATAGTTATTTTTTTTCACTTTTTAAAAATTGTATATACTATTTTTCTATGAAAATCAATTTCTTGGAACCTGGCAATAATTGGGTAAGAATATGAAATGGTAATGTTTTTCCTCAAAAAGTTAAGTTTTCCACTGGTGGCTGGGAACGGAACTACACTTTCAAGGTACAGCTCAAATAACAATTACACTTCCCCTAATGTTTTACTATAAAGACTTACATTACATCATTGATCATTCATTATTTTATATTGAACTAATGATAAAGGAAAAGACCCTCCAAACTCCAAAGAGCTGTTACAGATGATGAAATCAACAATAATAGTCATGTTCATATATTTTACAATTCTGCAATACTTAAATTTTCTATTTTCATTTATAATGATTTGTGTGCTCTTGTAATGGTAACTTGACTTCTCAGGAAGACCTGCTCCTGGAATGGAACTAACTAAAGAATTCAATGTCCTGGAGGCCTGCCTATGGAACTCAATCTCTCTAAACAAGGGTATAAGTGTTAATTTGCTATGATCCATCTGCATGGAATGTTGAGACTCGCTGGATAGTTTGCCTGATTCTAGTTTTCTCAGGTTGTTACAAGGGACAGGAGACTATATCTAGGCTGATAACATATGATGGAGTCAAGCAGAGATTGTGGGGAGTTCATCTTTCAGCAGCCGCAGAACCTGGCAACATTATTACAGTTGATGGGAAAAAGGTTGCTAAAAAATTCTTTTTAGAAATATTGTGTACATATATATATATTTTTTAACCTTCTTGTGTTTTTAGTTGAAAAGAGAGTGGGAGTTTTGGGCACGGTAATTACCAATTGAACTTAAAGAGGGTGAGCCTCTCTGCTTGCAGGGGTAAGGCTGTGTACATCTGACCCTCCCCATACCCCACTTGGTGGGAGCCTTGTGCACTGGGCCGCTCTTTTAATTACGAGTTGAACCTAAATTGAGCTGAGACCTAATAAAAAATCTAGTTCAATTTGTTAACCTTTCCCAAGATTCCGAAACCTATCAGGTCAAAGAAATGAATGAGTGAAAGCAGTGCCCTATGAATTAGTAACGTGAAGTACTGATGATTTTGATTTGTATTCTGCAAGACTGTAACCCTGTTTTTCCTGCCAATTTGTGCAGGTTGGAAAGTTGACAAGTTATGCCTCTGGAAGGAAGCAATCTGAACATTTTGGATTGGGCTACATCAAGAGGCAAGCTGCTGCAGAGGGAGACACCGTTGTTGTTGGAGAGAACATCAATGGAATAGTGGTGGAAGTTCCTTTTCTTGCTATGCAGCGACCACCATCATGAAGCTCAACTTAAGATCCATAATTATTGTCAACATATAAGATCCTTCATTCAACTATAAAGTTCAATTTTTAGGACATGAAAAATAGATGTTATTAATGAGTTTCTCCGAGTCAGTGATTCATTATGGATGTGCGAAATGATCAAACTATGCATACATGATTCCAGTATATTTTCTTAATCTATTATTGTAGTATTCTTTTGTCTTCTCATTATGTTCTTGGTAAATTTGTACAGCTAAATATGAGTTCTAAGAAAAATGAGATCAGGAACCAAAATTTGGTCATTCACTCATCGATCACACTCTCTTAAAATACTAACAGCTTCTTCCCGTTGTTCATCACTTAATTCTGTTGGGAAGCTGATGAGGAATTTGATGTGGAGGTCGCCTCTCTTCCCATTTTGTTGGGGATCTGGCATGCCTTTACCCTGAATAACCTTTACATATCCAGGGTATATGACAATATTCTCAAATGACACATTCATTGTTTCCCCTCCTAATAGAGGAACTGGAAGGGAGCATCCAGTGAGTGCATTTACTAGGGGAATCTCAACACATATTTCCAAGTTGTTCCCATCCCTGCTAAACAAGGGGTGTTCCTTTTCATCAATTGAGAAGATTATATCAGCAGGGAGGTATCCAGGTTCTTCATTTCCCTTTTCCTCAAGTGCAATCTTCGTTCCTGTTCTCCATCCTGGTTTTACTTCAATCTTTAGTACTTCATCTTCTTGGAGGATAACCCTGTTACAAAATTTGAAGTTAATTAGCCTAGGAAGGTCTCAGTTACAGATTGTCCTTTCCTTTAACATAGCACTTTCTAGTTTCTACCAAATTGTCATTTCTTCTAATAGAATTTTTGAAAAGAATCAATCATATGCTGATAATTTCTCTTTTGTATTAGATCATGTAACAGAAACATACCCGGGAGGCTTGATAACATCTCTTGTAATTTTGATCTTTTTGACACATCCAAAGCATAAGTCTTCGAGTGTGCACTCGAGCTTCTTCTCCATTGGTGGTGGTTTCCTTCTAATTGTTGTTTGTGAGAATATGATAGGTGTTGTAGACCTGCGGCTTATGTTTCTCGACAAGGAGGCTGCAGGAATATCATTATCTGAGAATCTGCTGCCAAAATCTTTGGAAGGAGAGGGCGCATGGTCTGGTGTCTGAGGTTCGGCGACGCATTGTCTCACCCTGCTCATGTCTCTTGACAAAGAAGCTGCAGCAGAGCTTGTGGATTCGCTAATGGAGGTACCCCTTCTTCTGCTCATATTCCTTGGTAGAGAAGCTTCTGTATCAGAGGCAAAACTTCGACTCTCACTTCTTGATAAAGGGTTAGGTGTTTTGCTTCGTCTGCTTGGATTTCTTGACATGTAACTTCTAGTTGGTGTTGGCGTTTTAGATCTTCTACTTGCATTATTCCTTGACACAACTGAAGGAAGGGAAGACAAATTATCATCCACATTACGACTCAGCTCTAAATCTGAAGGTGTTTCTGCTTCCTGCATCAAAGACCATTGTCAGAAAATCTCAACTTCATGACTTAAGATTCAAATACAAGATTCAAAAACCAAGAGTGTCTTTCAATTTCTTTAAAAATTGGCTTAAATATTTACATACCAAACATCTTCTAATAAATTCTTGATATATCAAGGTTAAAATCAAATTTCCAAAATAAAAAACTTTTCTCCTGTAAAAGTACTAGTGAATTCTCGATTTTAACTCTATTATTATTATTATTATTATTTAGGACATTGTCAGGAAAAGTTAGAAGACATTCTTGATTTTAGGAAGTTTTGATGACACAAACACTTTGGATAGAAGATAATAGCATGCAGAAATCTAAGCGTACCTCGGATATTTTGTCCTTGCGGGAACTCTTGTCCGAATGCTTTTTTGATACAAGAGATTTGTATGCTTTTCCTATTTCTTTCAGAGATGCAGTTTTTGGAATCCAAAAGATGTTGTGCAGATCCAACGTTGGTGTACGTGGTGTCTTAAGAGGTTCTCCCATTGCACATTACACAGAGCCAAAGGAAGAAAAGAAAACAAAGAAAGAAAGATTTAGGAGAATAAAAGAAAATGGCATGCAATGGGAGACACACAAATTAAGAACAGAGAGAAGGACAGAAAGATTTATGAGGCAAAATTCTGTTGTTAAATGTGAGATAAGGAATGCTTTGATTTACTTGATCTTGTATAAGGTTCTTCTTAGGTGAATTCATTCCTATATTTGATGTAGTGGTTGGAATGCTGTTATGTCTAATTATTCCGATATTACTAACATGCATACTTAACCAACTTCTAATTTTGAATTTTTGTTAGTGTGGTCACTAACCATTCACATTTTTAGATAAGTTTCGGTCTATCTAACTTAATCATTAACAAGCATGCAAAAGTATAATAAGTGAGATCTAAAAGAGATCTTAAAATTATACTCGTCTCTTATCTATTTTGAAAAAGTACAATTTCCTCTTATTTGAAGTAATTTCATTGATTTTGATTAAAATACCTTTATATAGTTAAATATATATTTGATTAACATAAAAAAAATAATTTTAAAATGTTTAATGTAGTATCTTTTTAATTTTTAACTCATAATAAATAATAATAATAATTTTTAAAATATATTTTTTAATAAATTTATAATTTGAAAAATAATAATGTGATTAAAGGTATTTTTAGTCAAAATATGTGAAATTATAAATTTTAATTTTTCAATAGAAAAGAGTGTAGGTTTTTAAAATAGGGAGGAAAAAATTAAAATTTGAACATCTCTTATATTTTTATTAAACATAACTTTAGGAGAATGCAATTTACTCTATATTTAAACCCATTACTTGGCTTTGCTTATTTTCTAAATTATCCTTTTTAATGTTTCATCGTTTTAACAAGCTAATCCTAAATTAATTTTCATATGGTACGTATATGTCACTATTGTTAATGAAATTTGAAAATTTAAAGGATATAGTACTCTGTGGTTGGTTTGATTTCACTGATAACTACTCTATTCACCTTTAGTAAAAATTTGGATTCCAAGTGTTGCGAATAAAAGAAATTGCTATCAGTGATTTTAAAAAAAAAAACATATTACAATTTGTAAAATTTTTGTTTCGTTGCCCATTTTATTTTCGAGGCACTATTTTGACTATTTGATCTGTGTTGCGTATTTAATTATGGTGAGAGAGTCTCTCAACAAAAATAACTGCATACACAAAATCTCAAATACGAGACGCATTGCTTAAGCAATACTAAGTCTTACCACTTAAACCAACTTCCCGTTCCTTACAATTTGTAAAGAAGGTATCTATAGGGGACAAAAATATTTTTTAAAAAGTGTAATCAAATCCAAAAGAATTAATCTAGCATGCTATAAATTAAAGCACCATACCACACCACAGCCAAATAATTGATAGTCTCAAAACAAACCATTATTAAGTCAGGGTAAAAATTCACCAGAACCAAACATAACGAATTGGAAATTATAAAAGTGTTTAATTTGGGACCACATACCCATAACACAAAGCAAATATTGCAAATTTTTGCAAAGAGATAATACTGAGGAAGATAGCATTTTAGGGCTGAAATTGATAATTGCAGCACCAATGTTCAGACTTCAGAGTCACAGGTTGCTTCCTCTTCTTGTCACCTGCTTCTTATACTGAATTCCGCAGGCATTGCACAGTGTCTTTCATAAACACACACACAATAATATCAAAATTCATATATAAATTCAGCAAAGTTTTATGAATATACATGCATGCATATCAAAATTATCAACATCTATATATACCTTCAATTGCAAATTCAATTTATTCAAATATTAATTTAGGATTTTGCTATTAATAATTTTTAGGGTAAAGTATTCTTTGATGCCCTCAAACTTTGCTGTAATGTTTATTCCTGCCCTCAAACTTTTAATTTTGTTCATGCCTACCCTTTTTGCTAACACCGTTAACTTGCTTAACGGAATTTGCTGACATGGATGATGAATGTGTATCTCTTTTGCTACCTCATTTAATTTTCCACCTCACATTTAACTTTTTTTTTATTAAAAAAATTAACCTAATCCAAATTAAAAAAACAAACAAAACTTTCACCCTAAAATATTTTTAAATTTGGATTAGGTTACTTTTTTTAATAAAAGAAAAAGTTAAATGTGAGGTGAACAATGATGTGGCAAAAGAAATACACATTTATCATCTACGTCAGCAAATTCCGTCAAGCAAGTTAATGGTGTTAGTAAAAAGGGCAGGCATGAACAAAATTAAAAGTTTAGGGATAGGCATGAACAAAAAAAAATTTAGAGGCAAGAATGAACATTACTGTAAAGTTTGGGGGCAGCAAGGGTACTTTACCCTAATTTTTTATATTAAAAAATTTCATCAGCCCAATTAGATAAAACTTTAGCCAAATCAGATAAAAAACAAATACATTGCGATATAGGGTCTATATTTTAGAGATTGAATTTAATATTTTCATGATTTATATATGAACTAACAAGTTAAATGTTTTGACATAATGTTGAGTTGTTTACCTTTGGACCTAGAGGCCCCTTGCGCCACATTGGAGTGTTTTTGGTGCGACAACTGAAATTTGTGCAAATTCGCCGGGAGACATCCTCGTAGTTCACTTCCGACCGGCGGTGGCGGCGGCGGAAAGTCTTTCCTGGACCGCCGATGATGGAAGAGCTGCCATAGCTATGAACTCTTCCCCTATCATTAGAGGAGTTGAAGGGTGTGGTGTGCACCTCTTCCATTGTTGAACTTGTGTTGATTTGGGAGTTGAAAGGAGTAGGGTTTCCATCATCAGAATTCAACACAATAGGCAAACCACTTGAAGTTATGCTCACTTCCTGCTTCAGTTCATTAGTACAAAAATATCATTTAGTTCTTTTAGCATTTAATTTGATGTATATATTGCAAAAGATAAATTGTTTATAATTTTTCTTTCTATTGATGAAGTAAATATTTTGTTCAAAATGTTTTAAATAATAATATAACTAAAAATAACCATTATTATTAATTAAATACCCAGACATATATAAGACATTTATTAATAAAGGTAATATGCATGGTTAATAATTTATATTAAAAATATATATAATAGAAATAAAGTTGATAAGATAAATAAAAAAATATATATTTTCACTCAAGGGTGTCAAGATGACACAATAATGAATTCTCTAGAGTACTTCACAAGGTGGAGTATGAGAAAAATATAAATAGATAAAGAGAAAAATCTCACATACAAACAATTAATAAATGTATGAGTTTATTTTTATCTCTCTCTTATTCTACCTTAACTTGTAAAGTACTCTAGAAGATTCATACTCGTATTTTTATTTGTTGTGATGAGATGTGAAAGTATACAATATTATCTTATATATCAATGTGTTATCACATAATTAATATCATAATAATCAGTCTCATCCCAACACTCTTTTAATTTAGATTTTTAAATAAGCAAAAGAAAAATCCATATCAACTATATTTGTTGATCAAAAGTTTAGTTGAGTCAGATTATTTCTGTTAATAACTTTAAAGGAGTTAAACTATTTGATAACATTGAGTCATTTTAAAAACATAGAGGAGTTTGGGAAATTTTTTTTTTAAAAAAAAACCCCGACCAAAATCAAACATGTAAGACAAAATTATCCTAAAATACAAATGTAAGGGCTAAAAAAGATATTGTTGCCAGAAAGTTAATGAATAGATCACAAGAATTGCAACCATTATAATTGCTATTAATTAGAATTTATGAATTGTAAAGATTTATTATAATTAATTTAATAGCTATATCCTCTTTGGTACAATTGACATACAGACCAAGTACAAACCCAGCAAGAGAATATCAATCAAATCACTATCTATTTGGCAATAATCATATTTATTAAAAATTTTAAATTATCAAAAAATGGAAGTTTATAAATTAAATCTCCTACCTTTGTGATATATATTAAAGAAAACTTTCAAAGTGAAACAAACAAGAAACAGATTAAAAAGTATGAGATTCATAACATGAAGATCAAAACACTCTTATTATTAGAGACAACAAATATATATATATATATATATATATATATATATATATATATATATATATATATATATATATATATATATATATATACACGATATGAAGATCACTTACTTGAACTTGAGGAGTGAGATTGTGATCATGATGAGGTTGTGAAATGATGAAAGGCTCATTATTATCATCATCACTTTCTGGCATCAGATTCAAGTCAAAATGTTGGTTTTCACTTCTTACATCATCAACTTTCCTCAACCCTTGGAATTCCATATGGCTATTATTGGGCACCTCAGTGTTTTGATTCTGCTTCAAGAGCCACAAATTAAACAAAGTATACAAAAATATTGGAACATTAGAGAAAAAAAATAACATTAGCTAGGCAACACCATCATGACAAATTAAATTATCAATAGTGTATTCAATCAAAAAGGGTGTGCTAAGAATATATAATAAATGGGTATTTCTTCTCAATTGAAGTTTATTAAATTCTCTGAATATGTAAAGTGTTGAGGAAAATGAAAGAATTGATTAGAAAAACTAAAGCTCAATATTATAGAAAAGGGGGGAAATGGATGCAAAATACTTATAACTAATGCCCCTCTATTTAATTTGTCATTTTTTAGGGTTTGATGAAACAAAATTGCAAATTAATGAAAGGTCTTTAGTATAAAATTAATTAAAGCTATTTATCCTCAGATTTTAAGGAGATATACATTTTACATAATTAAAAATAATGAAAAAAAATACATATGCACAATTCTTATTGAATAGATTAGGGATAAAAAAAATATTTTTTTATCTCTTTCTTCCTATTTCATCAACTTCACTTCTTTCTCATATTATAGACGATCCAAACTCTATTTCCTTTTAACATCATAGCAAATTACCAAGTATCTTATATTGGGGACTTCGAAAATATCATACATGAAAATTTTTCAAAACCAATCAAGAAATATATGGACGAAATATATATATGATCTATATAATTGATCGATCCAGATCGAGAGATATGAATCATAGCTAGTAATAAATAAATAGATACACAAAATCTATTGTGAGAAAACATATGTTAACTATATACTTAATTATACCTTCTTCAAGATTTGTCAAGCAAAAATATCCGAGATATATATAGAACAATAAGAAGAGATATTTATCAGCTATATATGAAAAATACATAAATAAATAAATAAATAATAGAAAATACACAAAATAATCGAATATTGATCGATCCATCTAAAAAGTTTGTGGAATAATGTTTGGAAGATCAAAATTAAATGGTGGAGTGAAGATTACCAGATTCATTTTGCATAAGACTCAAAATAAAGAGAAGAAGTTGTGGCTTGAGAAGAATCGGAAGAAGAAATTTATAAGTGAGTTTTGAACGCAAACTTGATGATTTTGCCGCAGGGTGGAAAATGTGACTCAAAGACGTTACTTATAAACAACATTATTGGGAAATGTCAAATTCAACTCTATATATCTATATTAATTACTCTAATAATAATACCAATTAAGACTTTTTATAATGGTATATTTTATGTTTTTTTATACTACTATGGGTCTATTTTCAATTATATATTTTTTTTTACGAAAATGGTAGTAATATAAAGCACTCCGAAGTATTATTACATACATACAGCTACTCAACTAGCCATTGAATACTAGGATCCGTTTGGGGAGGGATGCCTATATAACAAATTTTTTCCGAATCCTTCACCGTACATAAAATTTTTAAATACATATACTAGACCAATTTTCTTATCATCGTTTAACATTTCCTTGATAAGTAAGTACTCAGTATATATAGAACTGCCTCACACATATATACTAAAATTTGAATGTTAAATATAGACATTTTTTTTATTTGTAAGATAAATTTGGGATGATAAACTTTATCGTTATGATTCAACAGTATTGTTTACGTTTTACTCTTCAATATTATTAGAATGTCGTTGTGTAATCTATTATAAGTGCCATTAGATTTTTAATAATTTGATGAAATATGTTATATGTACTTAAAAAAATATAGACACTTTTCTCAACAAAAATCAATTTTTGTTTCAATACGTTGTAAATATACATTATTCGGTAGATTCAGTCTTGGTTGATATTTAGTCATTTTATTTTAAAAAATATATATACATATACATATATATATATATATATATATATTATTGGTCAAACTGTTTCTTTACTTGTATGTTTTAAATGGAAATTTTGATTAAAAATGGATATCATTTTAATTTCTAAATTACAGGAATAACTTAAAAATTACATGCATATAACGAAATTTTAATTTAAATGCAAATATATAGAAAGGAATTGAGGAAGATTGACTAATTATTTATAGACAGTTAATTAATATATTAATCAAATTTACTTTTTTTTCACATTTTTTTAGAATTCTTTTCACGAAGTGTTTTGTTCTATGTATTATCCAGAAAGAATGATTAAAGTAAGCAAGGTTAAGACTTTGATTGCGTGTTTTATAGAAATTAAGATAAGGTGTTACCCACTTAATATAATTTAGAACTTTAATTTAGTTATAATGTCAATATTAATTAATGGGTTTAAAAAATATGTGAATATGTACATAAGAAACTTAAATGCTTTAATTTTCCGAGCAGGCCCCAACGATCAAATCTTCTAATATTTAAAAAATTAGTCATTAAGAGTTTAAGACTATATATATATATATATATATATATATATATATATATAATACCTTGAAAAAATTATAACAAAAGTGTTTGAAAGTAATAACATTTTAATTGGCCAAATTAAAAAAAAAATAAGTAACAACATTTTTTATTTTGTGATTATTTATTTTCACTTAATACGATTCATTACTCAGTGCATTTTCTTATTTGGAACTGTCATAGTAATATACATTTTAATGGTGACAATATTCACTAAATGAATTGTCATCTCACAATATAATATGCCCTACCCGTTTTGTTAAAATAAAAACTATTTATCTGTTGATATAACAGATAAATATTTTACATATACCGGAAAAATAAAAAATATTTTGGTACAGTTTTCAAAATAATTTCAACAGCTGGGTTTTCATAGTATTACCAAAAAGAAAAAGTCAAATTCAAAACAAACATTTTACATATACCAACTCAATAAATGCATGAGAATTTAATTTTTGAATTGAATTCTCCATTATTAAATAAAGAAATTAAATGTTTGGAAATATAATAAATTATATAGCAATTGAAGTCTTTGCATTAAATAATTATTTATTTGCATCAGGCCAAAAATAATAATAATAATAATAATTTATTTACATCTCTTACTTGATAGATTTCCTAATAAGTTTTTTGGTCCTTCTAGGATGTAAACTGTTTGCAAAAATATTTTGGTAACTGGACCAATTCACGCAGGCCTTTGCATGGGTTTGCACCCTAAGCAATTTGCACTCTAGAATAGTCCAATATATATATGGTAGTGGAGAAAACACTTCTAAATACTACCAGACAAGACACTAATATAAACCAATAAAATTCAACTCAAAGCTGCTCAAGCCTAAACCTTGTGCAGCAGCTACTTAGGGTATGTTTGGTACAAACACCAAACAGTAAAATCGTGGTATTTCACGATTTCCAAAAAAAATTTTACATCATATTTTATATATACCAAATACACTTTTTATCATACTTTTTCTCTTTCCTAATTTTTCTCTCTATCTCTCTCCTCACTTTTCTCTACAGTACTTTCTTTTACTCTACAGTACTTTCTTTACAGTACTTTACATCTGTGCATCTATACCAAGCGTACCCTTACTCAACTATCCCCAAAGTTTTTTTTAAAGATGAATACACACTAAATAAGATTTTAGATAACTTTAAAAGGATTAAGTAAAGTGAGAATTTTTCTTCACATTCTTGACCATTTATTCTGCTACAATAATTCCTAATTAATTCCAAAGGAGTGATCCAATAATCTTTGTCGGATCCACATAAAAACTTTTCAATATATAATTGAGTTTTTTCTGAAATAACTCCATTATATATATATATATATATATATATATATATATATGAAGACTTATGAGGGCTCTAACTCTAAAAAATAAAAACCTAGCTCTTTATAAAATCCTTTAATTATTTTAAGAATAAATATAGACAGCGAGATAATCAATATAATAAACTGATGAAATTCAACAATAAAAACATGTAAATATTAGTTTTAATTAAACATACATATAAATTCGATAGCTAGAGAGTACTTTGAAAATCTTAAAATCCCCTGTGTGTGCTGACAAATGAAGAAAGAAAAGAAGCTAATTAAAGTCTGATGTGATGCACTTAATTAAAACTCCAATAATATAATTTCAAAGCTCAGGATTCTGCAGAAACTCAACGCCAAGGTTTGGGTCCTTCGCTCGCTGCCTTCCATATCGAATGCCGCAAGCATTGCACAGAGTCTGACACACAACAAACAAACAAACAACCATGATTTAGATCTTCTGAATTATGCATCCTCTCGAATATTCGTGAAATGCAGAGATCAGATTCGGTGCTGGCCAGCACCGGACTGTAAGAGAAGAAACAAAGGATAGAATGGGTCCCATGTGTGGGTATGGGGCCTATACATAGGACCCACCTCTCTATTTCTTCTCTCTCGCCCTCTGATCCAGTGCTGGACAGCATTGAATCTCGAGGCGTGAATTGCGCTTGTTTTTATTTTTGTATAGCAAAATTTTGGTGCCAAGATGACTTTGAATTAGGACAAGTTAATAATTTAATAGAGCGGTTACAAGAATGAGAGATAATTTAAAATCATACTCAAGTCATATAGATATAATCTTGACAAAAGATAACTAGTTGACTCAATCTCTATTTACTAAGGTCATTTATTTTATGCATTAACTCTTTAAAATTTTGAGTTATTTACATAAATAGAGTAGATCTGATCACTAGTAAATGACTTATGCATTATTCTAACAAAATATATATATATACTAGACAAAATACCTATTTGGTCAATATTAAAAATTAATGAATCTAATTAATAATATTAAAAATTTAAATATTTTAATAAAAGATATATATATTAGTGAATTAAATTGATCTCATAAATTTGGTATGTGCAATTAATGTTAAATGAATGAAGGTGTAAATGCAATTAATTAAGGGTAATAATACTATAGGGAGTTTAAGAGTTTGGCTCACCAACTCTAAATCATTGGATCTGTGTTAAAATATTATTTTTATATTTAAAACAATACGAATCTCAAGACAGATTCAACGACAGAAAATTAATAAACCAAAAGTCACAGACTAGTGAGTGAAGTAGTCACCTTTGGACCAAGTGGGCCCCCCCTCCATAAGGGCGTTTCAGTTGCTTGGCACTTGAAATGTGTGCACTTGCCAACGCCTTCTGCCTTCCTCTTTCTCTTATTTTTCAGACCACTTTCTGCGGCGGTTGTGTTTGTCGCCGCTGCTATTACGCCCGACCCCTCTTGAGTTTTGTTTTCAACATTAACCAGCTCCTACATATACATTTCAAACAAAAAACAAAAATAATTAATTATATTAGTTCCATATAGTTTAATATGCAACTACATAAATATTAATTCATTCATAAATGACTTTAATCACTCCAAGTCCATTTAAAAAATAAAAATAAGGTAAAGTTAATTAGGTGTTTGTTATGAAATTCTTCTACTAATAAGTTTTACTTATATTTCCTTTTTTTAATGATTGATCATACAGACACTTTTTGATACATGTGTTATTTCTATTGGAGAAACTTCATAACAAATACTTAAATAATTTCAGCTAACTTATATTAGCTTTATATTCCCTTATTGGAGAGATCAATATAAGAAAAACTTATAATATTATCCATTTTGACTAAAATACTTTAATTTATGTTAAATATTTACATAATAAAATATGTATTCAATTAACATAAATTTTCTTAAAAAATATTAAATGATAAACTAAAATAATTAGTTTTACTCAGAGTAAATAAAAGTGAAATAATAATTTAATTTAAAAATATATGTTTATATTAAATTATAATTACTTTGAAAAATAAATAATGTCATTAAATGGTATGTTCTTTAATCTTCCAATAAAAAGGAGTGTAGATTTTTAAAATAAAAACGAAAGTGTATTTTAATTTTGACATCTCTCAACATAAAAAAAATCAATGTAATTATATTTCCTCAGTGAAAATTAATATATATATATATATAAAAACTTTTAAATTAAGCAAATTAAGAATTAATTAGATTATAATTAGTACTTACTTGATGAAGTGGGTTCTGAGGAGGAGGCTGTGAGGTGTTGATGGGAATGAGTTGTGTAAAATCGTTTTGGAGATATTTGGACATCATATTATCCAGTAAATGACCATTGAATTCCACATCATGAAGGTTTGAATCAAGTATTGGGTACTTACTTTCCTCTGAAATGTCCAAATCCCACAGCATTTTCCTACAATTAATCAATGCCTTCAAAATGAAAAGGGAGAAAAGGATTAGTACTCCACATTATGGAAAAGGTCGTGAAGATCTAAAAGTATTAATCAGATGATTATCATTGTCATAGACAGAGATACACATACAGAGTAATATAATCGTATAGAAGATCGAAAAAAAGAAATTTATATGATTTACGAAGGTAAACTATTGTTCGATATAATTCGAATGAAACCGGAGAGGTTATTTACAAGAGAAATAAAAAAGGGTGAAGATCTAAAAGTAATAATTAAATGATTATCGTCTCGCTCACTGTCGTCGCAGAAAAACACACATATACAGAGTAATACAATCATATAAAAAAAAGGAAGAGAAATTTACATTATTTAATTTGCGAAGTCAAACTCTTGTTCAACATGACTCTAATGAAAGCGAAAAAAGTTTTTTATAAAGAAATTAATTAAAAATGATGAAGATCTAGGAGTATCAATCAGATGATTATCGCTATCGATCACTTTGAAAGACAGGCACACAAATAGAGTAGCACTGTAATATAAAAAAAAGGAAAAAATTTGCATGATTTAAGAAGTCAAATCCTTGTTGGATGTGACTCGAATGAAAGCGGAGAGGTTATTTACAAAAGAATTAATTAAAAATGGTAAAGATCTCAGAGTATTAATCAAATGATTTATCGTCGCTGATCTCTGTCACATAGAGATACACATACAAAGTAGCACAATCATATCAAAAAGGAAGATATATAAATTTACGAAGTCAAAATCTTGTTCGAGTCTTGTTCGATATGACTCGAATGAAATCCGGGAGGCTATTTGTAGCTAATTATCGCCGCCGATAACAATCACAGGCAGACACGAAAACAGGCGGACTCGCAAACAGAGCAATACAGTCATATCAAAAGGGAAGAGAAATTTACACGATTCAAGAAGTCAAGCTCTAGCTCGGTATGACTCGAATGAAAGCAAATAGATTATTTATAAACAAAACAAAATAATATATTTTAATAAAATATTTATACATAAATGTGAAAAATAAATGAAATTCATTACATTTGATTTCTTAGCAATCAGATTTATTTAATTGCAATTAAATCAATATTGTCCTCACATAATAAAGGGAAATTTGTTGTAGTGCTAAATAATTGATACCGGAATGAGGAAACTTATTTTTTGGTCGTTGAATTATTTGTCAACCTATAATTTAGTCTTTAAATAATAGAAATAGACGATCTGGTCCCTAAAAATCATCATTATCAGCTATTTAGTTCATAAAATATTATTAATTAGTCATAATCTCACCAGGTGACGTAACCGTTAAATGTTGATGTGATACATTACATTTATCTTGCCACATTTGCTACCAAATTGGATTGCCCTATATATATATATATATATATATATATATAATAATTGAAAAGAAAAAATCAATTTAAAAAAAAATAAACAAAACCGCACACTAGGGCTCATGCTCCCCAAAGTTGCTTATCTGCTAGCCAATGCCCCATTTTACTAAATACTCTGTTTCCTAATTCCTAATTCCTATTGATACTAGGATATTCACTGGTAATTAATTTTAGCACACATAGATTATTATATTTTCTATTTTATCAAACTATATGTGATAATTATTTATTTTTTGTATGTATATTTTATATTAGAGATAATACTGTTCAAAGTAATTTAAATATTAATATAATTGTGGACATTTTTTTTAATGGAAGCCTGAATTTTAGTTTACCACACTGTGAGGAACTAATTAATCACTTTTGTTAGATTTAACCCTTTAGCAAATAATTAACTAATGAAAATAATTTTTTTTAAAAAAAAAATCAGAGTTTTGGACCATCCATATTCCATGGTGAATGATATTTAATTTTCCAGTATTATGACATTATAATATAATTATTTTCTGATTATAGGATGAAAGTAATTAAACTTACAAATTCTTACACTATATTTTGAACATCTCTCAGTTAAATACAACACTTAATATAGTTTAGCTAAGTTTTTACCTTATGTGGAAAAATCTCATAAAGTTTTAGTCACTTTATTTATTAAAGTTTTGATATTAAGAATGAAAGACATAAATTTTTTTTATATCTTTGTCATAAGGTTCATCAATTATAAATTTTATTCTTACTCTCTTTTATGATTATTGGTCATATAAAAGAGATAAAAGTTCAGTATTACGGGAGTACTAAATTTCAGTACATTCCTTCAATCATTTATTGTCATTTTTTTAATATTAATAGAGACCCACACTAATAAGTACCCACCTCGAATAAATTAGAGAGTAAGAGACGAAATGATTGAAGAAGTTCAGTACTATCGTAGAACTGAATATCCTCTCATATAAAATATGGTTTTCTATACTTTTTCTATTGTGATTAGGTATACAAATTTTTTTGACACATATATTCTTTATATTAAAAAATCTTATAACAAATTGATCCATATTTTATATGAAACCTTACCTAAATTATTTAGTACATTAATAATTCCCATAAAGTTGTGATTCTATGTGTTAAATGCAATTATGGTAGGCATGCATCCTCACATGAAAGTGAGACTTTAATTGGTGCATTAATTTTCTTCTTAATTACTATGGGTAATTAAATTTCTCAAGTCAATGGTTATAAAGATGGCAAAATTTTCACAATAGGCAACATTCTTAAGTACACATTAGTATAATAAATAAATATAAGAAATAAATAATATATTAAGAAGACAATTAAATGAATTGACTCTAATGGATTTCTAAATAGTTTATAAATATATGGAATTAAACATTTTTTTTCACCTCTTTGCTTTCTTTTTTTCTTTTTTTTTTGACTGAACACCTCTTTGCTAACTTCTCCAGACTTTTTGGCACTTTTTTAGCAGAAAGGAAAATAGGATGTGAATGCATTTGTTATATTTGGTAGTAAAAATTGAGAATGGAATTGGAATGGAAATGTATTAAAAATATCACTTAAATAATAAAAGAAAAGAAAGTTATGATTGTGTCAAATCAAAGAGTATAATAAACATTTTGTATTTTTTTAAGTTTATAAAAATAAAAAATAAAAAAGTAAGTAGGACCCACCATACCCTTTCTTCTTGAGGCCTTCTTAGGCTCGTAGTTTTATTGCTTTTTGGGATTTTTTTTGGTGATTTGATTTTTGGGCTTTAATTTGGCTGCCTCTTAAGCACAAAAGTGTGTTTGTATACAAATAAATTTTTTATTTTTAAGAATATAAAAAATATTATTTGAATTATGTAAAACATTCTTGATAATATTTAACAATATTTTTTTTGCTTTTTGGGTTTTTTTTGGTGATTTGCTTTTTGGGCTTTAATTTGGCCGCCTCTTACGTACAAAAGAGTGTTTGTATACGAATAAATTTTTTATTTTTAAGAATATAAAAAATATTGTTTGAATTATGTAAAACATTCTTGATAACATTTAACAATATTTTTAAGAATGTTACAATCCCGCATTTTGTTCAACTTTCATATATTCTTGAGAATGATTAATAATTTTTTAAAGGGCAAAACTTTGTTTTAGTTTTCTATGCTTAACCAATAAGTTCTAAATCAATCATTTATATTTTAAAAATTGTCATCTATGCTTACAAGTTATTCCAAATAAATCATTTTGTCTGATACCGTTAGTATTTTTGTTAAATGATGATGCTAGCTAGATAACTAACGTGGACAAAATCTCTCCTCATCATATGTTTTATTTGATTTTAAATTATAAAATAAGTATTTTGTAATGCTAAGAAACCAACAACCATTTTAATATATATATGATACTACACCAACAAAAAAATTGGTCTAAGTGGTAAGCGGATTGATATTTGCTTAAACAAGGTTTCAAGACCTTGTCTTTGTCATTAGGTTCTTCAATCATAAACTCAACGAATATTTGGTTTTGAGACTCTCCTACTATAGTCATGTGTAAAAAAAAAAAATTTACCTAAATTTAGTCTATAATTTTATTGAAAATTAAGTAATTCAACAATATAATTAATATATTATTCGAACAGAAAAACAATTAATTTATTACAACGGTCTAAAACAAAAGTAAATTAATAAATATCAATTGAAAAGTATATATACAATCTTATCGAAAATTATTACAACGGCCTAAAAATGTACGTACGATCTTCAATTACAAATCAAAACAGAAAATAAAATCTCCAAAAGTCTAAAACAGATATTTTTAACAAACCAATCAATCAATTAATGAATGAATCATCAATCAGATATCTTTATTATGATTGGCTTAAGGCCGTTGATATAGGTAGCTTCAGATCATATATATATATATATATATATCAGATCGCTCAGTCTTCAGATCATCTTTATAAATCCATCCTTCCAGACCTGACGATTTAGGGCTTATTTCTGGCTTCTGCAAATATATATATGGGAGTTTCTTTTTTCTAGATATGGCCACATTTGTGTTGAAATTTTATCTGTTTTCTCATGTATTACTACCCTTTTTGTCCCAGGCAAAGCAGATTTTTGTTTGTAAGAATACATATATATGGTTCTATATACTCAGATACATCAGGTAAGGTAAGAAAGATCACTATCTCTGAATCAGGTTCTTTATTTCTATATATTCAATGTGGTTAAAAAGGTTCTTTAATTTTGTTTTATTTCAATTTTATCCCTCTAGGTGTTTTTGTCCTACCACTTCAAGAAGGTAAAGATCATAGATCCACCAAGTGCAAAATAATATCAATTCTTCTTCTTCTTTTTTTGTAAGAATAACATATATATGGTTCTGTCTTTTGTTTTTTTTGTAGTACCACAAGATGTCTCACTTGCTGCTACTTAATTAATCTACACAGTTTGATTGAAGTTATAAAATCTTTAATTTCTTGAGAAATATACATATATATTAGTTTCATGCAATATATAGAACAAAGATAGATTAATTAAGACGGCTTCATATTTTTCAGTTGGTGCTGTATTATTGACAAAAGTTTACAACGTAACCCTATTAATCACATGTATGTTCCTTTCATTCTTCAATTTCTGGTATGTACTTCTATGTGAACTATTCAAACTGCAATTTCTAAGTGTAGCATCAAATAATAATTATTTAATTTGTTTACTAAACATTAATTTTAGATATATCAGTACTATCTTTATAATTAATTAGAGATATTTCTAAGTAATTTTTTAATATACAATATTTTTGAAATTTAAATATAATTATACTTTTAATTTTAGTATTTAAATTTAAAATTTTTATAAATACAAATATTTAAAACATGCTTATTTTAAATGGTCAATGAAACATATAATAAATTTTAAATTTTCTATACGTTTTATTAAAATTTATTTAATATAGGTTTTATAATATCATATTAACATTTTATTTAATACACATATCAAATTGTTATTTAGCCATTTATATATATTATTTATAATTACATATTTAAATATATCTTTATATTTTTATGATATTGCCGCGAGATGATATATTGTTGTTATAGTATGATATAGGGGTAAGATCCGACCGTCTGGCCTAGTCACATATCTGCAAGTGGACCGGGCCGGGTTCCAAGTTGGGATACTTGGACCCGACCCACATGGGGTAACTCTTGTTCTTTTTTACTTTTATATTATTATATTTAAGTATTTATATGTATAATTTTGTTTTTATTAATGGCATATGAGTTTTGGAAATTACCAAAGTACTCTCACCTTTCACTACAGAAAGAGCATAATAATAGTGTCGTGGCTCGTGGGTGCTTGGTTCTACGAAACGGAGTCGTCGCCTCGGGTCGTCTCGTCTTGTCTCCTCTTCTCTTCGCCCAAAACCTCAGTCCACGAAGCACCCACATAGCCAAACGCGACACCTTCACCTCTTGATCTCCTGTCTCACTTCTCGCATTCGGTAATGGTGGATCAAGGTTGTATCCACTTCTTCTCTCGTACACACTAATTGGCGCTCCTATATTTTTCTGGCCGACCAAATGGTGACCCGTAATAGATCTGGATTTTGTGTTCTGGTTGTTCTGGCATGTGTGGGACTGTTGGGGATTGGTTCTGCTTTTGCTGACACTCGAAGACCCAAGAACGTGCAGGTTGCTCTTCGGGCTAAGTGGTCGGGCACCCCATTGCTTTTGGAAGCTGGGTAAGTTGTTATTGTTATTTCAGAGTCATTTTGATGAACTGGATTGTTTGCTGTTCCTGGCATTGCTCAATTACCCAGGATTTTTGTAAGTTTTACTTGCCTTTGTTTAAATTCTGCTATGCCAAACACAAGCTAGAGGGGTTAAGGCATGTGAAGTGGAAATTGGAAGGGAAACTTGGTGCCTCATGTACGCATAGTATGAATTTGTAGCAGTAGAGTTGTAGGTGATAATAGTTTATAATGTTCTTCCAAGACTAGGTTCTTCCAAAACTTTACCATTTTAAGTTTTGTTTTTCTTCACATTCTATATTGCCTTTTGAAAATTTCCGGTAATGAGGAAAGTTAGTAAACTTTTGGGACCAAAATTTACTTATTATTAATTTGCCGAGTTGGAATTGAGATCCCCCCCTTCTTCAGAACGTTTAGTTTGGTAGGAGGTGCTTATCTCCACATTCTGGGAAGAAAATATTAATAGTTTGCAAAAAAATCTCATTTTCAACTCGGCAAATTAATATAATGAAGTAAATTTTTGGTGGAAGGTGCTTCTCTCAGAATTCTTGGAAGAAAATATTATAGCTACGTGCAGAATCTAATTGTGCCGTGTATTCTCTTATTTATGAATATTCTTTAGTCTTTTTGAATATGTTAGTGAAAACAGTCAAATAGTCAATAACTTTTGGGCTTGATATAACTTCCATGTACTTACCTGTGACAGTGAATTATTATCTAAAGAACAGAAAGATCTTTTCTGGGACTTCACTGAGGTTTGGCTAAATACTGAGAAGGATGCTGTTGATTCTCAAACGGCTAAAGATTGTCTGAAGAAAATTTTAGAATGTGGGCGCCCTCTTTTAAGGGAACCATTAGCATCATTGTTTGAGTTCTCTCTTTTACTGAGATCAGCATCCCCAAGATTGGTGCTATACCAGCAATTAGCAGAGGAGTCTCTTTCATCCTTCCCTCTGAGCGATGAAAGTTACTCAAACAATGACAAGGGGGAAATTCAGGAAACAATGAAGGAGATTGAAACTACAAAATCAGATCCCTTGCATGATGGTGTCAATCTAAAAAGCCCCGGGGGAAAGTGTTGTTGGGTGGATACTGGTGGGCAGTTGTTTTTTGATGTTTCTGAACTACACTTATGGATTCAGAGATCAGCTGAACCGTGAGTACTGTTGTGTTTCCACTTATTATTTCCTTGATCTCTTCCTTTCAATTTTTGTTTCCATATTATTGTCACTGATATACTGCATAATATATACCTCAAACATTTATTTAATGGTGATACCAGGGCAGGTGATTCATTTCAGCAACCAGAAATATTTGATTTCGATCATATCCATCTTGAATCAAGCATTGGAAGTCCTGTAGCTGTCCTTTATGGTGCTCTTGGAACTAATTGTTTTAAGGAGTTTCATGTTGCTCTTGTTAAAGCTGCCAAAGAGGTGGGAATCTTAACTTTCTGTTTCTAGTTTTGGCATCAAGGGAACATCATATGCTGTTTTCCCTTGCAACTCTAGAATTATGATCACAGTGGATAAGCGTAATATCAGACTGCACTAGCCTTTAAATTGGATTTACTTTCATTTGGATTGAATTCCATGTGATTAAACCTTATAAGTATGATCATTTTATATTATAAAACCTATGGAGATGAAAGAGAGAATGGAGACTGGGTGAAAGTAGTTGCGTCAGACATTAGAGAACTCCATCTTTTAGTTTTCTAAACAGTTGTGGTTTTAATTTTTCTGATTAATGGGTGTTTTATGTAATTTTTTACTTATTTTGAGGATTTGGTATGAGGCATGACTCATGAGTCATGAAATTGCATGGGAAGGAACTACAAGATTAATTCATTTACCAAGACTAGCAAAGGAAAAAAAGCACTGTTGATATGTTCTGGACTGAGTACTTTACTGTATATTTAAGCTTATAAGTCAACGTTTCTGATTAGTATGGGACCCCTTCGGTCTTTCTAAAATGGGAATGGATTTAAAGGTTCAGGTTAGATGTTAAACCATGGGGACAAGGTTTATTTTGTAGCTCTGAAATTGACTTAAGAAACTTTTATGTATCTGGCCACAATTGTTGATGAGCTATTAAAAGAATATTAGAGACTAAAGTAGTCATAATGTTGGCCACGTGTCCGATATAGGTCTTGTAATGCATGAAGGAAGCTTTCATATCTTTGAAAAGTAAATAGAAACAAGTACTGCAATTTTATGCTTCTATGGCTTTGAAAAACTATATTCTTTTTCTCCTAGTTGATCCTGATGAACTTATTTACATGTGTTTTACCTGCAACTATTGACAAATTGACCTACTGATTCTTAGGGAAAAGTTAAGTATGTACTAAGACCGGTGTTACCTGCTGGTTGTGAAGCAAATTTTGGCCATTGTGGTTCTGTTGGTGCAAGCCAATCCTTAAACTTGGGTGGTTATGGAGTGGAACTTGCTTTAAAGAATATGGAATATAAGGCCATGGATGACAGTACAGTGAAAAAAGGTTAGAATGATTAAGACATGCTGCAGAGTGCAGACCATTCTGTTGGCCACAAGGTTTCATATTTTGCACTTGGAATCAATTTTGTTAAAGAAAGTTGGTACTTGTAAATTGTGATTACTTGATTCTTCTTACTTGAAAGTGTTTTTTACTTAGAGAAACTATACAACATTTACATTTGTTTTCCTTCAACTTGATTAACTTCATTATCTACATTTTCCGTTTCTATTTTTATAATTTGATAAGATTGTTAAACTCCATCATGAAAAATTTCTTTCATATGCCTTTGTTTTTGTTTTCATGTACTTTTGGTTCACTTCGTATGATAATATGTACTATGTACTATCATTGACAGTTCCTGCTGGTTGAGGGAAAACATTAAACATGAGCACATTGTGCAGAATATTGTTACTTCATCATGCCTTTAATAAGTTTTATCTGTTCTGGCATTGCTTTTCAAATTTGAGAACTTAATGAAATATGAATACTTTTGGAAACAGATATACTGAGAAGAAAAGATTCCCTATGTTAAATACTTCAGGATTCACAAGTTCGTCATGTTCTTTATTCTTTACATATTTCATCCAAACCATCATAACTGTTGATTCAAATAATTTCAGTTTCAGGCTTTAACCATGCTCTACTTTTTTTAAATATTTGACTCAAGCCCAGATTCTGGTTCTAATATTTAGTCTAAATCTTTCTGGAAAATTAAAACCCTTCGAAGGTAAATGCCTTTGTTTGGACAATAGTACTTAATATAAATAATACTAATGATTTCTTCAGAGCTGAAGTTCCAACAAGGCTTTTTCATCCGATATGTGATGTGTTTTAAAAGTTCTGAGAGAAATAGCCATCTTTTCTTGTATTGTGAAGTGCATAGATATTTTATGAATAGACTTTGGGGTTACTTTGAAGAGAATTGGTCTGCTCAGCTGATATTGACACTTTCCTAGCTATCATGTCTGTGGGGGCTTTAAGAGGGATAAGGACTAAGGAGTGTCAAACACTATTCTATGGAAATGTGTAGTGCTCACAACTTTGTGGTGTCTTTGGTTGAAGTGGAATGTTAGAGTCTTTAACATGAACTCTTTCCTCCTCTTCTTCTTTGGGAAAGAATGGCCGTCTTTCCCATGGGTTTCTTCAAATAGTCTGTTCAGAGGAGTATCCTATGGATCTCCATGAGGGAATTTGGAAGGCTTTGTTTAATTAGAGTCTTGGTTCTTATTTGTTAGTTTTTTAATTGTAGAGGACCTCTTGTCCTCTTTTCATAGTATTATTATTTTGATAGAAAAAACTGTTGGTTATTATGAAAACAAGTCGCTTGTAGTCGCAAATGATCTCCTTACTAATTTTGGTTGTGGGTTGCAGGTGTGACTTTGGAGGATCCCCGGACTGAAGATCTTAGCCAAGAAGTCAGAGGATTCATATTCTCTAAACTTCTGGTTTGTCTATCCTTAAAATCACACTTTTATTTGTTTTAATGTTTGTAATTTAAGTTAGAGTTCCCCACCCTCTGCCCAAACTCCCAAGGTCCATTTGGTCACCAGCGTTATGGATGAGTTTGTTTGTGCCTATTTGCAGGAGCGCAAGCCTGAGCTAACATCTGAGATAATGGCTTTTAGGGATTATCTATTATCATCAACTGTATCAGATACACTTGATGTTTGGGAACTAAAGGGTATTTTAATATTGTTACTCCTATACTTGGAATTGGTTGATCATTGATTTCATTCATAGTTGGCTCCTTTGAACTTTGTTCTATTTATTTTTCCATGACAACAGATTTAGGACATCAAACAGCTCAGAGAATAGTCCAGGCTTCTGATCCTCTGCAGTCAATGCAGGAAATTAATCAAAACTTCCCTAGCATAGTTTCCTCCTTGTCTCGTATGAAGGTACATATACTTGTTACTTAAATTGGATGCTCATATATTGAAAAACAATTTTCTCCAAAGTAATGTTGTCTGTAGTTCTTATGGAGCTGCGTTGTATGACAGCTTGATGATTCTGTTAAAGATGAAATAATGGCAAACCAGCGGATGATTCCTCCTGGCAAGTCTTTAATGGCTCTCAATGGTGCTTTAGTCAATGTTGAAGATATTGACCTTTATCTGTAATGCTTTTTCTCCTGCTGACCTTTTCTACATTATCATGTTTAAGCATTTTATTTTTGTCTTTGTGCTTATATCGTACCTTAAGGTTGTAGCTATTCTATTTCCTTCGGCTCTTAAAAAGTTGCTGTTGTATCTATATGGTCATCTTATGAGTACACACTGAGAGTCAGACCCAGTTTTATCTATATAATTGTTGTAAGGTGCATTTATTATGGTTGTGCTTATTTAATGTAGCTCAGTTATCAGATGGAATTCCTCTTTTGTTTGGTGTATCCATTAAATAAAAAATTTACTAGGTCAAAAACAGCTGCATTTGGTTTTGCAGTGATGCAGCCACTTCCATAGAAGTTTTCGGCGAATTTAAGGTTTTTTCTGTTAGTCTGGGGCGTTTCTTATTTATTATATCTAGAGGGTTTGGAATGAGTAAGGAAGGCAAAAGTTGGTGGTGCTATTTTTGCAGTTTTTTCATTGTAATTGGTTGGAGTGGAATGGTTGTATTTCCAGGGTACTTCATTATTCTTACTGCTCCTATGCTGTGTTATGGATTTCCTGGCTTTAGTTAGGTGCTCTTCCCACCGCTTTCTTAGGAAAACCCCCATCAGATATGCAAAGGGATTGGAGTGCTTAATTGCATCAATGAGCCTTTTTTAAATAATTATATTTTATTTTATCAAGTATATAAAATTCTCTTTCTTACCTTCATTTGAGATGTTTAAAGTGCTTCTGTAGCAAGTAGTAATATCCATTGAACGTATTGTTCTATTGCTCATGGTTGGTTAATCACCATAGTCCATTCACTACAAACATGGATAGTGACTATTGAAGTTAAAAATCATTCCCTACTTACCTCAAGGGATGCCTCCTTGCCCCTTGGCACAATTAACATAGTTAATCAAGTAAAGCTTGATCTTGATTATTGCTTTTTTGGATAAATATTTTGGTTTTGTATAGTTTTTTTAAACTCATGTGGATGCTTAATATCTTTTTTGGGATGAATTTCGTTTAACTTCTGATATTCTATTAATATATTTCTTTAATTTTTTACTAGGTTGATTGACTTGGTCCATCAGGACCTGTTGTTGGGTGATCAATTCTCAAAGTTGAAGGTGAATACTAAAATTGTTATATTTTAAAATTTAGAATGTTTTTAGTACTAGAATAATTTCTTGGCAACTTGATCACTGATCTACTCTTCATGGACAGATGTACTAGATTAATTTCTTCGTAACTTGTTCACTGACCTACTCTTCATGGACAGATGAAAAAAATCTGGTGCAGTCTAATGCTTGAGATTTCAGATTTATATTATATATACATCATGGGGAAAATTGGAAGAAAATTAATCTTTAGAAGCTATGAGTAACAATTACTGAGAGAACATTGAGGACATGAAAAATAGGAAATAAAGTAAATACTGGTATTAATTCAGTAAAAAAAATGATGAATAAATTTATTACTTATACTGAAAGACGTCAGAAAGAAAATTGAGGTGTGCAATATTTGCAGAAGTTTGGGCACTATTGATGCTATGGTAATTATAGTAGTTTATATTTTTGTATGTAACTACATTTATATATATATATATATATATATATATATATATATATATACATAAATTTACACGGCATTTCTGTCTCTTGTTTATTTATTTTAGTTTTATCTCTCTTTTCAAACTGGTTACCTTTAATAGATAATAGAGGGTCTCTGAGTATTTGTTAACTCTTATACATTGGTACTTCTTAAAATATTTTTTTTTTCTTTTCCTCCTTTAATGAAAGAAGTCAAAGAACATGTTTTAGGGTGGCCCCCAAGGAAGGGTTTAGGCCTTAATTCTTCAGATTTTTCTTGTTTATTGATGATTTGCTTTATATTAAAACTGTAATATTGATATTTGCAGATACCTCATAGCACTGTGCGGAAACTACTCTCAACTTTACCTCCTTCAGAGGCCAGTATGTTCCGTGTTGATTTTCGTTCAACACATGTACATTATCTCAACAACTTGGAAGAAGACGCTAAGTATAAACGATGGAGGAATAATTTAAATGAGGTGAATTAATTTTTTTTTCTTTCTTTCATATTAAAAGTAAGGTTGGTTTATTTTTCATAAGTATCAATGTTTTATAGTCTTATTTGAAACAAACCTATATTCTCTTGTGTTTAGATCTTGATGCCAGTCTTCCCTGGGCAGCTGCGCTACATCCGTAAAAACCTTTTTCATGCTATTTTTGTTCTCGACCCAGCAACTACTTGTGGTCTTGAGGCAAGTTTATTTCCTCTTGTTTAACATTTTCATATCATTGACTGGAAATTTTCCTGTGAAATTCCTCATTATATTGCTTATTGTTTCGAATCTTGCAGTCCATAGATTTGATCTTATCATTGTATGACAATAACTTGCCTGTGAGGTTCGGTATTGTTTTGTATTCTTCGAAGTACATAATGCAGTTGGAAAATCATTCTACTAAGGTGAATGGCAATAACTTTGAGGATACATCCACTACGGTAATATCTCCTTTGGCTGTTCTTATTATTATATGTATAAATATGAGTTTATGTGCATTTGAATGTGTACAGTATACTTTATGGGAAGCTTCTCTATTTATATTTTGGTTTCATCTACTGACAAGCTGATAAAGTATTTTGTTTGTCTTTTCAGATTATACGCCTCTTCATCTATATCAAGGAGAACCATGGCATTCAAATGGCTTTCCAATTTTTGAACAATGTATGAATTGAACACTCACTTTCTTCAGTTCACTAGGTTTCCGTGTCCTTTTTGTACGAGTGCTTTTATTTTGGTTAAAATGAAATTATGTGCAAGAAGTTCATTAATCATGATGGAAATCCCGAAGAATACATATAAGTAAGAAAACTGATTGATGCATAAGCAATTTCTTTCATATTACTAGAAACTATCCTTGTCTAGTTGATGCCATCTATGTTCAGAATTTGAATCTGCCAAATTGGCTGATTTAACTCATAAGTAATAACTACGTATTGTGTGTCATTTTTAATCTATACACACACACAATTTTCTAAATAGCCACAACTTCCTATACAGGGATTAATTAGAACAAAAATTCCCTCTTGTGCTAGTGGCTAATTCTTTTTGGCCTTTCAAATGTTTTTTCTTACTTTTTTCTTTTATGTTGGTTTTCTCTTGGTCTATTTAGTTGTCTGCATAATTACTATTATAAGAGTAATGATTTGTTACCCAAATGATTCATGTACCAATTGTCCAAATATTCATGCTAGGTGGTTTCACCCTTCCCCTTTAATTAGCAAGAATTATTCTAGTACCCTTTTCACATAGATAGGCATTGTTTTTGCCTCCGAAGTTCCAATCTAAATAGTTGTTACATGGATCAAAAGGATGGCTGATTTAGAAGACATGTCAGTTGTCTACATATGCTGACTGTTGTTCTGAGACATCTGAAATTATTCTTGTTTGCATTTCAATTAAAGAAATTTTACTGTTCCTGTATTGTAGGTGAACAAAGTGCGCATTGAGTTAGATGGTTCTGAAGATGCTCTTGAAGTGCACCATATTGAAGGAGCATTTGTTGATACAATATTGTGAGTTATGTTGGAATTTTCATGGACTTGTGTGCTACTGATGTTTCTCCGTTGTGGTGCTTCTATTCTTAAGCAGTAGCATTCTGTGTTTATTTATTTTTGTTTTAATTATCTATTAAATATAGAGTACCTTGATTACAATTTCTGTAGACCGAAG
Organism: Senna tora; assembly: GCA_014851425.1. NCBI lineage: Eukaryota > Viridiplantae > Streptophyta > Magnoliopsida > Fabales > Fabaceae > Senna > Senna tora. The sequence continues at coordinate 30,446,155 of CM026272.1, read as the reverse complement.
GCAAAATCTCCACCTCAAGAGATCTTACTAAAGCTGGAGAAGGAGCAAAAGTTAATGGAACTGTCACAAGAAAGCTCCATGTTTGTCTTTAAGCTTGGTTTGTCTAAGCTACAATGTTCTCTGTTGATGAATGGACTTGTTATTGAACCCACTGAGGTAAAGCTTCAGACATTGGAATGTTTGCCTCTGCCAGTCTGCCCGATCATCTTATTCCAAACTTATTGGAGTCTGTCATTGCTAGAATAACTTTTTCTGCCATTTTTTTTTGCAATTGCTTATAACAGGACGCCCTTTTAAATGCCATGAATGATGAGACCCCTAGAATACAGGAGCCAGTGTATTTTGGACATATAAATTCTCAAACTGATGTATTAGACAAATTCCTATCAGAATCTGGTATTCAACGTTATAATCCTCGGGTAAATTTTTCTTCAAGATCTGTAAGTTTTGGTATACTTCTGTAAAAACTGTGACTGACAATTTTTTCGTGTTAATTCTTTCACCCAGATTATTTCGGATAGTAAACCAAGATTCATATCTCTTTCTATGTTTAGTTTTGGAGTGGGATTTTTAGCAAATGACATAAACTACTTGCATTCTCCTGGAAGTAAGTTATTGACAATGCTAGAATCAATAGGTTTATTCTAGCAGTCTGTTTCTTTGGTCCTCACATGTTGATTGTTTTATTTTGATCCAGCAATGGATGATTTGAAGCCTGTGACTCATCTTCTTGCTGTTGATGTTACTTCTAGGAGTGGGATAAAATTACTTCACCAAGGCTTATATTATCTGGTTAATATCAACACTTATGTTGAAATTTCTTGGTTCTCTCTTCCTTTTGATTAATCCTGATTTGGACAAATGTATGCACCACATTTTGTATTGATGTTCCTTGTTTTTTTTATGTGCTGCAGATAGATGGGTCCAAAAGTGCTCGAGTAGGTATTTTGTTTAATACCAATCAAAGTGCTGATTTGTCTAGCCTACTTTTTGTGAAGGTTTTTGAATTCACAGTGTCCTCATATAGGTTTGTTTTTATTTTAATATCAGTAGATTGATTCTTATTTAATTTTGTAATTTGTATTGTTGCAAATTCCTATTCAAAGTTGAGGTAGTGTATATGACATTTTACCACATGCATTTGTACAGCCATAAGAAGAGTGTATTAGATTTCTTGGATCAACTATGCTCATTCTATGAGCAGAACTACATCCTTACATCAGCTGTGGCAGCTGACAGCACTCAAGCATTTATTGATAAAGTTTGTGAGCTTGCTGAGGCTAATGGGTTACCATCTAAAGGCTATAGGTCTGTCCTACCGGAATTTTCCGCTGAAAACGTGAGAAATCATTTGATTAAGGTACTACTTGCTGCTTTGCCATACAGAATTGCTTCTGGTGTGTTTCAGACCAAGTAACCTTCCTCTGTACTTTTTTAATTGGATACTAATACCTTATGGATATTGGTTCTCTGCTGCTCTTACTTCCCAATTCTACTTTTCCCCTTCATTTGCTAATTTAATGGAAGTTTTTGTACAGTATTAGATCCAACCTCAGAGCCTTCTTTTTTAATATATATTGGAATTGTGAAATTTATGTTAAATTAAGGTTCTACTTGTCATCAGGTGGCGACATTTTTGTATAGGGCACTTGGGCTAGAATCTGGTGTCAATGCAGTCATCACTAATGGAAGGGTAAGGGTATTTTTTGTGTTTTTGGGGGTTTTGGCTATATTCGGTCTGTATTGACCAATTACTAGCTGTGGTTTTCATTGCTTATTTTGAAATAATGTCTGCTTCCTCTCCCCCTAAATTTGATTTGATAATCCATCATTGAAAATCCTTGATACTAGCCATCCTGTTTTCTGACCTTTATGTTTTTGTTGTATAGGTAACTTATCCTATTGAGGAAAGTACATTTTTGAGTGATGATTTGCATCTTCTTGAATCTGTGGAGTTTAAGCAGAGGACAAAGCACATTGTGGAAATAATTGAAGAAGTGAAATGGCAGGATGTTGACCCTGATATGATAACGAGGTTTCTAGATCACTGCTCTTACTGTTTGGCACCTATTATTGGTTTTTATTTTATTTATTTTGTTCCCCCTTGGATGCTTGTCTAGACGTATATCATATCCTCTTTGTAAAATTCCTTTTTTTTAATCTAGAAAATCAGTATTCTGATAGTGTGAATTTGAGTTAGGCTTTAAAGTTAGACGTTCTAAATTGGTGATAAATATGTGTTTGTTGAATGTTTGGTCAACACTGAATAGCCCAAGAACATCAATATTAACATTAACATTACACTGAAGCATTGCAAGAAAATGAATTGATTTTATCTTCTTTTTTAATTAAAGAGTTAGATTATGTCTAATTGTGTCTAATATTCTATAAATTTGAGTTTCAATTTTATTCTTAGTTTGAATCTTTAGATACATAATTTGATCATTTTGGTTTATGATTTGAACAAATGTATTTTTTGATTTACAATCCTTTTTACAATTTTCTATTATACTATAATCTGCTTGTTCTATACACATGTGCTGCCTAATAGATTTTATTTATTGTCCTATCGTGTTTTGTCTGCTGCAACTTTTATTTGGAATTTTTCTTAGAATTCTTTATGCAGCCTGGACATTATATAGCTTATTAAAAGAAATATATAGTTCAACCTCTTGTCATTTTCTCGGTATATGATTCATGAATGCTTGCTTATGTTGCTTGCAGTAAATTCATTAGTGATGTTGTCATGATCATATCATCTTCAATGGCTACACGGGATAGGAGCTCTGAAAGTGCGCGTTTTGAGATATTGAATGATAAACATAGGTAATTTTTTAGTTCGTTATATGATGCATTCAATCTAGATAGAAAACAAGGTTGGTTGATAAGTAAAGGAGTGATTTCTGAGTAAGTGATATTGATTGCTGATTTTGGTATTTAGATTGCTTATTTGAAAGTACTCTGTTATTAATATTTTTTACTTCACGGTCTGTTCTCTTATGTGCAGTGCAATTATTCTCAATAGTGAAAATTCTAGTATTCATATTGATGCGGTTCTTGATCCATTAAGTCCAACCAGCCAGAGGTTGTCTGGAATTCTTCGAGTTTTGTGGAAATACATTCAGCCCAGCATGAGGATTGTATTGAATCCGTTGGTCAGTTGATATCTATTCTCCTACTTACATTTGTAAAAGTCAAACATTCATTTTTTATCATATAACGTGTATTCCTACTTGAAGAGCCTTTTGGGCCTCTAAAATAAAAATAAGAATGAAAAGAGAACCCTGTGTCTTTCATCCAGAACACGAGAAAATGATAGCTCAACTGTTCTTGTGTTTGTGCCATGAATTTCACTTTATTGGAATTAGGCCAGCTGGCATACATTTAATGTTTGGGCATGTGTTAATTGGCTGTTCATTGCAACTTCTATTTGAAGGTTGCTCAACTACTATCATTTTCTTTAATCTTTTCACTTGTTATTTATCATCTTGTAGGGGTAACTCATTCAATCTACTTTTATAATAAAAGGTTGTAACTTTAGGCCCTGGTTTTATTATATGAGATTTGTGGCAATATATTCTAAAGCTTAAAGGAAAGCATAATATTTTTTGTCTACAGAATTATTGGCTTATTGCAGTTGATAGCATGGTCTTATGTGCATGCGTTTCATTTCACTGACCATTCATAGTGTTTGTCTCTTGTATAAATCACATAGTATACATATTAGTAATCAGTAATATATATTATTTTCAATTCACAATGATGAATGCTATCTTCATTTTATGCAGAGTTCCCTTGCTGATCTTCCTCTGAAGAGTTACTACAGATATGTAGTACCCACAATGGTATATCTTTTACTTCTAGTTCTTAGGTAATTCAGATATGATGTTGGTTTCTTGAGCTTTCTGACTTTTGTAGGAGGATTTTAGCAATGCGGATTCCACAATAAATGGCCCTAAAGCATTTTTTGCCAATATGCCATTGTCAAAGACTCTCACAATGAATCTTGATGTTCCTGAACCTTGGCTCGTTGAGCCTGTTGTTGCTGTGTATGTCTTCTCCTCAACTCATATTTCTTTAATTTGTTGAAAACTTGGTTGACCTGTATATTCTATCTAGTTGTGTAAGAGTACAGAAGGTTCAAGTATGGGAATGTGATATTCAGAATACAGTACCTTCCTTATTTGAATTTTAGCATGACAATAATCTCTTCCATTAAGTTGCTGTTAGAGATGTTAAAACATGGTAGTATCTTGTTTGGCATGTTTGTATTTTATTCCCCAAAACCTGGCTTTTTAAAAATCAAGTATATATGTTGTGAAGAAGAACAAGTAAGGGCTGTGCATCTAAACTCTAAACTTGAGTTAATTTCATAACTAGGTCTAGCAGCAAATACAGACTGAATCATAAAACAAAGTTAATTTAGTAAATTCAAGTTTCAACTTAATGCTGTTTTTTTTCATCTTGGTAGAAGGGAGGGAGTGTGTTATATTTGATACAAGAAAGGGAGAATGTCTAATTACCATAAGAGATATTTGTTTAATTAACTGTATTGATTATATACATGTATGTCTAGAAGGACTTTGGGTGAATTTTAATAGTCATCTGTATGATTTGTCTTGTTTCAGCCATGACCTGGATAACATTTTGCTTGAGAACCTTGGTGACACAAGGACATTGCAAGCAGTATTTGAACTTGAAGCTCTTGTCCTCACTGGTAACTTCGTTTTGTTTACTTAGAATATACTAACTAAAAAGCATTTATAACCATTTGATTTTTCCCTGAAAGCTTCCTCACTGTTTAATTCAAGCTTTTAGAAATTCTTCTTTTGAGAAGATGACCTAGATGCTCCTGCATGTATTGTGGTTTTTAAAGAGAGAGAAATGGTTTTTGGGTTCAACATCAAATGTGGAGGATGCTAATCTCTACATTAGTGATGTGGAGGTTAGCAATCTCCAAATAAGGTCTTTGACCATGAAATCCTCATGCTTCCAATAGAAGACAATAAATATTGGGGGTATTTTGGGTCATTTCTTTACAACCTTGCATTTATTTTCTTTTCTTTAGGATTGCTTGTCCTCGTATTTGTAATCTTCTTTCTTTAATACAATTTCTTTTTCTATAAAAAAAATTGTGATGGGGAAATAACCTTACTGCTGTATTTATTTTGTCTTGTACCGGAAGAGAGGCATTTCTAATCTCCACATATTTAGTATGGAGTTAGCATTCTTATATATATATATATATAAATAAAATCTAACAGCTTTAATCATTAAGGATTGCTTTCTATCAATCTACATGCATTCTTATCAGTTTTACATCTAACCAGGTCACTGTTCTGAAAAAGATCATGATCCCCCTCGTGGTCTTCAGTTGATTCTTGGAACCAAGAGTGCTCCCCATCTAGTTGATACTCTTGTGATGGCCAATCTTGGTTATTGGCAGATGAAGGTTTCTCCTGGGGTTTGGTATCTGCAGCTTGCACCTGGTCGAAGTTCTGAGCTCTATATTCTGAAGGAAGAACAATCATCAAAACTTATTACCATTAATGATTTGAGAGGTAAAGTTGTTCAAATGGAAGTAGTGAAGAAAAAGGGCAAGGAGCATGAAAAATTGCTGGTTCCTGATGACAATAACAATCTACAAGATAAGAAGAAAGTGAGTGCATGTTACTATGAGAAAAATGTTTACTGGAATTTTATATTTTAAAGCTTAAAATAATTATTATTATATGAGAAGGCTAGTGTGTACCTTCAAAGATATTTTTACTTGATTTTGTAGGGAGGTAGCTGGAATTCCAACCTACTAAAATGGGCTTCTGGTTTCATGGGTGGCAGTGAACAATCTAAAAATACTCTAAGTCATCAACTAGTAAGTTTTTAAATTTTATGTTTCTTCCTCTCCCTTGGGCAGGAATTCGTTTGTTATTATTAGATTTCCTTAAAACCCTTAGGAGCTATTTGGTATATTGGTGTCTTACATTCCTTGATATCTTGAATACTGTTATAAAATGCCAGGGCGTAGGCCATAACCATGGTATTTAGGATTCTCATGTTTGGTATGAAAATGTAAGTTCCCAATGAAAGGATACAGTATTACAGTTGGTATTTTATAAAAGTTGGCAAAGCTAGATTTCTTAGATGTGAGATCCATATGAATTAGGGAGGAACGAAATACCACCTAAAATGGTGACATCTTGGATATTAATGTACTAAACACAGGCATCATGAGTTCCTTGCAACATCCAAAATCCTAAATAAATATAGGCTAAAATGCACATAACCTCCCTAAACTATAGGAGTTGTGCACATAATCCTCCTAAACTTCGAAAATGACACATTACCCCCTCAATCTTTTGATTTTGTGCAAAGAACCTCAACTGTTAACTTTTCCATCCAATTGTTAACTGTGATATGCTAAATCAGCCTTCATAATGCCACATAGGATATTAAATTTCAATTTAGGTTAACATAGAAAAGGGCAAAATAGTCTTTTTAAATTTTCTCCCTTCCTCAATCAATCCGTCTTCCTCATGCCAAGAACTCAAGAGCCTCCAACGCCACTAGCCTCTCCTGTGAGTCTGTAACCTTATGGTTTGAGTGAAGACCCACCAATGTTGAAATCTCTGCCATCACGTTGGCGGAGAGGGTGATTTTCCGGCGTACCCATCACGGCGGCGAGAAGGAGGGAAAATCTCTTATATTGTTCTTGCGAGTATTTTGGCTCTTTTTCTCTTCCTCTCTTTGCATTTCGACCTGGAAATGGAAAAAAAAGAAAAAGAGAGTTTTTCCTTTTTGCTTTTTAGTTATATATTTTAGATCTCCCATGGTATGTGTGGTATCTCTTTCTGAGATTTTGAATGAGCGTGGTGAGAGAGAGATGTAGTAATAATGGATGATTAGAACTTCAAATTGAGAGGGGACGGGTAATGTAAGCAAGGAAGAAGAAGAAGAGAGAGAAACTGCAAGAGAGTGTGAAGAAATACTCTATTCTCTGTTTCTATTTCTATTTACAAAGATTCTTCAATTGATTTTGCAATTGATAGGGCGTGAGGGAGGTAGATTGATTGAGGAAGAAGGGGGAAAGCTTGAAAAGGCTATTTTACCCTTTTCTATGTTAACCTAAATTTAAATTTAATATCCTATGTGGCATTATAAAGGCTGATTTGGCATATCACTGTTAACAATTGGATGGAAAAGTTAACAATTGAGGTTCTTTGCACAAATGAAAAGTTTAAGGGGGTGATGTGTCATTTTTTGAAGTTTAGGAGGGTTATGTGCACAACCCCTATAGTTCAGGGAGGTTATGTGCATTTTAGCCATAAATATATTAAGTTACAAAAGTCAGAATTGACCATGATTGTGTAATATTATGTCGACTGATGTATTATGCCTTAATGCATAAAACTTTGTAAAGCTTTGCATAGGATAGCTGTGGTTTAAGTTGTTGAATGAAAAACCATTCTCGTATATTTAACTTTTTAAACATTTTATTTTACTCAAAATATCATAAATTTTAAAGTATTTCATCTTCTAGTGTTCCTCCTTCTGCTGTTCATGTTCCTTTTTCTATTTTATCTCATGGACCTAGTCTGCATTTTCTTGTTTGTAACTGATTGAATTGTTTTCTTTAATAGGAGAAAGGCGAGGGTGGACGGCATGGAAAAACTATTAATATATTTTCCATTGCTTCTGGGCACTTGTAAGTGGATCTCTTTTTTTAGCTTGTTCTGTCAATTTTCTTTTAATTTGCATTGCATCTATATATTTTATCAATCATATTTCATGGCTTCCTGTTGACTTCATTTTAGGGAAAAAATTGAAGCACATACATGTATTTAACAATTTTGGGACGTTATTTTATGTTGTCCTCTTTGGAGAACAATGCTATATGTACACCTAGGTTGGAGGTCTTTTTATCTATTCATTTTCATAGTTATTGGGTTCAAAAGGAAAAAAAGGTTCTTTGGACTTTATAAAGGAGTGTGGTGCATTGGGTAACTTCTTAACAGAAATTCGTTCCTCTTCAAATTTTGTGGGATAAGCTTGTTTTCTTAGTCTTGGTGGTTTCAGGGCATCAGTTTCTTTAGGGAGCTTTTCTTCTCTGATATACAAAGGGAGTTTTGCTCTTTTGAGCTGATGTTCCTTAACAGAAGAGTGTTTTTCTGACGTAAGAAGGGAAGTATATGTATTTTACTCTAATAAGGATGTTTTGTTATTCATATGCATTTGCTAGTGTTTGAGTTGTACATAGTAAATATATATTAGTAATTGTATAGGACTTAATTTCCTACTGGGATTTAGGTTTATCTCATGATTTGTGATAGGAGTCGAATTAGGATTAGGAGTTATTTTGTTTTATTTATCTTGAGTTATCGTTTCTTTATCCCCTCGTATATTTCCTGTAGGTTTAGGAATTATAGTTTGACTAGGATTATTATTGGTTTTCTTATTTAAACCTTGTAAACTGTTCAGATTAAGACATGAAAGTTATTCTCCTCTTGAATATTTCAACGGTTAGCTATAATCAGGTTATAAGTATGTAGTGTATGATGTCAACCATGTCTACAGATTTCATAGGGCGTCTTTTATATCTTTTCTATCAAGATGTGACTTTCTACTGGATCAGTATATGGTTTGGGGTTCTGAGGCCTGTAATTACTAGGGAATTTTAGAAGGTCAAATTGATCTAAGTTTTCCTGCGCAAGAATAATTAGTTTCACTGATTTACCTAACAGCAATTTGGAAGATAATTCCTACATGTGTTTGAGACTATGATTATTATATAGTCTAGAGTTAATACTGCAAATGTGTACTTTTTAGAAAACTCCTTCTAAGGTAAAAGGCTTTTGTGTGGACAGCGTAACTTAATAGAGATAATACTAATGATTTGCTTCAGGCCCCGTCGTCCCAATAAGGCTTTTGTCACATAATGTCTGTGTGTGTTTTGGACGTTCTGGGAAGTACAACCACCTTTTTCTACATTGTGATGTGGTAAGGTTTATTTGGAATAAATTGTTGGGCTACTTTCAAGAGAATTGGGTTTGCCTAGCGGATTTGGGGTTTCAGGCTATCAAGTTTGTGGGCTTTGGACGGAACAACGAGTATAAAGTTCTTTGGAAATGTGCAGTTCTTGCAACTTTGTGGTGTCTTTAGCTAGAACGGAATGCTAAGGTCTTTAATAATAAATTCCTCCCACCTCATTTTCTGTGGGTTGTGTCGAATGGTCTGTTTAGAGGAATGTCCATTATGGATATCCAAAGGGATTTAAAGGCTTTGTTGAACTAAAAATTTGTGTTTTCTATATAAAAAAAATTTTATATAGTCTAGAGTTTAATTTCTCTCATCGTGAATGCTATCTTTATTTCTTTTGGTGGTTGATGTATTTTTGCCAGGTATGAGCGCTTTTCGAAGATCATGATTCTGAGTGTTCTGAAGAACACCAATCGTCCTGTTAAATTCTGGTTCATAAAGAACTATCTCTCTCCTCCTTTTAAGGTTAAATCCCTGTGGATATATGCTTCCATCCATGTTCATTTCAATTGCAAACTCAAAGCAGAATATATTAAATTTACCTTATATCCTTGAACTCTTTGGTTGTTTGCTTAACACATAGGATGTGATTCCCCACATGGCTCGAGAATATGGCTTCGAGTATGAACTAATCACATACAAATGGCCTACATGGTTGCATAAGCAGAAGGAAAAGCAGCGGATAATTTGGGCTTATAAAATCTTATTCCTCGATGTCATCTTTCCTCTTTCCTTAGAGAAGGTAACATGATTTTTCTTGATACATCAAATTCTAATGCTTTATTTTACGGTATTCTGCACTAAAATCTATCAATATTTGCAGGTCATTTTTGTTGATGCTGATCAGGTTGTCAGGGCAGACATGGGAGAACTATATGACATGGATTTGAAAGGAAGACCTCTGGCATATACTCCTTTTTGTGATAATAATAAGGAGATGGATGGTTATCGGTTTTGGAGACAAGTAATGCCATGTGAACTCCAATTTATTTATTCCTTGTCAATTCATTTCAATTATATCCATGTACTCTTGGTGAGCATTTCTCCCATAATATGTTGATACAACATTGGATGCTGATTATTTGTTTGCCTTATTTTTGTCTCAGGGTTTCTGGAAGGATCACTTGCGGGGAAAACCGTACCATATTAGGTTAGTTATGCTCTCTTTTTTTATAAAAAAAAAAATGACCAAAAAGATTTGGAGTCTATCAAGGATCATCTCTCAAATTGTTCTCACCATTTTGCTTGCAGTGCCTTATATGTTGTTGATCTAAAGAAGTTCCGAGAGACAGCAGCTGGTGATAATCTTAGAGTATTCTATGAAACCCTTAGCAAGGATCCCAATAGTCTAGCCAACCTAGATCAGGTAAGAGGTTTGACTTCATAATGCTGCTTGAGTGCTTGATATGTTTGTTTAGTTAACAAAGATTAAGTTTTTTTTATCAAGGTTGAATTTTTTTCTATAAAATTGTAATTGGGTAATATATATGTAAAAAATACTATATCATGCTATAATCTTTTTTTTTTTGATAGAAAAAGAAATATTATTGAGGAAGAAAAAAATAATACAAAAGAGGAGGACAAGGAGTCCTCAAAGAGGAAAAACTAAACCAACAAAAGAAAACACTAAGGAAGAAACAAAAATATTAGTTCATAAGAGCCCTCCATTCCCATTGAAGATCCATAATGGAGACCCTTCTAAACATTCCATGGGCCGAAACCCACAAACAAGCCAAAAAGGTTACTCTGTCCCACAAAAGATGAGGTGGGAGGAATTTGTTATTGAAGATCCTGGCATTCCGTTCCAACCAAATACACCAGAGAACTGCAAGAATTGCACAATGCCAAAGGCCTTTATGCTCTTTGTTCCTCCCAAAGCCAGCGAACTTAATAGCAAGAAAGGATCCCAAATCCGATGGGCACACCCAACTCTCTTCAAAGTAGCTAAATAATTTATTCCAAATCAATCTTGCCACTTCACAATGCAGGAAGAGGTGGCTATTCGTTTCTGAGCTACCAAAGCACATCACACACATTAGGTGACAACGCCATATTGGGTCGTCGAATCTGGAGCAGATCATTCGTATTAATTCTATTAAGCCCTGCTGTCCAAACAAAAGCTTTTACTTTAGAAGGAGCCTTAATCTTCCAAAAAGTTTTAGATAAAAAGGTAGCGATGTGATTTGGCCTACGAATCAAATATTTGAAGAGAGAAGCACACGTATATGTGCCTGACGGATCTAAGTTCCAAGTCCTCCTATCTGGAGTGGAAGAGGGACGAAAAGGAGTGAGAATATTGAGCAGCAAAGTGATTTCATCGCAAGTCTGTCATTCAGATTTCTAGTGAAATGAAAATCCCACGAGATTTGATCATTGTTAGCCACAACAAAGTCAGAGATTGGGGTGTTGTGTAAAGATGACACACCATAGAGAGAAGGAAACAGCTCCAGAAAAGTATTTTCACCAATTCAGTGATCCTCCCAAAAGCGAAAGCGAGTACCCACACCAACATGAAGTGAAAGAAAATGGGAGAAAGAATGGTAGACCTGGGATATAAATTTCCAAGGGCTTGCATGAGTGACACGCGTACCAAGATTAGCATCCCAACCATTTTGTTGAACCCCAAATTTGCTCCTGATCACCCTATGCCACAAGGCATTAGGCTCCGAAGGAAACCGCCAGTGCCATTTTGCCACTAGAGAGATGTTTTTAGCCACCAGGTTACCTAAACCTAGCCCTCCATCCTCCTTAGCCCTACAACACACCTCCCAACTTACCAAGTGATCTTTCTTATGCTCCCCCTTGCCAGACCACAAAAAGTCCCTCATGATATTCTCAATCCTATTAGCCACCTTAACTGGGATCTTGAACAAGGAAAGATAATACAAAGGAATGCTAGATAAACATGCCCTAATCAAGGTAATTCTCTCACCAAGAGAGAAATAAGCTCCTTTCCAACTTTCAAGTCTTTTAGAAATCCTATGAACCACGGGATCCCAAAACAACTCAGCCCTAGGGTAACCCCCGGACACCCAAGTACGTCAGAGGCCATTGCCTTCACAACCCACTGCATCAGCCAAGAACCCGACCAGGTTATCATCAACATTGATACCAGCTAGCCCACACTTCGAGAGATTAATGCGAAGCCCAGAAACAATTTCAAAGATTTGAAGCAAGGATAGAACATTCTGAAAATTCTCTTTATCTCTAGGAAGAAAAAGAATAGTGTCAACTGCAAACTGTAAATGTGAAATCCCCAACTCTTGACTACCAACCTTCAAACCTTTCACCACCCCAGTCTCCATTCCCCTGCATAGCATGCGGCTTAACACATCGACAACCAGAGTGAAGAGAAAAGGAGAGAGGGGATCGCCTTGCCTGACACCTCGGGACCCCTTGAACCACTCCTTAGGTTCCCCATTCACTATGACTGCAAAGGCCACAGAAGAGAGACAACCCTTAATCCACCTTCTCCATCTATCCCCAAAACCCTTATGACATAAGACCTTGTCCAGGAAACCCCAGTTGACCCTGTCATAAGCTTTCTCAAAGTCCAATTTAAAGACCAATCCCTTCTTCTTACATCTTCGCGCATCTTCCACTACTTCATTAGCCACTAGAGCTGCGTCAAGGATTTGCCTTCCCCCCATAAAAGCACTCTGATTCTCTGAAATGGTATCCCCAAGGACTTCCCCTAGCCTCAAGGAGAGCACCTTGGTGATTATTTTGTAAACACTAGAGACCAAACTGATAAGTCTAAAATCTCACACCTTGATGGATGGTTCTTTTTAGGAACAAGGGTGATGAAGGTCGAGTTCACACTAGTACTAATCTTTCCATTGTAAAAGAATTCATTAAAAACTCTAAGTAAATCCCCTTTCAGAAAAGGTCAGCAGGCCTGAAAGAAGGCCATGTTGAAACCATCAGGGCCCGGTGCCTTCTCGTTATCCATTTTCCAGGTTGCTTTCTTCACCTCATCCTCCTTAAACGGCCTTTCTAACCAAACAACCTTTGCCTCATCTATAGGGGCCCAATCTAGGCCTTCAAGGAAAGGCCTTTCATCAACCTCTTCAGTGTATAGCTCCTGGTAGAACTTTGTAACTTCATTAGAAATCAAATCCACATCCCTGACCAATCTTCCCCTCTCCAACTCCAATTCCTTAATCCAACTCCTCTTTCTTCTCCCATTTGCCACCTTATGAAAATAATTGGAATTCACATCTCCTTCTTTAACCCATTTAGTTCAGGTCTTCTGACGCCAACTAATGTCCTCCTTATTGATGACTTCATCCAACTTATTCTTCAGGGCGATCTTACGAGCACCTTGAGCCTCATCTAGCATACCCTCACTCTCCATCCTATCAAGAGTTCCCAGTTCAAATAAAATCTCCCTTTTTTCCATCCTTGTGTCGCCAAAGGTGTCCTTATTCCAAACTCTAAGCTTCTCCTTAACATGTTTAAGTTTCTTCATAAACTTATAACCTTCCCACCTTGTAACGGAGCATTCCTCCTACCACATCTTAACTTGATCCAAAAAAGAATGATGACGAAGCCACATGTTCTCAAACCGAAAAGGAGTAGGACCCCATTTAACTCTACTGGATTCAAGGAGAAGAGGAAAATCATCAGACACCGGGCGAGCAAGGGTCTCCTGAATCAAGTCTGGAAAATGGTCCTCCCACACAGAAGTAACCAAGAACCTATCTATTCGAGAGGATATCACCTTTCCTCGGTTGACTGACCATGTAAATTGAGCGTTAGAAAGAGGGATATCCCGCAAGTCACAATCTCTAATGAAGTCATCAAAAGCTTTCATACTCGCATTAATTCTTGATCCCCCTAACTTTTCTGTAGGAAAGCGAATAGCATTAAAATCTCCTCCAACACACCACCCTTGGCCCTTCCCTTACCATACGTAGCCTCTTCACCTACCCCTCCAAAAAGTAAAGCAAAACCATCAAGGGGAACTTCAACCTCCTTTTTTTGTTGCTTTTGCTCTTCCACATATTCTTTTTCTAACTGCTCAATTAGTAGCCCCTCTTCATTTTCAAAATGAGAGATAAGAGAGTTGTCGTCTACAGTTTCCGTATATGAGGTATCTGAAGATAAGGGCTCTATGTCAAAGAAAGCATGGTTTGTCATCTCCACCTTTGTACCAGAACAACTTGGGCCTAAGTCCACCTCTTGAGTTACCCACTTCTCTTTTAAAGAGGCATGAGTACTTGAATTATAAGCATTCCATTCGCCCGACGCAGCTCCCAATCCACTACCCGTCCCCTCAGTCACCTTCTTTGCCTTATCCACCCCTTTGGCCACCCACGTCAATGCCAAAGGTTTGATAGACTCATTTCGAACTCCCTCACAACCACTCCCTCCTTTCTCAAGAGAACTGTGGGCCTTAACCTGACCCAATTCCTCTACACATGGTTCGTTAACCATCTTGGTACCATTCTTCTAAGATGCAAAGCCCAATTAACTCGCTTCTTTGGTTGCGTAACGAAACGATGTTGAGATTGATAACTTCCTGAAGGATCTTTACTGAAGGCAAACCTCAAAGGGCTTCTAGGTTGCGGAATCCTTCTTTCTAAGACCCACTCCACTCTCCTCTTCCTATTGGGATCCAAGTGTATCTTAAGCGTTTTTTTTGAAATTGTTTTGTGGTGCCAAAATCTCCCTTATGTCATTGCGCTTAAGACCATCAGAACCGTTATTATCCCTTCTCCCTATATCAGCATATGAAGCATTCTCCCTTCTCACAACACCTTTCCGGTTCTGTACTATATTAGCATATGAAACATTCTCTGAAACCCAAGAGGAAGGTTTATCCTGGCGACTTCCTCTCAACCTCGTGTCCCTTGTAACCGGTTGGACAAGCAAGGATGTCAACGCATTAGAAACTTGCCGCCACCCCACACCGTGTGATCCCTCCGGCACCATTATGGAAACCTTTCGTCCCCCGTTGAAAAATTCCGTAATGCAAAGATATCTGCCCCTACCATTCTCCCCAACATAGACTAAGTATAGCTTGTCCTTGTCACGATATCTCCTGGTGCTTGAACCGCTCCATTGACCACTATTTAACTCCCGTGCCGCCGACATCAACCAAAACGCAGCATCCCTCCCCAGTATCACCTTAAATAGAAACCCTCGACCACTCTCCACAATGGTAAGTCGAAAGTAAGAGCCAGAATGCTCCAACGACAAGTCAAATGTTTTAGCTTCAATTGCTAAACGCTTTATCCCCATCCTTAATAGCCAGGAAATTCAAATCTATGCTCCCACCATATTCCCCGATAGCCTTCCTCTAGCCAAACGGTACTAATAAATCCAACGACCACCACCAAACGAGATGAAGAGCAGAAAAGATAGCAAACAGCACCACCACAACACCGAAGAATGGATTAACAGCCCCCACGTACTCAGAGCACCGAGAACGGAGCGGAACGTACCCCCGTATGACCCCCTTCACAACGAAAACCGGACAGTAGCGTGGAGAGGCAATCTCTGTTTGGAAAAACCGACCAGAACAGCAAAAACGGACAGAAGAGAAGAGAACACCGTCAAAAACAGAAACGTGAAGCACTCTGTTTGTAAAAACCGACCAGACCCACCAAAACGGACAGAAAAAAGAGAACACCGTAAAAAACAGAAACGTGAAGCAGTCTCTGTTTGCAAACCGACCAGAACCACCAAAACGGACAAAAGAAAAGAGAACACCGTCAAAAACCAGTGGCCCACCTTGAACCGTGACCGGAAACCGCCGTCGTCATCATCTGTTAGTCGCCGGCACCATTATGTAGAGGTTTAAGGAGTCCACCAACCAAAACAGAGGAGAAAAATGCGAGTGAACCTTCAAATTTTTATTTTTATTTTTTTGTCTTTCTGGGAAATATTATTTAATATTCAACACTACAGTTTCTCCCTACCAGAATTCCTAGGTCATTACAAAGTTATACATAAGATAACACAGTGAATATAACTAAACATGGGAAAAATTGGACTTTCAATCTCTAACTAAAAAATGTTCAAATGAAACAGATCATGCTATAATCTTAAAAGATTAACAGTCTGTTTTGAACTTTTGACTTATCTGGAGACCCTTTGACAGAAGGTAGTAATATCTTGGAAACATCAGGAGATCATTATTGACAAAAATAATTAGCGATCAAGACTATTTGGGCACGCATCTCAGTTGGAAAGTTTTAGGTTGAAGTGTATAAGCAACTTGGAAACAGACTAATATTTTTAACTGTTTCAAAGTTGAAGAATATTTTCAGAATTTGCTAAGAAATGCTTCAAGACTTGAAGGGACTAAAATTTAATTTATTCTCTTTACTATTTTTAGTGCGATGAACGACAGGCTATTTACTTCCAATTCAGCTCCAAATATCCTATTGATTTTTATTTATTTTGTATTTTTTGGCTGAAATCTATCCTCCATGATTCAGGATCTTCCCAATTATGCTCAGCATAATGTGCCCATTTTTTCGTTGCCTCAAGAATGGCTCTGGTGTGAGTCATGGTGTGGTAATGCTACAAAATCAAAGGCGAAAACCATAGATCTTTGCAACAATCCCATGACAAAAGAACCCAAACTTCAGGTAAATATTATCTGATTGAAGCCTTTTCTCTCTTCATAAAAACTTGCATCATGTCACTGCAGATGATTTTGTAGCTCGCCTCTAACCTTTTCTTTGGATCCGGATACTCTCACAGATATCACATATCACCATTATTTAGTTGCATCTTGTCATTTATTTTCAAAAAAAAAAAAACAAATCAACGGTTAAAAAGATGCCATATTAGATGGCAAATAAAAATCTCCAGTATTAACATTGAAAGTTTACAAATTGACCTAGTAAAACAGTGAGTATTGGTGATTTTATTTGTTAATTGATGAGATACAAATAAAATAACTGTCAAGTGTCAACTGATATCCTCACATGAGAAAATCCTGATCCTTCTAACATTATTCAACTTATTTTTACATCAATTATTAGGGTGCTAGGCGAATAGTATCTGAATGGCCAGACCTCGATTCGGAGGCCAGAAGATTTACAGCGAAGATCTTGGGGGATGATCAAGAACCTGAGCAATCCCCTAACCAACCAAATGATTCGACTAGTAAAGATTCACCGAAGGAAGACTCGGAATCCAAGGCCGAGTTATAGACACGGTGGACATTTTTGGGGCAAGTCAAGTTTTTGTAGAATCATTAGATATCTCTTAGGAAGTGCCGGACAGAAGTATCTGTATTAATTGACAGAAGATCTTGAGGGATGATACAAGAACCTGAGCAGCAATCCCTTTACAAGTTTGCTTTCAATTAAACCCTTGTGGGGTGCAAGCTACCACTTCGAGATATAGAGACTTTAGTATTGAGCAATAACGATTGTTTTGTATCATGTAGATTTGATTCAGAAATGTCAAAAACTGAGTTTTAGGCAATAAGTTTTTTGTTTGGATAATGAACAGGCGAGTCTCTTTCATAATAATTTGTTAGTTTAACTTGTATGAAAATACAAGTATACATAATGTTAGTAATACTATTAAATTCAACTCGTTTAATTATTATAGAAAGAAAATTCCAAAATCAGAATGTTATTTTCTTTCTCTTGGATGACTCTGCATTCAACTTTGATGCAATAATAGTTTTGCAATGCTTCAATCTTGGGTGACAAGATGATGGAGCTCTAAAAGTGGTCTGAAAGGGATAAGAGACTAGAGCGTGCTTGTGTGTAATGACTATGCTTCTTGAAATTTAGATTTAAATCTTAAAATTTTATAATTTTACATCTTTAAATTTTGTTAAGTGGTGTATAAAATTGTTTTCATGGAAAATCTCCATAGAATCGGTGGAATAGATTGAATCGGGTAAAATCGTATGAAATCTTGATTTTATCCAACGATTTCACCACAATCTAAAATTTAGACTTGGTATGTTTGTGTGAATATCAATAACCCGACCCAAACAAAAACTCTGTGTTAATGTTGATAATCTTATGATCAATGTTAATAATGCTCAAGTTCTTAGTACTTCAAATGAATGAAATGATATGTGTTTGGATTTACATAACATTAGGAATGAAGCACCAAGTGTTGATAATGATCCATGGTGATAATTGTGGTGTTGGAAATAGATCAAATGATGGTTATGTGAAAATATCATTTGATTATCTTAGTTGAAAATATAGTTTAATTTCTTTGGTTTAATTATTTGTCTATGGATGATTGAATTATTAATTATGTATTGAACTATCTGCAACCATAGTAAGGTGCACGACGTGGGTCGAAACCGAATTAATAATTCTATACATAGTTCTTTAGAAAAAAAAAATCAATTATTTGTAGTTGCAGATAACTAAATATTATTCATAGTTTAATTTGGTGTGTAATTATCTAGAAAAGACACTCAATTGTTTGTAGTTGCAGATAGTTAAAGATAATAAGAATTATTACTAATGTTATTGTAATATTTGGTATTATTTTTTAAATTTTAGATGAGATTAGGGGAAGAATATACTATAACTTTCAATTTTTTAAGATTGGGTTAATTTGAAATTTGACTTCTTCTACTTTAATTTAAAAAAACAATTTTAATGATAAAAATTTTTGAAAATTTTTATTCATTAAGTTAGGTTAAATAAAGTCCATTTGTCAAACATTTATATTTTGAAAATTATGAAAAAAAATTTAGAGTACTACTTGTCAAATTATTATGACACCACTCTTCAAATCTTTAGAACAACATTTAACCTATTTTTAGGATGTCACTTGTTAAGATTTTAGATTTGTAAAAGCACTTATATATGTACATGTATGTATACACACATATAAATATCTCATTTTTTCTATGTTACTTTATTTTAAAAAATAATTTATAATTTTGACTTTACAATTCTATAATAAGTATTGTTTTTACGTATCGGTGTGGTGGAGATAGTAAATATGACAGCCTCTTTATAGTTGCAAGATTCTCCTATGATTTTAAGTAGTGGGATGTTCAGACAATGCCATAAATTCCCATGATTTTCATTTTGAAGAATTGTCAATGTTAGTAACAACGTACTATAAATATTATGAAGATATTGAGAATATTGATTCTTCTGTTGCTTACTGCCTCGCCAAGATCAAATTCCTTAATTTCTTTTGGTTTCAAGTAGGGATGGCAATTTTAACTGGATCCAACGGGTACCCGGAAAGTTTATCCGTTGGATTCGAGTCTGGGTATTGAAAAAATGGGTTTGGGTCTGAGTCTGGAGATTTTAACAGGTAAAAGTCAAGGTCCGAGAACAGGTAAGGATGTATTCACTCCGGACCCGATGATATAATATATATAAAAATATATTATATATCATATCAAATTATATGATTAAAGTTTGTTTTTCTTAAATTTAGAAATAGTTAAGTTTATGAATGTGTGTAAAGTACTTGTGATGAAAGTAGCAAATTTTGTAGAAAAATAGTAAATTTTCCAAGTCCGGAGCCGGATCTGGGAATCTAAGTATTCGATGGGTTCGAGAACAGGTATCGAATTTCATACCCGGCCGGGGAAGGGTCCGGGGATGAGGAAAATATTGACTACCGGGAACGGAAAATACTGTATCCTACCCAGACCCTACCCATTGCCATCCATAGTTTCAAGAATAAATTTGACAAGAGCATAAGTTTTTTTTTTTGGCCTGGTGAGAAGAGCATAAGTTGAAGAGATTAAAAAGCAAAAAAAAAAAAAAAAACGATTTTGGCTTTTATATGATTTTAGAATTTTTATAATCAAATCATCAAAAAAAATCAATACTGCACAATTTCTTTTAGTAAAGAGAAATCTAAACATATTAATCTTAGAAGACAATTACATAGGATAAAATAATTAATCAAAACACTTAAAAAAAATAAGATTCAAATTAAAATCTCTTATATAAGATTAAATATAATATACAATATTTTCTTTACATCTATAACATTTCCTACAAATAAAGAAAAAACTTGATATATAAGATGAGATAACACATCCATCTATTCTCTCTAAGAGAACAATTTTCTTCTTGGATATCTTCAAAATGTCTATATGATCAGAGAAACTTCTTATAGAAAGGGAGGAAAATTTTTTCTGGGGAAAATCTTCCTTGGTAGAAGGAAAAATAAATAAAGTTTCTAAATGAACAGTGAAAACCTCCATGAGAGAAAGAGGAAAAAAGAAGAAGAAGCTATCAATGTAAAAAAGAAGAGAGAAGGGATTGAAATGTAAACCTAGCAGGACTTGTCTTATTACATGAGTGCACCACAATTTGAGTGGTATCCTATCAATAAAAGAATCGAACCAACATAATGCCATCAAGAATGGAATACATAGCTTTTTGATAGTAACATTGGGGTTGGTTTTTGGTAATGATCATATTGTATGAAATATTTAACATCATATCTATTAATATTCAAACACAACTTTAATTTAATTTGAAGTCCCTTTCTTACCTCTAAATTTTGAGGCAATTATGTTTTCAAATTTTGGTTATGTTCAATTGTAGTTTGTAAATAAATTTATTTTGTGTCTTCATGATGGCATCCTTAACAAACTCTATCGTTTAACCCAAAACATAAATCTCAAACAAACATATCATCAATGGCTAAACAAAGCAGAATGGCCTTCTACCAACACCAAAATGCCTCATACAATTCCTTATTGTGGATTTTGGACCCCACCGATCTTATCTGAATTGGGCTCTGAAAAATGGAGGTCCAGAGGTTGGATTGTGGTATTTGTCTCAACTTTTAAAATAGTTTTCAAATTATAGAACAGTGGAATTTAGGAAAGTTTCAGAATAATTTAAAAGAAAAACACTACAATAGTAATAAAAAAAATTGTAGGGACTAAATTGATTTTTTAAGTTGGAGAATGAGTCAAAATATATATTTTTTGTCATGTGTAACGTCATATTATCACCGTTGTCTATTTAAATGATGTTAGTGAGAAAGACAACATTAAAATAAAATATTGAAAGTAAAATTGATGGTAAAATTTAGAGGCATAATTGACAAAAATCTCAAAAATTAGAATACCAAACGTAGTTTTGCCTTTTTGTAAAATTACATAAATGAATTTAGATTAAAATAAATAAATAACAATAATAGTAAGGTGGCCTATCAATCATTCACCACACTAATATATATTTGGTTTTACTGATGAAAAGGCATTAATTAGAGTGAGCTATTGATGAGCATCCAAGAACTCACACCTTTAATTCTGTGGACATAATGAGTTCCTCCTTATACTTTCACTTAATAAATCTTTGTTTGAAATAAAACTCAAAACCATATATATTACAACACTCTTCTTATGCTGATGATATAGTTAAAGTGATGATTGAGGAATATATATGAATCTAAGTGGATCATTATTTGGTTCATAATTGATACCTCAGGTTTAAATTTCAATGAATAACATATATATATATAATAGGTAGCTAGGATTGAAGATTGAGTTAGAAGGTGCCATGGCAAAAATGTCATTTGGTCCCAAGTTGGTAGCAAGTTCCAGAAAGAAAGAAAGAAAGAAAGAAAGTGGAGAATTTAATGTTCCTCGTCATTGCTGCTGGCTAGATTCGGTATTCTTTTAGAATTTGTAACAAATATCTTCTCCCAATTGTAATGTGTCTTTACTTTTAATTATTTTCATGAAAATAGAAAATAAAAAATAGGGAAGAATGTGAGGTGGAACTTTGTGAAATCGATGCATTTGCCGACGTGATAGATCATAGTCCATGCCTTCTTTTGTCTTTTACACCATTACTTTTGGTAATTTATTCATACAACCATTCTGCATATATTCAGATATTTGCTTTTTTTTTTTGTGAATGCAAAATCAAAGTATATAAAAAGTAGGAAAAAATTTGAATCAAGGAATTATGTCATGATTAAAATTGCTTTAAAAAAAAAAAGAAATGACAAAGACCCTTCGAAATATGAAGTTGCGTGTATAGTCTTGCTTTCTTCGATGTAGCATTTTGTTTTGTGTCCATAGCATTTTGTCCACCATTTATAATTCACTAATATTCACATTACTTTATGCAATTCAAACTAGTGATTTGGTGATGATGTGCAGGAAACAATGGAAGCTAAGGCTACCAATGCATTCATGTCTTCTTTGATATTTGGGAGATCCAGCCACACCCTGCGGCATACGGGTATTTTTGGTAAGGATACCAAACAGTAAAATTATGATGTTTTACGATTCTCAAAAAAAAATTACATTATATTTTATTCACACCAAACATACTTTTTAATTATCATATTTTTTCTCTCTTCTCAGTTCTCACTTTTTTCTCAAATACTTTCTTTTATTCTATAATACTTTAGTCTACTTTACTTTTTTTATAATACTTTACATCCGTGCATTTATACCAAACGTATCTATGTGTTCGACAAAATTACTCTATGATTATTTTCGTATGCATTATGGGTTCTTAAGTATTTGTTCTAGCAAAATATAAATATAATACCCTATCTACAAAACACGAAGAGAGTACATGCGTATACTAAAACATAAATAAACTAGTTAATTATGAAGCGGCTTTCTTTTATTGTTTCTTACATGTATATTTTTTATTAGTTATAGATACCGTGCACTAAATGTAGGCACATTTTTTAGTGAATTCATCACCTTGTGAATGACTAATTCTTTCTATTACACCAAACTCAAATTATAATATTGAATGTTAATATATAATTATATGACTATTTATGATTAATTTAGTCTAATTTTTTGTAGACTAAACTTCACAAGATTCTCTCTTCAATTCTTCTAAGATAAGAATATCCAGCCTTGAAGATGAAGGTACTCTCTTTTATTTCCATCAATTTTCATGTCAGTTTATGAGGAATGTGTGTGTCCTGTCTCTATTATTTGTGAGTAATTGAGAATGAAGAAGACGACAAGGGATCCCATTATTATATTATTTATTGGTAAATGCTATGATCCATATATAGTATTTATTGGTTACACGTCTAGAATTAGTAAGGAATTAGGTTAAATGAATTATTACCAATGGAACGTTTATATATATAAGGAGAGCTTGCTGCTATGCCTATTCTGATTTGTGTTTGCACAAAAATGTTGTTCTACTACACCAATTTATTAATGGATCAGATTATGGAGAGTTTTCAGAGGTTAATTAAGTCTCTTTTTTTAGATATATATATGATCATTTTTAAAAATATATATTATACACAAATTAAATCTTTTAAAAAAATATAAGCTCTTTATTAATTCGTAAGTCTCAGTCAACTTTTTGTTTCCTGATTAACTGATATATGAGTCAATTTGTCTTAACTCATGTATTTCTTTAGGGTATGTTTCGTAACAACACCAAACAGTAAAATCGTGGTATTTTACGATTCTCAAAAAAAATTTACATTAAATTTTATACATACCAAATACATTTTTTATCATACATTTTCTCTTTCTTAATTTTTCTCTCTATCTCTCTCCTCACTTTTCTCTACAATACTTTCTTTTTTTCTACAGTACTTTACATCCGTGCATCTATACCAAGCGTACCCTTAATGTGGTCAAAGATAAACTATTTCTCTTAAATTTCAAAGATTCACCAAGAAATATTTATGGTCCTTAATTTGCACAATTAATTTTTACACTAGACTCATGATCTTAGATGTATATACTGTATAATTTTATTTATATATAGTCAATAATATTCAACCAACTCTTGCATACTTTACACTAATTAAGAAGCTTACATAATATGAAAAGGTAAAAAAATTAGTCAAATATTATTAATTAATATATAAATAAAATAATATCATTTATGCAGCCAAGAATATATATTTTTTAATATATATTTGGACAAGAGTGAATTTAATCTATACCCACTAACCAATTGACAGCAAGACAGGAGCTCTGGTATGTCCCATCTGTTAAAGTTTAAAATAAAGCCAAACTAAATGGCTTTTTTTATTTTCTCTTTTCCCCACTTTTTTCCCTGTGGTGGAATATTAAAAACTGCTACATAATTCTCCTACGTTCACAAGTCACAACCTCAGAAAAATCCACAAAAACAAAGGAAAACTTTCAAGAGAAATACTTGGAAGTACTATGCCTAAGTACTTGCACCAATACTCTTTGCACTGTGCAGGAGGCTGATTCATCTGCTTTGCAACCACTAGCTATTTTGCAGATCATACTCTTCACACTGTTAACTATTTTGTCATCTTCTCCTGAATTCTTAAATCTTGCATACAATTCTCATAAACTTTTAACTTTGTGCACAGAAGCCTTCTATTAAGAATTTCGTCTATTTTATAACAGAATTCCATCACGTCAACATTTTTCTAGCTAATTGAAGAGCATTTTGATAAGGTATTTAGGTATGGTGTTGATGGATAATGGGTGGGTGATTGGAATTTTTGTGAAATGACCATAATGCCCTTCAATCAGCCTAAAAAATGCTGACATGCCAGAACTCAATTAAAAAATAGATAAAATTCTTAACGAAGGGAGTTTGGTGCCCAGAGTTAAAAGTCCAAAAAATTAAGCGCAATGTTTGAAAACTCTAGGGCTTCTGACCCATAATTTAAAATTTAGGGGTATCTGTTATTAGTGGACCCCAACAAAGATTATAGCACAATTTGTAAGATTGAATTGCTTCAATCAAAATATATATTCTGGATTTGATTCTGGTTGAATGTTGATGATTGTTTAATGTGTTGGTGATAAGCATTTGGTTGCTAACTGCAAAGCGTCTCTGGACTTAAAAAAAAGTTAAGAACAACTTACAAAAACCAAACCTTTCATGAATCAACAAAACAAAAGAAAGCATTATGATTAACTAGGCGATGGAATGTGTAACATCAGGAAATTATAAGAGAGAGAGAAAAACAAAAGAGAGGAATGGGCATAAAGCACAATGATCTCTCAACCACACACGAAGCTAAGTGTTGAATATACCCCACCACCACCATGCATTCCCCCCACCATTTCTAGCTCCTTCAAACTCATATCTTATCCCATTAACCTCAATCACTACTTCTTGGGGCTTCCATTACGCTTATTTGCTATGCTAACTATATACCCACCTCTTCATCCAAGGTTCACACACTACTTATTAGTACTATGTCAGAGGACCACCCACTTCCCTACGAAAATGGATCAGCTGATGTGCACTGTGGCTGAAGTGTAGTCACAGTGCATATCTCTACCGTTCATTTTTTAGATGTTTTTAATTTATTGACGTCAAGAAATATGTTTTTATTGAATGAATGGTAAAGATGTGCACTGTAGCTGATCCGGGTCCCTTCCCTACCTCCACTTATTCAACTCCAATTCATTTGGGAAACTCAATAAATTAATTACTCTAAAAGTAATTATAACATTGAGCCGATATGATATGACACCAGAAAAAGATATGATTAGAAATGATTACATAGAGAGAAAGTTGAGGTAGCATCTATCATTAAAAAAAAAAAGTTAGTAGAAACATGTCTTAAATGATTTGTTTTGGTCTGATTTGTACGTAGAGTTGACCAGATGAAAAATAGTGCAATAATCAGATGTAAAAAAGACTTTATTTGTTGTTGTTGTTGTATAACATACTTGGGAGAGAGATATGTATCTTAATTCCTTTCTTTTCTTTTTCTAAATGTAGTATACTACAATATAGCTATGCCCATAACTAATATTATCATCACAAAAACTATCGCCTCTTTCATTGGCCTTCTTGCCTCTGAACCTTTTCTCTTAGAATATATTCTAAAACCCCTTCCTCTCTGACCTCCTTCTGGTATAGATACAAATTCATATTCAAAATCTATAACAAGAATTTGTCCAGTAGAACTAATATAATGGAGAGAAATCTGAGTTCTTATAGTCTTCATCACTTGACCTCTAGCTTGAAGAAGAGTGAGCACAAACACAAGAATGGCAACTCAGAGAAGTCTCATC
This sequence comes from Senna tora, assembly GCA_014851425.1. Taxonomy (NCBI): domain Eukaryota; kingdom Viridiplantae; phylum Streptophyta; class Magnoliopsida; order Fabales; family Fabaceae; genus Senna; species Senna tora. The sequence goes on along the minus strand of CM026272.1, from coordinate 30,420,171 downwards.
ACCTTGAAAAAGAAGGCCATATGTCTCCATCTTTTGATCTACAGAATGTCTCAAAGCTCATTCTCCCACCACTTGGTGTTTCTAGTTTCAACCAGAACCCAGTAGGCTCAAAAGGGTGGATCATATCTCCAATGAATTCAAGATACAGGTAGGAGTACGTAGGACCTAGCCAACTATTATAAATTGTGATTTAGGACTTCTTCTAGTTTAGACATCAGACCATTCCGAGGAATTAGTCATCAGGTCCACTCGGGTGGATACCCCGGTCATATTTCCTACAAAATTAAGCTTTTTGAATGAATGGTTTCCAATCCCATATCATCAAACTTATGACACAAACATATATAACAGAATTGGAGTGTGAGTAATAAAGAGAAATATATTGATTAATTATTTATTGGACATGTTTATTAGGTGGTGGCAGAGTTTTATGGTGGTTCTGGTAGGCTATTCGGCATGGGTTTATCCTTTTGAAGTTGCTTTCCTACACTCAACTCCAAACAGGGCAGTGTTGATTGTGGACAATGTTGTTGATATTTTCTTTGCTGTTGATATTGTTCTCACTTTCTTCATAGCTTTCATTGATCCAACCACTCAACTACTAGTTCGAGATTCCAAGAAGATTGCTATGAGGTCAGTTAATTTAATTTAATCATTATTCTTTACCCTCAAATCACTCTTTTCTTTTATCTTCTTTCTGTGTCTTAACTAACTATTAAATTATTCTTTTGGTCCTCAACGTTTACACGAAATTTAATATTAGTCCCCAACGTTTGAAAAGGTTATTTTAGGTCTTCAACGTTTTTTTTTTTGTCAAAATTGGTCCTCTAGCGTAATATCTGTCTGATTTTGCCATTAAATGCTGACGTGGAAGGTTTATGTCACACACCATGTCTCCTACGTGTCGTATTTAAATGACATGGCACCCTCTCTCATTCCAACTCAACAAAACGACGCCGTTTTGATTCATTTAAATGTTTTGTTTTGAATCAAAACGGCGTCGTTTTGCTAAGTTGAAGTGAGAGCGAGTGACATGTCATTTAAATATGACACGTAGGAGAGAGGGTGTACCACATAAGCCTTTCACGTCAGCATTTAATGACAAAAACATACGGATGTTACGTTAAAGGACCAATTTTGATTAAAAAAAACGTTGAGGACTTAAAATAACCTTTTCAAATATTGAGGACCAATATTAAACTTCGTGCAAACATTAAGGATGAAAAGAGTAATTTTGCCATTTGTTTAAATGATAAGTTGGGTGACTTAAGTTAAGATTTTTATAGGTATAATTATGTGGTATTATAATTGTTTGTCAAATCAGTAGTCTGCTATAAGATTATTATTGTTCATATTTATATTAGTTCCCCCATTAAAAATAGAAAATATTTTTTCTTAAAATAAAAGAGTTGCAGAAAACTAGAAAGTTCTAAATTGTAAATGAATTATTTTGAGGTGATGCAATCTTATCAAAAAGAAGTGGTGTGGAATGAGAATTTTTTGCAGGGTATAATATTTCGTAGAGTCATTATTTTACCGAAATGCTTCACTAAAAAAGGCATATTTGTGATAGCGTTTGAAATAGTCTTTAAGAGAAATTATTGGTAATGTAGCACATATTACACAACTTTATTTATCTATTAATTAATAATATTTACTTTTTTATGAATTTAATAATATTTAATTAGTTTTTCTCGTTTAAACTAAAAAATTCACATAAAATATAAAATAAAATAAAATTATTAACAATATATAAATAAATAAATAAAGATACAATATTTATACCAAACAAATTTTCGGACTATATTATTTATAGTAATCAACTAATTCATCAAGTCAGGCCATCCAAATTCCAATTGAACTAGACGTAATAAAGATGTTGTAATAGTCGTTTTTGGTCAAAAAGTTATGCTTTGTTCGAAATGGTCAAAAAGTTGTTGAAAGTATTAAATATGAAATAGGACATCTGGGCCCAATTTAACCACCAAATATATGGGTCTAATTTTAAATCAATTAAATGTGTTAAATGAGTCCAGCCCAACAAAAAAGTGCTCCTACAATTAACACACTTTAATCTAAAAAATTAACTTTTTTTATGAATGATCCAAAAAATTAACTTAACCCCACATGACACGACACTAAAATTTTCAATTTTTAAAGATATGCCACCAAATTTCATTTTTACCCATACGAATCGTTTCCTTTTAGACTTCTCTACTTCCCCAGATTAGACATCATGATTAAAGAGTTCATAAAATATCAACTTAATGGTGAAGCTTTGAATTATACTTACGCTAGTGACAATTGTGAGATAATGATGAATGACTTTGTTAGTTGTTTTGTGGTAGGTACCTATCATCATGGTTCATGATGGATGTAGTATCAACTATTCCATACGAGACATTGGGACTTTTGATCACAGGCAAACACAGAGTGAGCTTTGTTTTCTACCTTTTGGGAATGCTTAGATTTTGGAGACTCAGAAGAGTGAAGCAATACTTCACCAGGTTACTTTAATGATGCATAATTAACCAAACCCCATTCACAATATTTGATTTGAGATTCTGCTGTTAAGCACTTAATTTATATGCTTATAATTGATGATCAGAGGCTTTCAATATCTTTTGGCAGGCTTGAGAAAGACATCAGGTTCAATTATTTTTGGGTCCGATGTGCTAGGCTTCTCTCTGTATGTTATTTCCCAAACATTCTTTGTATTCTGCATCGAGTTCAGATTCTCTCATGTGCAAATTTCTGTGAAGTGTTGAAGTGCTTTGTTTTTGTACATTAACTAGGTATTGAGATCTGCTAAAGTTTCTTTAATAGATTCGAAAATCTATTTCCATGTAATGCAAAAAGTAGTGGGTTCCACTTACTTTTTACTTTTACTTTTTCATTTTCATTAACTTTAAAAAAAATTATAAAATATCTATTATTCTCCTTTGATTTGACACAATTATAACATTCTTTTTTTTTATTATTTTAATATAAGGGGTAAAATGGTCATTTTAATACATTCTCTTTTCATTTCCATCACCAAACTTTTACTACTAAACACATCAAATACATTCTGTATCCGTTTCTGTTTTTATTTCCATTTTCATTTCTACCTAATGAACGTGGTGCATACTTCTTAAGATTCATATTTTTGTAAGATGAAGGGTCCAAATTTTCCAAATCTACTAAAGTGTTGATTAATAACTGGTTAATATATAAAACTAAATTTTAACACTTCACAAAAGCTCATCCATTCGTAGTATTTCACTTTGTGTGAATGAAAAATGAGAACAAATTAAGTAGTGAAAGTATTAATATGTATATATATATATATATGGTGTATGTAGGTAACATTATTTTCAGTTCACTGTGCTGGATGCCTATACTACCTACTAGCTGATAGGTATCCTCACCAAGGAAAGACATGGATAGGGGCAGTGATACCAAATTTTAGAGAGACAAGCCTTTGGATCAGATACATCTCCGCCATGTACTGGTCCATCACCACCATGACCACCGTGGGATACGGCGACCTCCACGCCGTGAACACCGTGGAAATGATATTCATCATCTTCTACATGCTCTTCAACCTTGGCCTCACTGCTTACTTGATTGGTAACATGACCAATCTTGTTGTTGAAGGCACTCGCCGTACCATGGAATTTGTAAGTACTAAAGTAGTATTCAATATTCATCATCTCTTTAGTTCAACCTTGGTCTCAATTTTTTTTTATGCAAGAAAAATATGTATAGCTCTCTCTTGCATATGTTGGACATAGAGTATAAACTTTAATTGATGTTCTTCTTGTGTATTCATATATGGATTTGATGCAGAGAAATAGCATTGAAGCTGCATCGAATTTCGTGTGCCGGAATCGATTGCCTCCGAGGTTGAAAGAGCAGATTCTTGCCTATATGTGTCTGAGATTTAAGGCTGAGAGCTTGAACCAGCATCAGCTTATTGAACATCTACCAAAATCCATTTGCACAACCATCTGCCAGCATTTGTTTTTCCCAACTGTGGAGAAAGTCTATCTTTTTAAAGATGTCTCCAGAGAAATTCTCTTGTTTTTGGTAAAGTATCCTCTATATTAAAAGCAAAATCCTAAATGCACTAGGGAAAGAATATGCAAATATAAAATGCACCAGATGGCTCCTCTCAAGCTACAAGTATACTATTCCCATCATTTACTTCCAAGACACTTTCAGAATACACAGTAGTATTGTTTTTATATATTTATATGTATGCTATATTTTCTTAAGGGTAAATTGGTGTTATCTCCTATTGGTAACCAACTACACCTTATGCTACTAACCCTAAAGATTGTTTGAAGAGACGATTTAGCTTGGGGCAAAAACCCTACATTTTAGTCCTAACAATGCTCTGAACATCAATCTATGAATATGCTGATTGAATAGGTCAAATTGATTTCCAGGTAGCAAAAATGAAGGCAGAGTATTTACCTCCTAGAGAGGATGTTATCCTGCAAAATGAAGCACCAGATGATGTATACATTATAGTGTCAGGAGAAGTGGAGATCATTGATTGTGAAATGGAGAAAGAGAAAGTGTTGGGGACATTACTAGCAGGGGACATGTTTGGAGAAGTTGGAGCACTTTGCTGCAAACCTCAGAGCTTTACCTTCAGAACCAAGACTCTCACACAGCTCTTGAGGCTCAAAACCAATGCTCTTATAGAAGCAATGCAGACCAAAAAAGAGGACAATATACTGATTCTCAAGAATTTCCTTCAGGTGGGGAAACTTGACTTAGGCTTGCAATCATCATATTCAAGCTTGTGGTTTTAATAACTTCAAAACTCATTGTTCATGTGTTTGTGATGCAAATGCAGCATTTTAAGCAACTGAAGGATCTGAGTATTAAAGATCTAATGGTGGAGAGTGGAGAACAAGAGGACCCAAACATGGCTGTGAACTTGCTAACTGTGGCTAGTACAGGAAATGCTGCTTTTCTTGAAGAGCTTCTCAAGGCAGGTTTGGATCCTGACGTTGGAGACTCAAAAGGGAGAACCCCATTGGTAGGTTCATTTTCTGACACCCATGCATGTATGTCATTATTTTGAGACTAGATCTGGTGCCAAACAACTAAGAGAGAGACACAGGGGTGGACCCCAAATGATGTGGGGTCAGGGTCCATCACCGTATCTTTTTCTCTCTTCTACTGTCTGGCGGTATTGTACAACACCAGATCCAATCTCTTTTATTTTATTTCTTGCACTAATTATGTAGAGAGAGAGAGAGAGAGAGAGAGAGTTACACATACAAAGCAGCAGGATGCAGGATTGAGGGTCAGTCAATGGTGCTTATAAGAAAATATGATTAACAGTTTTAGCCTGTGTTTATTTATGAAACCTGATAAACAGAGTTTGATAAGAAAAACAAGATTGCAAGAATTAGACACAAATATGAAAGATGTAAAAATAGCAACATAAAGAACATGTATACATATTAAAGTTAACAACTTTATGGGTTTTGAAGACACTAGTTAAAATTTCATCACATTGGTTAAAAGAAAATGCAGTGATTTGAAATTTATGAAAAGTCAATAAAAATAACAATTTTAATATCTAAAAACTCTCTCAACCAATGAGAACAAACCTTAACTAAAACCCTTACTTTATTACGAATATGGCTATAACATTGGTGATTGATAATAATCTATGCATTTTTCTCAACGTAACAAGTAATCCACGGTGTATATGGGTTACTTAGCTTCCTTTTGAAAAATAATTGACCAATCAGCAATGAAGATACTCTAGAGTCGACCTAATAAAATATTGAAAACAAACAAGTAGATAAGAAAGGATATAATTAATCAACGACATAACCTGGAACAACAACAGTGTGTAGTTTTAATACGTCAAATGCAAATTGTTCTTCATGTCTTGCTTATACAATTTACACAAGACACTCTAAGACTAGATAATTAAGTAGTAGTTACGAAAGCTTAGGACACAAAGAGGTGTCGTGGTGTAGTTGGTTATCACGTCAGTCTAACACACTGAAGGTCTCCGGTTCGAGTCCGGGCGACGCCATTTTTGTTATTTTTTCCAATTTCTGTCAAACCTTACAAAACTGTTTAAAACTCGAGTCCGGGAATAAATAGGGAGACCTTAGGATGTTTAAAACTGATTGAAATTGATCTATCCAACCCCCAAAAAAAAGGATAATTCTTCACAAAACTGTTTTTTCAATAATTTGGTCGTATGTCAAAAGTTCTTAACGTATTGGTACTATAAACTAGTCTAAGATAGTTTAATCCTTTACCATATATAGCTGTGGTGAATTGGTCAAAATTCTTCTCTAAACTAACTATTTCTTGTTACACAGCACATAGCAGCAACAAATGGGCATGAAGAGTGTGTAAAAGTCTTGCTTAGGCATGCATGCAACATACATATAAAAGGTATAGTACACCTAGTTCCTTCCGGAATTTGGATCCTCTAAAGTAAAGTTACGTGAAGTTCGTTGAAATTACTATTTTGCACATTAAACCCACAAGTGGGTTAATGATGCATTTGAGCGAACTTCACAGAAAAAGTGAACTTCAAAGGATCTGACTCCTCCCTTTCTCATCACTTTAGTTTCTCAAGAACTTGAAAACTTTATAATGTGACCATATCATTATTGGCAGATGTCAATGGTAACACTGCATTATGGGATGCCATAGCATCAAAGCACCACTCCATATTCAGGATCCTCTACCAACTTTCTTGCCTGGCTGATCCACAAACAGGAGGTGATCTCCTGTGTGCTGCATCAAAAAGAAATGATTTAGCAGTGATGAATGATCTCTTGAAGCAAGGATTGAACATAGACTCCAAGGATCGCCATGGAGTCACAGCAATCCAAATAGCCATGGCAGAGAACCATGTAGAAATGGCTCAGCTGCTTGTCATGAATGGAGCAGATGTTTCTGGCATAGCACACACACACAATTTCTCTGCTTCTGCTTTGAATGAAATGCTGCAAGATCGCGAGACGGGGCATCGGATCACGGTACATGATGAGGCGGCCACACATTGTGATTTTGTGCCAATGGGACATGATGGAGATGATGGTGATGATGAACAGGAGGAGCAGAGTTGGGGAAGATGTAATGGATCAAAGTTTCCAAGAGTGAGCATCTATAGAGGTCACCCTATGAAGAGAAGAGAGAAATGTAGCAAGGAAGCTGGGAAGCTCATAAGATTTCCTAATTCACTTGAGGAGCTCAAGATCATTGCAGGTACATTCATTATCAAGTTTCTCACAAGCAGAACTCAAATTATGATTTTCTGTTAGTCAATTTCTTTTGTTGTTTATGGCTTAATTAAGCTTAAGGTTTGAGGTCAACTAATTAATTCTACTTCTATGATGTCTTTGAGATCATACAAATTAAGGCAAAAGTATTATTTTGTTCTCAAAACTATAGAGTCTCTCTCAATTCAATCCCTAACTTCCTCTTTAAACTTTCAATTTGCATGCAATTTTGTCCTTCACTTTAATTACATCTAAATAATTAACGGCAGATGCAAATATAACTATCCTCGTGGTTTTCAATACTGAATGTGATGCCAAGTCATATATTTAGTTGAAGTGTTTTATCAATTTAACCATGGTAACACCCTTTATTTTGTGCAAACACAATGATAAAAGTGACTAAATTGACGAAATAGCATAACTAAATATATGACTTGGCATCACTGTTAAGTATTGGAGGTCATGGCAAATTTACGGTGAAGGACAAAATTACATGCAAATTTAAAGTTTAAGAACACAATTAACAAAAAAATTTAGGGACGACAAAATTGATTGAGACCGTTGAAAACCAAAAAAATTACTTTTTCCTACCAATAAATCACTCATAAACCTAATTTAACAATTTTTTTTTAGTTGAATTGGTCCTTAACAGTATCCATAGACCATGGTTTGCTTAAGAAATTGTGAGGTCTTAGCATTCTGGTTTGATTTAATTAGTGGATGTTATCCTCTTCAACAGGTGAAAAGTTTGGGTTCGAAGCAAAAGATGCAATGGTGACAAATGAAGAAGGAGCAGAAATAGACTGTATTGATGTGATCAGAGACAATGATAAACTTTTTATTGTTGAATAACAAAAATTATCATACTCATAACATAATGTAATTAAAATGTTAACTTGTCCAATGCCAGGACTTGTCATCTCCTTCACTTTCAAACCTGAATTATATGTCCACTTTTTGAAATTAATTAAAAAAAGGTCAAAACCCCAAATTGGTCTCTTATGTTTGCACGAAGTTTCATATTGGTCCTTTATGTTTCAAAAAGTTTAAATTGATCATTTATGTTTTCAAGTTCCAAATTGGTCTTTCCGTCCACTTCCGTCAATTTCTTAAGTTAAGTGCTGACGTGTCCATCTAAGCTGACATGTCATGCCACATCAGCGCCACGTCATCACATATGATAGTAAATGATGACGTGGCATGACACGTCAGCTTAAATGGACACGTATGAGAGATGATATGTCCACCTCAGCACGCCACGTCAGCACTTAACGGAAGAAAAAAAAACAGACTTGGACAGAAGGACCAATTTGAAACTTCGTGCAAACATAAGGGACCAATTTGGGGTTTTGACAAAAAAAAAGTGTAAATAGTCTCCCCCAATAGAAATTTGGACTTCCTTTTTTTCGTTTTTGGTCTTTACCTTCCTCCTGGAGACACGAGAAGTTGTTTTACTGTAAAGACTTTTTCAACACGCTTTATTGTTCATAATTATTCATGGTTTTGAATTGTGATAATAATTAAACTTAATTAGTTTTCTGTTATGTGAGGTAGAAATAGGTAATAAGAAATTGTAACATTTTCTTCCTACTTAAATCATTGAGGAATGCCATTAAGATATTTTAATCATGAATTGATGGGTTAAATTGCAAGTTAATCCTTAAGAGAAACTATTGTAGGTTTTCAAAACAGATAGGAGAAAAATATAATTTACTCTAAATCATTTTTTTCATTATTTGAGCATTAACTATATAGTATTATGTAATTATATAATATTTGGTGCATAAATTCATAAATTTTTTGTTTAATTCTAAATAATCCTATAACTAAATTATACTCTATACGAAAATAACAAAAAGTGGGATTGTTTTGAGAATTTTTTTTTTTTTTAAATTCCCTAATTTCAGTGTAAATGACCGATTCATCTTCAATCAAACTAGAGAGATAATGAATTAGCTAATGTAAACATATAAGTTTGTCCAAAAACACACCTAGCTGCAATAATTATAAAAAATAGGAACATATTGTTAAAAGGGGAGGAAAATATTTGATAAAAAGGGATCATATTGCATGAAAACTTGAGATGGTTTTGTTTGAAGGTAGCATTTGGCCATGAAAAGAGCTAGCAGTAGAGAAAAGTGAATTAAGTGTTGTCGTTTCATATGTAATGATGATAGCTAAGTCTGATTTTGCTTTGTACTCTCTTTTCGTTAAAATTGAAACATTCCACTTTGAATGTTTAAACTGATGGAAGCAAAGAAAGCTATAATCAATTTGGGGAATGTCACAACACAACCACACTGTATACATTTAGAATGAAAAATGTAAACCACAAAGGCAGTCATATATATATTGAATTATGAGCCTTGAAAGATTAAAAAGATATAATTAATGATTTGTAAAGTTTAAAAAGAGTAATCATTTATAAAGTTAATATAGCATTTTACTTATAGGCATGTAGTAGATTTTCATATCTTTTAAGATGATATTCTTGTAATTGGTGAAACTCGTATATATATATATATATAAGGGACACATGCATGCATATGGGAAGTCGGAATGATAATCTCATACTTAAATATACAAACATCTTATTCATACATTTTCTTGATAACTTGTAGCTATATATATATATATATATAGGATAACAAAAGTTTTATATACCTAAATGAAGATAACAATTTGTTATCTTAAAAACAATTAAAGATATCAATTTTTAGCTTACTGCTAAATGAAGATCACTGTTTATTAAATATCTGTCATTAAAGATACAGACTAATATAAGCAAAACATGTAATAAATTTTTTTAGGCTTGAGATGATGAAAGAAAGAGTAAACTAATAGCCCGTTTGGTATCACTCACTTGCTGGGAAGGTGAGCTCGAGGTGAGGTTAAATACGTTTGGTAAGGTTCACCAGCTGGGAAGGTGAGTTGGACCTAAGCGTCCTTCCCTCATGATAGGGAGGGAAGGTGAGGTAATGTGAAGTTTAAAGACCAAAATGCCCTTAAAAAATTTGTGACTTTTATAAAAGTAAGGGCAAAAAAGGTTTTTCATACTTTTATCTTCTATTTCCCTATCTTCTTCTTACCATACCAAACAATATTACTTTTACATTCCACTTCCATTTCCCTACATACCAAACATACTTTTTATCATCTACTTCCACTTCCATTTCCACTTTCACTTCCCCCTAAAACACTCACCGGCTACCAAACGCCACCTAATAGTTGGGTCTTTGTTTGAATAATTATGTGTGTATTTAGTTTTATTTTCAAAAATTATTCAGTTCAGTTAGTTTTTAAGAATAATAAACTAGTGGCACATAAATATATTTTAGTATTCTTAGATCAACAACTAATATTAATATACAAGTTTGTTATTTTGAGATTTATTAATTTTGTTAAGATTAAAATTAAACATACCATTAAAAAAAAGTGGTAAAATGTACAAGGCTATCATCTGAAGAAATTTAAAGAGGTCAAATATATGCAACTTTATCTTTGCAAGTAAATATGTTATTTTTAAAAATTCAACTTTTGACCTCAAAGTCACGTAACAATTGTTTTAAGGCTCGGCCTCAAAATTAAATTACATACCATATAATTCAAAAATAAAATTACAAATTTACTATACTATATAGTGAGAAAGGCCGATTTGCTTGTCTCAAACAAAGACTAACATGTCAGCTTCCATCTGGCAGATTCAGCAAAGAAGTCTGCAATATTAATAGAAATTGCTCATTTTGCACTGTCTCACAGTGACACTGAATAAGCCTTTAATCTGTGAAGGATGGTCCACACCAGAATAACCCATCATGTATTTGTGTTATCTAGAATCTTTGGGAACATGTCTGCCATTATATTATATAATATTTCATGCAAATGAACCTGCTTTAATTTAATGCCCAGAATAGAATGTTGGGACCTAAAGGAGAAAAGAATCTGCTTTGTACTATGTAAAATACATATCTGCCACTACACAACCCTATCATCCACTTCTGTTTTTGTGAAAAAAAATTTAGATGAAAGGATAGCGCTTTAATTCAAAGTTAGAGCAGACCTTCGAATTCAAAGAGTAGTTTTATCAATAACTCATTACTTGAAATCGAATCCAAACTATATAATTACTATGAACACAAAGTGATCAGATGAGCTCATTCTTATTGGCTGATTCTGTTTTCAAAACAACCTAGAAAACATTGCACTACGTACTACTTTCTTTAGCTACATATATATACATACAGAACCAAAAGAAATAAAAATAAGATACAGAGAAGCCAAAGATAGCACTCACTCAATTCAAAAGGAGGAACCAAATCAAAATGGAAGAATGAGAAGCAGAATCTTATAGTCAAAGTAGTCAAACTTTTACACCCAAGAAACACAATCCAACATATCGTATATAAAAGAGCTTCAAGATTGTTCGTTTGCCTTTCTAGTTTCTACCTCTGTCCTTCAAGGAATAATAATGAGTAGCAAGGAAGGAAAAAAACAATAATAAAACTCAAATGGGATTTCATTCTGCATATCTTTTTTTCTCTATGACTTATCTCTATAAGGCACTTCTTCTTTTTTCTCTCTTTTCTCTTTCCACTCTTTATTACCAGGATACCAGCCAGCCCGTTTCACAATAAAAACAGCAGATTCCCAATCATCCCCTCCACTCTGTAGGAAACACCCATGATTGCACCCAACAGGACCTTAATCTCACCATAGAAACCTGAGCTATTAAGTTACCAATTCTTGTCCTAACCTTCCTATTATATATATATATATAGCCCTCAATCTTCATCACTTTTCCCACTCTACTAGACCCTCTTTTATTATTTTCCTACCTTCCATATAATATTGATGGGTTCTTCATACACCAACTCTTCTGTGAATGGGTTCTACAATTTTCTCACCCAAGGAATCAATGAGCTTCACCAATCCTTCATTTCCCATAACTTGATGTCTTTCCAATTCCTTTCAGAGGTGCTCTCATCTCTCCAATCCTTTCATTCACAATTGACCATTTTGGTCCAGAAGCTTCGCTTACCAGTTGGAGGAAAATGGCTCGATGAATACATGGATGAAAGCTCAAGGCTCTGGGATGCCTGCCATGTCCTCAAATCTGCCATTTCTGGAATGGAAAATTGCTGTTCAGCTGCCTCTGCTATAGCTTCCTCACTGGACACCTACCACCATCTCACTCCAGAGTTTTCACGTCAGGTTGGTATATATACTACTAACACATCTCAATCTCAACAAGTTGATTTTGAAAAATGGGGCAGTCTGTTCCATTCTTTTGTCTTCCATCCTGACTTTCATCAATTCAATTCTTTAACGCTTTAATTCAGTCTCAAGTCACACATAAAAAAGCGTAAGGAGTTATATTGTTTACTCAAGAAATCTTCTCACGAGCATTTTCACAAACAGGTTATCCGCGCAATAAATGTATGCCAAAGGGAAATCCTAGGGCTGGAAGAGGAAAACAAAAGCTTAATGGAAACCAGAATTGAGCCACTATCTCTATGCCTGAGCCAGAACATCATGATGGAATCCAAGCTAAACGGGTTCAGTGGGTTTAGAGGCGTACTTTATGCAATGAGGAGCGTGAGCTCATTGCTTCTGATGATTCTACTTGCTGGGTTGGCTTATTGCTGGTCTTCCTCTAGCTTCCAGCAAGGAGGGTGGGAAGGACACACAGGATTTGGAAGTGGGTTGATGGTTTCTATGGCAAGATTGCAGCAAAAAGTGGGGGAAGAGATAGAGCAGAGTGAAGGGCAAAGTGGGATTTTGGTGTTTGAGTTGCAACAAGTGAGGATTGCAATGGAGGAAGTGAAGGTAGGGTTGGAGAGAATAATGGGTTATAGAGAAGAAGAGGAAGAAGGAGAGATTGAAGAAAAAGTAGAGAACTTGAAGAGCTGCTTTGGATTGTTGAGATGTGGGGTTGAGACTATAACAGGGCAGCTTGATGATTTCTTTGATGAAATAGTGGAAGGAAGGAAGAAGCTTTTGGACATGTGCAGCCATAGGTAGATTGATTGATAGAAATTTTCAATTTTGAGGGAAAAATGAAACAAGAATTTTACTTTTTAAAAAAATATATATATGTCAACAACAAAAAAATGGAAGCAATGTCATCTCTCTCTCTATATTTTTTGGTTCTTCCTTGCTTTAATTTATAGCATTTCTTGTTTTCTTTGTTTTCCATTTTCCCAGTTGAAGTCAATTCCTTTTCAAGCTAGGCTTGAACATGGATAAGTATCCGAAAATGTGAAGTACATGAACCATTGAATAAAAATATTATAATATAGACACGAATTTTGATATTTTATTAAAAAGTCTAATAAGTGAATTTATCTATACAAAATTATATTGTTGTTAAGCCTTGAAGAAGCCTCCATTGAAAGGAAAAAAAAAACACATTTCTAAAATATTAATAATATTATAAATTAATTATATATATATATATATATATATATATATATAATTTTTTTTTAACATTTTTCTTATATACCAATCACCAATGGAACCTAAAACCTTTTCAAAGAATCAATGTTTTAAGTGGTGGGGTTCGTGATTGTGAATTTCTATAACACCTTTTGCTCATTCTAAAAATGCAGAGTATGTGTTATGTGTGAGAATTTTTCTTAAAAATTAAATTCCAAGAAAGGAAAATTTTTGAAGGGGAAGAGAATGTGATTCTTGCTTTGGAGAAAAGCAAATTAAAGTTGTATTGAGAGATAAGAAACAAGAATATTAAGCATCATGCATGATGACTTCAAGAGAAAGAAAACATCTTTCTATCCAAAGGAAAGTATTATCTTCCTTCTATAAAAAAAAATTTTATAAAGACAATAAAAAAGAAGAAGATAGTATCTAATAAAAATGGAGGTATATATATATATATATCAATTATTTATTAAAATTGCATCTTTGGAGCCCATAGGAATGATCTTTCAATGAAGCAATGAGATAATTAGCTATAAATCAGTATTAAAATTCTGTTCTTATCAACAAGAAACAGCATTAATTAGAATATGCTCATATATATATACACACACATTATTGAAATATTAGATATTAGAATTAGCATCCCATTGGCTAGGGTGCACAATTTTAGACCAGAAATTAGTGGTGAGGGACTTCTAATCGTGTGCATGCTTATACTTTCTTAAATTATTTAATATAATCTCTTCACCTTTTTTCCCCTGAAATCTCTTCCACTTATTTAAAAAGTTTTAAAATTAAGGGATAGATAATTGAGACTTAATTTATAATTTATAATTATCTTTATTTTTTATAATTTTGAGGAGGATATCCAAATAATAGGGAGAGAAAGAGAAGATCCCCCCCTTTCATTCCCCTTCCCTCTCTTTCAATCTCGCATTCTCTTTTGTCCTTCTAGCTAGTTACCAAACATACCTTATAAAAAATGAGTAATTTCAATCATTTATATTTCAACGACTAATTAAATGTTAAAAAATATTTTTTTCAACAATTAAATTTTAATTATTAAAATAAGTTGTTAAAAAAAACAATAATAATATTGTCGCAGGTTAATAATTGTCTATCATGTTTCTTTTACAATACTTTTATCAACAGTACTTTTTTCGATGGACGTCGCCGATAAATATATTTTAAAAAATAATATATTGACCATTAAAAATTATTTAAAAAATCTTTTTTAAAAATTAATTAATCATTAAAAATACTATTTTTCTTGAAGTGATATTTATTGATAGATACAAAATAATGTCAAAGAAATACAC
Organism: Senna tora; assembly: GCA_014851425.1. Classification (NCBI taxonomy): domain Eukaryota; kingdom Viridiplantae; phylum Streptophyta; class Magnoliopsida; order Fabales; family Fabaceae; genus Senna; species Senna tora. The sequence continues at coordinate 30,405,155 of CM026272.1, read as the reverse complement.
ACACATATATATATATATTTTTTTTTTATGCAAAATTATATAAGAAAAATATTTTATTATAACTTTTAAACCAATAATAAATTTTAATTCAAAAAACTCATTTTATAAAAAAAAATTATTTTCTATTAACACCTATATAAATTAAAAAAGAAAATTGAGTTTGGTTGGAAACGAAATTAAACAATGAAATATGATGTAAGCAATATGTAAATAGGACAAAATCCGACAAGGTTAAGACAGGAAAAGAAAGTTTGTGTCCAAGAATTACCTAAAGACATTAATTTGGGAAACATAGCTTTCTATCAAAGATCTATAGGGTGGCTTAATTCATATCCCACCAACACCACCCACATCTTTCTCTTTCTCCTCATAAAGATAGAAAAGTGCTTCCACAACACAATATCTATAAATAAATAAATTATAAAGATTAAAAAATTAAAGAAATATTTAATTAATTAATTGATAGAATATTTCATAATTTATATTTAAAAAAATTATAATTTTTACTAAAAAAAATTAATTAGTTTTCTGAAATTTTTTTTAACAAAATCTATAAATTAAAATTAGGTGGAGTATGGTAGTACCTGCGCCCACTAGACAGAGAAAATAAAAATCTATTATTTGTGGCAATGAAATAGCAACCTTAATTGTTTTTTGTCCCATATCTCCTTTTTTGTTGTCTATTGCCTATTTGTCTATTTCACATCTAATTTACTTTTAACTAGCTCTGACCTACTGCTTAATGCTAGTGCTAATTAAATAATAATTCAACCTTTTTTTCCTGACCAAATTACATGACCTTTTTTTAAGTTAAGCAAGCTGTAATTATTAACATTTTTATTTTTTTAGGGTAAATTACAACAAAAATATGTATAAAATTTTTAGTCCCAACAACAAAAATGATTTGCTTTGATTTTTTCCTGAACAAAAATTTTGAGGGACACAGGTTAAAATATTACTATGAATACCCATGCAGAATTTGAATAAATTCCATGGAATTTAAAGTAAAAGGTATTTTTCTTAATGAGACTAATTAATTCAAGTTGAGGCATAATTAAAAAGTATTATAGGGGAAGATAAACTAGAGCTCTATGTAGTGAAATATCCCCCCCCCCCCTATGAATATAGGATTTGCTTTGCATTGACATGCTCACTTTTCAAATTGAACTAATTAACTAACACTTTCAAACAATTTAAAAAATTCTAATATTTCTCTATTAGTATAGTAATATAATCATTTATTCATTCAATAATATTTATCAATATTAATAGAGATTCATCTTAAATAAATTAAAGATCAAATTATTATTAACATTGATAAATTAGATCTAACTAATGAAAAAATACCAAATTTAGTACTCCATAGTACCAAACATCCTTTTTTTACGTGCTCTTTAAAATTACCAAATGATTCTTTTAAACTTATTTTTTACTTGAAATGTTAAGTATTAATTAAGTAAAATTTTGAATTTGATTATTGTGTATAAAAATATTCCTAGAGCTCTATCATCATTATAATTAAACTTCAAGTCAAATTAGTTAAATTCTAATAAATATTTTAAAGATGGTTTTAACTAATTTATCATATTTGAACTTTTATTCCAAAGTGTTTTAATTAAAAGAATGCTCAAATTTATGTAAAAATGATGATACATTACTTCTTCAGTTTTTTATTAATTGTATTTATATACATATATATATAGCTTAATCTGAATAAAAGATGATTCTTTATACCAACAGGTGGTTGGTTGGAGTAGTAGGTGCTCCATTCCCCTTAAGCAAAATCTCGAGTTCGAATCTTGTGTATGAAAAAATCTCTGCTGGGAGAGCTCTATGGGACCTCAGCTAGCTCGAACAGGATTGCCTCCAATAGAAGAATACATGTGAAAAATCAAAAGAAAAAAATGATTCTTTACTTTTTTGAAAGGAGAAGAAAAGTAAAGAATGGTAGTTAGAGATAAGAAATAGTACTGAAGTTTATAATAGATATGACAAATTAATGAATTATCTTATCGTCACAAAAAGATGAGAGCATAATCCCCTGAATGTGGAATTGGGAGATTCACTTGTAAATAACACACTTGTGGCTTGTCTTTTGCCAATAAACCTCACAATTAGCGCCACATTCGTGGCTCCATTAACATTTTAAATTCACAATTAATTTTATTTACATCTCCCAACAAAAATTTGTTCATATCCTCTCTCTCTCTATCTCTCCCCCATATTTTTCTTAGCATTAGTTTAGGCTTATTCAATCTAAAATAACCACAATTTAATGTTTTTATATAATGATATCTTTAGATTATGTTTAGATTGAGGGCCATGATGAAATGGAATGAAGTAAAATAACCTATTAAGACTATATGTGTGTTTTGATAGTTTTATGAGGATGGAATGAATTGAAATAGAAAGAAAAGGCCTTCAAAACCCTCTTTTTATTCTTTTTGGTCAAATATCATTCTCATTCAAAGAGAAAAGACACAAAGGCCATACATAAGAGAAGTAATAATAAGGCACATACATTAGAACAATCAACATACACCTGTACTCCTAGATGCAGAAGTAATACTATCTAGATTAAGAGGTAACACACACCTAACCATAGTTGAATAATACTATAAAGATCAAACACAAATTTTACAGAAACTACAACAAGATATAAAAAATAAAAGTATAAAAGAAGCTTCATGATCTTCAAACACAAATTTCCTTGTTGGAGGAAGAAACCCTCCCTAAGGAAGGGAAGAAGAAAAGAGATGAAAGGAAAAAGAGGAGAGTGGGTGCCCAACGACAACCCCCTCACAACCACTGATCTCTCTCTCTCTCTGCGCTCTTTAATTTGCTCTTTAGGGTTTGGAACTTTTTTGTATTGGAGTAGTGTAGGATGAATATAACCCTCTTTCTATTCTAAATCCCATTTTGTGTCCCCCAAATTAGGAGGCCACATATCTATAATGGAGATAAAACTTCAATGGTACCGTACCATTGAAATTCAGTATATCCTTCTAATTATGTAGAACCATTTCTTAATATTTATATAAATTCATATTAATAAGGACCTACCTTAAATAGTTTATGAACCAACTGATTGGAGGGATGTATTGAAATTCAGTACTACCGTACTATTGAACATCTACTTCTATAATAGAATGGTGTAAAATACAGTTATATCCTCTAACTTACAAATGAATAGTTAATTATTCATTTCATTCCATTCATTTTATTATAACTTCCAAACAAAACTAATAATTATTTCTTTCTTTATTAAAATTAACAAACAACATATCTACTCAATTCATTTCATTTCATTTTATATTTTTATTAATGACCATTCCATTTCATCATCCAAACTCCCAATCATAGCTAACTTTTGCTGGTAAAAACTTCATACATACACAGACATATTTCACAAAACATACTTTCCTTTGTTACAATGTACTTTACAAACAATTTTTTCAAAACAAAAAATTAAATTGAAAAGAAATCACAGTCCTCTTTGGAAATAGGAATGTATGTGGAGAGCTCGAGCTCGTTGTTTCCAGTTTTTTTCTTTCTTTTTTTTTTTTAATTTTTGGTGACTTTTTCTTATCGAAAAACATGTATGTGAGTGGAAGAATAGTCGAGCTCTCACTGTTCTGTAGCATTGCCCTTGGAAATATTGGCATGAATGATATTAGTGATGAGTACCACGAGGGTACAATACAGTCCTAGTCATATATGACAAATGAAGAGACAGAGAGACCAAGAAAATGGTAAGTCTATGATGCAACTTGTTATATCATGCAATACAATTTCAGTCAATAGGATTGTGACACTTGTTATTTTGCTGCATCATGCAATGCAATTGGATCACATCAATAATTACAATTGTACCACATAACTCATTCATAGACTCACCCACAAGAAAATCCTTATCCTTCTTATAATATTCAAAACCACTTCGACTTTTGGCCTTTCCTTTTCTGTGATATATATGTTTTATTTTCTCTTTTTTTTGCCAATAATATATATGTTTTATTTTCTCTGAGAGGAGAGAGCATTAGCAAATAGCAATGGGTTAGTTTTGTATGATCAAGTGTCTCAATCTTTCTCTTCCACGCCTAGTGATCACATTGATCTGTCTAAGACATTATCAATTATTAAATATACACATTCCTCTGACAGGTATAACACTTGAATATATAATTAAAAAAAAAAATTAATGGCAAAATATAGAGATTCATTCAATGTTGTTTTCTAAATTCCAAGTTGTTTAATAAAAGGAGGTAAAATAATCTGTTTCTGCACAATTAGCATTATCATAGATAGGGGAGCCAAGTGTCAAAATAAAATGATCAAATGGGCAAATTGTTCAATATTTAAATAAGAAGGGCCATTTCAACTACTCTGATCTGGACAGATCAAGGTGCAAAGTGCAGTTGAAGAAAAGAACCTTTAACAACTCGAAAGCACTTCGAACTAGCAAGGAAAAAAAACAGAGCTTTCTTCGTTAGAAAATCGATTTAAGTGAGTTGTACAAGAGTACAAAACAAACAACAATCTATTTTCCACATTAATCTATGTATTTAACAACTTTGAACAAGGCATGGAATTGTAAACTGCACAAAAATTCAAGGCAATCTAACCTTGCTGTATCAACTTACTCTGTACTCGAGTTAGTTGATCAAGAACCCCTGTTTCAACATCTGATGAAATAGCCAAAATGCTGCAATTAGCAGGCAAGGATCCTTCGTCGTCCCAGGATGCTTTTGATTGCAAACCTCAACAGCAGTACACTTCGAGTGTACTGTCTGTATCATTGTGATGCATTGTAACATGCACACACCAGCAAACCGCATAAGAAGCCAAGGAGCTCCCCAATATATGCACAACGAGAATGAGGGCTCATGTTCAAATGTCAAAACCTGGCATTGCAAATTGAGTTGAAAAGGCTTCAACCCGGGACCGGAGCTCAAGAATGTCCTTATTGCTCTCAAGACCCTTCAGAACAGCCTTCTGCAACTTCCCATATTCTCTCCGCACTATATTTGCAATTTGTGCAGCTCTCAAGAGAAATTCAGCCATTGTTTCAAAATCAGTCTCCAGACACCCTCTTGATGTCATGGCAGGGGTACCTGAGTAATACACCATTAAAACTGTAATAAGAATGTACTGTTCATCAAATCCACCAACCATTAAAAAAAATTAATTTATTTTTTTATTTGAAAAATGGTCAAAGATTTTAAGCATAATATATTATGACACCTATCCTTACACCTCCAGGAGTAATGGTTCCATTGTCACCAGAGATAGCAATTTTGTTCAAAGTAATATGGCACATCTCACATATCTTCTCATAAAATTTACCTGCAAGCACAAATGAAGGATGTTTAGGTCTTGTAGCAATTTTTAATAACTAGCTGCCACTAAAATCAAATAGAAAGGCACAACCATATATAAGAAAGGCCAGCAACATATGCAGCCCAGTGCAAGCAGCAAGCTCAAAACTAAATTGACAAGAACAAATTGCGAGTAAACCAAAATTTTTGGCTCATCTATATCCAAGCTTCCTCAACTACATGCCAAATAAACATTCTTATAACTGTAATGCTAAAGGTGGTTGAGGGCTTCCAAAGTGCGGAGGTGGGGTAGGGCACCAGCAAAACACCTCAACAACATCAAGGCAGCGAAACCTTAATGAGGCAGACTGATTTTATATTCCACTCCATTTTCAGATTTGAGATTTCAAAAATTGTTTCAACTTAAAATTCTGTCTGTGTGAACTTCAAACGAAAGCGGAAAGCCATATTGGTTTTCTCTCTAAACTAAATGTTTACAACTTACACAGAAAATTAAGTTATACCAATTTTTTTTCCAAAATAAGTCATTTAACTTCAGTGAAGCAACCACACCTCACAGCCCCAGTCTTCTAGGGTCTTAGTGCTCTAGATGCCTTACATTTTTAACAATTTGCTTATACCTAGCCAGAAACAACATATCAAATTATCAATATAACTAATCAACAGTCCAAAACTGCTAACAGCTTAAATTAACCACGGCAGCATGATACATGTGCGACAAGTTTTAATGATAAACTGTGACCATGGTTACCAGAATTTACTGTATCACCAGCCATTTGTAACATAGATTGCTAATGAGGGGTAGTCTAAATACAGAACATCAAGATTGCTGATCCCATAATTCTATGGAACGGACCAAACTCATGAGACAAGAGGCAGAGAGATGTGATGGTTAGCAAGACAGATCAAGATCCAGCTTGTAGAAAGCAACAATGATAGACCGGTAACATAAAGATCAAGATAACCCAAGGAGGGTGTTGACTTCAAATTACTACTTTTCTTTGAGCTAAAGGGTATAGATATCTTTGAAAAAAGCGTCTTTCTATATGTTTAACTTGTGTGTTTGTGCCCCAGCATATTCATGGAAATCTGCTTTGAACAATAATATTATCTACATATGTCAAAATATGTTGAGAAGTTCCTATATTCAGTAGAACAAAAGCATATACGTTTTAATATTTCAAGCATTGTGCTATCCCTCTAACTATAGTGTGTTGTGCCAATCCCTATACTGATTCCTGCATGTAAAGGCACTAACATAATACATCCAAAACCAGGTAAAGACATTTTGCTGCATAGCTATAATATGATTTGCAGCCACTTTAAAATGCCAGATGCATGGGCATATGTATTCTGCATGCATCATTACATGTACTGATGTATTTGTCTGATAAATTCATGTAAATTGCATATAAACATTTTGATAACATATTCGAGATTGGAATGACATTGCTCTTAATCGAGTCACAGCAAAACAAAACTAACCTAATCCAATTTATGAAAAGCAGTCTTCATTCAAAGAAACATTAAAATAAAATAAAAATTATATACCTAATTTTACAGTGTTTAATATCATGCCAGATATGCAATGTTTCAAGAAATGCAACATCAGAAGTTATATCACAAGAAGTAAAAGCAAAAACATCGCAAAAGTACAGATAGCATGCACGCAAAGACTTAACAAATATATAAGCAACTTGCAAAATATGTTGAATAGATAAGTGCATGATAGAGCCATATTATACCTGTCAGTCCTAATGGCCTCAAATCCCAAAGAATTAGATGGTTGTCTGTACCACCCGTTACTAGACGGCATTTTCTTCTCAATAAAGCAGATGCCAAAGCTTGGGTATTCTTCTTCACTAGATGCATGTATGCCTTGTACTCAGGAGTAACCACTTGTTTTAATGCTATAGCAAGTGCAGCAATGTGGTTATTGTGTGGCCCCCCTTGCAAGGATGGGAAAACAGCAAAATTTATCTTTTCTTCAAAGTCATACTGGTCGCTCTCATGTCCCTGACATAGAAGTATCCCTCTCTTCCTAGGTTTTGCACCCTTCCTATAAAAAATTATACCTCCCCTTGGACCTCGAAGGCTTTTGTGAGTTGTTGAAGTAACAATATCACAATAGTCAAAAGGATTCGCACATTCCTGCAAAGACAACAAACCAAACCAATAAAGAATCTCTTTAATGTTGAAATTGAACAAACTACCAAAAAAAAATAACGGAAATAGACTAGTCCTATCCATAAATTCAGAATATATCACAAGGTAGGTTTAATTTAAATAGCTATAGAACTTAAATCAGGTTAAAGGGCTACATATTAAAATCATTATTGAGAAAGTAAATACTTTTATGGGAATCAAATAACAACCACTTCAACAAATGTAGAACTCTGATATTCCAGAATCTTAATTTATTCATACATGATTTTTGAGAAGAAGAAGAAAGAAGGCAAAAGGCAGTGGAACTCTGCTGTTTTCACAATACTATCGTAGTATCGTTTATTTAGTAGCAACCAAAAAATGCATAAGGGTATCTCAGTGTCATTTCCCTATACAGTCAATCTGGGACAGGACAATGACGGCTTCCAAGGGAGTCTCTTTGTCCAATAGGCTGAGATTGAGCCAGCAATTCAGGGATCTTGGTTGAGGGTTCTCACATTTTATAATGCTCTATATTTCTTTTACGAGGATTTTTTCAGCTCATCAGTTGCAATCTTGCTTCCCTATGATAAAGTTTCTTTTCCTTTGAAAAAATACACACTAAATCCTAATGACTCATGCTGAATTCTATAAAAGCATAGCTCGTTATATAGCTTCAGCAGTTGAATTGCCAGTGTAGGAGCCAAGAGGAGATAATATAACAGTTGTCACTCTCAACACAAGAAAACAGAAATGAATAAGAAATTTGCATGCAATGGCTAGCAACATATAAACCAAATATTAAGGTAATTTATGTCTCACAATTTGTAATTTTCGAAGTTGATTGCCTTTGACTTAACTTTGTTTACTTGTGTAAAATGACTTAATTTTAAAACTTAAACACTCTTAGAGAGGCTAAATGTTTAAACAGCATCTGACGGCAAGCTACAGTCTAAGTAGGCTTTTTGAACATTTTTTGTGACCCTTTTTATGCCCACAAACAAAACATGAAGAAGTTTCTATTGATTAAGCTCAATGGTTTTGGCTGGAAAAAAGGGTAAAGTTTTATTGTGGAAGCATGTTATGTATGCTGTCCTCAAGGTGCCTTTGGTTGGAGTGTAATGTGCAGACTTCATAACAATCTCCTGCATCTTTGAATAATTGAATCCCTTCTTTTCTTCTAAATAATTTTCTTAATTTATTAAAAAGAAAAAGTTATTCCTATATAGTTCTAGCCAACCCAAGAAGCAAGGTAAAAGTACATTAAAAGCATGAAAGCAGCACTTTCTTTCATTTCCACAAGATCAACAACTGCCATGTGTACAAGAATGACTTCTTGCATACCCTTTGGTCCTTGCCATTCATAAGGGAAGTGAAAGTGCAAATGAGGAAAAACTGCAACCATTAACTAGTGACAGGGCAAAGTAGCCACTACTATTTGTATGCAGTGATGCAGACAAAAAGATCTTTTAATTTGCAATGCTAGAAGACAGTGAGAACGAAATTTTCAAAGTAACCACTAAACTACCAGGAGGAAGTTATTTCACACCTTGGCTGCAATGAGCCCACTAATCTGGGCCATGTCACACATTAACACGGCTCCACATTTATCAGCAATGTGCCTAAACCTTGTGTAGTCCCATTCTCGAGGATATGAGCTCCCACCACAAATAAGTATCTTGGGACGAAAATCAAGCGCCCGTTCCTCGAGCTTATCATAATCAACATATCCTGTCTGAGGATTCACCTTGTATGGTAAACTTTCAAAGAATATTGACGCCCCTGATACTTTCGTCCCGTTTGGTGTATAGTACCCATGGCTAGTGTTCCCACCAGATGGAGTGTCCAATCCCATGATACGATCACCAGGCAACAACAATCCCGTGTATACAGCAAAATTAGCAGAGGTACATGAATAAGGTTGCACATTCACACCCCAACTTTTAGAGTCAAGATTGAACGCTGCTAATGCACGTTCACAACATAGGGTTTCAATTTCATCGATATACTGATTTCCTCCGTAATATCGCGCACCCGGCATTCCCTCTGAATATTTATTCGTTAAATGGCTTCCAAGCGCTTCCATCACGGCCCGACACACAAAATTCTCTGAAGCTATTAATTCAATCCCTTTATGTTGCCTTTGTTTCTCCTTCTCCATAATCTCATAAATATCAGGGTCCGCATCTCGTAGGGATTGGTTACCCCATGATCGAACAGCGGCTCTGCGCGCCTCGGGATTGGGTTCGAAGGAAACCCTCTTGGAAGGAAGGGAAGACGACGACGATGCTTCGGCATCCCTTCGCCTCTTCAAGCACATCGAATGCCCAAGAATACGAAACTCCTCCACCTCTCTATCTTCATCTTCATCTTCATCAGACTCTACCACCAAGTTCCCATTCTCCGCTTTGCGGTAATCCGTCACCGGCTCCAACAACTGAAGCGGAACCGGAGCAACCGGATTGGTGGAATCACGGAAGCTGGATTCAAGCTGAAGCGAGATGGAGTCGTCGGCTATCCGGGTGCGGTGAGGCCGCGAAGCATGAGATGAAAACCCAAGAGACAATTTTGAATGAGGGCGGGATAGGTCCATCGAAAAACTAAAACGAAGCCGATCCTTAAACCCCCAACCGGTGAATTCTACAAAGACTCAAATAAATAGTGCTAGGTAGTTTGTACGTATAAATCCAAAAACTCTACAATACGCACTACGAACAACTGTAACAATAAACACACAACAAGGGAGCTTGAAGAAGGAGCAGTAATAGATTCGACGTAGCAAAAGGAACTCCTCATTGAAGACAGAACGAAGAGAGAAGCCAAATCCTAATCGTAGGTCTTCAACGGAAGAAAGAAGGTGGTGATGGATGGAGAATGAAGAGGGAGAGAGAATCAGGTTGTGGCGTGGCTTTGACGGAGGATGGTGCACCTACACAGTACACACACATTGCTGCTTAGTCTCTGTTGGGGTGACTGGCTCTCTTGAACGCCGTCTTGTGGATTTTTTTTTCCTCTATATTTATAGGTTTTCCTTAGAAATAAAAATTTTAAGATGTAATAAAATCACTTTTAAAATTTTAAATTTATATATCACTTAAGATTCTCACATCATCGGATTTAAAATTTTGAACCTTTATTATGAGAAACGTTAATCAACTATGACATTTCTCATTGACTTAAATTAAATAAAAAAAATTTTATTCCAAAACTTAGTGCTTCTTAGTTCCTCTTGATATTTTTTGTTAATATTTATTTGATAGATTTATTTAACATGTATTTGTGATGGTTAAAGAATTATTAAATGATTTAAAATATGTAAAATTTTAATTAAAAAATAATTTTTAATATTTAAAAATTCTATTAACAATCTTAATATTTACTTTAAGATAAAGTGGTAGATGAAACTTAAACATAAACTGAAACAACAAAGAAACATAAATCAAAATTTTGTTTCTTTTTTGTCTCAGACATCAAAATAATCCTTATTAGCCCACTAGATAGTTTCTCTTTTTGGGTCAAACTTGCTAGTTAATACTAGTGGGTGTAGGACTAGCCCATACATACAAAAGCCCTTGGAAGCCTACACAAACTGGACTTCGGCCCAAAAATTTTAGTTCTCTTTTTGTACATTTAACTATGTTATAACTTTATTGACCAAAAAAAAACTGTTATAACTTTCATTGCACCAAAAAAGAACTAGGTATAACTTTCTCGGTCTTTTAACATGTATTTTTATTTGATTGGTTAATTGAATTTTTAATTATTAAAATTTATTTTTTAATTGAGTCTTTACCTATTTCAAAGCCGGAAACACTTCATTATCCAAGTGAAATTTTAACTTTTTTTTTTAGACAAAACAAAAACTATGTTATAACTTTTTGATATCTTTTGTTCATAAAATAACATTTTAACATCTCACAAGCTTGTTTTTAGGCTTTCATAATACCTTGTTTTTAGTCTCCTACACCGTTGATTTCAGAACTTATTATTTTCGTTTTTGTTTTTTATCAAGTAAACATCACACAAACTTTCTTTTAAATATTTGAAAAATAGTGTATTTATTCGATACTTCCATTTTCCTTTTAACAATTTCTTAGTTATTACAATCCATATTTACTGTATTCCATAGGAATAATCAAAGAAAATTTAGCATTCTCTACCAAAGAAACTTTCTTTTTCTTTCCATATGAAAACTAATTTATTAAATATTATTGGGCCTATTTTTGAAGTGACATTTTCAAGTCCCAACGAATAATGCTTCATTCACATTCTTTCAATAATTAAACTTAAGAGATAAAAATTAAGATAATACAGATTCAATAGTATCAACTTTCTTTTCTAAATTATGATCTATAGTTTGTTGGATTTACATAAATTTTGGCGATCATTATATTAGATATCAAATTATGCATCAACTTGCGTATACGTTTGTATCAATGACTTTAAAGGACACAAATAATAGCAAGCTTTTGAAAAATGGACAATAATGGCATCAAGTCATAAACACAACAGTTCTGTGTGTGTTACTCTCTCTAGCTCTCTCTGTCGTTTCTTTTTAACAATTAATTTCATTTTAATTAGTTAGCTAAAATTTCATAATTGAATAAATGGAGTTGAAGACTTGAAAGTTCTTCCACGTAAAAATATCTTGCGAGACTGAATTCAACACATTACTTATACTATTTTAGCTTTATATCGTAAAATTATGTTTTTATTATTATTATTTTTTATTTATTTTTATTTTATTCCCACTTTTAATATAAGAGTAAAATATTTTATTTTATCAATTTGTATTCTATTCATATCATATCACTTTCACATTTCTATTATCATTCTTCCCAACATTCTCATTCCCATTACATCTAACATTCACGTAACTCAACGTGTCCTAAGGCTTCGTTTAGTTACATCAATGTTTGAGGTAATGGAAATGAGAATAGGAATGTTTGAGAGAATATGAGAATGTGACGTGATTATGATGTGAATGGAATAAAAGTGAATAAAATGACTATTTTTTTACCCTTACATTAAAAGTGAAAATAGATCAAAGTGGATAAAAAAGTAAGGACAAAAACATAATTTTAAATTATTATATTGTAAAAAATAAGATACATTTAATATGAAGAATATTATAGAGGAGTAGATGTTCAGTAGTACGGTAGTACTGAATTTCAGTACATCCTCCAATCAGTTGGTCCCTAAACCATTCAAGGTGGGCCCTAATTAATGTGAGTTTTTATTAATATTAACAAATTGCATTACATGATTGGAGGGATGCATTGAAGTTCAATAGTACAGTACCATTAAACTTTTATCCATTATAGAGAATGATGAATTACGGCCAAGACGCTCTTAAAACAATAAATCAAACGGGACCTAAGCAATTAAGCCTGTGATCAACGATTTCTTTTTTTTTTTTTTCCAGGTGAATTGTGATTTTAATGACTTGATCTCATTAATTCAACGACAACGTCAATTCGGTTTCAACAATTCTGTTTGTAATTGATAAATGTTATAATTGACCTCTTGTGAAGTTTTTTTTTTTTAATATATACGTCTGTTTAAAAAAAACTACAGATGATATGAATAAGTCTTAGGGGCATGTTATTTACGCAAAAATAAAAATGGAAACAGAAATGAAAATAGAATGCGTTTGTTGTGTTTAGTAGTAAAAGTTTGGTAATGCAAATGAAAAGGGAATGTATTAAAATGACAATTTTACCCCTTATATTAAAATAATAAAAAGAAAAGAATGTTATAATTATGTCAAATCATGTCAAATCAAAAGGGTATAACAGGTATTTTGTATTTTTTTCTTTTTTTTAAGTTGATGAAAATAAAAAAATGAAAAAGTAAGTGGGGTCACATTTCCATTTCTATTTCCATTGGAATTTCTTGTAAAAGAACATACCCTTAATAGTAAATGAATTGATTTGTCGACACGTAAATTTTGATTAAAAAAACCATTATTCATTAATTATATTGCTGGATTTATTATCATTCTCAAATAAATATAGGTCAAATTATTCTTTTGGTCCTCAACGTTTGCACCAAGTTTAATATTGGTCCTCAACGTTTCAAAAAGTTATTTTAGGTCCTCAACATTTTTTTCTGGGTCGAAATTGGTCCTCCAGCGTAACTCCGTTTGGTTTTTTTCGTTAAATGCTGACGTAGAAAGCTTATGTGACACATCCTCTCTCCTACGTGTCATATTTGGATGATATGACACCCTCTCTCACTCCAATTCAACAAAACGACGCCATTTTGCATCATTTCTCTCTCACTCCAACTCAGCAAAACGGCATCGTTTTGCTGAGTTGGAGTGAGAGAGGGTGTCATATCATCTAAATTTGACACGTAAGAGAGAGGGTGTGCCACATAAGCCTTCCATATCAGCATTTAACAAAAAAAACCAGACGGAGTTACGCTGGAGGATCAATTTTGACAAAAAAAAACGTTGAGGACCTAAAATAACTTTTTGAAACGTTGAGGACCAATATTAAAGTTGGTGCAAACGTTAAGGACCAAAAGAGTAATTTGGCCAATAAATATACGTGGGTTTGGATCGGAGATTGGTAGGTTTTTTCCTTGAAATTATATATCAATATCCAGTGACAATAAACTCTGATTAGTCTTGATTTAAGTAAGGTTGAATTGTTTTTTATATATTTTTTGTATACAGTGAAAGAGTGAAATTTTTTTTTTGATAAGTAAAGAAAGAGTGAAAGTTAATTAATGCATGTTTTCTAAATTGTATGCAAAAATTATATTATGATACTTTGTGCTGTAATACGTTTAGTATAAATGCACAGATGTAAAGTACTGTAAAGAAAGTATTGTAGAGTACAGTACTGTAGAGAAAAGTGAGGAGAGAAATAGAGAGAAAAATTAGGAGAGAGAAAAAATATGATAAAAAGTATGTTTGGTATGTATAAAATATGATATAAAATTTTTTTGAGAATTGTGAAACACCATGATTGTACTATTTGGTATCCTTACCAAACATACCCTAAATACGATAGCCATAATTAATTATTTTAAAAGGGGACAATTGTGGAGAAATAAATTAAAAGCATCAATTACCACCATTAAACAAAGTTAATGTTCTATCTTAGCTAAGATTCCATAAAGTTAAAAGTCCAGTAGGGTGGGAATGGAATGTTTACCCAAAAAAAAAATTGGCATTAGAGATAAGTCCAAATCACACCTTACTCAAACTTAATTGTTCTCAATAATTAATTTCATCATCCAATACTTCTTTTCTTTTTCAAAGGATCATGCATTGAATTAAAGTAGGACCAGTTATTTAAATTTCTGTTTATTATTTATTATTATTATTATTATTATTATTGAATTAAACTAATTCAATTAGTATTAAGAGAATGGATGTGGACATGCACGTGTCTACCTACACGTTAGTGGCCTCCGTGTAAGCTAAGGCACACGCCACTTAATTTCCGGGACCGCGTGGACCCCACCGGCCCTTCTGTTTTTATGGTTGAAATCCCTCCATTCATGCTTTTCCTCGACACGTGTGAACTACACGTGTTTTTCGTGGCTCACCTCAATTTTAGGCTGCTTCTCTTATATTTTTTTAAAAATTATTAATTTAATTTCTGAAAATATAAATTATTTTAATTTAATTTTTAAAAAATATAAATATATAATTTAGTCTTTAAAAAATAATTTTTATTCTTTTTTAGTCCTTTTAGTCTATAAAAGAAGTCACAAATAAATACATTGGCAAAAAAATTAAAATTATTAAATTTGGACAAAAGTATCTTTCAAATACTAAGTTAAACATTATATCTTTCAGAGACTAAATTAAAATAGTATGTATTTTTCAGATACCAAATTAATAATTTATTATTTTTTCTTCTAATATTCCGTTTCGTTTATAAAAAATAAATTGAAATTGAACAAATTATACTCTCTTCTCTTAAAATATTTATAAATTATATTTTCTTGTCATCTGTTTTAAAAAGTTATATTCACCTATTTAAAGATAAAAGTTAAAAAATAGTCTTGAGATTATGAGCTCTAATACCTTATAATCACAATAAAACATTAACGAGAGAATCTTATACACAATCTCAAAAATATTGAAACAAGATACTCTTATAATATTTCTGAGACTAAATTTTTTTAGAATAAAAAATCAGTGCGTCTAATGAACACACTTATAAATACATCCATTTAACATAAAACATTGTTATGTTTATTGTTTATATATATATATATATATATATATATATATATATATATATATATATATATATCTAACTAATACAACAACTTTAAAATAGAATAAAATATTTTTTTAAACTCAAAATAAATAACAATATAATGAACTAATATTTTGTTCAAAATATTTTTATGTTAGTTATGATTGTTTAAAATATTAATAATGATATTGAGCGTGTTTTAATAAACAAATGAAGTTGTAAATTTTTTTAATCTTTGAATGGAAAGAGTATAGTTTTGACTTTTGACATATCTTAATGGAAGAGAGTGTAACTTATTTTTTTAATATAAAATCAGTATATGAATTCTAAAATTAAAGCATAGAATTCTAGAATAAAGCCTACAAAAAAGTGAATTGATTACATTCAAGGTGCTTTTCTTATTAAGCTTATAAAATGTAAGATGACAAAATGTAGACCTAATGTAACAACTTTTAAGTTCACTTAACATCACACATGTGTCTTGTTCTCTTTTTTTTTTTTTTTTTCAGAAAGATGGTAGTAAGGGAAGGTACTTCCAAGTATTATCGGGCAGGACGCCAGTGACATGTTAGGGAGACCAACAGATACTCAACCTCAGGAATTACTGCACAGGCCTAAACCGCAAGCAGTTTTATCCGGTCGCAGTTATACAACTAACCCTTAGGTGCCCGAATTTAACATTAGGTATTTCTTGTTCTCTAAAGTTGGTCGGATGATATAAACATGTTTTGTATGTATTTTTAGCACTAGGTATTTCTTTTTAGGTGTACTATAATTATAATAGAGGTAAATATTATTTAGTTCCCAAATTTATAACTATGTTAACTCTTTAGTTAACGAATTTGGCAAAAATACTATTTAGTCCTCGAATTTGGTAAAATACTATTTAGTCCATGAATTTGCAACTCTGTCAACTAGTTAGTCCCCTGATCGTTATCTGTTAGATAACCAGACACCAGATGATGTGGCACTGTTAAGTGTCTAGGCATATGCCACCTCACATGCCAGGCACATTAGCTGCTTATCTAACGGATAACAATTATGAGACTAAATAGTTGACAGAGTTACAAATTCAAGAATTAAATAGTATTTTTGTCAAATTCAAAGACTAAATAGTTGATAGAGTTACAAATTCAAAATCTAAATAATATTTTTGCCAAATTTAAAGAATAAATACTAATTTGACCAAAATTCAATTTTTTCTCCTTATAACAAGTGGACAAGTATTTTATATTTTATTTTGCTTTTTTTTTTTCTGAAACGAGGACAAATTGTAGTACATTTGTGACCACATTAAGTGGATCATCATCCGGTATTTCAGTGACACGCATGCAAGCCTACTTTTGGGAATGTTGTAGCACATTCTTTTTCTTTGTTCTGCGGATTTATATAGTATTATCCGGATTAATTCAAATTTAACTCATGTGTATTTAATTATAATAAAATAAATTTTTAATAAAAATAATTATATTTACAAAATTTAAAATTTAAAAATTTACATATCAAATTACTTATCTCTAAAATAATATTTTCTTTAGGGTACGCTTGGTATAAATGCACAGATGTAAAGTACTGTAAAGAAAGTACTGTAGAGTAAAGTACTGTAGAATAAAAGAAAGTACTGTAGAGAAAAGTTAGGAGAGAGAAAAAGTATGATAAAAAGTGTGTTTAATATGTATAAAATATGATATAAAATTTTTTTGAGAATCGTAAAAAACCAAGATTTTACTGTTTGGTGTCTTCACCAAACATACCCTTAGGTTGACGTAGATAGGATAAAGAAGCACGTAAGTGCACCACAAAGCGAGTACTATAATGCTTTTCGTACTTCTTGCGCGTGGGAGGAGCATTTTTTGATGACGTGGCTAACTCACGCTTGATAAGCGTGTCATTGTCTCGGCTGTTCATGGTGAATGAATTCATAATTACGATGTTACCCTCAAGTCCTCAACGATTAATTAATTTACTTTTTTTTTGTATTTAACATTTTAGAAAGTCTTGAACGATTAAGATGTCAATAAATACTAATGTTTTATTCTATTAATTGAGTCATAAAATGAAAATTCACGTAATAAAAATAAACATTTATCTAACATGTCTCTTTAGGTACATGTTAAGATTTCTCTTGATTAGTCAATAGAACATTTCACGTCTTGAAAATCTACGAAAATTTATTTTAAAAATTAATTTTTAATGTTTGACAACCCAATTAACCAATTAAATAAAATCTTAACATGTACTCTTAGAACACATATTAGAAGGACCGTAAAAATAAAATAAAATAAAGCTAATTTTATTAATTTTGGTGGGCCAGAAATTAATTATCATATATATATATATATAGATGCCACATTTTCAATGAGAAAGTCAAATGCAGCCACGAAAAAAGCACAAACCTAACCAGACAAAGAAATACAAAAGTCATGACACAAATTGAAAGAGGGTATGTACGTGGCTGACTTTCAATTTGAGTAATTAAGAAGGTTGTGATAGGGTTAGGTAATTGCTATAGCTAGCAACTTCATTTGGTTCATTATTATTTAAGCTATAAATTGGGCTCCAAACCACAATTTATACAAATATATGCACGAAATTTTAGATAGGTACATTTCTATTTAATTTGTATGTTGTTAAAATTAATAACAATATATTAAAATTAATGTGTCAATCAAATTATATATATTATCTAGAATGTATATATTTATATTTATATTAATATGGCTTAGTAGATTTTTTGTGTCATAAAAACAAAGTGTATCACTAAAAATATTTTTTTTTTCTAACTTTACAAGTGTAACTTTCCAATAAAATAACTACAAAAAACTTTCATTTACATATTTTTAAGGAAAAAATTTATATGCTGTTGATTATATGCTTTTGGTAAGGTTGACCACTTAAAAATGACATGTGTCAATTTTAAAACACATGTCCTTTTTTAATTGGTCAACCTTACCAAAAGCATGTAACCAACAACATATAAGTTTTGTCCTATTTTTAATGTCATAAAAGAAAAATGTAACACAAAAAAAAACCTTTTCAAGTGTTCTCAATAAATAACTAATATATATAGTAATAATTATTTTATATTATCTTAAAAATTAAAAAAATCCATTAATATGACTGTTGGGTTTTTTGATCTGTAGTTCTAAAATAACTTTCTTATAATTAAAAATTAAATAAAAATGTGTAATGTAAGAGTGAAGATAATGACAAAGAATAAGTAAGAGTAGTAATAATTTTTTTAACAGAGAATATAGTTAATTATAAAAAAAAAAGAAAAGTAAATAAATTTTTAAATTTAAATATTGTTTATAAAATTTAATAATAATTATTTTATATTATTTTTAAAAATTAAAGGAAGAGAATGACTCTTTTAGTATATATTAAAGGCATATGCAAAATGACATATATATAGATTTGGCTATTTAGTTATAGAAGTTATATATAATGCAATTTTGTAAATAGGTTGCATGACATGTAACTTGTAATTCACTAACCACAAAGTGAGGAAAGGGAAATATATTCTCAAACTGCTTCTAGTATATTAACAATAATTTGCTATAAAATTAATTGTGAACAATACATAAAAAAAAAAAAGAGAAGATGAGCAGTTTATATCAACAGAAAAATCCAATCCCTAATCTATATATATAATAAAAAAACTGAACTCGCCATATTTGATTGTTCCCTCTGGCTTTTGACTTTAGGAGATGAAAGGAAAAAACGTGTTAATGAGAAAGGGAAAATAATTAACGTTAAACTTTTGTTTACTAATATATATATATATGTTATACTTAAGCAACAAAAAAGAAATGAGGTCAAATCTAGGACCCATTTTTATATTAATAATATGGAATTGTATAATGTTGGGAGAAAATATATATAAAAATGTTATGGTAACGTAGAACCATACATCATCAATGATATTAATAAAGTAAAGCTTTATTTATTTATTTTAAATAAAATATAATATATTATAACATAATAATTATTATATTTTAATATATAATAAATTAAATAAATGTACTTTTTAATTTAATTTTAAAATACAATATGAAATAAAATTATTACATTTTAAAATAATAATTTTTTTTTGCTTGTGTAAAATAATAAATTAATGATAAAAGATTATTTAACCATTCATTCATATGTTGTAATATTTTTTTTCACTATATTTGGTACTATGTCTTCTAATTACTGCATGCCATTTTTGTATTTGTATTTTTATGTGTTGATTTTTCGATTGTACGTACTCTATTATGTTTTTGGTTGGAATCAATTGGTCCAAAAAAATCATTTTGCACTAATTATAAGCGGTATGAATATAAGTACATATTTTAACGTGACAATGAATAATAAAATTAAAAATAATATCACAAGCACTAATTAATTCAAACCTTCAAGTAGGTTATTGTAATTTTCCATCAATTTTATATGTTATTAATGTTTTATTGTTTTACATAACGCACATGTCAAACAAAAAATGTTTGTGGCCATGTCTTTTTACAATACTAACTGACACTAAAAAAAAATACCTTTCCTTTCATGTAATAAATTAAGAAAAGTGAAGATTCCTACCACTAATAACATATGTTGACACTGACTTGTTATAAATTATAATTTGCAATTTGGAAAATATATTTTTTATTAAGTAAATAAAATGGGCGACCTAATTTCTTCAAGCCTAAAACACATATATTATTTAGTCCTTAAATTGTTGGTCAAATTATTATTTAATTCATGAATTTATCAAAAATAATATTTAGTCCATAAAATGTTTAATTATGTCAACTATTTAGCCATCGAATTTTATAAAATATTATTTAATCCTCGAATTTGTAACTATGTTAACTATTTAGTTGACAGAGTTGCAAATTCGATGATTAAATAGTATTTTTCTAAGTTTGGGGATTAAATAGTTAACATAGTTACAAATTCGAGGATTAAATAATATTTTGTAAAATTCGATGACTAAATAGTTGACATAATTAAACATTTCGATGATTAAATAATATTTTTATAAATTCAAAAACTAAATAATAATTTGACCAACAATTCAAAGACTAAATAACCTCAAAAATTATTAATCAAGAATTTTCTTTAAAATAACAAATTATAAAGATATATATACGTTCGGCTTTTTTTTAATAATAATAATTTATCTTCGTTTCTTAGAAAGAACTCAGAGTAAATGTGACCCAAAAGAAAAAAAAAAGAAATGAAAAAATAAAGAGAGAGAGAGAATTTCGATTTCTTCTTCAATGTTACGAAGCTAATTCTCTCTCTCTTACACGCTATCTCTCTTTCTCTCTCTAAAACCCAAACGGAAGCTCAAAAAGCTGTGTCCACTAGTCGCAACCTTTCCCTTTTTAAATTTTAATCATTTGATATCGCTACTGTATATATATATATACTCACAATTACACATTTCTAATCATCTATTCTTCATCGTTATCTTCATCTTCTCTACTCTCGATTCTTCAGTCTTCTCATACATTGATTTGTACGTCCACCTACTCACGCACGCTCGGACAACGTCGTACTGTCGGATGGCTGCCGGAGTGGAGTTACCGCCGTCCAGAGCCGCTGGTGGCGGGATTGCCATGGAATTCCCGGCCGGTGATCAGAATTCCTTTCCGTCGCCGCCGGGACTGCCGCGGAGGCTCCGGCGACGGCTTCATGATGCGGAGTACAAGTCTCCGAGTTCAGTTGAGGAGATTGAAGCCAAGCTCCGAGACGCTGATCTTCGCAGACAGGTGATTTATTGTTTCTAAACAATTTAGTTCTGGTTGGTGAGGGTGTTTACTGTTTACTGTTTAGGACTTAACAGTGAAGTTTTAAGACGTCAAAATTTTCTGTTTGGTATGGTTTTTCTGCGCTTGAGGATGAGCAATTAATATTTGTTTTCATGATTTCTCCTCTTTAGGAATAATTCTATTCTTGATTATGGAAGTACTGCGATCATATCATAATTTTACTTTTGGATTCATCGGCTGCCATTAAGAGCGGCGAATTTCGATTCATATGGAAAATCTCTTCATTTTTCCCCCTTTTTCCTTTTCACAGTCTTCCTTGCTTTATCTTCAAGGTTTTTTCTATGTTAGGTAGGAGAGCGTGCGTTTCTGTTCGAAATTTGTTTCGCACTGCAGGATGGTGCTTTTTTTCCCCTGCATTTCTGCTTGCTGAATTTACGTGCCCTTTTTTCTTTTCCTGTCTATTCTTTGAAATCTTCTTTGGAAGCTTTTATTTTTGTTAGAATTCAATTGGAGCATGAGTACTGATGGTATATTATGGTTCATTCACCCAATAGGAACGTTGTTTTTTGGTTCTTTTCCTTTTCTTTCATTCGCTGAGAATTTCTTTGCTCTTTTATGAATGTTATTCTTTATTCTTTGATATAATGGGTACTTTTTCACCTTCAATTATTCTCACTTTTTTTAATCTTGTCCTTAACGAAAATTTTCATCTTTCAATAAATAAATATTGAATGTAAGGTTTGAGGATTTAGAAACTTATTTTTCCTGGAATGTTTTCCCCTTTAGACTTATTCCATAAGTCCATCTTCCCTCATTCTCTTACTGACTGCAGAAATACTATGAGAAACTCTCAAGCAAGGCACGTTCAAAGCCAAGAAGCCCCTCCAGGACTTCATCTCAGGAGGAGGATCTTGGCCAGCGCCTAGAAGCAAAGCTGCAAGCTGCTGAACAGAAGAGGTTGATTCTTAGCGTTGAATACTTTGGCTTTTCAGTTGTGATTTACAGTTATGAATATTTATCTAGTGATAGACTTCATTTTTGTTTGATATCTTGTGATAAACTTCGTCTGCTATCAAAAGATTTTTTTGGATACCTATGCTTGGTTTTGGTGAAAATTTGAAGTTGAAAGGTGAAATAGGATTTTATTTTTTCTGCAGTAAAATAAAAAGAATTCGCACATTGAATAATTAATACCTAATTTTATTTATGTTTTTTGCATTAGGGTATTATCTGTTGCTTTAGATTTTTTTGTTTGTTTGTTTCTATATTTATTTTACTGCAATAGAAATATAATATAACCTATTTTTACAGAAAAAAAAGTAAAGTAGTAAAAAATGTCTATTTTTATATTAATAAATTTTGATTTACATGAACCATTGAGCTAATTTGATGGCTCATCTACAGGTTGAGCATTATGGCAAAGGCTCAGATGCGTCTAGCAAGGTTGGATGAAATGCGACAAGCAGCAAAAACTGGAGTGGAAAAGCGTTATGAGAATGAACGTGTGAAACTTGGGACGAAAGTGGAATCACGTGTCCAGCAGGCTGAGGCTAATAGGATGCTTATCCTAAAGGCTCATAGACAAAGAAGGGCAAGCATGAGAGACAGATCATCTCAATCATTGACTCGAAGGATGGCTCGAGAGAGTAAATATAAGGAGAAGATACGTGCTGCAATTCACCAAAAACGTGCTGCTGCAGAAACAAAGCGACTTGGGTTGCTGGAAGCAGAGAAGAAGAGGGCACATGCTCGAGTGTCGCAAGTGCAACATGTAGCTAAGTCAGTATCTCACCAGCGTGAGATTGAGAGGCGGAAAATGAAGGATCAGTTGGAAGATCGATTACAAAGGGTACCATCTTAAAATTTCTTATTGGTACTTAGTGGCTATTGCTTTTTGGCGTTACTAATGTCTTTTGGAATTTTGTATTAATTAGGCAAAAAAGCAAAGAGCAGAATATCTCAGGCAGAGGGGAAGGTTACATGGTTATGTGCGAGAGGATCGCAATAGATTGCCCAAGCAAGCTGAAGTTCTTTCCAGAAAATTAGCAAGGTTATTTTATTTTATTTTAAAACTAGGATCTTTTGGCAATATTTAGAATCTTGGACAATTTCTGCTGCTGCATAGAATCATTTTCTTTGGGTGTCTAGGCTAAATAATATTCTTTTATATGCTGATACTTTCTAGAGCACAATTTCTATACTTTAAAACTGAAGTACAGTGAAAATCCACATTGTGGTTGGATCTTATGCTAAATCTGGGGATACTATTGTTTTCTTTAAGTTTTTATATTTTCATAATTTGCTGGCCATCACTCCAGATACTCAATCCCAACCTCATTGCTTCTTTTAGGTGCTGGAGGCAGTTCCTAAGTGTGAAGAAAACAACTTTTGCCTTGGCAAAGGCTTATGATGAATTGGGGATTAGTCAGAAATCTGTCAAGTCAATGCCTTTTGAACAGATTGCTCTTCTGATTGAATCAGCTTCTACTCTTCAGACTGCCAAAGCATTACTTGACCGGATTGAGAGCCGGCTTAAAGTTTCCAGAGTTGTTTCCCCAGCTAATCATTTGTCTACTTTGGATAATATTGATCACCTGCTTAAACGGGTTGCTTCCCCAAAAAAAAGGGCTACTCCCAGGAGTTCTGTGAGAACAAGGGAGGCGAAGAGAGTAAGGTCAGTCAGGGAATCAACCAGGAGCCCACCTAGGTTAACAAGATATCCAGTGCGAGTAGTTTTTTGTGCTTATATGATATTAGGCCATCCAGATGCAGTATTCAGTGGAATGGGAGAGCGTGAGATTGCTCTTGCCAAGTCTGCCGAAGAATTTGTTAAAATGTTTGAGTTGTTGTTAAAAATTATACAAGAGGGGCCGGTACAGAGTTCTGATAAAGAGTCTGACTCAGTGGCTTTAAAGCGTTGTACCTTTAGGTCTCAGCTTGTTGCTTTTGATAAAGCATGGTGCTCATACTTGAATTGTTTTGCGGTCTGGAAGGTTAAGGACGCTCAGTCACTAGAGGAGGATTTGGTTAGGGCAGCTTGCCAACTTGAGGCTTCTATGATTCAAACTTGTAAGTTAACTCCAGAAGGAGGTAGTGATCGGCTTACTCATGATATGAAAGCTATTCAGCATCAGGTAATTATCCTTGTCAATTGCAGCAAACTTTCTTAAGGAATGTCAGCAAACACATTGGTATTTGGTAATACTGTCGATTATTAATGGATACTTTTTTGCTTTGGCAACTCGGCTTGGTATATTAAAGAGAAGGCCAATAGTGTATAGAAATAGCTTCTTATTTCCACTTCTTTTCTGTTAGAACAGTTTTTTCCCCTGTTATGTCTTAAAGAATTTTTTCCTCCTTAAGGGTTTTTAGTTGGTATAACTAAGCTTTGGGGCATTGACTATCTTCATCTAATAAAGGAGAGTCATTTCATAAGCGGTTATTTACATTTTGCATCTCTTTATTTTTTTTTAAATGCAGGTATCTGAAGATCAAAGACTTTTAAGAGAAAAGGTGCAGCACCTGAGTGGAGATGCTGGGATTGAGCGAATGGAATATGCTTTATCTGAAACACGATCTAAATTCTATAGAGCAAATGAAAGCGCAAGCCCAATGAGGTCCTCATTGTCCACTTCTCCAACCTCAGTTAACATTTCTCCTGCTCTATCAACCATTGCTAGCTCTAGAGAAATGAAAATTCCCGTTGAGAGTAACCAAAAGACTGGTCGTGTAGTTCGTTCCCTGTTTAATGAGTCAGATTCCTCCTTACCTGAAGGGTCTAGCTTCTCTGCACCCAGAATTAGTTTGAATGGTCAGATGGGTTCTTCTGATGAGAAATTGGTAACTGAGAATGAACTCTTTGTAAATGAGTTTCTCCATGAGCGTCACCGTAGTTTCTCTGATGGCTTTAGTATTGCTGATCGCTACCAAAACAGCATTGAGGTTTGTGCGTCTCTGTTGTAAGATTATATTGCTATAATGACATCCTTTTGTTGTTTTTTTGATGAACTAGAGATTCTGGCCTGAGGATGTTCATGTCCAGAAATCATCCTTTTGGAGTCATTTTGAAAATCAATTTCCTCATAAAACAGTATTATTTAACCTGCTGGTGGCATTCTAAAGAATTCACCTCTTTATTTTTTCAGGGGAAAATAAAACAAACAATGGAAAAGGCTTTTTGGGATGGCATCGTGGAATCTGTAAAGCAGGAACAGCCAAACTATGATCGAGTTGTTCAACTCATGAGAGAGGTAAGGGATGAAATTTGTGAGATGGCTCCTCAAAGCTGGAAAGAGGATATTCTATCAGCAATTGATCTAGAAATTTTCACTCAGGTAGCAGCCTATATACCATATTTTTTTTTTGGCTTGTGATTGCTCTTAGATGCCATATTGGCATTGGCATATCGACTATACCTTATCCTCTTATATTGTATCTTTCTTCTTTGTTCCTCAAGGTTCTGGAATCGGGTAACTTGGATGTTGATTACCTTGAAAAGATTCTAGAGTTTTCGCTGGTCACTTTGCAGAAGCTCTCATCTCCAGCCAATGTGGAGATAATGAAGGTCACACACCAGAATTTACTTTTGGAGTTGAGTGAAATATGTCAATCTAGTAGAGATGAGTCAAAAAATTCTTGCGTCATGGCTCTGATCAAGGGTTTGCAGTTTGTCCTAGAACAGACTCAGGTGCGATTGGACTTCTGCTACCTCTTTCTTTAAACTTTTCTGAAATTATTATTCTCTTAATGTAGAGTGCACTTGCATGAACACTTCTAAATTTTGTTTGTTTTTAATTGGTTTTTATTTCTGACTATGTTTATGACAGATTCTTAAGAAAGAGATAAGCAAAGCTCGTATCAGACTAATGGAGCCTTTGGTAAAGGGGCCTGCTGGTCTTGATTACCTTAGGAATGCCTTTGCTAATCGTTATGGATCTCCATCTGATGCCAATACCTCTTTGCCTTCAACACTGAGATGGCTCTCATCTGTTTGGAATTCAAAAGATCAGGAGTGGGAAGATCACGTAAATTCCTCCTCAGCTTTGGCAAGCTGTAATAGTTCATCCCAGGGATGGCTTCCTTCCACCACTCTTAGAACTGGGGGAAGTGTTCTGGTCAAGACAACTGGCAATCAGACGACCTTTTCTACTGCTGGTGCAAGTACTACAGGTTTAAAATTAATAAAACTCTGTAGTCTTTATTCTTCTATATGCAGCTTTAACAAATAGCTTTATGACCCATGTTTGTATGTATATTATTTGGTCAGATGATCATCTCCCAGAATGCAAAGGAGAGCTAGTTGATCTAGCTGTGAGGCTTGGTTTGCTCAAGTTAGCAAGTGGGATATCTGGTCTGACACAAGAAGATTTACCAGAAACTTTAAATCTTAACTTATTTAGGCTGAGGTCTGTTCAGGCCCAAATCCAGAAGATTATTGTCATTTCCACAAGGTAAACAACACGAAATTTGTGTTGAAATATTATCACCATTCATCTGAATATTTATTAACTGTGTATTCAAACTATTTTTTTCTTGGGGGGGGAATTGCAGCATTCTTATATGCCGCCAGATTCTTTTGAGTGAAAAAGCAGTAGCCGGCCCTGCAGATATCGAAAGCATAGTATCAAAATGTGCCGAACAACTCTTGGATCTCTTGGACCGTGTTGAAGATGTCGACGTTAAAGATATCGTCGAAGTGATTTGCAGTGGTTTAGTCATAGATGCAGAAAAACTTGAACAAATGAAGGTAGTCACTGCCAGAATGCTTCCAAAGAGCTTACAAGCCGGAGACCCCGTGTTTGAGAGGGTGTCCAATTCTGTGTATTCAGCTGTTCGGGGAGTTGTTCTTGGAGGAAATGGGGTTCGTGGGAGAAAATTAGCAGAAATGGCTCTACGCAAAGTTGGGGCTGGTTTGCTGACTGAAAGGGTAGTGGAAGCTGCAGAAGTTTTGGTTGTGGCAGCCACTGTATCCGTAAGTGTTCATGGACCATGGTACAAATATTTGACTGATAACATGTATAATTAGACTTGGTGAATGTAATTACAGAAATAAAATAATACAGCACGTGTGTATATATAGCATTGTGTAAATTTATCAACTGTAGTATCCTAGCTTTGTAAAGAGAGAGGGGGGATGATATTGTTTGTTGTTACTACCATGTTGAATTCTTTGTATGTAATGTAATGTAATGCACAAAAATGTATATAGTTATCTAAGATTTAAGTTTATGATGTGAATTGTTCTAGTGATAATTTCTGGACCTCTTTGTCTTAAAAAAGTCTTGCTTGTGTTATGTGTGAAAGGAAAGTGGTCCTTCTTTCATTCATTGGTTTGAAATAAGGTATGGCAGCTATGTAGTTCGTGTCCTCAGATACGGGAATTTAATAATGCTATTCATGAGTTCTGAATGACCTTTCTGGTGGGAATCTCATGTACTGGCCATCTTTTTTATTCATGCGTTCTATACGTAATAATTTGAGTGTGTTTTGTGGCCTTGCCATTTCTACAACTAAAATTAAGATTATGTATACAATGTAGTCTATTAAAGATGTTTGTTTTCTCATTTTAAGTTTTGTACATGTTATCTTTTTCTCATATGTCAACATTTAACCTTGAGTTTGCCAAAGGTGGCTTTAAAGCCCCCTATTGAAAAGTAGAAAAATTTAAGACATAAAATTGCATAATCATTAGAATTAGAATAAGGATGAAGTTATATATTACAAAGGGGGAAAAAGAGACCAAAAGAACAATACTTGGAGCATGTTGATTTAGTAGAATGTTGGAGGGAATAGGAATTGTGACGTGAATGGAATAAAAGTGGGTAAAATGATCATTTTATTTTTATATTAAAAATGAATAAAAAAGTAAGTATAAAAACATAATTTTATAATATTATAAAATGTAAGGTTTGATTGGTATACAAAATATTAAAGTGAATATTGAATTACCTTTAATATCACTTGAGAAGTTTTCACCCAGTCCCTTGAGATACATCTATTAAATTGGTAGAATTATGCACTTGCTCACGCGTCAGGAAAAACCCATCCCCAATTTGACGAAACTCGATTTGTTTTTTGGGTTTGCTATATGAATGAGTCATGGCTTTAAAATGATAATAATTTATTTTTTTATTATCATTATTATAAAAACAGTAGAAAGAATTCTAAATTGAAATAGAGGATATGCAAAAATATTGAGGAAGGCAAAGGAGTCCCACAAATGAAACGTTTTCTAAAACACTCTTACAAAAATGTATTTACATGACATATAATAAATAAACGGAAGGTTAATGAAATTTAAAAGAATGTTGGGTGTCTCAAATTAAAAAGTTAAAGGATCCAAAAAATGTATGTATTCCTATTTCCTAGTCCAAAACTCATGAATCCTTAATATATTTTAGTCAAACATATTTGAATTTAAAATGACGGAATATAGGATCTTAAGAAAAAATTCTTAGAACATATATTTTCAAATTAATTAATTCTATCAACTAATTAGCTTTCAATTATGTTTAAATTATTCTGTTTCTTTTTTAAAACTAATTTATTTTATTATTTATTTATTTATATATATAAATATATCTAGATTTTTTTTTAAAAGCATACCTAAAATTTCTCAAGAATACCTTTTTAAATTGTTTAAATATATCAAGATATTTTTTTTGGGGTCAACTTATCAAGATATCTTATCAATTTTAAATGAAATCCATTATTTTTCAAAACAATTTATTTATTTATTCGTAACTATACCTTTGGAAGAAAGAATTTATGGGGACCTTCTCTTTGTACTCTCCTTATACAATAGATCGATATTAACGTTATAAATTGGGTCGCGGGTGAAGTCGCAGCCAAATTGCAAATATCTAAGAACGAGAGGGTTTTCCAATGAATGAGCTTTGCCATATACGCTCAATTCCTTCTTCTTGCTTCTGTTCTCCGGTAAGGTTCAGGTTCCTATCTTCATTTTCCTAGTGTTTGTTTGCTCAGAAAATCATGGGAAAACGATAGATGATCCAATCCAACATACCAACCGAAAAATTTGTAAAACCTTCCAGCTGAATTGTTCCTCATTCAAACGGTTCACTTAGAGCTAAAAGAAAAGTGGTCGCTTTCAAAATTCAGGAATTAATCTTAATACTAGTTGAGCATAGTATAGTATCTCTATTTTGTATTTTCTTCTAGACTATACTAGACTAGACATTGTATTATACGATTGCAATGCCAATGCTCAAGAATCAAGGAACTAATTATCAAGGGAAAGAAAAGATTTTTATTATGAAAATGTTGTCTTTTTTTTTTTTTTCTCTTGCCCTCATTTTTCTCGTGTACTAAGTCCCACCTTTTATATGCTTTTAAGTTGCTTCCCTTATTTATTTATTTATTTTTTTCTCTAGAACTCTCGGAAGGAAATCCAATCCAGGTTGCCCCACAAGTGTTTAAACTAATTAGGAGTTTAAGCTTATTGTTTCAGAATTCAAAAACTAGTCAGAAGAATCCAAGGCAGGCTCTTGTGAAGGTGCAAGCAAATAGAGTTTCAATAAGCATGCATAATTCTGAGATGAAAGTTCCACATGTGTTGACTGTTGCTGGCTCTGATTCTGGGGGTGGTGCTGGTATTCAAGCAGATCTGAAGGCTTGTGCTGCTAGGAGGGTGTATTGTTCCACTGTGATTACTGCTGTCACTGCACAGAACACTGTTGGAGTTCAGGTTGAAGTTTTATATGAATTTCATGCCTTTTGCATCGGTTTGTTTTGAGAAAGTTGTAGAAAAAGCAATAATTTAATTCACAACCACATATTGTAAGATTTAGACAAATGAGAACACAGGTGTCAAATTTTTTTGATAATACTATTCTCAAATATGTATTGACAATTGTTAGGGGGTGGACATCGTGCCTGAGGAATTTGTGGCTGAGCAGTTGAGGTCTGTGCTCTCTGATATGCATGTTGATGTGGTAAGTCAAAATAGTGAGTGCTGCAGCTACTAGTTTCAAGTATTTCTGTTGTTGTAATCACATAAGATAGAGCAAGCACAAACATGTTCACACCTGTATGCAAAAATTTGCACTCAAAGGGAACAAATTAGACTAAGACTTTGTGTTGGATTTATGAGCATATTGTGAAATCATGACTAGATTCAAATAGAACTTTTAAATCCTGGTGGGTTATTATTGTATTCTAATATTTCTCGATTGCAAAAATTTTAATTAAAAAAAAATTCTGCATAGTGTTGTTTTCTCCTTTGAGATGCCTTGGATTCTTGGCTACAGCAATTTTCTAATTTATTTTCCCCCAAAATAATTATGTTACCCAGGTCAAAACAGGCATGCTGCCGTCTCCTGGCATAGTGAAGGTTCTTTGTCAGAGTCTCAGGGAATTTCCAGTCAGAGGTATTCAATTGTGAGGAAATAGCTTTCATGTTTATTAAATTGTTATCAGAAGGGGTTCTGAATTGACTTAGTTATGTTGCTGACAGCTCTGGTTGTCGATCCTGTCATGGTATCTACCAGTGGAGATGTACTTTCTGGTCCTTCAGTTCTTGCTGGATTCCGGTTAGTTTTCCTGAACCTGAACTATATCAGGCACCCATATAAATAGTCTTTCTATAATACCTGATAAATTGATAGAAGCCCTGTTTGTATATTTATTACAAGTTGATCATTAAAGTATTTAGGAAATTGATTTCTGATTGCAGGGAGGAGCTTCTTCCCTTGGCTGACATTGTAACCCCAAATATAAAAGAGGCAGCAGTTTTACTTGGTGGTGTGCCACTGAGATCAGTTTCTGACATGCGTGCTGCTGCAAAATTAATACGTGATATGGGTCCTAGGTTAGTTACTGCCCTTAAGATGCAAATTGAAAATTCCCATCTGACCAAAACATGTTAACTACCATGGCATTTATTTGTCGTCCTGTTTTTAATGCTTATTTGTCTATGCTTTTCAATTCATCTGGATATATGTTCTTCTTTAGCTGAGTTTGACTTCTTAAGTGTTAGACTCTTGGAATTAAACCATTTTTTCAGTGAAACTTGATATTTACAAGATATAATACTTGAATTTTTGAAGTATTATATGTTTCACAAAATGTGAAACAAATCTATCACAATGAAAAATTGCTATTTTAATCTGCTCACTGAAATTTCCCCAAGAGAGAGAGCATGCCATACAGTGTAATAATTTATTCTCACTTCAGGAATGTCCTTGTCAAAGGTGGTGACCTCCCTGATTCATCAGATTCCACTGATGTATTATTTGATGGTAAGATTCAAGTCTATAAATCTGAGATAAAGAAATTTTCTCTCTTTACCCTTTATTAAATTTATTACCAATTCTATATTCAAAATGAACTCTATTTCTAGGTCTTGAGTTTTTCAGGTGAGGAATTCTATGAGCTCCGTTCTTCACGTGTAAATACTCGCAATACTCATGGCACTGGTTGTACTTTGGCATCATGCATAGCAGCAGAGCTGGCTAAAGGTTCCTCAATACTCGAAGCTGTTAGGGTTAGTTTGGCTGTCTTAGTTCACAACTATATCCTAATATCCCATACTTGTTAATTTGCTGGTTATTCAACCTATTGGCCTTTTATTTATGGTTGCATGGGATTTCTCTGACTACTTAAATCAGTATGTCTTCATATTTTTGGTCTGGAGTTGACCTTTAACTGAATAATAATTAATTTTTCATTTTTGCAAAATTTAGATTTGTTTTCCTGACCATAATTGTAGAACGTACTTTTACTTCTACTGAAAATCTAACATAATAACGCTAGGAGTTTAACTTTAGTTGAAGGATAGAAAATTTGAAGCAAGTATAATCCTCATCCATTATTGCAAAGAATGTCGACCCTTACAATTACTAGGAAATTTACATGTTAGTTTTATTGAGGCCTAAGCCATTCGTCCTCGCCTATGCTGGGGCAGTTACATGTCTGAATATAGCAACCTCCATAATCTTCCTCTTTCTCCCTCTTGGATTCTTGCAGGCATCTAAACGTTTTATTGAGACTGCTTTGGATTACAGCAAAGACCTTGTGATTGGAAACGGAACCCAAGGTCCTTTTGATCATTTTTTTGCACTTAAGAATATTAGTCAGAATTCTACTCGACAGGATAAGTTCAATCCAAATGATTTATTGCTATATGCTGTAACGGATTCAAGAATGAATAGAAAGTGGGGCCGTTCCATTTTAGATGCTGTTAAAGCTGCTATAGAAGGAGGTGCTACCATTGTTCAATTAAGGTTTGTTGGTTACCATGCATATTCATTTGGTAAATGTGATACAGAAAAACCTTGTTCCTTTCATCTGTAACTTATAGAAGACGGCATACTTATATTTTCCTCTCCTCAAACACTCTGCATCAATGAGGACATCAAGATTTCTGTGAAACACCAACTTTTATAATCTCATTCACTGCAAAGAGTTTTGACCCTATGAAAGGGTCTGCTGTGTGTAAAACAAGGAAATTGACTTATTTTCTGTTATGAACATTATATTTTCTTAGCAATTAAATTCCTTGAGTTTGGAAATGCTTATTGAGTTACTCTAGTAGAAGTGTCTTGTGATCCATGCTTGACTTGTTTGCTTGTTTCTGAAACATTAGGAGCTAGGATAAAAATATAAATCATAGTACCCTATTTCTTTTGCAGGGAAAAGGATGTTGAAACACAGGAATTCTTGGATGCTGCCAAAGTTTGCCTTGAAGTATGCCATTCCTATGGGGTTCCTCTAATTATAAATGATCGAATTGATGTCGCCCTTGCTTGTGATGCCGACGGCGTTCATGTTGGTCAGTCTGACATGCCTGCACATGTTGCTCGGACTCTCCTTGGTCCTGAAAAGATAGTCGGAGTATCATGCAAGACACCGGAGCAAGCCCAACAAGCATGGATTGACGGTGCTGATTACATTGGTTGTGGTGGTGTATATCCCACAACTACAAAGGAAAATAATAGCACCGTCGGCTTAGACGGATTAAAAGAAGTATGCCTGGCTTCCAAACTGCCTGTAGTTGCAATCGGCGGCATTGGCCCGTCAAACGCACACTCTATAATGGAAATTGACGTGCCAAATTTGAAAGGTGTTGCTGTTGTTTCAGCTCTATTTGATAGGGAATGCATCTTAACTGCGACCAGAAACTTGCATAGCCTATTAAGTGAGGCAGCAAAATTGAAGAAATGAACAGTAAGTGCCTAGAATTTGGATGGAGGATGATTAGAAGAGTTTTAGTTGCTACAACCGTTAAGGGGAATATTTAATAGCCAGACTGCACCAAAAAAATATTTAATAGCAAATTCTTTATACAGAATACCAGCAAAGTAAATACATTAATGCAATGCGGAAACAAAATAATCTTTGGAGGTTTCATTAGTTTGGATGATTGTCAATGTTTGTATCAGTTGATTTTCCTATTCAATAATGGCTTGATGGTTGGGAGTTTTTTTTGTTATGGCATAGTTGGTCATGGTGGGTTCCGGTAACGCAACAACGGAATCAAAAAAAATTTTAGTCGAAAATAGTAAATCAAATAGGTTTTTTGTTTTACTAATAAATTTTTTTTTTAAAATTACTACCAATCAGGCCCTAGATTCCTGCTCTTGTCCTTAAATTTTCAACATTGACCTCACTGAAAACTATTTTTAGATTTATCTAACGTCTGTCCGCAAAGTACATGTCAAGATTTTCTTAAAAGAAACATGTTAAATGAACCCATTGTTCTTTTGGAGTAACAATTCGAACTTACGTATACATTGAATTGACTAGCTAACAATATACACACTGACTAGCTAGTCCATGCCTTTGTGATTCAGTACTTTGTATGCAATTTCTGGGGTTAGGGTTTGAGAGCCAGTATACAATGAAAGAAAAAGTGATTGTATTGTAAAAGATAACTGAAAGTCCACCTATCATAAAACCGAAAGAATCTGAACTTACATACATACGAGTGTTCCTGCAATGAGAAAAAACCCGAACGAAACGAACTTCTAATTTTTTTTTATTTCATATCCAGGATCACAAGAGTCAGCCTGGTTCGTAACATACTGTTACAATTCACAACCTTACAAGTACTACTACAAAAAGAAAAAGAAAAAAAAATGTACATTTATTCAACTATGGGTCCTACGCAGAAAACCGAACTTTGTACATAGAAGGAAATCACTCTCAACTTACTTCAAGTCATCCAACGACAGTGGAAAACAAAAATCTAGTAATTTATTTTAACTGACGTTAACTTCACCGCTAGCCTGTGCCTCCTTGACTCTCTTTTCATACTCATCTTCTTCAACCTCGCCATTTGCATCTTCATTTGTTTCTTGACTTTCTTCTTCTACTTCTTTTTCTTCTTCTTCTTCCTCTCCTCCCCAGCCAAACCCTGCAATGGACCTGGAAGCTGAAGGTGGAGCTTTGGCCTCTTCAACAATTTTCATGATGTCTTCTACCTTCTGAAGAGAAAAGGTAGGGTTTTCTTTCCTGTAGTAGAGAGCTTGGGCCGTTTCTGTCAATTCTCTCGGCAAGTTCTTTAAAAACCATGGGTGGGACTTGATTTCTTTAATGGTTATTCTCTGCAATACAATAGCGATGTGAAAAGTTTTCACTGAAAACATTCTATTTGCAGCAGTTTACTTATATATGATGGACAAAACTTTTCTTCAACAAAAGCATAAACATGAGAAAGAACTCCATGGAAAACCCAATCATTTGGTGCTAAATAAGCAATACCCACTTTTAGTTTGTTGTTTTTTGGAAAATCTGTAGCAAATACCTAAAAAAAGTACAACAGGTTTTGTCCTATATAAAAAAGGCATGTCAAATGTTATGTTAGCATTGGGTGGGGTCGGGGACCTTAGCATTGCTACACTCTGGAAACTCCCCTGGATTTTCCTAATTTATCACAAACCTCTCTAGGTTTTCAAAATACAAGGAAAACTAGTGTAATTTCTGCAAAGAACTGCAAGTGGGAGTAATTTATTTTAAAAAAAATAATATAGAAAATGACCAAGTCAACAGTAAGTAACTAAAATTATGAACACGTTATTAGGGATATCATGTATTTCCTCATGTCATAGTTTGATCTCAAAATAAATAAATAAATAAATCTCTTAGGATTGTTCAGAAGCATAGCATATGCATACCCTTGCTGGATTTGCCACAAAAATCCGCGACAGCAGATGCCTACAATCTTGAGATATGTGAACATAGTCTGGGATCTTGTATTGAACAGACATAATTCGCTGGATAAGAATGTAGGAAATCAGAAAGAGCATACATTTTATGACTGTTGAGGTGGTGAAAAAAAATTAAATAAAAAGGAGAAAATACATTTATGGTTTTCCTGAAGTTTTTAGGGTCCTCTTGGTCCTCGAATGGGTACGCTCCCACCAGCATCACATAAAGAGTCACTCCGCAGGACCATACATCAGCCAGCTGAACAAGCAAACAGAACAGAGGAATAGGGATAATGAAAAGCATTCACATGTAATTTAAAAAAGCTCATCAAGCAAGATATAATCCATCAAGGGTCACTTAAATTCAAACATAGATAATGAGGGACTTCATTGACAACTACAGAAGTGATATGACTCTTCCCAGTTATTTTATTAAAAAAATCCATCTTTCGCTACGTCAAACATGGTCATGGATAGCTGATTGTAATGCAAACAGTGGATGTCATGTGAATATGTGATCAAATCAAAGGATGATAAGGCAATCAGAACAATCACAGACAACCAAAATAAATGCCCTTTCCTTTGACTCTTACCAGTAATTTTAATTAGAAAAAAAATCTATTTTCTGGATGCCAATCATGGATAGGTGATAGACTGATAGTAAAGCAAACAGTGGAAGTGATTAAGTCAAAGGATGACAAGGCAATCAAAAAAATCACAGACAACCAAAATAAATGCCCTCTCCTTTATCTGGACAAATTTTGGAAGAACATTGGAACATCACAAGAATTCACTTTTAGCCATCTGTGTTCTGTGATTCAGTAAAGAACATCCATATTTGTAATGTAATGCACATTCCAACTTTCCATCCTGCATTTTTCATACATAATGTCTTGTTCATAACACGCTGCCAGTAAAATCTATCACTGAGTCATCAAACACCAGGCATATCTACAAGTACCCGTAAGCCTGTAACTCATTGTGCACAACTTGTTGCTTGATGGCCTTATGCAAATAAATATTAGTCAGTCAAACATAAGAAACTTTGATTGCACATTGATTTGAGCGATGAGAGCATTATACTTTAGGCAACATATCAAACTTCTTTTCCATGTCTTCAAAACATCATAGACGAGTAAAAATAAGAAAAACATGGCAGGTTCTATTTTTAGTTAATAAGGAGATTTACAACAAAATTTGATTCTTATTCATGAAAATCATTCAATGTAATAGTCTTTTCACAAGTGTCAGAGGGTGGAACAGATGGGACACATACAGGCAATCCCTTGTCGAATTTGGAAACATAAGATTTAAGAAGCATTAAAATTTAAAACCCTCATAAAATAAAGTTTCTAATGGCCAAAAAGTGAGTGCCATTTTGGAGAGAAAGGTCTAAAGAGGATTAACATGCACAATAGCTCAAGGATTATAATTTTCTCAACATAAAAAAGATAAATAGTAAATAGTACATATTCATGAAGTACCATTATAAATTATAATATAACTTTTTTCTTTCATTTCATAATAGTGGCGAAAAAAGGTTTAGCATTTCCTGCCTTTGGCCAGTAGAAGTTTTACATTTTTTATCATCCAACATATTTTCTATTCACATTTATAAGAGAAAAGTTACATGTGCGTATGTAGGTACATGTATGTTGAAGCTTTCCATCAAAATCTAAAGCAACTTGCATAGTAGAAATTAGTTACCTTTCCATCATATTCTCTGCGTGAAAGAACCTCTGGTGCAATATAGGCTGGAGTTCCCACTGTTGACTTAGGCCTTGAGTGAAGCAGAGATGACTAGAAAAAAAAACTTATCAGAAGTGATTGTAGTCAATTATACCTCTAGAGCATTCAGCATTAATAATTAAACCTTAGAATATCCAAAATCACAAATTTTGAGACGTGGGGCAGGGCTTCCATCCAGTAAGGTATTCTCCAGCTTCAAGTCTCGATGGCAGATTTGCTGCAGAACAAGGAAGATAGCGTAGAAAAATGACCCAGAAGAAGAGGCAAAGAAATGGATGACACACTTTGATATCCACAGTCTATTCTCAATTCATATTTCTTTTACCATAGAATGACAGTAGTTAACTCCTGAGATGAGCTGCTGGAAGAAATATCTAGCCTGCAATATTTGAAGGATATAAAAAAGAATGAGAAACAAAGTAATAATTCTTCTTGCATCAGGTTGCTAGTAAGGAAGTAGGAGGAGGAAGGAAGACAGCTTTACACCTTTGTCATTCAGGCATCAACAAAAATAAAGGAATGGCTATAAAGTTTAAATACTAATTGAGTATCCCCATTTGATAGCAAAAATTTGCTACCTTTTTTTTGGGTCTAAATGAGGGTATCTACCGGCGGCAATATTGACTAATCCCCTTGCTGCGGGTCTACACTTAAGGGTAAACGGCTCGACACATAATGCTTTCCATGCCCAAGGGTGGGATTTGAACCCCCACCACTTGGTTAAGGGACTAAGTGAGGAACTACAAGGCCACACTCGTGGTTTGAAAGAAAATTTGCTACTTTGGTTAAGGGACCAAGTGAGGAACCACCGGTCAATAGCCAGGCAGTGGATACCTGGTTTAGACCAAAAATGA
The DNA here is from genome assembly GCA_014851425.1 of Senna tora. Classification (NCBI taxonomy): domain Eukaryota; kingdom Viridiplantae; phylum Streptophyta; class Magnoliopsida; order Fabales; family Fabaceae; genus Senna; species Senna tora. Next base: position 30,366,919 of record CM026272.1, on the reverse strand, counting down.
AAGTTTGCTACTTTGATTAAATTTAAAAAGTACTTTGAGACTAGATGCCATTTTCACTTTTCAGAGGTTTCACAAACGCATACACACACGCAAACATATAATAATTAGCCTATGTAGTTTTAAAGGACTCGATGCTAGTTTACCCTCTTAAATTACATCCTAACCTTTTCAGTTAAAAGCTTTGTTAATAAATTCAGCCCAACTATTTTAATGAGTTAAGCTTCATTCGATCTAAGTAGAAAATTCCATTAGGTATAAATAAACTAGAATTTTCGAGACAACTTTGGATCCAAACTATTTTTAAAAAAGGAGAATACATTGCAACGCATTATGATTTATGAGCTCAGCAAACGACTTGGACCTTAGCACCTATCCTAGGGTTGTGGGCTTGTAAACTTGCCAAACAATTAGACACCACATCTACTCATAAAACAATGACAGACAATGAATTATGAACATTGGAGCTCTACATTAGCTTTTTTTCAATTTTCTTTTAAAGGAGATAACCTCATCTTCACTGAATCTTCCAGCACTGCAAATTCGCTCAAAGAGCTCTCCACCAGCTGCATACTCCATAACTATCGCTAGATGTGTGGGTGTCAAAACCACCTGCAAAGCTGAATTCCCGTATTAGACAACCAAAAAATAGTAACAGCCGGCCGAAAGAAGATATATAGGCACAAGGATACAGACCTCCTTGAACCGAATTATATTCGGATGACGAAGAGATCTATGGTTTATGATTTCCCTCGCTACATTTGCATCAATCTGGAAAACAAGGACATAGAGAAACGCATAACAAAATAACACTACAAACACAGAGATATATATATATATGTATGTCTATATTAACGTGAACTCAAGAAGTTATGCTAGTATAGTATAGCTCCTGGACTAAAGCAATGTAATACTTGAGTTGTCTAGCACAACAACTAAAAATTCAATTAAATTTGTAACTAACAACGAACGCTAAATAAATAAGTGTATAAAAATTGCACTGACTCTGTGGCCCCGATCAATGTACTTCATGGCAACGAGCTCCTTGGTCTCTTTGTTTCGCATAAGCCTAGCCACACCGAAATTGCCAGATCCTATATCCTTCACCAGCTCGTACTTCTCCATCCCCTCCTCCTCCTCCTAAATGAATACCCTAGATTTTACACTTTTGTGCAGGAAATTAGAGCGGAAATTCCGATTTCACAGAGAAGAAGCGTGTGCAATTTGCAGGAGAAATTTGTTGATATAATTAATGAATCGAGCGGAAAGAGAAAGGGAAAGAGTAACAAACAGAAACAGTGTTAGCGTAAAGACTAGAAAGAGAGGAAAGGAAAGGAAAGAATATCTGAGTGTGGCAGCACAAGAATGATAATAAATGATGATGATGATGATGATGAGTGATGACTGTAAATTTGCTGATTATATCATATTTTACACATTAATCACAATAAATAAATATAAATTACTTCTTCCACGATGATTTATATAAATTTATAATACATTTATTTTTAGGCCAAATTATTCTTTTGGTCCCCAACGCTTCCACGAAATTTAATATTGGTCCTCAACGTTTTAAAAAGTTATTTTACGTCCTCAACGTTTTTCTTTTTGTCAAAATTGGTCCTCCAACGTAACTCTGTCTGTTTTTTTTGTTAAATGCTGACGTAGAAGGCTTATGTGGCATACCCTCTCTCCTACTCAGCAAAACGACGTTGTTTTGCATCACTTCTCTCTCACTCAAACTCAGCAAAACGGCGTCGTTTTGCTGAGTTGGAGTGAGAGAGGGTGTCATGTCATACAAATATGACACGTAGGAGAGAGGGTGTGCAACATAAGTCTTCCACGTCAGCATTTAACAAAAAAAATCAGACAGAGTTACGCTGGAGGACCAATTTTGACAAAAAGAAAAACTTTGAGGACCTAAAATAACTTTTTGAAACGTTGAGAACCAAAAGAGTAATTTGGCCTTTATTTTTATGATGAATGTTTTAAACTGCTTGTTAAAGTTTTTTTTAATTAATTGAAAAAAAATTAACAAAAATCATTTTATAAACTATTTTATTAATTAAAATGAAGAGCACTAATTAGTAAAATCTTTAGAATAAACTTTAAACAAACAAAAAATTTGGTTTTCGATGGAAATGACTAAGATTTGATACCAACACAACACAAATTTTTAAGAGAATGACGATCCAAAAATTAATTGTTAAATTTGAAGAACCTAGTATATTTGGAACCAAGAAAATAGAGAGGAAGGAAAGTGAAATTTTCATTTTGATATTTTTAGATTAATCTTTCTAATATAAGACTCATATCAAGTTCCTGTCTTACATAATTCTAATGAATTTATTATTTTGCATATTAATCAAACATAAATTACGTCTTAGTCTCTTTAGATGCGTTTGAACTAACTTTAAAATATCCTGAAAGAAATAAATTACAGGGTTTTGGTGGAAACGTACCCTCTCTGATGTCTAAATTGGAATCGTCTTAAAATTGTCCACCTTTACCACATTTCCATTAAAGTTTCTTTCACTTTTTTCCATCAAAACAAATAGAAACAAACTCCTATTTGGTTCTGTATTTATTTTAAAATTTAATAGTGTTTGATCAATTCATATTCATATACCATGGCTTTTTGAAAATTACATTGATTAGATTTGTATGATAAATGATGGCTCATTGTTACATCTCTTTATGATTTGACATAGACATAAATATTTTTAATTTTTTCAAGCTTTACACGAAAGTAATGTATACAGTTATCAAGAGCTCAAACTTATTATCTATTAATTGTTAGATCTGTCTAGAGATATATGTAAAATACTTTTTTATTTTAAAATTTAAGATGACACAAGTCTTAAGACAGATCCAACGACTTGCAACTGATGAGTTTGAGCTCTTGACTCACCCTTACAAAAATGATTGAAAATTTCATTTATAACCCTAACATGGAAACTTCGAGGTGTTATTCTTGAGATATTGCTTGAAAATTAGTCTCATATCGGCTAGGTTAAAAAGGTGGAGTGGGTACCAAGCCTATAAAATGAGCCTAAGATCTTTGTTTCAACTTGTACCAACTCAATATACTTTAAGCTTGTCTAAGTTCCTCTTTATTCTCTTGTTCTTGAGTAGCGTGAGATTTATTTAATATTTGCCTATTTATTCTCTTATTCTAGAGTGGCATGAGGTGTTGTTAAATATTTGCTTTGGAAAATGTGGGTGTACTTGGGGTATGGATCCTCTAGAGTACTTTACAAGGTAGAGTATGAGAGAGATAGAAATAAACTCATACACTTGGTTGGGGTGTGGGCTATTTGAAAAAATATTGTGTGATGTAAAAATTTTCATATAGTATTTTTTTTCTATTGTCTTTTTATGACAGTCGTGATTTTTTCCTCCGATTTGGAGTTTTTCATTGTTAATTCTTGTGTGATAATTGTGCTTCTTTTTCATTTTTGGTCAAAACCTCAAATTGGTCCTTTATGTTTGCACGAAGTTTCATATTGGTCCTTTATGTTTCAAAAAGTCCAAATTGGTCCTTTATGTTTGCAAGAAGTTCCAAATTGGTCCTTCCGTCCAAGTCCGTTTATTTTTTAAGTTAAGCGCTGACGTGGACACACCATCTCTCCTACGTGTCCATTGAAGCTAACGTGGCATGCCACGTCATCATCCAATATCATATGTGATGACGTGGCAGTGACGTGGCGCTGACGTGGTATGCCACGTCAGCACTTAACTTAAAAATTTGACGAAAATGAACAGAAGGACCAATTTGGAACTTCTTGCAAACATAAAGGACCAATTTGGACTTTTTGAAACATAAAGGACCAATATGAAACTTCGTGCAAACATAAATGACCAATTTGAAGTTTTGACCTTCATTTTTTATCTAAGAAAAAAAGGTATTATAATTTATTATTATTATTATTCCAACAGTTATATACAGTTTCATTTTACAATATTAAGATTTGAGATAAAATTAAGTAAAATTTTAAAGTTTGGGGATATAAATAATAATGGGAATAAGAATGGGAATGGGAATGGGAATGGGAATGGGAATGAGAATGGAAGAAAATGAGAAAATGGAAATGGAAATGTCAATATGATGTGATGTGATGTAAATGGAATATAAGTTGGTAAATTAACCATTTTGTCCTTACATTAAAAGTGATAATAGAATAAAAATAGTTAAAAAAGTAAGGACAAAAACATAATTTCATCACATTAAAAAAATGAAATTTGTTTGTTAGAATACACCCTAATATTCTAGCTACAACTGGTCTATCTGCATACAAAGTAGTTATCTTGTTCCTCGGCCCAGTAGGCCATCAGTGGCTTTTATCTTAATAACTATTTTTTTTAAAAAAAAAGTTTCTATTTTTTTTGACAAAATAACAGGATGACACTCCTAAATAGGTCAAATACCCATTTTGGTCCTCTATGTTTCACCCAAGTTTTAAATTGGTCCTTTATCTTTCAAAAGTTTTATATTGGTCCTCTATGTTTCTCAAAAATTTTATATTTGTCCTTCAGGTTTCATTAAAGTTCTATATTGGTCCTTTATATTTTATTGAAGTTCTATATTGATCCTTTATATTTCATTGAAGTTTGATATTGATCCTTTATGTTTCATTGAAGTTTGATATTGGTCCTTTAGGTTTCATTAAATTTTCATATTGGTCCTCTCAGCATGGTTTTATTTTTGACTTAAACGACGTCGTTTAGGTGTTTTTTGTATGTCTAAGGCCACGTCAACTATTTGATACACGTAGGAGAGATTATGTGTTTATCTCGGTACGCCACGTCAGCAGTTAACTTGAGAAATTGACGTATTTGGACGGAAGGACCAATTTAGAACTTCTGGGGAATATAAAGGACTAATTTAAACTTTTTGAAACATAAAGGACCAATATAAAACTTCGTGTAAACATAAGGGACCAATTTGGGGTTTTGACCCTCCTAAATATTATTACATTTACGCCGATGACATGTTTGAGATTGTTGTACAAACAATCAATTGTAACTACTCAACTAACCATAAAAATGTCTAACAACTCAAATTTTAAATGATTTTAAGGGAATTTACTAATGGATATAGCAAAAAATTGTCTTCCAATCTTGAACCATTTATAACAATCCAAATGGGTAAAAAAAAAAAAATATTGATTTGGTGCTTATTCAGTGATCAATGTATATTATGTTTTTGTGTGATTGTATTAATTTCTTTTACATAATCATTATACTATTGTTGCATATCATTGCAATTTGCAACATCGTAGTTGTCATTGTGATATATTTATTATATGGCGATAAAATCAAATGTGACAATGATAAAAATGTAATAATGAGTATATGAAATTAATATATATAAGACATTCTCAAATACTATCGGATAATATATCAATTGCATGTTGAAAAAGCAATAGAAACCAAATACAAAAGATTATTGTATATATAAGTTTAAATTGTAAACAATTTTATTCAATCACAACTATTTAATTGATCTTTAAATATCAAAAAAAATCTGTTTAAAAAGATGTCCTTCCAATAAAATTTTAGATAAATTAAAAGGAATTCAAACTCTCCATGAATGAAGCATCTGTTAAATAGATACTTCAATAGTCATATGACATTTAATGTGTTATGTTAATACATCCCTTTATGACTTTGTTAATTTAAAATATTAAAAAATTATATTGTGGTTTTAGAAACTATGTTTTCTGCTTACACAACAGTTTATTTTGTTTCTTATAAAAATAGTTTATTTATTTATTTATAATAACAATAATAATAATTAGGCATGCCAATCTGAGTCACTATTGGACTGAAGAGAAAATTATCACGTTTGACGATTGTCTTGGGTTGGGTCCAAAACTGATGAAAGACACCAAAATAAGACTACCTGAAGTGGCTGGGCCCACCTTTAGGTATGCACAGTTTTATTTATTTATCTATTGATAATGAATTTAATTTTTACATAATACATATATATATATATATTGTAATTTTTAATAACTTATTACTTTTAATTTTTTTTAATAAATTTTACTTTTGTACAAAATATTAGTTCTGTTTAATATTATATTAAAAATTAAAACTACAATAGTATAGTTCTAAAAGAACTACAATATTATATCATGCCAAACAAATTTTCATTGACCAAAATAAATTAAAGAGTAGCTAAATATATTTTTTACAAACTAAAATATTAAATATAATGTAATCAAATATATGAGAGTTTAACACAGTTTGTTTTGTATACTATTATATATGGCTTTGATTATGGTGTCTCTAGTATCTTAAATTCTAAAAAAACATAAATGTGATTATGATTATGATCATGTTTAAATATAAGTGAAGGATTTGGAGAGATCTTACAACATCACAAACTATGATAAGTACACACCATAAATGTTTTGGATATTTAATATCGGAATTTAGATTTTGACAAATATAATCTTAGAACAAAATTAGAACATCTCAGTTCACGGTTTTGTTAAAAAATACTTTCAAATGACTGAACTATATTTTTTTTTCTGATTAAATATAGTTTTTAGATGTATTCTAATTTTTTTGGTAAAAGTATATTTTTTGTCTCAAACAATAAAATACATGTCAATTTTATCTATAAACTTTGTTTGTTGTCAATTGCGTGTATAAACTTTTAGTTTGTAAATAATATTGCCCTTCACCATAATTCTGTTCAAATATTTTATTAACGGCAAATGCAAAAGTAATTATCTATGTAGTAACCGATGCTGTATGGACAAATATATTTAGCCAAGACCATCAAATTCATACATATTCATAATTTATTCATGTTAAAATTATCCTCCAACTTTTTGTTTAAGTTGAACAAATTAAAATTTATGTATCAGTATAAACAACATTCTAAATTGACTGTTCAAATATAGTCAAACTCATAACCATAATTCTGAAACAAAAATGACATTGTATGACTTGCTTAATCTTGTAAACCTTAAGAAAAGTGATTTTTCCTTGCGACGGCCATTCTGTCCAATTTTAGTGATACGAAGTAATACGGTGTTGTATTGTAACTTTTTAAGCTTTGACGTCCAATTGCTAGAAAAATAAGGCTTTTTTACGATTTTGTTCTGGTATGTACAGTCTATAAAATTTAGAAAAAAAAAACCCTAATATAAATTGTTGATTTATGTTTTTTACTTGTACAAAACAATGAGAATTGTAATTTCTTTGTGTGGCGGTATGATGTGTTGTATTGTTATATTTAATGATGTAATGAATTGTTCTCGTGTTGATAATGAACTTGTTTCAAACAAAAATCAAAATTTAAAGAGCAATTTTAATAGTAACAATAAATTATAAAAATGTATGAATTTGATAATAAACGAAAATATTAGAGGAAAAATTGATAAAAAGTATAAATATTAGAGAATAAAATAATATTAACTAAATATATTTGCATAGTCAATATTAGACGCAATGTGTAAATTTCATGGTTATTAAAATGGGACCACACCGGCCGGTTCAACCGGTCAGACTGGGAACCGGTAGGTACACTGGTCTGGAACAACCATAAAATTACTCTTTGAATAAACTGGTGGAAAACTGATTAAACCGGTGGTGAACCGAGCAAACCGCCGGTCGTCTACTCGGTTCACCCGTTTTGCCTTTAATTTTTTTTGACTTAAAACGACGTCGTTTCATGTATTTTTTATGGATATATATTTTTGTTTAGAATTATGGATATATATATATATATATATATATATATATATATATTAAAAAAGTTAAAAATAAAAAAAACGAAAATCCCTTGCCCTGTAATCGCACAAAGCACAAGCAGCCGCACAAGAGCAAATTGTAATCGCACAAGAGCAGCCGCACGCGAGAGAAGAGCAAATTGGAAGTGGATAATGAACTTGGAACTCAGAATGATACTATTGGCGATTATCCTTCTTTGGATCATAACTTGGTGTCATTTAATGGAATTAACGTCAACGAATATTATGATTAAATTTTATTGTCAATTTGTCTTATTTGTGATTTAGTATGTGCACATATTGATTCTAGTTTTGCGTGTGTTGATTGTTGAGTATTAGGTAGTAGGTATATTGGTCATTGGACTTCTTAGATGAGTTTGATATGAGATTATGGCTTCAGTTTGATGTGATATTGTGGTTAAGTGTGCAACTTGTTCTAATTCTAGTATTTTACTCATGGTATAATGTGGTTAATTATATTTAGGTGGAGATGGACACATATAAAGTATGTAACTAATGTTTAATATAATATATTTTAGATTATTAAATTAATATATATATATATATATATATATATATAATTACCACCGGTTCGATCGCGGTTGAACCAGTGAACCGTGAACCAATACCTCAACTAGTTCAATGCCCGATCCGATTTTAAAAACCTTGGTAAATTCACAACTACATAGACAAACACTATAGTTTAGGGGGCAAAAAAAGTAGTGTAATATTTTGGGTGCAAGTTTTATAAAAAGAAATATTTTTATTTTATGAATTATTAATTTGACCAAAACACAAACCAATTTCTTCAACGTAATATTTAGTAAAGCATCCGCGAAGTCTTAAATCTTCAAGGTCGAGTCTCTCTCTCTCTCTGTATGTATGTATGTATGTTTCTGTCTCTCTCTCTCTCTATCTCTCTTCATTCTGAGAAGAGGTTCAAGATCCGACCCTCGTCGATGACCGCCATGTCCCTCAATTTCCGATCCCTCTCTTTCTCCGTCCTCCTCTTCCTCTTCCTTTCTCCGGTGCTCGCTTCCGAGTCAGATCACAAGGTAAGTCCCTCTCCCTCTTGCTCATTTTCATCCCATTTCCATTGCTTCCTGGCAAAGTGTGTTCTTGAGGATTCTGCCCGTGGATCTACTTTTCGTTTGCTATTGATTCCTCAATTGGGATTAGATCTGTGGCCGTGTGCCTTATCCACCTGCTGGCTTCCGTATATTGGTTTCCTGTTTTGGGCGAAGATCTTGGTGTGAATTTTGATTGCAACGCCCGTTGGCTTCAATTTTCATGGGCTGGGAAAACCATTGGGTGTTTGTTTTTCGTTTTTATGAAAGTGTGGGGATGGTGGGTGCCATGGTGTTGGATCTCTGGTGGGTTAAGTGTTTACTTGGTGGTGTTGATTATGCAGTTGTACACAAGGATGTCTGTATAATGTAGATGGTTAGATGCATATATGTTTATACACGTCTACAGATTTCTATGATTAATTGATGATCTTGGGCCATTTTCTTAAGTCAAATGAGAGATGTAGGCTGATCCTCTGGTAGAAGGTAATCATTAACTGTCGGACAGGGCAGCTAGCAGTGTGCCGGAAAATGGAAATCTGTGGATAACTTGTTATGAAACAATGTTAGCAACCTAGACATGATGCTCCTGCTCTTACATATCAATAGTTTGACATTCATTTAGGTTAAAGATCAAGGTGTCTTGGAACGTTTAAAAGTAGAGGTGCAAATGCAACTATGTTGGATGATTAACCTTTGGTATCTAGTCTACTGTTTTATGCTTCAATTGTCCTTCGAGCCATAACAAGGAAACTGAAAGATAGGTGTACATTGTGAGGCATCAGTTAAAAAATTGAACAGGAAAATTAAGTTGTATTGTTTGATTGCTCGAATCTCAGATTTCAGGCATGATGTCAACACAGACTCTTGTTAGTTTGTACGTATAGTCATATGTACTGGACGTTGACAATATTGCCAATTTTTTTATATTTAAGTGGATCATAGTCAATCTTACTGACGTGAAAGTTTGGTTTGAGAACAAGTGAGTGCATGACAGGAGTCTCTGGGCATTAAGAACTTTACTGTGGGGCCAAAATGTTTTAGGCAATGTCAAAGTGGGTTTATATGAGCCATAAACTACTCAAAAAAAGTTTTAAACATTTTAATTTGTGTTTACAAGATAAGAAATTCCCTTGAAAATTGAAATGTATCTAAATTCAATAAAATTCCAACACATTAAAAAACTCTAAACTTGTAAAACATATAATTTTTTAATTAATGAAAATATAATGTTAGTAATATTGATTCTGCTGTTATTTATTTATTTTAAATATTTGTAAATTGCATTTACATATTTTAATAGTACCCTACTGTACCACTGTTCTAGTATTATAAAAAAATTGGCATATTTCCTTATCATATCATTTTGAATGTGATACACATTCCTTTATTCATGCATCATAGATCAGGAGGTTCAATGCTGATTTCTGCCTTATATGAAAAGTTGTCAATGTTGTGTGCAGACCAAATTTGTGCTTCATTTCAGTGTCCAATGGCCAACGGCTTTCTGTTTTAAAACATGCATTTAATTTTATTGCAGTATCAACCAGGTGACCCAGTTACCCTTTGGGTAAACAAAGTTGGCCCTTATAACAATCCACAAGAAACTTACAACTATTACAGCCTCCCATTTTGCCATCCATCTGAGAATCCTATTCACAAATGGGGTGGTCTTGGTGAGGTCCTTGGTGGCAATGAACTCATTGATAGCCAAATTGAAATAAAGTTTCAAAGTATGCTGTCTTTTCTATCTCATTCTATCTATTTTGCAGAAGAGTTCCCAATTTGCAAGCCAGTGCTAATGGATATTCTTTTTCCAGGAAATGTGGATAAAACTGTTATTTGCCAGCTGGCTCTTGATGACGTAAAGGTCAAACAGTTCAAGGATGCAATAGAGAACAGCTACTGGTTTGAATTCTTCATGGGTATGTTTGGCATTCTTTATTGCACCTAAAAAATGTAGGCGTAGGAGAATGATTGTTGTTTTGATTAGTCAAGAAATGTTAGAAGCATGCAGAAAGCTGACTCTTACCTGTTAAGGATAATAATGCATGTTAAAGGATCGTAATTTCTTGGATATTTAGTTTGCACTTGTAGACAGGCAATTCTTTTTGAATTTGATAGTAAGGAAAGCAGAGTTTTAGCTACTAAAGGAGGAGAGGGTGGTAACCAGGGCTTTAGATATGATTTTGTATGCACATATTCAAGTGAACGCACACATACTTTTAGTGTTTTTAGGTGTGCAGAGAACTTGAATAAAAATGACTTATAACATTTGTTAAAACTGAAGAACTGAACTTTACCAGATTCTCAAGGGATTGAAGAAGCAATAATTAATATAAAATAAATGGACAGAAAAAAAAAGTAGTTTGTGGCATATCTTGCTTGGCTCCCTCAATGATCATTACAAACAAATTGTTTAAAGCTACGGTCATTCTTTTCCTGTGTTCTTTTGCAAATCGAAATGGGTAGCATTTCAAGAATATCAGAAATTTATATTACTTGGTCTGTTATTTACTTGAAATGGGAATGAACTCATGGCTAGATATTAATGTAGTGAGATAGAGAGGACACTCTAGATGGTCACTTATCTTTTATATCATATATCATATATAATCACCACAACTTAAAGAAGTATTGCATTGAGTCTGGAAACCTTTATGTGCAGTCATTGCCGAAACATTTTTGAATACCTTATTAAGTTCCAGATTACCAATATTTTGCTTTCTTTTGATTATCATACTGATCTGAATGGGGGTTAGTTCTGTGGATTGCTCCTTAGAACTTTCCTTTGACTTAAGCAATTATTGTTTTCCCTTTTATGTACTTCTGAATGACTTACAGTTGACATCTTTTCTTTTCTTGTCTTTATCTGTTGATCTTCCATGTAAATGCAAGTTCAGATGATCTACCTTTGTGGGGTATGCTTACTACTGCCTTGATCTCATTTCATCTACTTTATATGGGTTTGCATTTCATATTTGATCATCATTGAAGGTACTTTTATTCTTGTTTAAGGGTTTGTTGGTGAGTTACATCCTGATAAGAACAGTGATAGTGGAAAGCATGTCCTTTATACACATAAGAACATTATGGTTAGATACAACAAAGATCAGGTCAGCATTTATGTAAATAATGTGCTTATATTGCCAAGGATTTTGGAATCTGCCATATTTTGACCTTTACTCTTGCAGATTATTCATGTGAATCTCACTCATGAGAGCCCAAAGCCTTTTGAAGCTGGGAAACCTTTAGACATGACGTACTCTGTCAAATGGATTCCTACTAATGTCACTTTTGCTAGGCGTTTTGATGTCTATCTGGACTATCCTTTCTTTGAGCATCAGGTTAAGATAATTGCTGCCAACTTTGTATTTTATATTGAAGTGGTTTATATCTCTTTGTGTTATTTCACGTGGATTGTTCATTGGTTTTTACATCAAGAAAATCATGTTAATATGGATTTTTGCAGATCCATTGGTTCTCCATTTTTAACTCTTTTATGATGGTCATCTTCCTTACTGGATTGGTGTCAATGATATTAATGCGAACTCTGAGAAATGACTACGCAAAATATGCTCGGGAAGATGATGATTTGGAAACACTGGTATTTTTTTTACTTTTGTCTGTTGTCCTTTATTTTCTATAGATTCTTTCTTTGAAGAACCATAATGGTTTGAATGTCAATCTTTGGTTAACACTTAAATACAGGAGAGAGATGTTAGCGAAGAGTCTGGCTGGAAACTTGTACATGGTGATGTTTTTCGGCCTCCTCGCAATTTAGTTCTCCTTTCAGCTGTTGTGGGTACAGGTGCTCAGTTAGCATTGCTGGTTCTTCTAGTCATCTTGTTGGCTATTGTTGGGATGTTGTATGTTGGGTATGTACATGCCAAAAACATTACTCTAAGCAATGATTTTATTCATGGTGGTCTGATTTGTGATATCAATTGTACATAATACAGTATTTGCATGCCCTTTTCTGCCCTTATTTGTCTGATAGGCTGTGTGCTCTTTTTCTGTGCTTCCGTTATCATGTAATTTCCTTCAATGTCATTTATGGGTTTCAGGCGAGGAGCAATTGTCACCACCTTTATAGTATGTTATGCTTTCACATCATTCATTTCTGGTTATGTGAATGGGGGGATGTACTCGCGAAATGGGGGTAAGCATTTGCTTTGATGTTGATGTGTTCTCTTCAACTTTATCATGGTGCCTTTTCTCAGCTTTCTCCCGTTTATTTTAAATGATTGTAACTTATATTTTATTAATTTTTAGGTAAAAATTGGATCAAATCCTTGATCCTCACAGCGTCTCTGTTCCCATTCATGTGCTTTGGAATTGGTTTTATTTTAAACACAATTGCTATATTCTATGGGTCTCTAGCAGCAATCCCATTTGGCACAATGGTAGTTGTCTTTGTCATTTGGGCTTTCATCTCTTTCCCTCTGGCACTGCTTGGCACAGTTGTTGGAAGGAACTGGAGTGGTGCTCCAAATAATCCCTGCCGTGTAAAGACCATTCCTCGTCCCATTCCTGAGAAGAAGTGGTACCTCACGCCATCTATAGTTTCTCTGATGGGAGGATTGCTACCCTTTGGCAGCATATTCATTGAGATGTATTTCGTATTTACATCTTTCTGGAATTACAAGGTGAATTGCAAAATAAATGCTTTGTTTGGGTGGTAAATTTTAATTTTATGCATTTTAAAGGATTAGGAGAGTAAATAATTAGTATGCTGGTCAAGATAACATTTCTTGACTATGATCTTTTCCGGTGAACATTCATCTATTTGTTGGGAGATGAGTGATCATGTATGCATTGTTAGTTTGATGATGTGAACCTGGCTTATAATTGTTGATCATTTTTGTCCTTCCTTTGTGATGAATAGGTGTACTATGTCTATGGCTTCATGCTGTTGGTTTTTCTGATTCTTGTCATTGTTACCGTCTGTGTGACAATTGTGGGGACATACTTCTTGTTAAACGCTGAGAACTACCACTGGCAATGGACTTCTTTCTTTTCAGCTGCCTCAACAGCTGTCTATGTGTACTTGTACTCAATATACTACTACTATGTGAAGACAAAGATGTCAGGCTTCTTTCAAACCAGCTTCTATTTTGGATACACTTTGATGTTTTGTCTTGGACTAGGAATCCTTTGTGGTAAGTCTTGAGTTCAAATATTATATCTTTAACGTAAACTACCCTTTTTAGTTTTTACCCTTATCACCATTTACTGAGTGCTTTCTTCTTTTCCTCCCACTTAAATGTGTATGCTGTGCTGTTATCACCTGAATTGATTTCAATCCGTTCTTACATATGTGCAGGAGCTGTAGGTCATCTGGGTTCAAATTTGTTTGTCAGGAGGATCTACCGAAACATCAAATGCGATTAGGGCTTTTCGTGGGATGGAGACCTGAGCTTTCCCTAGGTTTGTTGCTGGAAACAATATATTTTTAGAGGAAGTCTCTGGTCATGTACGGGGGACCAAACAATGGTTATAGGTAGTAGATTCACTGGGTTTTGGGCATGAGGATGTATTCTTTTTTCTGTATTGGGGAAAGCTTTCATATTTTTTTCTTCCCCGGCTGTAATTGAAATCCTTAATTTAGAATGCAGGGATATTGTCTCTATAAATCTGAATAGCTAGCAAAATATCAGACTCTTTTGTCACACACTTTCATCCCTTTATAAAATAGGTGCGCCATTATTGAAGGACTAATGTCTGATCCAGCCCTTTTAATTACTTGTTTTAGCTATTCAATGTATGTAGAGGGGGTGAAGTCTCTGGAATGAATTTTGTAGTAAGATCTGAATATAGTTCCTATCTGCCTCCGTATTTAATCTTGTCTAGTATTCAATTTGTTTTGCATATTTTTGCCCATAAATTTGTCCATTTTCCAATTTATCAGGTAACCTTACATTTCAGCGTTGTGATATCTTCGTTTCCCCCCATTTTCCTGCACATTTTTATATCCTAAACTTGGTTTGAGAATTCGGTAAATGCTGAAGCAAAGAATATTCAAATATAATCATTAAAAAGGACAACTTAGATAATTTTCTTGACTTTATGTTCTGGGTTGCTATGGTTGAAAAATGGTACTAGGATAATTTTTTTAAGTAATCAATAATGCGGAGTTAGTGTAATATATTAATTAAAATATTTTTAAAATGGCTTATATGTTTTATGCTACGATGGTAAAATCAGTAGGCTAAAGTATTATTTTGGTCCTCAATATTTGTATGAAGTTTAATGTTGGTCCTCAATGTTTCAAAAGTTTAATGTTGGTCCTCAAAGTTTTATTTTTTGGTCGATTTTAGTCCTCGAGCGTAACACCGTTAACTTTTTGTCGTTAAATGATGACGTGGCATGCTTATGTGGCACTCCCTCTCTTCTACGTGTCATATTTTAATGATGTGGCATGACACATCACTGCCACATCACTCCAGATGATGATGATAAAGGAGAGAAGATGATGATGTGGCAATGTGGGGTGACATGGCAGTGATGTGTCATGCCACGTCATTAAAATATGATACGTAGGAGAGAGGGTGTGTCACATAAGCATGTCACGTCATCATTTAACGACAAAAAATTAACGGTATTACGCTCGAGGACCAAAATCGACCAAAAAATAAAACTTTGAGGACCAACATTAAACTTTTGAAATATTGAGGACCAACATTTAAACTTCATGCAAACATTGAGGACCAAAATAGTACTTTAGTCAAATCAGTATTAGTAAATACTGTGTTTGGGAAATTATATGTTTCAAATTATTAAATATTTTACCAATTATTAATTAGAAGAAAGTTTAATTAGTATTCTTAGACACTTACAGTAATTTTTTCTAAATGCTTGAAAGTTGAAAGGACGTTTACCTATCTTATTAGATGACGTGAGAATTGAGAAGCATTAAGTTAGGACAAATGTCATGTTTGGGGAATCTTACAAATCTTTGTCACAATCATCTCTTAATTTATTCTTTTTAAAATGTTTAAGTTATTTGAGGTTGCCAAGTGCCAACACAACAATTGAAAATATCTGGTTGCTCATACCACACCACTACACATTGCACCTTGAATTTTGTGGCACCAATAAGATCCAATTTCTCAGCCAGAAATGGAAACTCAAACTTTTTTGACATACAAATCTTATTATATTTCACAATCACCCTTTAAATTTAAGTTTGTGACTCTGGTGTGGCACTAAGTGTGGGACATATACTTAATTATAGGGAAAATGGTGTTTTTTTACCCTTTAATGTTAGCCGCGATTATCAATTTTTTTTCCAGCATTCTTTTGCTATCAATTGTATCACAAACATTTATTTATTTTTCTACTAATATTACATTTTTTACTAACGTTAAATAATCAATGATTTTTGTTGATATGGCATTACACATGACAAAATAAGTTGACTGGATAAAAGTATTTTTTAACTCAGATTTTTCTCTACCATAACCTGTGCAATACTATGTCATTTGAACCCTAAATCTTTTCTTTTCAAACAAGTTAAAAGTACTGTGCTGTTTTGCTCTCACTTTTCCCCGCTCAGCTCATTTTGTCACGTGTGAAAATATTTGTCCAGTCAGCTCAATTTGCCATGTGTGATGCCACACCAACAAAAACCGTTAATTATTTAATGACGTTAGTTAAAACGGTAACATTGATAGAAAAATAAAACATTACGAATACAATTGAAAGCAAAAAAAAAAGTCAAGAACATAATTGACAATGACTCCTGAGTAGAAAACACCCTTTTTCCTTAATTATAATCTTCAATATTATTCAATTATCACATCTAACACACACACACACATATATATATATATATAGTATACCCACAAACATCCAATCCTAACACTCAAAATTCATAATATATAAGATAGCACATTACTAAAATAATAATTTCTTTTTAAAAATAAATCTCACTCAAATAAAATCACTTAACATTACTAACAAGTTTACTTACTCTTTCAAAGACAAAAAATGTATTAAGATATTTTAGTGATTAAATGATAATATTATGTGGCCAAAAATTAACTTCACCTTGTACTTACACACCTATAACTCAGCAAAATTTTGAAATAGGATTGCATGAACCCTCCACTTTACACTACAACGACCATTAACAACCTGTGGTGACGACTATTCTTTTCTCAATCTTTGTATAATCTTTGTATATCAGACCATTTTTTTTAAGAGTTAATTATATATATATATTGGGAGTAGACGAGTGATTATTTCACTTGATTTTTCGATGGAAATGACTAGTATCTTTCTGACCCCATTTTACTGATTTTAGAATAGAGATAAACTTGAAGTGTATGGTCCATTTGATTCTTGACCATCCATTAAAAGCCCATGTAACATCTTTAACCCTCTTTTTGAGTTCCACATCACTTAAAACTCAGAATTATAACTCTGTATGACTGTATCTGCCAGTACAAGCTACTACAATTTGGATTACCTATATATATATATATAACAATTATGTTTACATCTATACCCTTTGAACTCTCAACTTCAAAAACAAATTTTGTTCATGTCTTCTGAAACAAATCAAGGAGAGTCTCAACTTTTCCTTCATCACCTCCATCTTCTCCATGGTCTTCTTCTGGATGTGGTGGTGGTGCACCAATATGTATAGACTTTGACAAATACTCATCAGCTTTCTTCTTTGAAACCTCAATACTCAGCTGATCCACCGAAGTTACCGTTATCTGATTCAGCGACTCCAGCGACGAGCTTCGAGTTAGGGTTCCGGAGACTACTGTGATCTCATCGCCCTCGTCGATGGTTGATTCGAGGGAACACACAGACCTAGCAGTATGCGAGTGCGCAGAATCATGTTTGGACCTCTGTTTGACTCTTTTGCACCAACTGTGTAGTGACTCTCTCACACTCTCAGCCACCAAGGCCTTCTTGCAATGAGATCCCATCTAGAGTGATTGAGGATGATGAATATCAAAACCAAATTAATCTATTGCAATTGAAGAAGGAAATATGTACTTTCAAATGGCCTATTCATACGTGCATCGTGAGAATGAATACTCTGAAGTGCGTTTGTTTTGCACATTAACCCATGAGCAAGCTATTGTACAAAAACAGCGCACTTCACGCACTTTACAGGATGTGCAATTCGGAGGATCTGAATACGTGTCAGATACATGGTAGACATTGAGTAAAGGCTTTTGGGCCTAGGGTTTCATTAGGAAACCTACCATCTTTAGGATACAAGTTATTATTATTACCTATTTGTTAATGATATATTGAATCAGTCTTTGAATCTAGATGATCTTGTTATTTTTCCTCTATTCTTTCTTGTTCTGCATCAATGATGTTTATTTTTTCTAAAAAAAAAAGAAGAAAAAAATAAGCCAACCTGTGTAACTATTATATTGAGGGGTACTGTCATGTAGCTACACCAGAACTGAACAATAACACTGCAAGTTCCACAATGAGAAAATGTGAGGACCCTCTTGCAAAAAACTATGCTAGAAGCTAGAAAATTTTATCCAGACAAAATTTTCAAAAGAAGCATTGGCAAGTTACAGATTATTAAATAAATGCCCACCAATTTTTGTTTACTATTAAACTATGTATTATCAAATTAAATAACTATCTGCTCTTTCCCCACCAAAAAAAAAACTCTCCTGTATGAAATAATATATTTTCACATTTTTAAAATAAAAAAGATATTTTTTTCCCTTTTACCTGCAATGTAAAGCAAGTCCAAATATTATATATGTTTCTATAATTGATAATTTCACAGCTAAGAATCATATTGCTACATTTGTAATTGTTTAAACTTTAAAGAGAGACTCACCCAGATGCTAACCGAATGATGATCATATAATGGTTTCTCATGAAGCATGATCGTTGATTTAGTCCCCACTATATACAGAAAATCAAGAAAATTCATCTCATGAACATTATCAGAGAGAGGATTTATAACGCAGATTAATCATTGCATGAGAAGGAAATTACGCGTGCCCTTGACGGATTAAAATCTTACCAGGGACCAGATAAATGTTGCCATTTCGAAAGCATTCTGCATGAGCAAACAAGAAAATGACAAACCAAAAACACAAATGCAGCATAATCAGACATTCAGACTACTCTACAAGTAATATATATATATATGAGAACACAATTTTACCTGAAATATTACAAATTGTATCAGCCATAACAGAATATCAGGTTTCTTGAACCAAAAAAGATCATCACGCGGCTTTACTTGCGTCCTAGCTGATGGACCTTGGTGTGCCCAAATTTCAAGTGCTAAGGTGGAGACTACATGTTGAAGTTTTGTCCCTATCAACATCACAAGCTTTTACATGTAGAATAATCAGACATGGCTTAAAAAAAAGGATCATTGTTGTGTTTTGATTTGTTGATTAGTGTTTCTTTGATAAGTAGAAATATGAAACCAGAATTTACTTACAATTGCAGGAATAAAAGAGAGCCAAAAGTATACATTAAGACCTGCAATAGTGGGAAAAGTAAGCACAAATTTAAATAATCTCCACACTTACATCTAGAATCAACAAGTTACCATGGATGTTTACAAAGATGCAGACTATTGCATAACCCCAGAGCGGCCAGCTGCAAAAACAAAACGGTAATTAAGCTCCAAGTTTTTATAATTTTTTTAACAGTATGGAATATATGCTTATAGAGGATGAGCCTTGGAGCAACAGTAAGGTTGCTATCATGTGACCTGGAGGTCACAGCCACACAGGTTCAAATTCTGGAAACAGCCTCTCTGCTTGTTTTTCTAGAAGTCTTATTTACTAATTTATTTGCGAGATATATAGCAAAGAACCCGCTTTTAAAGTGGAACTTTATTACTTCAGAATTTCAGTCTACAAATAATGAGCAAGCATTCCTCGCTGGAGTTGTAAACTAATTTTAAGTTTTAGATTACTAGCTAATTTATCTGTTCAACCTTTGAAAAACGCAACATATAGGATAGTGCAAGTCAAAAATTGAAATTTAAATAAAATATAAGATTAGACAAGCCATGAACTATACAATGTTTACTGCTCATAAAAGGGATTAATCACAGATTTAAAATAAAATGAGCAAATGGATTCAAAATGACATGTCATTTTTGCTGTCATAATTTGGGATTGGGACTTTCTCTCCAAGGAAATTTCATTATTTGTTGATCCCATTTTTCCATTGTTGAACTTTCTATCACGGTAATTACTTCGAATGACAACCATTTCAGAAGGGTTCAAACCTTATTCCAAGAATACCATGAAATTCATCTTCCATGCTGCGAACCATATAATTATGAAAATTATATGAAAGTGGCAATTTGTGCTCCTGAAAATTACAAAGCAGGAAGCACGTTAGGACACGGTTATAGAATTCAGCAAGCAAAGAAGATGACAAGCAAACTAGTGATTATATTCTACAAAGATAACTGCATATATTCCTTAAATTCACATATAATGATCATTTATGTGCAAGAGAGACTTTGGTTTTACTGTGAGAGCAAGAGCTCAGCTCAGTGAACTAGATATAACACATTATCATAGAAGACTCCTTACTGGAATATGCAAAGTCTAGGAAAAATTCATAGACAAATTAAATCAATAGCTATGTATTATTTTGTATCCAAAATGTTTTAGTTACTTACAGTGATGAAACCTAGACGGAGTGCAAGGTAATCTGATTTTTGTATAGAGCTCCTGAATTGGCGTAGAAAACAAAGCTGCAAGGTCAAACTACAATTTATCAATGGTTTAAACTTCCAGAACCTGCATAAGACTAATATTCAGCAAAAGTATCTGTTATACTATCATAGCATACTTTGAAAGTTATTACTTTCCAAACTGAAAGATCTGACTTCAATAACATAAAGCTCAATTTTTAATTAATCAATCAATCCACACTCCACAGTAAGAAATGAGCACAGTACAATAGTAAGGGATATATATATAAAATTGATATTTGATGATACATCACCATCCAGATTAGTATTGGATTCCTGCTCCATGGATGAGAAGTATGATGGAACACAAATGTCGTCTGCCGCCTCATCACCTTAAATTTCTTTTCTGCAGAACAAAAGTAGTAAACATAAGGGCTTTTTTACAGACAGGAAAAGTAAGATATGGATGATGATTACATCAAAAGGGAACATTGGAAAACCATGTGTGAAGAAGGTATCCTTGAATCAATTAATATCTCTACATGTGTAAGGTTTTTAAAGTTCCTAATTAATGATAAAACAGAAAAGTATGGAAATGCTTCAACGTTGAGGGGGGGACCAAAACAGAATATACAAATTTAAATGCAGAATAAAGGTTTCAGTCATTGAATCCATTTAATGTCCTATGTACCTGGAAGATTTCCATCAGCTGCTATGCTAGCCTGATTTTCCCATCTCCGCCAACTATAGATCTAAAAATACTCGCAACAAATGGAAGAGAGAAAAAAAAAAAGAGTGCTTACTTTCATGCAAAGAGCAATAGCTGCATGGTATGATAATAAAACCAAATTGTTAAACTTCAAAAAATATTTGATGACCAACTACAGAAATTATTGACCAAACTACCACACACAAAGAACAAAAGCCAATGAGCCAACTTCAAGGGGTTGGACAAGGCTCTTCTATGAAGAAAATAATTTTCATCATGCTTAGTATATTAAAAACTAAGCATATTTGTTATTACGGGTTCAAATCCTGCAAACAGCCTTTCTGCCCTTTTTGCTAGCAGGGTTAAGGTTGTGTACATTTGACTCCCGAGACCTCACCTCATGGGAGCCTTGTGCACTAGGCCACCCGTTTTTTTTGTATGTTAAAATCCCAAACTCGATGATATGCATTTTTGGTGTCATTACTGGTTATAACATTATTCACACATTTGATTCTTGTAATTGTAAATTTGGCTACTAACCTTGCTCATTGCTAAACCAACTGCCAGACAACTGTACAGAACGTGAGTGATACCAAGTACAAACAGGAATCGGTGGAGCTGCTCTAGACCCTCATACGAAACAAACGGTTCATGCCCCTGCATTCATTTATTAGTATTTAGGAAAGAATTCGGGTATTTAATATTGACTAATCCAAAGTAGCTTCACTATAAATAAAAGAGGTATTTTGGAAAGAATCAAGCAAAATCAAAATTAAGGGGCAAGTGATTCGGGGGTATAATTTGTATGAGTTCTATCCATCTATAAACAATAGGTGTATGCTAAGGTACATTAGAGTATGTTATTCTTCCTCTGTTCCCTCTTATTCCTCTGGGATATATTTCTTTCTCCCCTCTATTCTGTTTTACAATATTAATTGTGATGGTTAAAGAAACGTAAAATTTCAACTAAGTGAAGTATGTTACCTCGCCACACTGATGGAATGCATCAGTAACTAGTCTCTTCGGAACATCAGTTTTGTCAGGAAAAGGAAATGGACTCTCAAGCATTATTTTTTCATTTGTGTCAAGGTCGTCTTCAGAACAAATATAAAATCGACTGCTGAAAAGAGACGAATTTACACAAATTTCAGAGATCCACCTTGCGCATTGTGCCAACAACAAAGAGATAAGCCCAAGCAGCATCAGCTCTAGCAGGAAGAATCAATCCCAGTCAAACATAATATCACAAATCAATAAAGCTGACACTTTTTCTATCAAAAAAAAAACAAATCAATAAAGCTGACACTGTATCTCAAATATAACTCCTCAGTTCTTCAACATCAAGAGATTACTGAGATTAGCAATTCATATTCTCAACTCTTACCACCCCTTTATAGTTGATAAGGGTTAAAGTTAAAACATAATTTACCTTCCTTAATTTTCTCCAATGAAGCATAAAGTGCCTTCCTTCTAGTCTTCTTCAACCACTGCACAGCCAAGGAAAAAAGTTTCACATTTTCATGAGATTCAAGAGATTGCATCAGTTTAATTTTTCCACATCCTATATGGAAGTGACAAGCAAACCAAGATGTAAAGTAGAATTAAGAACAAAGTTTCAAATTAGAGAGTATCCCTGCATCAATTTTAACCACAACAGATTTCACAGAGACAGCATGTTTTGCTATGAGGAACATGTTCTTATGTAGTACAGGACAATAACCTAAGATCTGAACAACATACAACCAGATTCTAATGAGCTCTCAGCAACTAGAAAAAACATATAAACATACTGCTCATAATAGGCCACAAATTTGTACAAAACTTCAATTCATTTTGACTTTGATTTTCAACAGTTCATGATGTGTATTATCACTAAGAAGAACATTGTTCAGAACAATCTTCCTTCCTTACCTTCCCAAACCGGTATATAGACCGTTCCACCAAGAAACATACGAAGACCATGACAGTAACCACAGAGGCAACTGAATATGTTGGCGTCTCAGCCAAAGACCGTCCTGGCTGAAGCACCTCCGCCATTTCTCACATCCACTGACCAACCCAGAAACTGAGACACAGAAAGTTGAAAACTTTCATGGGAAAAACGGATTCTTTTCCCGGAAAAATGCGACCCAGATGGATGAATGTGGATGGGAATGAAGGATCCAGGAAATGAGGGGAAGTGGGATACTGCAAAAGAGAAACACATCTGTGGCAGAGTTGTTTATTAGGTAGTGATTGGTGAAGGTTGCATGTGGGAGGTTCGGATCATATACACAATACACTATGTAGTGTTAGTTCGACATTAAAACTCTATTGTTTAATGTTATTTTTGTTGTCTCACTCTAAAAGATTGAAACTTTTTATGTAAACGCAGCGTCAACTCCATTGGACCTCGTGCTTTGTCTCTCTCCAAATCCAACCCGTGCACATGGAGAGGAAGGGTCTACCTGTCACCAAATTTTGAAGTTGTAAATTGAGGTTGCTTTCCTAGAAAGTAAGGGAGACAATGAGAGATGCCTTGAATATTTTATTTATTAAGTCCTTGGAAAACATATTTCCTTTTATAAATTGAACTTTAACATTTAAGATTTTGTGATTGATTATAAAAAAAATTATTGTTTTAAAATTGGGGAAATGTAAACAAAATAATTTTATAAAATTTTTTATTGGTTGAAAGAATCCTAAATTGATGTTCTAAAAAATTAGTTAGCAAAACTCTTATAAATTTGAATACAACACTCTTTTAAGATTTTTTTTATTGGTTAAGAAGTAATTTAATGAAAAATTAATAAGAATACTATTTTGTTAATACTTAAAAACTCTCAAGTAAAAAATTAAAGAGTACCCTTCAACATTGGTTAACAAAATCGATTAAAATTTTGTGGATAGGGTTTTACATTTAAACATTAGTAAATAGTTAATAAGACAAGTAGGAATAAAAATTTAGCGCTGCGAGAGTAATGATTTTTTAGTACATTCTTTAATTCATTTATTATTTTTTTGTGGGAGAGAAAAGAAAGAAAAGCACTAGTTCACACAAGCTCTCATAAAATCAACACCTCTAAGGTCCTTCTCCAGGATAACAACGACATCAATAGGGAGGCTATCAAGTAAACTCAGGCTCCTATCAATTTCGTAGGTTAACGCAGCCATTGCATTGGCGGCACAATTGCCTTCTCTATAGACATACTTAAAGATCACTTAATCGATGCACCTACCACGACTTTGAATAAGGACAACACACGGATGAGTGTCAATGATGGGGCTCTTGATTAGCTCATATGCAACTAGCGAAACCATCTCAACCATAACTCGATTAAAACCATGATGGAGGACAGTTTTCAGCCCGAAAGAACACCCCAAAGCTTAAGAGTGTATCTCCTAAAGACCAACTAAAGTTCAAACTTTCCTTAAAAGTATCCATATTTAATACTTAATCATATATCAAATATGATGGAGAAAATACTTGTAAGAAACAAAAATATCTTTCTATTTTTTTTCAATAAATTAAATTAACTTTATACTATATATCTATTTATTTTAAAATAATAAAATTATTTGATTATCTTTCTTGTTACATTAAAATTTAATATTATAATTCAATATCAATTTAATTATATTTATTACTATATAAAAAACAAAATCACTTTTTTATTTTGCATAATTATATTTGTTTACTAAACAAATAAATATAATTGTTAAAACTACAATTTCATCAAACTTTTATACTCCTTTTGCTTTTTTTTGGTAAGATATTATATTTATTTTTGTTCAAACCATATATAAAAAATCAATATTTGGAGGGAGATGGATTCCATGTGTCCCTTGACATTTCCCGCCATTTTCGGCTCAGAAAAACTCTCTTCTTCTTCTCCTTGATGCTCAAAACTTGATCTCTCTTCAGATGGAGCATTTTCTGAATCTAAAGTCTCCTTATTTTTCGGTTTTCTTTTTCATTCGTTTCTTTTCCTCCTTCTTCTTCACCCTCCTCGCCTCGTCTTGTTCAAGGTAATCATCAATTTTCCGTTCAGCGAATATGTTTTCTCGATTCTCTTCGGTTTACATTTCCGTAATTCACTTTAAGAAATTTGGATGCCAATTGTCTGTACCTTCGATTTTTATTTTGTGTTGACGAGGATTAAGCCGAAGCAGAGGAATTCTAAAACCTGCCATTTCTACTGTGAAGTGTAATCCTATTCTAATTGTTACACTTAAGAGACCTTTCTCCGTGCTTTTCAATCACTCTAATTGTTTTCCAAGCAATGTGGTTTAGTATTTCTAATCTAATTACCCGTTGTAATTTTCATTATGGTATTTCTCTGTTGTACACCATTTCAGCCATTTTCTTACTGTTTTTCCCATCTGTAAATATCTATTCTCTAACTTTCCAAGGCGGACGTGAGGGGTTTTGATTTTGGGAAAAAACTTGTAATACATAATTGGACTGTTGCTTTTGTTTGTTTTATTATTCTTTTTGTTTCTTTCATGGTCTGCCTACTTCGGGCAATCTAATATTATGAATTAGAAGGTTCTTGATCTTGACTAGGATGATAAAATTAACACGCTGAATGATAGACATGTGCAATTTGTCCTATACCTAACATAGTACTAGTTCATGATTTGGATTTAAGTTGCGCAGTAACTCAAATTAATTGGTTTCGAGGTACATGCTTATTTTTTTTCAAGCCCTCATAACTGGGTATGTATAAATGGTGCATAACCTGATTCTTTTGTTTTTTGTATCTTCCAGGTTTCTGTCAGGGATTTGATTTTGGATCGGTTTATGGAGAGTAGTATCTGAGAACAAAATTAAAGTGAAATATGGGGTTTCTTGTGCTTGTGTCGAGTGTCACCTAGATGATGCATCTAGAATGTAGTGCTACTGCTCGAGAAGAACATATGCTATGTAGAAATTGTACATCTGAATTAGTTCTTCAGTTATAATGGACAGTCATGGTGACGTTCCCAAGAAAGAGAGGCGCAAAATTGGGTTTAAAGAACCAACTTTCTTGTATGGTGACTTGGATCTGTGGATATTAGAAGCGAAATCTCTTCCGAATTTGGATGTGCATTCTGAAACAATGAGAAAATGTTTCACTATGGGCAACACTTGTTCTCCTCCATTTATGAGAGGAATCAAGTCAGCCACTAAAAAATATAATGTGGATACTAGTGATCCTTATGTCTCTGTCGTTCTAGCCGGCGCTACAGTAGCTCAAACTCGAGTAGTTCCGAACTGCGAGAATCCTTCATGGGACGAGCATTTTATTGTCCCAGTGGCTCACCCTGCTGAGAAAGTAGAGTTTGTTGTGAAAGACGATGATGTTCTTGGGGCTGAAATGATTGGAGCAGTAGAGATACCTGTTGAAAAGATTTTGAAAGGAAATACTATTAATGATTGGTTTCCAATTGGTGGAGAGTATTCAGACAGCTCAAAAAAATGTCCTGAGCTGCATATATCTATTCAGTATAAGCCATTTGGAGAACACCCTTCAGACAAAAGTGGTATTGGTGCTGGAGTAGACTATTCTGGTATTCCTAACACATATTTCCCTCTCCGAAAAGGAGGGAAAGTGACTCTTTATCAGGATGCACATGTACCAGATGGTCAGCTCCCTGAAATTTCACTTGAGGAGGGAAAGGTCTTTAAGCAAGGGCAATGCTGGGAGGATATTTGCCATGCAATATTGGAAGCTCAACACCTGATATACATTATAGGATGGTCAGTTCACCACCCTATAAAGCTTGTCAGAGAACCAACAAGACCTTTACCAGAAGGCGGAGAGCTTCCACTTGGAGATTTGTTGAAATACAAGTCACAAGAAGGGGTCCGCGTGGTTATGCTCATCTGGGATGACAAAACTTCGCATGACAAATTTTTTTTGAAAACAGTAATTCTGATTACCCAAATCATATCTGTTAAATATGATCTTTATGTAGAAGTTTATGTTAATTCATCAAATTCTGGGCAAGTTCTTTTCTGTTCGGTTGAAGTATTGAAGTTCCTTGATTATATTGCTTAATTATCAAGAACTTATAGTGGAAGGGAAAATGTTCAATTAAGGGAACATTGAGAGGTGGGCCATAGATTGAAATAGAAGTGCCTAGCAATGTTGTACAACTGCATCACTAAGATTTATAATTAGTGGGCAATGTAATAATTGATTTAAATGACTGCAGGAAGGTGTCATGCAGACTCATGATGAAGAAGCTAAGAAATTTTTTAGACACTCCACTGTTCATTGCGTGCTTGCTCCACGTTATGCAAGCAATAAGCTCAGTATTTTCAAGCAACAGGTATGGGATTCTTGTGCTTGGATTTAACATTATGTAGGACAACATTGAGTTTCCCTGCTGCATCAGTCCAACATCATTATCTCTTATGTGGAAAAGTTTTTAATCATTAAAGTCATTTATAAGATTGGATACTTTGGTCCAGGTTGTGGGAACACTTTTTACTCATCATCAAAAGTGTGTGCTTCTTGACACTCATGCTTCTGATAATAAACGGAAAATAACTGCTTTTATTGGTGGTCTGGATCTATGTGATGGCAGATATGATACTCCTGAGCATCGGCTCTTTGGTGATTTAGATACTGTCTTTCAAAATGATGTTCATAATCCTGTATTTCCTGTAAGTGGTTGTTATGCAATTACAATAATTGCTTGATTGATTTTTTCATGCATGACAAGTCATTTTTTATTGGCCGAAACTAATTTTTTGTCTCTTAATTTTTACATGAAGTTTCAATTTTCTCTTTTCTACTTCGGTTCTACATATGATTTGCGGCATTTAGCTAGAGAAAAAGAAATGTATCACTTAATAAAAATAAAAGACCTATGTGAGTTGCGATTTCGCTAGTCACTATAACTTTTATACCCATCTTATATTGTAGAAGGAAAATCAAACTTTTCTTCATGGACACACATTAACGTTCCATCTCCATTTTCCCACACAGAACACATTATCAACATCGTTCACCCATGGGAGGTTTCCTATAAGCGAGAACACTGAAATTCAATTGGCGATAAGATTTCAAATTAATGCACATATCAATCCCTCCTCTCTCCCATCCCTATAAAAATCAAATAGGCTAAGTAACAGCCTATGGAAATTGATGTGAACCTTTGGGAGAGTCTTGCCCCAAAAATTTTTGTCGCATGGCAATTTGCAAAAGTAGTTCGTGTGAATTATGTTCTCTTTGATACAGTCTGATGCAGGTGGACCAAGGGAACCGTGGCATGACTTACATTGTAAAATTGAGGGTCCAGCTGCATATGATATATTGACCAATTTTGAACAAAGATGGAGGAAAGCCAAAAAATGGCGTGAATTCAAGCTAAAAAAAGTGACAAATTGGCATGATGATGCTTTGCTAAGGCTAGACCGTATTTCATTCATTCTCACTCCGTCGTCTGGTGCTGCTGGCGATGAAGATGTTAAAGTAACCGATGAAGATGATCCTGAGAGTTGGAATGTGCAGGTATGAAGGAAATATGTTGATAGAATTTAATGACATGTATCATCCTTCTTGGTAATATCCTATAAAGGTTATGAACAGCAATTACATGCACAGGTGTTTCGGTCGATAGATTCAGGATCTGTAAAAGGTTTTCCAAAGGATATTGACCAAGCTAAGGCTCAGGTAAGAACAAGGTTGATGAGCGCTTGCACTCTAGGGAGTTATTATCTTCTAGTTGTCCGAACCTTATGATCATTAACTTTGCTAGGCAGTGAGCTTTTGTGTGAATACTGAAATAAACCAGTGATCTGCAGCATCTTCTCTGTGGGAAAAACTTGAAAGTAGACAAAAGCATCCATACTGCCTATGTAAAAGCCATAAGATCGGCTCAACACTTTGTACATATAGAAAATCAGTATTTTCTGGGATCTTCATATCATTGGCCTTCATACCAAAATGCAGGTAATTAAAGGAAAATTTCCAGTATCACCTTCTTTAAAAGACGTTTGTTAGATTTTGCATTGTTATACTTATTAAATGGCCTTTTCCGGTGCTGTCTTGTCTGACTTATGATTTGTATTTTGAATGTAAAATTCATATAAATCAATCTCGTTGACTGCTTTCTTGTCAGATGCAGTTAGTGATTTTTCTGACCTGCAGCCTGCAGGTTATAATGATCTGTGTATTGAGTAGCATAAATGTACAATGCGTCAGACTCAGAAGATACATTTGTGCATATATGATGCACAAACATGACGCAGGAAATGAGAAAATTAATAAATATCAGATTGAATTTATAGTTTGAAAATAGTATTCTGAATAAGTATGCTCATAATATTTTATTTTCATTAAGAAAATTAGTTTGCCTATTATAACTTTCATTCCTATTTATTGTTTTTGGTTTTTTTATTCATTTGTTGAGCTCTCGCATAGTTTTTTCTTCCCTTGTTTTTTTACTTCAAAAGCTCACTAAATTAGAAGTTCATAGATAAAAATAAAGAAAAATGCTCTCATGGTATGTACGAAGTTCTTATAAAAATAAGTTGGCAGATTATTGTTGCTCCCGCATTATTTTGACCATTCTTATATTATTCTTATATTACATGTGTGTTGATAAATATGCACATTTCTTGGTGCCATTTAAGGGGAAAATTATCTCTAGGTGCTACATTTTTATCGCATTTGAATATTTATTTGATATTTCATACGCACAGTGTTGTAATTTTTACTAGCACTTTTGCATGGAAATGTTCTTGTGATAATTTTTTTTACAGGTGCTGATAACCTGGTTCCCATGGAGTTGGCTTTGAAAATTGTCAGCAAGATCAATGCAAATGAACGTTTTTCCGTGTATGTTGTTATACCAATGTGGCCAGAGGGGCTTCCAACTAGTAATGCAGTGCAGGAAATCTTGTTCTGGCAGGTCAGACCAATTTCCGGTCCGTGTTCCTTTCTTGCTAAATTTTGCAAGCAAGCAATTTAAATATTTTTTGTGTCCCTTGGTCTGGTCAGATAGTTATGTTAGGCTGAGCTTTTTTCTCCTTGAACTTATTATTAACTGTTACTGATTTTCCATAATGCTGATGGGTGAGAATATGATATTTCACCCTCCATCTGGGATGTATTCTTTAAGACAAGAGTTAAAACTTGTCAATGAGTTATGAAGATTTATGGATTCTACAATACAAACTAACAACAACCGTTTACCTCACACTTGAATGACTACAGGGACAGACAATGTTTATGATGTACAGTCTTATTGCAGACGCCCTTAAAAAAACAGGTCTCTCTGATAAGTATCATCCTCAAGATTATCTCAATTTTTACTGCCTTGGAAAACGCGAACCTCAATCCTCTAACAGTCAATCAACTCCAACACACCCAACTGAAAACCGTTCTTTGGTATGCCAAACTACTCTTTATTTGCTAAATGTTTCTATTGCAGGCAGATATGAAAATAATTACTTTGATGATGAATTTAGCACCAATTGCATTTAGTTGATTCCTTTCCTGGCTGTGTTCTTGCATGAATCTCTATTTGATGGACTTTCTTGATTGAACTCTTTAAATATTAGAGAAAAAGATAACTGGAATAAACAGGAAATGTTCTCTTTCGATTCTACCTTTTTGAAAGCTTGACACAGATGTTATAGTATCAGTGTTGATATTTCAGATTGGCTACACCATAATAGCTCATAATTTGTGTGTTTTTTTTCCCGTGTCTTCATTCAGGCATCAGTTAACAAATATAGACGCTTTATGATTTATGTTCATGCCAAAGGAATGATAGTTGATGATCAATTTGTTTTGATGGGATCTGCAAATATTAACCAAAGGTCTTTGGACGGTTCAAGGGACACTGAAATTGCTATGGGTGCTTATCAGCCAAAATACACATGGGCAGGAAAGAAATCTCATCCACATGGCCAGGTTCTTTACTTGCCTGTTTGTTGGTTAATGCCAGAATAGTAATATTGGCAAATGTGCTTCTCATAAACAAAATATTTATATATGTGTTTGTGTAGGTGTATGGTTACAGAATGTCACTGTGGGCTGAACACCTTAGTGGTATTGAGGATAGTTTCAAGGAACCACAAAGCCTTGAATGTGTGAGACGTGTGAATGAAATTGCCAAGAGTAACTGGAAGGCGTTCGTATGTGAGGAAGGGAAGGAGTTGAAGGGACACCTGATGCAGTATCCAGTTGAGGTTAGTAAGGATGGAAAAGTCAGTGCACTCAAAGATTGGGAACACTTCCCTGATTTTGGTGGTAAAATTCTTGGATCACCCAACTCTCTTCCTGATACACTAACCACATAAATGGTAATCATGGTGAAGCCATTTTTGCTGTTCAGAAATTTAAGGTGTAGATAGATATATTTGTATTTGATTGAACTGAAAAGAGAGAGGATGGCTGAAAAATGGATAAAAATCTAGTATTACTGGAGTACTCCCTCCATTCATTACTTGTTATTTGTCAATATTAACAAGGACCCATTCTGAATGGATTAAAAATCAAATTTTTATTTAATATTAACATATAATAAGTAGTGAATGAATCAAATTTTCAGTACTCCCCGTCAACTTTTGTCCCTGAAAAAGAAGCTTATAAACCTTTAGATGTCATAAAGTGAGGGATTTAAGTAATAGGAGGTTCTAGGTTCAAATCTCTGTTTTATTTTGTAGTACAAATAATGGAAAGAAGAATTACTGATGCTTAGCATTTTGTTTTGTAAACATATTCATCATTAGTCCTTGCTTTGGCAGTGCAAGCAACATTTTTTATTGGGATCACACAGAACAGTATCTAGTTATGTAAATAATTGTCTTGACAGTATCTTTTTTTAACATACTCCAATGCACCATTTATTAAATGAATCATTCAGTTTTTAACCCCCAAAAAAGGATATATTAAGTAAGGTTCATTAAAGGCCCAAAAAAAAAGTAAGGTTCATTTGCTTCTTATGCCTGAGACTTGTTTGAAGCTGAACTATAAAATTACAAAATCGATTAACACAAAAAGGTAATGAGAATTTGTTAAAATACACGTATGCATAATCTCATCATCTAAAAGTTTAATTTAATGATTTTTTACATTACACAGTTAACTAAGCAAGTGTTATTTTGGGTTCAAATTTTGTATATAAATACAGTTATCTAAAAAATTCAACTTTAGTTATAAGAATTTTGTTAGTTCAAATTAAATTAGGCAGGGTCTAATAAATTTTTGCGGATGGAAAAATATTCATACAAATTTTTTACAACAGAAATTGATAAAAATAATACTAAAGTTAGAATTAAGTTTATATATAAGTGAAGTTATAGAGCAATGGGAGCTCTAGCTCTCCCTAGTGCTTCCCTAACTTTATATGATAACATAATCACATAATTTATTTAAAAAATTATATCTGTGTATTCCAAATTTCAAGAGAGTGTATTAACTGAGTTGAAACTCCTGGACTAATTGGTTATCATATTTTGAAGGACGATGACAAGTACTGAACAATTTTTTTGTAAAAAATGTACAACGTGTTAACTATACTATGGTGTAACTTGTTGTATCTTGCAATGCAATTTCAGTCAATATAATTGTGACATTTGTTATTTTATTGTATCATGCAATGCAATTAGATCACATCAATAGCTATAATTGTGCCACATAACCTATTACATGATGCAACAAGTTGCATCATAAACTTACCCCATATTATATTATGATCATCTCGTGAAAATGCGAAAATATTAAATTTTTTCATCATACACCAATTAAATAAATTGATAAAACGGTAAATATAAATTTTCAATTTTTCAAAATATAATATTAAACAGTTTTATGAGTTCCATACTCTATAGAACTAATATACGACTTATGATTGTTCAACAGGAAGTAATTAAAATTTAGAAAAATAAACAGTTTTTGAAAAAGAGTATTTTATTGTTTGACTTTCAACCAATCAAGACCGCATAGCGCAGTGGATTAGCGCGTCTGACTTCGGATCAGAAGGTCGTGGGTTCGACTCCCACTGTGGTCGACGATTTTTTTCTTTACTTTTTCCTTCCTTTTTTCTAAATGGATAATTTTCGTCAATTTTTTTTTTTTTCTATTTTCTTTTTCTCTTGTTCTTTCATGGGTTTTCTGGTTTTCTTCGAGCTACAAAGGAGGGTTTTACATCCTTTCTCTCTTTGGACCTCCTAAATGCTCAAAGTTCCACTCAATCCCAATCATTTTGTCGCGCCAGAAAACAAAAAAATCAAACTTGAAGTGAATCTCGTGAGTTAAGAGTTTTCCCAATTATTGAATTTTGGGTTCCAATCGAAGGGTGGCAAATTGGCAATGGGTTCAACAGAGCAACCACCTTCCCTCAAGAGACGTGACTCATCTGTGAACAGCAGAGAGGAGGATCGTCTAATTGTGACCCCATTAGGCGCTGGAAATGAAGTGGGTCGTTCTTGTGTCTACATGTCCTATAAAGGGAAAATTGTGCTGGTATTAACATTTTTGCTGTATTGTCATTGTGATTCATATTCTTTTCCAAGTTGGATTGTGTTAACTTCAATAAATTCTTCTTCTTTTTTTCATTTATAGTTCGATTGTGGAATACACCCTGGTTACTCGGGTATGGCTGCTTTGCCATACTTCGACGAGATTGACCCTTCAACTGTGGATGTCCTTCTCATTACTCAGTAAGTGTCTCCATATCCTCTAGTTTAAATCTGACTCGTTAAGTAGGGTATGTTTGGATGGAGGGCCAAGGATGATGAAATGTAGTGGAATGATTCAATTGGTATGTATGTTTGGATATTTTTACGGGGATGGAGTGTAATAGAAGGGTTAAGAAAATTACAATTTTATCCTAGTAATACAATTAGATATGTGTTTATATTATAAGGGGTAATATTGGAAAAAACAATTAATAAGCTATTCTATTCCATTCATTTTATTATAACTTCCAAATAAAACTAGTAGATGTCCCTCCTTCTGTCATTAAAACTTCCAAACAACAACGTATCTATTCAAGTCATTTCACTTCATTCTATGCCATTCCATTAATGATCACTCCATTCCATCCTCCCTTAACATAGCCCTAGTTTCAGTTCCAAATTGCAAATTGAAAGTTTAGTACATTGCAGTAGCCCAGGCTATACAGAATAATTTACTGTTTTGCCGCGTTTAATAACATTTTAAAAGGAGTAATTTTGGTTAGTGCATTTTATTCATTTTATCTGGATATAATGATTGTTCAATGGTCATTAAGGATGATTTTGGAAAGTAGTACATCTGCACACTGGATTTTGCCCATCTCTTTTCCTTTTTCTTTTAAAAGCAAAGAGCCAAAGATTGAATAGATCTTGAGAGAGAGTGCAACAAAGCAGGTCTACAGATATCATGATATTGGGGGCAGTCTTATGCCAAACCTATCTCAGTAGTCCTGGTCCTGTCATTGATTTTAATATATTAAAGCTTCTTCTTCCATTCAGAGGAAGGCTAGTGAATATCATGTTTATTATAGGTAATTCTTTTGTCTTTTGTTTAGTGCACACTAAAACACCTTGAAGGAATTATAATGTAAGACATTATGATTTTGTGGCTCTAGAAATAAGTTACTTTTCCTCTGTTCTTGAGTATTGTAGATCTTACGTAGTCATGTTAGTATAATGCAACATATAGAATTCAATTCTTGTGAAATTTTTTAAGTGTGGAATGTCAGTTTTAACACTTGGGTGTTTCTTATTGTATGTTTATTTCAGTGTGACACATTATCTTCCATTTTAGTGGTTTCTCATGATTGCAGAGAGTAAAGAAAGTAAAATAATATATTTTGCAGTTTTTCTAAAAATTGCACTAGTATCTGTAAATTGTAATTGCCCAATTGGGATAATTTTTTGGTTTTAGCCAAATTTGATACAAGTTGGTGCTTTTTCCTGCAGTTTTCACTTGGATCATGCTGCATCACTGCCGTACTTTCTAGAAAAGGTATGAAGGCTTTTTAATGAACTATAATTGGTTTTTTTGAACTTAGAGTTAGTGGTGACAATACATATATAAAATTTTCCAGACCACATTCAGAGGCCGAGTATTTATGACATATGCAACAAAGGCTATCTACAAGCTGATGTTGTCAGATTTTGTGAAAGTGAGCAAGGTTTCTGTTGAAGATATGCTATTTGATGAACAAGACATCAACCGCTCCATGGATAAAATTGAGGTTTGTTTCCTTGTTGATGGGCATTTTAGTTTCATATTTTTTTCTAGCCTTATAAAACCCCAGACTTGATTAATTTTAGATGTTGAAAGTTATTTTAAGTGCTTAACTTCTAGGTTGTTGAGATTTTCTCTTTGGTACTTGCAATGGCATTGGCATGTTAAATATAAAAAAGGCGGCCCAGTGCACGAGGCTCTCACCAGATGAGATTTAGGGAGGGTCAGACATACGTAGTCTAACCCCTACAAGCAGAGAGGCTATTTCCAGGATTTGACCCCGTGACTCCAGGTCACATGGCATCAACCTTATTATTACTCCAAAGCTCACCCTCTTGGTGTGTTAAATATAAATATTTAAAATTTTATTCCATGCTTCCACTCTTGACTCTTCTTTCTGTTCTTCTGGTATAGATAAATTGTATATGGTTGGACTAAAACACAAGTTCTATATTCTGATAGTAATTTGGAACTGTGATCGCAGTTAAGTGATATTCCTTAATGGACTTTCAAATCCAGATCCATTGAACCTTCTAAATCTATTTAATCTTCTAACAGCAGTTAATAACTGCAGGTAATTGATTTTCATCAAACAGTAGAAGTGAATGGTATTCGATTCTGGTGTTACACTGCAGGCCATGTCCTTGGTGCTGCTATGTTTATGGTTGACATTGCCGGTGTTCGAGTGCTCTACACTGGGGATTACTCCCGTGAGGAAGACCGGCATCTTCGTGCTGCTGAGACCCCACAGTTTTCTCCTGATGTATGCATCATAGAATCCACCTATGGTGTTCAGCACCATCAGCCTCGGCACACACGAGAAAAGCGATTTACTGATGTTATCCACTCAACAGTTTCTCAAGGTGGTCGTGTCCTGATTCCAGTATTTGCCCTTGGTCGTGCACAGGAGCTCCTCCTGATTATTGATGAATATTGGGCCAACCATCCTGAACTTCAGAATATACCCATCTATTATGCTTCTCCTCTTGCAAAAAAGTGTTTGACTGTTTATGAGACATACATCCTTTCCATGAATGACAGGATTCAGAATGCCAAATCAAATCCTTTCTCCTTCAAGCACATATCAGCTCTAAGTAGCATAGAAGCTTTCAAAGATGTAGGACCATCTGTGGTGATGGCAAGTCCTGGTGGACTTCAGAGTGGGTTGTCACGGCAATTATTCGATAAGTGGTGCTCTGATAAGAAAAATGCTTGTATTTTACCTGGCTATGTGGTTGAAGGTACTCTTGCAAGAACCATCACTAATGAACCAAAGGAGGTTACTCTCATGAATGGACTATCTGCACCTCTCAATATGCAAGTGCACTACATATCCTTTTCTGCTCATGCTGATTCTGCTCAAACAAGTGCATTCCTAGAAGAGCTTAATCCTCCTAACATAATTCTTGTTCATGGGGAGGCAAATGAGATGGGAAGGCTCAAGCAGAAGCTCACAACTCAATTTGCTGACCGAAACACCAAAATCCTCACTCCAAAGAACTGTCAATCTGTTGAAATGACTTTCAATTCACAGAAAATGGCAAAAACCATTGGAAAGCTGGCTGAAATAACCCCAGAAGTTGGTGAAACTGTCAGTGGTTTATTAGTAAAGAAAGGCTTTACATATCAGATTATGGCACCCGATGATCTTCATATCTTCTCACAGCTGTCAACAGCAAACATCACCCAGAGAATTACCATCCCTTTCTCTGGTGCCTTCAGCATCATAAACCATCGGCTTAAACAGATATATGAAAGTGTAGAGTCTTCCATAGATGAAGAATCTGGAGTACCGGCATTGCAAGTCCACGAGCGAGTGACAGTGAAGCATGAGTCCGAGAAGCATATCTCCTTGTATTGGACAGCAGACCCCATTAGTGACATGGTATCAGACTCTATTGTGGCTCTGGTTTTAAACATGAACAGAGAGGCTCCCAAAATAATGGCTGAACCGGAGGCCACACAGGTTGAAGAAGAGAATGAGAAGAAGACAGAGAAGGTCATGCACGCGCTTCTCGTTTCACTCTTCGGAGACGTTAAGGTTGGAGAAAACGGGAAGCTAATAATTAACGTTGATGGGAATGTTGCTGAGCTTGACAAAGAAAGTGGGGATGTTGAAAGCGAAAATGAAGGCCTTAAGGAAAGATTAAGAACAGCATTCCAGCGAATTCGAAGTTCTATCAAGCCAATTCCGCTTTCCTCTTAATCTTATCCTTTTGTTGGTTTGGAAGTGTTAAACTTTAATGGTAGTGCTTGTATGTGCTGTGAAAAGTGAAAAATGAGAGGCGGCACCGAGCACCAGCTATTATTATACTACGCCAACTTACTAACTTAGAGTGTTGAGACCATTATTATGAGATGTAGTCATGTAGTTAGGACTAAACTTGGATATTTGTTATGAAATTCTCCAATGAAATAAGATGTGGCAAAATGTATTTGTATAATCAATCATAGGTGGAGAGAGAATGTAAAAGATTAAATTATGTATGATCAATCATTGAAAAAAGAAAGTCTACATATTATAGCCTTTGTATGAGTTGTAACACTAATTTCCCCCACTTTTTCACTCGTTAATGTAAGATTTTGTCTGTGCAAATGCCATGGCCCATGGACATTGATCAGAATTCAGAAGTAGCAAATTGACCCTATGGGCTATTTTTCTTCACTGGCATTTTTGTATTTGAGGCATTTATGTTCCAAGTACAATTGAACATTAAATGTGTATATTTTTTTCAGTGAGAATTCGAATCAAAACTCATTAGATTATGAGGAACCAGTCCATTTCATTACACCTTTCAACTTTTTTTTTTTTTGTCAAAACCTTTCAACTATTGATACGTAATAACGTAATATTTGTGACGGGTTGAAATTATTGGGTTATATTCTAAAGAGGAAAATATGAGTACGCTCGATTTCCCGAAAAAATGAGTAACAATCATATGTAGTATGACCCACAAAGTTCAAAATGCAAGAATAGGAAAAAAAATAGTACAATTTATCTCTACTTTAAAAATTAATAAAAGAGATTTAAACTTTCAGCTTTAAAAAAAAGAGCTTTTTTTTGCTAATAAAAAAAAATAGTGTGCAATATGCTTTAAACATTTGTACAATAAACCACCTCAATTTTGCTAATACGTAGTTTTATTTTTTTGGTCAGGTCTATAATGTATAGTTACTTGGATAAAAATGTCAATAAAAGGGGTATGGATCCAATAAATTCTACCATCCCCTAAATTTGAGAATTCTTTTTGCCCTTTAACTGATCTATTTTCTTTCTTAATAGTCAATACAAGATATGTCTTCCAAGTTTCCAACCATGGTATAAAAGGACTGGATCCAATAAATGTAGAAAATACCTACCTACCATTCAAATTAAAGCATCACTAAGGATATAAATGAATATGAAAAAGCCTGTGTTGTTCTCTCTCCCTCTCTCACTTCAAAATTATCAGAAACGTAGCATGGCAAAACTCCCAGAGGGGAGCTAAAAAATGAGAACTCGATCTGAAAGTACTTTGAATGAGTTGACCAATTCTTCAACATATCAAGCTGCATTTTTCTTGCTTCTAAAGTTCTCCTTCATCATTGCAAATTTTTTCTTGCACTGATTCACAGTCTTCCCAGGGACAGCTGCTGCAACTCTTTCCCATCTCTGACTAGCTTCCTTGGGGAAGGCTTTCAAAGCCTGAACCAGTGCTCTTTCCTGTACAGCTGACCACACATCTTGCTCCGAACTAGAGGATACTCCATTTGCAGCAACCGAACCGAGGGAGTTCTGGTTGTCAGAACTTTCGCTGCTCGAGTCTTCCAAGTTATTTGCAGTTGAGGCAGCATTATTTTCAGGTCTTCCGGGAGTTGGTTTCCCTTCTAATTCTTCTCTGGTTGTGAGCGGAGACGCAATAGATTGTGCAGGTTTCCTTTTCTCAAGAAATGCATCAAAAGATTTGGAAGAATCAGGCTTCTGGAGGAGAACTGTTTTCGTTGCCTTCATAATTTCCTCCACGGATCTTCCAGTACCAATGTACTCAGAAATCACCTCCCACCTACGTGAAGTTCCTTTGGGATATTTTTGCATTCCTTTTCTCAATAGTTCAATCTCTTCCTTACTCCAAGGTTTCTCCTTCTTCTCTAAGTTGCCTGGTGAGGCACTACTACTACCATTAGCCCGTACAGAACCATTCTGTCGATCAGTTGTCTCATCTTTCTTATTATCCACATCTTTCTTGCAACCATGGGCATCTCGGAGAATTTTTGCTTGCTCTAACGCCTGCTTGCCATCCAAATTGTCACACAAACTCCTCAAATGCTCAATATCAAGTGTCATGCATAGATTTTCTACATCATCCTCAGATATATCATGTAGCTGTTGTGACAAAATAGGTACTGAAAGTGTTCGAAGACGAGCACGCTCTTTTCGCAAGAGCTTTTTCTCTTTCTCCTTTACCTTCTTCTGTTGTAAAGCAGCTTCTGCAGCTCGTTTATCTTCCTCCTCCTTTCGTCGCCTCTCCTCTTCAGCAATTCTAGCAGCTTCTTCTTCCTGCAGCTTCTTTGCAAGAAATTTAGCCTCCTTTTTCCTTTGCTTCTCAGCTTTTTCCTCTTCCTTCCTCCTCAATATTCTAGGGTCTCTCTTATAAGCATTATCCACAAGAGTACGTATCCGTGCAGATTCTTCCTTCCTAGCTTTTTCTGACAATTTTGCATTCTGCCTTTCCATCCACCTCCTATGGTCTCGAGATTCAGCTTGTTCAAGATCAAATTCATCAGCATGAGGAAATTCCCTCCAGCTTTTAAACGTGTACCAGAAATTGTAGAAATTATCAACTTCTTTTAGTGGAGTATCATTATGACCAAAAGATGGAATTGGTTGATTAACCGACCACCTTCCGTTCCTCATAAAAGCAGGACCAAACACCTTGAAAAAGTCTTGTGGGGCACAGTCAGTGGGAATCTCATCATCAAACTCATCTGTGGAATCATAATTTCTTCTCTTCACAGGATCAATCAACACCTCATATGCTTCCTGTATTGCCTTAAAATGACTTTCTATCTCATCCTTCTTTGCTTGCTTTGCAGCTTCAGTCTCCTCAGCAAGAAGTAGAGAAGCCTGTTTGTCAGGATGATACCTCAAGGCAGTTTCTCGATAGCTTTTACGTATTTGATCTTCCGTAGCAAGATATCTTAGATGGCCCAAACCCAACAATGCATAGTGATCTTGTTGCTGGTCCCCAGAACCAGATTTCTTTTTGCTCTTGCTGCCATAAGAATCAGATGATGGTAAATACATATGTTCCTTATCATCAACCACTTTTTTATCATCAACATCTGTATTATCTTCCTCAACACCAAGAAGTTTAAGTGCAGCAAAATGGAAGGCATGGCCTGCAGGTTCAAAATTCAAAGCCTTGATAGGATTACAATTCGAAGAAACAAAAATTGGCTGCCCATCAACTATATCTTGTGAGTAGGTGATTAGCCTGAGTTTGGTATGTACAGCCATAATGATGGCCCAAAGAAACAGGAAATATGAATTGTGTTAATGCTTGGTATCAAGAAACAGATCCACTTATATTCAATATCTCCCTTAAAAAATAATAAGCTCCAGCAACTGGAACCTGCACTATCAAGAAATTTTAGTTAGAGCATTTCATGCAGCACTGAACATAATAATACATCAGAAATCAACAAAAATCAGCACAGAACAAGCACAAATAATGGATCTACCAACTCATTCTGTTTTTTCATTATGTTTAAAAGATTTATTGCTATTTTATTCTTTATATTTCAATTGATTAATAAAAGTAACTTAATGGAAATTAATGATAACAAATACTTATAACCATTTATATATGGACAAAACTTATATGCTGTTGCTGAAAATTGACACATGTCTTTTTTTAATTGGTTAACCTTACCAAAAGCATGTAAGCAACAGCACATAAGTTTTTTCCTTTATATATTTAGATAACATCAATTACAAAGTAAATTTGTACATGCTCTTCAATATATAAATTGACCAAACACTAATTTCTTCTCACTCAGACACTCACAACACTTTTCCTTTAACTTTATTTGAGAAGAAATTATTTCAAAATAAGCAAACATTAATTTGGCCATTCGAGCTCATCCTCACAATTCAAAAATGAAAACACACACACACTGACAAAAATGTTTTCATAATTCATATCTACTTCATCTAAGCAGCTGAAAAAGAAAGTGGTCAATTAACACATAAAAGAAGATGTAGATGTACATTTCGCTACGTAATCATTTCCTGATTGGTGTCTTCCATTGACGCCATGGCAACAGCAATTTTCAAACCAATAAAGAGTGGATAAAAAGAACAGTAAAAAACAAATATATTAAAAAAAATGAAGTGAACATTAAGTCACATAATCTGTACTAGTATCTAAAATCAGTACATTCAAAACGCTATACGGCAGAAGTGCCTAATCATGTAAGCAAATCAAGCAGTAACAGATAAACACTTCAAAATCCCTAATCCTGCTAACAAATCAAGCCTCAAAAGCACAGACACGACTACTTGCACTTCATAGTAAAAACCCAAAAACAAAATGCAATAGCCCAGATAGCCAGATATTTTTACTATTACAACTGGATATTGTTCTTCTTCTTCTTCGAGTGCAATACACTATCAAACCTAGAAACACACAGCTGTTGAGCCACAAAACAGTAACAAAACTAAAACACAAAACAACATAGACGGAGCATGGGAAAAACGAAAGGGAAGTCATGCGTGATGCGGAAAAATCAAATCGAAGCCAAGATCAAATACGATGCAAAGAAGAGGAAAAAAGAAGACTTACAGAGAAAAATGAGGAAGAAGGAAGATTGTGTATATGCTGCCCTTTGCCTTCCCAAATTGGCTGAGCTGAGAAGGGGTAGGTTTTTGGGCGTGGGCTTTTATATGGGGTTACCAACTGACCTATTTGTGTTTCCCACCCTGCTTCGTCTTCTCACTATTTTCACTATTTTCCGCCTCCACGCGAATTAAACACCAAAACTTTCTTTTTCGTCCTAATTTTTCCATTATTTTCAATTTTATCTACAATTATTTTTGTTTTTGCTATTAATTTTATTATATTTTACAAATTTCATATAAAGTCAACATTATTTAATACCAAAATATAAATACATTTAATTACATAGCTTTCATAGAATACATAGTTATATGAATTGATATTTTATATATATATATATAGAGTATATTACATGATTTTAGGTATTTTCTTAATTGAACTATACAATATATAATATAGATATAAAATAGTGGAAAAGGGGAAGTAACGGAAAAGATGGAGAAGTTGTAGAAAAATATAGGAAGTAATTTCTTATTTTATCAAAATTAAAATTTTAAAATGTGACATCTATGCGAGTATAGATTCTTTCATGTGAAAAATTAAGGATACCCTTGGTACAAATTCACGGATGTAAAGTACTGTAAAATAAAGGAAAGTACTATAGAAAAAAAAAAGTGAGAAGAGAGATAGAAAGAAAAATTAGGGGAGAGAAAAGTATGATAAAAAGTGTATTTAGTATTATAGAATATGATGTAAAAAATTTTTAAGAATTGCAAAACATCATAATTTTACTGTGCACAATCCTTACTAAACGAACCCTAATATCATATGCGTGTATCATGCGAATAAAAAGTAAAATCGTAGACATAAATTTGATTTTATTTTTCAACCAATGTCACCCTTTGTCAAATATTTAACGGTTTTTGCTCACGTAGCATCACACGTGTGTGTCACTGTCAAATTAACCCCTAACGTTTCTGCAATACTGTCAAATTAACCCCTAACGTGTGTGTCACTGTCTTTTTTGTAGGGTTCTAGCACTGGATGAGTTCTTCCCGGGAGTTAACCAAAAATTCTACGTGTGTCACTTGTACAATAATTTCATAAAGAAATTTCTCGGTATACAATTGAAAAACTTGATGTCAAATGCAGCGAAGGTCACTTACTGACAGGAATGTGAACGAGCAATGTTGGAGATTCAGAAAGTCAGTGAAGCTGCATACCAACATCTGATATTGATTACCCTGAGGTTTTGGACAAAGTCAGCATTCACTCCAGGATCTAAGAATGATCAACTCTTAAACAACATGTACAAGACATTCAACTCCAATGCTGGAAGTAGGGGTTAATTTGACAATATTGCAGACAAGTTATGGGTTAATTTGACAGTGACACAAACACGTGATGCCACGCCAGTAAAAATCGTTAAATATTTGACGGTGTTAGTGAAAATGGTAACATTGGTTGAAAAATAAAACGTTAAAGGTATAATTGACAGCAAAAAAAACGTTGGGAACAAAATTGACAG
Organism: Senna tora; assembly: GCA_014851425.1. Lineage (NCBI taxonomy): Eukaryota > Viridiplantae > Streptophyta > Magnoliopsida > Fabales > Fabaceae > Senna > Senna tora. Next base: position 30,323,222 of record CM026272.1, on the reverse strand, counting down.
GGACGCCAAATATTGAGAATAAGAGACACCCTTTCGGCAATTATCTTTTTCAATCTTAATCATTAAATATTTTTTAACCAAAAAACTAACATTAAAATTAATTAATTTAAAAAATTAACTACCAATTAGTTTTAATCAAATTATGTTAAACTATAATTGTGCCCGTGCATCAACAGGTGGTTGGTACTCTATTTTTCTTAAGCAAGGTCTAAGGTTCGAGTCTTGTGTATGGAAAAATTTCGGTTGAAAGAGTTCTACCCTAATTATGGGATCTCAGTTAGTTCAAACAGGATTACCTCCAATAAAAAAATACCTGTAAAAAAAATTGTGCTCGTGCATATGCACGAATATAATTAAGAGTAAATAATATATTCTTATTTTGTATCTATGTTTCTTATGTAGTGTTATGTTATTTTCTTTTACATGAACAGATTTAATCCATATAAATGCGCAAAGAAAATTTATCGAGGCAAAAACAAATATAATTAGGAGTAAAGATTTAAGAGAAGATTCATGGATAACTTATGTTTTGTATACTACTCTCTTACTTATAATATTTATATATATATGTTTGTGAAAAAATATTATTTATATTACATTTTAAATTATAACAATTACATTCTGCTTTTAAATTTAGTTCAAATAGTTATAAAATTAAATTAATTTCAAACTTAAATTTATAGAAAAATATAACATAGAATAAATTTATATGCATATTTTTAACCTTACACATTAGAAAAACCAACTCAGTAGAAACGAAAAAAAAAGAGAATTAAAATAATAAAATATAACAAGTTAATACAATTTATTTTGATATTATAAATGTTAAACATATATACTCCACTGAAAAAAAAAATTAAACAAAGAAGTTATCAAAAAAAAATTAAACAAAGAAAATTGGACTAAGAGAAGACTTCAAAGATGGTGTTTATGTGAGGGAGGTTTATTCTGTTGGTAAGAATCATGGTTATTTTTTTTCCAATCATTTAACGATTTAAGTGAAAAATAATCTAATTTAAGTCGAATAAGACCACAAAACCAATAAAATTCTCATAACTAAATTTTAACATAATTACATTTTCAAAGCTCAAACATTAATGAGCTGCCTTCCTAAGAAAGTTAATCTTTTATCATGAATAACATTATATGTACAATTTGATAAACCGAAATGAAGTAAATGTTGATCAATTTTATTTGATTTTTGCTTGGTATAATTTGATTAGGCAATGTTGATTTTGGTTGATTTTGAAGAGCTGACATTTGATAGGAGGTAAGTATTTTTGTGAAAAATAGAAGTAGAAGCGAAAATAAAAATAAGTAATAAAATGTGTATTTAGTATGTACAAAAAGGAAAGTAAAAGTAAAAAATAAAATTATTTAGTATTGTTGGATATATTGGGGTCTTCGGGACTAAATATCCGCCAATGTGGGAGTCCGATCGGGTCGAGTGAGGATCCGTTGGAAAGCTTGCAGAGAGACGAAGAGAACGAAACGAAAATGACTCTCATCGGAGGTCACACGAGCCCGTACTCGTGGCCCAAAGTGGGCTAGGTGATCATGATGGAAGTGAATATTTCGTTCACATTCCAAGTCCCACATTGCTTGCGTCAATGATGGGAGCTCTCTCATCCTCCTATAAATAGGAGTAACTCCACCCCTTTCTAGTTGCTCATTCCATGTGTTGGAAAGGGGGGTCCCGTTTGGGAAACCCCACTCAGTATAAAGTTTTCTCTTTCTCTTTAGTCCTCTTCCGCGCATCAGTCGTGGACTTGTGGCTCTACCTCTCGTAGGTAGAGTCCTCCGTTTGGTGCGGCCCTTTTCGGTGTTCGTCGTTTGGAGGTCAGCCCTGGTGGAGCAGAGGCACTGGCAAGGTCCAAGGTCTTAGCATTGGCGTCCAGGTTAGTAGCTTCCGCAATATTTATATTTTTGCCTGGATTTATTTTCGTTTTTTTCATTTAGGTCCCTGGGTCGGGTCAGATCATGTGGATCCGGGGCTTTCCCTACATTGGTATCAGAGCCTGGTTTATGCTAGAGCTCTGTTCTCCGGGGATTGATGAACCGAAAAGGGTTAGTAACATGTTTAGGTCTTGTATGATTTTTTATTTAAAACTTAGGAACATGCTTAAGTTCCCAGCTTTATTTAAATGTTTTGAATTTGATTTAAAACATGTGTTATATCATACATTGTAGGGTATGGTCATATGTCTTTTGAATTTAAATTATATGAGTTTTTTTTTAATTCAATATTGACTGGTAACCTATACCCTAAAACCTAGAAACATGTTTAGGTTCCCCTCTCAAATACTAAAGACCCTAATTTACATGCATGTATATATTATTTAAGGTATGTGTACCCTATGAATTAGATATATACCTGTGGATGTATGCTACTGTTTTGGGATGGGGAATGATAACTGAAGTGGTTCACCGGCAAACGGCGCCGCTGCCGTCGAAGGTCCGGCGACTGCCATGGGTCGCCGGCAACAGCGGAGGTCCGACAACCTCCGCCGCCGAGGATCGCCGGCGACGGCGGAGGTCCGATGACCTCCGCCGCTGATGGTCGCCGGTGACGGCGGAGGTCCGGCGACCTCCGCCGCCGCTGGTCGCCGGAGGGTCTCCGGCGACAAGCGCTGCCGCCGCAAGTGCCGGGGGTCGGCCGGCGATGATCCGGCGCCGACCGTCCATTGACCGCCGGCGAGGTCAACGGTCAACCGTTGACCAGCGTCGCGAAATTTTCTGTCGCGCATAATTTCTCCGTTTTAGCTCCGATTTCGACGATTTTTTAGTCGTTTTTCTCGTTTTAGTGAGACGAATCCAAATATGGGGAGAAATTAAGGTGAATTGGAGTTTAAAGAGTGGATATGTCCATCTCTTGACTCATTCACATACACAACGAGAGAGAAGATTTAAGCGATTTGTGATCGTTTAAATTACCTTAAGTGTTTTACTCGAGTGGGAGCTAGGGGCAGCATGTGGCAAACCCATAACTCGATGTAAATGCTTATCCACGTGGGAATTTAAATAGTAAATGACTATTTAAATGATCGTAAGCGTTGTAATCAAGTGGAAGTTCGAGGTCGTGCCTGTGGCGACTCGATGTTCTTCTTGATCGCTTACATAGTGGGAATCCAAAAGGGATTTGAATAGTATGTGACTATTCTATGAAAATTGTTGAGTCAAGCATAGAAAAGTGTACATATATAGGCTCTGTGTGATGAGGGTGGTTGACCCTACTTCTCGAATGCAGAGACTGACTATATCTACACTCGTCTTGCGTTGATTACAATTTTCAAGAGTTGTGTGTTGTGTGATAAGGAGCTGTGTAATTAGTGTTAGCGTTTAGGATTGACTGATAGCATAACAACAAAACTTGTAAACGTAGATCACATTAGAGATATCACTTTGGTGACACTGTGGTCACCAAACTGAGGCAGCTTACAATCAAGGTTGATGCCTCCAAGATGCGCTCTGACAAGAGAATGAAAACGCATCTAAGGGAGAAATCAAACTTAATTTGGGAGTGTGAGTAAACCTGCAGACTCCCCACTGGTAAACTGTAAGTTCAAACTGTTGTCAGATCTCTTCCCTCCTATTGGGAGTGCATATAGGTAATTCCGACCTTCACTAATACCATCATGTTTCTTGATAATATTAAACACCACCTAGTGCTCTAGGATTGTTGGCATAAGGCTGTGAAATCTATCGAGCACATAGCCTAAGTGGCTAAAGTTACTTAGAGCTCTAGGCTCCAAGAACAAGGACAATGGGTCCAAGAGATGTGGTGCTAGGAAGAGAAAGGGTAAGTGTAAGGTAAGTAGCCTCAGTTCAAAGGAAAAGCAAGAGAGGAAAAGAGATTTTCGCCAAGGTCAAATGTTGCTTGTGTCATTCCATAAGGCACTATGCGCAAAAATTGTTTGCAGCAATCATTTTACCCTCACCCATGAACATTGGTTCATGGAGTTCCATCCTCTGCCCAATGGGAGCAGAAGTATCCTCGTGGGAACAAAGAATTATTAAAGTTAAGAGGTTAGGCAACTACAAAACGAAGTTGCGTAGTGGCCACTCTTTATCTTTATAAATGTTGTATGTTCTAGATACTGAACGGAACTCATTATTAGATGTTTTTCCGTGAGAGAACTTAAGATATAATATGATCTACATGTTTATCATGACTCCGTAGTGTTAGTTCTGGTTTTATGACAATGGTTGTGTTGTAATACACTTTGAATTACATTCCCGTAATTCAACTTGTTGCTTTGCTGTGTCTTCCTATGTGGTTGATACATCTATTTGGCAAGTGCGTGTGGGACGCAATTACGTATTAGCAAAGGAGAATTTGTGAGGACAAATTCCCAATGCTAGTTTGTAAACGTTGTCTTACAGACAAAGCGACCTGTTGCTGTGTCTTCCTCTGTGGTTGATACACCTATTTGGCAAGTGCGTGTGGGACGCAATTACGTATTAGCAAAGGAGAATTTGTGAGGACAAATTCCCAATGCTAGTTTGTAAATGTTGCCTTATAGACAAAGCAACCTGAGAACCATTCAGTCATGAAATCAGAAAATCCGCTTTCATCAAATTAGTCCACTCGGACATCAGTGGTCCGATAAGCGTTGGGGCAAGGCAAGTGGCCTAGTATTTTCTCATAGTTACGTGATGAAATTGGAATTGTTAGACAACTAACTATTTCACAAACTCCACAGCAAAATGAGTTGCTCCTGGAGTTGGTTAAGTTGATAATGATTCAGGTGAACGTTCCCATTGGGGAGATGCTTTGCCAACAGTCACTTTCGTACTTAACCATATGCCCTCTTCAAATTATGTGAATGATTCCTGATGAGTTTTAGCTAGGTAAAAGACTTTATTAGAGTATGCTGAGACCATAAGGGTATACAGCATACTTGATCCTTCCTGTGAGTATAGGAAGCTTGACCCTAGAGGCAAGTAGCGTGTCTTGGTAAGATAGATTGGTCACTCAAAAGGATACGTCTTCATTAGTGAGAATGAAGACACTCCGGTCACATAATTTGAGTCTAAGGATGTAGTGGTCCTTAAGACAAACTTTTCTAGAGCAAGGGAGACGGATTTTGGGATGTGCATCTTTATTGAAAAAAGGTGGACCTACAACACGTTGAGAGGAGCGTATAGACGAATCTCCAATTGCTGAGTCTAGTGGGAATAATGCTTATGAAGAGCATATCTCCATGAAGCACAATCCAAGAGAAGTACTAGATGAGTACTAAATTATCAAGTAGAGCCTTTCATAGTTCAAAAGACTCTCTCCGGCCCTACTAGTAAAAGTTGGACTAAGACGATGGAAGAAGAAAAGACGAAGTCTATATCGACATACCAAGTATAAGACTTGGTGGCTCTACCCTGCGTCACAAGGCATTTTTAAGAACAAATGTGCTCTCAAAAGTTAGGGGAGGCAGATGGGTCAATCGACCACTACTAGGCACATTAAGCAGTGAAGAAGAACACACAACAAGAAGGTATCGACTGTGACGAAACCTTCTCGTTTGTTGTGTGGTCAGAGTCTGATTCTAGCTTTGGTCACCAGTTTAAGTCTGGAAGTACATCGATTAGGATGTCAAGTCCACTTTATTGAATGGCAAACTAGGTGAATGGATCTACGTGCACAAGCACATAGGACTCATGGCAAAAGGCCAAGAGTGCAGAGTATGCTGACTCCGAGGATCTGTCAAGATCTCACATATTCATCTAGACTCGTGGTAATTGACCACTTAGTCCATTTCAAGAAAGTTGAGAGTATTTCATTACCCTCATGCTATATGTAGAAGACATATAACTAGCTAGAAATGACACAGAGGCTGCTTTAGCCAATTAAAGATGGCTATCCTTTCATCTTTAAGATAAAGGAATTGGGTTAGGCAGTGGGAGTCAAGATTCATGGAGAATGCTCCAAGAATTGACTCACTATGTCACAAGAATCCTATGAATAAGAGATTCTTGGTGGATTCCAATTGAAGGGACCTGAACCCGAGTGATGTGCTAGTAGCTAGAGGCAAGAGTTTGAGTCTTGCTGCACGTCTTTAGACTAAGTCAGAGATGGAGTCATTGGATAGAATTTTCATAAATTTAGTCGGTAGCTTGAAGTATAATGAGGATTATACTCGCTCCAACGTGCCTTTTGTAGTCGGCTTTATGAGCCGTTATCAGTCAAACCTAGGTCAAACACACTGATTAGAGTGTTTTTGAGGTACTTGTAGGGCGCTGCTGACAATTGGTTGTTTTCATCATATTAGTGATCCGCAAACGGCAGGCCACACATTGATATCGATTGGGCAAGAGACTTGGATGAGAGGACATCCACGTCTTGGTGTGCTTTGCTAAGCACTGAAAACAATCTTACAGAGAGGCAAGTAAGGATTATGCATTTCTCTGTCCACTAGGGACATAGAGTTCATTGCATTATCATCAGCAGTACAGGGCAGTTTGGATTGGAAGATCTAAAGTCACTTATAGATCGCAGAAAAAGCTGTTGACCTAGTGACATTGATCTCATCAAGTCAAACAGCTATGGTTTACACCAAAGAAAACCTAAGTACCACAAGAGAACGCAACATAACTTTGTATGAGACATCGTTACACAGTAGTTAACTACCCTGATGTGTCAGTCTAAGCATCAAGTGACCGGAGAGAGGGTCCTCACAGTATGACCTGTGATAGAGCATTGGCTCTATACCCTCACGGACCCACATTGGTGGGTTGGCTGTATAGAGATACAAGCCATAAAACAAGTGTTTTAGATACACTGGATTGCTTAGAACCAGGGTGATTTAACATAATTTATGTCATGAGGACAAACTTTGTGAGAGCTCTATTCCTTGATCATAAGTAAAGTGTGATGCCTAGGCTTACCTTTATTTTGTGTGGATCAAGAAACAGAGGTACTTATTACACAATATATAAAGTATGTCGTACAGGCTTTGGAGGTTGGCTCTCTCACACGAGCAATCGCCTTGGACACGCAGGTGGTGTGGGCCAAGATGAGACTTGGGTGCTTTTTCCTTGAACACCAAAATGGGATATAGTGTGAATATCCAGAGGCAGCTGAAAAGCGCCGAGTGTTGGACAGGAAAACACCACTGAGAACTGATAAGTCGCCCTAGTAAGTGTACTAGGATGAGATCCGCTAAGATGATGAGGTCTTATGATCGAATTATGAATTCCCGCTATTCATAATGCCTGTAGCCAGACGTGAGTGCTCCACTTGGCGCTATGTGAAGCGAGCGAAGTGTAGTAGCAAACTCAGGTCAGATTCTAAGTGAGTCTGGACTAAGGTCTGTGTGGTGTAAGTGATTGAGGATCAAAATCGACATACACTCGAGAACACCACTACGTGCGTTTCATACCGCATGTGCTTTAAGAACCGCAAGGGAAGCGTGTGAAAGAATCCCTGCTTCAATGCTGTGTGAGTCCCTGAAAGGATGCATCAATCCTTTCAAAGGGTACCCTTATGCACTTTGACTCTGTCATGAAGAGATGAGGTAGTGCATGCTACTTTGATACCTTTCCAAGAGGCTATGGAAAAATACGGCCCGATGGAAGACTGTCAGGAAAGCAGCTATCTTTGATTGAACTGATAAGAGGTCGAAAGGAAGATTGTGTTGACATATGCATGTGTGATAGTATCCTGAGGTCGACCCATTATGTGATCCCTTTGAGGTTCTCATGGATGTGGATACCTATCGCAACTGAGTGTGGCTAAAGTCTTAGTCTTATTGTAGACTTAGAGGGATTGGACTAGCCATGTATATGAACACGTCTAGGGAACCCATGGCACTATTTTTCGGTGAGACATGTGGTCACATCATCAGACACTTGGGTTGTAGCATCACTTATAGCTGGGCCCTAACAGACTTCTAGTATAAGGCTCCCACGTATCGTGCCAAGCGGTCACGACTGACACGGAGTATGAAAGAAGACGACGAGAGAAAGAGAAATAGAGAAGTCCTTTGTGATAAGGATAGTCATGGGCCTCCCACCATGTGCGAGTGGGAGTATGTTGGATATATTGGGGTCTTCGGGACTAAATATTCGCCCATGTGGGAGTCCGATCGGGTCGAGTGAGGATCCGTTGAAAAGCTTGCAGAGAGACGAAGAGAACGAAACGAAAATGACTCTCATCGGAGGTCACACAAGCCCGTACTCGTGGCCCAAAGTGGGCTAGGTGATCATGATGGAAGTGAATATTTTGTTCACATTCCAAGTCCCACATTGCTTGCGTCAATGATGGGAGCTCTCTCATCCTCCTATATATAGGAGTAACTCCACCCCTTTCTAGTTGCTCATTCCATGTGTTGGAAAGGGGGTTCCCGTTTGGGAAACCCCACTCAGTATAAAGTTTTCTCTTTCTCTTTAGTCCTCTTCCGCGCATCAGTCGTGGACTTGTGGCTCTACCTCTCGTAGGTAGAGTCCTCCGTTTGGTGCGGCTCTTTTCAGTGTTCATCGTTTGGAGGTCAGCCCTGGTGGAGCAGAGGCACTGGCAAGGTCTAAGGTCTTAGCATTGGCGTCCAGGTTAGTAGCTTCCGCAATATTTATATTTTTGCCTGGATTTATTTTCGTTTTTTTCATTTAGGTCCCTGGGTCGGGTCAGATCATGTGGATCCGGGGCTTTCCCTACAAGTATAATAGGAAGAATATAGAAAAGTGAGAGATACATTTTTAAAAGACAATTTTGCTCATGTATTTTTGTATAACCTAATTGAAGGGTAAAATGATAATCTCCACCTACACTTCCCTCTCCTCCGTATATGCTTCCTTGTCACCTACTAGAAAACCATTGTGTTCTCTCTATCAAGGGAAGCATGCTTTCTATTCCCATTCCCTCACATTAGGGATGGCAATGAGTAGGGTACGGGGAGGATATTGCAATCCCCGGCCCCGGCCCCGGAACTCAATTTTTCCCCGTCCCCGGACCCATCTCCGGCCGGGTATAAAATGTGAGACCCATCCCCGGACCCATCGAATACTTAAATCTCCGGACCCGGACCCGGAAAATTTATTACTTTTTTCTACAAATCATAAATTTAATTATTTTCAATTTTTTTAAAAAAAAACTTCAAACACACAAGTATTGAATACACAATCATAAATTTAATTATTTCTAATTTTTAAAAAAAAAACTTCAAACACACAATAAGATTAAAATAAAAAGTCTGGGTTTTTGAGCTTAGTAAAATGGAAATGTGTGTGAATCGTGATGAGGGTGAGGCACGCGTGTGGGTACTTGACTACTAGGTAAGTGTGAGATGGTGTGTAATTTTTTTTTTAATATTTATATATATAAATAATATATAAAAAGTATTTATATACAAAATATTTATATAAAAATACTTATATATAAAATATTTTTATATATATTATATCACCGGGTCCGGGTCCAGGGTGAATACCCCTTTACCCGTCCCCGAACCCGGACCCGGAAATTTACCCGTTAAAATCCTCGGACCCGGACCCAGACCCATTTTTTCAATACTCAGACCCGGACCCAACGGGTAATTTTATCGGGTACCCGTTGGGTCCGGGTAAGATTGCCATCCCTACCTCACATCTACCAAACATAATGGCTCTAAGGGCACGTTCATTAGGCAGAAATAGAAACGAAATGTATTTGATGTGTTTAGTAATAAAAGTTTGGTAATGGAAATAGAAAGGAAATGTATTAAAATGACCATTTTATCCCTTATATTAAAATAATAAAAAGAAAAGAGGGTTATAATTGTGTCAAACCATGTCAAATCAGAAGGGTATAATAGATTTTTTTTTTGTTTTTTTTAAAGTTGATAAAAATAAAAAAAGTGAAAAAGTAAGCGAAGCTTGGTGAACTCCACCATTTCTATTAACTTTTCCATTGTTGTTTCTTACAAGTGAACATGCCCTAACTTTTCTTTCCCTTTCAATATACTTACTCCCAGACAAAATATTTTGTCAAATAAAATAAAAAAAAGGACGGTTAGTAATTTGACTTGCTTTACTCTACAAAACCTATATGCCAGAGAAAGGAGGAGGTTCTTTATCACACTTCCACTCAAAATTTAATGTTTGTTGAAAATAACTAAGAATAATAGGAAAAAATTAGGTAAATTAATTAGGTGCTTGTTATAAAGTTTACTTATGATAGTATTTTTACTCTTTCTCTTTTTTAATTGGTTGTGTAATTTATTATTATTTATATTATCTTTATAATAATTAATTATATAAATTTTTTTGTTACATATATAAATAATAATAAAAAAATTTATATAATTAATTATGATAAGAGAATGAAAGTATGTATAAGTCACATTTTATAGAGTTTCATTCTTTTGTGAGGAGTAACTTAATCATGAATATTTATTGTATTGGAAGTTAAAAAAATTTGACCTTTTAAACTTTTTTTTTATTGGAGAATGGTATTTTGGATCAAAGTGTAATGACTTTTGATCTCTCAAGGGAGGGCAGTGTAATTTTGTAAACTAAAAAAAAAGACAGTGTAATTTTAATATCTCTCAAGAGATGACAGCGTAATTTACCGTAAAAAATTTGATAAGAATAACCTAATTCTTAGTTTAGTAAAAAAAAAAATATATCCGTAGTAATTTGACTCGCTTTGTTGTGTAGTCTATTCTCTTCTCTTCTCTCCTTTTTGTGTTTTAAATATTAAAATTATATAAATCTGCCCGCAACACTAACTCTGAACTCTTGCGCTGGCCGTATATGGAAGATCAAAGCAACGAAGCAGGAGGAGGAGAAGAGGAGGAAGAAGAACAAGTTGAAGATCCCATAGCCTTTAGTTTGTGCTTTTCGCGAAGGAGATTGCTTATTGCTGTTGCAACTACCTAATTAAAGATATTATTCGTATTCCATAGAGAACAGAACAATCATGGGTAAGACGAGTAAGGGTAAGGGTCTTCTCTCCTTTCGCTCCTCAAGCCTCCGCCGCCGTCCAAAGAAGGCGGCTGATCCTCCACCATCATCGCCGCCGCAACCGACGATCGGTGCTGTCGGTTCACCGGTTGGTGGTGGTGGTGGGACGGTGGCGAAGGCCAAGAAGAAGACAGGCGTAGCGAGGTTGTGGATGAGGTTTAATCGGTCGGGTCAGTCGGAGCTTGCTGAGTTGGATAAGAACGCCATCATCAAACTCGCGGCGATTCCGGCCAGGGATTTGAGAATTTTGGGCCCCCTCTTCTCTCACTCCTCCAACATCCTTGGTAATGAGTTTGGATTTTACTGCCTTTTGTCTTTTCTTTATTTTAGGAACTGATTTGTGCATAGTTTTCTGGGTATCATTGGTTTGGAGGAGTTTGTGATTGTTTTAGCAATTGTGTGATGGGTTAATCTGAATTTATGAACATTGGGTACGGTGAAATATTGCAATTTGGATTGAGAATGTTTTGTTTATACTGATGGAGTACGGTGAAATATTACATAATTTGGATGGTGGTTTTGTTTGGGAGTCTACTTAATGTTTTGGCTGAAGGTAAAATTTTAGAATACTATAATTTAGCACTAAAATAACCCATTATATTTCTCTGCTTTGAAGGATTTGTCTCTTTTTATGAAGCTCCATAGTTTTCTTTTTTGCAGCTAGGGAGAAAGCAATGGTAGTTAATTTGGAGTTTATAAAGGCTATAGTCACAGCTGAAGAAGTGCTTATTCTTGATCCTCTTTGCCAGGAGGTTCTTCCATTTGTTGAGCAACTAAGGCAACAACTACCGCAGAAAACTCAACCTAGACCTCATGGCCATGTAGATGAACAAGAAAATGAACTGCTTGTTTCAACTGGTAGACAATGGTTACCAGTGCCAGAGTCTGCCGATGGTTTGCAAGCTGAGCTTCCATTTGAGTTTCAAGTTCTGGAGATTGCTTTAGAAGTTGTCTGTACATATTTGGACTCAAGTGTGGCAGACCTTGAGAGAGGTGCTTACCCTGTATTGGATGAATTGGCAAGGAATGTTAGCACCAAGAATCTTGAACACGTGCGAAGTTTGAAAAGCAATCTTACACGTTTACTAGCACGTGTGCAAAAGGTATGCTGCATCAAATATGATGTTCCTCTTCCAGTCTTCCTATGGTAATTATCCCTTTGTTAGTCTCTTTTTCCAAAGGTTGCTGTAAGTGACTGAGAATAGTTTGTCTATCACCTATAGACAGCAGTGGATTAAGATTTTTTACCGGTTTTATTTCTTTAATGTGGGGGTACTTGTGGCTGGCCCATATAAGGAGTACTTCAATGCTCAGAGCAACCTTTAATAGATCTTGAACACTGCGATGGTTGAAAATTTCTAGAAGTGGAGTTCTGTCTTCAATCTTTCTGACTCTTTATGCACCCAACAACCTGGTCCTAAAACAAAGAGAAGAAAAGTGTTTTCCCCTCCCCTCTAATTGTTGGGTTTTGCATTTATATGCTGTTCAGTAGTCATATTCCTCAATAATGTGATTTAGATCTATAAGAGATAAGTTTGAACTAACTAATGATACATTATATATGATGATGCACACCATCATGTTGAAGCTATAAGACTTTTTTTTTAATGAAGCTATAAGACTTAGATATGTCATTTCTGTTCTTTTTTTCAGGTGCGGGATGAAATTGAGCATCTCCTAGATGACAACCAGGATATGGCGCAATTATATTTGACAAGGAAATGGTTGCAGAATCAGCAATCTGAGGCTCTTTTGGCAGCCACAGCTTCAAATATCCTCACTACTGTAGCCCCAGTTCCTCAACTTAGCTCTAACAGAAGTGTAAGTCTTGCAAATAGCAATGCCGAGGATGATTCTGATGTTGAGGATCTGGAGATGTTACTTGAAGCATATTTTATGCAGTTGGATGGAACTCGTAACAAGATTTTATCTGTAAGTTTCTTTATGACTACAGTGCTAACGTTACAGTTATTGTCCTTTTATTTTCTCTTTTGTTTTATTTTATTTTATTTCATTTTTCATTTTTTTTTTTGGGTGGGGAAGTTCATCGATTCGAGTCTCAATGTCTGCACTCAATGTGGGCCAACAATTTCTGTGTATACAATTTATGGGATACCCTGAATTTTCTCCAAGTTTCTTTCTCTGGAAATCTATTGTCTGGCTGGTTGAGAAAAAAAGTGTGTTTGCCTATCATTGTTTGTTTTTCCTTGTATACCACAAGGGAGGAAAACAGCAAGTAGTAGTCTATGTTCCATTGAACAAAATGATGAGTTGGCTGGATGCTGAGTTGTTAAAAATGTTAGCTAATTTATTCTAAAAAAGCCATCACTTCAGAAGTTGTTTTTTGTGAGGACAACATTTAGGTTTATTTCCTTAGTTGCTTGTTATTAGGACATGTGTAGAAACCCTTGTTGAAAGATCCAATTAATTTCCTAAGTTGTCTTTTTGTAATACTATACAGTAGTGTGAGCGTTTGACTGTAATGCAAAGACTAGAGAGTGGAATGCCATTTCATTTTATTCTTACTCTCTCTGGCCTATATTATATTGGTTTGTAGGTGAGGGAGTATATTGACGACACAGAGGACTACGTCAATATCCAACTTGATAGCCATAGAAACGAACTGATTCAGCTTCAGTTGACACTGACCATTGCATCATTTGCCGTTGCTGTTGAGACTTTGATCGCTGGCGCATTTGGTATGAACATCCCTTGTACATTGTATAATACTGAGGGAGTTTTCTGGCCATTTGTTGGGGGCACTACTGCAGTTTGCATATTGCTTTTCTTTTTCATTTATGGATATGCAAGATGGAAAAAATTGCTTGGCTCTTAAGTTTTTAACTTCCCCCTCAGCTATAATTGTGTAGTGACATTTTAAAACAAATGATTGCAGAATACGAAGAATAATGTTTCTGTTTTATCTTTTTTCATTCATAATGTTTCTATCTTTATTCATTCATAATGTGAGAGTAAACCTTCAATTACACGTTCGTGAGAAGATTGTTAAATCAGTGTGGCTTGATAATTTTTTCCTTCATCCTGATAATTCTCCACTTGGTCCTTTAATAAGAGTTCTTTTTTGTTTTTGGCCAAACCTTCAATGAGAGTTTGAATTCGCTCAAAAAGTATTCCTTAGACGAAGAACAAAAGTATCCGCTAATTCCAAATATTTTCTTAATTCTTTTTTTTTTGTCTAACATACTTAAATACTTAATTTTCTGAACAAGACTTAAAACATTGGTTTGCATCCACTTAGGTTATGTTTGGGAGTTTTATAGAGGATGGAAGGAAGGGGTCATTATTCATTAATGGAAAGGAGTGGAGAGGAAGTGGAATGGATATAAATTTTGTTTGAGTTTTAATGAGAAAAAGGTTGGAAGGGAATGGAATAGGAAGAATTTTGTTTGGATGTATATAATAAAATTGATGGAAGAGAATGGTCAATTAAATATTTTTTCCAATATTACCCCTGGCTGGTGTTTAGAAATATGAGGCCAATGTATGCTTCAATGGCTTTCTTGGGTCTTCCACAATTACACTGCCCTGGTTGCTCAGTGTTAGAAAGACAAGCAGAATAAAGACAATATATATTATATAAAAAGTTTAAAAAAAAATATCGGATTTTTATATATTTGTGCTTGATTAACGAGGTAGGTTGGATAAAATACAAAAGATTCACTTGAAATTTCTAACAGTGAAGGAAGCCATCGGAGTGTACACTGGCCTTTTGGGTGAGATGAAAGATGCCATGGGATAAAGTGATGAATTCTTGTCTCTTGATCTAGCAGTTCTTTTTTAAAACGTACAGATTTGTTATTTTAATAAATTTAAAGGGTAAAATTGTATTTATATTATAAAAAAAAATAAAAAAAAATTAAGAAGCCACACCATGACACCATTCCATCCCATGCCCCTCAGTTTGGGGATACCCACATATAATGGGTCCACTGACCTATGTGTTATTCTCTCATTTTTTCTATGCTGAACAGCAATCCGATCTCCAATTTGGGAAGTCTAGAAAATAAAACTTTTTAAAGATTTGAAAGACCCTCTCCTTCTATTTCTCACCATATTTTAAAAAAACTTCCCCTTTCCTCCCATTTCGTCCTAAACCTTCCATCCCATTTCATCTTAAATCTCACATCCAAATAAGAATTACACACCAAAATTGAAATTGAAATATTATTATTAGGGTGAAGCCCAAATTTTAGACTAGAATTAGGAGAGGCCGCGCGAACGCAGGCCCCACTACCACAAATTATGATGTAGGCTCTTCCATTTAGGAAGACCTTAGACTGACACCCCTCCTAAGTGCAATGGAGGTCACAAGTCTAGGACATGGGCCTTTCTGATCACCCATTCACCTCATCCAGGTAAGTATGTTGTAATTGTAGTGGTCCCTTCTATTTTATACCACCTCCCACTGCTACTCTCCGCTAACGTGCCCGATGTGGGACTAATAAGCTAAACCTATCTCGCCTATTAACTTCATTAATTCCTCCTCTTCTTCAACCTATAGACGGTATATTATATCCATTTCTCTGCTGAAACTTTGAGGACGAAACTTTCATATACATACATACATACAGGTGAGTCAATATAAAGCCATGTATGTCCCACCATTTTTCTGCTTTAATTGCAAGATGAGTTCAGATATCGAAAACTCAAAGAAAAAGCCTTTAACCTCGAAGATGTTTTGTCATTACGAATATATATGACAGCAAAAACTTTTTCAATAAAGATTGAGGGCATTCAAGAAGGAGCTTCTTTGTGTGTTGAGATGGTAAACCTATAATCATAACTCATAAGCAAGCTGGATCGGATGATTCATATGGCATTCAAGAATGAATGAAACCAAATCCTGAATGACTTTAGATATGATGTTTTTCTTTTTTTATATTTTATCTTTTTCTTTAATTTGGTGAAGTGCTAAATACTGTTATGACTAACTAACTAGCTAGCATGCGTACCAGTGCTACGATTGTTTTATAATTACCATGCATTATTTGCATATATTTTTGAAAAATAAAATCATTAACATTATTTACAATAATTATTGTTTATTACATGGGTATTTTGCTAGTTAAATTCAAACATCATCTTCACAATAGATTCAAACTCTTTTGGGAATTAATACTTTTGTTCTTATTAAAAATTATCAATGAAGATGGATAAAGTTGGTTAACATTCGAGCACTTAATTAATTAACCTACAAAGACAAGGGTTTGAAATTTGAATCATATATGACTGATGTGAGGATTTTATTGATGAGTGATGTGTAAATTCTTCTCTAAACTCTCAAAGAAATTAAGAGGGTATTCTCTGATCCTGGTGAAATATCAATACTTTCTTACAAAAGAGGTACTTATTTTATATACAAAAAATTCAAACTACTAAATTAAATCTTTTGAGTGAAAAGGAACTTAATTTTTAAATATTATCTCTCAAGTGAATTATTTGAATATATATGTTTTTCTATCCTTTGGTGGAGAGTAAACTAACACTATATATTACATATGCGGATACCAGAAAAAAAGAATGTTAGGTTCCATGGATATATATCCATATGCAATGATAATTGTATAATATTTATAGTTCGGTTTTCAACATTAATTAATAAAGCCATATTAATTTGTCTGTGTTGTCTATGTATGTATATATCCTACTTAACTGACAGTAATGTTAAGAATAATGAGATACATTCATTTATAATGACATTGACATAACACGAGCCTTAAAAAATTGTCCATTTCAAATATTTGATCGTTCTCACCAATTTGAGGATATTTAACCTTCCTTGTATGATGAATTATTTTGAGTGACCCCCACAAAAAAAAATTATGCATGGCACAAAAAAGTACATGTTAATTAATTAAATTGTTTTTGTTTTGTTCGACTTTTGAGGCTTTAACTCGATAAATTCAAATTTGATCTATGTTGTGATTTTATTATAATAAGAGAGTCTTCTGACATAAATAATTACATTCTTAAACTCAAAATATTGTTTAAATAATATCAAATCGCTTACTACTTAAATTAAGTCCTTGTCAATGGGTTAAGTTACTTTAAATATTATATGTTGAGTTAATAAGATGGACTAATTTCCATATAAATTAATGTTCGATTTTTTTTGTAGAGATTTTTACATTTAATGCTTACAAACCCCTTGAAAATTTGTCTCCGGTAGATAATACTAGTGAAAAAAAATATGAATATATGATCATCAATTTGCTAAAACCCACTAAACCTATAAATACTCTATATAGGATAATGTTTCAAGTAAAAGTATTATTGTATTAACAAGTTTTATCTTCTTCATATTATATTATGATATATATTTTAAATTTTTATTTTCGTGCGAGGAGAATGTCACTTGAAGCTAAAAGTTTCTGGGGATTTTTTGTTTTAATTTTTAATAAAGGGGACTAGTGGGGAAATGACATGGAAAGGTACCATATGAATATAATTGTATATTTTGTTAAGTTTATAAAATTACGTAGATAACCAAGTTGCCAACTTGATTCTTTAAAGAATTGGACAAATAAACCTATTTACTAAAACGTGAAAGTTTAGAGTCTTATTTGTTATTTTTAAACATTCAGGGTGTTTTTTGTAAATAACCTAAATTTTCAAAGTGTAATTTTTTGCATTCTTCTCCAAACAAATTATTAACAAAGAGAGAGGCTATAGATGTTTAAAATATATCATTTTAATTATGATCATATAACTCCATGAAAACTAAATGTCATAAAAATTCTTCATATATATAGTAGACTTATATAAATATCATAGAAATCCTTCGTACGTAGACTAATATATAAATAACATTTTTATATATGAACATGTACAATTTAGCTTGACTTGCTTAAACTTGATAGAAGGAAGATATTTTGCTGTTTTGTTTTTTAGGGCATGAAAAGTTACAATATATGTATGTAATGTAGAATACTTTTTTAGTATATCATTTCATATCCATGTAGTACCCAAAAATTTTCAATTAAATTATCAAATTTTGTACTCTCACTATTTTCTTGGTCCCATTTAATGAAAATGTTTAGAAAAATCTCAATGTACATGTGTTGAGCCATATTATTTGTGCATTAACTATTTAAATTTGTTTATTTTTTTATTTTTTAAACTAGAGGACCAATACAATAAATAAAATAAATAAATATATATATATATATATAAATATTATTAATCAATATATAAATAATAAGGTACAAAAAATATATTTAAGTATTTTTCAAACAATTAATAATTTAGTTAAAACTTATTGAATATAGAGGTGGTAGCAAGATTTATGTATACAAGTGGTCCTGCAGGCTCCTTCACCAGCTCAGAAATGACCCATTTGAGTTGGAATGCTCAAGTACACACTTTTTCTACCAGCTAAGCAATGACCCTTTTATATATGAAATACCAAAAGTGGCCCTTCTTTGTTGCTAGATATATTCCATATGGATACCTTTTGTCCTATTACTTATTTAAGATATTTTTGTTTTTTCATTATTAAGTGTTTATATTGTAACATTTTATTTATATATTAGTTAATAATATTGTTTCATTTTTCTTATCTTAAATTTGAGAATCCACATTATATATAAAATAAAAAATTAAATTAAATTCCCAAATGAAATAATATAATAGCTATACTTGAGATTTTTTTTTTACCTATAGTCCTTTATTTTTTATTTATTGAGTTTATAGTTACTGTTTTTCTTCCTTTCTCTCCAAAGAGATGGAAAAGACAATTTTTATTATTTTTTTAGACCCTTTCAATTGATTGTTTATGTGATTTTTATTCTGTTCTACTAGGATTGAAATTTGTTTCTTTAAATTGACTTTGTGTTCTTGGCCAAAAAAGTTGACTTTGTGTTGAGGTAAATCAAGTTCCGATATATGAAAGTATGAAACTTTGCCAAGGTTATTTCAGGAATAAATTTTTGTTTTGTTTTTATTTTTTTTGGATTTTTTATTTAAAACTTGTGTTTCTAAACTACTTCTAAGAGCCACTGAAAAAGAATCACCGAGACCCATTATCTTTTATTCTTTTTTATCCCTTATATTTGGCATCATTTTCAATTTTGTGTTATTTTCTTTTGTGTCATGCATGTCTATAAATATTTTCATTAACTTCTAATTATTTTAATACTATTCAAGTTAGTAACAAGTACCTTCAATTTATCTAGCATCTTAACCTAATTTTTTTCTAAAGAAAAAGTATATTATTTTTTGTTTCAAGAAAAAACACAAATATCACACATTCTATATTTTAATTAATTTTTTTTAACAATTTAGATATAAATAACATAAAAAAATCAAAACTTAGACAAAAAGAAAAAGTCTTTTTTTCTTCTTTAGAGTTTTTAAGGCATGAACTAGTGGGCAACCAATACCCTATGCAATTGGGCAATTTTATATTTGACTATATAGTATATACTCATGTACAATTTTCTATATTTTACTATTAAAATTGAATAAAAATAAAATATTTCAAAAATTAAAACAAAAACAATCATTCCATGAGATGATAATTTTTATAAACTATACACATAATACTTTCTAATTAAAAAATCTAATAAAAAAAACTAACAATTTTTATATTGTCTAGGAGATGCCCTGCCTTGCCTTCTAGCGTATGGCAACTATTTGTCCCTTTCTGCACTTTGTGTGTGGATTTGGTTTGTCTCTTTACTTTCTCTCTCTCTCTTTCTCTCTCTTAATATATTTAATTATTTATGTAAATTATTAATATCAACAACTCACACCACCCCAACTTTACGTGCAAATAACCAATTGTGAATTATTTATTACTATTTATGTCTT
The DNA here is from genome assembly GCA_014851425.1 of Senna tora. Taxonomy (NCBI): domain Eukaryota; kingdom Viridiplantae; phylum Streptophyta; class Magnoliopsida; order Fabales; family Fabaceae; genus Senna; species Senna tora. The sequence goes on along the minus strand of CM026272.1, from coordinate 30,303,458 downwards.
TGGTTTCTAATTGTGAATTATTCATTATAAATTAAGAAATTAGCTTATTAAAGTTTTTCCCTTCTTGCGCCAAGTAAAGTTCTATTTTACCCCTAAAGTGCCACTTACTAACAATGCTCATATTTTTATTTAGATTCTCTCAAAGAGGAGAAAAAAAATACAATATATGTATGATCCATATAAATACATTAATTGTGGCCTCTATTGTTCAAATAAAATTTGATTAGAAAATGGCTTATGTCTATGATGTAGTGCTATGAAATCAACACTAAATTAGAATCCAAAGTTAGGAAAAGTAGGACCATATAGTTATGAGAAATGCGATTAGATCCTCAGTGGTTTAGTAGTACTTAATTTCAATACTTCCCTCCAATCAGTTGATTCTTAAACCATTCAAGGTGAATCTTTATTAATATGAATTTATATTAATATTAATAATTTACATGATTGGAAGGATGTACCGAACTTCAACAGTACGATAGTGAACTTTTATTCGAGAAATGTGTATCATATATGGATAGCATTTATTTCTATGTTTAGGGTTATAGCCTTATAGGGGGCTGTAGTACTTGTAATTACTAATCAGACCTGTTTACATTTAATACCTCAAATGAAACCAATTAACATTTAACAATATAGCAATCATACCAAATATTGAAATATGCCATAATTTTCTATGCATTATATGTTTATATTTACCTGTAATTAGACTAATTCTTTCATATGTCAAATACATTATTGAAGTCTATGTTATTAGTTAAAATGATCTGAAATTGGATCTCATTTAAAAAATTAATTTGGAAAAAGTCAGAAAATAGTTTATGAGAGGAAAAATCAGGAAATCATACTTGTGGGGCGAAATTGTGAAAATATCAAAAGTTTGGGGAATAACATGCTAATATTACTGGTATTGTGTTTACAATCAAGCCCCTTTATTCAGCCCCAGCTACGGCCAGCTTCAACGAGAAGAGAAAGAGAGGCACTAACTAGTACTCAGGGCGGAGAGAGAGAGAGAGAAAGAGAGAGAGAGAGAGAGAGGTTGGCTTACAAAGGGGCAAAGGAACCCTAGGAGAGAGAAAGTGTGATTTGATCTCAAGGCTATTTTTGCATTGCATTTCGCGATCTCGAATCTTCAATCTGCAAAAGGTGAGTCTCTCTTTTGCTGGGGTTATCAAATTCGAAATTGCGTTCAGACAGTTGGTTGCAAGACAATCTTTTTTCCGTTTCCCATGATCAATTCCTTAGAATTTTCAAGATTGTTGGTGGTGTGATGCCTCAGTCTCGTACATTGTAGCCTATTGTTTCTGCAAACAATAATTTCCGTGTTTAGGATTTTCTTCTCTTCTGTTCTGAATGCATGCTGTTGTTTATTTTGTAAATTCATGTTCTGGATAGATGCTATAGCAAGGCAGCAAAATAAAGTTTGATCTTTGTTTTTTCCTCTTATTTGACCTGGAGGGAAAGAAAGAACCTCTAACTGAGAGCAAAGTTTCTTCTCCTCTTATTAATTTTTCTTTGCCTGGAAGCTAAGCTGTGGATTGGAAACTTATTCTCAGTTGCTGCTTATGGCTGCCGAGAATTTGGATTTTGCTTCTCTTTGAAACTCTGGTGATTTATTTCGTTATTCTTGAGTTTCTGTTACATTGGTAGTGAACTATTCATATATTAGTTACCTTCCAATTCCAAGATTTTTTAGGAACTATTTTTTTGACTTGGGGATTTTCATGTCAACTAAGCCACCAATAAAATCGGTTTGTCAGTTTGTTCAACATGATAGCAGTGGCTTAGCTAAAACAATTTGATTATTATGCATGATGGAATAAAAATGTACTCACAAATGGCTGACATGCTTGGTACTAAATATTTGGGGCATACGTTGTTTATAATTATCCAACCAATCATTTCTACAATGGAAGGAAAATTTAAGTATGAGATGTCCATACAAACTTTAGACCTATTATTCCTATAATAAAAAATAAGAATAAATCCATAAATCTTCAAGCGTCAAGTGCATTTTTGTCTGAATGAAGTATGTGTAATGGAGTCCAGGGTGATTTAGCTCTTAGTCACTATCTAAATGAAGTGTCTTCTTTTACTTGGAGCCCAAGGTTATATATCAATTGGAAGTTAAAGTAGTTACTGTTCAGAGTCTTCAGACTACTGAAGTGTCATTTTTTGTAAAGCTGCCTGTTGTATGTGGTTGTCTTCTTTTCCTAGTTATTAAAATCATGTGTGGAATGGAAAAAAGCCTTTTGTACATTCTCCCCTGAAAATTGTGAACTACCTTTTCCTTTTGCTGGTAAGATTATGAGTGCATACAGATATGAAGCAGAAGATCCAAATATGATAATATCAAGTGGTTTATTGAGAAGACACGTCCCATGATTGACTTTGGTGCTTTATTCCCTTCTTTGTTGTTAGCTTGTAGTGCATCCGGCTACATTTCTTTGGTAATTCATTACATCTTATTTTGACAGGTATTATTTCTGCTTCAATGGCAAATTCAAAGGCTTCATCAGGCATCAGAAATTTTATGTATTCTGGAAAGCATGCTCTACTTCCTCCTAAGAGTCCATTTCCTAGTGTTTCCGGCGCCTATGCTGATTATGTTCCCAATCCTGCAATTGGCTCCAAGGTTGTTCATAAACCAAGAGAGGGAAATATTTACCACCAACGGACTTCATCTGAGAGCCTTGCCATAGAGGAGCAACCTTCTTGGCTTGATGATCTCCTTAATGAGCCAGAGACACCTGTTCGTAAGGGTGGTCATCGACGTTCATCAAGTGATTCTTTTGCATACTTAGACACAGTTAATGCTTCTAACCTGAGCTATACAGATCAGGATCAATGTAATTTTAAGAATTTGAAATCTATTCCATCTTGGGCATCTCAGGACTCTGAGTATGGAAAAGATGCTCGTCATTTACCAAAGTATGCTGAAATCAAGCCAACAAAACAGAACAACAGTGCTTGGGACTCTTCTCTAAATGTTGTGTCACACCCAAGTGGTATTCCCCCTGGCAGGGACAATGGTGCTTTTCAGAGTTCAGGATCGTCATGTACACCACATGAAGCAGATAGGGTTCCATCAAGTGCTAATGAAAAGCAGGATTTAGCAGAATCTGCTTTACATGATACAAAAGTATCTTCTGAAAGAAAGGATGGTTCACAAGTGAAGGCATATGCATCTGAAACAGATACAAAACGTGCTAAACAGTATGTAGAATTATTCTGTACTTTCTGAATTTATAGCTGTTGCGCTTATTTGCTTTATTATATACCACTAACATATGACTTAGAAGCTGCAAGTTATGGTGAATGTTTTGATCCTCAGCTGCTGTTTCCTCTCTACTTTTCCTAGGCAGAATGCTTCCCTATAGCAAATCCATGAATTCATGTCTTGCTATCCTTAACCTCTTTTAAAGCTTATGACCCAAGAGAGTTCTTGAAGAAGAGTTATATTAATAAATGTAGCTTATCTTGTGGAAAGTTACAAGTTTTAATGGATGCCTTTATGATGGAAAACTTTTTAGTAATATATCTTGGAGGAGAAAAGATGTGACAGTTAATTTGAACTAAGAGTGAACTCTGCATTATTAAAGCTCAGTGGGAGTTATTTTTCATGTGTCAGGAAAGATTTTGGGAAGGGGGACATAAACAGTTACACTATGTGTGTCTTCTTGTGTCCATCTAGGTGGCTTTTTGTTTGACTTTGATATGTCTTTTAACTTTTGTGATCCCAATAAATTCATTCATGATGATGAGAAAATAAAATTCTGAAATGCTTATAATGCAGGCAATTTGCTCAACGTTCACGGGTCCGTAAACTTCAATACATAGCTGAGCTGGAAAGAAATGTACAAGCCTTACAGGTAAGAATCAGAAGATGCAAGATTCTGAGGGATTGTAATGGCAATGTTTATTCAAAAGTCCTGCATATTTAATGTTCGAAAGTTCTGATTCTGATTCTTTGTTAATCAATAGGCAGAAGGGTCTGAAGTATCAGCTGAGGTTGAATTTCTTAATCAACAGAATCTTATCCTGAGCATGGAGAATAAAGCCCTCAAGCAACGTTTAGAAAGTTTAACACAGGAGCAGCTTATCAAACGCTGTAAGTTTCTATCCTTGAGAATTATGTACTCAAATTATTTGGAAATATTTTGTATGGTTTGAAATGTCAGCTAAGATACTCTGCATTTTAGGGGAGCTGCAAATATTTGCTCCCGTTCTTGTTCGGAGGGTAGCTTTTATGAAGTTATGATGCATTTAATTTTATGTATTGCAGAAAAGAAACACCTTATGTTTAGACAAGTTTATAGTATCTGTAAATATACATGATTGTGTGCAAAGAATGAGATTAAGGAAAAGAAGGTTTGATCTTCAGGGTTATTACACTTGTTTGCCTCTCGAGCTCTTCTCTGCAATCTTAGTTTACTCTTTTATTCTGTTGTATTTTCATAATTTTGTCAACCATTCTGTCTCTCAAACTTTTCAGCCTTCTAAACTTATCTTTTTAGGGTTATTATCCTCGTATAGTTAACTTATATGTCATATTTTATCCCAATATTTCATATTTACTTTTTCAATGTATATTGCTTAATTTCAGTTTTTTTTCTTCTTATTGTAGCGCCTTGCATCGTAAGAGCATCTTTCACATTTGACTATCTGGCCACACTGGCTATGATAAATAGCATTGCTTGTACTCTTTGATTTTACTTTATATATATATATATTCTTGATTGAAATTTTATCATGTGCGCATAGCTCTGCTTCTAGAGAAAACTTTCTATTTGTACTGGGTTTTGAGAAAAGTTGATATTTGTTTTCTTACCTTATTCTGTACTAATTTTTATTTAGCATTCTCCTAGAGAATTGCTGAGAATGCTGTATTACGCATTGTTCTATGAACTGGTAATTAAAGATCTTTTACTGCACTTACTCTGCTATATGACCAAATTATGCTCCTATAGTCATTCATCTGTATGACCAGTTTGATGATAGTGTGGGATGAATTTAGTATTACAGACCTTGTGAAATACCCAATCTTATGCACTTACAATTTGGTTCTTTTCCGCTGTTCTTCCCAATCTAAGATGGAAGTTAGGAGTTATTATGCAATTCTTCAATCAAACTGGAGATTGAATTATGGTCTCCTAAGTTATTTCCAGGCATAAATTAATTTCGTCAGAAATGAAAGAAATTTTTGACAAAACAAGAAAAAGATATCAAAGGAATTTGCTTTGTACACTGAAAGTGCAATGTGTGATGCAGTGGAGCAGGAAGTACTGGAAAGAGAGATTGGAAGATTACGATCATTGTATCAGCAGCAGCAACAACCACAATCACAACAGCAACCATCTGGTAGCCTTCGACGCACAAAGAGCAGAGACCTTGAATCTCAGTTTGCAAACCTTTCTTTAAAACACAAGGAGACCAATTCAGGGTGTGACCCTGTGACAGGTTCACTTCGTATTTAATTCTGCTGTCTAGCTGTAGCTTTGTTCTGCCTCTATATTCAATGGATGTTGCCACACCTGCAACAAAATTGCCTCCTTCCCTTGTGCGGGATTGTGCAGAGATTACCAGCATATGCATCCTCTCTCTGCCCGCTTTGCTTATCTCGGGCTTTCCTAGTCTTTCCCACTAGTCTTGTTCAAATCAATATTGATTTTAAGTGCACCTGGTGGTCACTGCCGAAAACTTATATGGATCAGTGAGCTTTTCGATCAGTTGACTTACCGGAGGTGGTAAATCAACATCCCTACTGTATGTTGTTATTCTTAAGTGTACCCCCCCCATCTTTTGTGAATCTATTTAAGCAGAAAAGATCTTTAGGACTGTATGGATGGATGTGCATTGCTTGTATGGATTTTAAGCTAGTGTTTGCTGAATGATTTTGATGAAGTTCATGTGTTCTCAACATGAATAGCCGACCCACCGAGTGGGAAAAGGCTTTGATTGTTGTTGTTCATATGTTCTCAATCAATCTTGTTTCATAGTGTTGAGAAAATTAACTATGCACTGTTAATCCCTTTTTATTCTCCCAAAGATATTGTGAAGGATAGGCCTAGATAAAGGTTTGGCAGGGTATTGGGCGATTACCCAAAGATGTTGTGACGATAAAATTATAATTTTTAGTTTATTTTATTAATGTAATCGAGATCTGATAGTTTTATCTTGCATTTAATCTAAGAAATGTTCTATGGCAGAGTCGATGGTATTTTGTCAGAATGGTTCAGATCTTATGAAAAAACAAAGATTTGATATATTCCGTATTTTGTTAACCAAATCGTTCATGTGGTTTAGCTTTCTTCAAACCTGAAATTTTGGGTGATTTTCATGGCCATCTAGATGTTGGCTAACAAAAAACTGTAGCATTTTGATAAGCATTCATGTCTTCTAACAATTTTTTATCTGCAAATCAAAATTTGGAATATCCTTCGCAGTTATGTATATGTTGTCAGTCACTCACGTTTGCGACTAGGGATTGGATATTGAAAAAATGGGTCTGGGTCCGGGTCTAGAGATTTTAACAGATAAAAGTCTGGGTCTGGGAATGGATAAGAGTGTATTCACCCCGGACCCGGTGATATAATGTATATAAAAATATTTTATATAAAAATATATTATATATCATATCAAATTGTGTAATTGAAGTTTGTTTTTCTTAGATTTAGAAATAATTAAATTTATGAATGTGTGTTCAATACTTGTGATTAAAGTACTTGTGATGAAAGTAATAAAATTTTGTAGAAAAAAGAGTAAATTTTTCGGGTCCGGGATCGGGTCTGGAGATCTAAGTATTCGATGGGTCCGGGGATGGGAAAAATATTTATTATCGGGATCGGGAACGGAAAATACAGTATCCTATCCAGACTCTGCCCATTGCCGTCCTATTTGGGACTTTTCTTGTCCCAAAAAACTGGTTCATGTCATGTGAATAATAAGTTAACACGAGGTTAAGTCAGCTTGAACGATTTCATGTATTTTTCAAGAATGTAGTTTGTTTTTTTTTTTTAAATATTAATGTATTCACTTTTTTCAGCGTAAAATTGGATCTTTGTATTTACCCTATTTCTGAAGTTAACCAACTATCTAGGTGATGTAAGACATGCCATAAATTATCATACAAAATGTGTCGGAAGTGGATTTTCTAAAATAATTATTTATATTTTTTGGTGAATTTGTGAGAGAAATAATAATAAAAAAATCAATCTCTATCTCTTACGAAGAAATGTTGAGGATTTTTTTAGAGAATCCATCTTGTAAACAACACTGCGAAACTTATGTGTGAGACAAGACGTTAAATGCGGAACCATTTTCCTATTTGGTTTTCAAGACAAAATTGGAGGGGGAGAAGGAATTGAGACCCGCATCGATTTGGCCACTCAAAATGACATCGAATCCAAGTAGACAAATTTGCGTAAAATAGGCTTAAAACAATACAATACTTTAAAAATCATTTCTTGGAAATTAGTTGATAACAGATTATGCAGGAATATAATTTCTTTTCAAGCATCATATCAAATTTTGTTAGGAACTGCTCTACAGAAGTTCCATAAGCAGTATAAGTTAAATCAAACTACTACACAGCTTCCATAAAGGCTCCTTTCCTTTCTGTCAGTCGTTTTTCTTTCTTTATAATACTGGCACTGGCAAATTCAAATCTTTTTGCTGACGGAAGTCTCTTGCAGAACTGCAGAACAGTCAATCACTGGTGCAACCTATATTCATACAATACCCAAAAAAACTTTGTGCATTGTCTTATGTATGCCTACGTCTTTTAGCGCTGTCCTCTGTGAAAAACTCCCAATTATTATGATTAAGGCTGCTCAAGTCATCAAGTTCTGCAATGGCCATCAAGTACTGGGTAAGCTTCACAAGCTCCTGATCACTGTCTCGGTTGGCATGAGCCTTCCTGAATGGTTTGATTGTCAAACCATTCTGTGGGTTCATCACAAAATTTCTTCTAAGATCATCAAACATGATGGTGTTTGTAGCATTGTAGAACTGAGATGAAGAAAAAAAAAAACCATCAGGTCAACTTGATCATTTTGACCTTTGTCAAAATTCATATAACAAAGGAACAAAGAAAGAAGGAAAAAAACATATAAAGGTTTTTCAATGTTACTCCATTATAATTCTCATCCATATAGGTTTTCCTATGTATGCTTATCCTCACCAGCATGATAAACATTTTTAGGTTTTCAGGAAAATGGCATTGCAGCTGTAGATGGGCATGTATCAGAGAGGTAGACAACTACTTTTTATGAAGACTAACATGATTCTGTTTACATAAAGTAAGCAAATACATTATATTTATACCTCGGGGAAATGAGCCCAGATCAAACCCAGAGGTTTGCAATCAAAGACCCCACGAGAAGATGATTGGACAGTGATCATAGCTAAGTGGTCAAGAAGTGCTGTGATTTTGTAATTAGGATTATCCAGAACCCCAAGTTGTCCCATCTTCAAGTTAATCCACTTCATGCTGCACGAAGCACACCATCACGCAAAAGATTGAGATTATTTAAAATTTAAATATCCATTAGTTTTGGTGCTTGCATGCATTTATTTGTGTGTATATGTCATTCATGGTTCAGTTTACTCTTAGATGCTTTTCATGGTCCCCAAGGAAATTCAAAAGAAAAATACATGTGGGTGAGAAATAATGGTTATTGATACCTGGTAGCAGACCATATCATAATGTCATACTCTGAATAAACTGATGTAAGAAACTCATGAAGATCTGCAGAAGAAGATACCAGGAAGAGTCTTTTAAGAAAAACAGGATTTTAAAGAAGGAAAGCAAAAACTTGTGATAAATTGACCACTTACAAGGTCTCATGAGTTCAAGAGGGTTCTCTGCTGTGGACCGATGATCGAATAGGGTATAATCAATGTCCAGAACAAGGAGTTTCTTTCCTTTCCGGCATGGATTTTGAAGCTCGATCTGTAATAGAAGACAAACCATAGGGAAGAACATCAGTAAATATTTGTCCACACTTTGGACAAAAGAAACTTCAAGTGGTAAAACTGTTGCTTCATAATTATATGGCTATTAATTGGAAAAAAGTTTATTGAAAAACAAGAATAAGCTGCCATTCTCATATCAGTAATTATATAGTCTTTCCTGTTCTTTCTCTGTGTTTTATTCCTAAAACTATGCAATTCATTTTACAGACAAATCAAATGAGAAGGGGCAAGGACCTTAATTCCTTAAAAAATGTGTAAAAAACATTCAAGCCTTAAAAACAAAGAATTAAAGTTTATAATGCATGTGTATGCAAGAGAGAGACAGAGGGCTGATGCAGTTACCCTTACATCATTATCTGATATATGAAAACATCACCTACCTGTTTCCCTGAGTTAACAACATTTCAAGATTCAAGGGCCTTGGGAATATCTAAATGATTGAATAAAGAAGTGACATAAAATCAGTTAAGAATGTGATTCATTTTCCCATCAAGTTCAATTTATTTCTTAGAATTTTCTAGTCAATCAGCGATAAAAATGACTGATAACCAGAAGAAAAATCACCTCCATTCTTTACACCCGAGAATAAACTGCCTCACAATTTAACAATAAAAGAGAGAAACCATACTTTGATGATCCTTGACAAACATAACAGACAATAACACTGCTAGAAGCAGTCACTGCCCCAAGAAACCAGTCTCATCATCTTAGGGCATAATGCTATGATTACAGCCATTCCAGAATTATAATATCAAATGTGATATTAATTAATAGTTATGTCCAGAAAAAGTGAAAAAAAAGAGCCAATTACTGTACCGAATATAATCTCAGTTCAGCACTAAAAAGCTAGTACAAAGCAGGATGCAGACTGAATTTCCAATGAACATATTCATAGCGTTCAGGTTTCTAACAATGTGACCAGATACCTTTTATGCCGTTAAAAATAAGCTAAGCTCTAAATGCTAATACTATGGCGATTCAATGATTTAGTGTGAACCAAGTAGATTAGATTAGATTAGATTAGATAAATGGAAGTTACTAGAATTATAATACATCGAACCCCCTCTGTATGAAGAGGAGGGAGGCAGAAAAAGCGAGAAAGAAAAAACAAACAAGGTTCCAACTTCCAACAAACTAAGCAGATGACAGAAAAACAAATTCAGCACATACCACTATGGCATAACTAAGCATATAAAAGATTCCCTGATAATTATCGAGTTACCTTGTACTGATTTATCCGTCTCCTCAATTTTTGCTTGTTAACCTCCTTGTCTTTGATGTCCACAGCTTCTTCTTGACCAATCTCAAAATCATCAACGATCTCTGGCGACTCCACTGGATCAACAATTATATCTTCTTCAGTAGTACTGCAAGTTCAACATTTTTTTTTTCAAACATGACATGCTAGATAACATGACCGCGATAATTCCTTTTGATCATTCAACAAAATCCATAAAATCAAAGGCGCAGAAACCTATTAGGTCATTACTCATTTTCAAATCAAACTTCAATTCTTCGTCACCGAGAAGGCGAGAACCTTCGCAATCATAAACATTACAAAAAAAAAGAAAGAGAAATACCCGATCATGGTCATCTTGAGAGAAGACTTGAGAGGGAGCTGCGAGAGCAAGAGAGAATCATCGGCGAGCTTGGAACCGACTTTAGGGTAGAGAAGCTTCTGGCGATTGGGCAAGACGTTGGTGAGCTCGCAGATTCGGCGCTTCAATTCGCCGACGGTATCGTCACCGCAGACTCGGACGGTGTATTCCTTGCCACTCCACTTCACTGTGAGAGTGAGCTCTTCTTCCGATGCCGACGATGTTGATGTTGATGTTGATGGCGTGAGTGTGTTGGAAGCCATGGTTGAAGCAACCTTCAGAGTTCAGAACCCCTTTTGAGATTTGCCCTCACTCTTCTCTCGCTTCACTACGACAAATACTATGTACCCAAATCTTTTTTTTTTTCTGAAATTGTTTGTGACGGGACGAAAGATATGTTTTAGCGTCTGGCTTTAATTTTTAGGCTCTGAGGGATACATACCTCCTTGAGTTTTAAAATCTTGCACACAGACCTCTTGAGTTTTTACTTTCGAGCAAAAAACACCTTTCCGTTAAGATTCCATCCAATTTTACTGTTAAATGCCACATCACCAATTTTTTTGAGGCTATTTTTGTAATTTCCTATCTATCTCTAATTAAAAACCCACCCATTTCATTTACCCAAACCCATTTCATATACCCATTATTTTCCTATCCCTACCAATTCAATCCCTAAGCCACTAAAAGAAACAAAGCACAGCAACCACCGTTGAAGACCACCTAGCCTTATTCAATCACCCAGTATCAATTTTCCTGCTCCCTTCTCTGCTACGTCTTATTTTCATAACTTCCATATTCATCTCTCAAATTCTCTTTTCTCAATCCACCGTTCATTCATGTTTCACTTCTGATCTCTCTTCTCTCTCTCTCTCTAGACGCCTCTCTCAACAATTAAATTTATCCTTAAATTTTCACCCCAAGAAAATCTATCCTGAAACGCTCAAGTAAGAAAGTGAGGCTTCTCACTTGGAGAGGATAGATAGAGTAACACACAAAATATTGTTCAAATAGAAAATCACAACAGATGGATTTTTCTTTCAAAATAAAAAAAATATATAAAGGTTGCTTAATACTTAAAAAGAGATGGGAAAGCCGAAATAGTGTAAAATGTGAGATGGCACTCACCTACCCGTATTAGGTGGTCTTCAATGGTGGTTCACGGTGGCTGCTGTGATTTGTTTCTTTTAGTGGCTTAGGGATTGAATTGGTAGGGATGGGAAAATGATGGGTATATGAAATGGGTTTGGGTAAATGAAATGGGTGGGTTTTTAATTAGAGATGGATAGGAAAAGACAAAAATAGCCTAAAAAAATTGGTGAAGTGGCATTTAACAACAAAATTGGATGGAGTCTTAACGGAAGGGTGCTTTTTGTCCGAAAGTGAAAACTCAGGGGATTTATGTACAAGGTTTTAAAACTCAAGGGGTCTATGTGCCCCTCACCCAAAACTCAGGGGGTCTCAGTGCATTTTAACATAATTTTTAAAATAAACTATTTAGTTATCAAATGGCGTAGTTATTAAATACTTTGATATATCATGATGTACTTGCAACTCATGTTATCATTTCATACTTCACAAGTTTACATCATCTTAGTATTTAATAATTAAAATATCAAGATTGAGTACATAGATTTGATTTGACAATTGTAGGTAGTATTGTCAAAACCAGTTTGAGTCTGTGAGCTAGTCCGGTCCGCACGCTAAATAGGCGGGCTTGGACATTAAAAAATAGATTCGTTTAAAAACAGACTTAAACGGACTAGCTCACAGGCCCCGCAGGCTAACCCGTTAAAAATTTAAAAAAATTAAAATAAAAAATTCATATTTATTTGTTTAAAATATGTATAAATATATATGTTTTATGTAATTTTATGTGTTAAATAATACTTTTATTTTAATAATGTGTATAAATAATTTAAATAACAATTAAAATTAATAAAATATTAATTTAAAATAAAAAATACTAATTTTTAAGTAAATATATAATTTTATAATTATTTTTAAAAAATATAAAAAGTGGCCTGCAGACTAGTCCGTTTAGCCCGCGGGCCAATACGGACGGACTTGGGCATCACTTACCAAGCCCGCCAAGTAAACGGTCCGGCCCGCCTGGCCCGTTTTGACAGTACAAATTGTAGGAAAGATCCGTAACAATGTCCATTTGTCTGAGGACCGTTTGAGATTGCTTTTGAAAATAGTTTATTTTTAACTATTTTTTTAAATAAAGTTTGAAAAAAAAGTGTCTTAAGGGAGAAGCAATTTGTATTTTATAAACTGAATTAAAAAGTATTTTTCAAAATTAATTTGTGTTTCGTACATTTGTATTAAAAAGTACTTTTGATTGCAAAATTACTAAAAAGAACATATATAGATTTAAGTACTATTTATATTACTAAATAAATAAATTGCATAAAAATTGATGATTGTTAAGTTTTATTACCCAAATGAATATAAAATATTAATTAGTTTATTAATTTAATAAAATTTTAATAAAAAATTATTAATTTTAATTAATATAATTTTTTTATTTATGAATATTATTTTTATTAATTTTATTCAAGTTAAAAATTAATTATAAATATCTATTATTATTTTGATAAATTATTATTATTGTCCTAAAATAATTTTAGTAAGGGTAGGAGTTAAGTTTTAGGATGGGATAAAACATAATTTTAAAATATTGGTAAGGGTACTTTTGTCCTAAAATAATTAAATTTTAACTTATGCTTTTGGCTAATAGCAGAAGTTCCAATTTCTACCTTCTGTTTAAAGATGAAAAACTGCTTCTGCTACAACGTAAAAGCACTTTTAAATTATTTACCAAATATTTTATTTTAAGAAAATAAATCCCAAATAAACTTGGCCAAACAACTTCCCTAAGGAAGCTCATGTTCGAAAGTACTGTACGTAGAATAAAGTACTCTAGAATAAAGGAAAGTATTATAGAGAAAAGTGAGGAGAGAGATAGAGAAAAAAATTAGGAGAGAGAAAAAGTATGATAAAAATGTGTTTGGTATGTATAAAATATGATATAAAATTGAGAATCGTAAAATTACATGTAATACACTGTTTAGTAAGTAACTAAGTATACCTTCAGTTGTTATATACGCAAGACGGAGACTTCATTGTAAATTTTCTTACAGAAGCTAAAAATTAAGGAGAGTTTTCTAGAGAAAAAACCTAAAGTTTGGTGTATGCCAAATCACTATATCTATACTCATATCACTACTATTGCCAAACATAGACCAATATAAATTTGTGTATAATTTTTGAACCCTATGATAAATTTTAAAATAAATAAGTACATTTGAAAAAAAAACTACTTCTATTATTATAAAAGAATAATTACACTTTCATAAGAACTATGATACCCACTATCTATTTTAGAGGTATTTCTCGTCCATCTGTTTTACGGTTTAAACAAAAAATAATTACATGAACTATTGATATCCCTTACTCATCCGTTTTATGGTCTAGTTGAAAAATAATTATTTTTGTTATAACATAAGACAAAAAATATAATGAGTGCATATTCACTTCTTTTCATACATGCGTGCGAAATATATTACATGTTCATGTGTGAATTAACCAAAAAATAATGAACTTTGGCCACAAAAATAACATTTTAAAACCATTCTTTTTAAATTATATAAAAAAGTAAAATATAATTAAAAAAAGATATTTTTTCTCTCTTTATATATATATATATATATATATATATATATATATTAAATCGTGAGGCAATTTTTAAATAAAAAATATTAATATAAATGGAGCAATTTTTTATAGAGATTGTGTAGTGGCTGAAAAATAAGAAGTAGTTATTTTATAAAGATTGGGTAGTAGTTAAAAAATATAATGAGGTAGTTATTTGTAGGGATAGAGTAGTGAGTGAAAAATTGAGTAGTGGCTGTATTTGAATTTTTTTATTTTTTTTAAAAAAGAAAGGAGCAATTATTTTGTCAAGTTGTAGTATTGACTTAACTTCTTTTGTATATAATATATATATATATATATGTGTGTGTTGAATTCGGGTTTAAATTTTAATTTAAAAATATAATTACATTTAATGTTCGACAGTGTCTCAAATAAGATTATTTTTAATAAAAAATATTTGTAAAAAACAAAAACAATCGGAAGGGTATATAATGCATATATGTCTCACCATTACTACTTCCATCGTTCTTTTCAATAGTATAAGTTGAAGCTACAAGGTCTGGATAGAAAATAATTCACTTTTGCCGTTATTTATCCATTTGCATGCATTTATATGTACCTTATATTCTTTTAATTTTTCAGATAATTTTTTTAAAATTTTTAAATATAATAATAAATTATCATTATTCTTATTTTTTTCATTATCTTTTTCAATAATATATTTTTATTTTTTTAATTATTTAATTAACCATTTTAAAAGACCACTAACAAGATGATCAAATAATCATATTAATATACTAGAGAACAAAATAATTATAGAGAAAACCAAAATTATATAGAGAACAAAATTACTTCTCTATTGTCTATTCTATTCTCATATTTTCAATGATCAAATTTGCCAGACTATAATTATAGAGAACAAAATAAACATTCTTGAATTTATCAATAATTGATAAATAATTGCGTTAAAAAAATTTGTATAAGAATACTCTTAATTGTTAAATTACTTAAAAATGTTGATAATAATAATTATAGAACACTCCTGTCAAAACTCAAAAGAGCAGGGAATATACTTTGAATTTTTTTTTGTTTGGCCCGAAGAATATACTTTGAATTAAGTTAGAAGTAATATGAAAAACTAGAAGATAATACCCAGGAGCAGCACAATTGGTTAATATATGGACTCTTATTTTATAAGGTGAGGATTCAAACTCAATCTTTGATGTAAGGGTCTTATTGGTGAGTGATATGTAAATTACTAAATTCTTTCATGAATTTTTAAAAAAGTTTTAAGGTATTATCTAATGGAATACCGATACTTACTCTATTTAAAATTAATTTTTTTTAAAAAAAAAAATTTGGAAACCAAAACAAAAAGGTGACGTGTGATAGTCTTTGTCAAGGGTGGAAAGCAAACCGACATTATTTAACAGATTTGAAGCTTATATATTTTTTTGTCTTTTTATAATAAATAATATTCTACATTTCTACCTCCAAATTAAATCTTTATAGCGTAGAGCTAGAGCCGTAGATCCCAGTTTATAGGAGCTCTACTTAAAACTTAAAAGGTTGGTACTCAGTTATAAAAAAATAAAATTTAAAATTATGAACTTTAGTATCTTATTAATTATTTCACATTTCATATTCGGATTGAAAAATAAGTTCAAAAATTTTATAATCTGACGAGTTTTGTAATCTCATATTATCTCACCTCTTTAATCTCACGGAGTGATATTATTTTAATTCCATAAAATAAAATTATTTTTAATTATAGAATAAAAATTTTGTAAAATAATTCCGTTAAAACAATCAACTTTTCTAATATTTTTAAGAATTCTATTATTAAAATAAAAAATCAGTTTGTGTATCAAATTAAACATACTCCTAAAATATATTCAGATTATTGGATCTTTGGAAAAAGAAATTTCTCTCCTTAAATTCATAAATTATTTTAATACTTAATTAAAACAATCTCTTGTATTATTTCTGAGATTTACATCAATTTTATTCTATAACTCAAAGTATTTTTTTATATTAACACTCAATATATTAGGAGTGTGTGTAAATGTTATCTATGTGAGACTGAGAAGTGAGAAGAATGTATATATAGTTTGATTAGTTTAAATAACCTGAGAATTTTGTTTGGCCAATATTAACTTGAGAAATTTGTTTTTGCTTTATTTTATTAAACTTTTTTTGTCTGTTAAGTCACAATCTGAGTCACAGTGAATGAGACACTGTCCGTTCGGAATCTCTTTTGTCGATACCCTTAAACACACTATAAATAAACAAATAAATAAATTATAATCTCAAATAAAAAAAATATATAAATTATTAAGTTGATTTATCACAATGCATCACCTAAAATAAGTTAAATTGTACAAAAATTCCTGAATTTTAGGTCACCAGTGAGAGTTTTAAAATTGTTTATCCAATTTATTGACTTTTTAACTTTGAGCACTTATTTTCATTCGGATTTTTGTCTTTCTTTTATATTTTTTTAATCATATCAATATTTTTATTCAAATCAGTTAATAATATTTTGGTAATTTTACTCAAAGCTCAAAATAAAAATATTGATGTGGTTGAAAAGTGATTAAAAATTTTCAAAACACCCTTTAATAATCTAAATAAAATTATTGAATTGGCTAAAAAATATTAAAAAAATAGACAAATTTGATGGAAGAGAATTGAGTGCCTAAAATAAGAGTATATTCTTTTACAAGAAATTCCAATAAAAATAGAAATGGAAATAGTGGGGTTCACTGGGCCCACTTACTTTTTCACTTTTTCATTTCCATCAACTTAAAAAAAATACAAAATACCTATTATACCCCTCTGATTTGACATGATTTGACACAATTTTAACTTTCTTTTCTTTTTATTATTTGAATATAAAGGGTAAAATTGTCATTTTAATACATTCATTTTCTTTTTTTATTACCAAACTTTTACTACTAAACACAGAAAACGCATTCCGTTTCCGTTTCAGTTTTCATTTATGCGTAAAGAACTTGCCTTGAGTACCCGTTCGCTTGCCAAGATGAGTTAGGGAATGGAATGTAAAAAGTGGGTGGGGTTACTTTCTTCTTTCCTCCACATAAAATTTTTAAAAAATATAAAATATCTATTATACTCTTTGATTTGACACAATTATAACTTTTTTTTTATTATTTTAATATAAGGGGCAAAGTGGTAATTTTAATACATTCTCATTACATTTTCATTTTCATTCTAAATTTTTACTACCAAACACATCAAACCCGTTCTTTTTCTCTTTTCCTCTCCCTTTCCCTTTCCCTTTCTACCTACCAAACGTGCTCTAAAAGACAAAAAAAAAAAAATTAAGTGCAAAATTTTAAAACTCTAAAATATCTTGTAATGTTACAACTGAAGGGACAGTGAACTCCATTCGATCAGATTAAAAAAAAAAAAGGGACAGTGAACTCCAACTAACTTATTTGTCAAAACATTATTTTCTAGAAGGTTTTTTTTTTTCTTTCGGCGTGAGAATTGTTTATTCACATATATAACAAAAAATGTTTTTTTATATAAAGAGGTCAACAATTAAGGTTGATATGTTGATTTTGATTTTTGACCACCCCTCTCCCCTATATATATATATAGACCTCCCCACCCTATAATCTATTATTCCCCAGCTTCCTACACTTGTAGTGATCTCTGTGTATTCACACACACACCATGTCCCGCCTTATATTCAGAAAGCGTCTGACCAAAACAGATGTTAACCATAGGCTCTCTTACCCCTCCGAAAAACTAGCTCATCTTCCACCCTTTCCAGAAGGAGGCAATTGGGTCGATCTCCTTGTTCGGGTCGGGCCGGATCACAGCCCGCGGGTGCTCCGGTGCAGGACCCGGAGAATTGGAGCTTACAGGAAGCCAGTGATAGAAGGAGGGTGGACACAGGTTGTTGAAGAGAAGGAGCTCAAGGAAGGTGATTGGCTCCTCTTCTATAAGCACACCAATCATCATCATCATCCTCATTATTACTCAATTGAGGTCTACAGAGAGATAAGGCTAATGGGTAATGATATTGTCGCTACACTTGTATCAAATTAATTCATTCATTAGCAACTGTGTATATTCAAGGTGCGTGTATATATATATATATATATATATATATATAGATTGATTAGTCTTTACAAAGTGGGGAGCCTCATGTCGTAAGTTAACTAGAGAACTTCGTGAGTAGTAAAGTCCTGTGGAACCCTTGTTGGGTTGGGGTTCATATAGGGGTGCCTGTATGCCTGAGGAGGCTAAAGTGACGGTGATAGACATGACGATGGACGTGTTGGGGCTGAAAGTTACAGAGTGTGCAGTGTTCTCGGTTAGTGTACAGTGTCACGTGGATACTGTGATGGTACTTTGACGAGACGGGTGGAGGTCGGACGGCGGTGGCAGGAGGTCGGCTGCGTAGCTATGCAGTGATGCCCCATCATATATACTATGATTTGATTATGTGTGAAGAATGATCAAAGTCTGTGAAGTTTGAAATGTACAACGTTCGTGAAGGGATCAATGAGAAGAATTATACCTGAGTAGGTTCGCCAGAGCCAAAGAGGAAGATGTTAATCTAAGATGGATCTTTAGGATGTCGATCACTTATGTAGTACGTCTTGAAACTTGACTTGTAATTAAATGGGTTATTAATGGAAAAAAAAATGTTGTATGGTTATTTAGTTGAAGAGAGAGATGATGATGATTGAACTAAAATGTTATATAAGTGGAAGCCTAATTATATTGAAGCTAAGGAGGTTTGGATGTGCATATCTAGTGATATATACTTAAAAAGGTAGTTCGAAAGATGCTGTTTTTTTGGGGGGTTACGTTGCGTATTCAGTTTTTGTACTTAATTTTGTGGATTAAACTTAAAAGGGCAATACCATATTTAACAGTGACATATATATGCATACACAAGTACCATTCAAGGGCATGCATACATTAATTAAAAGCAAGCTGCCGATAGCAACACTAGAATAACTTTATTGAATTGTCAACGAAGAAACTAAATTATTGTGATTGAAGGATCAAAAACTATAAATAAATCCTATAAGAGATTGTAACTATATATATATATATATATATATATATATATATATATATATATATATATATATATATCATGTCATGGTAATTATGAATTCGATCTACCAATTTCCCAAAAAGATTATAGCTACCAATTATATTTGTCTTTAACTTAGCTTTTCGTAATTAAAGTTGTTCGCCAAGGTGGTTTAGCACACTAGCTAGCATCAATTGTCTTATATCAGAGGTCTAAATTAAGTCAAATAATTGTATGCTTTGTCATGTTTGAAAAAAGATACAATTAATTAAATAGAAAAAGTCGTCCCTTAACAAATAAAACTATAGTTTTTAATTTGATCCAGTGACAATGAGTGTTTGATCCAACAATTGGTATATTGGAGCTAAAGCCACATGTTTTAATAATTTCCAGCAAATTAATTAATTATCGAGAAATTAAAAAATTGTTGACCAAAGTGTGAGAAACTAAATATTATTATTCCACGTCGAAGGTTCAAGTAAGAGTCGAATATATGTGGCAATGGCAATATATATGAGGAAGATAAATAAGAGTGAATAATATTCTTGAATATATATTGAGTAGAGATTATATATATATATATATATATATATAGGCTATATTAGATATAATTTCAATTTTCACCACAATAATAATAGTGCTTTGTTATAGCACCATTGGAAGTAGGTATCAATAACGTTACGTTATGCCTCTTGTGGGAATTATGTATCTCTCATAAAAGTGTTGAAAAGAATCCACTTATGACTTCTTGTAAATAGGGGGGAAATCAGCACTTGAAATACTTTGGGATGACAAGAAAAACAGTTAAATTTTAGAAATGTGGTACCATGAGAAAAAAGTGAAGAAATTGCCTACCCTTTTTCTAGCAATATTTATTTCTTACCAAAGCAAAGCTGTACCATATATATTTAGTACTTAATACTGACCAAACAAATTAAGATGGCAAAGAAGTATCAAGTAATTAATAATAATATACCTAGTATATTTATTTTATCTTTATATTAAAAGTGAAAATATAATAAAAATAAATAAAAAAATAAAGACAAAAACATAATTTCATCATATTACAAAATATAAAAAATTATTTAATAGAAAATATTAAAAAATTGTAAAATTATTTATTACACTCCCTCATAAATTCCAGCAAACAAACATAAGAAAGACATATATAAAAAAGCTCATAACTAAATTAATGTATGAATGAAATTAATAATTAATCTAAAGCAAATATAATGTCAATGTCTTATCACAAAGTTCATTGAATGAAGGAGGCAGCAGTCCCAATCCTAGATTCTTGCCAATTTAATTACCATGACTTGGACATTATTATAGAATTATTTCAGAATCCAAAATTGGTTTTGCATGACTAGCTCTTTCTTTTCGTTTTCAGGAGATTTAATTTCTATTGATTCTTAATTTTAAGATTAAACAGCTGTATGTTATAAATTTTGGTAACTATATATATATATATATATATATATATATATATATATATGCATGATTGTCTTATCAATTATCAAAAATCCGTTTTAATTAGTATTTTGAAAGATATATTTTGTTCTCTTAATCTATATATATGTTGACACAAATTAAGCGCAGCTTAGCAAATTAAAATTCCACTTTTTATTGATTATCTTAATTAGTGTTCTAATTAGCAAAATTTCTTTTATAGAATCTCAGAGAAAGCTAAAAAGAACAAAATAATAATCTAATTTTTTTTTTTTAAATCAATCACCTCCCACTGTCCCACGCTAGCACATGGGAGGGGAAGACCCAAAAAAAGAGAAAAGGTACGTAAGAATGTTTGCAAAAGCATCCAATCAGTTGAAAATGAATAAGATTTTGGGATAATATATGTTGGATGGATCATAATGGATTAATCATGAAAGTAGAAAAGCCAAACTCCAAACGGCTTTTGATTAATTGCAAATCAAATATTCTCTCCTTTTTCTTCAGAACAGTAAATATTGAAATTTCAAGAGTTCCTATATATATATAATTAGGGAAATGGTCTAAACTCTAGATTCTAAACCCAGAAATAAATAAATAAATGATCTACCTCATCAAGAACTTACATTCAGAATATATCATTTAATTAATAATTAGTAGGGGCAGATCAGAAGAATGTCCCATTTGAAAGGGGACAGAAATGGAGGATATTTTAGGGTTTGTTCAAAAGGTTATATTTATATAGGTACGTTCTTCGAGTATAGGGTAATAATGGTTCGTAAAAGGACCCAAATCAAAAGGAGTTCGGATTTCAGAAGAATTCATGTGGGGTACATATATATATGCATGGACCTTAGAGTGACGACAGAAATAATTAAAGTTCAAATATGAATGTGAAATATGATAAAATATAATTAAACGAACCTCTACTTATGATAAAGGTACTCATGTCTAATTAATTAATTAGCTACCTATATCAATATAATTTTAATTTCTTATATGCTGCTCAGTTGGGTTTTCATAAAATTTTCTCTTTCTTTCTTCTCGTTTTCTTTTTGGTGCCAAGAAAGTTGTGTAATTATTAAAGGGGTTTGCG
This sequence comes from Senna tora, assembly GCA_014851425.1. Lineage (NCBI taxonomy): Eukaryota > Viridiplantae > Streptophyta > Magnoliopsida > Fabales > Fabaceae > Senna > Senna tora. The sequence continues at coordinate 30,281,599 of CM026272.1, read as the reverse complement.
TAGGCAGAAGAATGTTGATATGATGACTAGATGTATCAAAATTAGTGCTGCAAAAAGCCACCTACTTCATTTATGCAAAAAGTCTTGGTCTTCATAACTTCCTGATAGAATTTATATAAAGCTGTATATATATATATATATATATATATATATATATATATATATATATATATATATATATATATGGAGTAAAACACTGTTTTGGTCTTTCACAAATGTCTCCTTTGTCAATTTGGTCCCTCACAAATCGGTGTTATCAATTTGGTCTCCCACATATCAAACTGTTAGCAATTTGGTCTTTCTGTTAATTAACTTGATGACATGTCAAGTTAAGTTGTGACCCAGCAATTTTTTCATCTGACTAGGCATAAATTAATTTAAAGTAATTGATTTTTTATTTAAAAAACCTTTTAAATTAAAAAAATAAAAAAAACCTTTGACATATCTCCTTTTAACGCAAATAAGCATATTTGTGCTTTTTTTTTAAATTTAAAAGGTTTTTTAAATAAAAAATAAATTACTCTAAATTAATTAATGCCTAGTCAGATAAAAAAATTGCTGAGTCACAACTTAACTTGACATGTCATCAAGTTAATTAACAGAAGGACCAAATTGCTAACAGTTTGATCTGTGGGGGACCAAATTGATAACACCGATCTGTGAGGGACTAAATAATTGACAAAGAAGACATCTGTGGAGAACCAAAACAATGTTTTACTTTATATATATGTGTGTGTATGAATATAACATATCGTGTTCCATATCCATCGTCAAATATCAGACAAATCATTAAGACATATCAACCAATTATTAATTAGTTTTATCAATTATTATTCCATATCATTGTAGTAATATATATACTACACACACATATATGAAATTTTATGGAAATCTAAAATTGTAAGTATTCAAGATTAATTAATATTACATGTGGGTGATTTAGGGTCCACCACCTTCAAAAACATCAATTTCTCAAAGTTAGCTTTGTGATATGTAAAGGTAAAAGAGCCTGCTCTCACATCAAAGCATCGCAATTGATCCATGAGACATATAACAAACTTCACCTTCAAATGTGAGTTTTTTTTTTCTTCTTCTATTTATATATTTTTATTTATCATTAAGCATGATAACTTATTATTTTGAGTGGTTGTAGCTAATTTTATGAAAATAATAGATCAATAACTAATTCAAAAATTTAAAGTGATTTCATATTTTAAATTAAAGATATAATCGAACTCTTGACACTAGTAATTAATTATTCCCTTTAATTTCAGTACTCAACCACACCCATTGGATTGGATTAACGTGTAGTTTCTTTCTACCTTTAATCTTGTTAATTATTAATTATGACAATAAGCTATGTAATTTGACTGATAATATCACTCGTAGGTTAACAGCCCAGCATTTAAAAGTCAAAAAGTGCTATATATAGGTCCTAAAGTAAAAGTAAAACAACCGTTTCACCTTAAAAAATGCACTACTCCTAAATTCTAATCCGAATAAAGTAAATTAAATTTATGTATTTTTTAATTATTTTTAAAATCAGACATATAGATAAGTATTTTAGGTTGAGTTTCACATTTTCTCTAATTTTATTTGTTCAACTTGCTTTTGACAAGACATGACGAGACATTCTCCATTTGATGGAAGTTGATTTTCCAAACTGCTTTTTTCAATTCAAAAGTTTACCAGTCAAAAGAATTAATCAAACTCCATATTTGTTTCAGGAAAATCTAGCTACTCATTTTTCTCAACTTTTATATTATACAGATAAAAATAGAAAAATTAAATAGATTTCCCTTTTGAAAATTAGTGTAACTTGGATTTATCATTAATTAATATAATTCGCCCATTATAGTTTTCCATGACTATCAAAACATGCATGCAATATGAGGTCGTCAATTACAGTTTATATATATTTAATCAGGCTCCAGTTTTTGCATACATTAATGAAAGAAATGAATTGTTGCGGAAACATTGATATATATATATATATTACATTAATTAATTACAAAAAGGTCCCAAATTTGGGACATGTTGAATAATATAATATAATCTTCATTCATTGTCTCCCACTTTGAAGTCATGAAGATAGTGTTAGTTGGTACAAAACTGGTTAAATGATTAAATCACATTATTGATATTGATTAAGGAAAAAACAAATTGTGATGGCACACAATTTATATATTGTTTGATTTGACCGATAGAATATACATCCATCCCACTCATTGAGAAATCATGAACGTACGGAATGCCTACCTTTAAAAAGTGATGGGGTCAACTTGTATACCCAATTTAATATTAATTTTTAAAAAGAGAATTAAAGAGATCGAAGCCAAATAAGAATTCAAGAAATCAAATTTGTTGATTGCGCGTTTGTTGGTGGAAAAATGTTTGCGTTATTTATATTACGTATTGATAAATGATATTTATTTAATTTATTATGTGAGCCTTTTTTTGAGTCGTAAAAAAAATTAAGTAAACATTATTAATTAACACATAATTAATAATATAATGCAACAGTACATAGTGAAGACATACGTCTACAAATTTTCTGAAATCTGATTGGAGCTTTTAATTACATACGTACCGATCATATATAGGATGGAGAAAATTAAAATTAATTTAATTAAATAATTAATGTACCATCATGCGCCATTGATCTAGATTCTTGCTTGAAATTAAATTTACTTTTCTATATATATAGAAATAGAATTACAAATTACAATGAGTATCGATCACACCGTCAAACTAACAGAAAACTTAAATTAAAATAAAAATAATAAAAAGAAACTAATTAAACCCTTTGAATTTCCCCAAATAGAAAGATAAGCAATAATATATAATTAATAAAGAAAAAGAAATGCCAAACAAAACCAAACGTAGTGATGATATATATTTTTTTTGTTTCTTAAGGTATTCCCAGCCCGAAAGGCCAAGAACTAATTCTCCGTGAATCTGAGTTCTATTTAAGGGTTAACTGCTGGCCAATTGGTTGCTGCATACACAAGGTGGGATTCGAACCCCTAACACTTATTTAAGTGACCTAATAAACTAACCACTAGACCAACCAAACTTGGTTAAAGGTAATAATGATATAGATATATATATAACTGCGCATGCATGTGCATATATACTATATAGTGCATGCACGATTATGATTAATTATTAGAGTATAGGTAGTGCAGGTATATGTAGGGGAATATAGTAGGTAGGGTGGTAATTAAGGAAGAATGGGATGCCAGGTGAGAATAGAAGTACCAAAGAGCTTGATGTTTTGTGGTCGGAAAGCTTGGATTGTGAAGTGCAGAGGTTGTTGTGGGTGGTGGTGGAGGTAGAAAATGATGAGATCTCCTGGTCGGAGACGCTTGTCGTGTAGGAGTTGAGACCATCCTCTTGATATGGTGGGCTTCAGATACGGCCCATTCCGTACCACGCACTCGAAACTCCGTACATCATCCTCCTTTCCATATCGAGCTTCGAATCTCACCCTACGCATCATCAACGGCTGATGATGATGAAATGGGAGAAAGCTGAGGAAGCGCGTGGGGAAGTCCAACCTACGCGCCTTCACGTGGCTCTCCTTAAGCACTTTCCTGAATAATACACTACTACTCACGTTCCTCTCTGTCGTCTCTGAGTTATAATACTCTGTGTTCATCATCCTCTTCCCTTCCATGATCTTATGGGATAATTATATTATTCCATGCATCAATATGCTATATGTATATATATAGGCATCCACATCATGAGATGGATGACGTGTAGCTAGCTAGCTAGCTAGCACTTTAAACAAGCTAAGCCTACTTGCCAAATAGCTAGGTTTAATTATTTGCTCTAACTAACAAAATTAAGCTTGTTCATTTCAACAAATTAATTAAAACACTATTACACTAGCTCATTTTAAGTATTTTAATTTGAAAATATATATTTTGTTCACAAACATTTTAAAAAATTCATAGGTTAAACCAAACTAGCCTTAGCCCTTTAATAATCATGTGCCCTAGCTAACTATGAGTAGAACTAGGGCCAACCAACCAAAAATTGATTAGAAATAGCTAGTTTACTTATTAGTTTGTCCTCCATGTTCACCCTCATCGCTCTAATTGCCTTTACTACCCCCATGGCCCCATCCATCTTTATTACTTGTTCCCCAATTTTAATTAATTCAATTACTGCCTTTTTCTTTTTAAGCTACTCACTTTCTCTTTATCCATATATACTTTGTACTATATTTTAACATTCTATCTCTCTTTAATTTGTTGTCATTTGTTATTCTTTATGTATTTGAACTCTCACTATCATCACTAATTAACATTTATAATTCATCAATAAAATTAATATATATATTTATTAACACTTGTATAGTTCAAAATTACGCATGCAGCAATTGGTGTTTGTGTTCATCTATCTCAATTATATTCATTCATTCTTAATTAATTACAGTGAGAAAAATAAAGAGGGGGTATGAATAAATGTGAGGGCAAAGCGTATTACATTTTTAGATCATGGGGTTTAGATTTGAGGATGGAATCATTCCATTGGAATGCGTAAGATCTATCTAGATTTCAGGAAACAGAAAAAAAAGAAAAAGAAAGAATCATTATGGAAAGAAAGTTGAGTGATATATGAAAGCACTGACAAAACAATTAAATTAAGCAACACTTGAAATATCAGACGACCAAAATTATAAAGCAAAAGAATAAAACAAAAGTAGGGACAAAGGTGTGGGCTAATCAGGGTGAACAAAAGAAAACACTTCAAAGTTCAAAGTCCAACCTATATATATATTATATATATCGTTAATTGGCTAGTTATTCTCTCTTTTTGGATTGCTAGAGACTAGAGTAGCTCCATCTACAAACCAATTTGTCTTTTCCAAGTTTCAGTTCACATTTGCGTTTAATAGGGCCCACATCGTATCCTTGCTCCTTACTCTTCATGCTTTGTTATTTTTTTTAACCAATTAATACTTATATATTTTGTGTGTGTGTTTACTGTTTACTCTATAATAATATGAAGATTAATACAAACCGAAAAAGAAAGCGGCACTTGCTCGCGGTCACAAAATTTTTTTCTCAGGCTTTGCAATAATTATAAGGCAATTTTTTTTATCTTCTTTAATCCCTGATTTTCTCTTTTTACTTTGTTTTTTTAATTAAATAAGGCAGATCTTTTAGTCCCTCAATGTTGGTGGTGATTTTGTCCAGATCTATTTTTGGTTTCAGTCTTTCTTTATGAAAGATTATGTTCTGATTACTAGATCGACTCAGATCTGAGCATCTATGTCAGAAAGCTTTAAATCTCTTATCAAATTGATGAAGAAGTCTATGTCATCAACATCTGTGCAGAATACTACTTATCTGGTATGCAGGAAGTGTAAGGGTAAGCAATTTGTTGGCAACACCAAGATCGGTGTGGATTTTCATCCTAAAATTATCTTATTTATAGGATTAATTGTGCTTTTCTTTTGCTTTTTAGTTTCAATAATGTTTGTCAATTATCCTTCTTCTGTATTATTGGGTTGTAGTTCTCTGACTATTTGTAAGTGCCGTTTGGCTTCTCTATAAATTTAATTCCGCTTAATGCTTTTTTTTTTTTTTTAAAATGAAGATTAATGGTATTATTGCTATTTTTATTTACACCCTAAATTTCAGGCACTCTCTCAATTTTATTTGCTAACAATTATATATGTTCACATTTTGTCATTCATTTTAATTTCACCTAAAAAATTAATGAAAGATGTAAATATATATAACTCACCAGGTTCACTATTTTGTCAATTTAATTATGGTAACACATGATTTAACATCAATATTTTATCTATTGTTAATTAATTAGATGGAGTTAGGATGATTGGCAAAAGTACTTGCAAATTTTGTATGGATTTATTTGACAATAAATAAAGCTTAAGAATAAAATTAATAGAGATTGTTAACGTATTATATACCAACTTTTTTTTTTCCTTCATCTTTTTTACCTTTGTTTTTAATAAATGCATTTTGACATTTTGTTTAATAGAAAGGAAAAAATTTAGGTCTATTTTCTTATGTCCATTACATCCAGTTCCCCAATATAAATATGACACGTGGTAAAAAGTGTTTAAATGACCAATCACAGTAGAGAGAGAATATAGAAGATCACCTTTTATATAACCAATAATATAAGAGAGAGGGTGTAAATACAATATATGATTGGTGAAATTAGATGTAATGGACATAAAGAAATAGACCTAAATTTTTTCAAGATAGAAAATGTGTGAAATCAATTTAACAAAATTCTAATGGAAATTGGGATGTCAGCACAAGTTAAGGAAACCATCCGTTCATAATTGTATTAATTTACAACGTCCGGGCCTACGCACGCATACCCAAACACAACTTTTCATTAATTAAAAAGAATCTTTAAATAATGTAATACTGGTTAACAAAACCCTCTTTGAATAATTCTCTAAACAGTAAACACCCTAATAAAGTCGGTGAAAAGTCTTTAAAATAGACATCCTATTGTAACATTAAAATTTTAAAATATAAAACAACAAACAATAATCATGATCTATATTTACTAAATAACCCTCTAAACACCCTAATAAAATAATCAGTGTTTACCGCTAGAAATTAGTATTTGCTGAATAAAATCCAATTGTCTATGGCCTCAAATACATTAAAGTTCTTCTATCTGTTTTGGAAGTTTAGTACCCTAATTCCAAATGCAAACATGAAAGCAAAGAAGACAGTGAAGGCGACCAAAATTCCAGCAACTGGACCCATGAAGTTTGGATCATAACCATAATAGCTTGTGATATAATCTTTGATCAATACGCCATTTTCCATCCCAGGAACTGCAAGTATCTCCTCTGAATCACCATATTGTGCCACAATTAATCCATACACAGTCCATGCTATAGGGCAAATCCAGTAATACCAGACCCACCATTTTGGAATTTTCTGAAGTATCATAGTTGTTACATACAGAAAATATAAATAATGTTAGTAAATATGGTAATAATCTAGAAGTGTGGGAATTAGAGTTGATATTATTCTTTATATAAAATAAAAAAACCATATTCAGAAAATGGTACTCACTGGTCTTGGGATAAAGAAACCAGAGAAGATATTGAATAGCCCATAGAATGCTGATGCAAAGATTGCAGCAACTTGGTGGTTTGGCGTGATGGCAACAGTCATCATACCGTAATATGTGAAGTACAAGAAGGAGAAGAAGCTCACAAAGAAGAACCAGAAAAACTTCCTTGCTTCCCATTCAAAACTCACCATAGCATACACTATGAGCGAGTAATATACAGTTTGGAAAAACACATACGGTATTTCACACACAACCTGCAGCGAGTGTTAAAACAATGGTATTATAAGCTTAAGGTACTAATCAGATAGTAAATTAAGACTATATATATATTTAGTTCTCTAAAATGAACCAATCCCTTTAACCTGTGCAACTGCATATGGCAATGCTGCATACATTCCAGCAGCCTTTTCTCTATAAAATACTGTTCTCTCAACAGCCACTACTGGTTGAACAGTTGAGCAATTGTTAATTCCAACAAAGAGGACAGAAGTAAACATAGCTCCTATAACCATGGTTAGATCAGTGGAATTACTCCTACATATAAAAAAATATAAAGAAATAGATCAGCTGAAATCATAAATAACTTGTGGGAATGAAAAGGCTAAAATTAAAACTCATCCTTGAAAATTAATGTTGAAATTAACCTTTTAGTGCCAACTTTCCAGAATATTGTCCCCATTAGGAAGGCAGCAACCAAAGTGAAGAATAATCTAACAAGATTATAATCTGGACTCCTCCAGTAAGTCCACCATTGCTTCCATAGACAAGATTTGAATTGCCCCCATGTGGACTGAGCATACTGAGTAGGGAAGTAGAGATCCTTCACCCCAGCTGGAGGTGTGCTTAACTCCTTTACAAGATCCTTGTTTCGCCTACTCATGAATATATATATACGTTAGCATAAACTAAAGAAAACATGCAAAAATCCAATTGCTATTGGTATTCTAATTGTTTGTAGACTTACTGATATAAAGAGGATGACTTGTAGTAATCAGCAAAGTCAATTCCAAGCCGAACTTCAGCTGCAATGGAGCTTGCTTCTAGCATCCATGTCGCTGGATTGTACTTATCTGGGATTTTTTGGACCCCTTCAATTGCCTGTGACAATAGGATGAACATGGAATAAGATGCTGAAATAGTTTTTTTAATTAAATAGTATCAAGCTGCTGAATTACCTCAAAGAATTCTATAATCTTGTGAGAATTTCGACCAAGTGGCCCTGCATAAATTGTTCGCCCTCCTCTCTTCATCAAGAAGAGCTGCTGGGAAAGAAATATTAATTTATTATGAGAAATACAGGGAGGTAGAGAAAACATAGAGACATATAAATTACAATGTTTGGGTACCTCATCAAAGGCTTCAAAGATATCAATGCTAGGCTGGTGAATTGTGCAGACAACTGTTCTTCCAGTGTCAACAGTGTTTCTCACAGCCCTCATAACTATGGCTGCCGCTCTTGCATCTAGACCTGAAGTGGGTTCATCCATGAAAATGATTGAAGGATTAGCAACAAGCTCAACTGCAATTGTTAGTCTCTTTCTCTGCTCTGTTGACAACCCTGTAACTCCTGGAAGGCCTACTATAGCATCCTTGAGATTATCCAACTCCACCAAATACATCACTTGGTCCACAAATTTCTAAAAAGATAACACAATAGTAAAATTATTTCAGCCCTTTTTAAATGCACATTTATTATGAGAGGAATCAAAAGATATCATGCACTTAATGCTTACCATCTTTTCTTCACTACTAACTTCTTTAGGTAACCGGAGGAAAGCAGAGAAAATCAAAGATTCTCGAACAGTTACTTGGGGTGAGTGGATGTCATTTTGTTCGCAGTAACCAGAAATTCTTGCAAAGGTTTCTTGCTTCTTAGGGAACCCAGAGATTCTAACATCACCTTCAATGTAACCACCAGTCTTTCTTCCTGCTAAAACATCCATTAAGGTTGTCTTTCCTGCTCCACTAACACCCATTAGTGCAGTTAGGACACCAGGCCTAAAGGATCCAGTTACTTCCCTAAGAAGTTGTAGCCTATCTTCTGTAACTCCTTGCTCCTTCATTTCCTGTCAAAGTTAACTTTGTTAAATAGCCTTCATAGGTATAATTTAAGAAGCATAGCCTTTTTAAATTAGTATAATCCAATTCAACAAGTAACGAGATTCTTACTGCCGGCATGTCCACAAAGTAATTAAGGTTGTCAAAGGACATTGCAAGTGGAGTAAAAGGCAGAACCATTCCCTTCTTATTGGCAGCTCCAGTGGTTGATTCTTTCATAGAGTCACTATTTTCTGAATGACTAGGATTAGTTTTGCTGCCTTCCCTTTCTTTGTTATTTCCATCAGTCTCCTGTTCATTTGCTTCCTCTTCAGATATAATGGCTTGTTTCTTTCCCACAGCTAATGCATTAAATAAGAGCAAGAGAAAATTATTGTTTAGATTCAATGAGAAATCAAAGATTAACTAACTAAATCAAAATATTGATAAGATCAGATTGTGAGATTCTTACGATTAAGGTACATAAGTGCAACTGTGAAAAGAACATTATAAAGAATTGCAAATGCTACAAGAGCTACTACAGCTATCCAATACCGTCTTGCTTCAGGGAAAACATCAAACATACGTAATACAGCTATACCCAATGTGGTAGAACCATCTGAAGACTGCATAGAAGGAAAGTTCAACTCTTAGCTCAAAGCATAAATATTCAATTTTTTTATTTGCTAATAGAAGGTCATGGTAATTACCGGTTTCTCCATCCACCTTGGTGCAAGCATTTCATTCACAGCAAGGCCATTGTAGGCATATGACAAAGGCGAAACCCAGTAGGCCCACGACCACCAAATTGGAATGTCACCTGTAATCATAGGGTGAGTTTGTGAGAGCATGCACTCATCAAGCAAGTCATATCTAATATGTATCTCTTAAAATACAATATTTAGCTACTCTACCAGTTTGACTAATGCTTGAACTTTTTTCACTCACGTTTAGGAAGGATAAAACCACCCAATAAGAAAATGATAAGAAGCATGAGTGATCCCCCTGTGTTAGCAATAATCATTGACCTGCAAATTCCAGAAATGGCCCTAAACAAGCCAGCTGCCATTTGTTGAATGAGAAATATTAGAAATAGCTGCTTAAAGAACCTGAAAATAAATGAAAGGTCAACATGATCAATACCAGTATATCAACTTATCTATATTTAAGTAAAAAGCACAATGTAGCACAAGCAAGGCATGAGCAAGTTAATTAATATTACCTGCTAGGTTCAGGTGTAAAGCCTATAGAATAGTAGGTAATAACCAACCAAACAATAGACTCAAGCATTGAAATTGGGACCCGAAGTAGAAAATTGGGGAGGGTGTAAGTCCAAGTGGGATGGAAAAGAAGGTCACGTTGCTTGTAAAACACAGGAAGCCTTTGGATTATAAGCGAAAGCTCTGCGAAACCATTGAACATATTCATAATCATGGAGAACAGAAGGGCACCAACGTAGATTGCCCCATCACTTTCGTTCCTCTGGTGCAGTAAGGTCCTCAAGAACACAGTGGAAGCCACGAAAGCAATAATGATGATCTGAACCGTCTTGAAGATGTAGACAAAGGAGTTCTTCTTAATGAGTAGCCATTCCTTGTCCCAACACGCTTTAAGCAGCTCCATTTTAGGGACCGAGTAAGTCTTGAAAACAAGAGCCGCCTTGTGGCCACTCGCCTTGTCGAATGGGACGGAGAGATCGTTCGCGATCTGAACCCCCACATGGAATTGCTTGAATCGGTTTGCGAATTCCGTAACTGTGACATATTTATATGGCTTACTCTTATCTGCCCAATACTGCTCCTGATCTTTTCTCGAAGTAACCTACAGTACATTATTTGAGGGTTGGATTGAAGGATTCAAAAATGATGATTCATTCATCGATACATACATACCTCTTGTAAGAAATCGGCAGTTCCTTTTCGTTCAGGGCAAGTAAAGCCACAAGATTGGAAGAATTCGAGAATGTGATTGCGTGGGCCCTGGTAGACAATCTGAGCCTCCGAGATAAGGATGATATCGTCGAAGAGATTGAAGGTTTCAGGAGCTGGTTGAAGAAGGGAGACGAGGATGGTTGCTTCAGTATGGTGTACTATTTGCTGCAAGCATTTCACTATTTGATACGTGGTGGAGCTATCCAGACCCGTTGATATTTCATCCATGAATAGTGCTTTTGTGGGCCCAACTATCATCTCCCCTGTAATTATAATTATCCACTTCATATTTTATTTTAACCGAAATAAGCTTAAAAGTTAAAACTGAAAAATAAATAAATTATTATTTTGCTCATTAAATATTTTTATTTGATGATCGAGATTACTAACACTTATAAGTTTATTACAACTTGGTTAATTTAGTTTGATTTAGTTGAGGTTTAGTACGCGATAGAATTCATTTTGTAAAAGTATTTTAAAAATAATAGAGTACTTACTTAAGAGACATTCATTATCTTCTTTTTGTGTTTTGATTCTCTTAAGGTATGTTTCTTTAGTATAATGTTAGAGGGAATGGAAATAAGAATGTTGGAAGGAAAGGAATGTGATGTGAATGAAATAAAAGTAAGTAAAATGATTATTTTATTCTTATATTAAAAGTGAGAATAGAATAAAAGTAAATAAAAAAATAAGGACAAAAATATAATTTCATTAAATTGTAAAAGGTAAAATTTGTTTGGTATATGAAATATTTGAGGGAATATTACCTCGCAAATTATTGCTAACAAACACACCCTTAATTAGCGTTAACAAAAAAAAAAAAGATATATGACATGTTCTTTTGAAAGAAATTATGATAGAAAGGGAGAGGGAGAACTTCTCCCTCTTCTTTTCTTCCTAACAAACAAACCCCACTTTTTTCAATGTGATGAAATTATTTTTTTGCTCTTATTTTTTTACCAACTTTTATTCTATTATCACTTTTAATGTAAGGACAAAATGATCATTTTACCACTTATATTCTATTTACATCACATCATATTGACATAACATTTTCATTCCCTCGTCTTTCCTTTAAAAAAAAACATACCATATATTCCTTCTTTTGTAGGGATTTAATGTTCCTTATCTCTCTCTTTTTTCTTTTACCAAACATCTTCCAGAACAAATCTTCCTTATGAACAAGTTTCATGTAAGTTTAACCAAACATGCTCATAGAACTAATTTGATGCTCTTTTTATTTTTAATGATTAAATTAAAAATAAATAAAGAAATTGTAGAAATGATTGTAAGTTGGTTGTTACCTGTAGTTACACGCTTCTTTTGGCCACCAGATAAACCTCTTCGCATGTCATCACCCACAATGGTATCTTTGCATACATCCAACCCCAATATCTTAACCACAATTATTTCAATAACTATATGTTAATTCAAATTATTAGCAAATTAATCAAACAAAAATTAACCACCTATATATATATAATGTTTACCTTGAGAGTATAGTCAGTTAAGAGGCTACTCTCTACTGCTGGTATAGCAGCAGCCTAAAAATGCATGAAAATAATTAGAAAAGCCACACGATTAATCTTAAATTAAATAAGTTTACTCTTTTTAGCATAAATAATTTGAAATTTTATATATAAGACCTTGATGAGGAGGTCAAGTTCTGCGTCTGGAAATATGCCTGCTTCCTTTTCCCTTCTAACAAGCTCAGTTAGTAGTTCTGGAGAAATAAAACTAAATTGATATATATATATATATATATATATATATATGTATAATGAAATGAGAAGTTAAAGAAATTAAAAGTTATTGAGTAAATGAATTAAGTTAATTACCATATCTAGAACCAACCCCTTGGCATCTTGAAGAGAAATCCAAGGTTTCTTGGACAGTCATTTCTCCAAGATGCACATCATTTTGGCTAATGTATGCTGATGTCTTTCTGGGAACAAACTCATTCAGCTTATATCCGTTGTAACTGATCTCTCCTTTTACCTTCATTTGTGTTGTAAACATAATAATAATAATACTCACATTAGTCGGGGCTTAATTTCTGTGTCATTAGTCAATATTAATTGGGACCCATACAAATCAGGTGGAGAGTAGTGTCTAAATTTTTATTAATAATACTGACAAATGGCAAAAACTAATAGAGGGAGTATTGAACTAGTAGATTGTGACTTTGACCAATATATATATATATATATATATATATGTCAAAACTCTAATTTGGTCCTTTATGTTTCAAAAAGTCTAAATTGGTCCTTTATGTTTGCAAGAAGTTCCAAACTGATCCTTCTGTCCAAGTCCGTTTATTTTTTTCGTTAAGTGCTGACGACGTGGACATATCATCTCTCTTACGTGTCCATTTAAGCTGACGTGTCATACCACGTCATCGCCATGTCATCATCTAATATCATATGTGAATGACGTGGCATAACCTGTTAGCTTAGATTGACACATCAGCACTTAACTTAAGAAATTGACGGAAGTGGACAGAAGGACCAATTTGGAACTTTTTGCAAATATAATGGACCAATTTAAACTTTTTGAAATATAAAAGACCAATATGAAACTTCGTGCAAACATAAAGGACCAATTTAGGGGTTTGACCTATATATATATATATATATATATATATATATGTATTATTTTCTCATGAAAATGATGGAGAAAATTATAACAAAAACCCACCTTTAATTCTGGGTCTAATTTTCCAGCTAATGCTAACAAAAGGGTTGTTTTACCAGAAGAAGGAGGTCCTAACAAGAGTGCCATCCTATATATATACATACAAGACAACAAGTGTCACATATAGAAAAGTACTAATTTAAGAAAATAATAACAACAGCAAGCACACTGATTTTGAATTAATGTTTATGGTACTACCTACCTGGATGGCTTAACAAAGCCAGAGGCATTTTTAAGAATTGTGAGCTTTCTTTTATTACTCCCAGAAGACCCAAAAACAGATTCCAGAATGTTCATTGCAGCATTCGGTAGTGTCGGTAGAGCTCTACTTCCTATGTATGCATCAGCCTCAATTGTCAAATTCTGGAACCTCACTTCCACGGTGGGAAGTTTGATTCCAACCCTACAATTTTAGAAAATCAAATTAACCAACATGGGGGGATTTTGCAAATTAGTTAATAAAATTTGGGTGGAATAATTAATAGAAGGCAAAAGTACCTTCCCTACCCCTACCGTTTGGGGGTCCTGTCACTTTCGTCCTTAACGTATTTTCGCTGTCCATTGTACCCCTAATGTTTTGTATTTCTCCCAATGTCAGGCTTTTGGCTAACACTGTCAATTTTTGAACGATTTTTATGACGTGACATCCTAATTCCTATGTGACCAATAATTCTTACTGGACTTAATTTTTTTCACATCAGCAGTCAATAGTACTGAGTTTTTGGGGTCCATTTTACTGATGTAATGAGTATTTTAGTGTACTGGATTTACTGATGTACTGAGTTTTTTGGGTCTATTGTATCCCTAAAATATATTGTTGATGTTAGCCATGTCATAAAAAACCGTCTAAAAATTGACGGTGTTAGCCAAAAGCCCGACATTGGGAGAAATACAAAACATTAGGGGTACAATTGACATCGAAAAAACGTTAAGGGCGAAAGTGACAGGACCCCAAACATTAAAGACAAAAAAGATACTTTTGCCTTAACGAAAAGAATTGATTCTAAAGGAAACTCACTTGTCTACTCTCCCTCGGAAGCTCTTCAAGAATTTCTCATTGTCTTGCTCAGCATCCTTGAAAATGTTGTTAATAATCTGTTGCCTCTCATTGTTATCCAACTTCCTCACATCAACTTCCTTGGAGGCTCCACCAAATTGGCCATCATCTTGCTCTGAGACATTCTGCAGAATGCTTGTTCTTAGTCTATTGTATGTGGGTAGCTTCTCTATGGCGGCCCATCTCAGAGCTTCTTCATCTTCTTCTGCGTGAGAGCTATGGTGTGAATAACGCCCACTCCCAAACATTACCAATTCCTCCATTCTCCAGCTTGTCCTACTCCCACTCTTCCTCCTGCTTAGGCTCCTCCCTGCATGATTCTCTTCCATTTTTCCTATTTCCTCTGTGTGTAATTCAAACGTGACGAAGTTAAATTAATGTCTCCAATTTAGTTATAACCAAAACACACCAAATACAAGACATTATTTCCATTTTCGGTAATAAACATTATGTGGATTTTCATGATCTTACCTAGATTGATCTGTGATTCTCAACTACTACAATATTATTCTAACTCATACGTTCTTCTAAGAGAGGTTTTGTTTGGGTGCGAAAGTTCGCACCCTGATTAACTTTTGTTAAGTATGATTAATTATCTAGATCTAGATCTTGTTGGTCATTGTAAATACATGTTTAGTTTTATTCACTGTGAAGGTTTTGACCTATTATTTTGCAAAGCTATTTTAGGAATCTACATGCATGAATATATTAGACCTAGTATTTTGTTCTAGCTAAAAATAGAAAATATTTGTTTTTATACAAGAAAACATTAGCTTGCTCTTTTTTAATAGAGTTTAGACATAAAAGTATGGCTTGTTTTAATTTATGTATTTATTTTGTAATCTTCTATCTCTATTATTTTCTATGAATATAGCAGCTAGGACTTGAAACTTTGTAACGCATGCAGCTGCTTAATTAATTTATTTATTTTTTGTCAAAATGAGATGCACCTGGTGATTAATGAATTCTTCATTAAAAAATAAGATTATTTAGAATTTCCTTTGAATGTTAAAATTATGCATTGAATTTTGATTAGTGGATGCATAATTGAAAAAGTGTTTGTGATTATTGCGGAAGAAGTGAAATAAAAGATAGGGTAGAGCTATGACAGTTATTGTATAAGGTCTACCTAATGCTATATGCAAAGACGCATAGTAGATCAATAATAAAACCACTTGTGGCTGATACTTGGCCTCTTTGAATCATTGTCCATTGATATAGCCCACTAAGCTTATTGGGCCTTTTTTGGGTCTTTGAATTACAGTTTTTTTCCTCCAAAGTTTATGTTAACTGAATATAACTCACTGATCCTATTGGTCCAAACTAATTTCGACAGCCGGCGCGGGTTGTATTCTACGAAACAATGATGGGCATGTTCTAGCGGTGTTGCCTAAGAGGATTATGGCGTCGGAGTCAATAGCTCAATTGGAGTCTGAAGATATGCTTCTGAGTTTAGAGATGACTCGAGATTTACGAGTGAGAAAGATCCAGGTTGAAGGTGACAATGAATGAGTTATGTCCCAACTCAGATTAGGTCTTGACTCTTTATCTCGATTAGGTATAATGTTTGAGAAAATTAAATTTGTACTTGATGCTTTTATTGATATTTTTTTTATGTAGAGTCCTCACGAAACTAACAAAATGGCTCATAAGTGGCTCAAGTTATTTGCCCTTTAGATAGTTGCTAGGTGTGGTTGAAGAATTTTCTAAATATTATTGTTTATGTACTTACCTTATATGACTTTTAAGTTAACGCAAATATAATCCCTTCAAAAAACTATTATGACCACAAAAAGACTTCTTGATCTTTCATTATTTTATTGATGTAATATTAGACAAAAAAAGGTATAGCTTTTGTAAACATCAATCTAATTGAATATTATCACTTGGAAATGTAATCCAAGCAATTATTAAAATTGCTCTTTTTAAATGATTTTTTTTTCATAAATAAATGACACGTGAAAGCTGTTTCCTTTTTTTTGGTGAAAGTGAAAGCTGTTTTCAGGACTTAATCATTAGATGTTGAAATGTAAGTTACAATTTAACTTATCACGTTTTTAATAAAAAGTTAATTATAATATAAACTTTGTTTAATTTTATGAAGGGAGAAAAAACATGTTGGATTCCCGTTACATGGAATAACGCCTTTGTCAATGCAAAAAAAAACCAGGAACAAGGAACAACCACTAACGTCTTTGTCAAAATTACATACGAAATTGATGGGTTATTTTTTAATTTAATTTTGTATACATATTTTTTATTTCAAATAGGCCCTTATAAATAAAATGATTATCAATGAATAAACTCTTTCTTTTTTTGATAAACAATGAATAAACTCTTTCTAACTAACTTGTAAGATTATTTTCACATTATTAGATAGATGAAATGTAATAGCGATACACCAATAAGGGTTCAAGATGGAATTTCGGTCCACTCAATTTCAAGTCTATATGAATTTAAGATTAAATATATGTTTAATTTGATTGTCAATTCTTAAAAAAAAAAACTATAAAAAATTTAAAATGTTACAATATATATATATATATATATATATGTTTAATCTTAATCTTAAAAATAATTCTTCTTTAAAATAAAATTCATATTAAACTTAGTTTAAGACAATTTTAAAATAAATTTAACTATGAACAAATTATAATTCATATATATATATATATATAACATTTAACTTTAAGATCAATATAAATATATACATGTGAAATATTTTATTTTTAATGATTTTGATCTATTTAATTTAAATTCATTTATAATCATGGTAATTAATTAAATTGAATTAATAAAATTTCCATTAATTAATTGATCTTGATATCAAAGCGCCAACCAAACCAAGTATGCATGACCCACCCCACACGTTTAGGACATAAAAAATTCATAAATATATCTATTTACAATTTTTAACAAAAAAAATATATACTTGTTTAATAAATCTAATTAGTATAATTTACTAGTTGGAATATATATATAGAAAGAGAAAAGGACACCCAAAAAAAAAAAAAACCCCTTGTTTGTGATGAAACTCCAAAATCCAAACTTGAATTGAAGTTGAAGAAGGAAGATGGCTTCGAAGATGTTGGTTGAGACATCAGAGCGAGATAGAGGAAAATCGGAGATGGTGATGGAAGACAAGCTCAGCCGTCTTCCCGATGAGATTCTTCTTCACATTCTCTCATTTCTCGACACCAAAATGGCAGTCCAGACCAGTGTTCTTTGCACAAGATGGAGGTACCTTTGGATTTCCCTTCCCGTAATCAATATCGACAGTGATTCCTTTCGTTATTACTCTTCCTTCGCCAATTTCGTTTTCTCTGTCTTCTCTCGCCGAGATTCCTCTTCCTCTGTCACCAACTGTAGGTTCTGGTTTGATATATCCAATCCTATTTACTCTTCGCTTCAGATGGGCTTAGATAGCCATGATTTGTTTGAGCCTCTTGTCAAAATGGTCATCCATCACGTGGTTGATCATGGGATTCAACATCTCAGCTTGCATTTCCCTCGCGTTGTTGATGAATTGCCCCACCTTTTCTATTGCCACTCCTTGAAAACCCTTGAATTGCTTGAAATAGTTATTCTCCCCAACAAGAACTTGGATTTTCTTACCTTGTCTTCTTTGCATCTTGTGAAATGCTCATTTGTACTGGATGAGGAAGGTACCTTGGACCCTTTTGAATATTGTTACAATTTAAAGAATTTGGTCATAAGTGATTGTCGAATTCCTTCTAGAGTTAAAATCTTTGAAATATCTGCACCTCAGCTCACCAACTTGACAATATCAAAGATGGAACATGCTCGGAATCTAAGTCCAAACTGTAAGATTGTGCTTTCTTCAACCAAAATCACATCATTCAGATATGTTGACTCCCATATTATTGAGTTCTCTATAGCTGCCCTTCCCTTCATTGAAAGCCTAGATGTTGATGTTGTTCTGGCTGATTATCTGTTTGGTACAATACCATTAAGGAAGTTCATTTCTCATTTGATTGATATACTTCGGGCAGCTGGCGGTGCAGAGACTGTGATACTATCTTTGGAAACTCTTAGTGTAAGTACAATCTACTTTGCTTTAAGTTCTTTTTAATTTAAGTAATGGAAGAGTTTTGTTGCTCATCATTCTATGATTGATTTCTTGCTCTTTGGTTGGCCAGATGCTTTCCATGTTTCCTGATTTTCTTGGTCGTCCTTCTCCTTTTAGTAGAATGAAAGATTTAAAAGTTAAAGCGCCTAATGAACTCAGCTCCCTCACCATCCCTGATGAGGTCATAACCTTCTTAAGTGGATCTCCTGCTAGAGACTACAAGGTGGAATACCCTAAGGTATTAGTTCAACCTACAGCTTTTTCTTTAATGGTAGGAACTCATTGAAACATATATATGATTTTTCTTACATAAGAGAAAACAATAGTTTAGACATGATGCTAAGAAAAGTTAGCAGCTAAGAAGCACGGACACAGCACTTTCATGGCGTGTCGGCGTGTCGGACACGCATACGACACGTGTCAGACACGTGGCCGTACGTGTCCTGTTCAAAAAAAAAAAGATAGGCTCGGACACGGGTTGGACACGGTGGGACACGGCTGGACACAGCAGAGTAAATTTTTGAAGTCTGAAGTCAGTGAAAAATTGTGCCAGCCGTGAAAATATTTCCCTCCCATTTTGCTAAAAGTGTAAAAAGGCTACACATGTACTATTCAGCCTTCTAAACACTCAATCCCTCTTTAGTATGTTGACTTCTCATCTTCTTTTCACATTTTTTTTCTGACTCGCAAGACTCTGTTGCTCTCTGTTGAGGAAGTTTGAGGCTACACAAAATATTTTGCTCTTCTCTCTTTGTTCGCCGGCGACCCTTAGCTGCTCTTTAGGAAATATTTTATTTGTGTACTTACTTAGTATTTGTACATGCTTATTAGATTCTAGCAAATATTTTGGTAATGCATAGAAAGAATGCTCCATTTATGATTTTTTGGATATGGGCAAATATATGACATAATGAATATTATAATTTTGGAAACTTTTATCAATATTTATGAAAATTTTGTCTCATGTTGAAATTACAATATATAAATAATTATATATATATATATATATGTGCTGTGTCGTGTCCTGTAATTTTAAGAATCGGCGTGTCGCGGTGTCCGTGTCCGTGTCGTGTCGCGTGTCGCGTGTCCGTGTCTGTGCTTCATAGGTTAGCAGTTAACTTATCTGACTCAGTTGGCCTTATTTAGTATTTACTATCTTCAGCTGGGTTAATATTGGTTTTGATCTGTAGTATCTAGTATTACAGAAGTTCAAGATGGAACCTATAATATATCAATTTCCTTCTTAGTTGGCATTGATACTGACCTTTGGATCAGGACATCCAAATTCATCTACATGTTGATTATAATACCAACTAAGCTGAGTATCAGTACATTTTGGGTACTGAAGAGTTTTTCTGCAAATCTAATCTGAAAATTCAATGACAATTTTGATCTCATGGATACAATTTGTGCCTTTGTGATAGAAGCACCAAGCAGGAGATGAGGAGCACGAGGGGGATTAAATATCTAATTTGGTGAATTTATAAGGTACAAAGTTGTCTTTTAGTCTGTTTCATGTGATTAGTATTAGCAAACAAGTTCATTTATTTGTGATCAAGTCAACTAACTTAATCTAAGGATCCATGCCTAATTCAATCAACTACTTTCTAAGCTGCCAATTTCAATGCATTGAACTTAACTTAGAAGATGGAACTATAAAATGCTCTCAAAACCAAGAATGTCAATTAATAAGATCATTTTTTTGTCTACAATAGGTCATCCTAAAATGTCTCATTTTCCCCTTTATTAGGTATTAGTAGGTCATACAACTCTTACAATCTTGTCTTTCTAGAATTCAACTTTCTGTTTTTAATTCCCCTCTTCTGAATTCTTTTGGGGGTTGCACAAGGTTTGGAAAAGATCACATAGGATTTTTTGGTTGGGTGTGAGAAGTAGGAACTATTAATAACCTTACTATAGAAATGAACAAAGACAAAAGACATTGGCGTCGCTTGATTTATATAGCCAACCTCACTTAGTGGAAAAAGGCTTTTATTGTTGCTGTAAGAAGCAGAAACTGAGAAAGATCCATCTGGTTGATTGGGAGATTTACTTTACATTGAGTAGTGAAGGGGGATTGGGCCGTGGAAATTTGATGTCTAAGAACTTTACTTTGACAAGCAAATGGCTGTGGTGTTTTCCTCCCGAAACAACTTTATGGCATCAAGTTATTCATAGCAAGTATGGTTTGTAACAAAATGGGTGGGATGTTAACTTAGTGAATACTTCTAGTTGTGCTGTGGTAGGCATGGAAATTTATTTCTCAGCATTATGGTCCTTTTATATCACTTATCTCCTTAAGGGTTGGTGATGGTCAATAAAGTTTTGGGAGGATATGTGGGTAAGTAATTATCCGTTTTGTCTGGTTTTCCTGAATCGTTATCATCTCTGCATAATACCCAGTATGTAAAATTGTGTTCAATTAAGGAATATGCACGAGGAATTTTCACTCTTTAAGGGATGATATTTTTATGATATGTAAATGAATTAGAAACTCTTGCCTCCTGCTTGAACACTGTTTGTAACCGAAGTTTTTTTGGTTTTTTTAACTTTTCCTAATTCTAACATTTCTATTATATGCATGAATAGTGCCGTGGCTGGAGTACACTTATGTCTACATTGCCGAGTGGCCACTTTCTTATGGAATAATTTGTTTGAGACCTTTCATGAGAATTGGGTTTATCCACGGTATTTAAAGTATTTTCTTCTTATACAGTTCAAAGGAGGGGTAGATGCGGCAGCGCACAATTTCTGGCGTCATTTGGAATATTTGACTGAAGCGGAATGCTTGTATTTTCATGAGTTTTTCCTTGTCTTTGGGCGTCCCATTGGCAAGGACTCTGTAATTCTGTTTGCAGGTACTTAAAGGTGTTTGGATCCAAGTTTTATTTAAGATTGCATCTCTTTCATATATGCAAAAGGATTGAGCAGCAAAACATGTATAACATTCTTTACTTTTTTCCAGGAGGATACCCTGTCCTCTTTATTTGTATATCTACTCTTTCTTAATGTATTATATTTCTTCCAAAAAAGAAAAAGAAACCTGGTTTAGTGATACACACTAGGAAAACTATCATTGTTAGTGGATAGGAGGAGAATATAGTATGTCTTTTTTTTTTTGGCCAAGAGAATATAGTATGCTTGAAATGCCATGAACATCATTATTGATCTTGGTCTCTATGAAATCTGTGATTGTATAATTCTGCCTTCTGAGTACCATCATCTCAAGCCTCATATTGAAGGGAGTAGGACAAGAAAGTTGAAATCTTCAAGGTACAATAGATATAAATTACCCAACTTTGAGCTTCTCTTTTATGGACCAAGTGGTTGAGTCCTTTTATAGTTGCCTAAAGATTAAATACATTATCATTCCTCAAGACTTGAGAAAGCTTATTTAGTTCAAGTATAAATGATAAGAAAGTTGTCTTTTTCGTTGGAGGAGAAATCTCATGGACATAATAATGATTAAGCCTCAGTACTATTTACATTAAACTTACCCTGGCCGTACCTACCATCAATTTTTCTAAGATGAACTCTGCATTCAAACTGAAATTGAAAACTGCAGGCAGGAAGTGGAATTGGACTTCTCGTCCATAGCGTTATGTTGAACATATTTTATTCAAAATGAGCATTTTTTTTCCTCTCAAGTATTTGCTTTTCTCTTTTATGCTTTGGCAATATGCATCACGGTTGCTCGTGCAATCCCATATCTGCCTCAGCATTATCCTAATTCTTTTTTTTTTTTCTTCTCAAGTATATTTTCTCATTTGAATGATTTTCCAACTGTAGATGTTTCAAAAGTTCGCTTCTTAAAGGCTCTTTAAACATATAATGACTTGAGAAATCAAATACTTTGGTTGCTACTCAGTAGTTTTATTTTAAACAACGTTATGTGTCTTTCACTTGAGATTAAGTACTTATAATTTAACAGATCTAGATTTCAGTTATTTATACCATTTCACTTAAGATTAAATACTTACAGATCTAAATCTAAATTATTTATACCAAACACGGTAAATTTGATAAAAGGTTTTAACTTTGTGATATCATCTCATTGTTTTTTTCCTTCTGATCTTTTTAGCCAGTGATGGGGTAAGTAAAAGAAGGCCTACCTAATCATCTTTTAGGAAAATAAAAATAATTAGTTCAAATTTGTTTAAACTCATCACACCGAGTGCAAAAATTGCTTGACTATAAATTTGGATATTGCAGTTTGACCAGAAACGAAAAACAAATTGTTGTCACGTGGTGAACATCTGGTTATTGCATTCCCCATATTGTACACGTTTCATATTTAATTTTTTAAAAAAAAAATCCATATAAACCAGAAAATTCTACAGTGATAAGATGATATCAGAGCCTTGAATGTAATACTGTTCTTTAGGAACACAATTATTCGATTACAAATAGCACGTCCAAATTATACGGTCACATTGCCATATACAAGCAGCAGAAATTCCTCATCTTCTATCTGCTAATGGACATAATATGATGGAGCAGAAGACAAATACGATCAAGGGTTAAAAGCTAGCATCACAGATGATTCTTGACAACATATAGGGTTGTTTAAAGAGAGACACATGAAAAGTAATGCAGAGAACATGAGAAAACAAGATCAAAAAAATGTAGGCTATTGATATTTTGTTTACACTATGGCCTGTTCTGATGATCCTTGACATATATTAGTACCTCCATTGTATGACTTGTGCTCTATTCAGAACCTTTAAAATGTGTCAGTTAACATGCAATCTGGTAAACAGTACGGCACAAGTCACCCATAACAATTTTCCTAATTTAACAAATTTGAGAAACATATTGCCACTTCATTCTTCAGTCACTTTCAGTGTCTGTGAGATCACGTCTGGAATTATTTTGAGCCCTAGTGCCCGTCATGACATGTGCTAACTCTTGGATCGAGCAAGAAGTGCTCCTTCTCATTTTATCAGTAAGTATTTCAATGTGATCCAAAAGCCCCAACCCCAAAAGCCTATTCCTCAGCAACTCAATGGTAGTAACATAAGGTGGTATTCCTTCATCAATCATCATCTCAAAATACTTACAGGCCTCCTCTAGCTTACCCTTCTTCTTCAATAAACCATGAACCATGACAGCATATGTTGAAACAGAAGGATAAAATTGCCTGTCCGCCATCTTCTCCCAAACTTCAGTTGCTCTATCAAACCTTCCTATCCTTATCAACAATTTGAGCACCATATTATATGTATGACGATCAAGAAGACAGTTATCTTTCTCCATTCTGGACATCAACCTAAGAGCCCTATTGACCTCACAGTGATCACAATGGTAAGCTAGTATTGCATTATAACACCAAGTATCTGGTTTGGCTCCCATTGATATCATTTCATCCAACAATTGATAAGCTTCTTCCACCTTCTCATTCTTACAAAGTCTCTTAATAATATAATTGTATGTAAACACATTTAGCAAGAGGTTATATCTTTTTACTCTATCAAGAACCCTGAATGCTGAATGCATATCATTCATATCACAATATGTACGAATGAATATTGAATAAGTAAAAGCATCTGGCTCAACTCTATTTGATAACATATCTTTAAACAGATTGGTAGCTTCATCAACATTGCCTCCTTTGCAAAGGGCCGCTAACAAATTATTATAAGCAAGCAGATCCACTGAACATCCTTCCACGAGCATTTCATCAAACAACTCACGGGCCTTCTTCGAATCACCAATTTCACCCCATCCTCCTATCAAAATGCTGTAAGTCTTAGCATTTACCTTGAAACTACTCTTAGCTTGATCAAAAAATTGTTGAGCATGCTTGACGTGCTTCTTCTTGCATAAAACAAACAAAAGCTTATCAAGATCGTAAATATTTGGCTTAACTCCAAACTCATCCATTCTAATGAAAGCCCGTATTGCACCACCTGGCAAATTAGCATGGCTATATGCCCTGAAGATGAGCCAAAAAATTTCGCTTTTAATTTCACAACAATGGGAGTCTCTGATTTCTATGAGAAAATCCCATAGTATAGCAAATTGCTTATTTGCTCCCAAGATTTCCACCAAAATGCAGTAGCTCTCCATAGTGGGTTGAAAATCTGGAATGGACTTAGCCCAAAGAAAGAATCTATGAGCTGAGAAGCCAAGATTCTTGCACCTCTTCAAGACCTGTTCAACCAAATTTGTGGATATCTGGGTTGAAAATGGATGGAGAGAGTGTTCTAAATCATGGTGGGGATCTCGGTGATCACTGAGCACGCGAGAAATCTCATTCACAAGGTCTGGCACTAATGGGGAAGAGGAATAATAATGATAGCAATGGGATTTGTGTTGAAAGAAAGAGCGCAGGGTTGTTCTATGCTTAAATGGAAGTGAACGAATGGCCATTTTGGAAGTAGATATTGGTTATTCCAGTACTGTCTGGCTGTGCTTGGTTATACTGCAAGTCTAAAGTCACCCTTTAAAATCAAATATTGGGTCACGTCTCTTCCTCCCTAGTCACTGCATATTTTCATAGAACAACTAGAAATACTAACTGTATGACTTTATTACAACTCCAAGTTCAAGTTTTGAAGGCTTCAAAAGAGCACTCACATTTGACTGATGATCATAAATGATAACGATAAAGCTGGAATGCAAATACAACTTTCCTTTTATTGACATATGCCATTGCCGGTCACAGAGTGATAGCGCAATGTAAACAAGTAGGCAACATCAGCACATAACAGCAGAGGCCCTTGTCTTTTCCAAATTCCAACCAACTTATCTTCGAAACAAAAAGGGGGAAGTATTAAACAGTATCATATCATAAATCAGCAAAGAATCAGGGGAAAGAATTACGCGCTCGTAACAATACCAAAAAGGAAAATCGCATAACCAAGGTACAAAATTTAGCTCGAAATAAGTACCATTGGAGGGAAGAGAATGAAGTGGATGAGCAAATAGTACGAATATTTAGCAGTGTCGAGAGATGAAGATGAACAAACAGTGCGGGAAGTTCAAAGAAAATCCATCGGAAAAGTTATTTGAGCAATGGACAAGCAAGCAAAATGGAAACCTGAATGCCTACGGCGCCGGAATTGCCTCTGATGCTACGGTGTTCTTCCACTGCTCGCTAGTATCGGAGTTCGGAGACGGGGATGGTGCTTTCCGAAACGCATCGTTTGGCTATTCTGGGCCAATTATAGGTAACTCCTTACTCCAAACTCTCCAACCTTAGGATTTTTTATTTTTTTTAAATAAACGTGACTATTTGAAGTTTCAATAGTTCAAACTCACTGGTTGTAAGTCATTAGATTTCTTGAGATCTGTATCATTTTAGATTTTTAAAAAAATATTTTGACACAGATCTCCAAACAGATCCAACAATTGATAATGGTGAGCTTGAGCTCTTGAGAGCTCTATAACATTACCCAAAAAAAATTAATTCAAATTCTTAATATATACTACAGAAGTATCTTAATTACTCAACTTAATTTCTTTGATTATTAGTATCACTTCTTGAAAGTATTTATCACTTTATTAAATTGTTAAACGTTTGTAAGGGTAACATAATTTTAGTTTCTTTATTTTTAATGTAATATATAACATTAAATAAATGTACATGTAAACATTTACAAGCACTTATGCAGACTATCAGCAATATATTAATAAAATGCAGGATATGAAAATGATTTTACAAATTCTTGTTTAATTTTTAAGAGAACATTATAAATACTTGTTTGAAAAAATGAAAGAACAATAAATGAATTTAAATTTAAATAAAACCTCACAAGTTTTATAATATATTTGAATTAAAAAAATAAAAATATATCAAAAGAAAACTTTCCTTTTTCTCTATAGTAAAACTACAAGAAAACTATACTACCTTGTATTAATATAAAACTGTCCTACTGTCCCATTTAGAATGCCTCAAATAAAGAGTACACTAATCTGAAGCAGTTAAAAATGAAAAAGATTAGGTGGGTATTTTATTTGTAAAGCATGACTAATCTTCAGTCTTCATATTCTGTTTCCTCATCATCATCTTCGTTGTTCCCTGCATATCTCCAACCATCTTCCACATTTTCACGATCCTCTTCTGTTTCTTCGCTATCTTCTTCCTCAAAAGTTTCATCTTTCACTGGCCAAGGCTTTTTAATTGCATTCAAAGGAGCTGAAGGTGTTGAGCCTTTGCGTTGAGCAATTTTCGAAGGAGGCAACTTCAAGTTTAGTTTTGGCTTACTTTGTTTCTGACTTTTCCCATTTGACCTTTTCCCAACATAAGCAGCCTCTTGGTCGCTTCCTTCATCCATTTCATTCTCCGCGTTAGCCTGAGCAGCATTCTCTGCATTTTCATCAGATGTATGTCCAGGATGCTCCCTCTTCAAATGCAGTTTAAGCTTGTATTCATGGATATAAGCTTTTTCACACCCTTCATAAGGACATGCATAAGGGCGATCAGATGATGCAGAACCATAAGCCCCTCCAGAAGGTTTCGCAGTTTTCGTAGGCTTCTCTGATGGTGGTGTATACTTCGCCACCTGGCCCACCTCCATTGCTGCATTCTGTGAGAAAAAAGGACAAATCAAAATTAACTGAGAATTTTAAAAATTTAGAGTTTTGAGATGAAGGCATCCTTAAACAGATATCCAAGATATATACACAAGTCACTGAAGTAAAAGATTGAACCCAACCTTCTCATGATGAGATGCAATGTGATTCTTCAGCTTGTATTCATGAGCATATCTCTTTCCACAATCCGGATATGGGCAGATATGATAGTTCTCTTGCGAATGTGTTTTCATGTGAGACCTTAGGTTGAAATCCAGGGAGAAGGCCTGCAGATTTACGTATTTGGTCACAAGATCAGCACAAGAGTACAATCCCATAAAGCAATAAAACACAATACTTAGAGCTCACTAGAGAACAATATAATGAACAATCAAGACAGAACAATACAAACACTACACAGTGAGTTTGGACTTCAAAAATTCTCTACAAACATACCTTGAACCACAGACTAACTTTAACTCAGATTCTTAATAAGGTTATTATTTGACAGATCCAGATCAGAAAAAGACTCATTTTATTCACGTATTGTGATGATAATGGTAATGATGATTCCAAATTTCCAAGACAGTCAAACATCACAAGAGATTATATGTACCAATGTATGTTGTTAATTGTTTTGAAATTGGTAAACTCCCTACAGTTGATAATGGGGCTGGATTGTTATTAACTTCATTCTCAAGGGATGAAAACCTTGTTACTTGAATATTTGATAATTCACACAGAAAATACTTGTGTGAACACTATAGAATGAACTGCTGCTAACTCTCATGTTAGATGAAATAGAGATAGCAAGCCAAATGAATTATGTCACAGAAACAAACAAGCAGATACTGGGCATCAAGAAACATAATATCTAAACACCAACCAGGAAAAAAAAAAAACTTTCCAAGATAGGAAATGACCATTTCAATGGATAAATTTATTACCTTACCACAGCCTTCGTGAGGACAAACAAAATCCCTCTCTCCTGTATGAATGAGATAATGTCTTTTCAACTTTGAACTATCCAGAAATTTCTGCGACAGAAGCAAAATCCTCATAACATGACATTGACAGGGATCAAATCAGGAAAATATCACAACATAATAATGTAAACAACAGCAAGCTATGTCAGCTTGATTATAGACAAAATAGATAACACTATAGTTTAAAATTATAAATGATAGTACTAATGGCAAAGTGTATTAAGGATCTATATTCAATTTTATTGCAACAAGGCAACAAAACATTCATATACTTCAGCTCTGACAATCTCAGTAAAAAATCAGCTTAAACCTGTTCTTAAGGGTTGATACACCCAGGTTTTCATTTCTTGTCTTCTTTCCCTTCTTTTCAGAGCTACTCACTTGTGTTTTGCAAGATAGCTGCCTTCACAAAATCTTAAACATTCCTTTACTATAATCACAAGAAACTTCAATGCTTCACCAAATTCTAAATTGTTCATCCTTAAGAATAAGAGAATTTTGACATGGCCACTACGTGTCATGTACTGGTATATAAGGAGATGAAAATTGATGATGATCTATGTCTAGACTCTTCAACAAGCAATAGAAAACATGTCAACTTCTAAATGTTTGTGCATGGAAAGAAAGAAAGAATGCAAAAAACTTCTTTCCCATTACAAAAAGGGAGTAATTGTTTTGCAGCAACACAAGAAGCTTTATTCTCATTAAATTATAGGTCAGCCACATGAATCCCTAATCTAAAATGAAAACTGAAAACTAATCGACTTTTGCTAGATGAATTTTCTTTGATAAAGAGGTTTTATGTACTTGATTCTAACGGAAAACTGGATCTGCTTTTGGAGCTTAGGTCAATGATAGTTACAATTTCACAACTTGGCTATAAGCTCTAATGTATATAATACGTCCATTTGTGCATGCTCAAAGGATAAGTTCAAATTGAGGAGAAAAAGAGTGAAAAGAAAAATCAATTTAGACATTTTCCTTGATTTCAATTTAAATCTAACATTTCTTCCTCTAAGAGTCTGTTTGGATGGTTTATTAAAAAAAAAAAAAGTCTGTTTGGATTGAGGAGAATGAATTAGAAGAAAAAGTATTTATTTAACAAACCTACATTTGTTTTTGGTCAGACATCCAAACCTACACAAAAGTAATAAAAATACTACCTTTCCACATCCTTCATAGTGACAAGCAAATTGCCTCTCTCCATGGATGTGAGAATGCTTCCTCAAAGCACCAGCATCTATAAAAGTCTTTCCACAGCCTTCATAGCTGCAGAGAAAAAGTACTTCAGTAGTTGGTTCTGGTTCTGGGTTGGGCATTGAAGTGCTTTTATCGGTCTCTTTCAAGGCCTTTGCGGTAGCCTCTACAAATATTAAAACAAAGACAATGTCAGACAAAACATATCACATATAAAAATCTATAGCATGACAAGCAACGAATTCTAAATACCAAGGTACTTTAAATGCAAGACAAACCTAAATTTTGATTAATAAAATAAAATACAGAGTAATAAAGTTGTTGTGCATAAAATAATTACAATGATGGGCACTAAATTAGTAAAATTCAAATTCAACTCATTAAGTAACTATAATTTTAAAATAACAATAATAATGAAAAAGGCAGCTGGAAGTCAATTTAAACCTGTTATTCAACTGTATGCTCTCTAGTACTAATGTAGTTTAAACGTAATAAAACAATCAGACACATCTTAAACTTCTTTTTGATGTATATATATACATGCAACTTGCTCTAACCAGAGACACAGTATATAGAAAGTAAGCATATATATTTTTATATAAATACAAGAAGGTAAATAGAAAAAAAATGGGTTATAAAATGAACATAGAGGTAAGCATGCCAAGCATCAAAAAGGACAAACCTGTTACCCATCTTAAGAGCATGCATTTTCCTCCAGTTGCTACAACATCTTGTGGAACCCTGGCACAGACATTGGTTTATTATTAGCATAACATACAAATCGAATTCATTGTCTCAGTGTCATATTCGCATCCGGTATTCATGGGGTGTTTTTGCTTTCTAAGTGCTTAGTTGACCAAAAAAAAACTCTAGCAAACAATCAAATCTGTAGTTAAAAACCATAGCAATGTTGATGTAAAATAGTCAAAGTGTCAAACAGCCCCTTCCTTCTCCAATCTCAATTTCTACTAAGACAGTAACCTATCAGAAATTTCAACTGAGTCCCATGATAACTCCCCCATTTTTGTCTTCCTTGGATTGCTCAAAATCATAAAAATCCCCAGATACCAAGTCTCTACAGTAAATAACATACAGAACATTGAGCTACTAGGCTAAGCATATAGCAATACCTCTTAATTTCACAGCTCAAAAAAATTTGATTAAGACAGATTTCAAACCCCTAAACGGCACGGCACACTCGTATGATATATAAATGAACAAAAATATAGAATTTCGAACACCATAAAAGTGCAAAAATAGTTCTTGTTAAAGCCAGCAGTACCATTCTTTAACCCATTTAACGGCGGGAGTCTTGGAACGAACGAAGGGGCGCCTCTCGAATAGACTGTGATTGAACTGAGTCTCCATCCCTCTGCCTCTGTTACCTCCGAGCAATGTCAGAGAATCTATGAAGCCATTGAGAAAGAGAAAAAGAAAGGAGAAGAAGCCTTTGAAGTTCCGAGTTCCAGAGAAAGATCCCTCCCAGAAATCATGTCGGCAGTCGGCTTGCTTGCTTGCTTCTGCTACTTCGGGACTTCCCGAACCGGAATGGACCGGATCACGGTTCGTAGATCGCAACCGACATTGATTTCAAAGTTCGAACCAGTGGTCTGAG
This sequence comes from Senna tora, assembly GCA_014851425.1. Taxonomy (NCBI): domain Eukaryota; kingdom Viridiplantae; phylum Streptophyta; class Magnoliopsida; order Fabales; family Fabaceae; genus Senna; species Senna tora. Next base: position 30,250,389 of record CM026272.1, on the reverse strand, counting down.
ACTCAGAGTAAGCTTGAGTTTTTAAACATAGAACAAAAATTAAAAAATAAATTTAGAGATCCATTTTTAATGAATTTAAGTGTATATATATATATTTCTTTTTCTTCTTCTTTTTCTCTATTCCATCACTTTATTTCTTTCTCGCATTAATTTGGAAAAAGAAAACTATTGGATAAAATATTTTAAATATTTTTTATGTGATTTTTTTAATTTTAAATTTTATTTATATTATTTTTTATAATTAATCCTGTAAAACTATTTTTTTTATCGTACAAATATTTTTTATTTGTATAAAAAATATATAAAAAATTTCTTTAGTCCCAAAAGAAAACATGGTCTCAATTTTTTCCATCTCCAGATTGTACAACTTAAGGCCCAAATTTCTAACCGGGGCAGACACAGCCCAAACTAATCAGGTATTATATTAGCTTTGAAGTTAGCAAATAAATTTTAACCAAAACAAAAAAGTTAGCGAATAATGGACCTAGAAAAAGAATAAGTTAGCAAATAATACTTCCCCTTTTTGTTAAGATTAATACGTGCATTATAACAGTGAGTTGACAACTATTATATGATTAGACCAAAGAAAAAGCTAGTGAAAAATTAGACCAAAAAATATATCTAACACAATGTTCATTTTAATTTTATATATGATTTTTTTTTTTGTTACAAGAAACGAATGGATAAAGAGAGCTCAAGCTCAAAAAAAATTAATTGATTTTATTTGAATAATAAAATTAATTATATATATACACACACACGTTCAGGTTGATGTGGCTAGCTAGAGTCCTAGTCTCCTAGACGAACCATTTGGAGTTTGGCGTCTAAAAGTCTGCACATACGACTTTGGACTTACCAAACCTACAAACAAAACAATACAACTTCAATGTCTAACAAAAAGTTAGCTTTATCTCTTTCTGCATCTAACCCATATGTAATAACTAATTAACTGTTATTACTTTTATGTAACCAATCCTTTTCTTTTCAATTTTGTTTTTTTTTAATTATATACCATAATTACTTTTATCGCTTTCAATCAAATCCAAAACTTTTTCAGCCATAAAGTTTACAGGTAAGGAAAAACTTAGCCAAGGGAGAAAAATGCAGCTTTATTTATATTGTATTATTTTATTTATTTATATTAGGCAACAAAATCTAATTATGTTTTTTATTTTATTGAAATTTTCGTGTGGTAAGGAAACGTTGAGAGGTGGGCCGTGGGGCCCAACAACCAGCTAATGGGTAACCCCATCCCTCGTCAGAAATCAGAATCCTTTTCCTTTCATGTAAGATACCTTTTCCTTTCACAAACTCTTTAGCTTTTGCTTTATCCTTTTCCTCTTTTTAATATTTCTCATAAAACATTAAAAAATAGAGACTTTCACATTCTAATCTTACTTTCTCATCTCCCCAAGCCCAAAACCAAACCCAAAACCCCTTTATTCTCTGCCCCCTCCCGCCATCCTCCATTACCATGGAAACCAAAACCTTTTTTCTCCTCCTTTATACACACACAGTACGTTTTAAGTTATAACCTCAAAAACAAAATCAAAACAAAATTAACCTTATATCTATCTATCTATATATATATATATATATCCTCGTTGTCTCAAGGAAGAAGAAGATGGTGGTGATGGAGTTTGATTTTGATGAGCTGAAAAAAGCAACAGATAACTTCAACCCGAAAATGCTAGTAGGCAGAGGAAGCCATGGATTAGTATACAAAGGCATCCTCAAGCATAACAACGAAGATCTTCCCGTCGCCATAAAGAAGCCATCTCAAGGCCTTCAATCTCTCAACGACGATTCCAAGCTCCACGACGAAATACGCCTCCTCTCCTCTCTCCCGCACGACCCACACCTCCTCACGCTCCTCGGAACCAGCCGCGACGCGCTCAACAACCATAACCTCCTCGTCACGCAACTCATGCCCAACGGATCGCTCCACGATTGCCTCCACGACCCCACCCGATCTCCCCCACTCGCGTGGCCCAAGCGCGTGGACACCGCCCTCCGCATCGCTCGAGCCCTTCGCTTTCTCCACGAGCGGAAGCCCGCGGTAATCCACAGGGACGTCAAGTCCACCAACGTGCTCTTCGACTCCCACTGGAACGCCAGACTCGCCGATTTCGGACTCGCCGTTTCGCAACCCGACGGCGACGGCGACGACGAGTCGTTCACCCGTCGTCAACCCGCGGGGACTATGGGGTATTTGGACCCGTCGTATACCAACCCGAGCAAGCTGAGCACGAAGAACGACATCTTCAGCTTCGGCGTTTTGCTGCTGGAGATCGTGAGCGGGAGGAAGGCGATTGATATGAGCAAAACGCCGCCGTCGGTTGTGGAATGGGCGGTGCCGTTGATGGAGCGCCAGGTGTTTGATGAAATGCGCGACCGGGGAATCGCGGTGCCGGCGGCGTGTATGGGAAGGACGATAGCGAGGATTGTGAGGGTGGCGGGACGGTGTGTAGCGGCGAAGGAGGATGAGCGGCCGGCGATAGGTGAAGTGGTGAAGGAGATGGAAGGGTGGGTGGTTGAACGAGTGAGGTTTTCGATATGGAGAAGCGTGGTGAAGAGCGTGGGACGATTCAGGAAGCGAAGGAAAGCGGGGAAGGTTGTTGATCATAATGCTCCCACGTCCAACGGTGAGAAGATTTTGTTAAAACAGGTTTTGGGTGATATCATGTAAATGGAGTATTCTCTAATGAGTCTCTAAGGATAAAAGTTCAATGGTACTGTATCATTGAACTCCATTGCATCCCTCCAATCATGTAATGTCATTTGTTAATATTAATAATAACTTACATTAATTAGGGCTCACCTTGAATGGTTTAGGGACCAACTGATTGGAAGGATGTACTGAAGTTCAGTACTACCGTATCACTGAACATCTACTCAAGTGATAGATAAGAATTAGACTTCGGATTCTCTGTTGTTCCAAATTATGCTGTCAAATTTAGCCATGGTTCGACAGCACAACTTTAAACAGCAAAATATCCACGCACATAAGAAATAACAGAGTCTTGCATGTGAATTTCACTTAATATGGATGCTGCTTGATGTGACAACCATTCTTAATCTATGTCCCTCTTTGGATGGAAAAGAATGATTATTAGGTGATAAGTTGTTAATTGTGCATCTTAAAGGGTCACTTTTATTATGCTACAAAAATATTTAACGTTATTAATTAGATGTCTTGTATATTTGTTAAGTTGATAGCTACAAATAACTGACAATTTAACACATACATCTACGTCGTATGTTGAATGTAGGTTGGAGATAGATAGATAATGTTTAATTTTCTTTCTTTAAAAAAAAAAGGTTGGAGTTTGGGGCGTGCAGGGAAACGCATGTGTGTGAATTGAAGCTTTCCATGGTGCTTGCTTCTTCTTTTAATGTGGGAAAGCAAATTCTTAATTATTATAAGCCTTCTCCCACGTTCTTGTATTTTTAATCTTTATCTCCTATGCTTATATATCTTGGATTTGTGAAAAAAGCAACAATTACTTGTTTAACTTATAAGAAGCTATATACAATACATTACTAATTTTATATATGTAGGTACGCATGAGCACAAATTCAACGTAGTAAAAATGAGAATGTTGTGTTGGATGAGTGATCACGTTAAAATTAATAGGATTAAGAATGATTGCATAAGAGAAAAAGTTGGAGTAGCACATATTGCAGAAATATTAGTTAAAACACGCCTTAGGTGGTTTGGTCATGTACAAAGACGGCCATTAGAAGCTCCTGTACGTAGAGTTGATCAAATGGAAGATAGCCCAATAACTAAAGGTATGGAAAGACCAAATAAAACAATAAGAAAAACTATTATAAATGACTTAGCTATAAATAACTTAACTAAAAAATATATAAAAACATAATATGTTGGTGTCACTTGATCCAATATGTGAAAACAAATTTTGATTGTTGTTGTATATATGCAACTGAACACTGTATCTAACAAACTTACATTTCACTGTACACTCATGCAAGTATTTGCACATAGATCAAAGATATACACTATATAATCATCTCTTTCTTCTATATTTCATACTCACTTAAATTTTGCTATTGTATTTAAACTAAATGGTGTGTTAAAATTTTTTTTTTATAACGTGTGTTAATTTGTTTAAACTTTAGTTTTAAATGAAACAAACTAAAATGAGTTATTAAAATATTTTTTTCTATAATTTACTCTTTGATAACTTTTAATCCACCTTATCATATCTATTATACATTATATATATATATATATATATATATATATATATCTACCTATTTTATATTATATTATAATGTGAGAAACCTAATAATTTTTTTATTATTGGAGAAACCTAATAATTAAACAACTCAAAATCATACAATATAGTATAAAAATGAAACGCTATGCATGAGAAGCATTGAAGTTAACAATCTGAGATATTTGTTCTTATATACAATTTGGAAGTCTCAAATTCATAAGTTTATTTTATTTTTAATTAATTGGATAACTATGTTTTCTTAAAATCAATAATGCATCCATATCTTTTAGAGGTATCAAAAATTAAATTGATAAGCTGAAACATATATATATATATATATATATATTAAGAAAAATGTAGTTGAAACTCTAATTATTTATTGTTAAATGTCGTTCTACATATTATATTTTTATTAACAAAAGTTAACGAGAAATTCTAAAATTACCTTACTTAAATACTTCCCAAAATGGTTGCTTGTCGTGAAATTGTCAGTATGTTAATTAGTTAATTCTTCGATTAATTTACTCTTCTTCTTCTTCTTTTGGATCCTGTTCGATTAATTTACGCAAAAGCATTACTTTACCACATATATAATACAATAGGGCCCAGTTTATTGGGCCGACAGACAATGGCCCAGAAAGAATATATGGGTCTAAAGCAAACTTAGACCCACTTAAATCAGATTCACTAAGTTGATTGGACCCAATGTACTCAATTCAGAGCTTTTGCTTGGCTCACGTCTCATCGCATCTTATTGGGTTTATAATTGTTAGGAGTTTAATTAAAATTATATACATGTAATTAAATTTGACAATTAAAAATAAATAAATAAATAAATCATATTAAATTAGTTTTAAAACTAAATTATAAATAGTTGTTTGAACACAGTTTTCCAAAGAGTTGGACGTGTGTTGTATGTATATGAACATCTTCAACTACTCTTTTTGTCCATTATTTTAGTTGTATTATTAGTGACTATAAATAGCCATGTAATATTATTCTTATTTAATATTAAGAAGTGTGTTACTTTTTTTCTATTGTTCTGTTTATGATTCTCAGAAGTTCAGGCCTGTTGTTGAGAAATCTTATACCCCATTAAGATTTTTCTGTCGTGACACCTCTTGATATAATGATATGCAATCTTTTAATATCTTATATTATAAGATCTAAGATACTAAAAGTTATAAAATAATAATATTCTAGGAAAAGCCACCTTACTCTTTTTTGTTGGTAAAAAAAATTAGGTGAGATGATGATTTAGAGATAATCAAAATATTTATATCTTGTGGGTATTCATAAATTTTACTTGTACAATTTGTATTTGGGTATTAAATAAATGGGTATTAGTGAGTCCGGGTCCAGGAATAAAGATGGGGATCGGGATATCCAACTCGAACTTGGCAAACCGTTCTATATAATTATTAAAATAATATTTCAAAATATATATATATATATATATATATATATATATATATTATGTTATTTGTTCAATTTCATCACTGACATAGTTTACTTTTAATATTAATCTATAAATTCTTTATTATTTGCTAATTCTATAAGAATAATTTTAATTGTTTAATGAATATAAGGATAAATTTATTAAGATCTTATATTATTACATATTTGATAATTTAATTTTTTTTTTATATTTGTATGCTTTTTTTTCATGAATTTAGATGTATATGTGTCTCAAAATTTTAAAGAAAAAAAAATAACTCATTTGAATTTTTTCAGGTATGGGGATGGGAATATATCCCTTCACTTTCAAAGACTATATTATTCAAGTCATGATCATCTCTAAGAATGACACTCCATTCTAAAATCAGAGCAGACCTAGAGACTTAAGCATTTACTAAAAGGCTCAAATAGCATTTTCAAATAAGTGATCATTATTAAATATCTAAAATTAAATCCAAACAATACAATTATCACATGAAAGGTTACCATACTAGCTACCTTACGCCTTGCCTAATGCCTATAAATAAATTGACAAAATCAATTTTGCGTCACGAGTCAAAGACTCAAGTTTTCATATTTAATTTATAGTTAATCAAGTAGGTTAGTATACACATGTTTTTCTTCTTCTATTTAATTGAAATGTATTTGTTGGTCCAATCCATAACATAACATTAAACAAAACTCAAAAAATAGGTTTGTGTTTAACAAATAAAAATTTAGTGTCATTAAACATTGCTTTTTGTTTTGTTGTGACATATTTCATTTTCATAAAGAACTACACTTAAATATAGTTCCTTAGGTTTTATCATTTCATAAGTCGTAATTCCTTTTATTCTTACCTTCTAAATATTGTAAGGTGAATTAAGAAATAATTGTATATATATATATAATCAATGGGGATTAGATCTAATAGAATGAATTATATAGTTCTTCATAATATAATGAATAAAAGTTCAAATTCATATTAGAAGAGATGTCTATATTTAGTGTCTAATAGTACCTCAAACATAATTGTATATATGAGTCAAGTAACATTTAGTTAGAAAAAGATTATTGAATATTTCAATAGTACCAGAATATTTTTTGATACCCTAATGAACCTATTCATATTTTCACCAAAAGCATTAATATATTAGGTGGAAACATGTACAAATGACTATAATTACTTAAAATTGGACTGGACACTATTTTGGGAAGCACCTCATAAATGCAATAATTAAGTGCATATGTGTTATATAGCTCTATCTCTACATTTTTAGCAGTGGATGGTAATTTTGTTTGGATCAAATATTTTTGACATCTGATCACAGTTAATTAGAAGAAAACTGTAGAAGTAAATATTTCAAATTGTGTATATGTATATTTACATATCAGCTTGCTTAAAAATAATAGTAAGGATGGGTATGTGATCATTTGATTTAATTTTCAATATTTAAAATTTAAATTCAAATCTAAGATTGACACATACATCACTTCAACCGTGTGTGTGTGTGTATATATATATATTAAGAGATAATTTGAATATATAATTTTAATGGTATCATAATCTATAGTTGATGAAATATCAAATATCATACATTTATTTGGGTAAGATATTATTGAGTATTCAAAATGTATGTGAGTCTTGTTTATTTTACTTGATTCTATTGTTATTTGAAAAGAGATGAGGAAGAGCTCACGGGGATGATCCATGAGATCGCCTCCACTGTATCATAATCTCCTCGGGATAACTCTTCTCTTGTGGGAGTAGGACCCACTTACAAACACGACATTTCACTTTAATATCCAGCCATCGTTAGTCCACGCGCGCCATCTTCGCGTTCTCAACACCTCCCAAGCTAACATAACATTCCGTTATGTGTTTTTTTGGCGCCGTAATTTTATTAATTAAAGAAAACAAAAAAAACAATTAAACTAAGGAAAAAATTTAGGTCTATTTCCTTATGTTCATTACATCAAGTTCTCTAATATAAATATGATATGTGGCAAAAAGTGTTTAAATGACCAATCACAGTAAAGAGAGAATATAGAACACCACCTTTTATATAACCAATCATAGAAGAGAGAGTGTAAATACAATATATGATTGGTGGAACTTGATGTAATGAACATAAAAAAATAGACCTAAGTTTTTTCCTTAAACTAAAGCCATTAAGTGGATTTGAGATATAATATTTGAGATAATTTAAGATTCTCTATAATTTTTTTCATATCAAATCAATTTTATTTTATTTTTAATTTGATAAAATTATATTTTTATTTTTTATCCATTTTTATTTCATTCATACTTTTAATATAAGGGTAAAATATTATTTTATCCATTTTCGTATTAATCTTTTTTATTTTATCTATTTACTTTATTTTATATTTTAGTAATATCTTTTATTATTTTTAATTTAAAATAAAATTTATATTTTAAGAAATTATTTATATGTACAGAAATAGCGAAAAGTATATGATAATAAAAAATATATAATTTTTTTTTACAATATTGATATATAATGAATTCATTTATTATATATGTACTTTAAATATTTGTTATTTATAGATTTTATATAATGTTCTTTATTTGTGGGTCTTTTTCTGTTTGTGGTAAAAATTTTAAATAGATTAATTTATTTCAATAAATTAAAATTCTTATTTTATATGTATTATTTAATAATTTATAATATGATTTTTGTTAAAAAATAAAAGAGTGAACCTACTCAGCCTAATAATTCAAAGCTGTAAATAGGATTAGTCTAAACTACTTGGGCTAAAAGAAAATCTAATCGAATCTATATAAAAAATATAAAAGTAGGTTAGTGCAACCCGTTTATATATATATATATCCTTAAAAATTCATATTAACTTTTAAAAATTATGTAGCGTTAGAAACTGAAACTAGCAATTAATGATACTTAGAAAATCTTATATAAGTGATTCAAGTTCTATCGTTACGTGATAATCATCTCATTAAAGGCGATTATAGGATTAGTTGTTTGATCATATAATCGTCCTACGATATTTTTTAGATAATTGTCATTGTTAATGACGAGTTTGTGCCGCTAGAATCAGAATAATATATACTACTAGAGGCTTCGCATGTACCTTCGTACATACAATTTATCATTAATTTTTTAAAATATAATTATTATATTTTAAAATAATATATTTCATTGTTTTTAAAATTTTAAATTATAATTATTATCATAATTAATTAGAATTAAATGATGGAAGTTATTTACTTTCTCACATTTTTAGTAACTACTATTATATATATTTTCTCTCTCCCACTATCTTCCATTATATTTTTATATATCTCAACTTCCTCACTTACCTTTGGCCAATCATATTTTTTTTGTTTTTTTTAATTAAAAAATATGGCTATTTTGTGACCTCAATGATCAGAAGGGTTCACAACCATATTAATATAGATGAATAGGTTTTAAAAGTTGATAAATTTAAGAATAAAAATTTCGAGGGATGTATACTTGTAAGAAAACCGAGTCTAACCAAATAAAATATTTTTCTTAAAAAAAAAAGATGAAGATTCGTAGCCCAAAAAAAAAAAAGATAAAACTAAATGAAAGGCTAGAACTGGTAAGTGGAAGAACCCATTTTAACAGCAGTTACGCATATGATATGACCGACACATTCTAAATATAAGTACTACAACCATCAAATACACCTGATGACCACGTGCACTATAATCTTTACTATTATCTATTTCCTCTACCATGCGAACTATAATAATTTTATTACTATTTGCTTATATATATTTTTTTGGCCGGAAACTGCTTATATAGTTCATTAAAAAAAATTTAACTGCATTTTTTTATAGAAAAATAAACATAAATATAATTTAGTCAAAATGGAAGAGAGTGTAAGTGAAAGATCTATTAGGATTTGAGACTGTAATTTACTCTTTATTTTTATTTTAGGCTTATTATTTACACAAAATTATATATATAAACTAAAAATTAAACATGGGTGTTACTCATCTCTAAAAAATTAATAAAAATTATAGTTTCTATTAATTAATATTCATCAATAAAATGGAAATTGTATTAATTAACTAAATTTGTACATTAATATATATATATATATATACAAATGGAAAGAGCTTGAATGAAGTTACTAATTTTGAAGTATAATAATAGGTGTATTATATGTAGGTATGTTAGGAAAGTAAAAGATGAGGTTAGAGTAAAGTTTTGGGGTCAAAAATAGGAAGGTAGTAGGAACAGAAACAAATGAAGATTGGCACTGTCATTGCCATTGATAAGACGTACGGTGAATTTATTTCGATAAATATTTGGAGTTATTAATAGTTTAAATTTATTAATTATAAATTATAAAATTTATTTTAAATTTTATGTTATTTTATATTTAAAAAATAAGTTATTCTAACATAAAACTTAAGACAAATTTAATAATTAATAGATAATAAATTTGAGCTATTAATAATCTACGACATTTTTAACTCCAACGTTACGTTTTAATACATATATTTGCACAGATTTGAATAACACACAGTTCACTCACTTATTCACACACTCTCTCTCTCTTCGCCTGCAAATTTTCTGACACCCCCTGTCTCATTCTCATTTTGGGATGGAATCATTAATGCCATTTTTCTTACTTTTAGAAAATATTTTTTACTCAATCTATTTCAAATTAATATTCTATTGTTTAACACAATCTAACAATGTCTTCATTTTTTATATATATTTATTTTGTTAGTTCGATAGTATATACAAAATTAATATTGTATTGTTTTTTAAGAAAGAAATTAAAATAATGAGAACGGTGGGGTCACTGTCAAGAATCTCTTTATATATATATATATATATATATATATATATATATATATATAATAATAATAATTTTTTTAATTATGGTAAATTAAAACGACAAAAAATTTTTTTTCTTAATTTCTTTATTTTCGTAACTTTTTTAACAGCAACAATAAATAAAGTTTCTTTTTTCATTCGGTGGGTCGATTATATGGATCAAGTAACGTTAATATGTTCTGTTTTTGCACATTTCTATGGTTAAGTTATTTATGGTTAGGTCCCTCTTAATCATTTTTCTTATTGTTTTCTTTGGTTTTCCCCTACCTCTAGTTATTAGGTTATTTTCTATTTGGTCAACTCTACGTATCGGAGTCTCTTCCTATCACCTTTGTACATGACCAAACTACCTAAAACGTGTTTCGACAACTTTTTTAACAACTACAAAAAAAATTTATTACATAGAATCTACACTCGAATGCATGAAATGATGTAGCAATAGCAATTCTTACTGCTATCACTGTCCTTGCATTGCAGGCACTACAGTGAAAATCAAATAGAGCAATTGTGTTTATTTACATATGTGCCCACTAATTATCTCTGAATTTACATCAACGTTCATTAATGAATTAATTAATTGCACAACTCAAGTTTAATTCTGGTATCATATTAATCTCCTCCCCCATTGCGAGGGAAGATAGAATAGGTTCATTGTGAATAATTTAATTTATTAGTAGTTGTGATAATGGCAATTCATTTGCTCAAATTAATAATATTGTTTAATTAGTTAGAGTCTAAAGATAAAGATGAAGGTTGGATTTGTGTGATTAGTAAACTAAAATATATCTCTTATGATATGATTATCTGTTCCAACTATAATAATATAGAAAAACCAAGTGGGTCCAGGTTGGATTGTTTTATATAAAACTAAATAGTCCGCCATAGATAATTGATTTGAGGTCATCTTTATTTTCATGAATTATGTGTAAGATTTAAGAATCTTAAATATTCTTTATTTGAGTCGAGAATTTATCTTAAATATGAATTGAGAGATATTTTTTTAGAGTGAATCCTCTAAAGTAATTTTTTTTATTTTTTGATAGAGTTATGAGAGAGATAGATAGAAGAAAAATTGGGAGAAAAAAAATCAAGAAAAAAAATATTTTCCTTATCTCTATCTCTCTCATAACTCCACCAATAAATGTAGAGAATTACTTTAAAGGATTCTATCTTCATCTTTTCACTTCAATTTTTATTAAAAAAAATAGCCTCGAAAGCAACAAAAAGGAAAGAGAAGAAAAAAAAAAATACATCGAATTATTGGCATTTAACTGGTTTTACATTTTAAACATTAAATTTATATTTTTGTTAAACATATATGATATAACTCCTCACTGATGAAAAACTTTTTATTTCTGAACGTTTGAGTATGTAACTATATATTTCATAAAATAATCATGACTTGATCATAGTCTAATTTAACATCAAGTTATCTTACTGTAAAAACACATGAAAAAAATGATACAATAAGTTTAAATTCTTCAAATCATATATATTCATTAAAAAGATTGTTTTTACCTCAAATAATTCTCTCAATTACACACTCAGTTTATACAAACCAGAAGACCAATCAACAACTTCCACGTAAATATTTTGTCAAAAGTACAATATATATACCTGAATGATTAATAATGTATTAATTATTTTATCAAAATAATAATAATTATGTATTAATTAAGTAGGTTGGTTGATGCACTCATACATAATTGGTTTGAACATAAATAACTTAAGAATATATATATATGTATAGGAATACACATCAAATACATATCTAAGTTTGGTCACCACAATAATGAGGGGACAAAATTGTAAAAAGTTAAATCCACAACTCAAATTAAATACAACAATTAATAATTCCACTTTACCATATGGAGAATAATAATGGAGCCTTTTGTTATGTGTAGTAGGATTAAAAATCTACAATTTATTTCTCCAGCTGGGAAACATTATATATATTATTTATGTAGAGATATGGCACTGAAAATGACAACTTGTTTCTCCTGGATCTCATCATCATCTTATGAACATTTCAAACTAATAATCAATTAACGAATTAATTAATTAGAAGACTGCATGCTTTTTAATTACAGATTATTCATTAAAGCAGTGTTTGGTCATAAAAAGCTAGGTTTCAGTGGAGGAGGAGAATTAGGTTACGGACACTTTCATTAAATGAAATTTTTTACACTCATCTTTCAAATGATTCCATGTATTTGTATTTAATTGGTTAATACCAACGATGGATGGTTAAATATAGTGAAATAGATTAATCCCTCATAATATAATGTAATTGGTAGGTTTAAATATCTGCTGAGAAAGGTGTCAAATTTAATGACTCTCAGTGCCTTAACATAATTGCTCTAATAAAAAGTAAACAGTTAAAAAAAACATTATATATATATATATATATATATATATATATATATATATATAATATCTTTTAGATTAAAAAAAACTAGTGAGATACATAAATATTACATTATTATTGGTCATTGTAGTAATGTTATGCATTTAAAATTTTAGAAGGATACGCTAGAAGTTAATGGACTATGAATATATATAATTAAATTATGGTTTAACTATATATGGACATGAATTATTGATAAAAAAGAACATGAATTTGACATAAGAGGTTAGATAAATGGTTTAAATTTTGACTGTGGGAATTAAGTACCCATATTCAATTTATTGAAAGTGTTTGTATGAGTAGAGATTTAAGGGGAAAAAAAAAACCTTTAGCTATCAATAGTTTTTTTTTTTTTTATTTTAGAATAATTTATAACCAAACAAGATTATTACACAAAGGAGCCTGTAGATATTTGGAATCAATTTATAATGGAAAGTTAAAAGCAGAATAACTCTTTTATTTAAAAAATGGTTTAAATGTACTTTTGGTCCCCCTAATTTCAAAAAAAAAACTTCACTTTGGTCCTCCATCTTTTGAAATAGACACTATAGTAGTCCTCTTGTATATTTTGTTATTGAATGATTCAATTTGTCATTTTACCATATAATTGATTCAAACTATTGTACCAAATTTGACAATTTGTGTCGAATGGGCAATTATTATTCAAGTTTCAAGATGCTTTATATATGTATATATCACTGCTTACAATTTTAAAAGATGCCTTAAAATATATTTCAAGAAAGCTAGCTAGCTTCTCAAATAAATTAAAAGGTTAATTAACAATATAATCAAACAAAAATCAAAGTAAAGACAGTACACAATCTATCAGCAGAGACTCTAGAATGGGCACAATATGATGACCCATGGTTCAAATATATGATAAAAGAGGAAAAGCAATATTATATATATCTTTAAGATATTTCTGCGAAAATTTTTTAAAAAAATGTAACGATGCTATATAATATATATAATTGAGAAGAAAAAAAAAAGACTATTGAAGACTGTTTAATTATATTAAAAAAGAGAACATAAAAACAAAAACAAAAAAAAACCGGTAGGTGTAATTACTTATAATAAAAAGTAAAGATAAAAATTAAAATTTTTTTTACAGGTATATACCCTTGAAAAATTTTATTCTCAAATTTAACATCATTTTAAAATTATCTATAAGTATATATATTACCACTTTCGTTGTAGCAGCACAAACTTGCTATCAACAAATGGCACTTACCTAAGACATTTTTAATTAATCCTATAATTGATATCAATGATAGTAATTATTTGAAAAATCTCGTATAGTTGATTCATGCTCCACCGCTTCAGGTAATTGTCATCATTGATGACAATTATAAGGTTGACTATTTGACCATAATCGCCCTTAGTGGCACTTACCTGCAACATATTTTATATAAGTGTTATTGTTGATGGCGAGTTTATGCTTTTACAGTTAAAGTGATATATGCTTGTGAATAATTTGTAAAGATTACTAAATTTGAGAATAAAAAATTTTAGGGATATATATCTGTAAGAAAGCCTAAAAATTAATCTATTTCTCAAAAAATCAAAATATATTTTAGACTATAATACATACCTCGACAATATGGGTGGTTCAAGGTCATTTAATGGCTGAATTTATTGTACAAGTAAAGACAAAAACTACATATTCCTGAAAATTAATATTAAGATCAAAACATAGGATCCTACATATACAAAAAATATGGAGAAAGCCAAGGGATAAAAAGGTTAGAAATTAGTCAAACCGATCGATAAATATGTATTGTATAGTATTAAGTTAAAATTAATTAAGTAGTAATTTTTTAAAAGATCACATATACAATAATAAATGACAAATATAAAAAGTTTAAATTCGACTTTTCACAACTAATTTAGAAAAGGTTTAATGATTTCGTGCACGTCATTATTTATTATAAAAACAAAGATAAAAAGTTTTAATCTATTTCTCAAAATATCAAAATATATATTAGATTTATACATACGACAAACATAGATGCATGGTTTAACGGCTGAATTTATTGTAAAAATAAGGATGGCGGTAAAGAATATGAACTATTTCTCAAATTAAAGAGTAAAGACCAAGTTAAAACATATACGACTATATATACAATAAATATGAAAAAAAGAAAAAGAAAACAGTTAAAATTTGTTAAATATTTTGTAACGTGAGAAGGTCAACAAAATTAATTGGTGATATATCAAAAGATCAAATATATAACGATAAATAGAAAAAAAAGTTTATATTTAATTTTTCGCATCTATTTTAAAAAATTACAAACATGAGCACATGTTCATTAGTATGATAGTACTAAATTTCAGTACATCCTTCCAATTAATTAGTTCATACTACACACTACATTCAAAGTGAATCTTTATTAATGTGAGTTTTTATTAATATTAACAAATACTAATATTATATGATTAAATATATGTATCAAAATTCAGTACTATTTAGTATTACTGTAATAATGAACCTTTATCCCTATAACATGCATGTTTGAGCTAAAGGTAACAGAAATTGAACTATTTCTCAAATTAAAGATAAAAACATATTCATAAAAAAAAAAAGGAGGATCAAAACATAAATAGGAGTATATATACAACAAATATAGAAAAAGAAAAAGAAATTATTAGCATTTGCTCAATATGAAAACAAAATTAACGGGTAATCTTTCAAATATATATATATATATATATATATATATATATATACACACACACACGATCACAATAAATGATAATATTATAAATAGTTTAAACATAACTTTTCACTGTTAATTAAAAAAATTATATCGATCCATGTATGTCATTATTTATTATAAAATTAAAAATAAAGATTCATTTATTTCTTAAATCAATCCAATTTGTCACAACTAATGAAAAACATTACAATAGTCTCATGCTGTCATGCATGCCATTATTTATTATACAAGTAAAAGTAAAGAATGTTCTATATTTCTTAAAGTTGCAACGATTAGAATTTGTCTAACGGTTAAGTTTGTTATAAATGTGATAAAATTAATCGGCCATATTTTTTTTAAAAAATCAAATATGCAACAATAAATAACAAATATAAAATGTTTAAATTAATCCAACTTTTCACAACTAATGGAAAAAGTTGTAACGATCTCATGCATGTCATTATTTATTATATAAGTAAAGATCAAGATTATTCTATTTCTTAAGTTTGTAACGATTAAAATTTCTCTAACAGTTAAATTTGTTGTAAATGTGAAGACAAATTTAGCTAGCGATATTTAATTTCAAAAAATCAAATATACAACAATAAATGACAAATATAAAATGTTTAAATTAATCCAGCTTTTCACAACTAATGAAAAAAGTTACAAGAGTCTCATATATATACCATTATTTAATATAGTAGTAAAGATAAATATTATTCTATTTCTTAAAGCTAATTAGTTGCAACGACTAAAATTTGTCTAACGGCTAATTTTGTTGTAAATGTAAAGACAAAATTAACTGACGATCTTCTAAAAAAACAAATATGCGATAGATATAAAGTGTTTAAATTAATACAGCTTTTCACAACTATTGAAAAAAGTTGTAATGATCTCATGCATGTTATTATTTATTATAACAATAAAAATAAATATTATTCTATTCTTAAAGTTTGTTGTAAATGTGAAGATAACATTAGTTGGTGAATTTTCAAAAAAATTAAATATAATACAATAAACGACAAATATAAAATGTTTAAATTAATCCAACTTTTCACAACTATTGAAAAAAGTTATAACGATCTCATACATGTCATTATTTATTATAAAAGTAAAAATAAGGATTATTCTATTTCTTAAAGTTGCAATGACTAGAATTTGTCTAACGGCTAAATTTGTTGTAAATGTGAAGATAACATTAGTTGACAGTCTTTCAAGTAAATAAAAATGATAAATATAATATGTTTAAATTAGTACAGCTTTTCACAACTAATAAAAAAAGTTACAACAGTCTCATGCATGTCATTATTTATTTTAAAAGTAAAGATACCGATTATTATATTTCTTAAAATTGCAACGGTTCAACGGTTAAATTTGTTGTAAATGTGAAGATAACATTAAGTGGCGATCTTTAAAAGAAATCAAATATATACGACAATAAATAACAAATATAAAAGTTTAAAAATCCAGCTTTTTACAACTAATTTAAAATGTTTGCAAGGGTCTCATGTATGCCATTATTTATTATAAAAGTTAAAATATAGATAATTTTATTTCTTAAAGTTGCAGCGATTAGAATTTGTTCAATTGCTAAATTTGTTTTAAATGTAGAGAAAATTTAATTACAATATTTCAAAAAAACAAATTATATAAGACAATAAACGACAAATATAAAATGTTTGAATTAATCCAATTTTCACAACTAATTTAAAAAGTTACAACGATCTCAGGCATGTCATTATTTATTTCAAAAGTAGAGATAAAGAGTTTTCAATTTTTTAAAGTTGCATCGATCTTGCAACGGCTAGAATTTGTTCAAGGGCTAAATTTTTTATAAGCGTGAAGACAAACTTGACAGACAATCTTTCGAAAGATCAAATATACGTTAATATATATAAACGACAAACATAAAATGTTTAAACCTAACTTTTCACAGCTAAAGTAAAATGTTGCAACGGTATCATGCATGTCATTATTTATTATAGAAGTAAAGGCCAAGAATTTTGTATTTCTCAAAGTTGCAACGGCTAGAATTTGTTCAACGGCTAAATTTGTTATAAAGATGAAGATAGATTTAACTGGCAATCTTTTAAAAGAATTAAATATACGACAATAAACAATAAATATAAAAAGTTTAAACTCAGCTTTTCACAACGGTCTCATGCATGTCATTATTTATTATAAAAGTTAAAAGACTCTACATACGACAAACATATATATATATATGATCCAATGTTGTTTAACGGATAAATCTGTTGAAACGTGAAGACAAATTTAACTAGCAATCTTACAACAAATCAAATATCCGACAATAAACAACAAATATAAAAAGTTTAAATTCAACTTTTCCCAACTAATTTAAAAAGGTTGCAATGGTGTCATACATCTCAAAATATGTCACAATCCAAACATCTATCACAAGCATGTTGAGCTAAAATTAATAAAGAGATTTAGCCTTGTTCATATATATGTTAAACTTACAAATATGCACATTCGAGTGAGAGACTATACTTACCATATTGCTCATTTTAAAGTATTTATTTTTGATATTAATTATATATGTGTATATATATCTTAAAGATTCGTAAATTGAGGGGGGGGGAAAAACAGCTTTATTGAAGAAATTAGGGGGGTGTGACCGACTACATTAATCAATTTGTTGAAGTAACTGATGGGAACCATGCATGGTGATGCCATGGAAATGAGATCCTCATGGGAGAGGGGTAATTGTGTCTTTTGAGAAGCCCAAAAAGGAAATTAATTTTGTTTTGTGTTGAAAAAGCATAAGCAAACAAAGGCAATGTGGGTATTGTGATGGGATGAGCTGTCAAACTGCATTAGATGCCTTTTATCTGATGCTTCCCTCTGCTCTCTATCTATAGCTACTCACACTCACACTTCCTTTTCCGTATTTCTCAATTTTACCATTTCCATATATTCATTTTTTAATAAGAAAAAAAATTGGATGTAATTAATAAGAAAGCGTGATTGTAAATGGGTAATTAATAAGCTATGAAAAACCTGATAGTGATATAATTTAAGAAGGGCGGGGCATAACATAAATAGTGAGGAAAAAAGGGGTATTTTTTGGCATTCTTTTTTACTATATACCCCACGAGTGGCCTTCTTCCATCTCTCTATCTGAGGTCCCCCCCCATCTCTCTAAAACTCAAAACCTACTTACTGACTCCTCTCTCTCTCTCTCTCTATCTCTGTCTCTCTCTGAGCACAGAGGAAGACAAGAGTCAATCAAAAACCGAAAACCCCACACAAACAAAACTCACAGTCTCTCTCTCACTTGGGGTCACTCCAAATTAAACCCCCTCCTTCCTCTCTCTCTCTCTCTTTCGAAGTCCCCATCTTTCTCTCTCTCTCTCTCTACAAACAGAGAAAGAAAGAAAGTGAGAATGGGGATGGATGATGGTCATGACTTTCAGAAGCAAAAGATGAATCATCTTTGAAACCAACCAAAAAAATATATTATTTTTTTTTTTAGAAAAAAAAAAGAAATTCCCATCTCAGACGACTCTCCTTAGTCCTTAATCCTTATCCCCACCTCATGGAACTATCAGATTTGCAAAACAACAAGAAGAACACATCCAGTAGGGGTACTGCTACTACTCATCCCCACCACCACCACCTCCTGCTCCATCATCATCAGCAGCAGCAGCAGCAAAAGCTGATACAGTTGCCTTCGTCAACGCAGGCTGTGGTCCCTTTTGATGGAGCCGCAGGAGGAGGAAGAGGAGCTGGGACCTTAGGGATGGGCTCCATCCCCATCCAAGCGGGCCTATCGCGTGGTGCAACCACGCCTTCTTCATCGTCCACCTCGAATTCCGCTTCGCCGTCTTCTTCCGTATCTGCCGCGTGCGTTTCCTCATCCTCCGCTCCGCACCTCATCGACGCCTCCCTCGCCATCGCCACCAGATCTGATCCTCGATCCGCGCCTCTCCTCGTCGATTCCGACAAGAAAGCCCCAATTCAGCAGCAATTGACGATCTCCGCGCCGAATCCGAATCCGCCTCCGCCGCCGAAGCGATCGACGAAGGATAGGCACACCAAGGTGGACGGCCGAGGGAGGAGAATCCGAATGCCGGCGACGTGTGCGGCTAGGGTTTTTCAATTGACGAGGGAGCTGGGACACAAGTCGGACGGAGAGACGATCGAGTGGCTGCTGCAGCAGGCGGAGCCGGCCATCATCGCCTCCACCGGCACCGGCACGATCCCGGCGAATTTCTCTACTCTCAACGTGTCGCTCCGTAGCAGCGGATCCACCCTCTCGGCTCCGCCCTCCAAGTCCGCTCCTCATACCTTCCCTGGAGCTCTCGCGCTTTCTGCGCCCCATAATCATCATCACCCTTACGATGAAGCACCGTTCCCGCATTCTACTTTCTTAGGGTTCCATCCTCACCACCAGCATCACCAGAATCAGCCTCACCTGCTGACGGCCGACCAAATTGCAGGAGCGCTTCCCGCCGCCGCCGGCGGAGATAACAACGAGTCGAGGCAGAACTACATGAGAAAGCGGTTCAGAGAAGATTTATTCAAAGACGACGATAATAATAATAATAATCAAGGACGCAACGAGAGCGGAGATGGCGGAAACGGAAATTCTCCAAAGCAATTCAAAACCGACTTGCATCTGCCAAAACAACCGCAACAACAAACACCACCAGCAGCACCACCACCACCAGGAGGAGGCTCTTCATCGTCATCGAACCACAACAACCTTCTCCGACCTTCTAATTTACTCCCGGCCACCGCCATGTGGGCGATGGCGCCGCCTCCGACCAGCGGAGGAGCCGGCGGTGGCGCCGCGGGAAGCACATTCTGGATGCTGACCCCCGGAGGCGGCGTGTCGGCAGCGGGTGGCAGCGGCGTCGGGTCGGGCTCGGGCTCGGAGACAAGCCCGTTAATGTGGGGAAGCGGAATGAGTACGCTGCAAGCGCCTCTTCAATTCATGCCCAGGTTCAATTTCGGTGAGTTTCAAGATGGTCGTGGCGGAGGAGGAGGAGGAGAAGGGCTTCAATTAGGATCGTTGATGTCGTTGATGCAGCCACATCAGCAGCCGTCGCAGAATTTGGGGCTTGGAATGTCTGATTCGAACTTGGGAATGCTGGCTGCTCTGAATGCTTATTCTAGAGGTGGTTTGGGTGTGAATTCTGATCAGGGCCACCATAGCCATAGCCATAACCATCATCAGGGGAATGATAGTATTAGTGGAGAAGACGGTGCCAATAGTTCTCAGTGAGTGGGCACTGAGTTTGCAGTACAAACACCAAAAGCCCAGAATGCGGTGTGTTAATTAAACTGGTAATTAATTAATTACCTGCTTTAATTTTCATCTCTATACTATTATACTATACTATTACTCACCTTGCTTTTTATTTTTCTTGCAGATTGAGAGTTGAGTAGTAATGGTATGAGAACTTCAAAATTCATAGATGGTATTCACTTTCCTGGGGTTAATTTCTCTTTCTTTTCTTTTCTTTTTTTAATACAGGGAAAAAGGTTTTTTTTTTTTTTTAAATGTTCACATTTCTGTAGTTGAATTTGGAGGAATTGCATTGCAGTGTGATTTTTCAGTTTGAATATTTAGGTCCACAGGGGATTGAAAGTTAGCTGGCAGAGAGAGAGTGAGAAAGAGAGATTGTATAGGAGGAAATTTCTGTTGGTTTTGTTGGTTTTGCTTCTTTGGTATGATAGTATATGGAAAAAAACAATCCAAAAAGTATTTAAAGGCAACATTTGAATGGCTTTCCTCTTTTTTTTTTTTTTTAATTCTTCATTTTCCTTACAACATATATTAGTTACTTAATTATTTCTTTTATTGTGGACACAGGAAGAATTTCAAGTTTCTCTCTTCCCATTTCCTAATTGTCTTCGGTATACAAAAAACTAAAAGAATTAATATGACAATGATTATATTGGACCAAAATGTGAGGCATTCTTGTTAGGCACTGACTGCTTCATCTATGCTCTCTCTTATTAATGAGTCTCTTACTCTCTCACACAATATTTAAAGAATTTTTATTTATTTACTGACTGCATTCCAAAAAAAAAAAACCTCTACAGTTCTTAAGATAATATTTTATATCTCAGCATTATTATATATTTAAGCAAAATTTGGAGGCCCAGCAGGAACTTACCCCAAAAAAAAATATATTGCCAGATAGAGAGAGACAAAAAAGAATGTATAAATAAAAAAAAATGATCCTAAATTCCTAATTAAATATATAGATTAATTAATAATTAAATAAACAATTAGGTGTATGGTGATCAACTTCACATAAGTATATGTGACTGACGAGAACTCCAGGATGGATGTCAGGAGGACTTTATTAACTACTGCCACTTTCCTTATCCTTATTCCACTTTCCATTCCATGCCCTTGATTAAAATAATAAATTCTTAATTAAATATTAACTAATTATCATCAAGTAGAAATATTTAAATCAAATGAGTGTATATATATATATATATATATATATATATATATATATATATATGTCCAACAAAAAAACAATTCTATTTAATCATTTTATAAATATAAAATAAAAAAAATAATAATAATACATCTTTGCATATTTTTCCTTTTATGTAGTTTATGCTTACATTTTTGGACCAGACACTTGGGTCATTTCCTATTACGAGGATATGTATATATAATACATTTTGCTTATTATGCCAAGTAAATCTACCATAGGATGCCAAAGTTGTTAGTTTATTATTAGGAGAGACAAAACTAAACTTTCATCCACTTCACAAGAAAAATTCACTTTTATCTCAAACATGTTAAAAAATAAATTCCGATCAGCATATTCACTTAATTGCTTATCTTTATTCGTTTGGCATCGTTTGGGAATTTGCTTTCCATTAACCAAACCGCAATTTCCGCTAACAAAAGCTACATAAATATTGGATTAGTATATTTAATTAACCACTGTTTAACTATTAATATATTGCTGCGATTTTTTTTTTAAAAAAAATGATATGTTGACTTTTGAATTATTATAATAAAAAATGTTGTGTCATTTTCTACTGTTTTATTCTTTACATGTTTCTTGTAAGATGTGTTTTCCTTTGAAGCGGTACTATGCTTGCACAACTATACATGTTTCCCAAAACTTTTTAATAGTGAAATGTGCATAAATATAAGCTATATTAAATTAAGTATAACTAGCATGTCTGACAAAAAGTTTAAGTAAACTCATTTAATTACTCATAATAATTGTGAGTGCTGAGAGACTTGGAAATAAATTTCTGAAGTAGGCTTTCTTTACTTAAATATTTTTTTTTGCAGTAGGAAAATAGTAGACAAAATTTCAAATAAACTAAATCATCAACTTGACAAATCACATTTTTAAAATAGTGAGAATATTTAATTTTTTAATTTTGAAATAGTTTTTTTTATTGATTTTAAACAATATCCTAAGGCCATTAGTAAAATTCATAATTTTTACCATAATTTTAATGAAAACTAACAATAAGAACTAATTTACTGTTTTTTTTAGTTTTCACACATATAATCTTATTTGATACATTATAAAATACATTAAATATGAGCATTCTTTAGATTCTTTTACTAAATCTACACAATATAACAAATTTTTTAATCATGAAAAGCGTATGGGATTGTTATTAATATTTTTGTTTAAATGGACGGTGAGGATGATATGATTATGAAAGTTTGAAATGTGATGACTGATGAAGGATGTATAATGTAATACTAAACTTTTGGGACCACTTGCACTGAATGAGAAATGAATAAAATTAATTACGTAAAGAATTTCTCAAAAAAAAAAAAAAAAACGTAAAGAAAGTATCACGCGCTTCACCTGCTCCTATCATACGTGAATTAAGTGCGTGGTTTAATTTTGCGTATCCACTGCACAACAGTGGAGCGCGTGGGCTTTAAACTAGGGGACAAAGATTCTTCTTTTCCTAATGCTGGCAGATTTTTTTTTATTCACCAGTAAATTATTTTTTAAAAATTTTAAAAATATAATCTGTCTCATTTAATTTTTAAAATATAAAAAAATTAAAATGTTTGTTTGGTATATTATAAAAAAATTTTAAAATTTAAATACTAGAGTGAAAGATATTTATTTATTTTTAACTAAGTATCAAGAGGTTTGATCTTGACTTTACAAATCACTAAGGGATTAGTTACTATACTCGACAATAAATAATTTTGTTTAAACAAAAAAATATAGATTTTTTGAAATTAAATTATTATAAATTATATTTTTGTAAAGACTAAGTTTTATATTTTTAGAGATTATATTAAGACAAATTACATCAAAGACTGAATTTAACAATTTTTTCATTCTAATTTAGATTTAAGAATTTTAATGGTTGATAAAATATTGCATAACATTTGGATTTTTATGTAATTTAAAAAAATATATTTCCAAAATAATAGTACTTGTATACTTGAATTTTTTTAAATTAGTACTTTAGTTTATTTTTAATTTTAAAAATTTGATAAAAGCTTTTAAAATTTATAATTCTTATTAATATAGAGAGGTGATATTAATATTTTAGAGTTTGGACAAAAATATTTACAAAATGACAATATTTAACAAAAAATTAAATATTGTTTTATAAATTTTTAAAATTAATGAGAGATAAATATTGTACAAAACTTTGGTGGTGATTATAAAGAAGGTATTAATGATCATGTGCAATTGTGGATGCCAAAATATGTCAAAATAATCACCATCCGAAGTAGTCTTGCCAAATATAAAAGGTTATGATAATATATTTTGGGAACAACTTTAAAATTCGTCTCTAAAAGTCAGGTTTCCTTTAAGGTAAAATTTTGAAAGTTGTCGCTTAAAATCAAAATTTAAATGAAATTTTAAACTAAAATATAGTGATTTTTTTATTTCTTAAGTAACGAGGGTATAACTTCAGCATCTAGTGAGTTTTTATCTATGAAGAGAGGAGAGTATAATTTTTTAAACTAAAAAAAAGTGTAATTTCAACCTTTGTACAGGGAAATAACTTTTTATCCCTAAAGAAGATGAAGTGTAAGTTTAGCACCGGAAAGAGAGTGTAATTTATTAAATACATTATATGTTTTACCAACTAGAATTCTTTAAGAATTTTTAAGGATTGATTAAACTTTCTTTGAATTCTAGTGCTTCTTCAACCGACTTGCGTTCACGAAAAATTGTTAATATTAGAGAAAACCATTTAATAAACATTGATTTTGTATTCAATTAGGGGTTAATTCAAGTATAAGTAGTTTGATATTATTTAAATAATATTTTAAATTCGAGATAGAACAAAACCTCCTAAGACCGAACAAAAAAAGAAAAGACATAGAGTCTTGTTATTGACCAAATAACGAAACATCTAGTTAATTAACAGAGTATTCAGTAATTTAAAGCTATAATAAAATTACAATTTTTGTGGACAAAAATCTTAAGTACTTTCTTTACCAAGATTCTAAAGACGCTAGTTAACGAGATTCAAATTTGTGTGTTTGATTTTACCACTCTTTCATTTTCATAATTATGAGTAATTCATTAGAAATAAAATGATAATGATAGATAATAATTGTAATTTTTTAATGAGTGGTTTTGTTTAATTTCCATTTGTAATTTATGCTTAACGATAAAAAGTCTGATCTACTACTTCACATTTGAAAACAAGTATAGTACTATACTAGAACATAGTATTTAGCTCTTATTTTGGTAATGTATGATTAAGGTATCCATCAGAACGAATTTAATAACTAATCATTCAAATACTACAAGGCTCATTTTTGAGGACGATTCTCCCAACAGATACCATTACATTCTCATCCATATAGAAACCCAAACCCGGAAGGCAATATTTTTACCTTACTAGATCGTCAAAAGTTCGTAATCTTATTTGATTCGGAGTTTAACTTGTCCAAAACTCAAAAGCCAAAACCCATCGAGATATAACTTTGGTCAACAATATAATAAGCTAATCATTTCAAATATGTCAATCCCAAATCAATTACTCCAAAAAAAAAACAGCACACTTGAAACACCCCCCCCAAAACCCCTTCCTTTTCATCTTTCCTTCATGAACATGTCATTGTCACTGTACAAATAATCACTTAATAAATACAGTTGTTAATATGCACAGAGAAGCGTGATAGATATGTTAATGTTAGCTTAATGAAGCTGCATGTAAGTCATTGACACTATGCCTCCACAGTCCAACTCATCTGGCTTGTTACAAAACATTTTATCTGCTTCTGCTGCATTAAACACAATATTAGATTAATATACAAATAAACACGGGTCAAGAAAAAACATTAGGGATCGGAGGAATGATTTATGCATATTAACATTACAATGCCAAGAAACTGGATGCAAGTGAAGAAGTTGAAGGAAAAATGAATCCTCTGTACAATATCACTTTCTGTGTTCCTACCGGTCATCAGTCATGCCAGAATCATTGCTATTAGCCAAAGAAAAACATCTTATTGTGCCTTGCTGTCTTGATTCTTCACAGGGAGAAGAGATAATATCCACATCCTACAGAAGGTCCAATTAAGGTAAGCACAGAATTGAGCTAAGATGATGATAGTAAAGTTCTGATAGTAGTAATTCCCTAAAATCCACCATACAAACATAACCAAAAAAAAAAAAAATCATTAGGCATTTTGCTGGACTAATAGCACTCTTAATAGTAATTAACATATAAAGGGTGTAAAGTTCTATGTTAAGTATAGAAAATTTTCTTTTTAGATGAAATGTTCAGTATAGATATCATAGATTTTATAAAACCATAAGCTATCTCCGCCTAAAAAAAAATTAGATTATTTATTGGCAGAAAGAACTTAAGAACCAAAATCATCAATTATCAATCTTCTGCTAGATACACAATAGCATCCAAACTTCACCAGCCGAAGAGGATGAAAGATGACAAAGGTAATAAGATGGAGCATAACTCTGAACATTTAGCTCAGATTCGAGGAAAAAAACGTGATCTTTCCACCAGGGATTGAGGATTACTACTTATTAATTGATCTTTTACTAAAAATTTAGTATAGAGAGATAGTAATATTGGACTAATATTCAATTCTTCAGATAAGTTGAAAACAGAAATAAAGGAAAAAGGAACTGATAGGGGCCCCAGCCCCAGCAATTATCAACTATCTTGAAGAGGCTCAAATAAGGTGATTGTTGGGAAAACAAAAAAAGCTTTTTCTTAATCCATCAAGTTTTTAGTTGAGGTTAAAACAAGACTAGGCAACTTCTTAAAGAGCTTTTAATGTTACTAAACCACAATCTCCACCTTGTCCTTAAAGGAGGGAAAAGGAAAAGCAATTGTAGCAGAGAAAGTTCCAAACAACAGAAATAATTCTTATAGTTGGCATAAGACTGATGAACATTTACCAAAAGATAACAAGAATTGCATCTTAATTGCCCTAAACTATCCTAAGAAAGAAAGTTTTCTGAATAACTTTTTGAGTGACAGAGAACTTACGACACTTTGTCTGCAATATAAAATATTGGAAGCCTTCCCACTCTTGCACCTCTCCATTTGCTTTTTTCAAAGGATATTTCTTGCTCTGCCCTTGACCCAGTTGCGGTTAACACAAACTGAAAATATCATCGATTCATAATAATATAAAATCATAAAAGAAAATAAAAAATGCATCCATAAATAAAATTTAGTGTAGGTCAAAGAAAGAAGAAATATGGGGGGAAAAAACATAGACACATACCAGCGGAAAAAGTATGGCCATAATCCCATAACTAACTAGAGGCGAGAAAAAGAATATAGCCAAAACACAGGGGCTTCCTGGAAGGGCATAGACAACTCATTAATCTTAAGCACGAAGAGAAACAGAAGGAGCTTTGCACCATATTTCAATGTTACTTCACAATAAAGCAGAAAAACAATATTAGTGTTGGGCAGAAAGTGTTGAACTTTAATATGTCACCAAGGTCACAAGACGAAGACATATGGAAAATGAGTTGCATTCTGCTCAATATTCTTTGCATTTCCTAAATATTAAAAATCCCTAATCTTCGTCCAGAGGTTTCCTTCCCAACCTCTCCCACGACCCTCCCCAACCAGCTCGACAGTGTTACTAGTTACTGCCTCCTCTTCGAACATATGTAAACCTCAGTAATGAGAATAAGCACAATAACAGTATCCAAGACTTCAAGAAGAAAAAAATCATTTAACTTTGTATCTTGAGATCATGCATGAAGTACATTTAGTTATTATCCGTTTCATTTCACAGCTATCATCTACTGTTTAAATTGCTAATCCAAAATTCAGGATACAAGTTAGATAATGATGCATAGTATATGCACATACTGACATCAATCAATAGTTGAATTTTTATAATTAACACTGCATGTCAGTGTCAGCATGAATAGTGGTCTTGACAAGTGAAAACTGACTTTAACATCTTCACCTTGTCTTACAGTAGCACCATGTAATAAAAGATTAATTTAACTTTAATTTCTTACTAGTGAATATACAGAAAATTAGGGATGCGCTTTTCTATTGTCATAAACACGAATCGACCCACCACAGAACCAAACCATACAGTGAAAGTGCAGCCGTCTGATCTAAACCAAATGACTTTACTCTAGCTACGCAAACAAGTATATTAATATAGTGAAAACATAAATAGCTCGTAGAGGTCTACACCAATGAAAAGTATATTACCAAAACCGGCAAAAAATGCCCAGGAAGACTCAAAGTAGTCCAGCCTTCTATCCAGAGCCACTTCATTAAAATTCCATTTGTACCTAATTAAAAAGAACAGTTCATTTACCAAAAAAAGAAAAGGGAATTGGGGGAATCACATTTCAAAATCATGTATACAACTGTACAGGGAAGACATCAAGCAAATGTGTACATGAACCACATACTCGAAGTTGTAATATGCATACATCCAGGAAAGGAGTAAAAAATTGAGCACCTTCCCTATGAATGGTATGAATCCTGTAGCATAGACCTGCATATAATATAAAAAATTGCTAGTTATCTAAATAGAAAAGATACAAAAGGTGAAACTGAATTGATTGCATACCAAGCACACAAAGTTTCTTATCAAACAGGAATTTCAAAACAACTTCTTTGAATGTGCCTAACAGATTGCAACAATGATAATGATTATATCACCTTAAGAAAGAATACACTCAGAAGGAGTATTGAGTACACCTGCTCTCCTATTCCAATCATGACCCTGAGTTAAGCAAAAACAGTAGAGATGAAACTTTTCATGCATGATTGACACAGTAAGAACTAAGAAGTACTAAGAATTGGAAAATAAAAGGCAAAAATATAATCAAAACTTTACCCTCCCAAGCCAGAGAGTCTTTTTATATGAGAAGTATTTGGTTTCTCCGATGATTTAATTTGGCTTGAGCTTTCCTCTTTGGTAGACTTGGATCTTCCCATTGCATCATATCCATACTTGGCGATGTCATTGTACCTAAAAGTTAAGCATTTTTTACTACTCCTTATTTAGTTAACAAATAAACAACACGGTAGTTTACGTCCACCTTATACAATAATTTATTATAAATGGAGATTCAAAATTGAGAGCATGTCACTTGTTATTGCTCTGACTGTCAGACATGGAAATGAACATTAACCAACGCATTTTCCTTTGGAACTAAATTCTATTTGGCATAAGTATGCACAATACTTTTATTACTAGCTGTTACTCTATAGTTGACTTGATCAGCTCTTGGGGTGGGATATCCATGACCTGTTTCTTTTATTTGATCTCATCTTTTTTCCTTCCATCATTCTAGTATTGAAAAACTTATGCTCGCAATCACATTTTCAAGTCCCTAGATTAATCTTTTACAGCAGATCTACTTTCAAGTATGCTTTAGAAGGTCTAGAAGAAACACAAATTCATGGAAATGTAAATACAACGTTGGCAGTTGTTTGTTACTTTGACGTCTGAAGTTAAGTGCTTTCCAAGTAAAACTCTACAACAACAAACTGAGTCTTCTCCCACTAAGTGTGGTCTGCTATATGGATTAAGTGACGCCAACTTATTCAATCTTTGCTAATTTCCAAGGAAAAACTCTATTCCACAAAAATTACAGTTGGATAGGTAGATAGGATTGTCCATTTGGATGTAAAAGTGGGTTGGAGGGTTTTGCTAGATTAAAGGTATTTTACTTTTCTATTTGATATCTTATCTTCCTAATTGCTTTTTTCCCCCAATTTAATGACGTTTCATTCCTTAGTTAAGACACACATTTACTGAATAAGTTGACAAAAAGCGTCAACAAATCCAAAAGAAAGATGAAAAAGGAAGTAAGATCCAGAAAGATAATATTACCAGAGGGTGCTTAAGACTATGCTAAACACATACAAGGGGTAAAACCAAAATACCTGCAGAGAACAATAACATGCAGATTAACATGAGATCTAAAATCAGAAAAACATAGGATCTAATAGATATAGATTATAGACAACAGGTATCCTATGTGAATTTCGTCAATAAAACTGAGATGAGCCTCTGGATAAGTACATGGCCAGCTTGAAATGATCAATAAATTATAAATATAATACTAA
The DNA here is from genome assembly GCA_014851425.1 of Senna tora. NCBI lineage: Eukaryota > Viridiplantae > Streptophyta > Magnoliopsida > Fabales > Fabaceae > Senna > Senna tora. The sequence goes on along the minus strand of CM026272.1, from coordinate 30,220,196 downwards.
TAATGAAAATATATGTCGTTTCTGAAGTAAAATGTCTATTGAAATAACATAACAGCAAAAGGAAAAAAGAGAGTAAAGAGACAGCAAGACAACTGCTTTTTCAAAAAGTTTGCACATCAGATTATTATTACATACTTACATATAAAAATTGAATGAGTCCACTTCGTAAGAAAGAATAAAATTTCAAACTGCCACCAATGTCACATATTTTTTGAGAATCAAACTGCGAACATTGATCAGGTAATATCCACTGCAATGTTGGGATGACAACTGAGTTCAGGACGAATAAACTGTAAAAAGATTCGAAGATGTTCAAATTATTGAACATTATGTATAAACATGACTGCATAACCCGCTGCAGCATAAGTATGTAGGTATCTACAAACAAGTAATAACTGGGAAAAAACAGATTGTATGACAGTAAAAATTAGCTTCTTCAACTTATAAGTCATAAGACGTCCTTGGATTAACAAAAAAACCATTTCACACCCCTTGTTTAAACCATGCCATGATTATTATTCACTTAGTAATAGGAAACAAAAGTCAAGACAGAACTACAGCTAAGTATTATTTGGAGACCAGGTAGATGTATTGCAAGTGCTTCCGAGCACGAGAACCTTTTTGATGGAAAATTGATATTCTCTCCCTCCACTGTTAGAGGGTAAACTCCACAAGATAATCCAGTGAGTCAGTGACTAATCATACGTCACTTAATTATTAAATGAATGCAATGATCTGATGAAAAACTGATTTCTTCCGACCATTGTCAACCAGTCATAACGTAAAAAATATACATAACTATTTGCAGCCAATTCTCATTCGTTACGTAAATTATTTTTTCACTTTCAGCTAATTTAATGGAAGCCTACCCCTCCACCTTTTATCAAAACCTGGAATAGAGGAGTAATCTTATCCGTCCTAAGTCAAATAAATGCCCTTTTGTTTTTCCTACAATGCATAATAACTCAACTACTCTAATTTCATAAACATTTGCTGCCTTGCGAAAAGCAAGCTGAATGACAATAGTTTCTGTTCATGATTTGAAAGCTTAATTCTTGATAGTTGAACTACCATGACATTCCAGAATTACCAAACTAATTAGTAAGATTGGAAATAACCCTATTAAAGTTTATCACTAATCACTAATGGATCAAAGTAAATAATTTATATATAAATTGTAAAAGTATGCATTTATCCAAATTGTTGATGGAGACAAAGAGAAATTACCTTCCTAAGAAAATAAAACCATTCAAGAGAAAACACTGCCCGGTCCGCACCAAAAGCTTTCTCGACCTAAGTCAGAATAATTAAACAAGGAAAAAACTGAAATTAGATAAACACAACTCCATCACAACTCTGTTAGACTATAGAGAAAGCAAAGAGAAGAAGGAACCCAATTTCAAAACCACTTCAAATTTGAATTCTCAAATTTCTGAAGACATTGGTATTAAAGCATAAATCAAACTGAAAAATATTACCGAAATCCACAACTGACTAAAAGATAAGCACATGAATACAAAATACGAAAAATTGTTATCTAAAAACGTTTTATGATTTTTCCGTATCCCAAACAGAAAGTAGAGGCAAAACCTATGCAAAAGGGTGAAAAGGAGAAAGAGAAGGACCTTGAGCAGAGAATTACAACGCGATGAAGACAGCAAGCCTCCTTGAAACCCTCGAGCCATAGAAAAGCCGCTAGCTTCAGTTTCGCCGCGCTCGTCGTAATTCCTGGCGGCTTCGAGGCTTCCATTGTCGAGAGAGAGAAAGAGAAAGAGAAAGAGAGAGAGAGAGAGATTTCTCGGCGAGGTTCGTTCTTACTTCTACTTCACATAAGGTATCGGAATCTCGTCGATGAACAAGTTCTCAAATAAACTCATCACTCCTATGACAATCTTTGACTTCAATCAATATGAATATTAGAATTTTATACGTATTGAAATTCATATTTCAATATTTTAGATAATTAAATAAAATGTTACAAAATAATCCAAAAATATTTTGTTGGCTACTTTATAGTTTATACATAGGGATTTAATGCCTTAGTCTTAGACTTGATAGATATTTGTAAACTTTAAAAAGTTTGGATTTGGATGGGTTAAAATATAAACTTGAATTTTAAGATTTTTTTTGGTTGTTTGAAGTATTGAATTTGGATTTGTTGGTTCTTTTGTGGTTTATGAAGTATTTGTTGTCCAATAAAAAAGTATTGAATTTGGATTTACATGTTGTATAAATTAAGGGCTGGTTTGAATAATAGAATATTTGAGGGAATAAAAATGAAAAAGAGCATTTGGAGAGAATAAAAATATAATATGAGTGAGTATAATATGAAATATTTTTTGAAGTACACATTTGGAGATAATACATCAGTTAGGACTCTCTATACTATCGTTTTCAACATGAATCATAAAACTATGATTCAAAATGGGAGTTATTGCCATGAGTGTCTTCTCTCTTTGACAATCATTGTGGTTAAACTGCCATCAAGTTCCATGAAAGCCTTGTACCAAATATATATATCATAAAAAATAGTCAATTGGGAACTTTAGTTTAATGGGTTGCTTTCACAGATTTTTGCATGAGACTTCTAATGGGGTTGGCCTAGCTCATTTGAGCTAAAGGATTTTGGTCTTTGATGGGTTGAATTAGGTTTGATTCGTCTTATTAAGATATATACTTAAAATGTTAGTTCAGTCGGTGGTGGGCCAATCTATGGGCTTTATGTCCTTTTATTTAATTATTTTATTTGATTCAATATTCTTTTTAAGGTATCTCCCAGTCCGACAAGCTAAGAACTAATCTTTTACAGATCTGAGCTCCATTTAAGGTTTATTTGATTGAATACTAACACATTAGAAATTAGTTTTATAAATTAACTCACAAAAAATAATAATAATAAAATTATTTGACATAAATTATTGAGGTAAAATATTATTTAGTCCCTGAATTGTTGGTCAAATTACTATTTAGTCTCTGAATTTATTAAAAATACTATTTAGTCCCCAAATTTGACAAAATAATATTTAGTCCCAAATTTGTAACTATGTCAACTATATAATCCCCAAACTTGGCAAAAATACTATTTAATCATCGAATTTGCACCTCTGTCAACTATAACGAGTAACAGCCAAGAAACTAAATAGTTGACAGAGTTGCAAATTCGATGATTAAATAGTATTTTTGCCAAGTTTGGGGATTAAATAGTTGACATAGTTACAAATTTGGGACTAAATAGTATTTTGTCAAATTTGGGGACTAAATAGTATTTTTGATAAATTCGGAGACTAAATAGTAATTTGACCAACAATTCAGGGACTAAATAGTATTTTGCCTCTAAATTATTTTATAAATCAATATAGAGGCAAAATACTATTTAGTCCCTGAATTGTTGGTCAAACTACTATTTAGTCCCCGAATTTATCAAAAATACCATTTAGTCCTGGAAATGTTTAACTATGTCAACTATTTAGTCCTCGAATTTGACAAAAATACTATTTAGTCCCTGAATTTGTAACTATGTCAACTATTTAGTTCCTAAACTTGACAAAAATACTATTTAATCATCGAATTTGCAACTCTGTCAACTATTTAGTCTTCTTACTGTGACCCGTTATAGTTGACAGAGTTGCAAATTCGGTGATTAAATAGTATTTTGTCAAGTTTGGGGATTAAATAGTTGACATTGTTACAAATTCGGGGACTAAATGGTATTTTTGTCAAATTCGAGGAGTAAATAGTTGACATAGTTAAACATTTCGGAGACTAAATAGTATTTTTGATAGATTCAGAGACTAAATAGTAGTTTGACCAACAATTCAGGGACTAAATAGTATTTTGCCTCATCAATATATTATAAAATAGTTGGCAGCCCAAAAAAAAAACCCAACTTACATGAGTCGTAGACAGAGGAACCACGCACGAACCTGATACTCCGAATAGCGTAGACAAACTTGCCACTGCAATGCATGTGATGGCTTGAAAACGCTGGAAAACTCTGAAGAAAAAACGACGATTCATCCAATCATCACCCATTTCCAGCTTCAAGGAAGGAATCGTTCGTCCCTCCCTATTCCACCGCCAAAGGCTACAATCACACTCTCATCGAACTTCACGAACGCTGCCATATTTACATAGACTTGAGGCTGCTATCTGACCCTCACAAATTCGCCGGAGATGACTCAGCCAAGTAAAGAGCCCTGCAAGAAAGAGGCTTGCGACATTCAAGCTTGCCTCTCCAAGAATAATTTTATCGCTCAAAGGTATAATTCAATTTGAAATCTGATTGTTTTGTTTTTTCTCTTTTCTACGATTTTTTGTGATTCTCTATTTAATGTTAATAGAATTGTTTTCTGTTTGAATGTTTTTTTTTCATCCTCAGGCTCACAAGTTGCTTTAACTTCTCATTCGTCTTAGGCTAAGACCTTTGCTGTAGCTTTGCTGCTTTTGCGGATTTTAGTGATTATTTTATCACTTCTGAGTCTTATCGTTGTTGCTGCGTGTAATGATTTATTGACTTGAAGATGAAGAAATTCTATATATATATATATATATTGATAATTTACTCAGATGAGGCGATATTCTGTCGTGCTCTTCTGAAGAACTATAATCAATTGAAGTGCTAATACGATCATTAATACATTTCCACCTTGAGCTAGGCACAAATAACAATTTTACTGAGTTTCATTCTCTTGAATGATAGTGTTTGATTCTTTCTTTTGATGCCAAAGTTTTTAACAAATCAATTTTGAGTACTTGATAGTTGATACAAATATTTGTGAAGTCAGAGACAGTGCTGGCCATTTGCCTAGGAGCTGTGCCTAGTTAGGGGGGCTTGCTTGAGTAGGTTTACTTTTAAGAACATTCTTCATACAATGGTCTCACAATTAAGCTGCAATTGGCAAAAATCCACTAATATGGATTAGAGAGAATTTATGATGAGTTGATACTCTTTCTTCTAATATGGATTAGAAGAATCGAAGGGACTTTGAACATATGGTTTGGTTTCTCTACAAAGATTTAAGATTGTAGCTTATATTCCATTTTTATTAGGTGTACACTCTTACTTCCTTTAACCAGGAATATAAACATTGTTAGGTGTTAAAGTGTTTGGAGTTTGGACTGAATGATTTTACTTGCTGATGCTGTTTTCTTTTCGTCACTCATTAGTCTTCTTCAGTTCTGCTTAGGGCCAACTGCCATCCGGTATTCATTGATAATTTTAAATGAAAGACAAGTATTAGATCTAGAGACTGGGAATTCCTTCTGTCTCTTTCTGGTGTATAAAGGAGCGAATGATGACTCCAATCCTGTATTTTTTCTTTCAAGTTCTTCGTCTTCAAGTGGTTTAATTTATTTCTTTCTCCCTTCTGAAAGAATAAGCGAATATTGGGTTTAGTTTGCTTCCATCACAAGGTTGTGCAGAAAATGACATAACTTGCACACAGAATATAATTCTGCTATGTAACTTTTCTTTAGGCGTTATACCCCTTTTCTATTTGCGTAACCATCTCTTCATGAATATTTCTCTTTATCGGAAAAAAGGGATGGGGAAGAGAAAAAAGGGGAGGGGGGGTTACTCAAGTACAAGACAAATAAAAGAGACCCCTATAAAAGCACATTGCAGTACAGTTAGGCATAATGCAGCCAAATATATTCAGTGATACATAGAATGAGAAATTCTTTGATGCATGTCTCGCGCTACGTTATTTGTACATTGACCAATAACATTCATATAATTTTTTACTTTTCAAACCAGAGGGCCCACGTGACAAATAAAACAAGAATAAATAGATGAATATTATTGGTCAATGTACAAATGACGTGGCGCAACATATGTTGCTAAATATTTTTCTACATAGAAGAACCAGCAGCATTAAAGAAGTAAATAAAGAAACAAGGACAATTATTCTATTGTAAATTCAGGGGCTGGCTTCCATGAAAGAGTACTTAAGGGACTTTGCCATATGTTAACTATATCTAAGAACCGGTTAGACTTTAACACTGTCAATTGTTTCAGGTAGTTTTACAAACTTGTTTGGGGTTTATAGATTTGTCATGATTGTGCTGTTGTATCTTACAGACCTTCAATCACTCTAAGCAAGACAAGTTGGCATTCTGTTAATTTGACTTGTTCTGAATTATGATACATAAAAGCAACAATTCTTTTCTTTTTTGCAACCTTGATGATGTATTGAATTTCATAAACTTGGTTCTTACAAGTTTCTAATCACTGCTTTTGCACTGTGCAGGTGCCTTAAAGTCATCGAAAAATTGGAGGCTTGTTGTGAGAAATGCAGTTATAATTCAACACACTGTGGTTCTCTTTCTGGACTTTTGAAGCAAAAGCCCAAGGTATAGCTGAGTTCCACTTCAACATTACTAATGACTGAGGAATTATGACTGGGATTAGCTCTTGAATACTTTCATTTTGGAGAGATTTTTAGGTACATTTGGTCCACCAAAAATATGTAGACGAAACCAATTATAAAAAAACAGACATGTTGCAATATGACTTGTCACATACTTGTATAATTTTGCGAATGGTTTGGTCTACATCTATCTTGTAACTCTAGTTGATCTGATTCGTTTTTCTTTATCTTGTCTGAGGGCTCGACTCAGTCTTCAGGGTGGATAGTTGTATCAATTTCTTTTTCAATGGTCTTCTAAACGTGAATTAGGAAAATAGTAATGTTGCTTTCATAAATACATATGCATAAATCTTATCTTACATTATTTGCCAGTGAGATACTAACTGGAACTCTATCATGTTTTATTATATGCTTGCCATCATTCTTTTTGAGTTTAGACTTTTGGAATTTTCTATAATATTTTAATGCCAACGATTCTACGCAAATTCTCTGACAATTTCTGTTAATGAAAGCAGTTTTCAGGACCATGATCCCCTAGGAACTTGTAATTATTATTATTTTTATAACAGGTTGTAATTATTTTTAATTCTTCAAAATTGTCCAAAGATTCAGCTTAAAAACACATACACAATTTTAGCCCGCACGGATATTTGTCCATGACAATTTACAGACACTTCGAATCTGCAATTTTTTTTTTAAAAAAAAGTTAAAATACTCTTAATGTCCCCAAATTTTATTGTAATGTTCATTTCTGTTCCCAAACTTTTTTTTTTGGTTTATGCCTACCCCCAAACTTTCGATTTTGTTCATGCATGCCTTTTTTGCTTGACGAAATTTGCTGACGTGGATGATGAATGTGTATTTTTTTTGCCATGTCATTATCCACCTCACCTTTAACTTTTTATTTTTATTAAAAAAATTAACCAAATTTAAATTTAAAAAATATTTTAGGATAAAAGTTTGATTTTTTTTTTTAAAATTTGGATTAGGTTAATTTCTTTTAAATAAAAGTAAAAAGTTAAATATGAGATGTAAAATGAGGTGGCAAAAGAGATACACATTCATAGTCCATGTCAGCAAATTCCGTTAAGCAAATTAACAGTGTTAACAAAAAGGATAGGCATGAACAAAATTAAAAGTTTGAGAGTAGGCATGAACCAAAAAAAATTTGAAGACAGGAATAAACATTACAAGGGCGACAAAGGTATTTTGTCCTTCAAAAAAATGTCATTCGAACTGCATTCACATAAATAAAAGCAATTCCCACCTAAAATAGAATATAAAAATAGTTTCTGCGATGACCTTTTGATTTCAAGGGAAATGTATTTAAGAAATTCAAATTCATTTGGGATCAATATCTACAAATCACGATTGCCATCATTTTCCAAAAAGTTCAGAGTAAAAAAATTCAAGTTAACCCTGAATTAGCATGGCAATGCCAATAAGGTAATAACACAAGAAAAACCTATAATACACCAAATAGCAAGGAATCAATAAAATCTCGCTAGACTGATAAACCCATATTTGGGAGTTTCAATTGACTCCTTGCACATGATTGCGAGGAGTGTACATAAGAATATAAGAATTTCTCAATATTTGGTGCAGTACCAGGATTTAACTGAGATACACTATATATAATCAGTGTGCAGAAAATTACATCGGACTGACTTCTGTATGGGAGTGTAGAGAGGTGTACAAGGTAACATGAATCATCAGGAAGCCAAAAGAACAATGACAGGATAATCTCATCCTTCCACATCCAACTGTATCAGAAAAGGAATATGATGATGGAGGCAGGAGATTCTTGGTGAAATACACTATGACCTTCACAAAGTCCCTCCCCACTACCCAGAGACAAAAAGTATGCCAGAATTTCACAGTATGATGTAAAGAATATATCACGGTGCTCTTAAGGATTCCTGCCGTCTGAGAGGAATGCCTTCACCATCACCAAAGCCATCATCTTCTGAATGCTTGGGAAGTTTGATGGGCAAAGTTGTTTGCAAACCTGCACATGAATAGAATATATAACCATGTGACAGCGTTTATGAGAGAGGGCATAATCTAAAACCATGTGCAATGATTCCTATCACACAACTTAACATGACTTAGTCTCACAATAGCAATAACTATGAAATTTCTTTTGTCCTTTGACACCTTTGTTGATAGAGCTTACCGTCGACCATATCCTTAGTTTTGTGAAGAAGAAAAGTTCCAGAAAGTATTGTCACAAATCCACACATTTCTGTGACTACTTGTGTTGGACTTTGCCTGTCCCAGTCCTGATATCATAACCAAAACTTAGATTAAGGATCAAAGTTCTAAAATGACAAATAGTGGACAGAGTACAGACTACATACACTATCAGAGTAACTACCAATCAAACTTAACATAAAACTCACAAAATTTGAATAATTGTCAGAAATTATTGGTTTCGTGAAATGATTATTAGTAAAACACCAAGAACAAGATGGATAATAGTAATAAAATACAAAGGAAAAACAAATTATCATATAGTGTGTATCCAAAGGATTTGCATATTCATCCTTGCTGCTTGTTTAAGGGAGAGAAGGAAAGAAATTTCTCTCCCTATCAAATGTAAGAGATTGCAAATAACAATTATTTATCTCTTTTTTTTTTTATAGAAAAAGAACAATTATTTATCTCTTAATTTCCCAGCACTTCATTTTATATGTAGGATCCACAATGAAATATATATCATTAAATTATTGGGCATGAACCTGTAATAAGCTGGTCAATCAAGATATTTATTAAACAAAATCTAAAGCAATAAAATGGTTCACATTCCCAACAATACCAGTTAGCAAAGATTACTTACCTTAAACATTATGACACTAGCCACGATAGTTAATGATGTGAACATGACATAATATATGGGAGATACCACTGCCGTATTAAAGGTATCTAATGCCTGAATTGAAGAAAAGAACTTATTATCAACATGAGAAATAAAACACAGAGCAGTAACCATCAAAACATAAAGACGGAAAGCAATATGTAAAATTGCACTATTTAATACTATTAGTAGCAGCATTGAAAACACATCCAGGACCCTCTTTTCTATGCATTAGGCCAAAACTAAACATTCTGTACACATGCTACATATGTGGAACTAGGAAATTTGTATAAGTGGCTTGTCAAACGAATCAAAAGAAAAGAGGGATTCCAAGGAAAGTGAGAAAAAAATTGGGTCAAACTTCATGTGTCTCAAAACCTACAGGCTAATAATCCTTTTTATTCATTTTACAGCCAATGTTTTATCAAGTCTTGTAGTTTCCTTGTATCATTTTGAAATAAATAATTCTTTGTTTCTAATACAATTTCTTCATTGCACACTGGATAAGAAGAAAATTAGCCCCCACTCTGAAAGTTTTTCCCCTCAAATCAATATGAAGTACAGGATACTGGTACGTCTGTAGTTTGTACCATAAGTTACTGGCGGAAAGTCAAATGATATATTTATGGTACACAAAGTGAATAGGAATTTTGGGAACAAGAAAAGTAATCAAATTACCATGTTTAAATAGTTCATTTGGGTAAGAACACAAACAGTTACAACCAGAGTGAATGCCCAGGTTTGGGGAAAAAGTAGTTGATTCATCCCTGACAGAGTTAACTTAATGGCAATTCCAAGTGCCTTAACGCTCATGACCTGTCAAAGAACAACTTAATAATAAAAACACCGAAAAAGGACATGACAAGAGGAAAGAAAATAAAAGTAGGGGGTTATTGACAACCAGATGACGAGACATACCGAGATAGAACCTACGAGAGAACAAACACCAATATAAACCATTATGTGTGTCTGGCCATATAGCGGAACAAAGTGGAAAATAAGAATGAAGACAGCCAATAGAACCAAAACTGCATACATGAGAAATGCTGCCAAAAGAAAGGGCCTCTCGGTTAGTAAGGTACTAAGGAAAAACCAATATGCTATTTTGGATGAAGCCATTAACATTTCAAGCAGGAACTACCTGGCTCCATAGCAAGCTCCCATACTTCTATCACTGATTCAATTTGACGTTCTGGAGGTGCATGTAGAACAATTGTTATAGAACCCACAACGCACAAAACACAACCAAGAACTCCAAATATATGTAACCTCTCTCGTAATATAATATGAGCAAGTGCAGCACTGCAATACAACATAACAATCAGCATTTACCACTAGAAAGTCAAGCATTAAATAAAGCTAGTTTTTGTCATGCCTGATAATAATGCTGAGAGCACCAAGAGGGGTGACTAATATAGCGGGGGCAAACGCATAAGCTGCGAAATTAGCAATTTCTCCAACAATCACTGTCGAAATTGCAAATGCCTGTTAGAATACACATTTCAACTAATATCATTAACTACAATCATTTCAGAAAACTAAATGATTTGTGCAAATTTGGGAGTATCTCTGGATTTGTTTAAGGTTCTGCAAAGAATTTGAAATTTTTCTACAAGTCTTGTAGCTGCATTGCTGTCTCTACTTTTAAGATAATCGACAAGTAGCAATATCACTCAATTTTGAAGTTACACTCCTCCATTCCCTCCCAAATCGAGAAGCAGTCTGCTTTTTCATCTGCCCCCAGAACTTCAATAGCATCCCCCTTAGGCATTAAAGGTTCAAGAAAATCACTACTTTCTCCTCCTTGCTACCCTTGATGTCAACAAAATTAGATTCTTTTGTGTTAAATAATTTTCTATAGCCGACCCCACTTAGTGGGAAAAGGCTTTGATTGTTGTTGTTGTATGTTAAATAATTTTCCACTCTTGCAAACCAATCAACAATCCTTAATCTCAGTCATTTTATTTGGTGCATAGTGTCGTAGAAGCTCCCACTATTTTTGTTAGGGTACAAGATAAAATCCTTTGCTAAAATATATATACGGTCCAGAAATAAACCAGTACCAGCCAAATGCAATTCTTGAGTTTGGATAGTGATAAATAATTAGGTAAGTATTATGGCATAAAGAAGTTATTGGTAGTGCACTCAGGGACTCAGGGCGAAAAATATTGGAGTCTGCAGGCAATTGTAGTATACTAAAACCATCCCAAGCAAGTGTTTGAAATTTTGAATATATTGGTCTTCTCCCTTATTTTTCTTCTACATTTCTACTATCCTTAATTTCTCTAAACAACTTAGTTCTCAAGAGATCATAAGAATTCATATCAAAGATTGTCACTATCAAAAGAAAAAAAAGAGTCCAGCATATAATTGAATAGTCAATCCACAACCAAACAGAATCATGTATAACTCACTTGTTATCATGCCCACCCACCAAAGTGGCTCATATAAGTAAGAATAGCCTCCACTTCCTGTTAAAAAAAGGTTATAAAAAATATCAGTCACTATTGTCAGTGGTCCATCCCAGAGATTTTAAATCAACAATACAAATTATAAGCAATGCAGTCATGCATATGCACTTAATATATGATATGCATCCAAATAGCAAGTGTAAACACTAGAAATATACAGATATTAGGGAAGTTAAAACTAGTTTGTAGATGGATAAGCATCACTAATTACAAGATACCTCAAAATATATACACAAAATTCAAGTAATACTTAGCTAGTACGGAAGTCAACGTCATCCGTGCATTTTTTTTAACAAAATAGAACATATTCAATTGACCATATAAGATAACCACTTGAATGAGAGGCCTAATAGGAAAATACTCAAATAGTAAAATTGCTGTTTCCCATATTTTTAATTTTAACAATAATACCTTATGTATATATGCTTTTTGTGTGCTAAAATGGCAGGAACACATACGAAACTTAACAAAGCAATTCATCCACTTTAAACTTCAAATTCCAGTTAGATGAAATTACATCAAAACGAAAACTTTTGGATCAATAGAATCTTCTATTTCAAGTAGCACATCCAATCCAATGAATCAAATTTCCAAAATGTAGCTGATAGACAATCAGCTACCCAGAAACATGCAGAAAGTAGAAGAAATTTAGCAACTAACTTCAGAGTCAGAGATGACTTGACCATGACCAACATTGACCAGATAGAAACTACATATAATGCCATCTCAAATCACTGAACAACTAATACAATTCACTTGTCGATCAGGAAAAGATCTTTATCATGTCAATAATACTATCCCTTCCCCGCCTCCATCCGATCCATGATCAGGCCAAACAGCAGAACAAATCTTAATAATTGACAAACCCAATTTGCCCAACCCACTAACCCCCATCGCATTAATTCTCAACTGTACCGACATTTACTCCATTATTCGTCAACTTGCAGAATGCTAGAATTCACAAGGATTTGAGAAAACAATACCTGCCCTGATTCCACTAGCACCCGCCTTCTTCAATCCCTTCTTCTTGACAATGAAGCTAGCACCGATAAAGAAGCTAGAAGACAGAGCAAGACACAGACCCTTTATATTATCAGAGGTCATCCCCTTGTAGGAGTCACGCCAGCCCGTCATGGCTGAGACAAGACCCAAAAACCCAAACCCTAACGCGGCAAAAACGATGCCGGGATTTCCGATAGCACAACCCAATAGAAACTCCAAGTGGGTCAATAGACTTGCGGATCTTCGGAGTAAACCAGAATTAGCAGCTTGAGAAGCCGAAATCTGAAAGAAAAAACTCTTGGAGCGCAGAGTTTGGTGGAGGATACAGCTGTCTCTGAAAGGTCCCTTAGATTTGGAAGTGTATTGTACACCACACTTGCAGAAAAGAGAGAGAGAATAGAAGAAAGATAAAAAGAAAGAAAGAAAGAAAAATAAAAGAGGGGGGGACGCGTATAGGTAACAATTTGGATTTACCGAGATGGGACTACTCTCTCTCTCTCTCGGTCTCACTCAGAGTACAAAAAGCTTGATAGATGACTTCTGCTTGCTAAAACTCCATTTTTCTGATCCTCTGCTTCTTCTGCCTTCTGCTACGATATTGCTGTATACTTCCTGTGAATGGTGAAAAGGTAAAACTCCAATTCTAATCTGTTTCTCCGATCCGCGTATTCTTCTTTGTTTTTTTAATATTTATTTGAAAAAACCAAAAAAAAAAAAAATCTTCCCACCTGACCCACCTCCTTCTTCTTCTCTCTTTTTCCAATTTTTTTCTGAAATTATAATTGCGCCGTCATTGAAAGTGGAGGCACCATGAAGCAATCCAAAATTTTGACGTCGTTACTTAACTTAGGCGTCGAAACTCGAAATTATCGTTAACAAACCCAAATACGTGCTAATAGTAATACAATACCTTTTTTTTTTTTACGAAATCTAGTACAATACCTTTTTAATTCGTTAAATTATTCTTTTGGTCCTTAATGTTTGTACGAAGTTTAATATTGGTCCTCAACGTTTTTTTTTGTCAAAATTGGTCCTCCAACGTAATTTCGTCTAGTTTTTTTTGTTAAATGCTGATGTGGAAGGTTCATGTGGCATACCCTCTCTCCTACGTGTCATATTTGGATGATATGACACCCTCTCTCACTCTAATTCAACAAAATGACGCCGTTTTGCATCACTTCTCTCTCAATCTAACTCAGCAAAACGGCGTCGTTTTGCTGAGTTGGAGTGATGAGGGTGTCATATCATCCAAATATGACTCGTAGGAGAGAGGGTGTGTCACATAAGCCTTCCACATCAGCATTTAACAAAAAAAAACCAGACGGAGTTACGTTGGAGGACCAATTTTGATTAAAAAAACGTTGAGGACCTAAAATAACTTTTTGAAACGTTAATAACTAATATTAAACTTCGTGCAAACATTAAGGACCAAAAGAATAATTTGGCCCTTCTTAATTTTATTTCTTTTACCTTTCATAGTAGAAGAAAGACTATTAGATAGGGTTTTTATTTTTTTGCCAATAGGGCTTTTATATCTTTATTATAGAGATTATTCAGGGTACGCTTGGTATAAATGCACAGATGTAAAGTATTGTAAAAAAAGTACTGTAGAATAAAAGAAAGTACTGTAGAGAAAAGTGATGAAAGAGATAGAGAAAAAAGTATGAGAGAGGAAAAGTATGATAAAAATATGGTTGATATATAAAAAATATGATATAAATTTTTTTTGGGAATCGTAAGAATGCATAGGTGCATTCCATGCCAATTGTAAAAAATATCAGAATTAGATAAAGTCAAGTCCTTGGGAAAAAGTAAATTTAGTTGTAAGATCACAGATTCACAGACCCAAAATAAAATTTACTTTTACTTAAATTTGACTAATGTGAGGTAAGTTCTTTTGCTTTTACTTGGGAGAAAAACTGTTCTTTATTTTCGGAGTTAGCTTAATGTGGTGTTTAAGAAAGGTTAATATTTTTTTAACAAATTTGTTTTTATAAAAACCCTGAGTAAACAAAAATTAAAGTTATTCAATTGTGACAAATAAACTAGGTGATAATGATAATATTAAACTTTCAAATAATTCTAAAGAAGACAGTCTAATACTTAAAAGTATAGAAATTGTTTATTGTTACGACGATGAATCTAATAGTAAAAAACAATTGAACTATAGAAGAAATTATTATAATCAAGTTAACAAAAAGTTTAGCTCACCTAATAAAAGAAAAAGCAATGTTTGTAGTTAATTATCATAAATTGTATAATTTGAAATTCGAATTTCATTTGCAGCTAATTCACTTTTTTTTTATTAAAAAAAAGCCTATAATGAGTATATAATTTTGGTATTTGTTTATTACATTATATAGATGCAAATCTAAGCAACAATATTTACACATATTTTCCCTTTCTCGTCACTATAGATGACAAATCACAATCTCTTTTACCTTCTGAAATTTTTTACACCAGCGTGATGGGGTATAATTTGAACATATTTTAACATTCACCCTGTCACAAGTTGTTGAATCCCTGCAAACACATCGAGTTCCACCCACTCTTGCCATTTAGTTCTGTGCCAGAGTATTTGAAATAACCCAAAATATTTAAAGGATTCTGATGAGCCCAAACTTTTTAAACTCTCCTATCAACTTCAGTTCTTATAGTATTGATTAAACGGTTAACTAAATGGTTAACAAATGAAATTCTCTAGGCTAATTCAAACAACAAGATTTTAAAATTATATCTATAAATAAAACACTACATAAGATACTTGGAAGTTTGTCCCATATGTTCATCTAAATTCTAAACCATAAAAAAGTGCCAAATCTCAAAAATAGGAATCATTTTAAAATTATTTTAAGGGTTTATCTAACATGTATCTTAAGATTTTACTTGATTGGTCAATTAAGCTTTTAAAGATTAAAAGTTATTTTTAATTGAATTTTCTCATAATAAACGTAAATAACATTGAACAAAATTGTCTCTTGAACTAGAAAAACAGAAGATTTAGACAAAAACAATAAATCATAACTTTCTACTTAGAAGAACAAAATGAACTGAACTAAACTTTAAACATAAGACTCAAATGTCTCAAGTAATTTCAAATAAAAACACAACCATGTATCTCAACCAAACACAAAAAAAAAAAAAAAAGAGTCAAAATCAATATGACTCACTCAAATGAAAAACACTCACAATCACATGTAGACCCAAATTAATGTATGAAACTAGTTTACAATTCTATTCACTTAAGCAATTATTGATGGCTAATATCAAAGTGGGTGGATATACTACACACAACCAAAAAAATGGCAAAAGAATATGCTTCAGTGGGGATTCAGATAAAAATTAAAGAGCCAAAATACCAAAAAAACTTAGTAGAGGGAAAAGTAGAATGGGACAGCATACTAACATGAAGGCGTTTTTTTTTAAAAAAAAAAAAAACTTATTTTAGCCTCTCATATATAGGCAACTTATTAATTAAGTCATTTATTTATTTATTTTGTTTGGTAGAATATTTAATGGTAAATATAATTCTCAAAATGTTAGGTTTGATAGTTAACATAATTTTTAGAATCATAACCAACCCACCATATCTAATAAAGTAATATTTTAACTTTTTTTTTTGGCCTTGAAGTAATATTTTAACTTAGTTGAACTAAACTTGTTTCAAGTTATTGAAGTTTTGCCCAGATTTATTTTTAAATTTATAAGTTTATTTTGGTTCCAAATAGTTTTTACTTTTTATTATATATTTTTTGGTCAAACACGGTAATGTTTGACTTATTTTGTTTGATTTCTAGATAGATAAGAATAAAATATTATCTATTAAAAATATTGTTTATATTATGGATCTGACAATACTAACAGAATTAGTCACAAGGTGTGCTTTGATTTGAATTTATTAAGTAGTTTTATTTTTAGATTTGGGTTGAATTTGAACTTTCTCATTTGCAGCCTATTGTTTCTTTTTTTTTTTTTAATGATAATAAAAGCATTTGCATCATATTCAACTTATAGGATCATATTTAAAGTCATATTGAAAACTTTGTGAACAGAGAATCAGAGATTAATGACGATGGAGAAATCAAGAATATTTTTAAAATATTTTGAAACTAAAAAATTGAATGAATTTTCAATTTAGACATTTGCCTCAATTTATTTAGTGTAGATTTGTTAGATAAAATGTTTTATTTTATTGCCTTTTAATTAGAACATCTAAAAATAAATTAAAAAAATGATATTAAATACTATTTACTTAATACAAATTAAAGTTACTTTATAGTTTATACCCTAATTTCAGAATTTGTTGACATTAATAATTTTTTTTAATATATCTACAAAAAATCTGTAAAATAAGAAAAGAGTGACATCCACAATTCCACTGAATTACACGTAAATTTCTCATACACTGTGGAGTCTATTACGAGATCAACCAATGACACTTTATTTTTGTTTTTTATGAAATTGTGAGACGATAATTTAGAAAACACAACTATCAACCATCTTTGTTCGGATCTGGTGCAACGAATAAGGGATTTGATGAAGCGTAACTGGGACGTGATTTTGGTGCATGCTTTTCGTGAAGCAAACCGGGCGGCTGACTTCATAGCAAAGCTGAGCCACAAGTTGACAGAAGGCCTTCACTGTTTCGATTGTCCCCACAAAGGATTGCGTTTTATTCTTGCTGACGATCTAAATAGTCACTTGATGCCACGCTTTTGTGTTAGTTAGGTGACTTTTATCGGTCCGTTTACCAAAAAAAACACAAATTCTTTATTATCATCTCTACCACTGTAGTAGTACCACACCACTATGTAAATCTGTAAAATTAAATTAAAAAAAAAAAAGCCAAAATAGAGAAACAAACAAAAAGACAAAGAAGAAGAAGGAAAAGTAGAGAGTGAGATATGAATAATAGGATTAGAGGCCCAAATGAAGGAAAGAGTGACATCCACACTTGCACTGCACAGTGCTATCTGACTGTATTGTATGGTAATGGTAATGGCACCTCCTTTCACCCAATAATCTCCACAAAAAATATCAACCAATCACCAATGCCCAATACCTTTTAGCTCCAAATCTTCCCAACAATCTCTGCGGCGCCGTTTTGGTCCTCGCAATAGGGGATGATGATGTTGATGACCCAGCATTGCTTCTTTCCGGCTATGCCTTTTCACATTTCCATCAACTCTCGTACTTGTTGCTGCTACGCTTCGCCGTCTCACTCTCAGGTCGCCCCTGTGAATGGAAGCCCCGGAAGCAGAGTCTCCCAGAGGGAGGAGATCCGTTTGGGCTTGCCCAGTAAGGGACGAATGGCTGCCGATACCCTCGAACTTCTCAAGGTGCTTTCGATTTTCTTTTTGTTTCTTGTTGATGTATTCATTTCGCGATATGTATGATTGATTGGTTGCCGAGAAAGTGGTGGAAATTGGAAAAGGAGCTAATTGGATACCCTAAGAAAAGAAAAAAGTTTAGCTGACGAGATGGGAATTGGTTTCGTGCAATTTCTTTTTCAACAATTCTTTTAAAATGCATTGTTTGTGAAATAATAATAATATTTTAATTGAGACTCACCATCTACTAAATTGTTATAGATTTTAACAAATAGTGATGTAAATAATTGATATGTTATTTGTTAATATTAATATCAGCTTGATTCTTAATCTATTTATGATAGGTCATTATTAATATTAATAATAATTTGGTTCATAATTTATTTATGATCCTTCTATATAAAAATAACTATTATTACTTTAAAAATAAAACATTTTAAAGGAATTGCAGAAAAGGTATTATACTTGATCCAACTTCAAAATGATGCCTCGGTCAATTAAGGAGAGCACTCACGTAGTCACGTTTTTGTAGATAACTCAAACAAATGAAAGATTATTTGGAAAGAAGCAAATATTTGCTTAGTGTCTGGTCAATTATATGGTTAATTTTCATTTTTGTAAAAGATATTGAAAGTTTTTATTTTCCTACTCATAGCTTTCTAGCTGGCATGAGGTGCTTCAACTATCAAAAGGGAAAAAGTTGAATGTAGAAATAAGTATATACCTTTAATGCGTGCAGCGTGCTTTCTTTCTGAATTCTGAGTCATCTCTTGTTGTAAAATTAAGTATCCTTTAATGTGTGCTTTCAGTGTCATCTCTCTTTCTCACGTCAACATTTTCCTGACAAAATTTGTGGCTCATTTTTGTCGTGATTTTCACTGTGTAGAATTGTCAATTGTCGGTGAAGCATGTCAATCCTAGACAATATGTTGCTGAAATTCCTCAGGTGCGTTTCTATTTCCCCTCAGTTTGCTTTATTTGATAATTGATAACGTTGAGCTTTTTAACTCAATCATAAAGAAAGCATATGCTTCATTAATTATAGGCCCATTTAGTCCTTTCATTTTGAGCACATGCATGTCTCTGTGTATTTACTATTTACAAATCCTCCGAGATCCGGTGCACCGGATCGTACAACTGTACACGGAGAGAGAAGAGATAGTGTGAATTCCACATGTGAGCCTCACCATGCGTGGGATCCACCACTCTATCTCTTCTCTCTCTTCTTCCGACCCAATGCTGTACAACACAAGATCCCGAGGCCTTATGTACTCCCCACTTCTTAGGATGGTTGTCAACTGTTGAGTTATTTATAAGGGATTTTTTTATTGTACAATTAATAGTCTCCTAAAACTTTGCCTATACGGCTATACCTGCATATTAACTTATTCCTAGCCCGGATAAAAGAGGAGGGTTGCGTTAGAAAATTGACAGGCAGCGTAAAACTTTGTCTAATCTTTATGAATAATTAATAGCCTCCTAAATTATCAAAAGCCTACATCATGATAAGTGACTGATAAGGTTGGTGAATTGATGTTATTCTTTTTGGTTTCCGACAGTTGATACTTGATACATAACAAGTGTTGATGATTCTTAGTCTTTTGGCACTAGTACTGATCATAATATCACAATGTCCTAGATAATATTTAGAGTGTTCCACTTCTGTATCTGGTGATGCTATTTGGTTCAAGTATTGACATCATTTTTAATTAATGTATGCTGTTTGGCATTTGAAGGTTTCCCTGATTAATCCATGCCATGTCTCTGTCCATCTCCATCCTGGAAATACATTGATTAAAGGTGTAACTCCTTAACATGTATGGTCTCTAAAATAGGTGTATGTTTATTTCACTCTCATCCTAAATCTCCTTAACACAGTTATAGATTTGCAATTGTTCTCCTTAAACTGATTCTCCCATGACTTAACTGCCAAGCCAGACAAGTTCAATGGTTAGTTAATGGACTTTCATCCTAGGTGCATACTAGTCTTAGATTTTGAGAGAATTTATAAGGCACTGGGCTCGCATAGATAATATAATTACATCAGCATGAATGATGATCGCCACTTCATCTTTGTTCCTTGCAAATTGCAGATCTCCAATTTAGAAGTTTGGTTTCAGAGGCCTAAAGACATCGTAAGAAAATTGTTATCTGGAGATCTTGACCTTGGCATTGTGGGTCTTGATACAATAACTGAATATGGCCAGGTAAGCATGAAGATACTGAAACATGGTTTGGTGATTTGAATCCTGATTTTGCAATTGATACTTTCCATATAACTCAATAATTTGCTTGGTTACCTAATAAAAGCGAATTCTCTACTGTTAATGGTGCGTTAGATTTAGGGTAAGTTGCATTCCCTACTCTTGTCTCGTGAAATATATCAGAATTACCCTCCCTCTATTTTGGAAAATTACATTCCTTACCCCTCTGAAAGCATAAGATGTCTAGTTGTCTACACTTATGACTTACCTCCCATGCAACAAAAGATACGCTATATTTTCACCTTTTTTGTCAAAAACACTCTAATAATTAGTATATAATAATATACAAATATTAATTATTAAATATGTATTTGACCAATATAATTTGGTCATATTTTAAAAATTTAAAATAAATTGATTTTATGATTTTCAACACAAAATAGATAGTATTGGAATAAAAAAATGTAAAATATATTTCTTCCTTATTGTCCTTGACTCTGTAGGAGTTCGATGAGCAATTTCTGTTAGCATGAACGCAAAAATTTTTACCCTATGAATTGCTTGTGTCAGGGGGATGAAGATCTTGTCATTGTTCACGACGCTCTTCAGTATGGTGACTGTCGTTTATCTCTTGCGGTTAGTTAAACTTAAATTGTAGCCAACTTCCACTTGCTGCTTCTGTTATTAGTTTCTGGAATTAATTACCTGTAGCATCCTCTGTCGTTTCAGATTCCACAATATGGAATATTCAAAAATATAAATTCACTGACGGAGCTAGCAC
This sequence comes from Senna tora, assembly GCA_014851425.1. Lineage (NCBI taxonomy): Eukaryota > Viridiplantae > Streptophyta > Magnoliopsida > Fabales > Fabaceae > Senna > Senna tora. Next base: position 30,199,183 of record CM026272.1, on the reverse strand, counting down.
AAATGCCGCAATGGACAGAACAGAAACCTCTACGAGTTGCTACTGGATTCACTTATGTATGTGTTTCAATTAATTCTACTAATCTCCGGCTAGTTTTCTTCTAATCTTGTGTTAGCTTTATAAAAAAAGGGGAATAAGAAGTATATTCTGAAATGGCTTTTGGTTTTGTTCTGTTCAGCTGGGTCCTAAATTCGTGAAAGAGAATGGACTTAAGCATGTGGTTTTTTCAACTGCTGATGGAGCACTGGAGGCAGCTCCAGCGGTGAGAGATAGTTTTTGCTTTTACTAAAATTTGTTCATAATTTTCTACATAGCTTGTGTATCATTTATTATGCTGTTGCATAAATTTTTTTTTTCGTGCCATAGAAGGGGAGGAGGGAGATAAAATTGCAAATTTCTGGTTGGCATTTGTTGAACTTTTTTTAATTAAGAAATAACAAAAGTTTACTGACCTTCTGGTGTAAACTGGAAAAACAAATTTGGGACATAATCTAAAATGTGGTTACAGCATGGGTTTTCAATCATTGTACTGCCAATAATGAACTTGGTTCAGAAAGTATGTGTTCTTCCAATATGCAGACACTGCTGTATCGTTTTTTGGCTTGTTATTTTGTGTCCTTGTATCTAGACAATGATGTAACCAATTGCTTCTATTTCTATATGGACAATCATAGTGATGCTACTCTGATATTTATTTAGAAAAATGGTTTGTCTTGCTAATTTAGATGGGGATATCTGATGCTATCTTGGACCTTGTGAGTAGTGGGACAACACTGAGAGAAAACAACTTGAAGGAAATTAAAGGTGGAGTTGTGTTGGAAAGCCAGGTCAGCAATTGCCGCGCTTGACTAGTATGATATACTGGTTTTGCATTTTTTTCCCTTCTCTTTTTTGAGTTTTTAGTACCAAGCAACTGTTTCTGTGTCATGCCTTCATCAGATTATGTCTGACTTGGATGATTGAACTTCAACATTCTACAGGCTGTTCTTGTTGCAGGCAGGAAATCCTTGACCCAACGGAAAGGAGTACTAGAGACAACACGCGAGATGCTCGAAAGATTGGAGGCACATCTGAGGGCAATAGGGCAATTCACGGTGCATATATAGATTTTACAAGGAAAAAAAATCATTTTAGGTATTTGCTATCCGGTTTTTCAATATAGCTATGACATGTGAAAGAACTTTTATAAGCAGTCAGTGGCATGATGCCGAGTTTTAAAAACTGTCCTCTCTATGATATTTTGTTGATTAACTTGATAGCAAATACCTAAGGAACTTTATCTAACCCTTCTTTTCTTCATTTTCCATTGTGTGCTTTGCTCCTATGTTCTGTTTTCTAATTTCTAATGCCTACATGGCAGGTTACTGCAAACATGAGGGGAAGCAGTGCAGAGCAAGTGGCCGAGAGAATACTGAGTCAACCATCACTAACCGGGCTGCAGGTTCGATATGGAATATTTTTTTTTTCCTTGTAATCCATTTTTGTGTTTTTTTTATCGTATCTATGCTTAGATTCTTAGTTTTATACTATGTATTTTGTTGAGAATGGATCCTATGTTGTACAGCATAAAAAAACAAAGAGAGAGTGACACATAAGTGGGTCCTACACATAAGTGGGACCCACATGTAGGACCCACTATGTGTCACTCTCTCTCTTTACTTTTCTATGCTGTACAGCATAGGATCCATTCTCATATTTTGTTACTATGAGCGGTATTTTCATTTTTGCAACGACTCTTTGCCGGTTTTAAGAGGTGCACTTGATTGATTATTCTGTAGGGACCAACTGTAAGTCCTGTTTTCTGCAAACGTGATGGGAAGGTAACGGCAGACTACTATGCCATAGTCATATGTGTGCCCAAAAAGGAACTATATAAATCTGTACAACAGTTGAGATCGGTGAGTTTAGCAGGTGTTTTCTTGATTTTGTATTGAGTTGGTGATGATACTACTAACGAATTTCATTTGATGCAGATTGGTGGAAGTGGGGTTCTTATATCACCCTTGACCTATATTTTTGACGAGGAAACTCCGAGATGGCACCAGCTTCTTTCGAAACTTGAGCTCCAGCCATAAATGGTGTATTCTCCGAGCTGTTTAACACTGTTTTTTATTTGCTACTATCAACATAATGGAACTCTGAAGCTAACAGAAAAGCCGAAAGAGATGAAGGATGCCGAAAACCAAGAACTTGGATGTTGGATGTGACTAAAACTGCATATTCCATTCTGCATCTATAAAGGAACTCCAGAGCTTTATAGTTTGAAAAAAAATTGTACTTAGTCTGATTTTTCAATCCATTGATTCTCTTGTAACACTAATAATGGCTATAGCAATATTTTTTGTTGTGTTTAGAAAATTAAGTGTATATTGAAAGAGGGAAGAATTCTTGGAAAGCATTCAGTTTTAGCACATAATGGGGAAAAATGATTTTCGTATACTTTAGCTGATCAATTTCATTGAAGTGCTTGTTTGATTTATCATATTTCGGATAGCAAATGCCAAACATATAGATTATAGATATTCCCTTTAACAATGTTTCCCTCGAGGAAATATTTATTATCTTATATTTCTGCTACTCCTATTTATTTTAAGTAATTTCTATTTAAATATGTATTTTTATTAAAAAATCATAGAAATACTGATTATTCAACAAAATAAACTCGTTTCCAAAGCAAAGATTAAGTAGCCATTGCGTCAAAATCAAGTTTTCTACGTTGAGCACCAATCACCAAAAAGTGCCTATCATCCTGTAGCCACAGTAGGTCGCTTAAATAAATATATAACGAGCTTGTTCAAGTGCCCAAAGAGTTGAAAATTTTAAAGGGGACCAAAAGGCAAAGTGAGTTAATGAGTTATTTCTGTCTCTGCTCAAAAGTCAAAGCACCAAAAAATACATACTCAGCTATTCTATTGAGATTTAGATTCAATTAAGTGTAATTGTTTAAAGTGCAGGATCTAAATCTGATAAAGTGCAGATTTAAAATTGTGATACCTGCTTAATAGAATTTTGTTAAGAACTCATTAGTTTTAAATTAGAATTATATATCGGAATCATTAATATCTATCCTTAAATAAATAAATCAATAATATATAATAATAATAATAATAATAATAATAATAGTGTCACTTGAAACATTTAAGCCGAAGACGTGAATCTTTTGTTGTCTAAGTTGTGCTATCCAATTTAGTCACGGTTAAAATTTAGCTACGATTATTAATAGGTTAGTCACGGTTATAACCGTGACTAAATCAGACAGCATAAATTCGAACAACAGAAGATCCGACGTCCGAAGATTCTGAAATTAGATACAACTTGAAACATTTTGTAATTTTTACACACATTACATCTTGAAAGAATGAAACAAAAAGAAAAATAGGCAAACTTGTCCAATAGATGAAGAAATCAAGAACGGAAATGGCATACACAGAGTTTAATTATTCAAATTTTCAGTTGTAGAATAAAGGAGACGCATAGAGAGGATTATGGTGACTATTAGGAGACCCTTTTTTCTTGGAAAAAAATAAATCCCCAACAAGTGGAATTATAGGCTTCATCTTCTTCTTCGTCGTCGTCGTCTTCCTCTCTCTTATTTTCCCTCCCAAATAATAATTCTCTTTCTCCCCAACGCTCAAAATCTGAGCCAATGTTTCTCTCTTCTTCTTCATCATCTTCTCCTCCTCTTCCTCTTCCTCCATCGTAATCTCACCATTACTCTCATCCTTCTTGTAATAACTATTCTCTCTCTCGTCGAACCTCACCGTCTTCGCCGCCGCTTTCCCGGCCGCCGCCGCCTCCGCTCGCGCCATTTTCGACATGTTCTTGTGGAGCTCGGCGTTTAGAGTAGCCAATGCCACCTCCGTCTCGCTCTCTCTTTCCTTCAGCAGCTTCAGTTCCACCTTCGTTTGCTCCAGCTCCGCCTCCAATTTCTTTAGGGTTTCCAGAAGTCCATCGCTATTGTTTAATTTCTGATCGCTGTTGTAATAATAATAATGATCTTCTGATTTATTGTCTTCACCCTTGCTCGTGGTGGCCGTCGCGGTGGCCGCCGGACTTGGCGTGAACCTCCAGGAGTTCTCTCGCTTGGGCTTGGCGGCGGGCGAGAGAACCGGCGCCGGAGAGTAGACTTCTCCGAGGAGGAGGCGCTCGCCGAAGACGGCGACGGCTTCCTTGACGGAGCGGAAAGGGCGGGAGGTGTCGACGGTGGAGGCGAAATCTAGGGTTTGAGGGTCCATTAATTTTGTTGTGGAAGAAGAGATGGATGGTGATGAAGAGAAGGTATAATAAGATTGGAGGGAGGGTTGGGTTTGGATGGGTTGGTTAGTTAGGTTGAATATTATTGTAAGTTTGTGTGTGTGTGTGTCTTTGCTTGTACTTCAAACTTCAAAGGTTGTGTAGGAAGAGACATAGAGTGAAAGCAAAGAGGGAATGAAGTTGAAGGGGGAAGGGAAGTTTTAGTTTTGTTTTACAACTTACAACGTCACTTATGAGGCAAAAAGATGAGATTTTGTGTGTGGGTAGTTTCTGTAATTGTAATTGTAATTGTGTGGGGTTTGCTTATGGTTTTGCTGTTGGTGGGGTGTGCATGAAGAATGAAGATGACCACCAAACTAACGGCTGTCTCACGTGACGCAAGGTCATCATAAATTAAGAATTTAGAATTATCAAAAGCTCAAGTTTATAAGTTATAAGTCGTTAAATTTATTTTGAGATTTGTGTCATCTTATATTTAAAAAAAAAATATTTTGACACAGATCTTCAGATAAATCTAACGACTAACAGATGATGAGTATAAACTCTTGATAGCTCTATATCATTACCCATGCATAATTTCAAGAGCATGTTTAAGTATTAACATTCTTTCCATTATTATATTAAAAAAAGTACTAAATAATTAGTGAAATGTATTGAAATTTAATGATTCATTAGCTATTAGCTCCATAATTCTAGATTAATGCCCCTTTTTTTCTTTGCATTTAGTAAAGCTTATGATTAAGATTTAACTCTAGTATAGTTTCATCAAATTTATTTTATTTTTAAACAATAAATTTAATAATACTTTTTGTATAATTATGTTAAGAAAACATAGCAATATTATGCACAGGACCATCATACATTATAATAAGTTTGATCAAATAGAAGATAATTTAATAAAGGCTAAAATGCATATACACCCCCTGAGTTTTGGGTCAGAGGCACATATATCCCCTGAGTTTTAAAACGTTGCACATAGACCCCCTAAGTTTTCACTTTGGGGCAGAGACACCCCTTCTGTTAGGGTTTTGTGAAAATTAGCTGTTAAGTGCCACGTCAGCAAACATGTGTGAGGGCAATTTAGTATTTTCACACCCCCTGAGTTTTTACTTTAAGGGCACATACACCCCCTGAGTTTTCACTTTAGGGGCACATACACCCTCTGAGTTTTCACTTTGGGGCAGAGACACCCCTCACACATACTTGCTGACGTGGCACTTAACGGTTAATTTTCACGGAACCATAACAGAAGGGGTGTCTCTGCCCCAAAGTGAAAACTCAGGGGTCTATGTGCAACGTTTTAAAACTCAGGGGGTGTATGTGCCCCTGACCTAAAACTCATGGGGTGTATGTGCATTTTAGCCTTTAATAAAATAATGAGAGAAATCATATATATAAGTTAAAATATAGAGACAAAATATTATTTAGTCCTTGAATTGTTGGTCAAACTACTATTTAGTCCCCGAATTCGGGGAAAATACTATTTAGTCTCCTAATTTATAAATCTCAATTATTTAGTCCCCGAATTTGCAACTCTATCAACTATTTAGTCCCCAAACTTGGCAAAAATACTATTTAATTAGTCCCCAAATTTAAAATTCTGTCAATTATTTAGTCCCCTGTCTGTTACCCGTTAGATAACCAGCTGACGTGGCCGTTAAATGTTGATGTGTCACATGCCCAGGCACTTAACGGTGCCACATCAGCTAATGCCCAGTTATCTAACGGGTAATGGTCATGGGACTAAATAGTATTTTTGTCAAATTCGGGGACTGAAGAGTTGATAGAGCTGTAAATTTGGGGACTAAATAGTATTTTTACCAAATTCAGGGACTAAATAGTAGTTTAACCAACAATTCAGAAACTAAATAATATTTTGCCTCTAAAATATAATATGTCGGTGTCACGTATTATAAGATAGGAAAAAATTAAGGTGAAGTTCATTAGGTGCTTGCTACAAGTTCACCAATCATAAATTGTATTTTTACTCTGTCTTTTCTTTGATTGGTTGTGTAATTTATTGTCTTTTATATTCTCTCTCTATAATGATTGGTTATACAAAATTTTTTTGCCACATGTGTAATTTTTATTGAAAAACTTGATAATAAACGCCTGATAAACTTTGCATTTGTTTAATCCTTCTAGATAGTCATCCTCGTAGAAATTACCTAAATTATATTAACAAAGAAGGCTTAAAATGAAAATAATAATAATAATAACATGGGTAGGTACGAGGAAGAAAGATATATTAAAGAGGAGGCCTAAACTACTAAACTAAGTCTGGGTGACGTTTGGTATCCGGTGAGTATTTTAGTGGGAAGTGGAAGTGGAAGTGGAAGTAAGTGATAAAAAGTATGTTTGGTGTGCAAGGAAATAGAATTGGAATGTAAAAGTAATATTGTTTGGTATGGCGGGAAGAAGATAAGGAAATATAAGATAAAAGTATGAAATATCTTTTTTGCCCTTATTTTTTTAAAAGCCACAAATCTTTTTAGGGCATTTTGGTCTTTAAACATCACCTCACCTCATCTCACCACAACTTCCCACCCTCTTGAGATGGAATTAAACTCACCTAGTATGATGGAACTAAACTCACCATGGAACTAAACTTACTTGGTACCAAACAAAAATAAAGAGGTGAGCAAACTCAACTTTCCACCACTTCCCTTGTACCAAACGACCCCTAGCTCTTTTGTCATGGAATCTCATTTCAGGAAATCAAAATACAAAATGTTTATTATATTTTTTGATTTAACACAATCATAATTTTTATTATTATTTTAATATAAAGGATAAAGTGATAATTTTAATACTTTTCAAAACTTTTACTAACAAATACAATAAATATATATTTTTTTATTTCTGCGTAAATAACTGTCCTCAATCTAGTTGAGAATGCAAGGCCAAGTCATCTCACTAACAGCAGATGAAATAGATATTCTATTTCTATACCGAACTGCGACAAAAAAAATGTTATGACAGTGCTAGGAAACTTGAGTTTTCGATTCTTATTAATTTAAAATTATAAAAATAATATTTTATTATCGTATAATTAATCTTGAAAAATCAATTCTGATCTGATACTTCCTAAATAAGTCCAAACCCTTTGTAGACAAGCCAAAAAAATTGAACTGCCTCAAAAAATTATTTGACATGTTTTTTAAAGCTTGAACTTGAAATATATGTGTATACATATAATATATATATATATATAGTTGATATGAAAGTATCTTTCACTATTGTTTTCCTATTGAGTAATTATATTACATGTTTTACGCGTAGGAATTAAGATTAATAAAATCCCTAATGCTAAACTTGGGCAACATTGCACCAAAGCTAAAAAGACAATACATGTTGCGAAGAATATCCCAACACCAGTAGGGTTTTCATTATTCAATAACATTAGTAAATTATTATTTTTAATCCTGAAAAAATGAGTACTACCATCATATCAAATCCAAATATTTTGAACAATCAATTTGATCTTATCTCATCATCTGTTGCTACACTTTTTTGTCCTCAGAATTAAAATCACTAACCATTCAACGGAAGTGGATTCTCTAAAGTAATCTTTTATATTTTTTGTGGAGTTACGAGAGAGATAGTGAGAAGGAAAAATTTTTCTTTCTTAATTATTCTCTCTATCTCTCTCATAACTCCACCAAAAAATATAGAGAATTAATGTAAAGGATCCATTTTCCACTTGCAAAATTGATTCACAATAATAGAATTTAGTATAATGTCAACACAACCCAAATCCATATATTTTCCAAGAAGTTTGAACTAATTTGACGGTAATTATATTCCAAAATACTAAATTCAAAGAAGAAATATCTTTCATGGTAGACTAGATAGGTTCACAAGCTTAAAATTTAACAACAAAAGGTCACCTTTTTACCCATTTCATTGAAGAAGAGTGAAACTACTTCCTTCACGGAACACCCCAAAAAGAGAGAGAGAAATGATGGCTCCTACTTACTGGGGCTTCTGAAAACATGGAGTTGCAGCACTTGATCTTTTCCTCTTTCTATCAATTCAAAGATACAAATGTCTCCAACTTGCAGCCCACTTTCTCTTGCAAATGAGAACCAGCCACCAGAGAATCTGGCTGATTCTGAGCGTGTAGAGTCTGCATAAAATACAATATTCACAGGCCATGAAGTCTTCTCCATTTGTATCATTATCACATTCGTCTTCTTAATGTATCTGTGGAAGCTCTTAGGTACATACTGCAATATGTTATATTTTCACAACAATCAGTGACTCTATATCTATTTTCATAAAGCATTTTTTGAAAAAACAGTTTGGTTTGGATACTGTGAAATATCACGAGATTTCTCAGATACAATTTGATCAAATTGTATTTAAATCTTATAAACCTGAAATTAAATCTTACTAAACTAACAATAATTTAAAAACTGAATAAAAACCTAGCATATGCATAGTTGTGTGCACAATTTCAGTGAATCAGTATCTCATATATATATATATATATTTCTTAACATATTGTAGTACCTTTATCTTTAGAAAAATACCATATCAAAACCCTAATGAATACATTACACTTGCAGCTCTTTATAATGCAAAAGTTTCACTACACAAATGTAGTCTGTTCCTTAACCTCACCGGTTTGCTGTATACCAGATGGCCAGCCCTTATATGGATAGTGAAAAAGGGATTCTTTGAACTGAACCTTCCGGCTTCAGCCAGAGTTCTAGACTCCTGGGGCCTGGACAGCAGTGAAGTGCTTTGGGTTGGCTTCCCACCTGTGAAATGTCAAAAGAAACTAGAAAGCAATAGGATAATTGAATTTTGAATAGGTTGGACAACAGAACCATTTAGGTTTGTTTGGGAGTTAGGAAGAGAAGAGAAGAGATTCAATGAAGATAGAGGGGTTGAGAAGGAATAAGAGTGAATGTTAAATGATAATTTTCCTTCCCATCTTGTTTGGGAAAACTTTCTCCTCCAAAGTCTCCCAAGTTAAAGGAACATAAAAATATAAATGAGAAGACTTTGAAAGATTTGGGAGGACAGTTTTAAACCTTGATCCAAAAAGCCCTCAAGTTTAACTCCTTTTTCTCCATTTCCTGGATCTGAAATGACGAGAAAGGTTCAAAATTGCCGTTCAGCAGGAAAATCAGGATAACAGGTGTTGTGACTGAACATTAGTTTTTTTACCTGAGTCATTTGAATGAACTGACCCTTTAGAGGCCCGAAAAATTGTCACTTGCAATGTTGTAGGTTTGGTTCTCTGAATGAGCTCAAAGAGACAAACATCACCTACTTTCAAGTCATTATCCTCAACAAATTTCTTCCATCCATAATGAAGCTCTAAAACGTATTGTTTACCGGCTCTTCTGGACATGTACCGAACAGACCAAACTCCATCTTCTACCAGAAGTTTGACACGCGCAGTATTGTTTTTTTTCTGAAGATATGTTTTGAAAAATTCCAGTGGCAGATGCTGCAAGAGAAAGTGAGAACAAGAATTAGCAGGTATTTTTTTCTGTAAACTAGATGTTGTATTTAACTTGGGCTTTTTTATGAAATACTTGGATTCCTTGTGTAAATTGTTTACCAATATAAAACAGACATATGGTTATGTATACTAACATGATAGAATGAAAAATTAAGACAATAATAAGAGAAATTACGTGATATAGCAAGAACATGTAATTACTTGATAGTTGTTAGTTTACTTGTTACAGATAGATTTGATTACTTTGCAAGGTTTTGGAGCTCACAAAACAAGAAACACAGAAAAATGAAAAATATCTTTTTCAGATGATATGACTCTTTTTCTTGGACCTCTTGCACTAGCAATTTAACACATCACAGGAGTGTTAGTGTGCAGGTACACACATGCAGAAGAATGTGTTCAATGGCCTCTTTATCTTATTAGTTTGCTCATTAACCATTAAAAATAAATGTTTGAAGTTTCAAAACAAGCTAATAATGGTCTTGCATGTACCTAATTAGATTCTAAAGGAAAGCTCACCAAGCGAAATCTGTAATTGACATACGATGGCCGCATGACTACCCTGAAAGAGGGATTTTGAGATCTGAAAGTTCTAGCTCTCTTTGAAGCTCTGGTCTTTTTCAAAGCAGTTAATGAATCCATCCTTCTTTCATCCTCCCAATTCAGGCATTTATTCTTGGTTAAAGTTCTTCCTCCCATGTCTTCTGTTATAATTCTGAGTAGTGTTAAAAGAAACTTCGAATTTTCAAGGCTACTTCACTCCAAACAAGACAATTTGGTCCACAAAACAAAGATGAAAAGTATATCTTAAAGCTCATACCTTCCGATTCTTGCTTACAAGCCTTCAATTCTTCATTGGTTGACTTCTGAGACTCTGTTCCTTGAGGTTGTCCACTTCTAGATTTGACACCCACATGGAAATTCTGCAGATTGGAGGTTCTCTTCTCAACATCTTCATGTGTGGCAGTTCTCATTTTCTTATGAGGTCGAGGAGATGACCTTGGCACTTTGGGTCCAACCTTTTTACTTGAAGGCATGTCGTCCAAGACTTCAACTATATTTTCATCACTGATCTTAGTAAGGTTGTCCTTTTGGCCCAAAGTGTCATGAGAAGGATATTCTATTTCTGTGGCACTCTGGTCAAATATGTGCACAACAAACTGAGAAGTTCCTTCATATTTGAACAAAACCAAATGCCCCATATTCAGAGAGTAAAAACTAGCAAATTCCTCCCACCCATTCTGAAGCCAGAACCCATTGTCATGTTTTGTCCAATAAATTCTCCATTCTTTACCATCAGGAGGCTTGAGAAACACTGGATTTGGCAAACCACCCCCGTATCTCCCTGTAAATTTGTTTGGAATCCTCTGTGAATTATTGATTGTTAGTATATAGGATATATAAATCCATACGTCTACTACAAGTATAACAACTAATGAAATATATACTGTGTGGGTACATATAATACTATACTAAATAGCAAATGTTCTTTCTTCCACACATATACCATCCTAAGTTTATTTTCTCTAAATATGACACTTTCTGCCACCTGGACTTATTATTGACTATCCACACACCCCCCCCCCCCTTTTTTTTTTTTCCTTCAGATTTCCTTTTGCAAGTATATATGTAAGTTCAAAAATATTGTCATGGCATAAAAATATAAACCCAAGTCCACGACAGTAGCAGTTATATGACCTATTATACAATTGCAAAAGCCCTGTTCTGAGATATATGAGCTATTTTTATTTAGCAAATGACAGTGTTGAGACAAATGAAAGAAATCAATGGAAAAACAAATGAAAAAAAAAACCCTTGTCCAATGTCAATGCATTTGATTTGAGTAAAACTGCAAATAATAAACGAAAAACAAATGACATTTATAAGAATGCTTACAATGCTTTGAAGACTAGATTTGAGGATGATCTTGAAGAAGTGGATAGGGTTGGAGGAGCCAGAATGGGAAGCCATTGGAAGGGAAGGATCTTGGTTTCAGTAGGTAGTAACTTTCAGTCTTTCACGAATCCACTCACTGAAGCATTTAAGCAAGCAGCTTGGATACATTACACACATATATTGGAAGAGTAGCTTCGGCTTCCAGCTTAGAGCTTACATTAACATACACATACTCGTAAGTCGTGACGTAGGTGACGATCTGACGGATGCTCTTCATTGCTTTAAAAGTATCAGCTCTCAAGACTCAAGAATCAAGACCATTATTGAGCTGCCTCTTGCGCTACCCTTTTGTGAATTTTATATTATAAGTTTTTTTTTTCCTCGTAATTTTATATGATAAAAGTTAAAAAGACAAATAAATACAAATAGGTGAATTTAGTTGGTTGGTCTATGTCAATCTAAATTCTATTTTATTTATCAAGATGGTTAATTTAAGTAATAAGCAGTTTGGTATTGCTTCTATTATAATTAAGTGTGTGATGCGGGTCGAATCTGAATTAGTTGAGATAGTGTCTCAGACGTCGGATGACCAACAACAAAAATTCTATTTTATTTTTTAATATTAAAAAATTACATTAACTTGTTCATCAAAAAAAAATTACATTAACTTGATAATTATATATTTATGGTCAAATACCCATTTTGGTCCTCTATGTTTCACCCAAGTTTTAAATTGGTCCTTTATGTTTCAAAAGTTTTATATTGGTCCTTTATGTTTTCCAAAAGTTTTATATGTGTCCTTCAGGTTTCATTCAAGTTATATATTGGTCCTTTATGTTTCATTCAAGTTATATATTGGTCCTTTATGTTTCATTGAAGTTCTATATTGGTCCTTTATGTTTCATTAGAGTTCATATTGGTTCTCTCAGCATGATTTTATTTTGGAAAAAACTAAGGTAAAGTTGCTTAGGTGCTTGCTATAAAGTTCACCAATCATAAACCTTATTTATATTCTCTCTCCAATTTGATTGGTTATGTAATTTATTGCTTTTCATTTTCTCTCTCTACCATGATTGGTTATACAAAAAATTTTTGCCACGTGTTTCAATTATATTGGTGAACTTTATAGCAAGCACCTAAGTGACTTTACCTCATTTTAGTCCTTTTATTTTTGGCTTAAACGACGCCATTTGAGTGTTTTTTGTGTGTCTAAGGCCACGTCAGCTATCTAATATACGTATGAAAGATTATGTATCCACCTCGGTACGCCACGCCAGCAGTTAACTTAAGAAATTGACGGATTTGGACGGAAGGACCAATTTAGAACTTCTGAGAAACATAAAGGACTAATTTAAAACTTCTGAAACATAAAGAACTAATTTGAAACTTGAGTGAAACATAGAGGACCAAAATGAACCTTTGACCTATATTTATTATCTCTTTAATTTTGATAATTAAATCACGTATTCTTGATATTTGATTTAAATTATATTATATGAATCTTTTTAAAAGTTCTTTTTTGTCTATAAAATTAATGTTTTATATAATGTATATTCATTTTTCGAGTGTTTTCTTTAGTATATTAAAACAAATTTTATCAAAATTTGATATAAACATTATATTTAATTACTTATTATTAAAAATAAAATTCCAACCTCATTATTCAAAAAATAATAATTTGAGAAGACAAGAAATTGGATGCCCTAATAAATGGATAAGTTCCATGAGGTGATATATTGCTGAGAGGTTTATTAGTGCTTTTCAACAATCTATTGATGATGATTTTTCACTAGTGCTGTACGTTAATCATAATTATTCTCCTCACACAAGTTTGCTTTAATTTTACGTTTCTCTAACATCAACTTCAATTTTATTCAGTTGAATTTATTATTGGATCATATATTACTTATATTCTGTTATTCACAGCATGCTCTTTAATTAATTTCCAAAACTAGAACAGGTATAAAATTCAAGTATAATTTGTACGTATTTTGCTAAAAAAATGTCTATATAGTATATACTACCATGCTTCCTTGGGATTATACCTAATTAATACTATATCATTAAGAAGAAATATAAGGATGAACTAAATCAACTAAGCTATAGTAATCTCATTTCATGGGTTTTAAAATTGTTACACACTTGTGTTATCCACGCATGATGCATAACATGTGTATTCTTTTTTAATATGATTATCTGTTTTTTTATTACTTGAAGAATTGTATTTTTTTTTTCCTAGAGAGTTCCTTTCCCTTCTCATATGTGTTTCCCCCAACTTGCACTTCAGACGAGAGAAAATTCCTCCATGCACAAGAGGAGATTCTTTGTGTTTTGAGATTTATTTGAAATTCGGGCTACTTAATATTATACAAAAGAAAATTCAAGAGGTGTGGTTAAGTGGAAGGGACTTATTCATCCTTAACTAAGTGTCAGGGGTTCGATCTTTGCCTTGGGTATGAAGCAGCTTTAAATCCTTGGGCTAGCTGTCCCACCCTTCGAGGTGCCTACAATTCAGCGAGGGGATTAGTCACTGTGCTCGACGGTGGATACCCTGGTCTAGACCAAAAAAAAAAATTCAAGGGGTGTGGTTGAGTGGAAGGGACTCATCCATCCTTAACCAAGTGTCAGGAGTTCGATCCCTGCCTTGGGTATGAAACAGCTTTAAATCCTTGGGTTAGCTGTCCAACCCTTCGAGGTGCCTACAATTCAGCGAGGGGATTAGTCACTGTGCTCGACGGTAGATGCCCTGGTTTAGACAAAAAAAAATATTATGCAAAAGAAGCTATCCTTAAATATATATATTTTTTAAAATAAACAAATACAACACTTGTTAAGCTAGTTGGTTATTTATTTATTAATCAAAACATAAGATGGAGTTCTTCATTCTATGGTTAAATATGTCTAGAGAACATAAATATGTCATGTTTAAGCTAAAATGTGAGATTTAACTTTACTATGGTTAAAATTTAATTACATGATTTTAATTATAAAAAATAAATTATATTACCTGATAAATCAGCTCAAATAAACTCCAAAATATTTAAAAACATAAGTAGAGTGAATTGAAAAAAAAAATAGTTAAATTTCTATAGGTAATTGGTATCACCCTCCCTTGTTAAATTTTGGAAAATTATACATATTTTCAAAATTAATTTATTGTTGATAATTTCCTTTTATGGAAATTGTTCATAATATTTTTTATGAAATCAAAATTGTTGATACTATTTTAGTTATATGGGTGTTGTTATTTAGTTGCTTTTGAGGATGTATATATATACACACACATATACATTATGCCATAATTTACCCTAATTTTAGTAATAATAGGTTTTTATTACATAACTATAGGTTATTTGGTAATTAGTGTCTTCTTATCATTATTATCATAATATCAATATCAATGGTACCGCACTATTAAAATTTGATACATTTTTTAAATTATATAAAATTATTTATTAACATTAATATTAATAGAAATATAAGATTCAATTTTAACAATATACTACTGAATATCTACTCTAATAATACCAAGAATTTTCCTTCCACTTGACTTCTCAGTGATAATAGTCGTAGCTCGTAGGATTCTACCTCTTTCCTATCGCCTTCTTCCCCTTCTTCTTCGCTCCACAACCATGGCAAACCCATCTTTCTCCTCTCCCTCGTTCTTCTACCTCTTCTCTCTCCTCTTTCTCTTGCTCATTCACTTCTCTCGCTCTGCTTTGGTTCACGCTGAATCTCATTTCGAAGGCTTCGAAGCCGAAGATGACGAGTTTGACGACCAATCCATCGATCCCACTTCTCTCCGATCACCCCCTTTGACGCAATCCGAGCCCCATACTACTAAACTCACCCCTTCAGATCCCAAGACGCCCGATTCGGATCCAAACCCGAGTTCGAATTCGGATTCTCAATCCTCTGATTCGGATCTTCCCAAGACATCACCCACCACCACCACCACCACCACAACAACCTTCGATTTCTGGGATGAGGACGAATTCGAAGGCTTACCCGATGAGCAACCCGCCCCGGAGATTAATAATACTGCCGGAGATTCGAAATCCGCCGATAATAGTTCGGATCCCGTTGTCTCTGCGAAAGCTGAGAATGTCAAGGGTTCGCGTTCGTTTACGATTGAGATTGTCTGCGGAAGTTTTCTAATCATGTTTGCCATTAATTACTTCACTGGGAAGCGCGAGAACGAGAACTTAGCCCTTGCCTGGGCTGCACAGTTCGCGACTAAGAACTCGATATTCGAGAAGAACTTTAGTCTGTTGGGGATCGGCGAAGGCGGCGATGATGCGCCATTGTTGTTGAAAGAAGGGCAAACGGTGTTCAAGTTCTACGCCAGTGGCAGAAGGTATTGCCAGGGTTTGTTGGCTACGATGGAGTTGAAGAGCAGACACGATCTGATATCGAGGATGTACAATTTGATCGTGCCCACTAGGGATGAGATTTCCTTTGAGGTGTATATGAATGACGAAGCCATGGATCATGTGGTGTTTGCCATGGCCAAGAAGAAGGCAGCGAAAGCCATGCAGAAGGATGTGAGGGATTTACAGAGGTTTGCAAACCTTGTTTCGCCTCCCACTGGGAGGAAGTGGGTGGCCGAGGAGTTGGCTGTTATTTCAGAGTCAAAGGAAGTGGCTAGCGATTTGATTACAGAGACTGTGCTTGAGCAGGTTTAAACTGATCTTGTTTTTCATTAGAAAATTAGTTGGGGTGGATTAACAAGCCTTGTTCATAGAATTTCATTCTTAATGCTAACAGTTTTGTGCTTCATAATCACGGGTGCACCTCTTTTTAGGCTTGTGCAATATGTGTTGGATATTGAAACTGCCACAACACTCACAAGTCACAAAGTGTCAGAATTAAAGGGTACTATTACTATTGTTTTGGCTTGGACAGGAACAACTTCAAGAGAGGGAATACAAGTATACGACCAAAATTAGAAAGTAGAACGGGACACCAAAAGCTCTATATTTGATAAGATAACGAGGTCTTAGTTTACTGTTGTATAGGACTAATTTCTTTAAAAAATTAATAGGGCAAGATTCTTAGAATGTAAAATAATGCTGATTGTGCTTTCTGTTTTGGAATATCTTACTAATGAAAAGTTTAAGAAGTTAAGTAAGATGACTTATTTTAGGAGACATATACAAGTATGCCATATGGTTTTATGGTTATATTTACTGAAGCTTGATGTATTAATGAGTTATGACTGTGTCAGTGTTCATGTTTCATAGTTCATGAGCTATATTTTTTTCTAGTGCATTTGGAAGCTAGAAGTATAACTAAAGGGATTGCTTGCGTCTTCACGCATATCAAAGATTTATTTATTAAAGCTAAATTTAGTATGAAGAAGCAAAATTTAAGTTTTCAAGTATACAGTAATGCATTGGGAAAGAAAGAAAACACGAAAGGAATTAGATGAGGCCCACTACCAATGAACTGTACAATGACAGTTAATAGGTTGTTCTATTATGTAGTATCTAACAAAACCTGGGATAGGTAGCTAGCTTCTTCAAAAGCAATATCCATCACTTTATGGAGAGGAATAGGATTCTCTAAAAGGTGGATTGCTGTTGATGGCAAAATAAATTGTTTAGATTTGTATAAAGTATGAGCAACTTGATAGCAGCCTAATGGATTTGTGAAACCAATTCCCTTGACTTTCTCATCAAGGGTAACTGATCTGTACTTCAATCCCTAAATTGCTTGCAAAGTCCTTACAGAGAAACCTAACATAACTGCTCATCCTGTTCGATAGAAATGAAAGCCTCTGCAGATATATAGACTTCACATTTATAAGGAAGTGGATACCATGATTCATGAATGGGAAGCAGGAGAGTTCCCTCTTATATTATTATGCATATGTCCTTATGGTCTAAAAGCTTGGAGAACATCCTTTTAAATTAGCATCTTCTACAATCTACATTCTACGCTCTTATTCCATTGATAAGCTGTTCATAGGTTAAACCGTTAAAGTATTGTTTAATTCTATGTCTGTAATTTGCATGGCTAAGTTTTTCAATGTGCTGGCATTTACTTCATTATGGTTGGCTGATTTTAAAGCATTCATGTTCTGGATTACGTGACATTGGAAGATTGTTATGCAAAATGTGTCTTGGATCAGCTGCACAGTCCTTATTCAATCAGGAATTAAATTTGCTTCATGGACTCATAATGAGCTACTAACGATATGCTGCAGGTTTTTGGTGACAAAGCTTTTGACAAATTTGGAAAAGGTTTCATTTCAATGCATTTCTCTGATCAACATCCAGGCATTCACAAGAAAGTCTTGTTGTTCAAGTTTGTGCTTCCAAGTGCCAAGAACATGGCTGATATGACTCGGTTGGTGGCTTTAGTACCATATTATATTGATTTGATTGGAAGATACAAACTAAGTTCTCAGGTAGGTAGATTTGTCCTATCATTGTTATTGCCCTTTTTACTCACAGCTTGTAGTTTATGGCATCTTACACATGGTCCTGATTTACTCGGATGCACATAATGCAGGCTCGGTCTAAGACAGAAGCTGCCCGACAAAAGGCTGCTCAAGAAGCACAAAAAGAACTTCAAAATGCTCGACAAGAAGCCTTGCAGAGAAAAAAGGCAGAAAGGAGAAAGATGATAGAGGAGGCTGAGGCTAAGCTCAGTGCGGAGGCTATTCGTAAGAAAGAAGCTAAAGATCGTGCACGTCAGATGAAGAAGGCAATGCCAAGGGTTAAAGTGTCCCGTGGCGCCTAGCTTATGTATTTTCTCACACTGCATCATCTTCCTTTCCTTTTCGCTGGGTCCTTCCCTTTTGCAGCGGAAGGTTCCAATCCACCATTCACGGCACTGTACTTCTGTAGTTTGCATTACTCCTCAGCTAGATAAGCA
Organism: Senna tora; assembly: GCA_014851425.1. Lineage (NCBI taxonomy): Eukaryota > Viridiplantae > Streptophyta > Magnoliopsida > Fabales > Fabaceae > Senna > Senna tora. Next base: position 30,180,672 of record CM026272.1, on the reverse strand, counting down.
TGGCCAAGACTTGGTGGATTTTTTATATGTATCAAAATCTCAATCTCAGAAGTATTTATAAGCATTTCTTTGCTTCAGATGGTGACTTCAAACTTCTTGTCCTAGTTGCTAGGTGATTACTGATTAGAATGTATTCCTGTTATTTTCCTTAGCTGTTTGGCCTGGAAAACAGTGTTATGTGATGAGGGAAGTAGAACCTTATGTTTTGGATCCCGGCTTGACATTTATTGTTTTCATGGTACAAATCAAATGTAGTCTTTAAAGGACTTTTGAGTTCTGAGAGTAGTTTCATAGTAGGAAGAAAACGCATTGCTTCTACCTTGTAATTTTCTTCATTTTTATGTTCGGTTCATGTGACATCAATGGTTTAGTTCTTCGAAGAAGATACTTGGTTAGTGGTTCCTAACTTTGATAGTTTGCACAGTGGGTTAATTTTTTTTTTTTTTTTAATGAAAGTGGGTTAATATTATTGATTTAACAAGTAACTTGATTTTTTGAGTTGGAAACAAATGGAACAGAAAAGGTTCTTTGGGGTTCAAACTCAATCCAAGATGAAGGTCCTGTCATCTGGAAACACTTGGGGCTTATTCGGTGTGAAAATGGGTTTGTAATGTAAAGTAGATTACATGGAAAGAGTAGGAGAAAAAGCAAAAGACATTACAAATGTAAAGAGAAGGAAAATTGTTTGGTGTGAAAAAAAATTGAGGGAATATAGAGTAAGTAAAGTATGTCAAAATACTAAAATGTTTTTATCACTTTATTTGAATGACCAAAATGCCCACATAAAAATCTGGATGCTTCCTTCACCCAAACCTTACACATCTCACTGCCATCGTCCATGGCCGTCGCCGCCGCCTTCTCCAATGGATTTATGCAAACCCCACCAAGCTCGAATCTGCAAATGAAACCCTAAAGTCGCCGTCGCCTCCACCAACGGACCTTAAAATCCCATGACGACGATGATACCTGTATTAGATCACTCATTAGGACCTAACGATGATACCTGTATCGAACGCGCAGAAGACAGAAAGTCGACCAGTGTCGCTGCTATGACTGCACTGACAGGCGATGACGACCGTCAGTGAGCATCGGCGAACGTCGGCTAGGGGCTGTCCAAATGAGAGAAGGGTGAAGAAAAGAGAAGCATAGCGTTTAGGGCTGAATGAGAGGGCTAAAATGTCATTTCACTCGACTTTCTTTCAATAAACAAAAATTGCATAGCTTTTTTGATGTAAAAGTTATGCAACTATTCATTGTAATCTTATTTACAATGGAATGCTATTTACGAACTTGATTTCTTTCTATCAAACAATTTTAAATTATTGAGAAATGTGTCACTTTACATTGGCTTTCTACTAAACGGAGCCTTAGGAAGCACTGCATCACTAATGATGAGGGTTTTGTATGTGAGCAAATGGCTTCTGTAGCAAATAAATGCCCCCACATAATTTGTGTATAATATGCATGTCGGTAAGATCTTTACTCGTTAAGATTTAGAAATGTGAAGATGTATTTAGGTAGATTGTGGGGGGTCCAGGTTAAACACAATTTGTGGAAGGAAACCTCTATGCAGATTTTGTAGCAAACCTGTCTTCCAACATCCTCCCATTTGTCTTCTGTTGTTTGCAACTTTGTGAGAGGATAAAAAAGGGAGTATGTTAATTGGTCAAAACCCCAAATTGGTCCTTTATGTTTGCACGAAGTTTCATATTGGTCCTTTATGTTTCAAAAAGTCCAAATTAGTCCTTTATGTTTGCAAGAAGTTCCAAATTGATCCTTTCGTCCAAGTCCGTTAATTTTTTAAGTTAAGTGCTGACGTGGCATGCTGATGTGGACACATTATCTCTCCTACGTGTCAATTGAAGCTGACGTGGCATGCCACGTCATCATTCAATATCATACGTGGCAGTGACGTGGTGCTGACGTGTCATGACACGTCAGCTTAGATGGACACGCCAGCACTTAACTTAAAAAATTGACGGAAGGACCAATTTAGAACTTCTTGCAAACATAAAGGACCAATTTAGACTTTTGAAACATAAAGGACCAATATAAAACTTCGTGCAAATATAAAGAATCAATTTGAGGTTTTAACCATGTTAATTTAGTATCTATTATATAGTTTTAGGCTTTTACTCCCATGTACATCTTTATTATAAGGTTTTTGAATTATATAAATTACGTTTTAAAATAAATTCAAACATTTCACTTTAAGTGCAGGTTTGATGGTAAGAATAATCCATTCAAAAATTGAGATGAGCATATTTCATGAGTTTGGATCTTCTAAAGTTAAAATTTCATGAAGTTTTAACTCAAGGGGTGTGATTGAGTGGAAGGGACTCATCCATCCTTAACTAAGTGTCAGGAGTTCGATCTCTGCCTTGGGTATGGAACAGCTTTAAATCGTTGGGCCAGTTGTCCCATCCTTCGAGGTGCCTACAATTCAGCGAGGGGATTAGTCACTGTGCTCGACGGTGGATACCCTGATCTAGACCAAAAAAAATTTTATGAAGTTTTTGAAGTTAATTCAATACTTATTTTTAATTAGTCCAAAGTTTAAAAAATAAAAATAAAAAACTAAAAATTAAAAAAAAAATCATGCAAAAAATAACTTCAAAAACTTCAAAAAAATCTCAATTTTAAAAGATCCATTCACACCGTTCTTTCTCGTGGCACTGATGGTAAATCGCAGTCATTTAAACGCTTCATCCAAATTTTTTGGCGGCAGCAAATTTGTTTTTATTTTATTTTCTTAAAAAAACTGTTTTGCAAATATGAATATCACAATTTGGACCACGTTTTTTTAAACACAAGGAACACTTTGACTTTATGGGAAAGAAAAAAAGTGTTACAAAAAAAAAAAAAAAAAAGTGCTTCATTGGATCCTACGCGGATTGATATGTGTGAACAAGGATAGGTAGTTGGAAAATATGGTTGGATAATAAATTTTTTTAAGGCACGTTATAATATATCTTTGATGTGTTAATGAAGTATTTCATGATCTAAAATTTATAAAAATTTAATTTAAAAATAATTTTTAATATTAAAAATTTTATTAATCAATTAAATAAAATCTTAAATATGTCATAATGGCACATTATATAAATCATTTTGTTTCTACGCATACTTTTTAAGATAAATAATTCCACTTCAAGTATTATTTAATATTATCAATATGTTTCTACGCATACTTTTTAAGATAAATAATTCCACTTCAAGTATTATTTAATATTATCAATATGATGTGTTATTATATTTGTATTTCATTATCATTCCTTGTGTTTGATTTTTTTGAAAAAAAGGTAATTAAATTGAGAAAACCATCATTAAAATGAGCTCAACAATACTTAAAAATTAATTATAAACTCATTCCGATTGAATATTTAACATTAGATATGAATATCTTTAATTTCTCAATAAACTTTGGTTTATCATTAATAAGAACTAGCTCATAGTCGTAGGATAAACCCCACATACATGGCTGGCAGATTTTACCTCTTTATTTAAATATTTTGTATTATTATTATATATGGAGGTAATGTTTACCAATACATTGATACATCACTCTAATTATTTGTCTCTAAACCATTTAAGGTTGAATCTTTATTATTGTGAATTTCTATTAATATTAATAAATAGCTCTACATGATTGAATGGATGTACCGAACTTCAATAATACAGTAGTACTAAACTTTTATCCCTATACATGATAATATATAACAAAAATGTAGGGTGATGTATCTCTGACGTTTGAATTTTCGGTTAAATATACTTCCAAAGTTTTATTACAGTCAATTATGCCCCTAATTTTTTTCAGCAATCATGTCGATTTCACTAATACTATTAAAATAGATAACAGTTAGGACTTATGTGACAAGAAAATATGACTAGAATCTTATTTGTCATGTCATATTTTTCTTCATCCTCCATATCATTATTTTGTCCATTTTACTTCTCATAAAACGTATTGAGTGTCATGGTTCGAAATATCAAGTGGCATATGTGAACATTATTATCACATGTTACGCCACTTAAACTTTTGTTACCGAATACTGAACCTTTGATCAAATATGTCTCTAAAGTTTAATTGTGGTCCATTATATTCTTAAATGTTTATTTTTTAAATAATCCTATCATTTTCAGTAATACTATTCGAGATTTGGGAGCAGAATACCAAAAATGTAATGGAAAAAACTTAGGTCAATTTATTTATGTCAATTTCATCAAGTTCTCCAATATAAATATGACACGTGACAAAAAGTGTTTAAATGACCAATCACAGTAGAGAGAGAATATAGAAGACTACCTTATATATGACCAATCATAGAAAAAAGAAAGTATAAATATAATATATGATTGGTGAAACTTGATGAAATGGACATAAAAAAATGGACGTAAGTTCTTTTCCAAACGGAATATAATAACCTGTGGTATTATATAAGCTGATGCATTTGTTTCTCTGCATCTTAAGGCGTTTCTGCTTTGCATTGTGTGTGAGTGTGAGTGTGAGAAATGGTGCACGTGGGAGAGTCGTCATCATCATCTTTAACTTCTAAAGCCATCCCTCTTCCTCTGCTTTCTCTGAACCACGTCTCTTTCGTTTGCAAGAGTGTGAGCCAATCCGTCAAATTCTACCAAGATGTCTTGGGATTTGTTCTCATCAAGAGGCCCTCTTCTTTCAACTTCGAAGGAGCTTGGTGAGTCATCACTTCAATTTCAATCCCTTCAATTTTTTTAGGGTTCGGCTTTTTGTTTATTCCATTTGGGAAATTTGTTTAGGTTATTCAACAGCGGAATTGGGATTCACCTGCTGGAGTCAGAGAAGATCCCCGTGAAGAAAGGGAAGATCAACCCCAAAGATAACCACATTTCCTTTCAATGTTCAGATATGGAGCTCGTAATGAGGAAGCTGGACGCAATGAACATAGAGTATGTGACAACGGTTGTGGAAGATGGTGGAGTTATGGTTGATCAGCTTTTCTTCCATGATCCTGATGGATATATGGTTGAAATATGCAATTGTCACAATTTCCCTGTGCTTCCACTTTCCTCATGCCCTCTCAACCTACCTCATAAGGACCATGGAAAACTTCAATCACCATCTTTCTGTGGTAGGCTTTCTTTTTTGCCTTTCTTTTCCCCTTAATGCTGGAGGATATAGATCAAGTAATTCTATTCTTCTTATTTCACTGAGCTCTGTGAAAATTGAAAAGTCTACCAAGGATTAATAAAGGAAATCAAATAGATTAGGGCTTGTTCTTTGACAAAAAATAATAATTGAAATGAAGATGGAATGGGTGTGACTCATTTATTTTTTATTTTTTTTTATTTTCATCAACTTAAAAAAAAATGTAAAATATTTATTATACTTTTTAATTTGACACAATCATAATTTTTTTTCTTTTTAATACAAGGGGTAAAGTGGTAATTTTAATACATTCTCATTCCATTTTCATTCCTAAATTTTTACTAACAAAGACAGGAAACACATTCCGTTTCCCTTTCCGTTTCCATTTTCATTTCTGTGTAAAGAACGTGCCCTAAGGTCTTGTTCTTTAACAAGAAATAACAATGAAAATGAAGACGGAATGGGTGGGGTCCACTGGGTCCCACTTATTTTCTACTTTTTCATTTTCATCAACTTTTTAAAAAAAAGAAAATACAAAATATCTATTATACCCTTTGATTTGACACAATCATAATTTTCTTTTCTTTTTATTATTTTAATATAAGAGATAAAGTGGTAATTTTAATATATTTACATTCCATTTCCATTCTCAAAATTTTACTAACAAACACAATAAACGCATTCTGTTTTCGTTTCCGTTTCCATTTTTGTGTAAAGAACATGTCCTAAGGGATGTTCATTTGCAAGAAACACCATGGAAATGGAAATGGTAGGGCTCACCGGGTCCCAATTACTTTTTCATTTCCATCAACTTTAAAAAAAAAAAAGAAAAAAATACAAAATATCTATTATACCCTTCTGATTTGACATAATTTGACACAATTATAACTTTCTTTTTTTTATTATTATTTTAATATAAGAGGTAAAATGGTCATTTTAATACATTCCATTTTGATTACCAAACTTTTACTACTAAACACATCAAATGCATTCCGTTTCTATTTTTATTTTGCCAAAAAAACTAGTCTCCTACAATATTATGAACTAAGGTTCAAATACTTGTAAGAAATAATCACATTTAGTGCCTCACAATTGATCGAACATGAGTTATAAAGCCTTGATTGATTGCTTAAATCGTGAGTTATAAATAATTTGCTGTATATATTCACCATTTACCATATCAATCCAAATTTTATTTTCCATTTTTCATCGGATTGGCTATTCTCAATTTGGATAATTCTGGTTTTGCAGGTGAGGGAGCCTTGAAGATGAAATGCTACAGTAGTGAAGTTGATTTGCTGATGATGGAGAATTTGATTATAAACATGCTGAACATCTCAATATGATAATATTTTACAACGGATTCAAGTACTTTCTCAAAACTATTTATACAAAATTCATGAGTTGTTTCTGAATGCGAGCTTATTTGTGTTATACATAGGTGTATCTGTAAGTAATTTGGCCAATATTATGTAAGATAAGTTTGTACCTTCGAAATCCAAATGCAGAAAATATTTGTGGTATGTGATTATCCTTATACAATGATACTGGCTATTAGATGAAGATGATGATGCTAACTCCGTCTCCCTTCAGTAATTGATGATAACATCATTAACTTATGTTATGACAAATGGGTTTGAAGAAATTGTACATTTCGTTACAGTAAAGAAATATATAAAAAAAATATCCTTAATTCACTTTTTATTTTTATCTCTCTTACATTAAAAAAAATATATTGTTTATCATAGAAGATTCAAAATGTAGTGACATACGTGTAGCACCGACACTTTAATAGTACACAAAGACAGCGACAACGAATTAATAAACTGTGTCTTCCTCAATAAATTCTCCCTCTCTGGCACACAGATCCAAATGAAATCAATAGGTGGAAGTATTTATGATTATGAATAATAGCCGCTCGCAACTGAGGATAACATCATATCTTATTAGTAGAAAAGCTTTTAAAAGGAAGAAGAGTTACTGGTTTGCACCGGACAACATTTTTAATAAAATCAAATCACTTATTAATGTGATAGATATTTTGAGTTTGATGCATGTTATCTGTAGTTGTCAATCTCATATTCTCATACAGCATAACCTCGATTTCTTTGGAGCTATTTTTCTCATTTTGGAGGTTGAGAGAAGTTGCTTACAGCTGTGAGTAATGAGGCAAACCAGCTATTCTGGATCCAATCGCAAGATGAGTATTGTATAATTAATAGAGTGTTGTCAATATTATCCTTAAGAATACCAAAGTCCTTTTTAACAAACTGTGTAACTTGATATGTCTTTTATATGTCGAGTTAATAGTTGGTATTATGATGTTGTATTATCAAACAAAGAGATGTAGGTTTGGTAGGTTAAATAGATCTTATTGTAATATTAATGTTTTTGTGGTTGATTGGATTGTATTGTAACTTGATTTATTTAATAGTATCATTTTTATAAAAAAAATAAATAAATTTTCCCTCATTAAATTTATTAATGAGTCGTTTTTTTTCTCAAGAAAATTACCAAGAAAAAATGATTGGGACACCCTGTATTCATCAATCAAAAAACGATTCAAAAGTTGAATTGCATCCCTGTAAAGTAAAGAGAAGCTCTTCATGATGAAAGATCAGAGATGATGATTTTCTCTGTTTAGCTACCGCTGCAGAAATTATTCTGCCTAAAAATAAAGATAGTAGGATTTTGGAGAATGGATCCTTTAAAGTAATTTTCTATATTTTTTGGTAGAGTTATGAGAGAAATAGAGATAAGGAAAATATTTTCTTTCTTGATTTTTTTCTCTCCCAATTTTTCTTCTCTCTATCTCTCTCATAACTCTACCAAGAAATATAGAGAATTACTTTAGAGGATCCACTCTCAGGATTTTGTTATGATCAAATTGGTATTAATTACAAATGTGAATGATTAAGGAGGTGTTTGGTATGGTGTATCTCAGATAATATGACATCTTACATACCATGGTATAAAATGGTGTCATTTCAGATACTATATTATCTTTGATATTGTTATTTGGTATGGTCTTTCACAATACACAATGATATAAGATGCAAATGTTTGGCATAAAATGGTGTCTTCTAGCTTCTAATGTACCATGTCATTTATTTTTGTATCTTCCAAATTTACCCTTATAAATTTAAGTAAATTAACTATTATATTTACTCTATGATTTTTTTTTTAAAATTTCATAATAACTTTAAATAAAAAAAATCAACAATAAAATATTTTAAACAATCATATAGTTTAATATAACTAAAAATAACAATATTTTAAATATGCAACAACATGATTTAATAATGATTTAAATATGCAACAAAATGATTTAAATAAGCTCGAGAAAATATGGTGTGTTAATAATTTATGTTAAAAATATAAAATATAATAAGGATAAAATTGATAAAGTAAAAGAAAGTTCTCTCACTTAAGGGTGTCATCTCACATGACACAATATTTTTAGTGTCATAAGATAACACCCTTTTTGGTATCATGTGATGACACTGTGTTATCGTATGACACCATAACAAACGGGGCCGTCCAACAGACAGTGTCTTCTAAGATAACATGTTATCTTGGATGATACCATACCAAACACCCCCTAAGTTAGTATCTATCATAAATACGAAGGACCAAATTGAAACTGAATAATTGTTAAAAGTTAAATTTAAAAAAAAAACTAAAAAATAGGGAAAAAAAGTAATAATTACAACCATGTTCATTAATGAAATGATACTGGAACACGGTAACCTATAGGGGAAGGAAAAGGTGGAAGAGAAAAGCTGTCGTTTTGATATGGCCCTTCACCATTTGTCATCTAATCAGCTTTGTTTTTTGAAGGACGAGACACACAAGGAGATTTATTATTGATTATCCTGCAAAACATACAAGAAATCCATCATTATTTCTAACGAATTTACTTTTTCTTGATATTCAAGAAATAATGAAATTGATTATTTATGATAGGTGAATCTACAATGTAAATATGATTTTTATTGTATGGGATGCAATAAATTTTTAACCAATAAAATTGTAACATGTCAACATCTTGAGCTTGGTAATTTTTTATCATAATTTCTGATTCATCTGTGCTTGTTGCACCATTAATGCTGTTTTGAGCTCTTATTGTGAGCAGGTATTTCTTGAACAGGAAGATACATTTACAAGCCGTTTGGTATCACTTCCTCAAGTGAGGATAGAGGGAAGGTGAGTGGGAAGTGTGTTTGGTATGATTTTGGAAGTGGTGAGGTGAGTTCATGCTTCCTTGCTAGGTGGGAAGCTTGCTTCCATGTAAATTGGAGGGAAGTGGAAGGAAGTGGAGGGAAGGTGAGGTGGAGAGAAGGATAAGGTTTGTGAAAAGACTACTTTACCCTTCTCTCTACATATATTCTACACACAATCAGCCACAAATCTGAGAGAGAGGCAAGAAGGAAAGAGATGGAGTTCTTTGGTGATGATGAAGGTAGCATTCTTAAAAAATTTTCCATTTGATTCACTCTTCCTCATGGCTGTAGATTAGTATTTCATTCTTGTTTTTGTGTATAATATATTTTTCTGAATGCATGGTTTGATCTTGTTGAAGCTTTTATTTGATTTTGAATCAATTTCCTTGTTGTTGTGCTCGCTGTGAACACGTCAGCCGGCTGATAGGTATTGATCAGCCGGCTGTTCTATATATTTTTAAGTTTTCTGGGCACCTATCAGCCGGCTGATAGGTGTGCATCAGCCGGCTGATACGGCTCTGTACCTCAATTCTGGAAAAGGTGATAAGCTTACTTTTTTTCAATTTTTCTCTTGGCTGAGTTCTTATATGGTTTGTGTTTCTAAATACATTGGTATGACACCTTGTATTCACTAAAATCTATTTGTCATGTATGTATATTAATTGATGACAATGCGTAGTTATGAAGAATAAACGGAGGGAGAGAATTGTACGAATCATCATTTGGTGGTTGACATTGGTTGCGCATATTAGGAAGTGTGCTGCTATTGCATGTCTATTGATTCTTCGTCAAAGGTTTCGCATTAATAGGTCACCATACACATACGACTTTCATGCAAATCGGAGACGCTTTAGGGAAATGATTTGCGCCAATGATGCAACTTGCTTCAATCAAATAAGGATGTATAGGTCAACGTTCGATAGACTTTGTGAAATGTTGACAACTCTAGGTGGATTAACACCAACTAAAAACATGTTGGTTGATGAGCAAGTAGCCATCTTTCTACATATACTTGCTCATCATGTAAAAAATAGGGTTATACAATTTGAATTTAAGAGGTCTGGTGAGTCTATTAGCAGGTCATTCAATCGAGTGGTGGAATGTATGATGCGATTGCAAGGACATCTACTAAAAAAGCCGGAGCCAATTCCAGAAGACTCAACTGATGGGAGGTGGAAATGGTTCAAGGTATAGGAAGTTGTACTTATATTTTATATATTGGTTAAACTGATTAACTGAAAGTTTTCCTAATTTGTTTTGGCTTTGTTACGTGTAGAATTGCCTCGGAGCTCTAGATGGAACTCACATAAAAATGCAGGTGGGAGTGAAAGACAAACCCCGTTATAGAAATCGAAAAGGGGAAATCAGTTCGAATGTTCTAGGGGTGTGTTCACAAGATGGACAATTTATATATGTCTTGGCTGGATGGGAGGGATCAGCAGCAGACGCGAGAGTACTTAAAGATGCAATTCTACGGCCTAATGGCCTAAAGGTGCCAACTGGTGAGCTAACATTATTGCATAATCCTCCAATGTCGCATAAATATTTTGTCATGTATGCTTATTCGCACCTTTTGTATAGATTGCTATTATCTAGTAGATGCCGGATACACGAACGGTAGGGGGTTTTTAGCGCCATATAGGGGTCAGCGGTATCATCTGAATGAGTGGAGGAATGGGAGACAACCGGTGACACCACACGAGTGTTTCAATATGCGACACTCAAGCGCACGCAATGTCATAGAACGTTGTTTTGGCATGCTAAAGATGCGATGGGCAATTCTGAGGAGTCCTTCATTCTACCCGGTTCGGACACACACCAAAATAGTAATTGCTTGCTGTCTGCTTCACAACTTGGTAAACCGTTACAATGGTTCGGATCCAGTGGTCGAGGCCATACCGGATGGCGTTGGGGGAGGAGATGACGACGTCAGCAGTATACCCATGGACGTAGAACCGATTTCAACCGTTGAGCCGTCTACTGAATGGACCAACTGGCGGGATAGTCTAGCGAACGAAATGTTCAATGACTTTAGAAGTCGTATATGAATTTACACTTTGTATCTTAAGGACATAACACATCTGTATTATTTTGGCAGTGATGTTGCTGAGTTTTGTAACCTAATGGGAAACTAGTGTTACTTATGCAAACTTTTGTATGACTTGTTACTTATGCAAACTAGTGTTTTTATTTATGTGTGTAGATTTCATTTGATTTGTATGCAGATTTATGTGTGCAGGTTTCATTTGCTTTTTCTGAGTAGCAGTAAATGCCTCTTGACAACAATATTCTGAAGAGCAATAAATGGCCACTGCTTTTTTCAGCTTCCATTTCTGTGTGCAGATTTCATTTCTTTTGTTATCTATACCTCATTCATCCTACAAAACAAGTCATGTGTGATTGTGATTGTGATTGGAAATATGCCCACTGCTTTTTCAGCTGACTTTTTCAGCTTAGTTATGCCTATTTCATTCATTTTGTTAGCTTCAAGACTGATTTCTCTTTGCAAGGTAAGATTGTCATATCTTGTCTATTTAATTTTCTGGTTGAGTTTAGGTGTATGCAACAACCTCTCATTTTATATATAGTCCATACCATTGTTCATCCGCTATATTCATTACCATTCTTCACTTGCACTCATCTTTCTTGTAGGTATGTCTCAGCAAACTCAGGGATCAGCTTCCTCAAAACGCCCAATGAGGTTGTGGTCACATGAAGAAGATAAAGCACTTGTGGATAGTATGCTGGAGTTACGTCTAGGGGGCACTTTCAATGCAGACAATGGTCTGAAAGGAGGGAGCTTGAGGGATTTGGAGGCCAAGATGGAAGCTAAGTTACCTGGATGTGGGATAAAAGCAATACCCCACATCCAGTCAAGGTACAAGAACCTCAAAGGTACTTGGAAGGAGGTTTATGATATGCTGTACGGTACCAATTCATCAGGTTTCGGATGGGATCCTCATACTTGTATGGTGCTTGCGGAGAGAGATGTATGGGACAACTACCTTAGGGTAAGATTACTGCAACTTATCTTTTTTTTAGCAGCTTACTAGTTGTGGATGTCAAACTAACATGTTCTCTGTGTTGAAGATCCACAAGAAGTGTGGTCCATACAGGAGCAAACCATTTCCTTTATTTGAAAGTTTGACCGAGTTGTTCGGCAAAGATAGAGCAACTGGGAAAGAATCTCGATCCACAAATGATGTGCCAGGAGAAATGCCAAATGAAGGTGAAAACGAGGTTATGGACAATGATGATGTTTATATACCACAGCTGAATGAGGAGGCTGACATGAGTGTGGATGATATTTCAACACAAGAGCCTGAGTCAAGTTCAGCCAAGAGGCAAAAGCGTGGGAAGGCCAAGGAGGGTGCAGAAGAAGGATTCAACTGTGCGGTTGACAAGATTTGTGCGTCAATGAATCATGGACTTGAGCAAGCCACTAAGGAGTTATGTGTTCATTTGATGAAAAATGAAATTGAGTTGGGAGAAAAGCTAGATAAGCTGTACGACGACTTGCTACTGGTAAATGGGATCAGTTATAATGAAGTTTTTCATGCCCACATTCACCTAAGCTCAAATCCCCACCAGATGTTGTCATACTTTAGTCTGCCGGATAATGCAAAGCTCTTTTGGGTTCGTGCCTTATTGGAGAAGAAGTAAAAAGTTGGTCATGTTGGTTTCATTGTATTATAACCTTCCAATAGTTAGGGAGGATAAGTTCTATGTATTATAACCTTCACTTTTTAGGACCACATATGTATTATAATCTTCCAATAGGTAGGGAAGATAAGTTATATGTATTTTAGGGAGGATATGTTATATGTTATAAATGCTTATGTGTTGGTGTTGTGTATTAAAATGTCTCTATTTTTGTTCCTGCAATGATTTTGTCTCTCAAAGCCTTATCAGCCGGCTGATGGGTATGTATCAGCCGGCTGATAAGGTTCAGGTATGTATCAGCCGGCTGATACAGACCCATCAGCCGGCTGATAAGGCTCTGGACCTCATGGGCCGGCTGATACATACCCATCAGCCGGCTGATAAGGTCCTGGTCTGTACTTTTAAACAGAGACCTTTCAAGTAACTACAATGAAATAAATAAATAAAAGATAACCAGCACTAATAATTCATTCCACAAAATTCTCTAATGTGAAAACTGGAAATGTTACTACATTGAAATATAAATAGGATTACATTTAACATTCTAGTCTAGACCAGTTAATACATATTATCCAAGTGACTTAGAACGTCTTTAATATTCGTGGTGTGGTCAGCTGCAGTAAGCTCCAACGCTTCAAGGCGCCTCGTCATGGTGTCGAATCGACCTTCTACTGCATCAAAGCGTCGATCAATTCTTGCTTCTAATGCATCAAAGCGTCGATCCACTGTTGCTTGAACAGACCGAATGGCAGATAGAATGTCAGACGAATCTTGCGGTGCAGGTTGAGATGAAGAGCCCAAATTTTCTGCCGATGCGGCCGGTGCCTCATGACCTTCTATTTCCTCCATTCTTTTCCTTCTTTGACTGGTGTTTTCCTTTGGGACCCATGAATTGAAATATTTGGTGTGACCGGACCGAGAGACACTATTACCATCTATGGGTATTGGATTTTTAATGTCACCTTCGTAGGGATTGATTTTGTACTTCTCAAGAATGAAAGTGACAAGTGAAGCATAAGGGAGGCTTACATTAGTTACCCTAGTACACCTCATCATTCTCTCAATCATTAGAGACGGGATGTTGAACTTTGTGTCCGTCATAATACAATACATGGCAAATTGCTCAACAGTACTAGCATGACTTGTATTTCCTCCTTTGTTGAAGAGGCAGCCGGAAACGATGTAGTGCAAAAATCGCATGCCCACTTCGAATTTTGAGGTCAGGAAGTTGGCGACAACGTTGTGGGATGGCGCATTGTCTGGTAAGAGGGCTCTTAAGACAATTTGTGCGTCGTAGTTTGGAATTTTTTCCAATGATGCTTGATCACTAAAGCAATGACCTTCCGACCTGGCACCCAAAAATTTGCCTAACTTTTCATGACTAACCTTGATTACTTTTCCCCTAACTTCAGACAACATGCACTTCTCTCCATCATCCCAGGTAAGATTTGAGTAAAATGCCTTCACCACAGTCTCACTATAACTCTCTTTCAACATAATCAGCTTATATAGTCCAGACTCTTTCAATTTAGGCATAAAATTGAATCTTTCTTCCTCAAAGAAATTAACATCAACATACCTCCCTTGAGCAACTGATCGCAATGCAAAGTTTTCCTTGTACCTTGTTTCTTGTTCACGACTTGAGAAAAGTTTCGCAGACGAACTGGAACCCTTACTGGACTTCGCTTTCTTAGAAGCTCTTTCAGCCATTGGAGTTCTTCAATGTGGCCTGCAAAAGTACCAAATCATGAAACCCTTAAACGCATAGGAAATTAAGCATGAAAAGTAGTACATCATATGCTGCTTCCTTCACCAAAGTGCACATATAAGATTGGTACATAAAATTTGTTGTTAGATTAGGCTGGTTCTGTGTACAAATCAAGACATTTAAAAAAATGCAGACAACTACTTATATTTTAGAAGTGGTGCAAAAAACTTCATTAAACTTTTCATAGACAACCAGAGCAAACCACAGAAAAAACAAATCACAGAAGGAAGAGGAAAACAGAAAACACAAGAGTTGATACAGCTGTGATTTTTTTTTGGATAACAAATCACTTCATTAACACCAGAAAAAACCAACAAAGTCACCAATACAACCAGAGCAAACCACAGAAGGAAGAGGAAAAAAGAAAACACAAGAGAAATAGACCAGAAAACACAAGAGAAAAACACCTGCGAGACGGAGAAGGAGAGCCGTGCGAGACGGAGAGGGAGAGCGCCGTGCGAGAAGGAGAGGGAGAGAGCTCGTGCGAGAAGAAGAGGGAGAGAGCCGTGCGTTAGAGTGAGAGGGAGAGAGCCGTGCGTTTAAGAGAACATCGAAGAAGATGTGAGGAAGACAAACCTGGAAAAAACGGGACTGTTGAAGAAGATGTGAGGAAGACAGGAAGAGAGAGGCGGTTGAGGAAGATAGGAAGAGAAGAAGAGAAGCAGAGCTGCGGGTGAATAGAGAAAGAGAGCCGCCGAGAGATTAGGGTTGAGGGTAAGGGGTAAAATAGTCTTTTGTATTTTTTAACTTCCATTTCCCTCCCTCATTCCTATCATACCAAACAATCTTAATTTTTATTTTTATTTCACTTTCCCTACATACCAAACATATATAAAAAACTTCCACTTCCACTTCCACTTCCACTTCCACTTCCACTTCCCACTAAATACTCACCGGCTACCAAACGGCACCTTAGACAATTCATGATTTGTGGACCCCAAGCCTCTTTTCTTTGAATTTTTGAAGGTTGATTTCTCACTATATAATCATCAACAGAAATCAACGTACTAGTGTTATAGGATTTTGCATCCGACATTTGGCTTCAAATCTCTCATCCTCGTATCCCTTTCTCTGCAATATATATTCACCATATATATACTTTGATAGAATTAAAATAAAATATATAATATTCAAATAAGTATATAGTTTAAGTTTAGTATTGAGTAAATTAAATTACACTTCTTTTTTGTTAAGAGATCCTAAAATAACATTTCACTCGTTTAAAATATTAAAAAATCTATAATTTCATTTAATTTGACCAAATGCTCTTATAATTAAATATACATGCATCTGAATAAGATAAAATTATTTTTTAATAAAACTAAAATAAAATAATATTTTAACCCAAAATAACAATAATGAAATATTTTTTAAAATTTAAAAAATTAATAATATAATTAAAAATTTAGGATTTAGAATTTAGGGTATAACCGTTGCTTACCTGCAGAGAAGGAGGTGATGGTATGGTATAGTCTACTTTTTCAGTGAGTGGGTAATTAAAGTAAGTGTTTAAAGCTTAATCAATTTGTAAGTAATTACCAATTATATAGGTAATCTGTATGTAGACGAGACAAAGGCAAGTGTGGGAAATAACGCCTGGAAACGACGTCGTGGGAGACGAAGGTTTCTACATTCGATGGATACGAAATCCACTTTGGATTTTATTTTTTTCTTTTTTCGTAAACAAATCCACTTTGGATTCACGCTGGTTGGTGTATGATATGAATGTGGAAAAGCAATGGTTGAGTGACAAGTGAGTGCATATCTCTTGCATGCACCCCAGGAGTTTTCTAGACGTGGCGAATAGGGAAGTTGCCACGTAGACGGACACGTGGTTCCCCTTTGTTGTATTGATAATTTAATGCTTTTATCATATTTGGCAAATATTGATAATTTTATGTTATTTAATGTTGAGATTAATATCTAGAGTCAGATTACAAAAGATATGGAAATAAATTGAATTGTAAGATCTCATAAAAAATGGTAAGATCTTATTATTTTTACAAAATATATATAATACTATAAATTCTTTCTTGCAAACAAAGTTATTCAAAAATTATCTTACTTTTATAAAATAAGTCAAGATATATATTAAACAATTCTATATTAAAATGATTTCTATAAAACTATAATTTATAAGGTTTATCATTTGTTTAAAAAAATACTCAATATTCTAATTAGAGTGCTGGTTTAGCAAAACGCATTGTTTAGGTCATTTTTTTTTTCTAAACACAAAGGTTAAACACATGTTCATGCATTTCATGAGTTTGATCCTAACTGTGTCTAATTCTTGAACTCGAAAACCTCTATTCTCTTAAATATTATTAGATTAAAAAAATGATATTTTATTCTTTAACTTCGAATACTTTTAATTTTGTCTAATTTGATTAATTAGTGTACTTTCTTTTTTGTATAAATTTTATCTATACATGTTTTTCATATTATTATAATTATGAGTTTATCAAACAAATGTACTAAAACATTCTTTAAAGTTTTATCTAATTGATTGAAAAATAATTTAATAAAAAATAATAAGAATAATTTTTAAAATTTTCTTATTAATAAAAAAAATCCCTGTACTTGAGTTCTGATAATAAAACTAAAATAAAAAAATGAAAATGAAAATGAAATTATCATACTACATTAATTAAAAAAGTTTAAATCATATTATTATTTTTTGGGCCCAATTAGTAATTTCGTGCGTGTCAAATTAGCATTTTTTTTAAATCAATAAAAGTTAGCAGTTATAACTGACGATCCGACGGTCTCAATTGCGTTTTAGGATTTTTCTCGATTCCGAGCTAATTCTATCTGTTCGATGGCCGGTAAATAACTAAATATATACACCATTAAATGTTTTCCTTGTCTTTCTCAAATTCCTTCTTCTTTGCCTCTATCAGTCTGAAAGAGTTTTCTCTTCTACACTGCACATAGGGTTTTCTGAAGAATTCTATCTTCTCTCCTATCTCCCTTCCCTACAGCTTTTCTTAGGTTTTGCTTCCGTGATTGCTGCTACTACTCAATTAATCTCCAAAATCCATATAATTGTTAATTCGAGAGCTGTTCCTGGTATTTAATTTCCCTTCTTCTTTTACTGCCTTCAACTGAATTTTATTCTATTAGCCTAGGTTTTCTTTTCTTGCATCTAATTTGAAGAGAGAAAACAAAATCTTTTGTTTTCTTGATTCCTTTAAGACGCCATCGGTGTTAGTGTAGACGTCTGTGTGTAATTTTTAGTTGGATTCCACTTGCAGCTTGGAGATTCTCTGCTTATGTGCTGCCGCTGTGCCTAGGATCGCAGAAAAGAATAGTCCATCATTAATTGAAGAGTAAAGATATTTTATTTTGTTTTTCCGGTTTATGTAGAGATCTTTTATTGAGCTGTCATATAGATCATATCATGATAGCACCGAGCGTTTTGAAAAAGGAAGTAATAGCAGCTATTTATTATTGACTAACGGGTATTTGCTGTTTAGTACCTCAAGGCTAAGTTTTATTATAACAGACCATACGAGTTATTTAAAATAAAAATCTAGTAAGAGCATTCATGAAAACGAAAAGATTCCAGATTTCCAATAAAATTATTACAGCACTTTATTTGTCAGAAATAATTAAGGAATTAGTAATTATTGGACTGCAAAGCTGTATGTCTTTCCTTCTGGTTAATCTTGTTTCATTCTCTGTTGTAGGTTAATTAAGGTTTAGTAGACTGATATTGTCTGATGATGGCGTGTGATGAAAAGGAAGATGGGAAAAGTATCCTTTATTCAAACGTTTGTTGAGCTATGCTATTTCTGTTCTGGGTTGTATCTCTCAAATATGGTATCACCGGATTTTGAATTTAAAGAGTTATGTGAAACTGTGTTGATGTCATTATGCAATAGACAATATTCAAAAGGATTCAAATCATCTGAAGTGCGCATTTTTGAAGTGCCCTGAAAAGCACAAATTTTCACCTTTTTGCTTTGGGTTTAAAATTAACGATTTATTTTTTTTATTTTTATTCCTACTTACAGGCTAATCCAATAGTGGGTTAGTGTTTAAGATGATGATTTATTTTTTATTCCTACTTGTAGGTTAACCCAATAGCGGGTTAATGTGCAACTGCAAAATGGTGCATTTCATTGCACTTCACGAGGCGCACACTTTAGAGGATCTGGTTCGGATTCAAATCTTCTGAATTGCACATCTCATAAAGTACGTGAAGTACGATGTGTTTGCACATTAACCCAGGTTAATTTGCACAAAATGCACACTTATGAAGATCCATTCTCATCCAGTTCCTATTCTAAAGCCTTCCTTCATGTTTATGGAAGAATTTAATTTAGTTGCGTTTCTATGATATGAACTCATTCTATCAGGCCAAAAAAAAAAGAACTCATTCTATTACCATCTTTTCTTACCTGCTATGTAGTGACATAATGGTTAGAATATTGAAGTGAAATTTTCCAACCTGTTTTCATTTTTCATTTTCCCACTCTGTTAAGGATTTAAGTATTCATCAAAAAAAAAAAAAAAGGATTTAAGTAAACAACAAGTATTACTTTCATCCATCTGAAATTGCTGTTTGGTTAGGAAAGTTAATCTGAAGTCAATTCCATGGTTTGGTTTTAATACAAGATTTCCATGATTCAGGGTGATTATGCTGGCACTAACTTGCTATTTAGCTTTATGACTATTTTTTTAATATATATAAGCTTCATTTATTAAATTTTTTTTGGGTCAAATGTTCTATGATATTCTTAACTGTATGATACAACAGCTGAGTCTATACCTATAACGGTGCCTACAGGAACGGCAGATTTCAGTCAGGAATTTGTTGAGGCAGACATGGTATCTAACAACTGGCAATATGCTGCTTAATGACTCTCTTCGCTCTCTTTCTCTCACTCATCTCTGTTTGTCATACTGTGCTTTTCTTTCTAAATTTCTTCTTTGATTTGATAATATCTTCAGCATACAAGTATTGAAAAACTCTGCTAAGGAGCTGCTAACTTGTTGCGAGGATTACAAAATGTGTTGTTTAGGCGTAATTGCATTTTTCTTCATATGTATGAGAAATATTCTGAAGTCTGGACTTCAATCTGTTTTTATTAGTGCTTTTGGGTCCTCCTCAAGCCAGTGCAAAGTGTTTATATCCTAGCTACTTGGTTTATTAACCCAAATGAAATCACCCTGTTGATGCTTGATTAGCTGTTGATATTAAAACACGTTGGAGTTGCATCTCATGATTCCAACTATTTCAATTCATTTTTTAACCTGAAATTTTTATGGATTATGATACTTATCAGTTTTAAAATTTTCTTAGTTTGAATATTTTTACAGTTTTAGTTTAATGAGAAATATTGTTGTACTTGTCATTATGCTAATGCCTTCCTATTAACCATATTTTTCTTTCTTTTTTTTAATATCTTTTTAGACTTCTTTAAAAGATGGAGTCCCATCTGATTCAACATCATCCATCTCCTCTTCAGGAAATGCGACCTCAGGCATTAAAAGTGAGGCTGATCAAGAGTCAATTGAAGAGCAAGGTATTTATTCTACACCTATTGGATGCTAATATTATTCTTACCCAGGTTAGATGTTGTATATGTTCTTTATACACCACAATGGTGCTCATAATGATCTTTAATTATTATAATGGAAGGTTTTGGAAATATTTGCAAATGAGTATGATATTGATTGCTCTGCTCAGAAGTTTCTTGGGCTTAAATGTAACTAATAGTACAATAGTGAAGATAACAACGTTCATATTATCACACATGAAATTAAGATTTGATAGACTTAAGGGTCTAATTCAAGATATAATTTTTAAAAATTTTGACAGTCAGTTTTCAAGATAACCAAAAACATGGGGATGTGGTTTTATAAACCTGTCATGTAAACTTGAGATATTAACATAGTTATGATATGTTTGGTTCATGGATGTCCCTAGTGCTCTGATATTATGGTTACCAACAAGCAAAGGAAGAAAAAGGAGCTTTCTTCTAGTGCTCTAATTTTTCCTTCCAAAAGTTTCATGAAATATAATATTTTTACACATGCTGCGTAATTGTATATAATTGGATATGCTGAATTACTGATAATTATGAGTTATTTCTCAAGCTTTTGAGCATTATGTCATGCTATCAGAAGTTTGTTATGTAATTTGTCTAAGTGATGCTTATTTGATGTGAGTGTTTAGAATTGAGG
The DNA here is from genome assembly GCA_014851425.1 of Senna tora. Classification (NCBI taxonomy): domain Eukaryota; kingdom Viridiplantae; phylum Streptophyta; class Magnoliopsida; order Fabales; family Fabaceae; genus Senna; species Senna tora. The sequence continues at coordinate 30,159,698 of CM026272.1, read as the reverse complement.
GATTAATTTATGTTTTGGCGTGATTAGCGGTTCCTACCCATTTCTTTGAGATCAGGATGCATTGCTAGATACATGCTTCCTTATCTAGAAGAAGGACTTGAATTAGGTTTTTTTGGTGATATGCACATTGCGCATCATGAATTAGTATAACTGCCGTGGGAGCACTTGTTATTAATATTTTGTGGTGTTGACTTGATGGTTTTATCATTGTTCATTCTATGCAAATAGTGGAATAGAATTTATCCTGTGCTTATCCCTGGTTTTATGACTCTGAACTTTCTCTTATTCTATTCCTTAAATGGTTATATGCTACTTTGACCATTTTATAATATTATAATTACAATCAAATAAATTTCACTGTTGGCTGGTAGCCGTATTTAATGTGAATATTCCAATGCAAAGTTCCATCTTTAATTTGATTCCTAAGATGAAATCAACTGGCTTGATTCAGCTTAGAGGCCTGATATTTATGAATTAAATGATTCTGCTGATTAATGCATTTTCCAGTACACCACACATTAATAACTGCGTAAATATATAAAAAGGATTGAGAAAAGAAAATCAAGAGATAGAAATCAGAAGAAAGATAAGACAAAACCTCTTGGTGGGCGAATTGGAAGGGCCTGTTCAAGCAGAGCTAGGCATAAGGATACTGGACAAAAAGGAGGGGAAGTGGTTGTTACGTAACACTTTCAGATTTTTTAGAAAAACTGGGGCAGAGGACACTTGCTGGCTCTTAGCAGGAGCTTTTAGAGGAAGCTTCATTGTTCTTGTTCTGGCTCTTTCCAGTCAATATTGAACAAAAGACACCTCCTAATATATTATTAACAGATACATTTGTGAATTGTGATCATGAAAGGTTCTTCACAAGCTTGTGATGGTTGTTTGATCTGAATCTGAAGGCTTTGAATTGAATATCATGGCTTTTATATATTTTCTCTTACCAGAAAAACAGATTATATGGAAAATACTGTTTTGTTTTCATGTTGCTTGGCTATTTTGCAGGATTTGATGAAATGCATGCACATTTGGATGTCAATGCAGATGGTTCTGACAAAGTAGGTTTCAAATTATTTACTTTTTTTTTTATATTCTAAAAATTTCAAATGTTCCATGCATATGACCTTTTGTCAATTTTCTGCATAATAATGTATATGTTGCAATATCAATAATTTAAATTAATTATCAATGACTATGACACACTTCCATGTTTTTGGCTACAGGGTATGCTATCAGACAATACTTCTTAAATGCTTGGCTATGACCTGTATGCCTCTATGATTCTTGTGGGTGTTGGTGAGCATTGAGTTTAACCACTGTACTTATCTTTCCACAGAATTTCTTCAACAATCTGTTTCAAATGCTTCAGAAGCCCTACCTAGTACCTCATGTGTCTCAAGTTCCAACGATGTCCATAATGGAACCACTGATAGTTCTTTAAATGCAAAAAGTAGCCCAAAATCTCTTGCTTTGGAGGACCTGAATGATTTGAAGTCAACTGATAGAAGTGGCAATTCGGCCAGTAAATCTCCCAAATCTATGCCTGATATGAAAAAAGAGAAGAAAATAATAAAGAAGGTAACCTGTTAGATGATTATGATATCTCTGTTATTGGTGGGATGATAGTGCTATTGCATTATATGTAGTGACTTTTTAGCAAAGTATTATCATTATTGCATAAATACCCTGTTCACTTGTCCACATGATTTACAAAGGATACAAGCTAATTCATAATTTATTAAGGCGTATGGTTCTTTAAACCTGTCTTCAAATTATACTGCATTTTCATTTTTCCAGTGGTCTAGTTGTCATAGGAAATAAAGTATTTTGTTCTTCACTTCATTTAGCCGCCCTTTTCAAGGACTTTATCTAGAACTTAAGTGTTCTAATAATTTCAACATCTTATGTTGCAGGTGCCTCATTTACTATTTAATTTCTCAGAAATTGGCCTTTCAAGGACCTATAAAACAGTGGGAAAATCTCCTTCATTAGCCAGACAAAAACAACTTGTCTTCCCCCCTACTGACAACCAGCCAACTGGGAGAGCAATGAATGTGAGTGACAGACCTATGCCAAGAGTCAGGAACACACAACGTGAAATGTTACCAGAACAAACTCGTGGTCCTTCATTAGCTAGCCAAAAACATGTTTTCCCAAGTACTGACTACCGGCCAGCTGGGAGAGCACTGAGTGTGAACAACAGAACTACATATAGAGACAAATTAAACTGGAACACAGAACGTGAAATGGCACCAGAACTAACCTGTGGTGCTTCATTAGCCAGCCAAAAACATCATGTCTTCCCCCATACTGACAACCAGCCAATTGGAAGAGTATTGAGTGCAAACGACCGGCCAATGTCAAGAGACAAATTCACCTGGAACCCTGAACTTGAATTGTCACCAGAACTAACTCGTGGTCCAAGGTGTTATGGCGGGAATTTTCATGTGGAACCCTCGACTGTTAAGGAAACGTTTGAACTTTCAGTCTCTAGAGATAAATATAACCTTCCAGGTTTTCAAACTGAATATGAAAATGCTAAGTTCTATGTGATTAAATCTTTCAATGAAGACGACGTTCATAAGTCCATTAAATATAATGTTTGGACGAGTAGTCCATTTGGAAATAATAAGTTGAATGCAGCGTTCCTCGATGCAGAAGCTAAATCGAGTAAGACACGCACAAAGTGTCCAGTCTTCCTCTTCTTCTCGGTAAGTTGAAATATTTCTCCAAGAGTTGTCTCTGGTTTGACCTGTTTAGTCTTAATCGTCAGCAAAAGTTGATGTAAATGTGTTGAAAGTGTTATATTGAACAAAAAACTTTTGTTAGGGTTTGGGCATTTTCATATTTTTAAGATCAGAAATCTTTGTTGTTTATAGGATAATAAATTTATAATAACTATGTCATGTTGTATGCTTATGTTATTGTCCCTGTTACTTGAAAAGGAATATATCATATAAAGGAACTATATAGGAAACAAGCTCCTTTTTTAATCTCTTTCTTAGAAATATCTTCTATATGACTATATCTCAAGGTTAAATCATGTGGAATAAATGTTTAACTGCTTATTAGAAAAGTAGAGTTACTTGCCAAAATTATATTAACTTCTTGGATTTTGTTTTTATGAAAATAAGAAATTATATCCTGCTACCTTTAAACAAAAAAGACTACTATCGTCAAGATAACTTTTATTGTTAAATTTAAATAAATATGAAATGTTAAAAAATATTGTCCAAGTATCTATTCCTTCCATATGTTTTATTTGTAATACATGGCGATGGATTAGCTGATGTTTATTGTAGAAGCTTTATGTCTTTAAATCATTATTCATGAAGAAAAATTCATAAGTAGTAGACTAAGTTTACAAAATATAGATAGACCAAGTTGATCGTGAACAGATATGTAAGTATGACATAAGCAGTTCTATCCAAAAAAAAAAGTATGACATGAGCTGAGATGATTATATCTCTTTTCATTATTGGCAATCTACTTATTATAAATTGGGCCTACCTAAGAGTATTGCATTCATGAAGTTTCAATAATTGTCAAATCAGGTTAATGGCAGCGGACAGTTTGTTGGAGTAGCTGAGATGATTGGACCAGTAGATTTCAAGAAAGACATGGACTTTTGGAAACACAACAAATACAATGGGTTCTTCCCAATTAGGTGGCATATACTAAAGGATGTTCCCAACACCCAGTTTCGGTACATTATCTTGCCAAACAATGATAATCATCGTGTAACTTACAGTAGGGACACACAAGAGGTACTTTTTCCTTTTGATGCTGTTAAATTGCACCTGTGAATGCTTTCATGTTGAATTCTATCAGATTTGGATCAGAACATAATATCATTGATTCACTATCTTTCTCCAGTATGCTTGCTACCTACACACACTCACATATATAGAAGGAGAGAGAGAGAGAGAGAAGTAAATCAGTATTTTCATGAGGAGGTTAGCACTATCCACCTTTTTATGTTGACAGGAAGAAAAAAACTCATCTGTGTTGTAAGAACAAAATGAAACTTCTGGCAAAAAAAAAAAAAAAATCCTGCATATTTTGGGTATCAGTGAGTCAAATTTATGGCCAAAAAAAGAATATATTTATATTTATATTAGATTTACTAAAACACCTGCAACCAATATATTTTTCTGGTTCACTAGACAAAGTGGATAATGCTAACATGTGGGTAGATCATTGAGTAGTGGATATCGTATATATTGAACAGATATTTTCATGTTCAGGGTATAGTGCGCTTCCCTGGATAAGGATTTCCTTTGGTATATGGTAGTTTTAGGCTTTTAGCATGTTCCTTCTGATGCTTGTAACTAGTGGTAGGTTTTAAACTTCTTTAGATGGAAGTATGTGATGAATGGAAGGTAATTTTAGTGATGCTAGTAAGTAATGCTACTTCAACATTATGTTTTCATCATCAAATTTGTCATAATATGATTTGCAGGTTGAACTGAAGCAGGGTATAGAAATGCTTAATATTTTCAAGAGATACTTGGCTAAAACATCTCTGCTGGATGATTATGATTTCTATTTAAATCGAGACAAGCTGTTTCGTGCCCAAAGTAGTACTAAGAATACAACCCTGCGAAGGTAAGTATACAGCATTGGCAATTACCAAGTGAGTTTAGTCCTAGAATGATTCCGTAATTGCTTGTTACTTATTGTCCTTGGAGAATAGTATATCGTTTCTGGAAACAAGCTACCACAAGTATATAGCACTCTGTGTCTGTGATATGTATGTATACTTGAGGGATACTTTAAGCCGGTAGATTCATTTCAATGTTTTTAGGAGCTGTTTAGTACTAGTTTCTTATATTCTTTGATATCTTGGATTCTACAATACACAATAACAACTGATATATAAGATATTTAAAATTTTGATTCTGATGTGAATAACAAATACAATTGAAAATTGTCATGGTATGAGATACCATTCAAAATGATGTCAATCTATGGTTTCTACATCTTAGGTGCCATCTAGCATCTTGGATGCTGCTTGATTATGCAACATACTGGAGAGTCAAAATGATGGCACACCAAATGTCCCTTGTTAGTGTTATGAATATGATATACTGCAATATTGGCTGTTGCAATATAATGAAAGCCAATTTTGTTTTCTTAATCTGATGTATTTTAAAGTAATACTATTCCTATCCTTACTAGAGCCTTTGTGACCATTTCTGTATTTTCTGCAGATGACTTCACAAGAGGGAGAAAAGATGAAACAAGTGGCATCTAGCTGCTAATTCAGTTGCTTCTATCTATGCTCAGTGGGAATCTTAAGAATGTTGTAGATTAGTTTGTTTTATGATCATAGAGCTACCCCCCTTATGACAATAAGACATTTTTAGTTTTAACATGTGTATTTATGTACGACATAATGGAAGGGGAGAGGGAAAAAAAAACTACAGAAAGAATATAGGTGGGTGACATTTATAATTTAAATCATATGCATTTATGTACATAAGGATAAATGACATGGGGTATAATTTATAAAATGTGAAAAGCATTAAAGTGGAGTGAATTTCTAGTGTTGGCCATTTTATGTGGATTTTAATGCCAAGACACAGGGATTAAGTAATGTATTTTAACGCAGAATGTATTTTCATTGATACACATAGGTTCCGTTTGGTACATTTGAAAAAGGGGTATGTAAAGTAATCAGCGTGGTTCCCGAGAAAAAGAAACTGTTTGGTATATTTTTAAGTGATGTAAACCAACTTTGCGTCGTAATCTCATTTGCAGCAAAACTTTCCCTCATATATCCGATGCATTCTCACTCACCCTCAGCAAACTTGTGTAAAAAGACCAAATTAACCCTATCATTTTTTCACTCAAGCCTGACGCCTCTCTCTCTCTTCTCTCTCGTCTCCTTCCTCCAAATATCTTCTTCTTCTTCTTTCTCAAATCACTCTTCTCTATTCTAAAACATTTTCACCATAGCCTCATTCATCTTCTTCCTCCTCAAATCATTCTCTATCCACAAACCCCAATTTGAATCTAAACCTCAAAAATCAAGCCTTCTCCGACACTGAGACTATGGTTTCAGCTTTTGTGTGCAATCCTTAGATCTGATACGATGGTGAGTTTGGTGGAGGCAGATCTGAGAGCTTGGTGGAGGCGGCGGCGGCGGCGGCGGCCATAGATGATGGATGTTTAGGGTTTGATTGAGCACCACTAATTCATAGGGACATTTTAGTATTTTTTTTCATACTTTACTTACCTCACTTTCCTTTGATAATTTTGTTTAAACCAAACCATTTTTTCTCTTTTACATTATAATCTTTTTTGCATTCCCTTCTACACTTTCCATATAATTTACTTTACATTACAAACCTATTTTCACACCAAACGGGCCCATAATATTTTAGTATCGAAAGTATCACAAATTCGTTGTAAATTCATTTTCTTTTAAAACTTTAAAACCATGTCTGTTACAAAACCTCAAATTTCAAGGTAATATCAAAATTTAATAAAAAGAGTGAGATTTGATAATGATAATAATAATGTGACAGCTTAATCAAAATTTACGCAAGTCATTTAAAATGCTCACTCCTAAATCATAGAAATATTAAATTTGTTGCCGTTAGTAAGTTCATTTAATAAATTTAATAAATATCATCTTGTGTGTTGTTTGATGTATTCTGTGACTCTACTATGCAACTACATACAATGTAATTTCGGTCGATAGAATTATGACATGTAAAAAATTACATTGTATCTCAAGTTATTTTATTCACATATCTCAATCATATTGATCAAAATTATATTAAATATATGCAACAAATTGTATTATAGGCGTATCCTTATAAAAAAGTTCTGGTTGGAGGATAAAAGTCAAATTTAGGGCAAAAAAAATTCATAATAACAGGAACTTGTATTATTAATATTAATACGAATTTATTTATTATCTGTATAACTTTTGTTTAACGTTAGCAAACAATAAATAATATATAGAGGTCATTTTATTAATAATATTTAACATTTTGAAAAATTACACTTATATGTAATTTTTTTATATATTTATTATTAAATTTTTTATTCAAAATAAAATATATAAGATTTTAAGAGATAATAAAGGAATTGTATAAATTATACACGTTATCTACGAATCTTCAAGCAAAAATATAAAACTGCAAAATTAATTTATGTTTTCTTTATTTTTTTAAAATGTATTTCTTAATTCTAATTTAAAATAAAAAGTCTTTTTCTTAAAAAAAATATACAGGTAACAAATTTTTTTGTTATTAAGACGATTTCATTAAAAAAATATTTGTATCTTGTATATTAAAATTTTTAAAATTAAAAAAAAATTATTTGTCCATTTCAAAAGAATAAATTAAGGTAAAGTTTATTAGGTGTTTGCTATAAAGTTCATCAATCATAAATTGTATTTTTACTCTCTCTCTCTTCTTTAATTATTTATGTAATTTATTATCTTTTATATTCTCTCTGTAATAATTGATTATAAAAAAAAATTTATTACATATATAATTTTTATTGGAGAACTTATACCAAACTGTTTACTCCCTCCCAAAAAAGCACATCATTTCACTTCACTCAACCCTATGCCTAATAATCTGGCCAAAAAAAAAACCCCTATGCCTAATAGAATAGGAAAAAGGAAAAACTGAAGACCAGAAGCAGAGAAGGTCGGAGTCGGTGTTAGGACGCTGAAAATTGAGATCTTAAGAACATCAAATGACAGAAAACCCCAAGCACACGCTGCAAAGTGACTTAGAATCTGCTGGTAGGCCCTCTAAGATACCAAAAACGGAGGATTCTATTTCTAGCGACGAAGAGGAAGAGAAACAACCCGCCATTGACGATCAACTCATGAGCCAAAACCCTAGGATTCAACGCTATTTCTTGGCTATTGAGTATATTGGAACTCGCTTCTCTGGTTCCCAGAAACAACTCAATGGCCGTACAGTCGTTGGTGTTTTAGAGGTCAGTTTTACATGTTAATTTGTTCAACGAATTCCCACTAAGTTTTGCTGCTGATGCTGGTGCCGAGGAGGCAAATTGGTGGTTTTTAAGTACTATTTGGATGTCGAGGAAATGTACATCGTCATTTGGGAAATTAAGAATTTTGGTTACACTAGTACAGTCATGGGGAAGAAGTGGATAAATGAAGAATAGATATTTGAATGTAGATGCTATTATTATATTTATTTTATTAGATTTATAGCAAGTTAAAGTGCTTGGATGTTTAAAACTCAATCCCTTAATAATCAGCTTCTTATTCCAAAATTCAACAAGTATCCCATCTTTCCATTTGCTCCATGCTCTCCACCAAGTGGCAGCCATATATATATATATTGAAGGATGTAAACTCTTATGAGTTTATGAGTCAAGCTTACTCGCTTGTCAGTTGTCACCACTCACCAGTTTGATAACCTTGAATGTGATATTAAATACTTTTTTCTTATTTTTATCTGCAATAGGGAGTAGAGTAGTCTTTCTATCATGTGAAATCCATAGGTTTGGTTTTTCAGTTAATATTTATGATGTTTTTATTGATTACTTATACTAATATGTAATGTTTTGTGGTCCATGTAGGATGCTTTTTGTAAATTTATTGGCCAACCAGTCTCAATTTCTCTTTCAAGTCGAACTGTGAGTATAGTTGCTGTTAAAATCTTGGCAACATTCCATTTTATGAATCATTTAGCTCAAAATGAGTTATAGTGATTTATATAAAGCAGAGTTTGGTGTTATTAGATAGTTTCTAAAAAAGTTCAGTTTAGCTCAATAGTTCTTTTCTGTTGCTGCTTATTGGAAAGAATTTTTACCACTTATTACAACAACAGAAGTTGATTTCCTTCTATTTATTTAAAAAAGAGTTTTGTATTTTGTAAACCGGTTTATAAATTTACTTTATTCGCTAGTGGCATTTGTATACAGGTTGTCTGTCTACTTTGTAAAACTGTATCATTGCATTTGTATGGCATTTATTTTATGTTTTTGCACTTATTAGAGATATGTTATGCATCTAGAATATAACATATATGTTCTCTCATTTTACAATAACTGCAGGATGCTGGAGTACATGCTTTGTCAAATGTTTGTCATGTAAATATTGAGCGCATAAGTAAAAGGAAGCCTGGTGAAGTGGTTCGTTACACAACTCAAGTCTCTTTTGACAAAAGCTTTTATTGCTTTTTTTATTAAATTGAACCTGAGCAGGGACGGGGTGACATCTTTAATAACAATTGTTTAATGACTTATTTCTTACCTTTCCTTTTCAAAATTACAGTTACCACCTCATGAACCTGGAGTGGTTAGAAGAGCTGTGAACCATTTCTTACAGGTATGCTCTTCCATGACTTGGAAAATTCTAGATTAGTTAAACATGGAGCTTCTATTTTTGAAAAAAGTTCTTGATCTTTTTATGTTTATGAAACTTAAAAAAGTTGGGCTCTGCATTTCCTTTAACTCTCATAGTCATAGATTGATCTCTTCTTTGCCCTGCTCTGTTGATATGTTATGTGACAGTAGCTAGATCATTTTGTTTATACTTCTGAAGTCTGAACAACTGAATTTTGTCAATGCCAATGTGAAAGAATAAATAACTGAATAGGCAACCATTAAGCTTTTGAATTCCAAATAGCTGCAACCCATGCATGATTGCAATATTCACTATTATCATGAACTTTTCCATGTTGATCTTGTTGGACTTACAGAGTGCATTCCATAGAGTCCAAAAGTTTCACCATAGCTCACACCAGAGTCATTTTTATTTTTTGAATTAAATATTGATTTTGCTAGTCTTTTAATCTTTTTATGGTTGGTACATACTGCATCTACTTAAGAGCAGATGTACACTTTATGATAGCCTTCCATCCATGAGGATTATTGGTTTCTACACTTGATGCATGATTTGGCTGTATCTATTAGAAAACTTAACTGAGCAACTTATAATGCATATTAAGAAGGGCAATATAAAATTGATGCATATCTTATATAACCTTGTTTGTCAGAGCTCCTTACCAATACTATGTCTTGCTGGAATATTGAAGTTAAAGTTCAGAAAACCTAAAATCCTAAACTTTATATTTGAAGTTTCATACATTAGCTTATCTTACTTGAGTCTTTCCTATTGTTGATTTTTATAATGCCCAAAAGTTCCTGACACATTTATTTTTGTTAATTTCAATTTGATCTTAGAAGCATGAAGGTGACATAACGGTTATCGATGTTCGATGTGTTCCATCTGATTTCCATGCAAGATATAAAGCACAAGAGCGTACGTAAGTACTCAAGCAAGTTATTTCCTTTGAACATTGACTTAAGCACGCATAAATTAAAAATAGTCATAGATGTACTTTTCACATGTTATTTCATGACAACTGAAGACCGAGTTGCTTAATCCATGAAATTAGGCATTTAGGCTTGACTTCCACAGTGGCTGTTAGGAATAGATCTGTAAGGTTGACCCTGGATTGTTGAAAGCTGAAATTTTGTCCAGGATTTCCTTAAAATTTTGATCTATTTGATTTATGAATATTTGGTCTAATAAATAAGTGTTTGTGCATTCATGTAGATACTTCTATCGCATTCTGTCAGGGTCGGAGCCTCTGTCAACCTTTGAGAAAGATCGAGCATGGCATGTACCAGAAGACCTTAATCTTCCAGCTATGCAAGTTAGTTAACGGTTTCCTATATATTCTAGATTATGCACTCGAAATTGCCATAAAAAGAGATAATTTAATTTGATTTTCATGCAGGAAGCATGCAGAGTTCTAGTTGGACACCATGATTTCAGTTCCTTTAGGGCAGCTGGTTGTCAGGTTGTTTTTAAATCTCCATTAGTCCATCTCCATAATCAATTTTTTAAAAGAAGAACTGAACTTGCATGCTTGACCATCATCAGCTTTCTTAAATCATTGTACTTAAGTGTAGTATAGAATTCTAGTTAGCAACATAGCATCATCAGATTACCAAAATGAAATAGATATATATGAACCTTCTCTTTCCCTTTCTCAGGGATGAGATGATGATGATACATGCGATTTGCTTGGAAGGCTCCAATTGGAATATTATTATACAGTGATCATTATTGAGTTTTCAATAGAAGTACTATTAGTTTAATGCCCTTTATACATTAGTTTTTTTTTTTAAAAAAATATTGGCCGCCTTTTTCTGTTAGAATTCCTATTTGCAAGTACTACAATATAAATTGTGAGGTCTCTTTGAACCATCCATATGATATGATATAAAATTGCTCTATTACAGGCAAAATCACCAATTAGAACTTTAGATGAACTTAGTGTCACTGAGGTAATTCCAAGTCCATATTTTCCATCTGTAATGGACAGAGAACAAAATGGTGAAGTCAGTGATGATCATGGCTGCCTCAGCAAGTCCAAAACTGACATTTCCTGTAACTCTATGACGAGCATTGATAAAGAAACATCCAAGGAAAATTTAGGATTTGGCAAAAGGAGAAGGCACCGATGCTTGGTGATAACAGCACGTGCACGCTCTTTTCTTTACCATCAGGTTGGGCTTCTTCCTTTTTAATTGAGGCCTATGTCTGTTTTTTGTGATTTTAATCCTGATTCCAGCATGCAAAAAAATATATAGAGAAGAAAGAAAGGAAATTCAAATTTTTTCTTAGTTCTTTTTCCTTATATAGAGAATAAGTTTTTAGTCGAAAACTCCATTTTCATCCCTAGTACTTGTACCATCCATTTTAGCCTTGATTACAGATACTGTTAATACCATTTTAGGTCAGACTACTTGTTGGTGTTCTCAAAGCTGTTGGCACTGGAAGTTTAACAATTTCAGACGGTATGCATACCACTCATCTTTTCATATGTTTTATTAATGTATGCATAATCTTTTAATTTTTTCTTGATTTGGACTAAATTTTGTCTCACATGTTGCACCATTTCAGTTGAAAAAATTTTGAATGCAAAAACTGTGACGGCTGCAAGCCCCATGGCCCCGGCATGTGGTCTCTACCTCGGAGAAGTGAAATATGATCTACCGTAAGTTAATACACATCTGGGGTTCTTCAGAAATGTTATCATGGATTTGAGTAAATCTTGAGATAATAGTCATCCAACTAGATCTGAACAGTCAAACAAAAATTTGGACCACAGGTTTTGCAAGTGAGTTATGTCCTATGTGCAGTGCAGCAGCCTATGCATGTGAGTCGTCAAAATGAGTGCCGTAGTGGAATTTATCAATTGTAGAATTCTAGACCCGATACAAAAACTAGTTCCATCTTTGTAGCTGAGTTTTTCTTTCTCAGATGAAAACAGAAACAGAGAATTTTGATATATATATATATATATATATATCCTTTTGCTACTTGAAGCTAAAGTAATATCTACAAAAATGCCTCTTAGTCCTTAAATTCCTTTTAGCACATAAAGCAATTTGATTGTAAAGTAAAATGTTTATACTATAGTTTGTGAAAAGCATACTTGAAAAGAAAGTTTAAAAAGTAAATTTGAGAATTTTGCAGGAGAGACTTGGATGTTACAATATCCTTTAAAGTTAAAATTTTCTAAAGTTCTTGGAATTGTCTCTTATATGGTTTTTTTTAATTTTTTTATTTCTTAAATTTTGGACCAATCAGAAATCAATATTGAATCAACTTTAGGCTATTGGAATTAGAATTGGAATTGGAATTGGTAAGATGGAATTGGAATTGAATTATTTGAATTAAAAAGTGTGGTTGGTATAAAATGGTGGAATTAGAAATTTGTAAAAGGATGTAAGATAAAAAGACAAAATTGCCCTTCAACAAATATTAAATAATTAATTTTTTATATTTATTAAATAATTAAAAAAAATTAATGGTATAGAATTTTTTCTTATTTTCTTTTTTTCTCTCTCACGGTACAAAGCTTCATTTCTCTCCTCACTCCTCAAACCCATCTCTAATCTCAACCATGTCTCACTCACACACACACATTCTTCTTCATTAATTCCTTCCAAGATCATCTCAACGGCTAGCATTGTAATACCCGAAAATTTTTTCAATTTACGTTAAGGTCCTAATTTAAATTTTTATTTTAATTTGGAAGGAAAAGGAGAAAATTTTAAATAAATGAAATTTTATTGGGACCAAAATTAGGACTTAATGAGAAATATTGGGTGTAAGTTATTAACCCCAAAGTCAATTTTAAATAAATAAATAATATATAAAATAAATATATAAATATATAATATATTAAATAAATATATAAGTATATAATATATATATATATATTGTGTTGGCATAAGAGGGGGGGTCACGCACGTGACCCCCCATTTAAATAAAAGTGATCCCCAATTTTTCTCCAGGAGCTGCACGACGCTAGCAAGCAGAGAAAGAAGAGAAAAAAAAAAGAGAGAAAAGGGAAAGAAGGAGGACGGCAACGACGCCAAGGAGCCCACGGGAAGGAGACGCGCCGGAAACCGCCGTGTGAGGCTGCAGACCAACGCGACGCCGCCTTCTGAGGCTGAGGGGAGTCGTTGGTGGCGGTGAACGGAGCTGGGGTGGTGGTGACGACGGAAAAACGTGGGAGTGGTGTGATTTGGAGTTTGGCCGGAATTTCGCCGGATTTCGGCCGTTCTGAGCTCGGGGAAGGTGACTAGAGGCTTTCTCTACCCCGTACCATCACTCAATCTGATTGAATCGAGGTAAGAAGTCCCGAATCATCCAAACCCCAAATTTATCTATTTTAGGGATTTTTGGAAAATTCCTAATATGAATGAATAAATTATTTTGGGTCCTAAATTGAAGCTATTGGATTGTTTAGAGGTATTTGGGAGTGTATAAGTTGGAAATTATAGGACAATGGAGTTTATGAGGACTAAAGTGTAGTATAAATTGAATTGGTGTGTTGAATTGGTAATCTTGGATGGTAGTAATTGTTGTTATAGACAAGGGATCGAAGACCGAGTAGTTACGCCTTAACCGGAAGCTAGATTGTTAATAATAGAGATAAATGTTGGTTTAAGTAAGGAATTGGAGCTAAGTGATGAATTGGAGATTGCTAAACCAAAGGATGTTATTAGGATATGGGTTAGGAATAAATTATAGACCCTAAATACTAGTTGGAAGAGTCTAAGTAAATTAGCTAGTTTATGAGAATTTGGATTTCATGGACATTGTGTTGATGTGTACAAGTCATATATAAGTTCAAGCGTCTAAAACTACTCACTATGTGTGTGTAGGACCTAACGAATTGGTTGGAGCTTCGGGTACGCCGAGGGCCGATCAAGGAAAGCAAAGAGGTGAGGGGTTTTCCCATCCTTGCCCTCTTGTGGGTTGTATGAGGATGTGGAAAAATATGGTTTGTATTATTTGCCTCTTTGTCAGAAAATGTATGTTAGAAACATGCTATTGTTATTCCTAAATGTTATTATATGAAATTACATGTTATATGTGTATTTGATACATGTGAAATATCATGATGGCTTGGGAAGCCTTATATGGAAAAAAGGTTCTTGGAACCTAGAACGATATCGGGGGTAGGATCGAGTCTACTTTCGGTGTCTAAATTCCATGGTCCTAGAAACTCACAAGTTAAATGAAGTTGGAAACCTATTGTTTGATCTTGAAATTTTTGAAATAATCGAACTTAGGATGTTCTTCCTTGAAACTATTTTCGAACTTGGGAAAGGGTATAAACTTATAAGTTTTTCCAAGAAAAGTAAAACCGAACTAGTAGGGGTTCATAGGAGTCATGTAGAGTCTATGATAAAAGAGGTGTCCATTTTAAATAAACCGGGTAGATCGAGTATGTCCTCGTGAAGTCGGACACCCAAGAGTCCAAAGTCTATAAGTTTGCCACTTTGTGGTTAAAGCTTTGGTTAGTCCAAAGTCACACGAGTCGCCGGCTATGTACCAAGTAAAGTCTTGGTGCCAGATATGTCTCAAGTAAAGTCTTGGGGCCAGGGGTTCCTAGAATGATCAACTAGGTTCCTAACCGCTCACGTGAGCTATGCCTTCGGGCCAGTTCACCTCATAACGGATGCCACTCACGTGAGTTATGCCTTCGGGCCAGATTCTCTCCTAACGGAGATATGCCTTCGGGCCAGTTCTCTCCCCAAAGGGAGATATGCCTTCGGGCCAGTTTATGTTATTTTAAAACGATATATGATATTGGAAAGTGTTTGACGATACTGAACATGTGATATATATGCCTAATTTTGTCAATACAGGTGTTATATATGCTAAATGCATGATCACTTAAACATGAAAGGTTAAAAGGAATATTATATGTGCATGTGGATGTGATTGGCTCCCTTTCCCCAGTTGTAGTGGTACCCGCTACTACACCAAGGATGGGAGAGCCTCTCACTGAGTCCGTTTGACTCACCCCCCCAATTTTACATGTTACAGATACAGGTGTAGCGGGCACCGGACACGCGTCTACTTCCTCTCAAGGAGGCGGACATTCTTAGAGACCTCACGCATTGTTCGCGTGAGAGGTTTATCTTTTGATGTATACATTCTTTTGTTATATTTCATTGATGTATACATTATTTTGAGTATAGCCT
This sequence comes from Senna tora, assembly GCA_014851425.1. Lineage (NCBI taxonomy): Eukaryota > Viridiplantae > Streptophyta > Magnoliopsida > Fabales > Fabaceae > Senna > Senna tora. Next base: position 30,144,173 of record CM026272.1, on the reverse strand, counting down.
TTGATGTATAGGCAATTGCTATATGTATAAATATATGTACAAATCTAGACTTGTCGGCTTCATACTGTTTAAAGATTAGGTAATGGATGGGAATATAGGATATATGAATATTATGATGAGTATGAATTGCTTCCGCATGTGAATAGGATAGGTCACACCCTATGGGGTGTGATCAATATGTAAATTATATATGTATATATGTGTGGTTGGTATGTGATTGTTTGCAAATATATAAACCTGCATGTGAATAGGATAGATTACACGCATTGAGGCGTGTGATCAATATGTAAATTTAAATGCGAGTGTGGATGCTCATATACCGGTGATTGAACAGGTTATATATATATATATTGTGTGTGAATAGGATAGATCATTCCCTTGCGGTTTGATCACTACATATATACAAATTTATGTGTGATTGCTTATGTGAATGGATATATATATATATATACTTGAATTGGGCTGAAGCGGCAATGAGCGCCGTGGATTGCAGGTTATTTAGGCCACCGTAAATGACGTGGCCAATATTTATTATGTGAATATTGTATGTTGTTTGTATAGCAGGGTAATTATTTTAAATGGTAATAGGGAAGGCTTACGGGTTTAGGGGTGAAATCCTACTCCCGTGCCGGTCACGGACTCCTAGAAATGGGGTCGTGACAAAGTTGGTATCAGAGCCTGGTTATTTTTAAATAGTATGAAGCCATAGGTATGACCGGGTGTCGGTTTACCCTTCTTTGTGTACTCGGGCACAACGTGGGAGTAAAAGGGCACTTGTGGGAATACCCAGGAAAAATGTGTCAATTCTTTCTTTCTACTCTCTTTGATATTTAAATATATCATTGTTATATTCGTATTTATTAGGTGTGATCTTTGTGCAGTACAGGGATGCTGCCGACCACTAGGCAGGCTAGGAGGGGCGGTAGAGTCCCTGCACGTATAGATGAGGAGTCCGTTCGGGAGGAGAGAGTGCCTCCCAGGGGCCGAGCTAGAGGCCATGCTAGAGGCCGTGCTAGAGGTCGTGCTCGCGGTCGTGGTAGGACACAAGAAAGAGAAGTGCATAGGCAACAAAACCCAGAGCCACAGGTTGAGACGGGTGCTCCGTCGGTGGCTGAGATGTTGGCTGCGGGATTTCAGGAATTGAGAGCCGAAATAACCCGCCAAATTCAACAAGAAGTCCGCCGTTTAGTTGTCGGCTAAGAAGAAGAGCAAGTGATATCGGTTGAACAGGAAACTGAAACAAGGGAGGAAGAACCTAGAAGGGATTGACAACTAAGGGACGTACCCAGGAGACCGAGGGGAGTTCCGAGGGAATTGCCAATTACAAAATTCTTGAAGTTAAATCCGCCCACATTTTGCGGAACCGAAACCAAGGAGGACCCTCAACATTTCCTCCGTGATATAATCAGAATTGGGCAATTACTAAGGTGTCCAGGAGGAGAGATGGTGGAACTTGCCTCGTTTCAGTTAAGAGGCGCTGCACGGGTTTGGTTTGAATCAGTACAGAAGAGATATGCAAGGAGAGTTGCTCCTATGACCTGGTAAGATTTTCAGAGGGAATTCCTGGGTCGGTTTCTGTCTGAAGGAATGAAGTATGCCAAGCGTCAACAGTTCGAAGACTTGTGGATGACGCCGAATATGTCTGTGACCGAGTTTGAACTGCAGTACACAGAGCTAGCTCAATACGCTCCTGAATTAGTTCCTGATGAGAGGGAATTGATCAAGAGGTTCATTCACAGACTGGTAGAGCCGTTGTTCGTAGTGCTACTACCCCAGTGTAATCAATTTGAAACTTTAGCACAGGCTGCGGATTGTGCAAGAGTGATCGAAAATAGAAAGAAGTTTGGGACGTCGGCGAATCCCAAGAATAAATTATTGATGGGCAATGAGGGCCAAGGGTGGAAGAAGAAGCAAAAGACAGCTGGTAATTCTGGTATAGTTTCAAATTATGCAGGACAAGTTGGTGGGCAGTCTGCTATTACCACCACAAGTTCTGGGAAGAGTAACACCCAAGGTGGACAGAGAGTACAAGGCAGTAAAAACACCGGTGACACATGGCCTCAATGTGCAATCTGCAACAGACGTCATTTTGGTGTATGCCGGAAATTGACCGATGCATGCTACACTTGTGGCGAGGTGGGCCACATGTCTAGGGAGTGTCCTAAGCGGGGGGAAGGTACAAGTGTGAGGAGTAACCCGACTCCGAGAAGTACTCCTATTCCAGCCCCACCGGTGAGAGCCGTGCCACCACATACAACCAACACGGGTGCAATTAGAGGTCGTGGTGCGGGTAACAGTGGTAGAGGTACAGGGGCAGTGAGTGGCGGTCAAGCCAGAGTATTCGCACTTTCTCAGCAGGACGCTCATGCATCCAATGCAGTGGTCACAGGTACTCTACTTGTTTGTTCTCTTGAAGCAAAAGTGTTGTTTGATTCTGGTTCTACTCATTCATACGTGTCGCATGAATTTGCCTCTAAATTCAAGAGAAGTCCATCTAGAATGGAAGAGATAGTATTAGTATCTACTCCGATGGGAGATTCGGTACAAGTTGAGTATATGCATAAATCCTGTGTGGTGGAGGTCGATGGTCATGAGACTATAGTAGACCTTCGTCTTTTAGTTATGGTTGATCTAGATGTAATTCTGGGAATGGACTGGTTGGCATCTTGTCATGCGGTGGTGGATTGTAGAGCTAAGTGTCTAAAATTTAGCATGCCGAATGAAGAACCTTTTGTGATAAGGGGCGACGGAGCCGCTCCGTACCCAAGCTTGATTTCAGCTATCAAGGCATCCAAGCTACTTGAAAAAGGGTGCAAAGGGTACCTGGCCTTCGTGAGAGACACTACGAAAGAAGTGGTTTCACCGAATCAAGTACCAGTGGTGCGTGAGTTCTTATATGTATTTCCGGAAGAATTGCCGGGGTTGCCTCCCGATCGGGAAATCGAATTTGAAATTGAATTGCAACCCGGTACTCAACCTATATCCACACCACCTTATCGTATGGCTCCGAAAGAATTGAAGGAGTTACATACACAGTTGCAGGAGTTGCTTGACAAGGGCTTTATTCGGCCTAGTTTTTCTCCTTGGGGTGCGCCGGTTCTTTTTGTGAAGAAGAAGGACGGATCTTTGCGGTTGTGTATCGATTACCGAAAGTTAAATAAGGTGACGATCCGCAATCAATACCCACTTCCGAGGATAGATGACTTGTTTGATCAATTACAAGGTGCAAAGCGGTTTTCTAAAATTGATTTGCGATCTGGGTATCACCAACTCAAGATTCGAGAATCAGACGTACCTAAGACCGCTTTCCGAACCCGATATGGACATTACGAGTTTTTGGTGATGTCTTTTGGATTGACTAATGCTCCTGCAGCGTTTATGGATATGATGAACATGGTCTTCAAACCTTTCTTGGATCAATTTGTCATTGTCTTTATTGATGACATCTTGGTCTATTCGAAAAATTCAGAAGAGCACGCTGAACACTTAAGGTTGGCCTTACAAAAGTTAAGGGAGAAGAAGTTGTATGCCAAATTCTCCAAATGCGAATTTTGGCTTGATAGAGTTGCCTTTTTGGGTCACGTGGTATCATCAGAGGGAATCCACGTTGATCCAAGTAAGGTGGAGGCGGTAAAGAATTGGTCCCAACCTACTTCGGTTACAGAAATCCGTAGCTTTTTAGGTTTGGCGGGCTATTACAGAAGATTCGTGCAAGATTTTTCTAAGGTGGCTGCACCATTGACCAAATTGACACAAAAAGGGGTGAAGTTTGTATGGGATGAGAAATGTGAGCACAGTTTCCAGAAGTTGAAGGAAAGTCTCACTACCGCTCCAGTGTTAGCACTTCCTGAAGGCATCGGAGGGTATGTGGTGTATTGCGATGCATCAAGGATCGGGTTGGGGTGTGTATTAATGCAACACGGCAAAGTGATTGCGTATGCCTCGAGACAGTTGAGGAAGCATGAGAAGAATTACCCGACTCATGATCTTGAAATGGCCGCGGTGGTATTTGCCTTAAAAATATGGAGGCACTACCTATATGGAGAAACTTGTGAAATTTATACAGATCACAAGAGTCTCAAATACATCTTCGAGCAGAAAGATTTAAACTTGAGACAACGTCGATGGCTAGAGTTGTTAAAAGATTATGACTGCACGATTTTGTATCATCCGGGAAAGGCTAATGTGGTAGCTGATGCTCTGAGTCGGAAATCCATGGGTAGTCTTGCCCATATAAGTGAAGAGAGAAGACCGTTGATTAAGGAACTTCATGAGTTAGAACAAACCGGGAATCGGTTTGAGATTGGAAGTTCAAATTCATTGTTGGCTCATCTTGAAGCTAAATCCTCTTTGGTAGAAGAGGTGAAGTCTAAACAGGATGAAGATGCCGACCTCAAACAGATTAAGAATACGGTGGTCAAAGAGAAAAGGGAAGACCTCCGATTCTCTATTGATGATTTCGGGGTACTTCGCTTGGAGGGACGGTTGTGTGTTCCGATGGTGGACAATTTGAAAGAGAGAATTCTTGAAGAAGCACACCGGACCGCTTATACCATCCACCCGGGAGCTAACAAGATGTATCATGATTTGAAACAATTGTATTGGTGGAATGGTATGAAAAGAGATGTTGCAGACTATGTGGCTAGATGTTTAGTGTGTCAGCAGGTGAAGGCTGAACACCAGAAACCCGCCGGGATGTTACAGCAAATAGAAATACCAGAATGGAAATGGGAGAGGATCACAATGGATTTTGTTACAGGGTTGCCTAGATCACAGCGTGGGTTTGATTCGGTTTGGGTAATAGTAGATCGTATGACCAAGTCCGCCCACTTTCTGCCAGTTAAGACCACTTATAGTGTGAGTCAGTATGCGCAGCTCTATCTATCAGAGATCGTCAGATTACACGGGATACCAGTATCCATAATATCGGATAGAGGGCCACAGTTCACTTCCAGGTTTTGGAAGTCCATGCAGGAAGTGTTGGGGACTAGAGTTGATTTGAGCACCGCTTTTCACCCACAGACAGATGGGCAATCAGAGAGAACTATTCAAATTCTGGAAGACATGCTTAGAGCGTGTATTATGGATTTCGGCGGGAGTTGGGAAAAGTATCTACCTCTAGCTGAATTTGCATATAATAACAGTTACCAAGCGAGTATCCAGATGGCACCTTTCGAGGCTCTTTATGGTCGAAGGTGTCGATCCCCGATTGGTTGGTTCGAGGTCGGAGAAGCTAGCTTAGTCGGGCCGGAACTGTTACAAGATGCCTTGAAAAAGGTAAAAGAAATAAGGGAGAGGTTGTTAACGGCTCAAAGTAGACAGAAGTCATATGCTGACAACCGAAGAAGAGAATTGGAATTCGCTGTGGGTGAGTTAGTATTCTTGAAAATTTCACCAATGAAGGGCGTAATGAGGTTTGGCAAGAAAGGCAAGCTAAGTCCAAGGTATATTGGACCATTTGAGATACTAGAGCGTGTGGGGAATGTTGCCTACCGCCTTCAATTGCCGGCGGAACTAGAAGGAGTTCATCCGGTATTTCATGTATCAATGCTTCGCAAGTACTTGCCAGATCCTTCTCATGTGATCCAAACCCAAGAAGTACAACTAACCGAAGATTTGACGTATGAGGAGATACCAGTGGAAATCTTAGATCGTCAATTGAAGAAGTTGAGATCGAAAAAAATACCATTGGTGAAAGTTCTGTGGAGAAATCACTCGACCGAGGAAGCTACGTGGGAAGTCGAGGCTGATATGCGCAGGACGTATCCTCATCTATTTGAAAACTAAGGTTAGTATGTGATTGAAATTCGGGGACCGAATTTCTTAAGGGGGGAAGATTGTAATACCCGAAAATTTTTCCAATTTACGTTAAGGTCCTAATTTAAATTTTTATTTTAATTTGGAAGGAAAAGGAGAAAATTTTAAATAAATGAAATTTTATTGGGACCAAAATTAGGACTTAATGGGAAATATTGGGTGTAAGTTATTAACCCCAAAGTCAATTTTAAATAAATAAATAATATATAAAATAAATATATAAATATATAATATATTAAATAAATATATAAGTATATAATATATATATATATTGTGTTGGCATAAGAGGGGGGGTCACGCACGTGACCCCCCATTTAAATAAAAGTGATCCCCAATTTTTCTCCAGGAGCTGCCCGACGCTAGCAAGCAGAGAAAGAAGAGAAAAAAAAAAGAGAGAAAAGGGAAAGAAGGAGGACGGCAACGACGCCAAGGAGCCCACGGGAAGGAGACGCGCCGGAAACCGCCGTGTGAGGCTGCAGACCAACGCGACGCCGCCTTCTGAGGCTGAGGGGAGTCGTTGGTGGCGGTGAACGGAGCTGGGGTGGTGGTGACGACGGAAAAACGTGGGAGTGGTGTGATTTGGAGTTTGGCCGGAATTTCGTCGGATTTCGGCCGTTCTGAGCTCGGGGAAGGTGACTAGAGGCTTTCTCTACCCCGTACCATCACTCAATCTGATTGAATCGAGGTAAGAAGTCCCGAATCATCCAAACCCCAAATTTATCTATTTTAGGGATTTTTGGAAAATTCCTAATATGAATGAATAAATTATTTTGGGTCCTAAATTGAAGCTATTGGATTGTTTAGAGGTATTTGGGAGTGTATAAGTTGGAAATTATAGGACAATGGAGTTTATGAGGACTAAAGTGTAGTATAAATTGAATTGGTGTGTTGAATTGGTAATCTTGGATGGTAGTAATTGTTGTTATAGACAAGGGATCGAAGACCGAGTAGTTACGCCTTAACCGGAAGCTAGATTGTTAATAATAGAGATAAATGTTGGTTTAAGTAAGGAATTGGAGCTAAGTGATGAATTGGAGATTGCTAAACCAAAGGATGTTATTAGGATATGGGTTAGGAATAAATTATAGACCCTAAATACTAGTTGGAAGAGTCTAAGTAAATTAGCTAGTTTATGAGAATTTGGATTTCATGGACATTGTGTTGATGTGTACAAGTCATATATAAGTTCAAGCGTCTAAAACTACTCACTATGTGTGTGTAGGACCTAACGAATTGGTTGGAGCTTCGGGTACGCCGAGGGCCGATCAAGGAAAGCAAAGAGGTGAGGGGTTTTCCCATCCTTGCCCTCTTGTGGGTTGTATGAGGATGTGGAAAAATATGGTTTGTATTATTTGCCTCTTTGTCAGAAAATGTATGTTAGAAACATGCTATTGTTATTCCTAAATGTTATTATATGAAATTACATGTTATATGTGTATTTGATACATGTGAAATATCATGATGGCTTGGGAAGCCTTATATGGAAAAAAGGTTCTTGGAACCTAGAACGATATCGGGGGTAGGATCGAGTCTACTTTCGGTGTCTAAATTTCATGGTCCTAGAAACTCACAAGTTAAATGAAGTTGGAAACCTATTGTTTGATCTTGAAATTTTTGAAATAATCGAACTTAGGATGTTCTTCCTTGAAACTATTTTCGAACTTGGGAAAGGGTATAAACTTATAAGTTTTTCCAAGAAAAGTAAAACCGAACTAGTAGGGGTTCATAGGAGTCATGTAGAGTCTATGATAAAAGAGGTGTCCATTTTAAATAAACCGGGTAGATCGAGTATGTCCTCGTGAAGTCGGACACCCAAGAGTCCAAAGTCTATAAGTTTGCCACTTTGTGGTTAAAGCTTTGGTTAGTCCAAAGTCACACGAGTCGCCGGCTATGTACCAAGTAAAGTCTTGGTGCCAGATATGTCTCAAGTAAAGTCTTGGGGCCAGGGGTTCCTAGAATGATCAACTAGGTTCCTAACCGCTCATGTGAGCTATGCCTTCGGGCCAGTTCACCTCATAACGGATGCCACTCACGTGAGTTATGCCTTCGGGCCAGATTCTCTCCTAACGGAGATATGCCTTCGGGCCAGTTCTCTCCCCAAAGGGAGATATGCCTTCGGGCCAGTTTATGTTATTTTAAAACGATATATGATATTGGAAAGTGTTTGACGATACTGAACATGTGATATATATGCCTAATTTTGTCAATACAGGTGTTATATATGCTAAATGCATGATCACTTAAACATGAAAGGTTAAAAGGAATATTATATGTGCATGTGGATGTGATTGGCTCCCTTTCCCCAGTTGTAGTGGTACCCGCTACTACACCAAGGATGGGAGAGCCTCTCACTGAGTCCGTTTGACTCACCCCCCCAATTTTACATGTTACAGATACAGGTGTAGCGGGCACCGGACACGCGTCTACTTCCTCTCAAGGAGGCGGACATTCTTAGAGACCTCACGCATTGTTCGCGTGAGAGGTTTATCTTTTGATGTATACATTCTTTTGTTATATTTCATTGATGTATACATTATTTTGAGTATAGCCTTTGATGTATAGGCAATTGCTATATGTATAAATATATGTACAAATCTAGACTTGTCGGCTTCATACTGTTTAAAGATTAGGTAATGGATGGGAATATAGGATATATGAATATTATGATGAGTATGAATTGCTTCCGCATGTGAATAGGATAGGTCACACCCTATGGGGTGTGATCAATATGTAAATTATATATGTATATATGTGTGGTTGGTATGTGATTGTTTGCAAATATATAAACCTGCATGTGAATAGGATAGATTACACGCATTGAGGCGTGTGATCAATATGTAAATTTAAATGCGAGTGTGGATGCTCATATACCGGTGATTGAACAGGTTATATATATATATTGTGTGTGAATAGGATAGATCATTCCCTTGCGGTTTGATCACTACATATATACAAATTTATGTGTGATTGCTTATGTGAATGGATATATATATATATACTTGAATTGGGCTGAAGCGGCAATGAGCGCCGTGGATTGCAGGTTATTTAGGCCACCGTAAATGACGTGGCCAATATTTATTATGTGAATATTGTATGTTGTTTGTATAGCAGGGTAATTATTTTAAATGGTAATAGGGAAGGCTTACGGGTTTAGGGGTGAAATCCTACTCCCGTGCCGGTCACGGACTCCTAGAAATGGGGTCGTGACAAGCATATTGCAACCTATCAAAAAAGAAAAGCTTGTAGTTGGGTACAGAACCATCGCCACAGTTGACGTCGTCGCCGCCGTCGTCGTCGATGGAATGTAGTCTTAGAACTCCGGCGTTCAAAGGTTCTTCTCTTCTTCTTCTCGGTTTCCCATCCTCTTCTTCCTCTTCCATTCTTCTTCTCGATCTGCTTCGGCTCCACCCAGATCTGCTTCGACTTCTCGATCTCCCATCCCCTTCATCTTATGTTTGTTTCTCTTCTTCTCAATTTGTTGTTGCTGTTTTTTATTTTAATCTAATCATATTTCTATGAAAAAAGATATATTATTATTAATTTTTTGCTTGATCTGAGATTGCAGCAGATGAGATTTAAGTGGGATATATTATTATTTAATTTTTTGCTTGATCTCCTTCATCTTCATCTTGCAGAGAGAGCAACACGAGAGAGAGAAAACGGACAAAATAACACAAGAAAGAAGAGGACAAAATGGACATTTCCTAGTAATTCCACAAAATTGGGTCCAATTCCTTCTAAAAAAATAAGGAATTGGATTCAGCCTTCAATACAAAGGAGAAAGAATTGGACCAATTCCCAAATAATCTAATTCTCAATTCTCAATTCTGAACCAAACTAAAGAATTAGTCTTAAAAACTTCAAAAAATTTTAATTTTAGAAGATTCAAACTCGTTAGTCGTTACACTTCACCACATTTTCAAAGTTCAATGGGATTGCTAACTTCGAATATTTTAGTATTAGAGAGGAAACTATTTACCAAAGAGAGAGAGAGAGAGGAACGTACTAATTATTAATGAGTTTTGAATATTGGAGGTTAACTTTGGATGGAATCGTTTAAATTTTTATTAAAGTGAAATTAAAAAATTAATATTAGATCTGTTGAAAATCATATATAATCTTAGAAATATTACAACTTGAAAATTGTAAATATATACATATATATAGTTTATTTATCATACGATTCCCAATATTTTTTATTATTGTATGCACGTGGTAAATACAATATTGTGTCCTATCTTATTTTATACTACTTAAAAAAAAGTATTATAAAATTAGATATATAATATTTTTAAGAACTATAAAATCAGATACGACAATATTAAAAAAAAAAAGATTCCACTGTAATAACTGAAAGTATTATATAAAAGAGTGCAATAAAATCAGATTTTATAATACTTAAAAAAAAAAAGATTCCACTGTAATAACTAAACTCCTAAACCCATACTCCATCGCTCATCAATTCATCATGCATATATATATATATGAATTCCAAAACTAAAACCAAATTGTTATAAGTAATTACTTATAAAAACATGTACATGTATCGCCTACCTTTTGATAATAACCAAAACACCCAAAACACGTCTGCTCCAATTATATATGCAGCACAATTACGTTGACTATACATAATAATACATCCATCCCATTCCAAGAAAAATAATAATAATAAACTTCAGTTTTGGCAACAAGGAATCTCCATCGAAATAACCTCATTTCCTTGACACAACAAGCAATCCTAATCCTTATATCTATATATAATATAACCTCTCTCTCTAAATACACGCACATTCTGCAATTACTATCTATCTATCTATCAGCTATGTCCATGCCATCAGTCAGACAACGACCTACTTCCACCACCACCACCAATCAACCCTCCACGTCACCACCGCCGGCGGTGGTAATTTCCCCCAATGACTTGCCGCAACAATCATCAGGAGCGCTCTCCCAAACCCTAACCGGCGCCGCCAACTTGGCCAACCTTCTCCCCACCGGCACCCTCCTCGCCTTCCAGCTCCTCACGCCCCTCTTCACCAACAACGGCGCGTGCGATCCCACCACGCGCCTCCTCGCCCACTCCCTCCTCTTCCTCCTCGCCCTCTCCTGCTTCCTCGCCTGCTTCACCGACACCGTCAAGACCTCCGACGGCAGGGTGTACCACGGGATCGCCACATTCCGGGGGATGTGGGTATTCGACTACCCGGATCCGTTCGGGTCGGGTCTGCCCGATTTGAGCAGGTACAGGATGAGGGCGATCGATTGGGTGCACGCGATTCTGTCGGTGATGGTGTTCTGTGCGGTGGCGTTGAGGGATAGGAATGTGGTGAGCTGCTTGTATCCTTCGCCGGCGGATGATACGAAGCAGGTTTTGAATATTGTGCCTATGGGTGTTGGCGTTATGTGTAGCTTGTTGTTTGTGGTTTTTCCTACCACTAGGCATGGAATTGGTTTCCCCCTCACACCCGGAAAATAATTCCCTTATCATTTCTTTTTCTTTCTCTAATAACAGAAAATGTAGTTTTTTTTTTTATAGTATCAATTCTTACGAGCAATTCTTCATGTAATTCGTTTATTCGTAATAATTAATTTAGTTATCAATCAATTGTGAATTTCTGATAGTCAATTCTTTTTTCTTAACACACTTTTTGAGTTGAAAGACCAAAAAACGAATTGACAAGAAGAATTACAGGAGATATATATGGATTGGTCTATTATACATGTTTAAGTAAAAAAAAAAATTTTTATAGTATTTATTTCATACACATAATAGTTCTCAAGATCAATATTGATACCCACCAAGAATTTGAGATTATATTGTGACATCAAAATCTTTTACTTCACGCAGCTCCAATATTGTTGTTGGTTTTATCTTTTATATCTTCTCATATTGGTGTTATATATTACTTTACCCAACTATACCTAGCTAGTTATATATTTGGACTTGTTAATGTTGGAATTTCTTAAAATTTTGTAAGTTTTCCTTACTTGTAAAAAATGTACTTTTTTAAGAGTTTTTTTTTTATAAATACTTTTTTAAGACTTTACCCATCAAAAGTTATTAGTGAGTAAAATAAACCCCTAGCCTATATATATCTGCAGCTTAATTTTTTTTTTAATTTACTTATAATATTGTATACTTATAGTTATAAGTTAGACTTGGCAAATATAATTGTGAGCGAGTTAGAGAGTATTCTCTAATTAATAAGTAAAATCAATCTTTAATTAAATAATGTGAATATGTCTGTCAATGTTTTTTTTTTAAAATAAATTCACGTGAGATTATTACGTGTTTCTTCATATAATATTAATTAGTTGACCGGGAAATTATATATGGTAGAACGTGCATGATTTGTTCACAAGAGCGGAGTATATATAGCTGTCTTCTTGTTTTAAATATATTATCAACTTTGTTAATTTTGAGATCCACGATATGACTTGGTTGGATAAAAGTTTAGTAGTATCGTACTACTGAAGTTTGGTACATCACTTCAATCATGTAAAATTATTTATTAATATTAATAGAAATTTACATTAATAAGAACTCATTTTGAATAGTTTAAGAAAAAATTAATTGAAGAGATGTATTGAAGTTCAGTACTACTATAACACTGAAGATCTAGGAATCAAATTGTGATGAATTATAGTTTTTTATTAAGAACAACTCATTAACATATATATATATATATATATATATATATATATATATATATATATATATAGTGGGAAGTTAGCTGCTGGATCTATAGATATAATATTATTAGATAATAAAAATAGATTATTGTCTTGACAACCCTTTAATTGGGATTAGCTAAGCTGCCACAGCTATAATGTGCAGGTTATAATTTTGTCACGCCTCTTTTTAAGTTTGCCAAAATCTTTCTATATACAATTTTGGCATGAATAGCTTAATAATCTTAATATCTAATTTGTCAGAGGAAATTAACTGATATGTCACATGATCATGTATAAGTTAATCGATCCGATAATATCTTAAAACAAAATATATTTTTGAGTTTTGGAGAGAGGGTAATTTAATATATGTATTTTTAGTTTTTCAAGGTATCCCTCAACCCGACAGGCTAAGGATTAATCATCTGCGGATCTGAGTTCCATTTAAAGGTTTGTCGTTGACCAATTGGTTGCTTCATATACAAATTGCATGGGTGGAAGAAGGCATTTATATAGTTTCATTAGGAGGAATTTAAAGAAGTCACGTAGTTGAACTATTACTTACACGTAATTATTGGTATGTTTCTTGGGTGAATTGCACTATACATTAAGGAGAAAGCTTCACGACGAATTCATCTAAACCGTTTGCCAATGCTTTTTTGTCGTAATATTATATATATATATATATATATATATATATATATATATATATTATCACCAACTTAATTAATATATATATATATATATATATATATATATATATATATATACAAAACATATTCTCGAATTAATACACAAGTAAGTTTTTTAACTTCTTCAGAACTCGACTATACAAACACTTAAAAAAAGTATTTAGAAAGATGTATATATATATAAAAGTGAAATAACATAAATACTTAAATTATTTATAAAATAAAAAATATTTTTAAAACTAGGTTTTGAATACTTATTAATTTAAGAACGGGAAGGGTATAATAGTAACATCACTAGTTTTATCCGAATACAAGTGGAAGATATTGAAACGGGAATGCGCGGGTGAGGTGAGGGAGTGTCATTATCGTTTTGGCGAGAAGAGAGATTTGGGGGGAAAAGTATATAATTGAAATTGAAATCTTAGGAGTGGCGGAGGAATACCCAAACCCTTCAGGTACAAAACCCATGGTTGGTGTTCACTCAAAAGTAAAATTCTTCTGCTATTTTTAGGGTTCCTTTCCATATTCCATGGCAAAATCCTTCTTCTTCTCAATATACTTTCTTTATAACCACTTTTTCGCCCTCCTTCTCTCTTTTCTAAGGGAAAACTCTTCGACATAACATTATCCCTTTTTTTGTTTTTCAATCATCCAATAAAATCCATATTCTCTTGTGGGTATCATTTGTTTTGTACATATCTGTAGATTTTTCTTTTGTAACAACTCGCAGGAGGAAAAAATCTGGGTTTTTTTTTTTAAAAAAAATTTTCTTTGTCTAGGTTAAAAAAAATTGGAGCGAAAATCAAGAATTCGAGCAGATAGTTCTAGTTTCAGTTTCAGATAGAACCCTAATCCTTTTTTATATTTGGGTTCATTTTGGCAGTCATTTTGTTCCTCGTTAATTTCAAATCTCGATTTATAACCCTTTTTTTAGTTTTCTCGCTGCAATCTTCGCAATTTCCTAATAGGTTCATAATGTCGGGAGGATGTGGACGTGATGTTGGCAGTGTTGGATCTTGGTATGATTCGGGAGATTCGTCTCCGAAGAATAAGGTGAAGTTCTTGTGCAGCCATGGGGGGAAGATTCTTCCGAGACCTACCGACGGCCAGCTGAAGTATGTCGGCGGCGAGACTCGTGTTATCTCCGTGCCTCGTGACATCACTTCCTCAGGTATTCTTATTATCTTCTATTTGTCTTCCTTATACGTATCTTCTTGTCTTTCTATTTATACTTTGAGAAACTTGTTTCCCTCGCCTGCTGGAATTCTGAAGAAACGTGAATTTTGGTATGCATTAGAAGTTGAAAAAATCTGGACTACGAGGGGTTGAATCTGAAAATGATTAAAATCAAGAATGGGGCACAACATTAGTTTCTACTGGAATAGGGTAATGTTCTAAATAGTTTAATGTTCTATATTTCTCTGCATTTTGTTGTATTTTCTTGTCAATGCAACCAAATACTGTGGCCCCAATTTAAAACCTTGTAACAATGATATTCTATCAGGTAGTGTGTCTTCTGAATAGCACTAGGGTTGCATATTGCTTAATCAACTTAGATTGGACGTGTGGCTGCAATGTTGTAGTAGATTTTGCAACCGCGCCAAGTGCTTAGCAAAAGTTGCATTTATGCGCTTTCTTTCTGTAGCAGTTTCCTACAATGATATGTTCAGTTTTGGAAGATTCTCTTGGTATCACTCTAATTCTCTTGAAGGATGAAATTGTAATGAAAAGTGAGTATCAAACAAATAATAACACCATCTTTTTAGAACTAGAATAGGGGGCTTGTCTTCCTGTAATCGCAACTGTGCCTGCAACCAGAATTTTTAGGCAGTGTGTCTTATGAATAGCAGCAGGATATCATATTGTTTAATCAACCTAGCTTAGATGTATGGACTAGTTGCTGAAGGAAATGATTTTCAAACTAGATCCTTGAGTTAAATTGGTCATATTGTTTTTTTAAAAAATTCTTGGTTATTTGAGGGACCTCAATAAAACCTGAAATAAAAAATTGCTTATGTACCCTGTTGTCAACATTTCAGAGCTGATGCAGAAGGCCACTGCTCTAATTGACGGTGACATGGTCCTCAAATATCAGCCCTTCCATGAAGATCTTGATGCTTTGGTCTCAGTAAGGTCAGATGAAGATCTCAAGCACATGTTCAATGAGTGTGACTGCTATGAAAGTGGAGGAGCTTCCATGCTTCGAGCTTTCCTGTTTCCTCCCAGGCCACTTGTGTTAGAGAACCAAGCAGCAGCCTTTGAACCTTATTTGTTAGAACAGCGTTATATTGATGCCATCAATGGCATCATAAGATCAAGCTCAATGTCAATGCTTAGTCCTGGCGGAGTATTCAGTACTTCCTCTGCTTGTTCTTCCCCAAAATCCAACTCCCCAGATAGCCCTACTGTTGATACTGTGGGTTATGAATCCTTCTCCCTTAATGGTTCTTGTAGGTCAATGCCAATAATGCATAGAGTGAGAAGTTACCCCGGTATTAACAGCCCAAACAGCCAACATAGTCAATGTAGTAGTGGCATTTGCAGCCCTAATTATCAACAATATGATTATGGTTACTGTCATAACAGCCACAACCACAATCAGCACTACCCTCCACACGGCAGCTGCCTATCAATTAGACCGCCGCCGCTAGATCCACAAGTAGGGTTTGGGATGGGAAGGCCACCCTCATCTTATTCAGTGGGGAAAAGCAGTCCTTTGCACCCTTCAAGTAGATACTACAAAGGGAATGGGGGCTACTCTAAGGTTGGTTACCATGATGAGTATGCTCCATTTAGGTTTGAAGGAGCCCTTAGTCTTCCTCGGAGTCCCAGACATCTAGTATCGTAGTAGAATCAAACAGAATTTGTGCTGGAGAGGTGCCAATATAGTAGTAGCTCTCTTCCCTCAAAAGTAATTGCTACATTGCTACAGTAGTTGCACGCTTGTAGTATGGATATATGTCATGGTTATATATTTAGTGATATCTAACCAAATACATCAGGAAAAAAAAAAAAGGGAAATGAAGAATCGAAAAGATGGAGAATACTTGTGAATAGTGCTTTATTGAAAGAGGTTTGCTAGAGTAAAAGATTGCAGTTAATTTAAGTATATATTGATATATTGATTGGGACTCCGATCTTCTAGCCTGTTGGTAGTTTTGTTCTCAATCATCGAATCCATGTAACTGGGGATGAAAATTTGTCCTTGTCAGCAGGTGGGGATGGAGGAAATTTCTATTTCTATTGTGGATATATGTGGAGAAAAATTTCATGGGGTCTATACTCCCCACACAGTAGGAATAAGGTTATGTTGAAGTCTCTAGAATATCCTATGTTCATATTCAACCATTTTGTTGTATATATATTTACATTAATATTGTACATTTGTAATTATATTACTAAGCTTTTATGTGTGTTTTTTATTATGTACTTAAATTTAACATTGTATTGTTTTTATATTAAGACTATATACTTAATGTTCATAAAATCTTATTTCATTTTTATAAAATTTTACAAATATGCAAATCCCGTAAGTTCCTGGGTCCTAAGACAAATTGAGAGGGGAGTCAGGAAGTCAAAAGAGCCACAGATGAGTAGAAGGAAAGGCTCCTATCCATTTGCCATCCCTAGTTACAAACGAAGGTTTGTTTTTGTTGATTTCAGTTTGTCATTTTATTGTATTATAGAAGCCGGAAAATGTCAGCATGTAGGGTTTTTTTTTTTTTTATAATCAAATCACAAAGAGTTAGAGTACATATGTAATATCTACTTCCTAACCTACCATACCTAAACATACAATAATTAACCCTCATAGACACATAAAAGTTCACCAATTTCCAACTTACAGCTCTAATCACATTAGAAACATTAAAAATTAAGAGTCTATTACTCTGTAGGGGAGTATAACTAAGACGATTGCTGAAAATATTATCAGATTGAGCATGTGGTAAATGACTTGAAAGAAGTTCTTGCAAATACTCTTGATAACAAAATATTTATATTGTGATTGGATCCAGAAGAAAGTGTTCATCATTCCAATCACAACGCTAAAAAAATGTTATTCCTCCCAACACCTAAGTCTGAGACAAATGGTTCTCAAAGAACCTTGGATATGTTGTATGAGATCGCTGACTGTCAGCAAGTAAGGGTTGGAATAGGTAAAATGAATTGTTCTAAAAAATGCATAAATTTATGATAAATCTGTAATCTTTTCATTAGCTCACGTTTTGATCCCACCAACAGCCAATATTTTTTCTTTTTTATACTTAAGATAACACAGATCTCAACACAAATCTATTAGTGAGCCAAAGCACACCAACTCCCCCATAACATTACCCTACTATTTCATGTATCAATCCCACTATATATACACTTTCTTATCAAGTAAGAAACTTTTTCCTTTGGCTTTTTAATAAGAATGGCAGGAAGTGTTAAAGCCAGGATTATAATTTTCTTGTGTTCCTTTTTTCTAATGTATTGCCCTTCAAATATGCATGTTTAATGCCCTTGGAGGAATTGCAGATGGGATAGCGACAATGTTTTCCCCCCTCCTTAGGGCCCAATAAAAGATCTCAATTCTTAGCTTTGAACCAATAGTCGGTTAACATGTTAATGGGTCATTTAGAACATTAATAATATCTCACGTTTTCTGCCTACATATTCCACCTTGTTACTAGAAATTTCCAAGGTACATATGCTTTTGGTGAGCATCTATAAAATCCCCATCTAATTTCTCAATGAAAACGTTCTTCCACTCTCCAGTCTCCACTGACAAAATTAACTACCATTTTATATCACAGAAAAGAAAATAAAATAAAAAAAACTATGGGTTAATTCATGTTGCTCAGTTAGAATCCGTGAAATCTGCATCAATCACATCCCCGTCGGGTCCCTTGGTTGATGAATCTGAAGGGCCGGAGTCAGGTGTGGGCTCTGCCCCAGCCGTGGAAGCTCCAGGCTGGTTATAGAGGGACTGACCAAGTTGCATGACCTCCTGATTGAGGGCAGCCATGGCATCCTTAATGGACTGTGTAGAACCACCAGATACTGCATCTTTAAGCTCTCCCAGTTTGGCTTCCACCTTCTCTTTCACAGGGCCTGGCACCTTGTCTCCCAGTTCTTTCAACTGCTTCTCTGTCTGATAGATGACAGAATCCGCTTGGTTCTTTGTGTCGATGGCATCCCTCTTCTCTTTGTCCTCCTTTGCAAACTTCTCTGCCTCCTGTACCATCCTCTCTACCTCATCATTGGGCAATGTGCTAGCACCAGTAATGGTGATATCTTGTTTCTTGCCTGTGCCCTTATCCACAGCAGTGACGGAGAGGATGCCATTCGCATCAATGTCAAATTTGACCTCAATCTGAGGAACCCCGCGAGGTGCAGGAGGGATTCCATCCAAGCGGAAGCTGCCAAGGGATTTGTTATCCCTAACAAATTCTCTCTCTCCCTGAAGTACATTGATCTCTACACTGGTTTGTCCATCCGCAGCTGTTGAGAACACCTCCGACTTTGAGGTGGGAAGAGTTGTGTTTCGAGGGATGATTTTTGTCATTACACCACCTAGAGTTTCCAGTCCAAGAGACAATGGAGTAACATCCAACAGCACTATGTTACTCACATCTCCAGCCAACACACCAGCCTACAACCAACCAGACAACCATGATTTAATATATTATAGTCAATACAATAATAAATTAACAAATGGAATTATCTGGTATTTGCCAAAGGTAGCAAAAGCCCACCTGAACTGCAGCTCCAAGGGCGACCACTTCATCTGGATTGACAGTAACATTTGGATCCTTTCCAGTCAACTTCTTTACGAGCTCCTGAACAGCTGGAATTCGTGTTGACCCGCCGACAAGTATAACCTCATCAATATCCTTGAAGGAAAGTTTTGCATCCCTCAATGCATTTTCAACTGGTGTCTTGAGCCTGAAACACAATTGATAAAATTATTATACCTGATTAGTTCCTCTAGCATTCTAAAGAACCTCAAGGATACAGCAAAATCTAATCAGCAGGAATTCACAGCACGGATGCACTCAGATATTAAGAAAATGATAAAGAAACTTTTATTCACTTATTACCTATCAAGAAGATCTGAAGACAATTCCTCAAACTTAGCCCTTGTAAGGGTGGTCTCAATATGCTTGGGGCCATCTGCTGTAGCAGTTATAAATGGCAAACTGAAAATATACAATTTAATGTTTAGTGATTCACAAGAAACTCCACAAGAAAATATAGATTTGGAGTAGAATGCTCAAATTCAAGGAACTACAGTAAAATATTGAGATAATTATTTTGTAGAAATTAGATGTTCGATACACACCTGATATTCGTTTGGGTCAATGATGACAGCTCCATTTTTGCTTTCTCAGCTGTCTCAGTGAGGCGCTGAAGGGCTTGTTTGTCTTTCAAGAGATCTATACCTTCATCCCTCTTGAAATTTGATGCGAGCCAATCAACAATTTTCTACAGCCAACAGACGACAATAGGAAACAGTTAGCTAAGATATATTTACTACAACCTTACCCATCTTACAACAAATAAGTCAGAAGGAGCTGCAAACCTTATCGAAGTCATCACCACCCAAATGTGTATCTCCAGAGGTTGAAAGCACTTCAAACACTCCATCACCCACCTCAAGTACTGAAATGGAGAACAAATGCAAATCAGCCCATATGCCTCAACTATTGATCAAGCAATAACACTGTCAATACACCTTCAGATCAGGTCAAGTTGAAAGGGATCTAATACCTGAGACATCAAAAGTACCACCTCCAAGGTCAAAAACCAAAATCGTTTCGTTGTTCTTCTTTTCAAAACCATATGCCAATGAAGCTGCAGTTGGTTCATTGATAATACGAAGAACATCTAAACCAGCAATTCGACCGGCATCCTTTGTAGCCGTCCTTTGGGAATCATTGAAGTATGCTGGAACTGTGACTACAGCCTTAGTCACCTTATCATTCAAAAACTTTGAAGCATCATCCACTAGTTTCCTCAACACCTATAGTCAAATGAATAGAGACTCATCAGATTAGCATATATCAGAACAAATCCATTGAATCGCATACTGATGTGTTCTACTGACTAGCCTAACTTATTTAAACAAGTTAAATAACAATTTGTCATTAAACTTAAGTCAAACTTAGCAAGGGCACGTGTGAAATCCTGAATATAATAAATCCATCTTTTATGAAATGGCTCTGGATGCAGGAAGAACTAGAGTGCAAATAGTTTACTATTATTATTATAAAAAACTAATTCCCGGACTTAAAAAAAAAGTTATGAAATCTGAAATCTGAACTCTGAAGCAAACAACGTGCCTTCCGATAGCACACCCAAGATGTTAAATCACTATATACCTGGGCTGAAATTTCTTCAGCTGCGAACTGCTTTCCTATTGCAGGACAATCAAGTTTCACATTCCCGTTATCATCCCTCACCACCTTGTATGAAACCTGCTTCGACTCTTCGTCCACCTCAGCCATTTTTCTCCCAATGAACCTCTTCACCGAAAAGAAAGTGTTCTCTGGGTTCACCACCGCCTGCCGCTTCGCAATCTGACCCACAAGCCTATCACCGTTCTTGGTATAAGCCACCACAGACGGCGTCGTCCTCTGACCCTCGGCGTTGGTTATGATAGTGGGTTGTCCACCTTCCATAGCAGCAACGGCGGAGTTCGTTGTTCCCAGATCGATACCCACGACTTTCTCATTTACGACCCTCACTGGTCCCACACTATACTTCCTCCTGGTATTGCTCTTTAGCTTCAAAAATGCGGAATGGGGAATCCCAAAGTAAGAAGAATTATTCAGCCTCTGACCCAAGAATACGGTTCTGGAATGAGAGCAGTTGGACTTCTTCAATGAACCAGCAAATGCTGGAGTGCCGAGACCGTGTATTTGGGCACCCGATGCCATTTTAACGAGAATTCACGTCGAGTTTGAATCAATGCAGGAAGTGTATAGTTCAGTTAGAATTCTGATCAGTAAGCGATGGTTAAGATCCAACAGTTGCAGAAACGAGGAGTTAGGTGAGGACTGAGAAACACTAATCGGAGACGAAGAAGAGATAGAGAATAGAGAGCGTTGAAGAATGGAATGGAATGGAAGATGCGAAGAAGTTGGTGAGCAGAGCAGAAGGGTTTAGTAGGAAGAGGATGAGGCCATGGGGGTTATGTAGGCCCACGTGGACCGACTCTAGAATCATCTTCTGTTATTTGAAAACGGTTCCTGTACTGTAGGCCATGAGATGAAATGAGCAAAATGGTAGGAAATGTGAGTTTCTTTTTCTGGCATGTTCTCTTTTGATCATTATTATTCTGTTTTTCCGGTTTTTCCAAGCAAAATATTTGTTATAATATTAGGAAAAATCTTAAGTAAATTCCCTTATGTTTATTTTATCAAGTTTTCTAATATAAATATGACACGTGACAAAAAATGTTTAAATGACTAATCACAGTAGAGAGAATATAAAAAATCACATTTTATATGACCAATCATAGAAGAAAGAGAATATAAATAGAATATATAATTAATGAAACTTGATAAAATAGACATAAGAAAATGAACCTAAATTTTTTCCATAATATTATATCTTCTAAATCTCTGTACAAAATAAATTTATTTATTTTTCTTGGTGTGAGTTGATTGTATTTTTCCTCCTCCTCTTGAAAATGATTTGATGGCAAGGCAGTTTGTTGAGGACATTATCTTTCTTGGCGTCCAAGTAGGGTCCCCAAATTATAATTGCAATAATTTTTTCTTTACATTTTATATAAAATATAAAAGTATTATTATATTTTAAAATAATAAGAAATTATTTATTTATTTACTTTTTTATTAATTATTCATTTGTTTTTTCTCTCTCACACACACATCTTCTCCCTTCACATATATTTTTTTTATGTAATAAAATATATAATCTTATGTGAAAAAAAAACTGCAAAACTATTATAAAATGGATATATATATATATATATATATATATATATATATATGAAATTATTAAAATGGATTATGGTTATTTCCATCACTTTCGTAGTTTCTTCAATGTTTGGCTCTAGTGCCTTCTCTAATACTCTTGTTCAGCATCTAGAACATGCTAGTCCCACTTCCATATTTGGATGTATCTGTTAAGTTTTTGTGACATTATTGCTGCTACGATCTTGATTAATAATATGTGTTTTGTAAAAAGTATACTTTATTTTCTTAAGTTAACAGTAACTTGTAAAAACAATATATCGTTAAAATATGATAATACGTCTTAAATTTTGAGCCAAATAAAAACCTTAAATTTAAATTGATTTTTTTTTAGTTCATAGTTTGTTTGTTTTTTGTATTGTAATATTGTTCATAGTTAAACATTGTATCTGTGTTAAAGTTAGGTGGCTTTAATAGTTAATACTGTTAATTTTAACTAAATTTTAGTGTTTTTATTTTAATTTAAAGTTTAAAAATGTTTTATTATATTTTAAAATCTATTTACTAATTCTATAATTCAACTTTGAATTGTTCAGAAAATTGAGTTGAAATTCACCTCAAACTCAAGGGAGTAATTCTTTAAGGAAAAAATTTATATGTTGTTGCTTACATGCTTTTTTTAAGGTTAACCAATTAAAAAAAAGCATGTATCAACTTTTCTTTCAAAATTGACACATGTCTTTTTTAATTGATTAACCTTAAAAAAAAAGCATGTAAACAACAGCATATAAATTTTGTCCATTCTTTAATGTTCGACCAAAAAAAGTTATTCTTAATGCTGGGAATCTAATTATTCGATAATCTATATGAAGTTGATTTTTTTTTTGGGTACAATATATGAAGTTGATTTATCGATATGGATAGATGCTTTTTTTTTTTTCGTTTTGTGAAATGAAACTCCAATTTTGATCCTAAAATTTTGGGGACTTTTAGTCGACGTGGATTGCTAAATAAGCTAATCACATTTGAATAATTTTTTTAAGTTAAGAGATTTTGAGGAACAGAGTAAAATTAAAGAAAAAAAAGGGAGACTAATGGTAAACTTAAGGAACTGATTAAAACAAAATGAAGTTCTTGGATGAAAATAAAACCTAAGAAAAAGTTATAGAATCAAATTGGAACAAAATGAAACACGAGTTATGAGATTAAAAGTATACTTTTGTCTAAATTAAAATTGAAAAAAAAAATGTAATTTAATCTTTATTTTAACCACTTATAAAAATGATCATGCCAACCAGTTTTTCTCTTTCCATTGCATCTTATCATTTATTTTTTCAAAACAAGAATTAACAATTTAACAATATCAAATAAGTTAGTAAATTAAATTAATAATATTTACCATTTCAATCAATCAATTTACAAATATTTATCGTGAGTGTTGACTTTTAGTTAAAAGTAGAATATAAGAAGACCTCGATTAGCTAACATAACATCTGAAGCCAAAGCAAAATTTCAGCACTTCATCTCCGCCTTAAGGCAGAGAAAAATTAGTAATACAAGATAAAACTCCTAATTCTGTGTTCCACCAACGGTATTTCTATTGGATTTAGGAATTTAGGAAACCTTAGTTGAAATAGCAACCATATTATTGTGGGGTTGCTTAACTCTTTCTCTCCGTTTCAAGTTTCCCACCCCGGGTCCCCACATGACAATGTTACTTAATTATGTTACACGAAAATAAATAAATAAAAAGAGCAAAACTAAAGTACAAAGCTGATCATTTACTCACAGCAGTTTTATCCCTTAGTAGCAAAATGCTTCTTTGGAAGGGCTCTCCATCCAATATCTCGCCGGTAGAACCCTCCTGGCCAGTTAATTTCCTCAACAGCTCGATAAGCCCGATCACATGCCTCTTCAAGATCATTTCCCTTGGACGTAATCCCAAGAACACGCCCCCCGGTTGCAATAAATCGGCCTTCGGAGTCGAAAGCAGTTCCAGCATGGAATATCTTAATGCCTGGAGCAGCTTTCTCAGCCTGTTCAAGGTTTTGAATCAAAGTGCCCTTCTCATAGGATCCAGGATATCCCTTACTTGCCATTACCACTACCATGGCAGAACCCGGTGACCAGTTCAATGATACCCCACTTAGTTCTCCTCTGCAAGCTGCAAGCAGAACTTGTACCAAATCAGACTCCAACCGGACCATCAAGACCTATTTAAAATTCAAAAAGGAAAAAGAACAAAATCAGTTAACATTTAAATTTTAGTAACATAAGATATGCATTGCCAATGTGAATATCTATTACCACATGTTATAGTTTACCTTTCAGATAAAGAAACAGAGAACAGATAGATTATCATGGCTGATAATATAATATAGACACAACACAATAGTCCTCTGATAAACTTTCAATAAAAGAAGCAGAAGAAATAGGATAAAGAAAAATGCAATTGAACCCTAGAATAGAGAAGTGCAAACATCAATGTATTCATCTACATTATCAATATAGAATTTCTAATGGGCACTCGAAGGGTTGAGACTTGAGATCATTATAATCAGAAAATGGATTTGTTGCAATCAAGCATCTATAACCAAACTGACCTGGCATTCTGGGTCTCCAAAGCGTACATTATACTCAATTAACTTGGGCAAGCCAGACTTCTTCTCAATCATAAGCCCAGCGTACAGAACGCCAACAAACTTGCAACCTTCTGCTGACATTCCGTTCACCGTAGGGATGATAATAGAATCCATCACTATAGACTGAAGTTCCTTGGTCAAAATAGGGGCTGGAGAGTATGCGCCCATGCCACCAGTATTTGGGCCTGTATCACCATCACCAACTCGCTTATGGTCCTGGGCAGATTCTAGTGGAATTGCATTTTCTCCATCAACCAATGCAAAAAAAGACACCTCCTCTCCTTCTAGATATTCCTCAACAATGACACGACAACCAGCAGAACCAAAATCACCCTTCACCAGCATTGAATCAACTGCTTCATATGCCTGTTCCAGTGTCATGGCAACCGTAACTCCTTTTCCAGCAGCCAATCCATCTGCTTTAATAACAATTGGGGCTCCTTGCTCTTGAATATATAGCTTTGCAGCGGATGGGTCTGTAAATGTTTTGTACTGCACATGTGGATTAGGGATTAGTAAGGGTTAGTAAATTAATGGCTGCAAGATGACATAAAATCAGGTTGGAAAAAAGATGGAGATATAGAGATGTGCTCCAAAAACACAAGGGAAAATGTCATATGCATGGAACTATGATAGAAAAAACAAGGACACAAATATGAGGACTTCACTGATTCTCATATACAAATATTATCTCCTAATTATTATCCTACTAGCTTAACAGATTATAACATTTAAAAAAAATTACAAGCAGACAACTTTATAAAGTAAACTACGTAAAAAAAACAAGTACATAACTGAAAACCAATGCCATACAATTTTCTTGCTGCTAGGGTAGGGTAATGGAGTCTCAAAGAAAGTCTTAGTGATTGAGTTAAAATTATAAAACCTCCAAAATCTGCTTTCTGTCCTTAATAGGTCTTGTATGCTCAAGAAACAAATGCTTAGAAGAATTGACGAAGAATCTATGCAAATCCCTGGACTTTACAAAATCTGTATTTACTCTCTCTTCTAGCAGAATTGAGTATAAAAGGTCTCCTTAGGACAGAAGGCAGATTTTTACTTTTTTTTTTTTAGGGTTTTGCTAATCAAGGCACAAGTTAAAGTTTTCTCTCATTGGTTGAGGAGAGACAATTTAATGTTTTGAACTTGATGAAAAGTAAACAAAGATAATAATTTTTAATATTTAAAAACTCTCTCGACTAATGAGAGAAAACCTTTTCTCCAAAAGAAAAAGAGAGAGAGAAAACCTTAACCAATGTCGTTGTTAGCAAAACCCTTTTCGTCAATCATTTTAGCTCAATCACTATGACTATATTTCTCTAAGACCCGTTACCCTAGCAGTAACAAGTTTTCTCACCAATTACTAGGACGTTACAAATTTCAAGGGAGAGAACATATGACTATTTATGGGACAAAGTATTGAAAGAAATATTCAAAGATAAGCAGTATTGTTCCAAAGAATAAGGAACAATTGTCCATGTATTTGTTGAGATTCAGAATGAGAAGACAGACCTTGGCAGTTGGAATGTTATATTTATCACACAAATGCTTCATGAAATTCTTTGAACCTTCCAAAGCAGCAGCCTCTGCTGACGGGCCAAAAGCTGGGATTCCAGCCTTGACTAATTCATTTACAATACCTGAAACAAGTGGAGCCTCAGGTCCCACAACAACTAGTCCCACACCCCTTTTGCGGCAAAATGAGATTACTTCTGCTCCATCATATATATCAAGGTCCGAAATACATGTGGCATTTCCTGACTTGGAAATTCCTGCATTGCCTGGAGCACACAATACAGCATCACAGGACGGTGATCGTTGCAATGCATAGCAAAGTGCATGTTCACGTCCCCCTCCGCCAATGACAAGAACAACCACCTTTTCTTCTTTGGCATGAAGAAAATAAAACAAATCAATAAATGACATGAGGTCTATAAACTATATTCTATACAAATATATCATAACAATACTCTAAAATCCTAACCAAGGAAGAGATGAAACATAAAACAAAGACAAGGGGAAAGAAAAGATGAAGTCACTGAAGTGCTTACGAGAATCACGCTTTGTGCCAGCACCAACATTAACTGAAGGCTCTGAATCCCCAGCAGCACATTTGAAGATGCTGTGAAATGACCGTGAGCCAATAACATGACGAATGTTTATGTCATGATTGATAAAGCTCAAATTAATGGGCTCAGCTAAGAAAGCTGAAGACTTTTGGATACAGGTCTGTCTGAACAAAAATGGCCTAGAAACTCCATGGTGAAGACTCAAAGAAGCTCCAAATTTGAAGTTAGTGCAGGACATTCTTCTCTGTTTCAAGAAAACCCACTTTTGAGCCTGCTGAATTGTGTCCTAAACCTTGAATATAATCTGAGCATGAACGGAAAGAAGTAAATTGGTCATCCTAAGATGCACATTGACGCAAAAAACACACACACAAAACAGTTAATTTAAGTGGACATAAGATCCGACCCATTCAGTTAATTTAACAAACAGCTTATGCTCATGAAGCTAAAGCATAAAAATCGCAATCTCGGCAGGTGGTTTAACACTTAGAAACTGGTACGAATACTTAGTAAATGTTTCAGAGGATAAAAAATAAAATAAGATGCTACTAAACCCCACAGATTTCAAACGCCCAAAGCTAAAGCTAGCCAAGATCATGTACCATTCAGTATTTTTTGTTGAAAAGAGAAAGTGAAGTAAAGAAAGGTAAGAGAAGACATACACACACTACAACGAGAGCGACTGCGGACAACTGTGCCGGCGAGAGGGTTGGGATTCCGCAAGGTTAGGCGGGAATGATTCTATATAGAAACCACCCTCATCTCCAAACGATTCGTTTCAGGTTAATGGATTCTCTGGTAATCGTTAATAAACCCGCCGCACTAATGGTGAATGGTGGTTATATAAAAAATAATACATGAATTGTTGGTCAAACTACAATTTAATTTTTAAATTTATTAAAAATACTATTTATTCGCCGAAATGTTTAACTATGTCAACTATTTAGTCCTCGAATTTGTAACTATGTCAACTATTTAGTTCCCAAACTTGGTAAAAATACTATTTAATCATCGAATTTACAACTCTGTCAACTATTTAGTCTCCTGACTGTTACCCGTTATAGTTGACAGAGTTGTAAATTCAATGAGTAAATAGTATTTTTGCTAAGTTTGGGGATTAAATAGTTGACATAGTTACAAATTTGTGGACTAAATAGTTGACATAGTTAAACATTTCGGGGACTAAATAGTACTTTTTATAAATTCGAGAACTAAATAGTAGTTTGATCAACAATTCAGGGATTAAATAATATTTTGCCTCTGTAATCACATTAAGATGAAAATTAAATATAATCTTGGTCCCTAAAAAATTCACTTGCGAATGCTTCTATGAAAAATTGTGACTATACATGCTTATTCCTAAAAAATCCAAATGTTAAACACATTATTCCCTCTGTCAATTTTTTTTGGAGAAGCCCACATGATGACATGGTCGATTAATTGCATATGTGAACATTTTATATATGATGTGTATTGAATTTGGAGGCTGAGTCAGATCCCCAATCATCCATTTGACTGAAACAAATTGATCTTGAAAAGATTTACACTCTATATAAATTGGTCCCCGAAAGAATTATATGCTATACAAATTGGTCTCTAAAAGATATATTCACTGGCTGTTTAATCCTTAAAGATCAAAATGCTATACACATTAGTCTTTTTGTCAATGAAACTTTGTTCAAAATTTTACCCATGGATGAATTGGACTTGTATTGTATAGGTGAATGTCATTTAGTTTATTAACACGGATTGATTGTATCTAGGGATGGCAATTTTCCCCGCCCCACAGGGATTCTCCGTATGGGACCCCATATCCCCGATGGCAATTCGGGGACGGGGACAGGAAGCATGTCCCCCGCCCCGCGGGGTCCCCGTCCCTGAGGGTATATATATGTAATTTTATTTAATTTTATTAATTTATTATATTAATATTTATATATAACATTTTTTAATTTTTTAATTTTTATTTTATTATTAATTTTTATATTTTTTATTATACCTAAAATTTAACGTAATTCACTCACACTTTTTTATGTTGTGTTGTAAACTTTGTTATAATCTTTATTGATTATTAAGTTTTTTAATGAATTTTGATAAAAATATGTGTTTGTTGATGTTTTTCAATTAGATTTATTTAATATGACATTTTTTATTTAATTTTATAGGTTATTTGTTTATTAAGATTAAGTCAACTCATATTTAGATTTTTTTATTTTTTTAAATATATTTCTAGGTCCCCGCGAGGAGGGCGGGGACGGAGATGGGGAGAAATTTCTCCCCGCGGCGAAAATCAGGGACGGAGACGGGGAGACTTTGGGGGTGACGAGGCGAGAACGGGGAGAGCACTCCCCGCCCCCGCATGTAACGAGTGCCATCCCCAATTGTATCTTATCCAAATACTTCACTAATATTATTTTGTTTGTTTTATTGGCATAAGAAATAAACTTCGGTGGTATCACAATTTTATAGACAATCAATTGGCAACTCATTTTCCATTAAGATAATACATTCCATTATAATAGAATACATAGTATCCATCATCTCAAAGAAACACTACCCTAAATGCACAATACAAAGTCCAACATCTTAAATCTGAAAGTCGCCCCTCTCAGAAGGTTGGAATGTCCGAGATAAGTTCATCAGCTTCAAGCTTCACAAGTGAAAAAGTAGACAATGTGCCATTGATGTGCTGGTGTGCAATGGAACTTATGTTGTTTAATTTACAACTAGAACTGAAGAGAATAATGATCATCGATTTATGAGGCGCCCATTATACAAGGTAAAGGATTTTTTGTCAGTGTTTTTTTATCGCAGGTGAGAAATAGATTTGTTGCAATTTTTAAATCTTGACAAATTTTTTGTATGCACAACAAACTTCTTACTTGTAGATTTTTTAGAAGAATGTTCATTGGAAGATGAAGAAATATCAATAATATATAATATGACTTTGTGCAACTTGAGAAAGAAGATGGTTATGTACAAATAACATAACATAAAGCTGAAATGTGCTTTTGTCAAACATAAAATATAGACATCTCTCTTGCAGGAATTCGAACATGAGTTAATCAACTAGTCTTTTTCCCTAGATTCAATCCATTCAAATTCAAAAATTTATTCTAATCATTGAAGACGCTGTGAAATGAATTGTATTCTGACCTGTCATTTGTATTGTGTCATGTTACGTAAATATGAAAAGAATAATATGATGCGGGTAGATAAGAAAAACATAACATCAAAGTTAATTGGGTCGTGGGTAGGGGATAAGATATTTGAAGGTGTATCAATAGTTTTATTTATAGTTAATACATATACTCATACCTGTTATCTTACAAAAATCATCACTTGTACTCATCTCAGATAGATAGATCATAGATAGATATAACACGGAACAAGTGGGTTTGTTGAGCAATAACAGAAAACAACTCCGTCGATAACATATTCAAAAACTGCAACTTGTCATATTTATATTCTAGGAACTCTTTCTGTGAGATTCTTTCTCAGATGCACCCGATGATTTACAGCCTGCTAACAAATAACAACTGGATGAAACACAGTTTGTAAATGTTGCTAGGTGTTCAAAGCCATAAATAAGTTCTGCTTACGAGCATGCTCCGGAATAAGCCGATTCACGATATCCAGCGGTATACCTGACAGCTCTGCAAGTCAGGAGGAAGACCATTAAAAACATATTATTATAAAAGAAAATGAAACAAAATAGATACAATTCTCAATAAGACAAGTCTGGTCAAATTGTTTTTTAAAACCATAGAGGTAAAGAGTGCCATTTCATTTCAATAATCTCAGTTAAACATGTTTTTCTATGCGCCTGAGCACAAATTTTGGGATTTGAAACTTTTCTTTCTTTTTCTTGGCCAAGACATGACGTTGTTGTGAGAAAACTCATTAATTGGCTTATTGCTTCAATAAAGCACCTCCAAAGAACTTCAGTAGTCTATAGGCAGTTCTTTTACTCACCTTGAGATTTAAAATTAAACAGAGGAGGAAGTGGACGGCCATTAGGAAGGCGGGTGTTTGGATCCCTTAATTCATCAAAGAAGGGATGAATGCAAGCTTCCAACTGCAACACCATAAAATGGTGAGTATCAAATAGCAGTAAGATAATATTCTACAATACATTCAAAACCACAATCAATCCATGTAACTTACGGCAGTGCATCGCAAATTGGGAGAGTACTGAAAGAATCTGCAGACAAGGTCAACTGCTTCTGGGGGTAAACGTTTCTGAAAGACCTGTCATATAAGAGGATAATATCATGGTATATTCCTGATGCAAAAAAAGACTGATTTTAAGCTATGAATGACAAGCACGAAAGTTGAGTTTTACACAAACTCAAAACAAATAGCTTCACATCTACATATACTAACAATACTAATTTGCAGCCATATCGATTCATTCCTATCCCTAATTTTGGGATGTCCACAATACCTCCTACCAAACCAACAGTTTGGCAATGGCAGCTGCTTTCCAAAGAAATGCAGACTACACCAACTCTCCGAATTCAGAAAATAATGTTACCTCATCTTGGCTTTCCTGGGGTAGGAAGTGTCAGCATACCCAATATTTATAGTATTTTAATCTAGCATTGATCACATATGATATTTGTCAAGAGTCAAGACTGATCCAAATCAATTCCATATAAGAACAAGCAGTGCATTCTGACCAAACTCAACAAAGATCATATGATTCCTGATCTGCACTTAGCAACTTCAGTAGATTGGATTATATTCCACAAGAGCCCATCCATCTAATAAAACCTCTTCCCTTAGCCCATAAAGGACAATCGGAATACAAGAAGCTAAACATGAATTAACAGAATTCACCACATCCCAGAAACCAAGAATCAAATAAATTCAAACAGCTCAGTCAGAAAGTTTTGTCAATCACTTTGAAATACCATGCAAAAATAAGCATTATTCCATCAAATGAATCATGCTGGTTGCTGATAAAAACACTACTTAGGAATTATCAAGTACAAGCTCAAAAATAATCTAGGTCACCTAGGCAAAGAAGAGTAAGAAGAGATTTAATTAAAACCCCGGATTACTGAGAGCAAATGATAGGATGTAAGCAAAGGATAAGAAAGAATAGACCTTGTGCCATGGATGAGGTTTTATCTGCGGAAACTTAAATTCAGTGTAATTTGGGTTCATGCACTTTATCTCTTCCCTTGTTGGAGTTCCCAAAACCTGAACAAAATTTTTAATTAGATTATAATTCTTGGAGACTTCCTCACATATAATGAACTACACAAGTATTATATCATAAGATCAATAATAAAACTAAGGAGTTACTATATGTTTATACCACCAACTTGCTCAAACCAATAACAGACAACCAAGTATGATAGTGCAACTTAAGAGTTAAGGCACAAAATTGGAAATCATGGCACAAGTAAAAAGATAAATTTTTCCCTTTACTTGAGAAAGGATGTAAAGAAAAAGTCAAAATCCTCAGAATAATTATCATTTCCCAGTGAGGCGTAATACAATTTATTGCTAGGATTACATAAATCTGTGATAGTAATCCAGGTTTTTTGCAAGATATGGCTGGTAGGATAATGCGTCTACTGGCCCAAATGGAAAAAGGACAAATAACCCCTCACCTTGATGATTTCCACTAGTTGATCAACTCCACTTTCTCCCGGAAACAAAGGCTGGAAAATAAGTTGGACTTCAGTGACAAAGAAAATGACAACCAGGAAAAACAAAAGAGGAAAGACACGAGGAAAATATATTTACATATTCAATACCTGCCCAAGAAGTAGTTCAGCCATTACACAACCAGTTGACCATATATCTATGGCAGTTGTGTACTCAGTGGCACCAAATATAAGCTCTGGAGCACGGTAGTATCTTGAACAGATGTAAGAAACATTTGGTTCTCCTTTCACCTGACGAATTAGAATATGCTTGAAACTTTAGCAAAAAAGACACAAGTGCTTCCAGCAACCACGAGTGGGATTAAAATCTTACCAACATTTTTGCACTTCCAAAATCACAAAGTTTCAGCTGATGTGTGTGTGGGTTCACCTGCCATAAGCAACATGCATTTAAGCACAAACAATAGTAACTGATGCTAACACATGCACCTACTAACGTATATATGAAATTCTACCATTTATACTCTAAGCTAAAGCCAAATTTCACTTCACTATGTTCCCTACATGACTTGACTTGACTTGACTAAAGGATACTAAACCTAAATATCCTAGAAATAATAGATTTTTTAAGGCGGGCTCCACCAATCCTCTTCTCCAATCACTTAACAGAGCAAAAGTAAAAGTACATTTTCTAGCCAGGTATGACATTGCTAAAGATTGGAGAGGAATGAGTGTGATGCACTGAATTATTCCAAAAAACTGAATTTCCTTCTAGTCACAGCTCTTTCATAGTAGTCCCCTGGGTACTCAGCATTATCCTCCTCGTTTCTCACTTATATATTACAGAGACACCCCACCTCAGGTTTGTCAAGCAGATGGTCTGTTCTCATGATTACATTTTAAAAATGAATTTACAATGTTGGGTTCTAAGGAAACTCTTATATATCAATTACATTCGAGAAGAAAATACTTTAAGAGGACAGGCAGGACATTAAAAAGGCAGAAAAATTTAGAAAATTAAAATAAACCAGCATCCATAATTTCAACCATCTAACAATGGAACAAGACTGCTTGTATGCACTATGCATTAAAATGTGACACTATGAATAATTAAAAAAGTAGTATAAGGTAAAATCAGCATTCATAAAACTGGATGTTGTAAGACCAACTTCAGTGAAAAGTTCAAAGATACAGCCTAATAATTTACAACAACAATTTGATGATCTTTTGAAAGGCAAAGGCAATCAATTCACCTTTGCTAATGCACACATATGACGAGAGGATGCAGCAATGCATACATTGAACATCAGATGAATATGAACAGAACAATCTGAATCTTCCCTAATTTCATTTCAGCAATGTTTTCCTTCAGTGTATTTGTATAACTCGATTCAGATCTAGAGTGTCAATAAATTTTCAAACACTTCTTAGTGATGGTACGAAGTATGAACGTATAGAATATTATACTGAACACTTAGTAGTACTCAATATAAACACCAAAATCAATAACTCAAGGGCATGTCTTACTAGTAAGTTCTGAGGTTTGATGTCACGATGACATATTCCAATGCAATTATGAATATAAGCAAGCGCCCTGCAAATCTGCAGCCACATTCATAAGAAAGGGGGAAAAGGTAACAGAGAAGAAACAAATAGAAATTTAAAATTTGTAAACCACATGCTGATGCTTTATTTTGAAAGTCTTTAACTCAAAATCAAGGCAATATCCACATTTCATAAGTCCAAAGGCATAGATTAAAACCAAATGAAATCATCAGTGACATGGAACTAAATTGTTTAGAATGAAACAATGTAACAATGTAAGGCTGAGAAAGATAATAAAAGAAAACAATTAAGCAGGGTTTATACTTTAGAAGGGATTGGTTAGCTTTTCAGGTGCCAATATTATATTATTTTCCAGAGCATCTTTTTTTATATGGGTTATTTGTACGTTTATAATCGTTTTAAACTTTCAAGGGTTGTCTCTCCCTATTGTTAAGTGTTTCCACTCCTGAATCAACCAAAGAAGCAAGCAACTACATACCTGATAGGTATAAAGCTTAACATATATTAAAGGCATTCGCTGGTTAATCCTGCTATAGTTCCTTGCAATACGGTTAACAGTTTCAGGAACATATTCAAGTACAAGATTCAAGTAAACTTCTTCTTTGTCGGTCGTTGAAAAGAAACAATGCCTAAGGGCAACAATATTTGGATGATCCAGCATTTGCATAATCTGCAACTCTCTGTTCTTGTAGCGCTTGTCCTGGAGAACCTTCTTGATGGCTACAATCTCTCCAGTTTCTCTACACTTTGCCTGATAAATGAATAAAGAGTAGATAAGTACATTGTAATTAAAAAGTATGCCATATACAAAGACATCATGGACAAACTATTGGTTCTTCCTCACTTGAAAGACAACACCGAAAGAGCCTGTTCCAACCACATGTTCAGCAATATAACTGACATTCTGTCAACTCAAACAAAACAAAACAAATGTCAAGGATGTTGTTATCAGCTACTAGTTGACCTATGATCATTGATCAGATATGTAAATAACCACAAAATGTTTTTATTTATCAAACCAACAAAAAAAATATATTAGACCTGCTTAGATTGACCATTTCGACCACCAATGCTAGTTCTTATCACATGTCCTGTTTCGGCACCCACACCATCAATGATATCAGGCTCGCTATCCTGAAAATACAAAGTAAAAACTCAAAAGAAGAAATGCCACAAGAGAATCAAAATTCAAAAAATGCAAGTTCAGGCTGTAGTCATTTCTCAAATCACATTAAGTGCCCTCCGAGTAGAGGAACCACTTCCAAACTAAACTGCTATTTGCAAGTTATCAAGAAACAACCACTACAGGAAAATGGAAATAACAATCTTGAACATAACCCGAACTTACAATAAGTTTTTTCAATAATTGATAGAGAATATCCAGCATCTAAAAGATGAAATGAGGATAACCATGTATCAAAATAGAATAACTTACTCTGTCCTCATCATGGTCAATCTTGTCCCTCAACCTTAATTCAAGCATCTCTCTCCCAAGCCAATCCACTGAACTTGATGAACCCCGTAAGCCATGAACTGACCTAGAACTTCCAGCCCCACCATTTCCAAGGCTAGCGGACGCCATGAATAACTTGACAAGTATAACAACTTCTACTATTTGCTGCCTTCTGGATACTTCACTCTAGCGTTGTTAATTTCCTTCAAGCACTTATCAACCTATAAAAATTCATTAAGAACATACCCAAAATGAGTCGTTGAAAACACAAAATATAATACCCATAACGATTTAACACTTAGGATAAAAGGCTCAGGGATATTATTAGCATTAGAAAAATACACCCGAAAACATTCAGTGAATGAAAATTAATTCAACTAGCAAAGTAAAAACATTATTTATTTAAGAATTATCAGATCT
Organism: Senna tora; assembly: GCA_014851425.1. Taxonomy (NCBI): domain Eukaryota; kingdom Viridiplantae; phylum Streptophyta; class Magnoliopsida; order Fabales; family Fabaceae; genus Senna; species Senna tora. Next base: position 30,108,294 of record CM026272.1, on the reverse strand, counting down.
TATCCTTTAAAGCTCCTGGCACCTGTTGCCAAAAATTAAATTCGCACAATCTTCGAACCTCAAAAATAAGTAAATAAACTTAACGGTTACCACCAAAAATACCATTTCTATTTTCTAGCAAATGGAAAAGAAAAGAAAAATAACAATCTCTAAGATCAACTTCAATCTAAAAAACCATCAAACCAAAGCATTCAAGTATATTTAGCAAAAACTAAGAAAATAACCATAGTTTCTTCACACTCACCTGCGCGCGCTTCTGATCAAAATCGAACCACTGCACTTTCATTATACTTAACTTTCAGCTTCAATCTACCAAAGATTTTCTCCCTAAAAAGAAAAAATAGAAAAGAAGGAAGGAAGGATCGGATTAATTGTTGAATTTTCTTCACATTTTCTCTCAGTTTCTCACCCTCTCTTCCAAATTCTCTCTCTCTCTCTCTCTCTCTCTCTCTCTCTCTCTCTCTCTCTCTCTGTACTGTTTAGCGTTTTGCTGTTTCTTTCTTTCTTTCGCTCTACTAACTCCTTTTTCTGTCAAACGTTCTTTAGCGTCTCTGACACATATCCTGTAACCACTCTATTTTCTTATAACCGATTTATTTAATCTGTAACAATAATTATTTTTGGATAATGCCGAGCCGTTCAACATTAATTAAGTTTTTAATCAATAATATTTTCTTTAATTTTAAGATAGTAATTGAACTGTGACAACTAAATACTGCATAGTTGTTTTTCGGAAGATTAATAAATACTAAATATGTAGTAATAATAATGTCATGTCGGATAATTACGAAGATATCATTATCATTAATGCATAAAAATCTAAGTGGTCTATTTAACGACACATCCTTGTCATGGGATAAAAAATTCCGTTCTTTCAATCTTATTTTTTAATATTATTATTGATTAATAATGTTAATACATATCTATTTAAAATATATTAAAAATACATTTTTATTCATATTAATAAATAATAAATTAAAATTTGGGTATATAAACAATTTCGTCCCTAAAAGATTCAAAAGTTGATAATTTGGTCCCTGAAAGATCATAAGTGTACAATTTGGTCCTTGAAAGATTGCACCATTACACAAATTGGTCATTCCGTCATCTTCAGTTAGATTCTCTTAACGGATTTGCTGACGTGGCACATTAATCGTTAGTTGCTCAGTAGGACATACTTACATGGCACAAGCTAAAATCCACCTCCAACTTAGCACAAAAAACAGCGTTTTAAAGCTTCAGTGGAACAAATATGAGGTGGGGACCAAATATGAACATTGGCTTCAATATTTAGGGTTTAGGGAGGGAGAGGCTTTCTGAGGTTAGTTGGAGAGCAAGGAGAAACGAGAAAATGAACTGCCATGGCTGCAAAGAAATGCCACAGTTTGAGACACGCCCAACTCGTATGTCGCAATCTTCGCTAGAGTTTGAGCTACGATAGGATTTGGTCCAATGGGGTTTGAGCCAAGGTGGGATTTCAGTTCAGATCTATATGGTTTTGTCCCCACCCCTTTTCTTTCCAAAACAGAGTGTGTTTTGTGCTGAATTGGAGGTGGATTTTAGCTTGTGTCATGTAAGCATGTCCTACTAAGCAACTAGCGACTCCCTGTGCAATTAACGTGCCACGTCATCAAATATGTTAAGAAAATCTAACTGAAGATGACGGAAGGACCAATTTGTGTAACGGTGCAATCTTTCAGGGACCAAATTATACACTTATGATATTTCAAGAACCAAATTGTCAATTTTCAAATCTTTCAAAGACAAAATTATCTATATACTCTTAAAAAATTTACCACTATCCAATATGGTTTTCTTATCACTAGCCCCCAAAAATGTGTTTTTTCATTAAATATATATAAAAGCTAAATTCCTTTTCTGTCCCTGTTTGCGGAAAATGAATAGGACTTTTTTTTTATATATATATGGGTATGAGATTTTTCATTCAACTAAAACCACAGCTATAAGAGACTAAAACATCATAAATAACAATTGGGTGGTCTTTTAACCAAGTTTTATCACTAAAATCACAGTTATCAGAGACTTATTTTCTATCTTCCTGTATCTCTTTGAAAATGTTAGAATCATTAAAAATAATTATTGCATATTTGCATTATAAATAATTATTGTGAAAACATTTTTTTCTGTCGGGCATTAATGAGTAATTATTATTAAATGACACTTTAAATATTGTATGATAAAAATATAAAAAAAAAAAATTTGTTGTGAGTTATATGTTTTGTAGTTTTACAATTATTATGTTTTTAAATTTATTAATTAATATAATATTCTTAAAAATTTGTATTTTTAATTTTATATATAACTTTTTTATGAATTTATATATAACTTTTTAAACTTTGTTTATTGATAAAAAACACTTTCTTTATCTTTTAAACTATTTTTTGTACAATAAAAAAATGTTTACTTGGAGAAATCTAGCTAGCTATTCTCTGTTCTTTAGTTGCAAATGAACCACTTGGAGAGTAAAAAATTAAAAGAAAAAAGAGAGAGAGAAACTGCATGCATCTAAACTTCATAATATTTATTTAAAACAAAAAAACCCATAAAACAATACTTTTAACCATTCTCTATTAACATTAGCCAAAAAAAAAAACTTATATTTAACTTCAAATTCATGACTCCCATGATGATGAGTAATAATATAATATTGCTCATTGATCAAAATGTAGGATTTAATAATAAAAAAATGTTAAGTATTTATTCTTATAATCCCTATACTTTCACTCATTTTTTAATTAGGTCCTCATAATTTAAATCTTTATAAGTAAGTCCATATAGTTAAAAAAATTAAACCAGCCGTTTTTATCAATTCTTAATTTGTTAAAATTATATTAAATTTTGTCAACATATATAATTTTAACACTCTAAATATGCATGATTTATATCAATGGAAAATAATTTAAATATATAAAATAAAATGCAATTAAGTAAATTTATATATAGTATTAAGATCGATATTATATAATTAGCGTATCATCAAAATTTGCAAAAGAAAAAAAAAATTAAGTTTGCGGACTAAATTAAAAACTTGCTAAACAAATGTGTAAACTATAGAGATCCAATTATAATATTAAGTGAAAGTATAAGAACCACAAGAATAATTTAACCATAAAACTATAAAAGCACTTTTCCAAGCAAGTAGCTATAAGTAGTTAGTTAGTGATGGCTTCATTTTATTGGCACAAAAACTAGCTACGCATATATGATCACTTTCTCCCTCCGGGGAAGCAAAGTGTTTCTTAATCCTTACTTTAGCTATTCAATTTAAATTATGTGTTTCATTTTAATCATAAATCATAATCACAGTGGGAAAATATATATACAGTCGTTGAAGCACAAAAACTATAGGAGAACATATTATTTCTTATAAAGTTGTTTTTATGAGGAATAAAGTGATTTTAACGTATGAAATAGGGAAAAGATGGTGGTATCAATTATTTGAAATGACAAAAGACGAATAATATGGATATTTAGCTAGCAACATCTAATTAGAATAAATTTATGCTTTTTGAATTAATAATTTTGTTTATATATATATATATATATATATATATATATATATATGCATATCCTTCTATCATTATCACCATATATATATATATATATAACAACTTTTTATTTCGCAGACACATGGGGGGGGGGGGGGGGGGGTACCATTAGACATTAGTTGTGTGATTGCTGATCTTCAATTATCAACTTTTGATGTTATTACGTAACATATATATTTAATAAATCTATTAATGCCAGATTTTTATTAGGGTAAGTTTTTTATCTAATTACAAAATTATAGGAAACTAAATTGTACCGGATCCAATTTTTATATACATGTTGTTTTGACCAACGTTGTAAGAACCAGATCGGACCGGACGGTCCGACCGGTTCAACCCCCAACTGAATACAAAGACGAGAACTCGTTTTTCTAGTTGGACTGGATTTAGAGAAATCTTAAAAATTAAAATTAGAAAAGCCTTGAAAATTAAATTTTAAAAGTCATAATTATCAAGAATTTTATTTTTGGTTTGATTAAGTTCTTTCAGAGTTTAATTTGACAAGTCTTGAAAATTAAAACTTTGAGAAGTCATATAATTTAAAACGTCAAAATTATGTATATTGAAACCTAAAATTTGAGTGATGTCACTCTATGTATTAAGAATAATTATTATTTATTGTGTCATCCAGTTCGACTGGTTAAACCGATCAGACTATAAACTGAACACTTATCTGAGTCTTTATACGGTTCGTTCTTACAACATTGGTTTTGACCAAAATTTTGTTATTTTAATTAACAACTGAAAAAATAAATGAATGTTTGGATATATATATATATATATATATATATATATATATATATATATATATATATATATCTGTGTGTGTGTGTTTTGAAATTATTAAACCAAATCATATTGTAGAATAACTAAATGAAACTTACAATTATTCAAAAAACTACAAGTCTACAATCCAATAATACAAAAGAATAATAATTTGAAACGCTATTAAACTAAAATTGTTAAATCTTCAATTACATGACCTATTTCAAACTATTGTATTTTATTAATAAAAACAACTAGAACCTTCCGGTGCTTATTTATTGTGTTTAAATAAAATGAATAATTTCGCTTTTTTTTTTAAATAAAAATATTATAGGCACATAGATTGTCATTTGTCAACATATTTTTTTTATTAAAAAAGTCCAATATTAATTAAGTTTGTCCAATACTTTTCAATAGACCCATGAACCGACTTCTATGTCCCTTTGTTGTTTCTTCTCTCGACAACTCATAAAAGTGAACCCAATAATCAAGAGAGTATATATGTATTTAATTAATTTATAATATGAGTTTGGATTCAGTATAATTTCTTTTCGTTTAATTTTAGTGCAATTCTTATAAAATACACAGTTTATATTATTTTGGAAGTACTAATACAGATTTATTCTTACAATAACCCACTATGAATGGATTAAGAATAAAATTATTATCAATTTTGACAAATATCATCACTAAATAACCTCGTGAGACTATTTTTTAATATTAATAACAATTTGGTCGCTAATCTATTTAAGGTGATGATATTTCTCAATATTGATATTAATTTAATCTCTAATCTATTCATAATGGATTATTATTAGTATTAGTCCATATTAGTACTTTAAAAATGAAGTAAAAATTTATATTTTATAGGAATTGTACCGAAATTGCACGGAAGAGCGAATTGCACTGGATCTAATTTCGAATAATATTCATATATTATTTGTATTTTATATACTATAAGGGTCATTAAATCTATAAAAAAAAAATTATCAGTCAATAAATAATGACGTGGTGCAAGACATGTTTTCAAAAGAGGTGTCATTAATGGATTTTTCTTTTGTACTTAGTAAATATAAGAGCAAATTATATTTAATTTTCATAAAATTTGATTACATTATTCTTATCATTAATCATTTTATTTGGACAAGCAATTCCACACATATATCATATTGATGCTCGATAACAAGAATGATATATAGAGTAACTTTATTATCATCTTTATCATAATTTTCATCCGAAAAAAAAGAAAAACAAATTCATAAAGTCTGGTTTTTCCTTTTTCTGGCAACATAGCATGCATCTAGTAATATGTTCATGTGTTGACAACTTTTTTATTAAAAATATTTAGATGCAAGTCTTTAAGTATATATATTTACTATCTTATCTTTTTAATTATATATATATATATATATATATATATATATATATATATATACATACATACAATAGAATTATAGCATCTAACATTTTTTTTTGAAGAAATGGATATATAATATATGTTGCCCAATTAAAAAGAAAAGTCACGTAATATATTTTGGTTAAAGAAACTCTTTTCTGTAATATGTATGCGCTGAACAATGAACGAATGTTATTGCATTCTATATTTTTATTAAATAACAATAATAATAAATACTTAAAAAACTCATTATTAAAAAAAGCTTGTAAAACCTGTAAAACTTGATCGTCTCATGAGTAGGTCCTCCACTTAATTTAGCTCCTGGCCACTTGGTGGAAGTTTCACCAATATTCCTCACGTTCCTAACATTCTTTTTTTTTTTTTGCACTTTTTTTGAAAAAAATAATAATAAGCAATATATAAAAGTTGATTGAATTTTAGTTAATTTCATTCGAGTTACATATTAAGGGTCTTATAATAAAAATGAAATATTGTAAATTAACAAGATATTTCTGTACATATATAAATTTTGTGTTTTGTGGTCAGTTATATATACGTGAATTTATTTTCAAAATTTTTTTAGAGAGAGAGAGAGAGAGAGTAGGCACTTAGATTTAATTATTCACCCATTGGTAAAATTAGCACGGATTGATTGATGTTAATTAATTACAAGTTAAAGCAACCTCTTGTATTGTTAACTCCTTAACTTAGGTACATCACAAAATTGAGAAGATATTGTACGGTAGTACTTAACTTCAGTATATCCCTCCAATCAGTTGGTCCTTAAACCATTCAAGGTGGGCCCTAATTAATGTGAGTTTTTATTAATATTAACAAATGTCACTAATATGATTGGAGGGATGCACTGAAGTTCAGTTGTACAGTACCATTGAACTTTTATCCCACAAAATTCTAATTCTATGCATGGATAAAAAATTAGTACTACAAGAATATTATATTTTTATTACATCACTCTATTTAAACAAATCAATTTGTTAATATTAATAAGATAAGGATCTATCATATTAACCAAATTTTTATTTATATTAACAAATTAAATGATAAATAACAAATAGATGAAATACTATTGAATTTTTAGTACTTTCTAGTGTTGTGATCCCCTGCTTTTTTTAAAAAAAAAATTGACTTAGAGCCTGTTTGTGCATGCTTATTTTTTAAAAAGAAGTACTTAGTTTTTTTTTTTAATAATCACTTATTTTAAAAAAATGTGTTGTTTGTGCATGCTTATTTCATAAAATAAGTGATTCTTAGTTGTAGCATAATGTACTTTTTTAGCTTTAAGCAGAAGTCATAAATTAGAGCTTCTTTTTCTAGCTAGTAACAGAAGCTGAAATTTAAATAATTTATGACAAAAATACCCTCAATAAAATTTAATATTTTCCATTATACCCTTTATTATTTTAAACATAATTTTGACCTATACAAATATAATTTACAATCAGTCTCTTCAACGTTGCTCCTCCTCTTCCTTCGCCATCTCACTTCATGTCTTTATCTTCTTCCTTCACCATCTCACTAATAATAAATATTAAATAACATTTTAATATATTAAAAATATTAATTAATAAAAAACTAATCATAGATAACTAAATTACATTAAGTAAAATTAATAATTATTTAACTAATATTTAATATATTAATAAATAAATTAACATTTTATTTTTATTTATTTAATAATAATTAACAAATTAAATATTGATATCTATTTATTTATTTAATAACATTAATAACATCATAATATATACATGCTCTTCTTGGTAATTTTATAGTCAAAAGTACTTATTTATACAATTTTGCCAAACACAAATTGTTTTTCAGCTACTGATAAAAGTACTTATCAACTCAATTTACCAAACACAAACTGTTACTCTTTCACAACACTTTTAAAGAAACTCCATTTAAAAAGAAGTCATTTGAAAATCAACAATTTTTATAAGCATGCACACGGACCCTTAATTTAAAAAGTACATTTTTAAACTTTTGCGCGCAGTTCAGCACTAAATTGACAAAGTAAAAATTAAAATTAAAAGTTATCACAATATTTAAACTACACGTCACATGCATATATTGACAAACCATCATTACTTGGTATTATTGCTTGAGGTTTATGTAAAAGAAGAAATAAATTATGCGTTTCATTTAACATTTAAAGTTTTTAAACACAATAATTATAGAATATCAAAATCAATTATAGAATAATGTTCCCAATTTGTAGGAACTTATATATACCCTAGATGAAAAATAGTTTCAACACAAGTGTTGAAGATTAAAGAGAATGTGAAATTAAGTTCACAGAATATATTGGTATTAAATCAATATCTTCTATATGATTTTTGTCCATATATAGCACTTTGGTATTTATTATTATTATTATTATCACTTTTTAAATATTATTTTTTAATAAACGCACTGTTCACGCTCAAATTTGTTGTTGCTAACGGTAAATTGGGAGTCAACGCAATCTGCTCAACGGCGGATTGGGTTTTTTGAAAAAATCGATCCTATGTGGCATGCTGACGTGTCCAATTCGCCCTTACCAACGGCGAATTGGACTCTATAAAAAAATTTTAACCTATTTTTTGTCAGATCGAGATCCTAATCGATCATTAAAAAAAGCAAGACGTGTTGACAATTCTTTAGAAAAGAAATGAGGAGTGAACAGTGCTCCATACAATATAATTTACAGTCAACTATTAAAAAAATTAATATATTTAGGTAGGTTTAGTACTTCATACTATATAATTTACATGCACACTGAAAGGTGAATATGTTCAAGAATGTTGGTTTGATTTAGAGGAGAGATATGGGTCATATACTGAAAAAGCAATACCAATTCGCCATTCTCAAGGGTGAATTGGTGTTGGTTTTTTTTACTGATCGATTGGGATCCCGATCTGACAAAAAATAGGTTAAAAAATTTTTACAGAGTGGTAAGGGCGAATTGGACACGTCAACATGCCACATAGGATCAGTTTTTTTAAAAAAAACCCAATTTGCCGTTGCTAACGACGAATTGGAGCAGATTGTGTTGACTCCCAAGTTGCCGTTAGCAACGGCGAATTGAAATAACAAAAAAATTCTCAATTTAACGTTGCTAACGGCGAATTAGAATGTGAATAGTGCGTTTGATATAGATTAAAAAATAAGATTTAAAAAGTGATAATAATAATAATAAAAAAATACCAAAGTGTTATATATATGGACAAAAACCCTTCTATATCACGAGACACAACTTTTACGATTTTAGATTTGATATGCTATGCCCTCAATACTAACTGCTTTGCAAGATTAATTAAAAAGAAACACAAAATTAGGTACAGTGACTATATTACATGTGAAACTCAGACACATTTGGTATACTTATCAAACAGTGCATTATATGTAATCTCACGATTTTTTTTTTAAATTTACATTATATTTGATCATATTTTTTCTCTTCCCAAATTTTTCTTTCTATTTCATCTCTCTCCTCACTTTTCTCTACAATACTTTTTTTTTATTCTACAATACTTTATTTATAATATTTTATATCTATGCATTTATATAAGCATACCGTCATGATGGAAAAAAGTTTGCATGGAACAAAATTTAATTATTACCTTTTGTTTTCCCAAATAGTAATTAGCTTGCCGGGGAATATGCAATTTCAGATCTTTGTGAAAGGAAAAGCATAGCAACTTGAGTGGCCTTATCTTATGAATTAGTATTAAATATTAACAGATGCAAAACTTTGTTCAAGATCAAGAACTATTATATATTACAAACTCAGATCAAAGTAATAAACCACAGGAATGCCTCAAAATGGTGGGCTTGTAAGTTTTGTGTGTGTGTCACAAAAATAAACAAGAATGTAAAATGATCACACGAAATTTTTAGACACGAATTTTTCTATTGTCACTTTCATCTTCCAACGGTTTGATTTTCATTCGAGGAAGCCACCGTGGTAGTCTTATCTATAAAGTTTAGTTTTTTTTTTTTAGTGAAAATCTATAAAGTTTAGTTAATGTATAAAGATATATAGAGGACAAAATTAAAATTAACTGAATTTATGTTAATTACTTATATATTTATTATAAGGTTATTCAATATAAACAAAATACATGATATATTTGTTATATATATGACTAATTAAAGTAAAGGAATTTGGCAAAAAAAAAAAAAATCACAATGGAGAGAAAATAATATATATAATATCATCTTTAAATAATCAATCATAGAAAAAATAGAATATAAATGAAATTTATAATTGAAAAATATTTTTTAACAAATATACAAAAAACTTTACCTAAATTTTTTTTAATATTAAAATCACATATTATTGGGTCTGTGTATTATTAATAGCACATATTGGATTCGATTTCTAGAGGCATAAAAATTAAGTATTATTTATTGATAATGTTGTATAGATTTTGTAACATAAAAAAAAAATTAGTTATCAAATTCATTCTAAAAGTTGATAGATTTTCTCGTTCAAGATTAAAATAAAATTCATACTACTTTAGATAAAAGAAGTTTTGCCCCTTTATTCTAAATATGTATAAATAGTTTAAATAATAATTTAAATTAATAAAATATTAATTTAAAGTAAAAAAATTAATTTTAAGTAAATATATAACTTTATAATTAACTTTTTTTTAAAAAAATATATTTAAAAAAAATAAAAATAATTTGATCCGCAGACTAGCTTGTTTAGCTCATAGACCATTACGGACGGACTTAGGCATCACTTACCAAACCCGCCTACTAAACAGGCCGGGCTTTAAATACATGTTAATTATAAGAATGTCTCATATGGTTATCGGAGTGTTTTTTTTGGGTACTATTAATAAGTTGAGTGATTTAAAATTAAAGTTTAGCCCATTTAATAAGAATAATCATTATAAAAAAACAAGAATGATCATATTCATGATTTGATTAATTTGTGATTTAATTCACATGAAAATGTTCGAAGAAAATTTCAAAGTTTTGAACAAAATTCAGTTACACCATGAATCCTGATAAACTTTTTTTAATAACAAACTTTTTAAGTATTTATTGTATTTTGATATTTAATTGACTTAAAACATATTAATTAAATAAATTACTATACTGTGTGATTTTTTTCCACAAATATCTTTTATTAGCAGCATTTTTGTTCAAAGTAGGGCATTAAATTCGTACTTTTAAACAGAAAAAACTAATAAATCAGGCCATAAAAGAACAGAAAAAACTAAATGATAACATAAATATATTTATAATAATTTATATATTATAATAGTTATATAGTTTATTGATCTTACAAAATAATATATTATATAATCTAAAATAAAACATGGGGGAAGTTAAGAGAGTTAAATAATTTTAAAATAAATAAATAAATGCTTTATATTATATTTTTAAAAATAAAAAAGAAAAATAGCGCAAAGCCTCCTTACGTGGTTGCTCAAAATCAGAATAACTTTTCACGCTGTATAATGTATATTACAGTAGAGAAAGGCAAAAAGGATATCGTAAAACGCTTACCTAAACATCGCTGTAAAAAGATCCATTCTCATCCCATTCCCATGTGATTGTGAATCTGCGACTTCGAGATACAATCAATGACTATAAACACCAAAGACGGAGCCTCCCCAAGTCTTCTTCTACTTTTGTAGGGCTTTTCGCCGTTTGCGTCCCACACTCCCACTGCCAAAAGGGGCAGAAGAACACTCCGATCTCTCTGCCCCCGTATCCACCTTCTCTGCTTCCTACACAGTAATATATATTCTTCACTATATGTGTTTTTGCGCTTCATTATACGCTACTTGTGTATCAGTATCAATATCCATGTATTTTGAGTCGCTTTCACATTTGATTGATGTTTTTTCTAATCGGGTTTTCTTTCTATTGAGCTGCAGACTGGTCTTTCTGTGATGGGAGAGAGAATCCCATCTGGGAGTTATTTCCAGTACCCGCCTACTGGGGTTCCTGCTTCTCCTATTAGGTCGTCTTCTATTTCTTCAGATCTAGAAAGGTTAGTTCAGCTTCTAGTGTCATCATCATTGGCTTTTGTTAATTTCTGTTCTTTTTATTTTCCCCCTTTGTTGAATACTTTATACATGGTGATGGTGTCAAACTCGATATTTGGTTGCCAATTTCTGTTTCATTATTCAGTCCTTGCAGCCCCTTATTCTCTTAGTTAAAATTAAATTTCAGCATAGGATATGATTGGCTTATGTTCTATCTACACTTAAAAGTCCAATAGGCCTTTGAGTGAATACGTATGCTTGACATTACAATAAAAATTGTACATGATTCCTCAATGACCAACTAAACCGTTTGAATTGAAATTGTCCTTGATTGACATGGAGAACCATTTATTAGAGGTGTTACGATTTGTTCTTTATTTCTGAATGCATTTGTTTTGCTTAGAAATTTGAATTTTTCACATATATATAATTTTCCCCCATATTTGCATGTTCACTCTTGCTTAAATTACCTTAGCAGTATACATGTTTGGAAGTTCTATGCTGCTAATGTTGTGTCAAAGTATAGAAGATAACCTATATCCGAAAAGAGAACCTGTATGATTTCTCTTAGAAGGATGAATTCTAGTTCAAGCTGTCACTTGACCTCTTATCAATGTGATTGGTTTTAAGTAGTGCAACTTGCCAACAATTGATTACATAAGATAAGAACGGAATAAATTTTTAAATGAGGAGGTTGTTCTTTTTATTTTTCTGAAACTGTTCCACTTTGTCTCGTTTGTGGGCACACACATGCAAGAGACACAATTGCAATGCTGTAATCTTATATTTTCTTCATCCTATTTTGAACATGATAAAGGAAAATCTAATGATTAAGCAGTTCTCTTGTTTGTTTTCAACAACTTCCTTCTAAGAATATGCTTCTGATGATCTATTCAGATGGAGATCTAGTCTCTAATATTCCTCAGCACGCTTTTCCTTCAAGTTTGTGGATATCATGATTTTTGCACGGGAGTTCTTCTGCCTCCTTGCAGGTTCCTAGTGGAATCTTTTCTTGTATACTTCCTGAGTTCATCTTTGTTGTTCGTTTGGCATAGCTTGATAATTCTTGTCATTTTTTAAAAGAACGCTGCCCAGTTTCCTTGTTTGTATTATGTGACATGGTCACTAGGTGCATGCTTCCAAAATGTCATTGAAGATTGATATGCCTTATGTAAAAGTAAAACATTTAATCTAGGCCATAGTGTGGTTGAAAAGGTTTCTACTTTTTTTCCTTTAATATAATGCTACATCTGCTTGGTACATGCTGGCGTATACAAGAACAACACATGAATTATTTTCTAACGACTTGCAGATATTTGGCTGAACTACTAGAAGAGAGGCAAAAGTTGGGACCATTTGTGCAAGTTCTGCCACTATGTACCAGGCTCTTGAATCAAGGTTTTTTAATTCTTATATTTATTTATTTTTCCTTATCATATCTATAATCTTATGCATACTTTGATTTTATGATGTCCTTTTCATTGTTTTATAATCCATATAGGTGTTTTATATATATATATATATAAATTTTGGGGCTAAATCCTTATAGGAATTTGCTCTAGTTGTTTTCAATTGTAGATGAAAGACTAGATTTTGTTGACTTCTGGATGACAAGTTGACAACTTTGCTGACTGAGCTCTCTGGCACAGATGCTCTTACTAATTTTAGTAGGGCAAGAAAGAGGGAGGTGTTAGTGGGTTGGGATTTCCCATCCTATGGGCGGTTTAAATGCAATGTTGATGGTTTTTTTTGGAGGGAAACAAATATGACAGGATGTGGAGGTGTCTTAAGAAACAGTTCAGGTGGTTGGATTGCAGGTTTTGAACAAAAGCTGGGATGTGTAAGTGCCCTTGAAGCTGAATTTTGGGGTATCTTTAATGGGATGAAGGTGGCTTGGAAATTGGGGGTCAAAAAGGTTCAGTTGAAAGCGGACTCAAAAGCTGTAATTGATCTCATTCAGGGAAGCCTGACTTAGGCCATCAGTTTGGGAGCCTCACTATTTGAATTAAGGAATTGCCAAATAGAAGGTGGCATGCCAAACTCTTCCATGTGCACAAGGAGAGAAATTTTGTGGCGAACTTGCTTGCAAACCATTGGCAGTTTGGCACTACCAGGAATATTATAATTGAGCTTTATAGACCTCGCTAGGACTGCGCTAGACTGGTGATAGATGATATGCCGGGGGGAGGGGGGGTTCTCCTTGCCTAGGATGATCCCTGTTGTCTAGCTTTTTTGCTTTGTTTGTCTTTCCTTTTCTTATAAACCAAAAAAAGAAACAAGTTGACAACTTTGCTACTTACAAGCACTTAAATTTGGGGGACTAATGTTTCTGGTTGATGTTCAATGGAGATAGATACAACTTATCCCAATCAATAGTAGAACACTTAATAAAAATTAAGAACATCTAAGTAAACATTAATGGTTCTGGTTTGCTAGGGGGTCACTGTGTAGGTGAAAGGTTATTGTTAAGGCCAAATGTTCATGGCTTTTTGATGCTTGCAATCATGTAAAGTTGTAAACAATGTTGATTGAAGCCAAGCTTCCTATAGTGCCATTTTTTGTGAGTACCATTAATTCAATAACCTTGGTGGTTTCCTCTTGAGGGTCCTGACTACCCCATGTTTGCATTTGTATTATTTCCTGTTCTTGTACTCCACATAGTCCTCTCTTAATTTCTCTTTTCTGGTGTTGTAGAAATCAAGCGTGTATCAGGCTTCAATCAAGGTTTTATGGATCATGAAAGACTTGATCATGACAGTCCATTTAGGTCTTTAGGTCAACATCCAAATGGTAGATCAATGGATTTGGAGGGGTGGCCTGGGGTACCAATAGAGGTAATGCTACTTAAACATGTCAGTAATGTTTATCCTGTAGTTATTAAATTTTCATTATTTGATACCAATTGCTAAAATAAACTTCTTTTAAGTTCAATGGTATGTTTGGACTTGAGAATATTATTGAAATAGATAGCTTTGAAATGATTGCCAAGTTGATAGCTTTACAACTAGATGAGACCATAGGACTTTAACCTAATTTTTCTATTTATGGGTTTCGAGGGAAAGAAAAAGGATTCTTATTGTTCAGCTTTACAATTGGCTAACTACATGGACTCAACAGTGACAAGCAATCAGCTCTTGAGCGTCTAATAAACACTGATTTTTTTTATGGTATCAACATTATCTTAAGCGGTCTCCCCGATGTCTAATGAGTTATTCTCCAACATGATTTCCTCAAAACTAAAAGTACTAGAAAGCATAGTTCAGAGTTTATGGAGAAAAAAAAAATACAATAAAATAAAATAAAAGAGGGAGAGAGAGGTAACTTGCAGGATCATAACTTATTAGAGTTTTGATCCTTATATTTCATATTGCAGGACAATGGACATCTTCAAAGGATGGCATCATTTCAAGCACCTTCCATGGGTTGGCCCAGGGCACAAGTTATTACAACTACTCCTATAGTGAAGAGAGTTGTCAGACTTGATGTCCAAGTAGACAAATACCCAAATGTGAGTCAAAATCTTGCTTTTGTACTTCCCTTGATGTCAATTTCCCTTATCAAATAGGTTTCTGACTCAAATCATGGCAGTACAATTTTGTTGGGAGAATACTAGGACCTCGTGGGAACTCATTGAAAAGAGTTGAAGCCATGACAGAATGTAGAGTATACATTAGAGGCCGTGGCTCTGTTAAGGATTCTATAAAGGTAAAGATGTTACAGCATGTACTCTCTGAAGAGCAGCAAATAAGCATAAAACAATTACGTCCCTACTATTTCCTTAGTAAACTCAATTTATGTTCTGTACAACATTAGTGGCTCATTGAACTGAGCATTCTGTATTCTGCCTTTTATTATCCCGCTTAATTAGACATCACTAACAAATGGGTCCTTAGATTATTAAGCCTACTTAGTTTTTGTGCTCCATAATTAGCAAGTATACAAGTTAGTCCTAGAAAATAACAAACCTTTTGCATGTTAATCTATTTGTCAAGTGGTCTAGGGATGCTAGAAGGGCTGATGTGCGACAAGTAGTTTTTTTTAGGTTACTAATTTGTGCACTCGGTAAAGCTAAATAGGTCTAATAATTGAGGGACTAAATCAACTTTTAGTCTTTTCATTGTTATTATCCTTTGGCGTTCCAACATTAAGAATTGTGATTAAAGTAAAATAGGTCTAAAGGGCCAAATCACTTAGTTCTTTAATTGTTATTACTAATCATATTCTCCAGCGTTCCCATATTAAGAAATAAGAAGTGTACATATTATTTTTCATTTTGTGATTAAATTTAACTAGATTCTTGTGATGGGTTTTATTATAGGAAGAAAAACTTAAAGACAAGCCTGGATATGAACACCTTAAAGAACCATTGCATGTGCTGGTGGAGGCAGAGTTTCCTGAGGATGTGATAAATTCGCGCTTGGATCATGCTGTGGCACTTTTAGAAAATCTTTTGAAGCCTGTGGTATGGATATATCATTGCAG
The DNA here is from genome assembly GCA_014851425.1 of Senna tora. Taxonomy (NCBI): domain Eukaryota; kingdom Viridiplantae; phylum Streptophyta; class Magnoliopsida; order Fabales; family Fabaceae; genus Senna; species Senna tora. Next base: position 30,092,074 of record CM026272.1, on the reverse strand, counting down.
TTTTCACACTAGTTGTGACTTGTGCCTTCATTTTTTTTAAGAAAAAATCTGGACACTAGTCTTCTTAATCTTTGTCAATTTGGCAGGATGAATCTCTGGATCAGTATAAAAAGCAGCAACTAAGGGAATTGGCTATGCTAAATGGCACACTGAGGGAAGAAAGCCCTAGCATGAGCCCTAGTATGAGTCCAAGCATGTCGCCCTTTAACAGTACAGGAATGAAACGAGCCAAAACCGGGAGATGACCTTTAATTTATGTGTTCTGTAGATCATACATTATTTACCATCCTTCCCGAGCAAAGTCTCTAGCTTTTGGTTGCTTAGCAACCAGGACGATCTTTTCACTAAAATTATTCACCCGAAGCCACTGTCGAGGGCTGAATCTCCTCCAGCAGAAATTTGGGATGCCAGAGCTGCAGGCATTGATTGTTTTGCTTATCTGATCCATTGGGTTATCCATTGATTATGTCTATTATGCTTTGAAGTCTGTGTTTCTCTGGTACATAAACAGCTTGAACAATGACTCGCCCAGTTCACTAGTTATAGGAATAACTAGTATCCTGGTGCTACTGAGCGTACTGTAATAGAAGATAATTTTTTGGGGGCATTTTCAGATTATTCGATTACATATGCATAGACTCAAAAAGGAAATAAGTAGAATGTATTTGATTGTATTGAAAATAATTTTGACATCATTTTTTAATGGTAGATCGTTGTATGTGGGAATTTGAAATTTGAGCTATGATTACAAATGGTTAAACAGACATTCTGAGAGAGCTTGTACTGGTATGATTATCTGATTATTTTCTCAGTTCTCTTACCAAATAAAATCTTCAAATGCGATGCCTATATTTCAGCTTTTACAGGGGCTGTTTCTCAAGAAGCAAGGAGCTCTTTCATGTTTCTTCAATTTGAACTTGCTCGATCTGTTGAATTGCATCCTTACAATGGTCCAATTGCAACTTTTGTTAATGTATTTCTTTATTATCCACTGGGCTTATTGAGTGAAAATAAAATTAAACTTGTAAATAATATATAGAAATAGAAATAAAACAAGAAATTCACGCGTAAATTAAGGTTGTAAGTTGTAATTAAATAGGTGTTGGCAAGGGCATAGAAGGAGGAGACACCAAACTTGTCTGATAAGGAACCACTGCAAGGTTGGTATGGACGACAATTCTAGAGTCGTTTTCATTTCCTTTCTTCAAAACAATGCCCCAACACTTTTCTATCTCACAGTAGTAATGAACCACATACGCATTACGTGTGATGCAAAGTGCACCACTTACACGATCTTGTAATTGCCGATTCGCCGAGAAATATCTGCACTCTTGCTGCACCCACTTTTGTTGTACGATGATGGGATTAATTATGGGATGTTTCAATGTCCATACAACTAACTCGATGTTCCCATATCTTGACTTAATATCCCAACGTGGAACACAATGACTCACCAAGCATAACCCATCGACTCCCAATAGTAATCGCTGATTATAGCAAACATTATCGTCCAGGTTGGGACATTTCAGGGTCCCAAATTCCTCACTGCAAACATCAAACCACACAATTTCCGTGACGCAACTGGTGGCGCCACCCATATACGTGGGCCTCACCGGGTAGCCCAGCCAGTACATTACATTCCCAAGCACCACAGCGTTTCCCACAGGGACCTTATTGGGCCTTCCTCCTTTGGGCTTCCTCCAACGGTGGTCAAGCCCAAGAATGATGATCTCAACCTCAATCACATGGTCATGATGTTGAAGCATCATGGGGTCAAGAAAATAGACATGAACGAGCTTGTATTCCTTGTTCACACCACAGAACCAGAATCCCGTAGCGGATAGCCATCCCGAATCCACACCATATTCACCATTTGGTTTGCTGCTCCAAGATGGGCCCGGAAGCTTGTAGGACTTGTTTTGAGGGAGGGTGACCATTTGTTTCGTCAAAGGGTTGAAAACTAAAGCGGTGTTGGTATTGACTTTGTGCAAGCTGATCAAGCCATTGACGGAACCAATGAAGTTGTAATCTATTGATAATTCGCCATCAACGGGTATGGAGTTTCTCACACCGTCGAAGTGTCGCCAACTTACGAAATTGTTGTTATCGCCGTCCGATGTGAGGATGCTGAAGATGTTCGTGTGGAAAAGGGAGGGGGATTTTTCGTAGCTGATTGCGGCCAATTCGAAAGAAGACGAAGAAATTCTCGTGCGCTTCATGTGGAGATGGGCGAAGTCGTCATTGTGTTGAATCAGAAAATACCACTTCTTGCATACATACCTCACGCTCTTTAACAAAATCTTCCAGCAAATTCTGGACAGTATGTTCATTACTATCTCTTTTGGCATTTGCATCAACCTCCTCTGATCCTCCTGCACTTGATGCTTTTCACTGCGCCATCCCCGTGATCTATCTCCCATCTTTAGTTAATTTGTTTCTCAAAACTACACACCCCAACCCTAATAATTTCTATCTCAAAAAGTACACTATCAAACTTACTCATTCAATTCATCCATATTTTCATCATAAGTTAGTTAGGTTTGCACCTTTTACGCAATACTCACAGGAGCCATATATCTATATAAATAAATAGGCGATGTCACATTTCAAAACGTTTTTAATTCATATGTATTATTAATCCGGTTATTATGTGGTTAAATATATATATATATATATATAGTGGTTGTTTGATATATCATATTGTTAATATTATGGTTATTTAATTCATAAGTTTAACTTGAAGAGCATTGTATGGCAAAATTATTTATTATTTATAGGTTTATAATTAAATAAACACAACCAGCACTTCTTATCTTCATTTTTGAGTTACTATATTTCAAAGTACACATCATACATAGAATTTAGGGTAAACTACAGTTTGTCCATATGATTTGGTCTAAATCCAGTTTGCTCTCTTGTGTTTTAAAATGCGGCACTTAACTACCCTGTAGTTTGACTTAAAATTAATGTGCTCTTTGTGGTTTAGAGTGTGACACTTGATCCCATGTGGTTTGTTATGTTATCACTTAACTACCCTATATTATTTTTTTTCTCCAAAATTTAATATTTAATATAACTTATAAAAGAAATTACCTAAAAATAATTGAATTAATTAATTATTTTATTAAATATTTATTTTATCTATAAAATAATAATAATAAACTCTAATCTTTTACTTTCAACTCTTTTTAGCGTTTCCTTCAAACTCTTTCTTTCCTCTAATCTCTCCACTATATCTAAGAGTACTGTTATGCTCCTAGTCTAAAGATATTTTTCTAAGAAAATTATTGTTTAATGTTAGAGTTTCTAAGCTCAATAATATTAACATTCAATCCAGGTATGTATCTTCTGAATTTGAACAATAAAAAAACTTAAATTTAGTTATATATTTGTATTATATTATTCTTTTGCAATTTTATTTTGATTGATTTAATAATTCTAAAACATTAAAGATAAAAAAATACCAATAAAATGAATAAATAACTAAATATAAATAATCAACGGAGTAAACAATAAATATTAAATTATTTTATTGATTTTTTAAAATTAAAATTTTATTTTTATATTAATTATAATTTTTTTTTTGAATAATTTTATAATTTTAGAGTGTTGAATGACAAATTTTAAGCATTAAAAGTATTAAATGATGATTAATTTGACTAAAATTTGGATAGAAGATAGGTGAAGGTAGTTAAGTGATAACATAACAAAACACAGGGGGATCAAGTGTCACACTCAAAAGTCTAAACCACAGGGGCACATTAATTTTAAGCCAAACCACAGGGTGGTTAAGTGTCAAATTTTAAACCATGGGGGACAAACTAAATTTAGGCCAAACCACGAGAAAACAAAGTGTAGTTTATCCTATTTTAGTATGTTGAAATCTACTCTTATCTTTTGAACAACAATATAACGCAACAAATTATTCATTTTTTCAGTTATAGATCTCTTCCCTTTGTTCGAATATTATTAAAAAATTCTTCAATTTAAAGTAATTAAATTTGACAAAGGGTATAACAACCGATTGAAAGAAGTAGGCTACACGGAAAACATAACTACATGTGTACGTATGACAAATTTCTTGGCCAGAATTTGTATGACGATATCCATATTTTTTAGATTATTGCCCTGACAAAGCAAAGCGTTTAATTAAATTTTGTTCCAATTCATTACTGATTAAATAAAGGGATTAAATAAAAGAAAAAATTTAAGTAAGCTTCTTTATATATATTTTTGTTATAAAGTTCTCCTAACTATATGTTTCATTTACACATTCTCTTTTTATGATTGGTCATGTTTGTCTTCTATATTCTTTTTCTACTATGATCGACCATTTAAACATTTTTTGTTATGTATCTTATTAATATTGGAGAAGGTTATAAGAAAGATATTGGCTAAGTTTACTCCATAAACAAATTAAACCGGTTGTTTATGAGATAAGTTGAATTAATAACCAAACTGAATCAACAGATAGAAAGATATTGCCCTCACAAAAGCATGATGACGTGGCACTTAACTCCAAAACTTGACGGTATCCTAACGGAAGGTGCTTTTTGTCCGAAAGTAAAAACTCAGGGGGTCTATGTGCAAGATTTTGAAACTCAGGGGGTGTATGTGTCTCTGACCCAGAACTCAGGGGATCTCAGTGCATTTTAGCCAAGTATTTATGTATAGAAATGTATGACTTAAATGGATTTATATTAATTTTTTTTGATAGGTAGATTTATATTAATTAAGTATTTATGCATTTAAATTTATATTATTTAATTTAATTTAGTTTATATTTATATTTTATAATAAAGACCCTAATTATCTAAAATCTGAAGTTTAAGACCCTAATAATTATGAATTCTCGAAAGTTTGGTTTTTAGAATTGAAATGTTGTGTTTTTTAATCTTGAAACCCTAATAATAATAATTTTTTATTTATAATAGGTAGTTAATTTTAAAATATGAACAACAACTACGTAAATCTCCTCAGGCCAAAAAAAACTACGTAAATCTCCGGAGTGTGTCTGTAAAATGTCTCTGTATGATATCACATTTACCTAAATATTCTACAAAGTTACACTTAATAAACTAGAGAAAAATTATTACAGTAGAATTGATAGATCAATGATAATTTAGTAATTTTTGTAAATTGAAGTCATAAATTAAGGACAAAATAATGATGCAAAGTTAAATTCCCATAAATTTAGTGAATAAGGCCGAAATTAGGGATAATGATGGTTGGGTAGGGTTTGAGTAGGATATTATATTCTCCATTCTTAAACTTGATTTTAGTGAGTATCAAAGTCAATCTTTATCATCGAACTCTACAAATAGTTGAATTCTCGTATCCAGACCAAGACCCATAAAAATTTTAAAATAAATTATTATTTTATTTATATGAATTTTTTTTATTATTTTTTTCATCTATAACCATAAAATATAAAAAATTAAATCATAAATATAAATGTACTATTAAATTACTTTTTTAATGAAACTATTAAATTACTTTGGTATTTATAAAATATTTAATATTTTTTTACTATTATAAATTTTCTCAATAAAAAAGATTTGAAACTTTTTTACATATAAAAATAAATAATTATTATTGTTGGTAGGATATGGCAAGATATAAATAAGGTACCTTCTTATTCGTTTCTAGATCTGTTAACTTTGTACTCGTGTCCATATTTAAACTCACAGAATAAAATTTTAAAATATCCATTGAATACAAATATTTTAATTACCTTAGCCAAAATGCACGTGAGAGTCTTAATTATAAGAGGTGTGCATAAAGCTTATCTGAACTCTCAAAAGTTAAGTAAGATCTCACTGATAAAATAATGTTATATAATCGTCAAAATTTAAGTTTGTGTGGAAAAATTATTGAAATAAATACTTTTAAAAAAAATTAATCTCTAGGGAATATATATAGTACCGTGTAATTTTTTTTTTGTGAAAGAGAATGGTAGTAAGGAAAGGCACTCCTAAGTACTACCGGGCAGGACGCCAGTGGCATGTTGGAGAGACCAACAGAGGCCCAACCCAAAGGACTACTGCACAGGCCTAAACCGCAAGCAGTTTTACCCAGTTACAGCTACTCAACTAGCTCTTGGGTGCCAGGGGATCTCCCTGAGGAGGGATGCCCACCAAAGCAGGATTTTGGATGGCTTCAGGGGGATTCGAACCCCCGCCCATGGGTGAGGCGAGAACTTTCCTCCGGATCCTTGACCATTTTTTGGCGTACCGTGTAGATACTACTGTGATATATACAATTATTTTAATTTTGCTTATATATTTTGTTTTGATTGTAAAATCTACTAATTAACAAAAATAAAATAAATTATATATAAGTCTAGTGTCCATATAAATAAGGTACCTTCTTATTCGTCTCTAGATCCGTTAACTTTGTACTCATGTCCATATTTAAACTCACAGAATAAAATTTCAAGATATCCATTCTTTTATAAAATAAGTTATGATATATTAAAATATTTATGTTTATACAATTTTCATAAAGCAACTATTTTATAATGTGTACTATTTTCTATTAGTGTGTGATATTTGAATTTTTTTTCTTAAAAATTGTAAAATTCTAATATAAGATCGCAAGATATATAACATATTAAATCATAAAATCAAACATATAAGATCGAATTTCTATTACTATCCTAGTATATTTTTCTTTTATCTAAGGTCAAAATCAATTTCAATAAATAAAATCGTAAAATCTTACTAATTAAATCGAAATCCTAATCCTAAATGTTGCTATATATAACTAAATACTAAATTCATATGTAAAATGGCTCACATAATGTAGAAATTATGTACAAAAGTTTCCATGCAACTTCGAAAAATAATGAACATTATTTATGCTTTAATTTGTATCTTCTTGTGACACTTCCTTCTGGATTCATGTTTTTTGTCATGCTTTTAAGATTTTATCATTAGACAAATCTAGAAGGTTGAGATTATATACTGAATCAGGCATGGTACTCAGTTGAAAGTCATTATTGAATACGCTCCATCTCAACATGTTTCAAGACAAAAAGACAATGGCCTAAAATGGATAGTCGTGATGGGACCATATACAAAGGTCCACTTAGACAAAAGATTTAGTCAAACATACGTTTACACTCGGACTTAGATGCATAATGTGTGGAGTTTCTTGAACTAGATTCACATATCCAAGTATTTCCCTGGTAAACATCCAGATTCTGCGAATATATCTGGAGTTTCTTGAGCGTCTTGCCAAGCCTGTTCAAAATCCTCCTAGTACAGTGATACAGTTGGACAGACGGGAAGCAGAACAATCTAGTTAGTCAATCAATATAGAAATGGTGTGCAATAAATTGATATTTATGCACGTTAAGGACACAAAAACACACACACAGAGAATTGGTAGGGGCAGTTATTTCTGAGTATTCATTTATTTTTGTTATTTGTTTTCATGGTTTGTGTTCTTTGGCAGGTCCCGCAAAAAATATTCCTCAAGTTACACCACTGATGACCTTTGTGCGTCAGAAAAGGGCACTTAAATGGTATAGGAGGAGCTGTGCATGGAATAAAAATGAGGGTGTTAAGGGGCAGCATGGATTTGGCTAGAAAGGGTTTAGAGAAGAATCCAGATGTTTTTTTATCTCTATAACTCAGTGCCTCTGTTAACGGTTCTCAGGAGGTACCAAAGTTTGATTTTGCACTCATGTTTGCTTTTACATTCTCAGACATGATTGTCTAAAGGAACTCAAGAATAATGTTTAACCTAGTTGTTGAACACACAGTTAGGGTATAGGAGAAGCTGTTGGGGATTCTCACGTATCTTAGTTCGAGTCGTGTCGATTAGGACACTCACCTTAAGAGATATTCTGGTACCTCACAGAATAGGTAACGGCGGTACCTCACAGAATAGGTAACGGCACTCTCACAGGATAAAACGAACTCGTCTCCGATGTCGCACACCGGAGGAAACAAGAACAGCAAAAGATTTTTAGAGACTCAAAAATTAGAACACTCACTTATCAAGAACCCAAAATATTATTGTGTATATCTCTCAGCTTGATGCAAATCACTCGCTATCTTCATATGTGTATTATATATATATATATATATATATATAAATTAAATAACAAATCGTGGAAACGTGCTCCAATTGATCCGTTGCACAACGTTAAAAATTCACTCTGTTAGCAACGTTTTCCACCATATAATGTGGAGCAACTTTTACCATTTCAAACCTATAATATATATATATATATATATATATATATATATATATATATATATTATATACACGTTTTGCTTTTATAATTTAATATATATATATATATATATATATATAAAATAAATATTTATTTAATTTATAATAACAATAATAATAATTTAATAATTTTTACTTATTGTTATAAATTAACAAATATACATATTTGGGTCTCCTTTGTTCTAGATAATGCAGAATTTTATTTGACACACATACACTTGTACACGCACATGTGCACTCATATTTACAACAATCCCCCACATGTGTCAAATAAAGAACCACATTTTCATGAGTCTCACTCACGGATATAATCATTGTATCTAGTGTCTTTCCGACTATGAACTAGACCTAGACCAATAACACATAGTACACAGAGTTGTTAGTGAAGCCGACTTCTATGAACCAACAACTCTTGTTGTATACTAGAGGTATTAAGAGTCAGATTATACCCCCACATTTTTGCTGTTAACGACGTTTTTGCGCGTTACAACGGCCTTGCGCGTGCCTGTTTCATAACGAATGCTCTAGAGATTTTGCCAGAATCTCATAGGAGCGGCCCCACTCCACATTCGTAGAGGTGATTTCATTTAAGTGTATCTGCACTTATACACGATCCCTTAGGAATATGAAATCATTAAGTGCCTTTGCACAGCCTCACCAAAATGCAGTATAGCACTATCTCACACCATAGGAAGGGACATAATATTTAGTGCTACCAGAATTAACAAACGACTTGTTCTTCCCATTGAACCTTATTCATGGGATCACCAATCACAAAGGTTGGGTTGCCATCGTTGTTAATTTTCAAATTGGCCTAAGTCCCATTCCCCTCGATGTTTCAGTAATATATTTTCTTCTCAGAGGTTTAGTAAACGGATCCGCAAGGTTTACCTCTGACCTCACAAAATCAATTGAGATCGCACCATCTTTGAGCAGCTGCCTCACAATATTGTGTCTCAATCGAATGTGTCTGCTTTTGTCATTAGAGGTCTTATTTTTAGCAGTAGCTATCGCTGATTGGCTATCACAGTGTAATGACACAGATGGAGTTGGTTTGTCACCTAATGGGATATTTGCTAAGAAGTTTTTCAACCACTCAGCCTCAGTTCCAGCCAACTCCAAAGCAACAAACTCAGAATCCCTTGAGGATTTAGTTATAATGCTTTGTTTGGCTGACTTCCATGTGACAGCACCACCACCAAACATGAACACATAACCACTAGTGGATTTTGTCTCATCTGAATCAGAGATCCAGTTAGCATCACTGTATCCTTCTAATACAGCGGGAAATCCACTATACAGTATACCATAATTCATGGTACCTCTCAAATATCTCAATACTCTTATAAGAGCATCCCAGTGTTCATTGCCTGGACAATGAGTATATCTACTCAACCGACATACAGCATAAGCTATATCAGGTCTGGTATAATTCATCAAATGCATCAAACTCCCAATTACTTGAGCATACTTAGTTTGTGCAATTGGATCTCCTCTATGCTTCCTTAAATGTACACCTGTGTCAAAAGGTGTACTTAAAGGGGCATTATCATATTGTTCAAACTTTCTCAGAATTTTCTCAACATAATGTTCTTGAGAAAGTACGATACCAGACTTATTTCTTGTGATTTTAACTCCTAAAATCACTTCTGCCTCACCCAAGTCTTTCATATCAAAATTAGAAGCAAGAAAACATTTTGTTTCAATCACAATTTTTAAATTGGTACCAAATATAAGCATGTCATCAACATACAAACATATAATCACACAATCATTATTTATAACTTTAGTATAAACACACCTTTCTACTTCAACTGTAGAGAAACCACCACCTAGTAAAACTTGCTCTAGTTTTTCATGCCACTGTTTAGGTGCTTGTTTCAGACCATACAAAGATTTTATTAATTTGCATACTTTATTTTCTTGCCCAGGTATTACACATCCTTCAGGTTGTACCATATAAATTTCTTCTTCTAAATCACCATTTAAAAATGCAGTTTTAACATCCATTTGATGAATAATTAAATTATGAATGGATGCTAAAGCAATGAGCATTCTCACAGAAGAAATTCTAGTCACAGGAGCAAAGGTATCAAAATAATCAATATTTTCTTTTTGTGTAAAACCTTTGGCTACTAGCCTTGCTTTATATTTATCCACAGACCCATCAGGAAAGTATTTTTTCCTAAAGACCCACTTACAACCTATAGGTTTTGCTCCTTGAGGTAAGTCTACTAAGGTCCATGTTTTATTATTATTTAAAGAATCAATTTCAGCTTTAATTGCTTCTTTCCAAAAAATAGCGTCGTTAGAAGAAATTGCTTCATAAAAATTCCTAGGGTCATCTTGCACTAAGAATGTTTGAAAATCATCTCCAAAAGATTTTTCTTTTCTATCTCTTTTACTTCTTCTCAAATTTTCATTCAAATCATCATTTGAGTTTTCTAAAGTAGTAGAAGAAGCAGAAGAACTTTCAACATTTTTAGGAATATACTCAACTTTCAAAGGAAAAATATTTTCAAAAAATTCTGCATCCTTAGTTTCAATAATTGTGTTTTGATTCAAAATATCACTCTTTAGAACTAAGAATCTATATGCAGCACTTTGTTGAGCATAACCAATAAATATACAGTCAGAAGTTTTAAAACCTAATTTTCTCTTTTTAATATCAGGTAATAAAACTTTTGCAAGACACCCCCACACTTTTAAATATTTTAAATTGGGCTGAAAACCTTTCCATAATTCATAAGGTGTCTTATTTGTTTTCCTATGAGGTATTCTATTTTGCAAAAAACATGCAGATAAAATAGCTTCACCCCACAAATTATTAGGTGCACCAGAACTCACAAGTAATGCATTCATCATTTCTTTTAAAGTTATGTTTTTTCTTTCTGCTACACCATTTGATTCAGGAGAGTAAGGGGGAGTTACTTCATGTATTATTCCTTCTCTTTCACAAAGATCATTTATTAATAAATATTCTCCTCCTCTATCAGATCTAACTCTTTTAATTTTTCTATTTAACTGATTCTCTACCTCGATTTTATAAATAGAAAATTTTTCAGAAACTTCATTTTTATTTCTCAATAAATACTCTAGTATACCTAGAAAATCATCAATAAATGTTACATAGTATTTTTTACCACCTCTAGTTTCTGTTTGTTTTAAGTCTCCTAAATCAGTATGAATTATGGATAATAATTCAGTTTCTCTTTGTGTAGAAAAATGTGTCCTCTTTGTTAATTTAGTTTCAACACAAATTTCACATTTATTAATTTCATCATTATTTTTAATTTCAGGAATTAAGTCAAGATATTGCAATCTTTTAATATATTTCCTATTAACATGTCCAAGTCTAGCATGCCACATATTAAAAGAATCAACCAAGTAAACAGAAGAAGATGCATTATTATTCATATCATCAATACTCAGTACAAAAAGTCCATGATTACAATAACCCTTCCCAACAAGAATATTGTTCTTAGTCATTACAATTTTGTTAGATTCAAATGACACCTTAACCCCAGCTTTTCCCAAAAGAGCTACAGAAATTAAATTTGCTCTAACATCAGGCACATACAGGACATCATTCAGCTGCAAAGTTTTTCCTGAAGTGAGTTTGAGAGCCACTTTTCCTTTCCCAAGAACCTTAGCAGTTCGAGAGTCAGCAAGATAGATTTTGTCTTCCCCTTCTTCGAAGGAGGCATACATCTCTCTATTAGCACAAATGTGCCGGGTAGCCCCAGAGTCTACTACCCACTTTTTCATGTCAGAGACGAGGAGGGCTTGAGACAGCATTGCAGCAATGACATCGTCACCACTGCCATCATCTCCTTGAACCAAATTTGCATTTGGCTTAGGAGGATTATTGTCCTTCTCGGGTCCTCTAGCCCTCTTTCTACATTGCACTACATAATGTCCTGTCTTGCCACATACAAAGCAATTGCCCTTTTTCTTGAACTTGGGGTTAGAACTACTGGGTTTGTAATCAGTTTTCTTATTATGCTTATTGGAAGAATCGTACCTTTTATTGCGTGAATCAACTAAATTTGCTTTAGCAGTCAACTCCTTTCCTTTTGCAATTCGAATCGTCTTTCGGTTGGTATCTTCAATGATGATGTGAGTGATCAAGTCTGTCAGAGACAACTGCTTCTGCTTGTGCTTTAATTGTTGCTTGTAGTCGCTCCATGAGTCAGGCAGTTTTTCAATCAGGATCCCAGCTACGAACTCATCCGGCAAATTAATCTTTTCAGCTTTTAGTTCCTCCAATAGCCGCTGGTATTCATTGATTTGTGACTTGATGTCCTTGTCATCAGTCATCTCCCATCTGTAGTAATTGCCTACTACAAAATTTTGTTTTCCAGCATCCTCAGCAGAGTGCTTGAGAATTAAAAGTTCCCAAATTGTCTTGGCTTCCTTGTAGACACTGTATATATCGAATAGTTCGTTAGATAACGTGCTAAGTATAGTGTGTCTACATACCTTATTGGCTTGAAGCCAAAAGTTCTTCGTAGCTTGAGCAGCGTCAGCAACAGGTTCGGCCTCGGTGAGTGCATTGACTACTCCATACATATCTAGAATAGAATAGATGCGTTCTTGCCAACGTCGAAAAAATTTCCCTTCGAATGTGTCAATTTTGGATACGTCAGGGAACTGTCTCGAAATTGGGATGGATACCGGAAGGTTCGCGGGAGCAGGAACATTTGCGGGAACAGCACCGTTGTTTTCGGAAGCATCGGGAGTAGAGGCCATGGATTCAATATCTCTTAAGTATTGTTGGGGATTCTCACGTATCTTAGTTCGAGTCGTGTCGATTAGGACACTCACCTTAAGAGATATTCCGGTACCTCACAGAATAGGTAACGGCACTCTCACAGGATAAAACGAACTCGTCTCCGATGTCGCACACCGGAGGAAACAAGAACAGCAAAAAGATTTTTAGAGACTCAAAAATTAGAACACTCACTTATCAAGAACCCAAAATATTATTGTGTATATCTCTCAGCTTGATGCAAATCACTCACTATCTTCATATGTGTATTATATATATATATATATAAATTAAATAACAAAACGTGGAAACGTGCTCCAATTGATCTGTTGCACAACGTTAAAAATTCACTCTGTTAGCAACGTTTTCCACCATATAATGTGGAGCAACTTTTACCATTTCAAACCTATAATATATATATATATATATATATATATATATATATATATATATATATATAATAAATATTTATTTAATTTATAATAACAATAATAATAATTTAATAATTTTCACTTATTGTTATAAATTAACAAATATACATATTTGGGTCTCCTTTGTTCTAGATAATGCAAAATTTTATTTGACACACATACACTTTACACGCACATGTGCACTCATATTTACAACAGAAGCTGTGGTAAAGTTACTATTTTGGTATTCACTCCTGTCAAGGCTGACGATATTTGGGGCTTCTATAGTCGTATATAGTTATATACCAACAATTTGTTTAGGATCTAAAACATAGCAAAACATAAAAGTGAGACGAATTACATAATCTTAAGGGAGAGAATAGAAAATAAATAAAAGTGTAAAAACATTTACCTATCTCATATTGCATCAATTATCCGCCAGGCGCTTCCGCTTTTTAGAGGTTCCAGAGGTGCCTCTTTCTTTGTTAAGCCCTTGCCCAGCTCCTCCTTGACTGCTTCCTTCTCCGGCTCCATTCCCTCCACCTCTATCTCTTCCACCTCCTTCTCCTCCACCTATATCTCCTCCGCCTCCTTCTCCTCCGCCTCCGTCTCCTCCTCCTCTGCCTCCATCTCCTCCACCTCCACTGCCTTCTCCTCGGTAAACTTTTTCTATGACAAAATGAGTCCAATACCCACCACACGATAATTGATTCCAAAAGAAAAAACATTTGAATCTATCTTTGTATTTCAATGGAAGAGGTTCTTCCAAAAGATCTATCTCGAAGTTATTCTCATCTTTCAACAGATCAGCTAAGAGTTTCTTCTGGATGCCAGCAACAGCGTCAAAAAACCAAACGTTTATAGGATAAGAAAGCATCAGTGTAGTTAGTTCTTTAAATCTTTGACAATCAGTAGGACCATGGTTTTCAAATGTTTTGTACCATGATCCAGGAAGTCTAATCCTTTTTACATCTTTTTTTCTGATTGCTTTTTCTCCTAAAAACATAAGTGGTTGTTCATAAACGATGTTATTTGAAAACGATAATGGAAAAATAGACCCATTAACTAGATACACAGGGTGGTCTGGCTGGAGTATAGATTGAAGATTTTCAACTTGCTCTTGATGATCCTTCGGATTCCATTGCTCCTGGACTACTTTAAACTCACCGAGTAGTTTGTTTCTATGACCATCTAGATAGCTCTCCATCGATTCATTTTCCCACTTGCATATAGCATTGATACTATCGTATAGGGATTCAAGGCTTACATCGGAAACCTCTCTTAAAAAGGTAAATTTGGTACTCAGTGATCCAAGTAACCTTCGTCTTGTAAAAGACATTTTTGATGCAAAAAGTCTATCAGCCGAATAATTCATGTTTACAAGTTTTTCCTGCATGGTCAACAAGCTATTGTTATAACCACATAAAGACATAATATAGCATAGTGCAGGTTTCATGCAAGGTAGTTCTTAAACTATGTAATTTCACTAGACCACTAGAAAGAAAACAGTTAAAGCTGAATATTAATGAAACCCAAACGAAAAAAACAAAACATGTGAGGAAGTTGAACATATTTAACAGTGCTCTCTGCTCACTGAAGCACAGATGCACAGAGAGAGAATAGAAAATTGTGGCAATTTGCTCCGAATTGAGTAAAAATCAAGCACTCACGTCAAATTTAGTTCAATCTTAAGCTGTTTAAGTTGAACTCAAGTATTGTGACTTGCAGTTCAAGCTAAGTTTCTTACCTTCGTTCTCATGGCCCAAAGGGGGTTAATTTTATGTCACACGTTTATTTCAAAATCAAATTGCGACCTAACATTCCAACAAGAACAGAACCTAAAATTCAATATCAAGCAAAGTCTAGTTTCCCATATACGAAAAAAAAAATCCAGCGATCTCAATTCCAATTAATAAAAACTCAAAATATGCAAGCCGATTTCAGCACTTGGCACTGGCTTTTTATCAGAAAAAGCAATAAGATTAAACATTTTAGTTTATTCACACTGATTAGAATTCATCAAAACATAGCAGCCCTATTACTCCAAAGCTTATCAAATTCCCCAAATAGGTGAGGAAAAAGAGGATGCAAAGGATCAGGTGTTGCCAAGTTCCCATCCATTGAAAGAAGAATTTACTTGCTGCTACATGCAATAAAATATAAAGGACTAAAAAGCACACCTGAATTTGAGGCTGAAATGCAATTCTTGATGAACCCAACCCAATTGACGACCACAAGCTGCATGAAGGCAGAAGAAGAGGACAAGACAATGTGAGTGCTTATGTAAATGATGATTAGCCCATAAAATAATTTAACTTCCTTATAATAGCAATCATCAGTTTAAGTTTAAGAGTAATTTAACTTCAGAAATCAAAAGGAAGGAATTCCAAAAAAAAAAAAACAATCATTAGAAAAGGAAGGAGAATGAGTCCTCCTATACAACAGTAAAAAGAGAGAATAACAAAAAAAGTGGAAGGCAAACATAGCACATAGCAGCACCATCATTACAATCACCACTTACCAGACCTAAATTCCAAAACAATTTTTACCTTTACTTTGTTCTCAACCTTCTTCCCTCAAATGCAATGAATATTTTAACAAGCAATGACACAGCCTATAACAGAACATAAAATGCAATATGAAGCAGGTTTAGTTTCCCAAATTCAAAAAAAAAAAAACAGCAATCTCAATTTCTCATACTGTCAATAAATAAGAAATCAAAACACGCAAGCCAAGCACAGAATTGCTAAATATATTATCACTGAAGAATACTCTGGTTTAAGAAATGAAGGCACAGATCTTTGTTTGGAAAACCATGGTGAAAAGTAGCTGAGAAAGTTCAGTCTTACAAGGAGATTACTCTACATGTCAAGATAAGAAGAGCGGTTTTTCCTAACTGAAAGCCCAAGCTCCCACGGCCTTTGGCCCTCTATCAATGAACAACTTAAATGCTAATGGAAGCATATCTTACCGGTAAAAATGACGACAATGCTGCACTTCAACGCCTTCGGCAAATGGAAGGTCAGAGTGCGAGATTGCTTCTGGAAGAATAAAACATAAAACCGCTTATGTTTAGGGTAGTCAAGGTGTTAAGGCTTAAGCTAAGAAATAAGCTCAAACGAAAAGAATAAAATGGAAAGAAACAAATGAAGATGAAATTGAATCAAGCCTCAGATAGGGAAATACACTCAAAAGAACCCTTCTCAGCTCAGGGAAGCTTGTACTTTACAAATGAATCAGAATGCGTCAACAAACTACCAAGTTTCCTATTTATTACATCATTCACGCAACTACACACTAACCAAATCTAACAAACCCAACTAACAATTACCCGTCATCCTCTCCTCGTGCCAGCTCATAATCTTCAGCCCACTTCTTCTAATTCTGCTTGATTTGGGCTTCTCAGTGTCAACTTCAGCTTCTGGCCCAACAAATGACTTCAGGGCAACACTCTGATGTGTATCATTACCCTCACCATCAAAAATGACCTTGCCCTAAAGGTCCTTAGTAGAAGACACTTAGAGTCAAAGCCTCCCAATCTTCCCACGTGGCCTCTTCACGTGGCACACCTTACCATTCAACTAACACCTGTAAAACATCCGCATTTTGACCCCAGAGTCACATTAATGTCTTCAATTAGTAAGATTATGACAATCAAACTTATATTTTTTATTGTTATGACAAAGTACTGTAGTAATTTTTTTAATAATCACTCGCAATTCAGACATGCAAGTGTTGAAAAAATACTCGTAAATAAGATCTACGAGCTATTGTTTAACTTTTGTCAATCTTGCACGTTATACCTGCGAGCCCTTATCTTATTAAAGCAACCATAGGAATATGTGCAAAAAAAATGATTATTTATTATATCTATTAACAATAAAAATCTTGCCACTTCTCCTTTTATATAATTCTTTTATGATATCAATAAACAAAGTTCCTTTTCAATTTTCAATAATGGTGTAATCACCCAAAAAAAAAAAAGTAAGTGCGTTTAGTGTATGGAGTTTTGAGATTTTTTTTTCCTTGAATCATTAGTTTTTTTTTCAACGTTTAATAATATTATTTTTTTTAATTATAAAATAAATATTTTATAATATCAATAATTAGGAGACTAAACACTCATTAATATATATTTTTTATTATAAAATATTATAAAGGATCAGAATACTCAATAATTATAAAATTATTATTATTATATTTTAACATAATAAATTAAATAATAAAACATTATTTATTCTCTACTTTTTTCAATAAATATTTATTTTCTATTTTTTTTAATGACTACCACACAGACACACTAAAAAAAAGGTATTTTCACATATCTATATATTTATATCTATATATCTATATATCTATATAGTAATAACAATTTTTGAAAAAAGTACCTTATTTTAACACTTAAATGACCATTGAAATAAAGGCTGTTGAAAATACCTTTTTTTTTTGTAGTGTGTCTGTGTAGGTAGTCATTAAAAAAAGTAAAAAATAAATATTTATTGAAAAAAGTAGAGAATAAATAATGTTTTATTATTTAATTTATTATGTTAAAATATAATAATAATAATTTTATAATTATTGGGTATTCTGATCCTTTATATTATTTTATAATAAAAAATATATATTAATGAGTGTTTAGTCTCCTAATTATTGATATTATAAAATATTTATTTTATAATTAAAAAATTAATATTATTAAACGTTGAAAAAAAAAACTAATGATTCAAGAAAAAAAATCTCAAAACTCCATACACTTAACATTTTTTTTTGGGGTGATTACACCATTATTGAAAATTGAAAAGGAACTTTGTTTATTAATATCATAAAAGAATTATAAAAAAGGAGAAGTGGCAACATTTTTATTGTACAGTGAGCCTCATTAATAAATATAATAAATGATCATTTTTTGCACATATTCCTATGGTTGTTTTAATCAGATAAGGGCTCGCAGGAATAACTTGCGAGTGCAAGATTGACAAAAGCTAAACAATAGCTCGTAAACCTTATTTGCGAGTATTCTTTCAACACTCGCATGTCTGAATTGCGAGTGATTATTAAAAAAATTACTGCAGTGCTTTGTCATAGCAATAGAAAATATAAGTCTGATTGTCATGATCTTACTAATTAAAGACACTGATGTGACCCTGAGGTCAAAATGCCTAAAACATCCTCCTCACCACGCCTTGCCTTCCTCTGAGCCACTATACGTTTTGGCAGTGAAGAAAAAGACACCGCGGAATCAAAATCTTCAGGAAAAGGCAACACTTGATCCATCTTATCGCGACAAAACTTCTTAAGCAACGAGACATGGAAAACTGGATAAATCTTGCTTCTTTGAGGCAACTCTAACTTGGAAGCAACCAAACCAATCCTGCTCACTATTCTGAAGGGTCCATAATACCTTGGAGCTAATTTGAAACTAAATCTCTTAGCTACTGAATTCTGTCGGTAATGAATTTAGAAGTGTCAAAATGGGCAGGACTGAGCCCTAATTATTTAGGGTCGGGCTGGGACATTTTAAAAACGGGTCAAGTTTTCTCTATCCCAGCCCGACTTTTTTAGGGCCTAATTTTTTACCCTAATTTTCCAAAATATAAAAAAGCTTACCTAAATTTTCCCTTTATTTATTCAGTAATTAATTGGACCAAAATTTAATTAAATGCTTTGCTTTTTTGGGGCAATAAAAAAATATGGATATCGTCATGAAATTGGATTCCGTACAATTCGCTTTTATGCAAATTTAGTGCAATTCTTTTAAAATGTACATTTTTATTTAATTTGTGAAGTACTAAAAGGGATTACACTAATAAGAACCTACTATGAATGGATTATGAACCAAATTATTATCAATATTGAGAAAAATAAAGTAATTGTTACACTTTTTTTTTAATTTGATAAATAATATACTATTTTTTTATAAATATATAAGATATATTTTTTTTGATATAATATATAAGAAATATGGTTTCTTTATATTTTTGTAGGAAAAATTTTTTTCCCTACATTTTGATATAAAATATAAAGAAGCTTACTTAAATTTTTTCTTACATTTAGATAAGTTTTTTTTATATTTTTGTCATAAAGTTCTTTTAATTTAGGTAAGCTTTTTTTAAAATTATAGTTTGATCTTAATTTTTGTTATAATTACACTTTTGGCCCAAATTGCATTTTAGTTCTTCCATTTCAATTTAAGTCATAGAAACTTTTTAAAATTGCATTCTGACCTCAATTTCAAATTTGTAAAAATTACATTTTGACCCCAATTTTTATAATAATTACATTTAAACCCAAGTTTATTGCCCAAATACATACTTCAATTTCCGATCCCCATTTATTAGTAACCTTTCCAGTTGTGCAAGGTTGTGAATAGAAGAGACGGAGGTTAAATATTCTAGTTGATTGGACTCATTGATATTTAAGTATTGGCTAATTTTTTGAAAGCATATTTTCATGCTATCTATGTTGGGGTTAGATTTTTAAGAGAAATCAGTAATTGTTGACAAGTAATTGTAGGATTTGATTTTTATTGTTTCTTATGTCTGGTGGATAATTGTAGCAGTGTTGGACTTTATACTCTGTCTAGTGGATTTAATTTTTATTATCTTTATTGATATAAACATAAAGTAAAATGATTGGTAGGCCAAATAAATTAAAATAAATCAAATAAAATAACAAAAGAAAAATTAATGGGTTGATGGATTTGACCCATTACAACTCATTTAAAATTTGACCCATTTATGACCCAACTCAAATTTAACCCAACTCAAACCCATTTATTTTACCACTCTACGGAAAAGTTTATAAAAAAGATATTGACTAAGCTTACTCCATAAACAAATTAAACCGTTTGTTTACGAGACAAATTGAATTAATAACCAAACTGAATCAACAGATAGAAGCTGAATAACAAATTAATCTGCGTAGGGTGTAGCAGGAGGAGACACCAAAGTTAAGCGACAAGGAACTAGTGCCCCCTGTTTCCGAAAATCGAATATCGGAAATTCTTCTTGTCCTCTCAGCAAAACAATCTTAGAAGCATGCTGTAGAATGTCGGAGATGTAAGTGACAACATACACCCCTTGTGTCATACAAACTGCACTGCTCAAACGACGTCGTAAATGCTGCCTCATCTTAATATATTGGCGCGGCTGCTTCACCCACTTACTCCTGGCCATCAATGGACGTTTCAGAGTCCACACAACCAACTCAATCAGCTTATTCTTCTGCCTCCGTGGCACACAATGACTCACCAAGCACACCTCACCGTCCTTATCTATTAATTTCTGATTATAGCACCCATTGGGGCCCACATCCGGACATCCTCCTATCACCCCAAATTCCTCACTCGAAACATCGAACCACACAACTCCTTTGCTCCAGCTGGCCTCGCCGGGGATATTGGGCCTCACCAAGAAGCCCAACCAGAATATCACATTCCCAACCACCACACCACTTCCCACCGGAAGCAACGACGGCCCATTTCTCCCTCTGGGCTTCCTCCACCCACGGTCCACTCCCATGCTCATCATCTCAACCCGGATCACCTCATCACCGCGGTGCAAGATCGCATCATCAACGACGTAGACGTGAACGAGTTTGTATTCCTTGCTGACGTCACAGAACCCGAATCCTGTGGCGGAGAGGCATCCGTGGGGATCGTAAGGAGGGAGGGCGACCATTTGTTTCGTCAAAGGGTTGAAAACCGAAGCCGTGTTGGTATTGAGTTTGTGTAAGCTGATCAAGCCATTGATGGATCCAATAAAGTTGTAATCTATTGATAATTTTCCAGAACTCAGGCGAACGTCGTAGTAGTTATATTTGAGTTGGGAATCGGGTTCGAAATTTGGTTCTCGCACGCGTTGATGGCCGCGGATATGGAATCGACGAACGTGGATGGCGAATCGTACTCCGGCCAAGTATTTTATGAAGACCAAGGATGAAATTGGGGTGCGATGCATGTGTAGATGGGCGAAATCGTTGTGTTGGATGTATGAATACCACTTCCTGCATACGTACCTTACTCTTTCTAATAGTTCTTGCCACGCAAGACGTGAGAGTATGTTCATTACAATCTCCCTTGGCATTTGCTGCATATTCTGATGCACTCCTTTCTTTCTACTGCGCCATGGCCCAATATGAATATCTCCCATTTCTGTTCCTCAAATTCAACACCCTAATTAATTGAGCTTTTCGCGCGCGTGTGTGTATATATATATATTGATAGATAGATGATATTTAATTATCAAACTCTTTGATCCGTATTTCTTTCGTAAGTTAGTTAGGTTTGCATTCTTTGCGAACTAAATAGTAGGTGATGTGAAGTAATGTGAAAAAAATATTGATTTCATGATTAAAAAATTTATTTTGTACTAAAAAAGTCAATGAAACTTTATCTTACATTCAATTTAAAAATGGATAGTATTATATTATGGCATGTTTACTAACATCTAACATGTGTTTTAAAGGGACATGTTAAGATTTAAATTGGTTGGTCAGTGAAATTTTTAACGATTAAAACTTATTTTTAAATTGGATTTTTACAAATTTTATAACTTAAAATACTTTATTGAGCGATAAAAAATATTAAATATAGTGAAATATATGAAGATATTTAGCTTAACGTAATATTATAGAGAGATGATAAACTTTCGCTTATTATTTGTTAGCCATTGAATCTATTTTAAAATTTGTTATTAAAATATTTTTTTTATAATTTAAAATAATACAAATCTCAAAGACAAATATAATAAATAATTCAAAAAAATATAAATTTTAAACTATGTAACTCAAAAAAGTTGTCGTTTAACTTAATCTCAAGAGTGGCCAACTTCCTCAGAAAAAAAAAAAAAAGTGGCCAACTTCAATATCATTGTTGTGCCCCAATCATTTCCAAATTATACTGTCTTGCCCTCTCTATTCCAATTTCCAATGAGTGTCCCACATGGATTCAGGTTTCATTCGTACGCACGTAAAGGTAATGCTATTTCTGCTTCTCCAAGAGGAAGAGCAAGAGTAATAGCATGCCATTTTATTTCAGAAGCAGATCAACTCCAACTTCGCACTAGAAATGGTTGGTGGTTTGATATCGAGTGAATGGGAATAAAAATAAAAATATTTAAGGTTATATTTCATAAAAAAGATGGGAATAAAATTAAAATTAAAAATATAAACAAATATATTAACTAATTTATCATTATAATGAATTTTTAGTGATAATGGGTGTGTAACAGTAAGGATATTTTAATAATTTAGTAGAAGGATTTGTACAAATTAACTACTGGATTGGAGAGGGTTTGTCCAAACCCTTATATAAGCTATATTATAACTGAGTTTGAGAAAGTCATACCAAACAAGCTTTATATACAAGGTAATTAAAATCAAGATTTTAAGTAGGAACGATAGAGGTATAAGATAGAGCAAATTGTAAGATCGGATTGAACGAGAATAGTAAGATCCTATCAATTTTTAAATAATAATTAATCTATATATTTAATAATATATATTTTAAATAAATATATAAAATGATCACAATTTTATGATATTTTCATTAATTAGTTCATAAATCACCAAAATGACAATATTCATACATCAATTCATCAAAACAACATATCAAAATCCATAGCGTTAAATACAAAAATATCAACATTCATTGTGCCTCTGATTTTTTTTTAAACTAACTTCTACAGTATTACGATCTTACGGATTAAAATCTTACAATCAAGATTGCGATCCTATCTCGATCTTAAAATTTTTCGATCCTAAACACGATCCAGATTAAAATACGTCACAAGATCGCGATCTTGATTAGCATGCTTATATGTCTTTAATATATGGCCAAGAGCAATCATTTTGTGCCTCCTTAAATGACTTGGTGAGTTAATCCTTGTTTAATGATATTATACATGGAGAAATTTTGTTTACGAAACTGGAGACAGAAAGAACAACATTAAAACATAAAGCAAAATTTAGATAAACAAAAACGGTAATTTCATATGCTTAAGAGTATTAATGTTAATTTTAACATTGTCGAGAGTCTATTCATCTAAGAGATTCAATTTCGTTGTCACATTAGTTGGAATAGACACTTGGGGTCCTGGCCAATAAATAAATGTACTAATTATATGCTACAGAAACACTGTTAAGGGAAGATTAGATGTTCAGTAGTACGGTAGTATTGAACTTCAGTACATCCCTCCAATCAGTTGGTTCCTAAACCATTTAAGGTGGTTCTTAATTAATGTGAGTTTTTATTAATATTAACAAATTACACTACATAATTAAAGGAATGCACTAAAGTTCAGTGACACAGTACCATTGAACTTTTATAGGAAAGCCAAGCAAATAGTAACACAAATTCTTGGTAATGATAAGTGTATATTTGAAGTTACACTGTGACAACAATTACATTCAACAAAAACATATTATTGTCACTTTTTCTTTTGGTCTTCTTTCTTTTTCTTTTGCTCCCAACTAACATATTCTGTTTGACAATATATGGAAACGGACTTAATATGTTGATGATGCATATATAACTCTTGCTAGTATAGAAACACAATGTAAAGGAGAATAAAAGAAAAATCGCTCAAATGATGAATATTATCCCTTGAGCTTCTTTGCAATGCCAGCAAAGTAGATGGAAAGCTACACTTAATTCTAACTCAGAAGGCTGTCTTGAGCCATCCTAGGTGCATTTTTTTATAGGTTAAATAATTTCTTAGAATCTTTGGTATTTTTATATATTGCTTTTAATCTTTACAGACTTACAAATTTATCTTTTTCGATGTACACCACATTCTTTGACTAAAGCTATAATTTTAAAAAATTACATATTATTCAAGGAATTTAATTATTTTAAAAAAAATTAATAATGCTATTAAAAGTATTTAAGTCAAAAGGATGAAATTATAAGTTTTTTAATCTTTAATGAAAGAGAAGTTTATATATATTTTTTTTTGGTAATGAAAAAAAAGTTTAGGTGGGGGTAAGCACCGGTATCCCACCAGGGTCAAGGAAGACCTCCCAACCTCTTTGAGGATTTATGGAAGGATTTACATATCACCCACCAATAAGGCCCTCACATCAGTCATAGGGTTCGAACCCTCGCCCTTGTGGGGTAAGAGCCCGAACCTTAACTAACTGTGCCACTCCTCATTGGCAGAAGTTTATATTTTCAAAATAGAGAGAGGATGGGAGTATAATTTTAATATTTTTAAGGGTATGTGAGTGTACTTTAATCTATAAAAAATGTCTATTGTTTTTTACATGAAAGAATTTAAAAAAGTCCATCTAAAAAATAGTATTTACTCACTGTATCTGAACATTTGAAGCTTCTCATAGAAAATCATCCCTTTTTGAGAGTGGATCCTCTACATTGTAAGGTGAAGTGTTCACTAAAGTAAGGAGAGAGATAGAAAGAACAATTAAGAGAGACGAATTGTGAAAATGTAGGACCCACAATTTTTTCTTTCTATCACTCTCCTCACTTTAGAGAGCACTTCAATTTATAATATAGAAGATCTATTCTCCCCCCTTTTTTATAGCTCTTTCAAACAATTAGACCAGTACAAAGGGTCAAATCCATTCTGGACTTTGGAGTTATAAACACAACCGTTAAGGTCCATAACCATATGTTTACTTGGGATTATCATGTAATTCTTTTTTGTTTTTATCATGCAAGATTATCAAGTATTTTTTACAGAGTGTTGAAGACACTATCGAATATTAAATATAAACATCTTTTTTAACAAAAATTCGAATCGTAATGTAATTTTAGCCGATAGGATTCTGACATGTGGATAGGATGACATGAGATGCACTGTAATTTTTCACATGTCACAATCCTATTGGCCGAAATTGCGTTACATACATGCAAAAAGTTGTATCATAGACCCACCTGTCTTTAATATATGGCCGAGAGCAATCATTTATGTCTCCTTAAATGACTTGGTGAGTTAATCTTTGTTTAGTGATATTATTCATTGATGAATTTTTTATTTTTACAAAAAATGGAGAACAAAGAATAACATTAAAATATAAAGCAAATTTAGATATATAAAAAATGGTAATTTCATAGGCTTAAGGGTATTAATGTGAATTTTAACATTATAGCTAGGTCTATTCATCTATGAGATTCAATTTCGTTGTCAGATTAGTTGGCATAGACACTTGGGGTCCTGGCCAATAATTGTACTAATAATATGCAAAACAGCAACACTCCGAAGGGAAGCCAACCAAAATAGAAGCAAACAAATTCTTGGTATTGATAATAAACAGTGTATATTTGAAATTACACTGTGACAACAATCACGTTCAACAAAAACATAATATTCTCCACTCTTTTTTTCTTTTTCTTTTGCTCCTAATTAACATCTTATTCTGTCTGACAATACGGAAATGGGATATTCAATATGTTGATGATGCACATAACTCTTGCTAGTATAGAAACACAAGGTAGGGATAGGATATATGTAGAGGAGAATAAAAGAAAAATCACTCAGATGATGAAGATCCCTTGAGCTTCTTTGCAATGCCAGCAAAGTACTTCCCCTGATGGAAAGCTAGAGCCAATTCTAACTCAGAAGGTTGTCTTGAGCCATCCCCTGCATAAGTACCTGCACCATATGGGGTGCCACCCTTCACCTTCTCCATCTCAAACATGCCGGCACCGAATGTGTATCCAACCGGCACAAAAATCAGTCCATGGTGAACAAGCTGAGTAATGGCTGTCAATCTGAAGAAATTCACGAGTAAAAGATTAGTGATCTAGTTTTAGTTAGAACTGCAATGATGAAACGCATGGTAACAAAGAGCCTAGATTAAACCTGGCCCACAAAATAACTTTAACTTGTAGACCAAGATAATCAGGAGGATACACATAAACTTGCATACATCTGATATGCTCATGTGTCTCTTCATGATTGGCTTGGTCAATTTACTTTTTGGGGCATTCTCTTTGAGTGAGAGATACAGTAACTCACGGTGTAGTCTCTTGTCCACCTCCTTGAGATCCAGTGCTGTAAAACAGTCCAGCAGGCTTCCCTGCAAGTGCCTGTGTACGCCATAAGCCTCCAGTTGCATCCAAGAAAGCTTTGAATTGAGCAGCCATCAATCCAAATCTTGTGGGAAAACCAAACAAAAACCCGTCTGCCTCAGGTAGTTCATTGGGTGTAATAATTGGCACATCACTCTTTGGAGGTGCTCCCATCTTCCCAAGTACCTCTTCAGGTAGGGTTTCAGCTACCTGTTTTGGTCAAATAATTATAAGACTTCTAGTACAGTCTATAGTGATTGAAGGAAACCAATCAAATTTCTCTGCACATACATACCTACAAGACTATACATTTTAAAGTCGTGTTCTAAATACCTGCCAGAGTTTTACTTCCACTCCTTCCACAGAAGCAGCTCCTTTTTTAATCTCTTCAGCAAGCTTCTCGACATGTCCATACATAGAATAGTAACTGAACATGAAATGTAAATTTCAATGAGACAGCCAGTAAATATGGCAGAAAAATGACATGATCTTAAAGATAGGCTTTATGGTAGTACTAACTATCCTTATAGGTAAAAAAAGGTTGAAACTGAGGGTCTAAAAATTCCTCATAAATGAAGAGATAAAATGAGCTCAGATGAAAATGTTAACTTAAGGACAACAACGTGAAGGCTCAATCATAGAGTGACTGTATGATCTGTATCCCACAATATAAGGTGTGCTTTAGAAAACATTGTCGTACCTACCACTAATGCATTATAATTAAATTATGGTGGGACTACGCTATCATTTAGGGAAAACTATAAGCAATTTTAGTCTCTGCCAAGACAGGATGACATTGACTTCACATTCTCCAGTGAGAAATTTTCAGCTCATGCTTTTTTCTTTTTTCTCTTTTTTGAAGGAAGGAGAAACATTGAATGTCAGTATTCTAGCAGAATTGCAATCCAAGGAAATAAAAATCAATCATTATAGTTATGATGAATAAAGTCTGTAGCTGGAACAACCATCAATGATGACCTTCCAGGACCACACTTTCTTATAAAAGGGGCTTGAATTCCTCTCACCATGGCTATCACCCTTTAGAACCTTATAGTCAAAAGGTTGGTTGAGTTTCACAATCACGCAATTCTTTAATCTTTCTTTCCAATTCAGCAAGTTGCTCCTATGATTCCTCCCCACCCTCCTCTTCCCTTCTCCCCACTCTTTAATATGTCAAAACTATCTCTTTCTTTCTTTTTTTCTTCTTTATCCTTATCATTGTTCATCTTTTTTGGATAGATACCCTGTGAGTGGATCGCTGGAAATAGTGTAAAATCTAGTAATTATCAATACAGAGAGTAGCAAGAATCTGACACTTCAAGTGTAACCATCAGGTTTGTAGAAGATGGGACAAAACGTAGTCTTGCCAACATACAATTGTTCTCCCTCTACTTTGATAAACCCCCAAAAGGATGATAGATAAACCATGAAGAAAACAAGACCAATTAGAACACAACAAAACATCACTATGATAATACGATCCTTCGCTTGCACCACTAGATTTAATTCATTCACGATGCTACGCTTGATTCTTTAATTTGATACACCGTTACTTTCCGCAAAACTTGCCGAACTAGAAGCAATTCAATCAAGAATTCAATTGACGGCAAGCAGAATAATTCCCCTAAATTCCAACTTTCTAGATAGATAGGTTACAAAAAACGAGTATTACAGCAATCACTTAACCCAAGCAAATAATTTATTTCGGAGCACATCTATGTGCGGAATGAAAAGCAGCGTCAATCAAAACAGTACAGGATGATTTATGAAGTATGGGGGTAGTTGAATCAAAAGAAACAGAAATTCGAGTAGCATTCAGAAGAGAACAGAAACAAAAGCAAGAAAGAGAAAAGAGGAAGAATAGCTTACACAATATAAATCTTTGTAGCCATTGGAAGAAGTATTTTGCTCTGTGTGGCTCTTGAGATACAAAGAATGCTTTGTATTGGTGAATGAATTAGTTGACAAGGTTGAAGAGGAAAGAGCACCTATATTTATAATGCCATCTCCTCTGGGATTGATAAGCTCTAACACCTTTTTTTTTAAAAAAAAAAATTTCTTTTTATTTATTTCTACTTTTATCTATATTTATATGATTGTGGATCATTTTTTTCAATGATCTCTCAAAATAGTCATTTAATTAATTAATAAAAAAACTAAAAATATAATGTGAAAAGATCATGAGAAAAGAGAAAATAAGAATATGGGTAATGATATTTAAAAAAAAAAGATAATGATAGTAGTAATTGACAAAAAAATAATTTTTTAAAATTTTAATTTATTATTTTAAAATCAATAATAATACTTTCTATTATATTTTATAAATTAAAAAATATTGACATGGACGTATTTGCATGTGAAACCTAAAATATTTTATATATATATATATATATATATATATATATATATATATATATATATATAACCTCCACTTTGTCTTTGCTTTTAAAAAATATAAAATAATTATAAGAGTAAATCGGAAAACTAATGATAATAATAATAATAAAAAAGGTTATATTGTTTGAACATGGCTAAATAACATAGGACCGCAACATTCTTTGTAACCATTTTCCGATTTATTTATTTGTCATTTTGTAAATATTTTTATTCTTCCATTATTAATTTTGTATCTAATCTTATGATTTGTCCAAGTTCATTGTGGGTTAATGCATTATTAGTGGGTCTATTCGTAAAATTGCATCATATAATTGGTGGAGTTGTTGAAGTCATGTCGATTCGTCATTATTACAATAAAAAATAGTTTATAGTTTCCTTTTTTAACTAAAAAAATGTTAATCAATAATTATAGATCGTGAATATTTCCATTTCCCAATTGTGCCGAGGAATTAAACTATTTTATATTTTCCCCAATATGTTCTTTAATCTTTATCCACTAAAACAACAAATATATGTACATAGTACCTGGACTTCATTTTTATAAATTTGATCTTTATTAAAGAAATAAATCAATTATTTATTTATATTATATAATGAATACTTTGTTTGAATGGATTCAATGGAGCTTAATTAGGAGAAGGTACTATCTGGTGCAAAATATTCTCTTTGAAAATTTTGTGGGAGGCTATATATATATATATAGAGTGGCTTTGAATTGTGTAAGTCATTTTAAATTAAATATTTTTAATATTGCTATATATCCTAAAATAGTAGTTATTAATATTTTTTAGCTTCTTACTATTACTATTATATAGAGGTCTCTGGGACCAAAGTTGCAGTGATTGACATATTATCAAAAAAATGTATATTGTTATTGAGGAGTGAATAATATTAAGGGGTGGCGTGCTTGTAATCCAAGGATTGGACAGGGCGATGTCAAGATGGGCACATAAAGAGACCATCCGTCCGTCCGACCTAGTGTGTTTTGGATAAGCATTTTAAATGTGTCTCATCAACTATATAAATGACTTGTACAGAAAGAATTTGAAAATTTTCTAAATCTACCTTAAGTGGGCTATTTAATTTTTTTGTATATGGTATACCTATATAAGATGCCAGGTAATAAATACTTAAATATTTTATTCTCAAAGCATTATCTTAATTAATTATATGCAATTTCTTAATTATGGCATTATTCCATGAAAGCCATCTATAAAAACGTCATGAATTATTAAATTGGTTGATCTTATAAATTAAATATTTGATTCTGAAAATATTATCTTAATTACATACAATTTTTTACTTTTGGCATTTTGTCATGAATGCATCTCACTATAAAAACGCCACAAATTATTAAATTTATTGATCTTTATTATAAAATAAGTTCAATATGTATATAAACTGAAGGTTATCAGTTATCACATTCACAGGGTAAAGGGATTTTCATCAAACAAAGTGTTTTTTGTTACTAGTAAAATAGAATTCTTGGCTAATAAATTATATATTAGGCTATGAATAAAAAAATATATGCTGTTTTCCTGTTAAAATTAAAATTATAAACTTGTATGTCATTGAAAATGAATACCAAGCATGACTACTTAATTAGATCAAATATATAAGGCGCTTAGTTTATATTTTAATCACAATTTCAATTTTTATATAAATTTAAAAATGTAAATTTTAACTACATAAATTATCACAATAAATAAAAATGTTATATTTTAATTAAAATTAAAAGACTATTTAATAATATAAAAAATATCTTGATTAATAAAGTAATAAACTATGAATATTATCTTTAATTATACATTATTCATATTAAGTATTAACATGCATACAGCAATTAATTATTTAAATTAATTTCATGTTATTCTAATATTTTTCAAAAAAAAAGTATATAAATATTGTAAAACTAAGTCATTTTAAATTAAATATTTTTAATATTGCTATATATCCTAAAATAGTGGTTATTAATATTGTTTAGTTTCTTACTATTAATATTATATAGAGGTCTCTGGGACCAAAGCTGCAATGATTGACATATTATCTAAAAAAGTATATTATTATTGAGGAGTGAATAATATTAAGCGGTGGCGTGCTCGTACTCCAAGGATTGGACAGGGCGATGTCAAGATGGACACATAGAGAGACTATCCATCCGTCCGACCTAGTGTGTTTTGAGTAGGCATTTTAGATTTGCCTCATCAACTATATAAATAACTTGTACAAAAAGAATTTGAAATTTTTCTAAATCTACCTTAAGTGGGCTATTTAATTTGTTTGTATATGGTATACCTATATAAGATGCCAAGTAATAAATACTTAAATATTTTATTCTCAAAGCATTATCTTAATTAATTATATGCAATTTCTTAATTATGGCATTATTCCATGAAAGCCATCTATAAAAACGTCATGAATTA